>CM069862.1:135199098-136565169 GCA_036172795.1 Pelodytes ibericus
AGCTTGTAGCCTCCAAAATCCTCATCTTGGCCAGCAGGGGTGAGCGCAGGGCACGAATTGACAACATCTGCAAGAGAAGACATACTGCTTAATAAATATCACACTTTGAACATCATTCCCCTTATTAGGTGACCTGAGATATGGATAAACAATTCATCAACTAAAAATAAAACAAACCCAAGCGTTTGTGAATCATCATAACTGCACATTCTGCTGGACAATTTGTGGCTTTTCCACTTTTACCAAAAGGCACAAATAGTGCTATAAATCAAAGTAAACCTTATTAAACAATACATAAAGACTTTTTTTATACATAACATTTACAAACAATTAGAACATAAATTACTAAGTCAAGTTAGGACCTATTAACTACCCGCAAAACACGGGCTTTAAGCCTCCCCATACAGGTGGCTATGATTATAAAATAGTCACTGCTATTCATTAGATGAGAAAAACTGCATTTTTTTTGGAGGACGGGTGGAGTGCAATTAACTAGCTACCTCTGCAGACCTTACCGTCTTCCAGAGAGTGGCACCGTTTCTGCTGTGCCATCTGGCCAAATTTGAACTCCACCCCCAGCACCTGTGCCAAACATTAGGCAAGTTCCCCTGCCCGATTTGACCTTTCAGACAGAAAAAGGACAGTGTCTCTCCTAAGTTCCAGCCAACTTCCTAGTGAAAGTCATGATCACTCAGAATAACCTCTAGGTATCTGTTGTAAAAGTGAAATGGTCCATTCCTCTCAACTGTATTAACTAAGGCAATCATTTATATGTGTCTTTAACAGAAATGGGGGGGGGGGGGAAGTAGGTTTGGGACAGGATTTAGAAAGTGGAGTTGTTGGGGAGGAGGCCGCATACAGTGATACACAAAAGATAACTAAGTGCCAAAGTACTATTTTGCTTATGCCAGCTGTTTGCCTGTACCATTGGGCAGAGACTTCACAAAATGACACCCTGAAGCTGCAAAGCCAGAGTACTCACGGTCAGAGGCTGCGATCTGCTCAGGCTGGGAAAATGGAGACAGACTAAGGGAAATGGGAGCTCAGCCAGCCACAGATTGAAAGAGTGCCAAGTGAATGGCATTCTGGGTCAGCAAGAGGGACGCCTCAATCCCCCCCCCCCCCCCCCCCCTTTTATTTATCTCGCTCTGCCATGTAGACTGCACACCACAAGCTCCACCTCCCACCCTTTCACTCTTTCACTCTTGGTTTGAGAAGCAGAAATCCTAGAGATCAAGTACAAAAAAAGATTCTCTGTGATTTCAGTCAGCTCCCAATGTGGCATCTCCCTTGTACCCCCTACTAAATATATTTTAGGATATATCCCTCACATTTCAATATATTCTTAACATCTGTATACATCTTACATCACAGCCCCAAAACCATTCACTAGCCTCCTACATGCATCCTCATCCCACCCCTGCACTACACACTGCCAGGCATTGTCCTTTACAAAGCCTCCTTAGTACACGCCTCAGACCACTTCCATATACCTAAATCCAGTGTGCTCAGCTCTGAGCCACTTTCATTTGCTAGCACCCTTGTGTTCTCCTGCAATCACTCCATTCACTTTCCTTGCCACACCTCACTGCTGTTTGAGGCCTTCCCTACACACAATCTTTGTACTACACCTCAATATCTCTATACAGACAACTTCCTCATCCAGCTTTGCAAGTCTCCTGAAAGAGATCTGTACTAGATTGCATTTACCCTGATCTTTAGAATATACGTAATAGCCAAATAGTATTCTAGAGTAACCGGCGCATAGTAGATTGACCAGGTTGGCAGTTAATTCAAAAGATGCTTAGATAAAGGCATACTTTGGGGCAATAATCAGTCAAATTTAGACTAGTGTACAGATCACAAAGCTAAAAACAGTGATAACACAGACACACCACCTTTTTATTATTGCATACTTCAGAGCTGCACTGTTTAAAAGTATACCAGTCCCCATTTAACAGATTGCAGACATTATTACAGACAAACATACATATGTCAGGCTTAAAATTGGGACCGTGAACGTCTGGGTTGCACCAGTGCTTTTTTTTGGGCGCAGTAATATACCCAAAATTGCCAGAAAATACACCTCCAGCCCATGGGTGGTGAAGTCACAATTTCAAGCCCAAAAAGCACGGAGATGTAGAAAACAGGTGCAACAGCCGTTTGTAGAAAAGCAAACAGCCATTGCACATTTTTCAGTCCCCCAACTCATCAATTTATATTGCCTTATTTTTGCCTGTGCTACTGCTTGGTAATGGAATTACTCTCATTGAAGAGTTTGTGTTTGAGAAGCCCCCTGGTTTCCTTAGCACCAAAACAAAGAAACCCAACAGTTGGATTAACCAAAAAAAAATAAAGGTCATCTACCTTACAACAGAGTAGCTCCTACCGAATGGAGGAAAGGGCCACAGCTGCCTCTGTACTGATTTTAAACCACTATCAGCTAATTAACCAGGTTGTCAGCAACTAGTTGATTATTGAGATTTTCACTGGGAGTGGGAAATCCTGTCCTGGACTTTTAAAACTTTAGATTGTGTGGTGGATGGAGCTCATTCATGAGGCTGGTCATAGACCCACTCATTTTAATGTTCTTTTCCCCATGGTGTAGTCATGATACGTGTCAGCACAGAGGAGGTTTTAACTGGGACAAAAGAAGGCCTAGTTCCCAGCTATTTCTTTGTAGCGTTCTATATATAGCTAGAACAACCATATATCATTTTTTACATGTTGTCCTTTAGGGACATTAAAAATTAATGCACTGTAGCATGTCATGTATCATTTATCAGAGCACAAGCCAAATAGACCAGATATAGTAATTTAGTTGCATGGGCCCAGTCTGTGGCCACTGGGTGTTGAAGCCCAGAATTTCCAATTAAAACCTAGAAAATCACACATAACAATGACCACCTTTTAGTTACTCCATTTCAAAATAAACAATGAATTGGAATTTATAGTTAATGGCAAGAGGATGGGGGCATACCAATGTCTACCTTTAGGTGGAGACACAGCATACAATTGAAGCAATGAAAAAAATAATTGCACAAGAGACCATATCTCACCTGTGTCTAGGACTACTTATGGAAAAGACAAGATCCATCTTTTATTTAGTTCCGTAATTTAGGGAGACTAATGCCCATTAAAAGAGAATGATTGATTATGGAAAACGTATACTGTACATCTGCATTAACATAAATGTTACATTGAAGAGTGCATTTCTATAAAGTGTCTATTCGCTTACCATACCCTAGTTAAAGGGTCAGTAAAGCACAACATCAAACTAAAATAAACTTGTAATTGAAAGGACACGATGGGGGTGATTTATAAGCACAGCACACAAGTAAATAGCGCCAAATACTATCACTATTCGCATGTGCGCCTATGTATAAACCAGACTTGCGTTATATGTCCGGAGTATGCGCTGCCTCCACCCTTTTCACATTTCTGGGTTGCATATTCCATGCGCCGATGTAGCCCATGTATATACGTATATTATGCTGCATAGTTGCTAACATTGGCCATGTTTCCAGGGACACGCATGTGTTCCACATGCTGCAGACAGAGCATGCAAAGTGCCGCCCGGCTGTATGTAGAATGGATATACACACAGACAGAATCCAATTAATTAATCATGGTAGGTCCTTTGAGATCTCCCCCCTGATTAATTACCGTAATTGGATTGTGTCTGTTTGTATATGCATCCTACATGCTGCTGGGCTGCACTTTGTATGGTCTTTCTGCAGCATGTAGAACAAATATGTGTCCCTGGAAACATGGCCAATGTTGGCAGCTATGATGCTAAACCGCACCTGATTAGCGCAGGAGCAAACCTGGAAGTTTGGGACCAGCAAAGGTAGCACAAACTCCTAAGTTTTGTCCATTATATTCAAATGAAAATAGTAAGAGCACATACAATAGGGTAAGCAGTGTATACAACAGGGTGCACAAATGAGGCATCACATAGTTTCCAACATTGGCCATGTTTCCAGGGACATATATTTGTTCTACATGCTGCAGAAAGATCATGCAAAGTGCAGCAGTATGTAGCATGGATATACGCACAGACAGAATCCAATTAATTAATCAGCATGGAGATCTCATAGGACCTACCATGATTAATTAATTGGATTGTGTCTGTGCGTATATCCATCCTACAGATTGCCGGGCTGCACTTTGCATGCTCTTTTTGCAGCATGTTGAACAAATATGTGTCCCTGAAAACATGGCTGATGTTGGCAACTTTGGCATCATAAAACAGGGTGAGCAATGTAGGGAGTCGTATCTTTGGGTAAGATTAAGCATGCAAAACCCCAGTTGTTGCACATAGCTAGGTGTAGAGGACAAGTGTGCCCCTCGTCTGCCAGGGTAGGCCGAAGTAGAGTGCAGTGGATCCTGTTGTGGGGACTCTATATTGTGATTCAAGGGTGTGAACAGGGGTGTTGACCATTTTAGATTTGCATTTGAGCCCTGGGTCAGCAGTGGTGGGAATGAGAGTGTTCTAATTAATGGTTTTATCGTTGTAATGCCATATCCTTTGCATATTGCCATTGTGGACAACTGGTAGTAAGTGGTTCAGGCTCATACGATAATGGCTTTGATGGGAAATTGGCCACTATGATAGGAATTGTTCACTATTAGTCACTAGTATTTCTGTATTCCACACTTATATAAATCTCCCCTATCTAACTCCTCAAATGCCAGGGTTTGACATTTGCAGTGTACTACTGTTCTTTCACAGTTGAAGGGTTAAGGCAAAGTTGTGTAGTAACCCTGCTACTTTCTGAAGGACATGTCAATGTCAGATGTGTTTTCTGATTACAGGACCATTTTAGAATGCCTTTAATTGTAGACCTTTGTCATTCTCTTTACACGCTGTCCCAACTCCAGATAGTGTCGTTTCTAAGCTTTCTGATTAGAGATGCTGTCACCTAATATACAGACACTTTTCAGGAATAACAAAGTCTTGAGATTTGTTTCATGTTTTTTATTTACAGCATGTTCAGCAATCACATACAAGCGTTAGAAAAGGCCATTTAAATCTGCATATTAAAAACCACCCACATTTCATTTTCTCCAATACAAAAATAGAAATTGCATGTTTATTAAAGTGCAAGCCCTAGAGAGTCACAGGACAGTGCTCAGCTATTAATGTTTTACAGACAATGTTCTGTCCTTCCCTAACTCTCTTTGTATTCTCCAGCAGGTCCATCCTCTGGATATATGAAATACAAGTAGCTGGAATAAGTGAGGGGGGCAGGACACATAACAATCGTAGTTTACCTATGGCACTTACAACCCTTGGGTTGGCTTTGCCTTAAAGCTCACTGAGCATTGTGGGATCTGTAGTCAGCACTAACATCTAAAGGTTTCTATATTTCTACCAGCTAGACATCTTAATATGATATCTTAAAAATGCAAAGAAGCGTGATTGGGCTTGTCTGCAAGCAATGCATTCTGATTGATCCATGTATTTCAGGGTCCAGAATAGCAGATTTGGGAGATTGTGACAATCATTCTCTCTGAGGTGAACAGACCAGCATGGAAATGGTTCAAATAAGATTCCTATCTGCCACTGCTGGAACACTGTGACAGGTAACCACCACATAACAAATGAATTGTTTTTCAGTAGAGCTAGTCTCTATGTGTGGTTTTTCAGATTTCCAGACCTATTCAGGACTGCTTTAGTGCTCTATATTGGTGTGGCTTCTCATACTATATCTATGGAAATGCAGGAATATATTGGATTATTATTCTTGCCACAACAAGTCCTTTCTTAACCGTTTCAGTGCTAGACTGCTTCCCATGTGAAGTTACCATTTTTCCATGGAAATATAGAAAAGCTGTTAAGACTGAGGTAGCAATGGGATTTCTAAATATTCACCACAGGTTCAAATTCCAAGATTTGTGCAGAGTTGACAAAAATAACTGTATTACTGTAAACAGCCTATACAAAAGGCCAAGGTTTATTTATATGCATTCGTATTTGGGTGATCATAGTGCTGTTTTAGTCGTAGATGATAATGAAAAATGCATAATCCAGGGCTACATGGGATAAAATGTAGGCTGGATTGCATTATTGATTACATTCAGTGGGGTATTAGAGATGTCTACATTAATCATGATTTCAGGGACACATATGTGTGTTCCACATACTGCAGAAAAAGCATGCAAAGTGCAGCCCGGCAGCAGGACCACTTTAAGGCACTGGTGGTACCCACAGACTTGCCAGGCACCCTAATTGCAGCCACAGGCCTTGCCAGAGCACCCAGATTACACACCCAGGCCTTTCCCAGCACCCAGACATCGAGCTGCATCCCTGCAGTGCAAAATAAAATCTAGGACTTCATAGATTTGTTTTTCCCTACACAAACTTGCCTAAAGGTACGTTAAAATAGGCCAATATTGGGGGCACCTTTTAGCCAGTGGGCCCTGCGCATATGTTCACTTATTGCCTATTGCATCAAGTGGCCCTGCAAAGCGGTATGTAGGATTCATAGTTGCCAACAGTGCCAATTTGAGGGGACATTTTTTGGAATCCTCTCAGGTCAAATGCAGGTCTTTCCCTGCATTAATACTGCCTAGTTCATTTGCAATCTCATTACATTACAAAGTATCACATACTCCTGCCTAAACTCTGCTCCTTTACGTTCTGCGACATGAATGTAGAAAGTTGGCAAATATGAGGATGCATGTAGGAATCCGAATCATTAATCATGGTAGGGCCTATGAGATCTCCACCCGAGTGATTATTTTCATTATGCCTGTGCTTAAATGTATCCTACATAATACAAGGCTGCACCATTTGGAACACACATATATGTCCCTGCAAAAATAGCCAGTGTTGGCAAGTATGGAGTATGTATTTTTCTTAAGTGCAACTGCATACAATGGAAGTGTAGTTACCTTAATACATGTATGTAAGGTGATCAGAATTAAGGCATTATTAGAGTAGGTTTGGTCAGGCAGGCTACAGTGATGATTAATCAAACCAGCAGAGGGTACGTTGTCATGGGCTGAATTCAGAGGGCCCAGGGTGAGGTCATCTCATCTTGTTGCTTGCGGGAAGGGCGCAGGGAAACTTCAAAATCCGTCACTATCACCAAGTACCCCTGTAAGATGAAAAAGCAAAAACTTCAATGTTACTGAGAGGAAAGAAAAAATAATCATTAAGAAGTCAAGATAGCAGTGATTGACAGGAAAGGAAGAGAAAGATAGTACAAATATAGGCAGGAATGTTATTGTGAGATAGTTGGTACTTAATAGTAAAGCTGTCAACAGGGCCGCCATCAGGGCCCCGGCCCTTTAAAAAAAGAAAAAAAAAGCGTGGGCAAATGGGGCATCTGCCCAGGGCCCATTCATTCCTGGGGGCCCAAAGCAGCTGCCCCGTGGGCCCCGCCGCCCGTGATCGGGCAGCAGCTGGCAGTCCGCCGCCACCGGATGCAGACCCAGCTTTTAGTCACAGCTCTCCGGTGGCTGTATTTCCTTTACGCAGTGTGTGTGCAGGAAACACTGCGGAGGAGATGGCCGACTAGCAGCATCCAGGTAAGTACAGGAGAGGGTGGGAGGGTGGGAAGCAAATTATCAGTGGCTATTAATGAGCACATAATCAGTGGCTATTAATGAGCAAATTATCCCACTAACTCAGAGCCTACTCTCACAGCAAGGAGAGATTTTGGCGCCAAAACAATGCCCTAATCCAGTGGCCATCTTGAAATTTCATCCACAGTGCGACTCAGCGTAACTACACACAACTGCAGTGGCCCTGCAGATATCCCAAAACACTCACACTGAACTTATGTACCCAGCAATTGCCAGAATAGAAACTAGTACTAAAAACAAAAAATAACACAAAAAATTAGTGACTAAGTGACTCTGGATTCCATCCACTACCCAGGAATTTGACATTTTGCGAGACTGTCTTTACTCACCAATACATGCCTTAAATGACATATATTCACCCCAATAACGGACATCATAACAACCGCACTGGGAAAACACTCCCCAAGGCAGGGATTTTTGCCAGGGGCCCAAACACTGCTCTACATCTGCCTTTTACCCCTGAATCTACACACACTCCTGCTCAAGAAACTCAAGGGGCCAAGGATACACAGTATATACTCTTTATTGCTCCCTATACCCCAAAGGATCTCCATGAACTTTGCCTGATAACTGTAACATGTAACTTAGGACCTTCCCCCACCGTTTGCCATCAGTTGTGTTTACCGTCTCCTCGATCACACACGAGCCGATCATCTGTGCCAATACGGCACCTACTATGGATAAATTTATTGATAAGCCGCCAAAAAAAATCGAACACCAGACACTCTGTCAAGCCTAAGGACGGCCACTTATACAAATTTGAACAGATGACAACTACCATGGAACCATCTTCACCATCCTTGCCTGGGCGCCCTGACTCGCCAAACTCACTACACCCCTCTCAAACTGCCTCAGCTGTGGCCAATACTCTTTGGCCACTTTTCAATTCCAGATTACAAGAACTATCCTCGAAAGTGGATGCAGGCCCAGAACGCAAGGAATCGAATTCCTGTCCCAGACCGGTTATCAGAAAACTTTCCACGACAAAGAAAAAATTCTGTTGGAATACAGAAAAATACCAGAACTACACTTTTAGTCTAACAAGGTATTGATCTTCCAAGACTACTCTTCACAAGTTACAGCGAAGAGACGGGAATTTACAACACTCTGCAAGCAACTACATCACAACAAATACAATTTGCCTTAACATATCCAGCAAAAATAAAAATCGTTTATGACAGGCACAACTACTTCTTCACTGCCCCAAAAGAAGCACAACAATTTCTACAAACTTGGGAACTCCAGCCAGAACAAGAGGACTCTAATCCTTCGGAGGGTGCTAGCTCTGTCAGGTGCAAACAGTGAACTACGCAACTGATGAACGACTCCCATAATGTCTCTATCTGGGACATTCCAGAAGTCTAGTACTACTAGTTTTAGTTTTAGTTCTTGTTTTAATTGTTATGTTTTTTTTTATATGTTTGATGTTGTTCTTGGTACCCCTATCCATGGTCAGCCACAATATGAACCACTCTACCCCCAAGTGCTGGGACATGGCAGGATTCCTCAGTATGAAGTATCTACTCTCCCTCTATCAGATCAGAAAAGGTATTGGATAGTACAGACAGCATGTCTAACCTAAATGTACTCTCCACGCCCTCTTTACTAAATATTTGGTCGTGGAACATGGATGATCTAAACAGCCCAGTTAAACTCAAGTTGGTTGTAACACACCTTAAAAGCCTAACTCCACACATAGTTTTTCAGGAAACACATTGAAAAGACACAGATCATTCCACTCTCAAAAGTCCCTGAATAGGGGAATGTATATCAGCCCCATTCACAACAAAATCAAGAGGCGTTGCAATTTTGCTACGCAAATCCCTCAACTATACCAAACACTCCACCATACTTGATCCAGAAGAGAGATATGTACTCCTGGATATAACTGTTGAGCGAAAACCAATGTTGCTGATCAATATTTATGCCCCCAACGCTTCCAGTAATTCCATTCTTTGTAAATTGTTTGAACTACTTGTTAACTCTGATTTCTCTGAAATTATCGTGGGTGGGGACTTCAATTTTAAACAGGACCCTAGCATGGAAAGACTCGGAATTGAACGACAATCACAATCTAACACTCCAGAAGGTATCAATTTGCTATTACACAACCTGCGGCTGGTGGACCTCTGGAGTGTCCTCCACCCACAGGCTAAGGACTACACTCACGTCTTGAGAGCCCATTTATCCAGATTTTTTTTTTTAACATCCCGTTCATTGATTCCCCACATTAAAAGCTGACAACATAATAATATCAGACCATGCACCTATCCGGATCACCATTGACCTACATGTAGATAAAAAAATACAGTAGACACTGCCGATTTCACCTATACTTGACAGATGACCAATTCAAATCTCATTTAGAACCTGTTTGGGCAAACTTTGTCGACAACAATCTTGAACACATGGAGGAACCCCTGTTATTTTGGGAAACTGCCAAAGCAGTGTTATGAGGCCATAATATTTCCTACACTATTAAAAAACAAAGGGAATGGACCACAAAATTTAATAACCTTAAAAATGACAAAGCTACCGCATACCAAAACTTCTTGTCCAACCCCAATGATACAACCAAGCAACAATACCAGAACACAAAAAACCTACTTGACACCTTGTTAACTTACATGCGATCCAGATTTTTCAAATGGGAAATAAATCAGGCAAACTTCTGGCTAAATTTCCCCGACTAAAATAAAAAAAGCATTCCACCAATACTTCTTTAATCTGTATCAAGACAAACCGGGTAATTTTGCCTTGGGGATGGACCTGCTCACCATGACAAAATTGCCAAAACTGACACCTACTCACCGCACTATCCTGGAGGCAAAGATCACAGAGCAGGAAGTGCAATACACAATATCCACTTTACACAATAACAAAACCCCTGGCATTGATGGCTACCCTTCAGAATTTTATAAGATCCTCAAACCTCACCTAACAGGTACCCTAGACTGAGGTGTGAGACAGGGATGCCCACTTTCCACCTTAATATTCAACCTAGCGCTGGACCCCCTAAATCTGGTTCTGCAGAATTCTACCAACATCCTGTACAAGCTCTATTAAATATCCCTATTACACAACTCCCAAATCCATAGCAACCTGTTGTTATCCTCCACGATCAAGGCTTGGAAGCTGGTCAGACTCCGTCTAGGCATGCAATGGGAAGACTCTGTTTTCCAACCATTTTGCAGTAACCCATACTTTCAGGATGGGAAGACCACCGAGCATTTCAAGAGATGGGCATCACGAGGCATCACTAATCTAACTGCTTTCATGGGACCTCAATCCACCACACTCGTGCCTCTCACCGAATGCAGAGACAAATTGATCCACATAACTATCCTGTGGTTTGCATACCTCAAATTCAAAACTTTGTGAGAAGCCAATTTCAAGGGCTTACCCAATCAGACTTGGACAATTCTTTAGACCATAAAGCCCGGTTGTCCTCAGAACCCACTGCCCCCACCAGATCAGTGAACAGAGCACTCCACGCTGCCACTTTTCCAGACCTGACCTCTAAAGGCATGAAAAAATGGCTAACTAATTTTCCAGCTATAGATCCGGAGGATCTAATTAAACACCCATTATGCATACTGTGACGAAGTGCCCTTCGCCACTTGGTCTTGGAGAGGCCTGTTTGCCAGCCTCCTCCCCTGTGACTATGGCCCTGGGGTGTGTGGCCCTTTAAAAATGCCCAAAAAGGTAACTTTTGAACTTCTGGGTGGAATTGTTTGATTTTTAGTTATTTTCATATTTAAAGTATGCTGATTCTGAAAATGTATGTTTTATGTGAATGTGATGCATATTTTGAAAGTTATTAATATTGTATAGAACCTGTATATTTTAGCTTGGAGATAATTGAGCTGATACAAAGGTTAACTCAATTATCTCCCAAGCAGAGGAATGTACTGTAATTACTAGGATCCAAGTCTTTGTCCTATTCACTGTGTTTTCCCCAAGTTAAGATTGGATCCTATCTTTAATCCCTGTTTTTGTCACCTCTCCCATTGTCTTATGTAAGTCATTTAGTTTCCTGTGTGTATCTGAGCTGGGCACCTTTGTATCCTGAAAGGTGTGAGGCAGGATTTCCCTTTGTATCTCCTTAGGTTAAATTATAATCCTGTTATAGTTCCTTTGTCTAATCTGGTTTGTCAAGATGTTCAACTGTATATATTCTGTGTTTCTGTATCATTAAACAGTTCTGGTCAGTTATGCTCCTGAAACTGTGTGTCGTCCAGTTATTGGGATTGCTGTTGGGATATTGCTGTATTTGACCTGCTGGAAACCCTGCCTTTGGATTTACTATTTACTTGTTCCTGAGTCTCACTTGGATTATAAGCGGAGATAACCTGGGTAATATTGCATCTCCGCTACACATACCTTCCCCCCCACAGGCAGCACCTTATGTGTATCATCCCAACAGACACATGCCAGAAATGTGAGTTGGCAGGAGCCACCCTGTTACATAACTTTTGGGCATGCCCTCCAATCCAGGACTTCTGGTCAGGTATTGAAATCTTTCTAAATAACTTAAAGATACATAACTGCAAAATTTCCACAGAAGCAGCAACGATTGGGATGATTTTACAAGATGTTCCTAGAATAACACATGCATCCATGTTACGGATTACACTAGAAGTCGCCAGAAAATATTACAACAATGGATACACCAGGAACAATATTTCACACCAAACTCCTATTCCTTCATTGAATAAACTGGCTGGAGGCCAACAAACATAAAGAAAAAGACGCAAAAACCTTTTTTTAAAAATGGGAACCATTTATTGAGACACTGGATGACGCTTACAAAACTAAAATCAGAACGTTTCAGGACACGACATGGTATGCCACACAACTGTTGAGAGGACAGATACCTTATACATAGTTTACATGACATTGACTGGACTACTTAGAGTGACATTATACACACACCATGGTTCAATGACTTGGACGGGCGCCCAAAAATTTTTTTGTTGGGAGGGAGGGCGTGAGGGGTTGGGGTCACTTGGTTTTCTTTCTCATTTTCCTTTTCTCTTTCTCTCCCCCCCCTCCTCCCTTGTAGCCTTCTATTTTCATATCTCCTCTTTTCCCCCTTCTTCTCTTCGGGAAGAGGGAGGCTGAAGGACAGGTTTTTGAGTATCCATTTAAACTACAATTCCAATGCCTTGATTGACATTGTAATTATAAACCAATATGCCTTTCCCAACTTTCTCATATATATACGGTATGTTGCCAATTTTACACTGACTCTCCCTGTACCTACTCGCTTTTCTGTATTGTATACTGTTGGTATCTGTATTGAAATGAAAAACACAAAACTCAATAGAAAGTGATGTATGCACCATCTATGTATGAATAAGGGTAAGAATATACCTAGATAATACCTGAGCAAATGGTGATAAATATAGATTCATGCTGGGGGTAACTTTTGAACATATCTTGATGTGTGTAATTACGGTATTTGCAAACCAAAAACTCTGTTTTTTAATATTCTTAAGTAGCACCTTATTATGTTTTTAGGGACTATATGTTTGAATGTATTCGACTACACTGTGATGAACAGGTTGTTTTATCTCTAAATTTATATATAAGCAATGGTAACAGTGTTTGAATTGCAACAGAAGAAGTCTAATATTAATGTCCACAAATGATCAACTGTAAAAATGTGTTAACCTTGAAATTGTAGGCAACAATTTAGCCAAACATTCGTCAAGGCTGCCAGAGGCAGAAAAGAGCAGTTTTAAATAGATAATTCTTCAAATAAATATATTCTTCAATGCAGAATAAGTCACTGATCAGATAAATATAAGAGACAAATATTTGGCCAAATTGTTGCCTACAATTCAAGGTTAACAAATTGTTGCAGTTGATAATTTGTAGACACTAATATAAACCTTCATCTGTTACAATTCACACTGTTACCACTGCTTATGTGCGTATACATAACTTTAGAGCAAAAATAACCTGAACATTAATAATTAGGATCTGCTCATCACAGAGTAGTCGATTACATTCAAGCACATAGTCCGTGCATAATTAGGTGATACTTAATAATATACAAAAAACAGGGCTTTTGGTTTGTGAACAATTACACATTGAGAGCATCAAGATATGTTCAAACGTTCCCACAAACATTAATTATTTATACGCATAGATCTTGATTTATCATAACTGGCACAGGTCAGAATATATATGCTTAGCCTTATTCATTCATAGATGGTGCATACACCACTTTTTTAAATCTTTTAAGGCTATTATTTATTTTAATACAATCTGTATTTTCCATGCTATTGTCACTATACACAGTACACTGATTTTTTTTTCACACATTTATTTGGTCACATTATATGTCTATTTATTTTATTTGAGAATTAATAAAAGTTAGATTTTATATCCTGATTCATTCTCTTATATTTGATGGTTAACTTTCTCAGGGTTACCCTGTTTTTTTTCGGAATGCTTGTTCATTTCTGAATATGCAGTCCATACAGCCCTGAACTATGCTTTGCTTCATGAGAGCTCCTGAATAAAATGGCGATATATGGTCACTCTAGGAAAGGAGAGTGCACTGTGTTAAACTAGGAGACTTACCTTTAGTACTCGCACCAGTGGGTTCTGAAGGTGAACAAGTTCAGTAGAAATTTGAACCACATTCTTGAGTCTCTCTGTGAGCAAAGTAAGAAAGGTCAGAGGTCATGGTAATTATTCATGAAAAGTGTTAGATGTTAATATACTCACCATTCACAAGTGGCATTGCAGCCATCTTCAGTGCAAAACTCAAAACATTTTGCATAGAATCCACCTAAGTAAAACAAGATGTCAGCTGGGAAAGGCCAGTAACCAGAATTTAGGATTGGCAAGGACTAAAGATCATTTTGTAGAAGGATGTGTAATTTAAAACAAGCCATTTGTAGGCACTCACCTTAACTGGCCCTGCATCAGAGTGAATAAGAGTTAGCGAGAAACTGTGGAAGGAAAAGACACAAATGTGATGCTCCAAAGCATGAAGAACTGATAGCTGGCATTTCATGAGTAGTGCTGGTGCGATATGTTGAGGACAGTACGGTTTGTAGTGTGTGTTTTCTGGGCTCGTTCAGATTAGTAGGAGATGGAAGTACAGGCAAGGTGATACGAAAGTGTAGTGTTTTCTGGGCTCGTACAGATTAGTGAGGGATGGAAGTACAGGCAGGGTGATACGAAAGTGTAGTGTTTTCTGGGCTCGTACAGATTAGTAGGAGATGGAAGTACAGGCAGGGTGATACGAAAGTGTAGTGTTTTCTGGGCTCGTACAGATTAGTAGGAGATGGAAGTACAGGCAGGGTGATGCGAAAGTGTAGTGTTTCTGGGCTAGTGCAGAGTAGTAGGAGATGGGAGTACAGGCAGGGTGATACGAAAGTGTAGTGTTTCTGGGCTAGTGCAGAGTAGTAGGAGATGGGAGTACAGGCAGGGTGATACGAAAGTGTAGTGTTTCTGGGCTAGTGCAGAGTAGTAGGAGATGGGAGTACAGGCAGGGTGATATAGATTTGTGGTGTTTTGGGTATATAACATAGGAATGAATATCTAGGCCATGAACTGCTGTGATTTTGTGTTGCCTGTTGGAAAACAAAATTGCCTCATTTCCCCCAAAAAACAAAAGCAACAAAAAAAGTTAGATGCTTTGATGAAAGACAACAGCAACAAATGTAAAATAAATAAATATGTCCTCGTCATATGTCATCTTCCACTTAGCGGACTAGTTCCTCATGCACAGACATAACACCAATTATCATATAGTTAGGTAGACATACACAGTGGTATAGCATAAGACCAATCAGTATATATTTAGCTAGTGATTTACAGCAGTACCATATATCCCTATTATACAGTTAACCAGCCATAAATAATGATACAGCACAGTTCCCATTGATATATAGCTTTTCAGACACAGAAGGTGTAACTGGATAGTTCCTATAGATATGAGACTAGCCAGATACTGATGGTAATACAGGATAACTCCTGTTGCTATATAGTTAATCAAAAGCTTGAATCGGGTGATGAAAGTACAGGCAGGTTGATAAAGGCATGTTATGTTACTATGTGATTTTTGGTATAGAGGAGAAGATGGGTAAACAGAGAGGATACACAAATAATTCCTGGCAGGAACAGCACTCCTTAAGGACAGGTGCCAAAGCAGGGGCTCCACCTGCTCCCCAACAGCAAACAAGAACGACATAGGCAACTCAGCACATAAAATATAAGGTCAGTTTATTCCAAAAAGTGGCAAAGTTTCAAGCAGTTTTATTTATACTATGATCTTATAATATATACATGGTACCTCCATGTTAAAGTGTCATTTTAAATGATGTCCATATTTGATTGTGTTATCCCACCCACTTTTACTTCCAAATATATTGGTTTGTGCACAATTCTTGTTTTATGGCTTGATAAAGACCAGACTGGTTGAAACGTTGACACTTTTTGGAATAAACTCACCTCATATTTGATGTTCTGAGCTGCCTGTGTCGTTCTTGTTGGTATCCAGAGAGGGTAATAAAGGCATGTGTCCTTTCCTGGAGACCGCAAGGGTGAAGTATATATAAATACTAGATTTTTGGTTTTCAAGGGTAAAGGGATACTCACTTCCTTAGGCTAAGTGAAGCTCCCAGACTCTTTTCTGACAATAATATGTCGACCTTGTTCTCCATATCCTACACAAAGAACATTATTACTAATAAATAATATAAATTTTACCCCAGTCTCCCCAACAAATATACCTCATACACTTTCTTAGACTAAACCCCCTGAGGACACTTCATTCGTCTAGAAACCAAGCCAAAGCAATTATAGTTTTATAGGAACCCACTTAATTCCTCCCAGTTGTATTTCAGTTATCTTCAGAAATAGGCAATGTGTCCATAGAAGACCTGTGTCCATGGCAAGATCCATAGAGCAGCATTACTTTGTTAAGTACATGTCCATGATGAACAATGTTGGTGCATGCCAGAACTGGAGCTAGATCTTTCTGTGCCTGAGGCAAGAAGAAAAAATTGTGCTCACCCTCAATTTAGTTTTATAACAGTTATTTGCAGAAAAATTAAAACAGGTACATAAATAACCACAGCCAGAATATTATTAATTAATAGCTGTTGTCAGTTAATAGGTGACCAGACAGTAGTACATTTAGCTGGACATTGATTGTGGTATAGCATAGATCATATTAGTATATGATTAGCCACTGATTGGTGGCGGGCCCCGGGCCTTTAAAAAGAAAAAATGTAAAAAAAAAAAACCCGCCAGAAATGTCCTCCTCCCTATTTTTGTTTCTAGCCAGTGAAAATTAATTAATGTTTGGAGAAGTGTTTACAGTTGTCTAGATACAAGTTGTGCCATACGATAGTTCCTATAAATATGTAAAATAGAATTGCGTACATATGGCACTTTAACAAACAAAAATGCTTGTACATATACTGCTCAACCCAAGGCATGTCACCATTACATGAGAAAGCATCAGTCATGTTATATAGGAGATAGAGGAATGAGAGTAGTAAAGAGGTGTGTAATGGGAGCAGACGCATGGAGCGCTGAGCAGTGAGAAACATAGTGGTGCAGACAAAAGAAGAAAAAAAAACAGCAGGCTGCCCTCCCCGAGATCTGGTATCCCCAGCAGGCCAGTCCAGCACACTCACTGAGCGCTGGAAGTCAGGTGACAACCGGCACTTACATCAATCCGTGCAACGCGAAGGGGGGGGGGGGGGATTGGGGAGCGCTGCATGGAGCGGCAAAGTTGCCCCAGATTGCACCATGGATAGGCCAGCCCTGATACTGAGCAACAAATATCCTACTTACTGCTTGCATCTGGAAGATGGGGATCAATGGCCGATCAGGATACATGGCAAACAGCTGAATGTCCGTGGTGGTCTTCAAGGTGAGTACATCAGGCTGGCAGCTCACCACAGGGGGTGAATGAGCCGAGACATGAAGGAGAAGTGGTGGGGAGTCTGAGAACCGAGTGAGAAGCTACAGGAAAACATAGGGAAAGACACTAGAGAAATGTAATGAATCTCTGGTACCTAAAATACCACACAAGGCACTTGGAAACAAATACACAAATACTTAGTGGCCTAACAATGAAGACCATTACAGATACTCAGAAAGTGTTACCAGGACTGGCAGCAGTCTGGTCAATTGCAGGTAAATAGTTAGGGAGTGGGCATTTGATTGACAAGAGTTACACCTCTGAGGAATGGTTATTGAGATGAAGATGAATGCGTTTTAACAAAGACACTGTGATCATCCCTTGACAAAGCATATATTAATTTACACACACAAAATTCAGTATCTCTCAAACATCTGAAATCTGTGGGAAACACTCAATTCATATGCCAGGGGTTTGATTAGCAATCACCCTCGTCTGTAAATAAGGAGATTTTCTCACCTCTGGAATGAAAATTGCAAGGCTTTTGGTGTCTAGATGGAATGGCGATAACTTGGGTATCTAAAAAAACAATGAAGTTTTTGTTATTATCATGATCCAGAATCCATGATCTATCATTTTAGCACTACAATATATATCCCCATTTTGCAGTAATTCCCCAATCTCTCTGTCCCCTTCTTAAGTTACCATGTTACCAGGTCTATAGTGGCTCTTTTTAGGTGGTTGCAGAAGGTGAAGTGGGGGTAACCTAGCAGTAGACCACCTAGCCTTGTTAAACTCACATATTTTAAATCAAACTTCAGTTTTTGCTCTTTCACCTGTTTTTTTTTAAACAGGCCCTGACCTCTTTTACATGTGAACTTTAAAGCAGGGATAAGCAAATTGTCCGTACAAGGACACCAGTGTTCGTGGCAAGATCGGTGAAGGCATGTTGTTTGATTGATAATGTTGGATTTGAATAACCCTATTATTCTAAAAATATATATTATTAAACATTGTAAATAAAATTAAGTGATATTCCTGCCTTACCATATCATCAGTGATATTGTACTGTAGGATTCCAGACTTGTAGTGCACGTAGCCTGCAGAGTTAGCAGTGAACTGAGACAGGGCAAGGAGAAGCATGTGGTTGTCTGCCTCTGGGATGACAAGTTTGTCTGGATGATCGGGGAGGTCCCAACGTTGTGAGCGGCCAATAAACTCCCCCTGAGACAGATCAAACCTTTATTGTGATCCATGATATCCCATGCCATTCCTAAAGTCAGCACTCAATATTACCTTAACAAAGAGGTCCACACTCTCTTCAGTGATCAGTGGTGGGCTGATCAGAGGGTATTCCAAAGCGGCCACAGAATCCACTATATGGACAACTACAAAAACACACAGTGTTATCGCACAATGGAAGCACATGGGAAGTGTTGCATACAGAGTGCAAAAAGGGGTGCTGTTATTTAAAATGCAATGTAGCATTCTATGTGTTACAAAGCGTAGAGACTGGCATGATTTCTTGTGGAGGCAATAGGAAACACAAAAAACATAATAGTTGGAAAATATTAGGGAATATTCATGGAAGGCTTTCACTTAAAGGGACGCATATTTTACATTTTGTATTGGTTACAATAAGAAATATTCAATATTTTTTTATTTTTTATTTTATTTTCAATTCTTTATTGAGTATTGCAGTTGTACAGTAATTATATGTTAGGCATCATATACGATAAATCAGAGAAGGTCTCAGGTAATTAAGAAGAGTCAAAAACTAAACAGCATTATAACGTGTACATACATTTTGTCGTAAAAGAACAATACAGCATAAACAATAACCCCTAGGTGAGTGTGGATCAAGTACGGTATGAGAAAGGATAAGATTCATTATAGCTAAGTAGTAAAACCCCCACGAGGGTTCCAACAGACTCAGATCTTAGATATTCAAGATTTTTAATTCACCATTAGACAGATGCTGGAGGTGTGACACGGTTCTTGGAACCATGTCTTAAATATGGTGGCATTGTGTTAACCCTTTTTTTTTTTTTTAGAAAAGTTAATCCAGGAACTATTTAAGATTTCTCTGCCCAGAAACTCCTAGGCCATTGGTAGAGGACCCGAGGTTGAGGAAGACACAAACCACCCAAAACACTTTTTTTAAAAAATATATAAAATCGCAAGCCTTGGGAACCATGTAGATTTCAGATTTCATAATATATTTATAATACACATGCAGGCATTACTGGACATGAGCATTTACAGAGAATTAACTTCCCCGTGAGCAGAGCTGAGAATTTTCAGAGAATTAACCTCTCCATTAGAAGACCTGAGCATTTGCATATAATTAACGCCTCCATTAGGAGACCTGAGCAGTAGTAGTAAATGATAACCCTTCCATTAGCAGACCTGAGCAGCTGCAAAGAATTAACACATGCATGAGCAGACCTGATCAGTTGTAGAGAATTAACACCTCTATGAGCAGACCTGAGCACATGAAGGACATTAACCCTTCCACGAGGAGACCATATTCCCCTTCATGAGCAGTTGCAGAAAAAGTAACCCCTCCATTATCAGACCTGAGCTGTTGCAGTTAATTAACTCATGTATTACCATAACATACATAATTTCTCCTGACCTGATGCAGGCTCAGGCTGCTGCAGCTTACACTGAGCTCTGTGAAGGAGGGACTTAGCCAATCAGGTAAGGCTTCTGAACTTTCAGCCAATCAAGCAAGTTGAAAAGTCTCTCCTGAGAACGCCTAGGCTGCCCAGAACCCAGGACATGAAGTCCTGTTGTGGGCCATTTGGGACATGTGGTCACCCTAGATGGTACTAATGCTTCAAACTGAATTCAAGGTAGCACAACCTGGTGATACAGATCCAGAAGGCTTCTCTTTCTAGAATCTTCCTGGTGTGTTTAATCAGCTGGCAGAATGGATAAGGTACTTCCTTTTTCTGTAATCTATTCACTTTGAAAGACCCCCTCCTCCCCATTTATCTTTCAGCTGAATTGCTGAGGCAAATGGCAACATGGTTCTCCTATTCAAACCACCATACGTACACACTGTGCATGGAATAGAGCATGACCACTGAGGAACGGCTAAAGCTAAAAATTAAAAACAGTTTTATAAAAGAATATTGTATATTGTATATTGTTACTCTGCAAAAAGCCTGTGTGCTTTATTTTGCACCAAAGTTGTTTGGGTACCTAGACAGTCCCTTTAAGGTCCATATGTTGTAGGATGGAACATGTGTTAGGGGTGGTTGTACAGCCCATACAAATGGTACATTTTGGGCACTTAGGGCACATGCTGGCACATGGGAATCTTTAGAAAAAAGAAATCACCATTACCTGGTAGGTTGCTCAGTAGTTCCTCTATTTGTTCAATTGTTTTGTTAAAGACAGGGCATATCTGTAAGAATCAAACAGTATTTCAGCTAAGATCTACAACCTTGTCTTTCACACACACTTCCAAATAATGTCTGCAACCACCCCCCATGTCAGGACACACCTGTGTACGCATTGCTTCGTAAACGGGTCCTATTATTTCTCTTTTGAACATACTGAACAGCCACCTGTGTGCACATAATGTTATATTTATAACAAATATAGATAAATCCATTCACACACTTTTACCTTCCTATGTTAGGCTTGTCTTGTTTAAATAGCCACTAAACCTTTTTTTCCCACTTGCTTTAAGTGAAAAGTCTAGTGCACTTTGTAAACTACATTCCACTTTATCCACCAACTGGCATCCTCCATTATTCCAAGTGCAATTAGAGACCCTTGTTCTTACATGCAATCAGTTGAGGGGACATTAAAAAGAGGGTCTACACAATATAGCCCAATGTGATTCAGATCGGGCATAATAGCGAACAAATACACAAAATACGGCTACACAATATGCCATATTTTGGGTCAGAATCGGCTGTTATGGCCATTCAGAAACTGAAGCATTGGAGGCAGTTGGATCGGGACATTTTTGCCATAAAACCCATAGGTTTCTGGATACACAATATGCGACAATCAGCCTCGAATACTGTTTGGATGCGGAGTTGATTGCCACATTTTTTCAATTTCAATTCTCATTCCTCAATAGGAGAATTTCAATTAAAAAAACGTAGACGTGGTCCATCATAATGGTTGGATGTGCCCTGAATCACTCCAGATTTCAGGCTAATTACTTTGGGCCTTTCTGAGTACATTTTGTAGACCCCTAGGTCTTCTCTGTTGATAGCATGTAGAAGCAATGGTTTATCTCTACACAAGCAGAGAGACTCTCTGCTCCAATTAAACCTTGTCAAATGAAAAGAAGGGTGGAAAAAACACTTTATAGCGGAAGTAACTGAGAAGAAAGAAAAAATATATATAGATAATTCTAATTTTCTGGCTTTACAAAATATGGAAGTTTTTCATTTCAACTAATAGTGCATCTCAAAGGCCAATCTGAAATAAATGTTTTATTATTGCATTACACATTCCTTACCCAGATCCACCATGGAAATTAATATCCACATGGTCCACATGGGAACTGCATCCTGCATTCCATACAGCACCATGACCATTGTCATCACTTGTTACACCAAGAACACCTTTAAGGGACAGGCCATAAAGCAAGACTTCTAGCGTAGTTGATGCATAACTGAAAAGATAAAATACACAAGGCACCGAACTGTTACTATGCCTCTTTCCAATTTCTAGTTCCAAAGTTTTAGCATTCTACCTGACCATTAGTTGTCACTTTCCATGGACCAGAAACATATGCTCCCATGTTCCTAGGTTTCCATACCCTTTCCCCTCTTATTAGTCCTCTGTTCTCCCAAGCACCCAAACCCTTATATCAGACACATACAAGAGCTTGGTTACTAATTTCAGGTCTCCAGTCACCCGTAACTGGCCTTCGTTGACAACTGCTTCAATCCCAGTGTCGGGTGAAAACGAAAGATTGGAATTGGACAAGTCCAGTTTCTGGAACCGTAATCTGCACAAGGAGACAAGAAACCATGATTTATACCAACATTTTATATTCCGTAATCTGGTAATATTCAGAATACATCAATAAAGGTCTGTGTGGACAAGTATTATACAGAATAACTTATTATCATTAGTTTTAACTGAATGAGAGTATTTTATCCTAAGGTAGGGTATGTACTCTAAAGAGTTCAGAGCTCTTAACCTCATAACTATATTATTGTCCTATATCCATAATCCCTCTTACGGTGCATTCCCCCAACGTACCTTTTAACAGAGTATTGTATGGGACCAATTACGGGAACCGAGATGGACCCACTGACATCAGGGATCTTGAGAGATGATAGTCTGCTTTGCAACTCCTGTAACCCCACCTGCAAACCTAGGAGGAACAGCATGAATGTCACTTCCCTGCAGGAAAATACCATCCTCCCCCCAGAATTGGTTTCCTTATATAACCCCCTTGTTTCTAGCTGTGCTGGCAGTACCACAGCTTCTAATGAGTCCATTACATTTGGGAATATACTGATCATAGTGTAAACATGGTAGCTTTGAACTGAATCTCCCCATCCCCCACTGTACATATAAAGAGCCAGATTATCAGCATACAAACAGTATGGGTTCACACTCGGCAACCCCGATTCTGCCATCTTAACTAAAACCTACTCCTGTTTTACAAATACAGTTTGTCACTGTAATAGGTGGTCACTATTGTCCCCTCTCACCATATTGCAATCCTTTCAAGGTCACTCGACCTTTGACACCAGGGTCCTTCTTATTAGCATCAGTGAAAGGGAAACAGAAGGCGAGGAACAGGAACAACTTCATTACCTGCAGGACAGAAAAGTCAGTGGGAAAGTGGTGGACATGGAAAGTGACAGAGTGGAGGACAACCTGGAGAAAGAACAGACATTAAAGTGGTAGAAGGGTAATGGACAAGGTAGAGGAATTCTTAAAGGACAATTGTAGGCAAACTTTAACTTACGTTTAATTGAAAGATTGCATCAAGTGTAGACATTTTAAATAGAAATTATTTGAAGAAACAACACAAAGAATCTTCTAAAGCCCTCTTTGCTCTATATGACTCAATCACGAGGCACAAATGTTATTTGGAACCTTGGGTAAGATCCAGTGCCTGACTGGGAACAAAAACCAGCCCTGGAAATAATTTTATACCAGCCCCATAGCATAACATTATTATTTTTTTCATAAAAGGAAATACTATGCATTTTAAAGCACATTTAAAGAGTGTATTATTTAAAGATAAAGTAAATTTAAATATATATCAGCGCAGTGTGAGAGATATAACCTTGTGTGCGTACTGGGGGCATAGACTGCAGGTCACTGGACTTGCCCCAACACTTAGATTGCACACAGGACTTACACAAGAACTTAGACTGAACTCATAGGATTTGCTCCAGCACCCAGGACTTAACCTAGCATGCAAATGGACACCCAGTCATTGGAGCGTGCAGGAGGGAAAATGTGCCTGATATGACATTAAGTCACATCCAGAAATGGCAAGCCAAAACAACATTGGCCGCAAGAGTGTGAGAGTACACTCTTGCAGCCGCATAATAATACAGCAGCCGTCCCGCATATTTTGCCACCCCTTGCTGATCCTACCTTCATAAACAAATCACACACACACACATGGGGACACATGTAAACGCTGTAGTGCCCTATTTCCTTATATAATGTCTTGAATGCTTAGAATTTAGCAGGGCTAACCGTACAAATATCTTTTAACAACAGTATTATATAGATAGGCAGGTTTCTCTATTTAAACGTATAAATAATTGAGAATACAATAAAAATGAATAAATTTGGAAGCAATAACCTTTTGTCTTTAAAAATATTTGATTGAATATAAATAAATATATACAATATAAAAAACAACTTAAAAATCCATTATAACAAAAGCAGAGTAAATAAAGTTAAATGTATATGCTTGCAATAAGTAAAATAACATCACATACCCTCCTGGTTGTTTACAGGTTAATCTCTCATTCTTGTGTTAATGCAGTTGCATCAACAAAGTCTCCTCATTCTGTGTCAACTAACTAATAATTGGTGTTTATATAGATTTTAGATAGCATTACATACGGTCATTTATGGGCAGGAAAAATACCAAGTAATACATTAAGACAGGTTACTATGGCATAGTTGCCAACATCGGCCATGTTTCCAGGGACACATATCTGTTCCACATGCTGCAGAAAGACCATGCAAAGTGCAGCCCGGCTGTATGTAGGATGGATATACACACAGACAGAACCCAATTAATAATCAGGGTGGAGATCTCATAGGAGGCTGCACTTTGCATGCTCTTTTCTGCAGCATGTGGAACAAATATGTGTCTGTGGAAACATGGCCGATGTTGGCAACTATGCTATGGTTTACTTTGGGGTAAACCTCTTTCAATCAAGAAAGAATTAATTAACCTTAAGTCTTGATTTCTTGCCGGGTTTTTCTATACTTATGTTTTTGATTTCTTGGCAAATAGACAAGGCCATGACAAAATAATGAGGCACATGTCCTGGCCTAGTAGGACAAAATGGCGTCTACAGTCTAAACATTTTACTTGCGAAGCTGGGCATTAAGCCAGTTTGATAACAGAAAGAACACAGTTGAAGCAACAAAATGTTCCACTGTAAGTAAGAAGGGGGGGGGGGGAACGAAACCTGTCCTTTCTGTGGGGAAACAAAACCTGTCCTTTCTGCGGGTGCCCATAACACACAGTTCTCTTAACAGAGTTACAATATCAATAGAGTTGCCGCTCAGACACACACACTTGTACACTCTGCCACTCACATACACTTACACACTCTACCACTCACTCACATTTACACTCTCTGCCCCTCACACTTACACACTCAGCCACATGCACACACACTTTCAAACTCTGACACTCACTCACACACTGTGCCACTCACCCACACACACTTACAAACGATACGACTCACACACCATAGTTGCCAACATTTGAAAAAAAATTACAAGGACACTTTGCAGCTCAGCTTCCAATTACTTACTTTAAGACTGGCAACACCTACTGCCCAAAGCCCCGCCCACTCCGTATAATTAGCATAATGTAACTCCCCTACTTGTCACAGTGTAGATTATATCGCCAAGGTCCCCCACCAACATTACCATGCATCCTTGGTATACAACAGATCCATTCACAGCACAACATCTACATCAGGCAGTATCACATTTACATGAAATATGGTAAGACCGTGTGCAGATGTGCTTCAGTCAGAGAGCTGTACTTACACTGTACATACCACTTCTGCTGGAAGGTTATTCCATGTATCCACTACCCTATAAGTAATGTAATACTTTCATTAGTCCCTGGCCTTATCTTATATCTGGGACAGCCTTATACCTATCCCATGCATACTTAAAGTCCTTCACTGTGTTTACCTCTACCACTTCTACTGGAAGACTATTCCATGCATCCACTACCCTCTCAGTAAAGTAATACTTTCATTAGTCCCTGACCTCATCTTATATCTAGAATAGTCTTATGCTTATCCCATGCATGCTTAAAGTCCTTCACTGTGTTTACCTCTACAATTTCTGCTGAAAGGCTATTTCATGCATCCACTACTCTTTCAGAAAGTAATACTTCCATTAATCCCTGGCCTTATAGCCTTATACTTATCCCTTATATCTAAAATAGCCTTATGCTTATACTCCTTCACTGTATTACCCTCTACCACTTCTACTGGAAGACTATTCCATGCATCCACTACCCTCTCAGTAAAGTAATACTTTCATTATCCCTGGCCTTATCTTATATCTAGGATATCCTTATACCTATCCCATGCATGCTTAAAGTCCTTCACTGTGTTTACCTCTACAATTTCTGCTGAAAGACTATTCCATGCATCCACTACTCTTTCAGAAAGTAATACTTCCATTAATCCCTGGCCTTATAGCCTTATACTTATCCCTTATATCTAAAATAGCCTTATGCTTATACTCCTTCACTGTATTAACCTCTACCACTTCTACTGGAAGACTATTCCATACATCCACTACCCTCTCAGTAAAGTAATACTTTCATTAGTCCCTGGCCTTATAGCCTTATACTTATCCCATTAATGCTTAAACTCTTTTACTGTATTAACCTCTGCCACATGCTGGAAGACTATTCCATACATCCACTGCCCTCTCAGCAAACAAATATTAAGTTTCTGACCAGATTGCCAATTAATATGCCACAGACATTTTCCCCATTAATATTCCACTATTAGCCTGCCCATTAATATGCCACAGCCAGATTGCCAGTTAAAATGCCACAGCCAATTTTCCCATTAATATGACACTATTAGCCTGCCCATTAATATGCCACAGACAATATGACCATCTTTTGCCAGTATTATTTTATCCATCATTTGCCAGTGTTTTTTTCCCCATCATTTGCCAGTATGATTTTATCCATCAATCGTTTGCCAGCATGATTTTATCCATCAATTATTTGCCAGTATTATTTTATCCATCAATCATTTGCCAGTATGATTTTATCCATTATTTGCCAGTATGATTTTATCCATTATTTGCCAGTATGATTTTATCCATTAATTATTTGCCAGTATGATTTTATCCATCAATTATTTGCCAGTATCATTTTATCCATCAATCATTTGCCAGTATGATTTTATCCATCAATTATTTGCCAGTATCATTTTATCCACCAATTATTTGCCAGTATTATTTTATCTATTATTTGCCAGTATGATTTTATCCATTATTTGCCAGTATGATTTTATCCATCAATTATTTGCCAGTATTATTTTAGCCATTAGTTATTTGCCAGTGTTATTTTATCCATCAATTATTTGCCAGTATTATTTTATCCATTATTTGCCAGTATGATTTTATCCATCAATCATTTGCCAGTATGATTGTATCCATCAATCGTTTGCCAGCATGATTTTATCCATCAATCATTTGCCAGTGTTATTTTATCCATTATTTACCAGTATGATTTTATCCATCAATCATTTACCAGTATTATTTTATCCATTATTTGCCAGTATGATTTTATCCATCAATTATTTGCCAGTATGATTTTATCCATCAGTTATTTGCCAGTATGATTTTATCCATCAATCATTTGCCAGTATTATTTTATCCATTATTTGCCAGTATGAATTTATCCTTCAGTTATTTGCCAGTATGATTTTATCCATCAATCATTTGCCAGTATTATTTTATCCATTAGTTGCCAGTATGATTTTATTCATCAATTATTTGCCATTTTGATTTTATCCATCAATTATTTGCCAGTATGATTTTATCCATCAATCATTTGCCAGTATTATTTTATCCATTATTTGCCAGTATGATTTTATCCATCAATCATTTGCCAGTATTATTTTATCCATCAATTATTTGCCAGTATTATTTTATCCATCAATCATTTGCCAGTATGATTTTATCCATCAATCATTTGCCAGTATTATTTTATCCATTATTTGCCAGTATGATTTTATCCATCAATCATTTGCCAGTATTATTTTATCCATCAATTATTTGCCAGTATTATTTTATCCATCAATCATTTGCCAGTATGATTTTATCCATTATTTGCCAGTATGATTTTATCCATTAATTATTTGCCAGTATGATTTTATCCATCAATTATTTGCCAGTATCATTTTATCCATCAATCATTTGCCAGTATGATTTTATCCATCAATTATTTGCCAGTATCATTTTATCCACCAATTATTTGCCAGTATTATTTTATCTATTATTTGCCAGTATGATTTTATCCATCAATCATTTGCCAGTTATTGTATCCATTATTTGCCAGTATGATTTTATCCATCAATCATTTACCAGTATTATTTTATCCATTATTTGCCAGTATGATTTTATCCATCAATTATTTGCCAGTATGATTTTATCCATCAGTCATTTGCCAGTATGATTTTATCCATTATTTGCCAGTATGATTTTATCCATCAATTATTTGCCAGTATTATTTTAGCCATTAGTTATTTGCCAGTGTTATTTTATCCATCAATTATTTGCCAGTATTATTTTATCCATTATTTGCCAGTATGATTTTATCCATCAATCATTTGCCAGTATGATTTTATCCATCAATCGTTTGCCAGCATGATTTTATCCATCAATCATTTGCCAGTGTTATTTTATCCATTATTTACTAGTATGATTTTATCCATCAATCATTTACCAGTATTATTTTATCCATTATTTGCCAGTATGATTTTATCCATCAATTATTTGCCAGTATGATTTTATCCATCAGTTATTTGCCAGTATGATTTTATCCATCAATCATTTGCCAGTATTATTTTATCCATTATTTGCCAGTATGAATTTATCCTTCAGTTATTTGCCAGTATGATTTTATCCATCAATCATTTGCCAGTATTATTTTATCCATTATTTGCCAGTATGATTTTATCCATCAATTATTTGCCAGTATGATTTTATTCATCAATTATTTGCCATTTTGATTTTATCCATCAATTATTTGCCAGTATGATTTTATCCATCAATTATTTGCCAGTATGATTTTATCCATCAATCATTTGCCAGTATTATTTTATCCATTATTTGCCAGTATGATTTTATCCTTCAGTTATTTGCCAGTATGATTTTATCCATCAATCATTTGCCAGTATTATTTTATCCATTATTTGCCAGTATGATTTTATCCATCAATTATTTGCCAGTATGATTTTATCCATCAGTCATTTGCCAGTATGATTTTATCCATTATTTGCCAGTATGATTTTATCCATCAATTATTTGCCAGTATTATTTTAGCCATTAGTTATTTGCCAGTGTTATTTTATCCATCAATTATTTGCCAGTATTATTTTATCCATTATTTGCCAGTATGATTTTATCCATCAATCATTTGCCAGTATGATTTTATCCATCAATCATTTGCCAGTATGATTTTATCCATCAATCATTTGCCAGTGTTATTTTATCCATTATTTGCCAGTATGATTTTATCCATCAATCATTTACCAGTATTATTTTATCCATTATTTGCCAGTATGATTTTATCCATCAATTATTTGCCAGTATGATTGTATCCATCAATCATTTGCCAGTATTATTTTATCCATTATTTGCTAGTATGATTTTATCCTTCAGTTATTTGCCAGTATGATTTTATCCATCAATCATTTGCCAGTATTATTTTATCCATTATTTGCCAGTATGATTTTATCCATCAATTATTTGCCAGTATGATTTTATCCATCAATCATTTGCCAGTATGATTTTATCCATTATTTGCCAGTATGATTTTATCCATCAATCATTTGCCAGTATGATTTTATCCATTTTTTGCCAGTATGATTTTATCCATCAATTATTTGCCAGTATTATTTTAGCCATTAGTTATTTTCCAGTGTTATTTTATCCATCAATTATTTGCCAGTATGATTTTATCCATAATTTACCAGTATGATTTTATCCATTATTTGCCAGTATGATTTTATCCATTATTTGCCAGTATGATTTTATCCATCAATTATTTGCCAGTATTATTTTAGTCAAAACATGAGACAGTCCATTTTCCTGGACTGTCCCGTGATCGCAATATTCGCGGGACATTTGCATAGATGCCGAGACTGTCCCGGCGAATCCGGGACAGTTGGCAACTATGCACACACACTTACAAACTATGCCACTCACACTTACACACTCAGCCACACACACACACACTGACAAACTCTTCCACTCACACGCACACACTTACACACTGCCACTTACACACCCTGCCACTCACACACTCACTTACATACTTACACACACTGCTACTCAAATATACACTTACACACAACAACACTCACACACAATTAATATAAAATAAACTTGCCCCAGTGCCCATATTGTGCTCCTAATATTTGCCTTACCCCACAGTCCTGTAGATTTCTCGTGCTGCCCTGCTCCCTGCTAGATCTCCCCAGCCAGCTGCTCTGGCTGAGGAGGCGCCGTGTGGGTTGCAGCACCCTGGAGAAAAGAAAAAAAAACAAGGCTGCTCATTGCAGCAGCAGCAGCCGGCACTTTAGTCGAGCTCTTCTTAAAGCGGCTCCAGGGCGGGTGGCCCACAGGGAATATTCCCGGTATCCTAGTAGGCCAGTCTGGCCCTGGTAAGATTAGGTCTAATGTTAGGCCGAAACGTACAGTGGATATAAAAAGTCTACACACCCCTGTTAAAATGTCAGGTTTCTGTGCTGTAAAAAAATGAGACAAAGATAAATCATTTCAGAACTTTTTCCACCTTTAATGTGACCTGTCAACTGTACAACTCAATTAAAAAACAAACTGAAATCTTTTAGATAGAGGGAAGAAAAAATATAAAAACAAAATAATGTGGTTGCATGAGTGTGCACACCCTCTTATAACTGGGGATGTAGCTGTGTTCAGAATTAAGCAATCACATTCCAAATCATGTTAAATAGGAGTCAGCATACACCTGCCATCATTTAAAGTGCCTCTGATTAACCCCAAATAAAGTTCAGCTGCTCTAGTTGGTCTTTCCTGAAATTTTCTTAGTCGCATCCCACAGCAAAAGCCATGGTCCACAGAGAGCTTCCAAAGCATCAGAGGGATCTCATTGTTAAAAGGTATCAGTCAGGAGAAGGGTACAAAAGAATTTCCAAGGCATTAGATATACCATGGAACACAGTGAAGACAGTCATCATCAAGTGGAGAAAATATGGCACAATAGTGACATTACCAAGAACTGGAGCTCCCTCCAAAATTGATGGAAAGACGAGAAGAAAACTGGTCTGGGAGGCTACCAAGAGGCCTACAGCAACATTAAAGGAGCTGCAGAAATACCTGGCAAGTACTGGCTGTGTGGTACATGTGACAACAATCTCCCGTATTCTTCATATGTCTGGGCTATGGGGTAGAGTGGCAAGACGAAAGGCTTTTCTTATGAAGAAAAACATCCAAGCCAGGCTACATTTTGCAAAAACACATCTGAAGTCTCCCAAAATGTGGGAAAAGGTGTTATGGTCTGATAAAACCAAGGTTGAACTTTTTGGCCATAATTCCAAAAAATATGTTTGGCGCAAAAACATTGCACATCGCCAAAAGAACACCATAACCACAGTGAAGCATGGTGGTGGCAGCAACATGCTTTGGGGCCGTTTTTCTTCAGCTGGAACTGGGGCCTTAGTTAAGATAGAGGGAATTATGAACAGTTCCAAATACCAGTCAATATTGGCACAAAATCTTCAGGCTTCTGCTAGAAAGCTGAACATGAAGAGGAACTTCATCTTTCAGCATGACAACGACCCAAAGCATACATCCAAATCAACAAAGGAATGGCTTCACCAGAAGAAGATTAAAGTTTTGGAATGGCCCAGCCAGAGCCCAGACCTGAATCCGATTGAAAATCTGTGGGGTGATCTGAAGAGGGCTGTGCACAGGAGATGCCCTCGCAATCTGACAGATTTGGAGTGTTTTTGCAAAGAAGAGTGGGCAAATCTTAAACATAGAATGTGTCTGCAGATAAGAACCATTCGGTCCATCTAGTATGCCCATGTGCCATGCTGATAGACTCATACCCAAAAAGACTGAGTGCTGTAATAAAATCAAAAGGTGCGGGGGGCGTGGCTGACCGCTGGAGAAGATGGCCGCATGAGATGTGAGCTCCGTCAGCCTCCCAAACAACTGCCTAACTTAGCTCAGTATTGAGATAACATGGGGGAAAACCGAAAACTGGGAAAGGAAGCTGAGACACCCAGGACCAGACCCAAGCAAGTCACAGCCTCACTAAGGGAGTATTTCCGTACCCCCAGGGACCTTACCTCCCAAGACCTGGAGGCCCACGAGGCTGCCTCGTCTGCGGACACGGAGGAATCGGGAGCACGAACTCGTACAGCAGCTGTTCTCTTCTGCCCCATGGAAGGCAGATTTTAGCACCTCGATAACTGAAATTAAGCTGATGGTGCGCGATGAGATTGCGGCTCTGCGGACAGACATCTCGGGCCTGGAGAAGAGGATAGTCACTGTTGAAAAAGACCTCACTCAATATTCCTCACGTCTATCGAAAGTGACAGGCGCCTCGGATCGGCAAGAAAGATATCTGATTGACCTCCGGCGGCGAGTGGAAGACCTCGATAATCGGGGACGGTGCAATAACCTGAGAATTAGGGGCCTACCTGAGGTTTCCGCCGACACGCCTGAAAATCCGATGACAAGGCTTACAGTGTTGTTTAACACGCTTCTGGACAGGGAGATCACTCTGCCTGTGCAGACGGACCGGGCCCACAGGGCACTGAGACCGAGAGGGACCGACACAGCCCCGCCAAGGGATATGATTTGCCGCCTTGTAGATTTCCAGCTCAAGGAAGCCATTTTGAGAAAAGCGCGGGAAAAGGGCCGCTGGATATATGAAGGCGCTGAGATTGCTTTTTATCCAGACATATCAGACATCACGCTGCAGACGAGACGTTTCCTTCAGGCCACTCACAGCGGAACTCCAACGCCGAGGATATCGTTACAGCTGGGGCTTCCCCTTCAGTCTCAGAGTCAGGATGGATAATGTGGTCAAGACCCTAACCTACCATGCCGACTTACCTGCCTTCCTGGAAGAACTGGAGTTGCCGGAGCTGGACATTCCAAATTGGGACTGTCCGGACCTTCAGCAGCGGCGTATCCCGGCCCAGAGGCCTCTGCGACAGAGACCGCGAGCCATCCCACGAAGACAGCTCCAGCGGCAAGCGCCAACGCCTGACTGGCCGGCCCCGGTAAACCCGGTGAGGGCCCATGAGGAGTAGTCACCCCTGACCCTGCGAAATACTAGTGAGTACTGACTAACTTTTGCGCCCGGTCACCACGACAAGGGTTCTAATTTTTTGTGGTTCACACCCTACCCTGGAAAGGATTCGGTGGACATGGGTCCCCTTGGACCTTTTCTATGGGAGCAGAATTGAACATAACCCCCGATCCTACGACCCACTGGAGACAGGCCCGAGAACAGATGGCCTTTTATTTTTAATTTTTTTCATACACCTGACAAACCTGGGACAGGCCCGCCGAGAAGAACAACACTATCGGAGACTGTTTGTAAGGTGGGACACGAGCTTGCAGCTAAACACCTAGCTCACACCACACACGGACAGTTTTTTGCAGGTTTGCCCAGGGTGGGTCCGGTACGCCCGGGAAACAGACACGGGCATTGCCTATATAAGCAGCTAGTATATTCGGTGGGGGGGAGGGGGGGTTTGTGTATTTGTGTATTTTTGTGGGTTTCCTGTACATAATGTGTAAATTGCCGGTTTAATATTTGCATTCCTGATGGGGAATTCCTAATGAGGAATGCAAAGATTTTTGAGCTCGGCCCAGCATTTCTGTTTTGCTTGGTTTGTAATATGTTTGGGAGGTGGAGACTCTCCTCTCCCTAGGTTGTTTTATTTACGTAGTAAATAGGATAAACTTTATTGTGGTTTATTCGTAGAGTCATAGAAGAGGCGCACAGCATTTTGTGCCCTCTTCTCTCTCGGTTGACACCTACCCCTTACCACGAGTGTCGAGAATTATTGACGTGGTCAAGGTGTTCCACGCCGAGTGCCAGTTTGGCCTCAGGGTGAGAGACCTGCCCAGCGTGCAATAGACGCTCCAGGTGCTAGTTTACCTTACGGTTGACTAAGGTTTTCCTAATGATAGAGACTACAGTTTTTTTTCTAACCCAACACAGTCCTACACCCGAATTGACTATTTTTTGATGCCATATTATCATTTGCCTAAACTTGCCACAGCCAGCAATGGCTTGATCACCTGGTCAGATCACGCTCCCCTGCGAGTTTCACTCACCTCCACCCTCCCACGCCCCACCTCCTCGACCTGGAGGTTAAACGAATCTCTTATGACAGACGAAACAAACACGACGACCACTGCAACTATCCTTAAAGACTATTTCACTGACAATACTACACCAGAAGTCCCACTCTTGACGGTTTGGGAGGCTCACAAAGCTGTAATCCGGGGACATTTTATCAGGTTGGGGGCGACCAAGAAAAAAGCGGATACGGAAAGGTTGACCGTACTTTACACCAAATTAAGAGAGGCGGAAGATTCACACAAGGCACAGGCTGATGCGGATTCTTTTCAAAAGCTGACAGCCCTGAGAAGGGAGTTGTTGACTATTCTTAACGCTAAGGCTAGCAGGTCTTTTATCAAATTGAAAGCCCTTTATTACGAGCACGGTAACAAACTGGGCAAATATTTGGCTCGGGCTCTGTGTTCGCATCGCAGGCTTTCATATATCCCCAAGATCAAGACCTCTGAAGGCGCTCTTCGGAGATTGCCTTCCGAGATCATGTCAGAATTTGTTACATTTTACTCAAAGCTATATAATTTAGCAGACAACTGCACAGGCGACGCAGAGGCTGCCCGTGCTCGCAAAATGACTGAGTATTTACAAACACATGTGACAAGGAAATTATCTGTAGCAGATGCTGCAGTTTTAGAGGCCCCAATTCATAAATTTATGAATGGAGACTTTGTCTCCGTGTAGTGAAATGCCGACAGCCTATAAACCGAACGTTCGGTTTATAGGCTGTCGGCTTATGTAATACATGTAATCCTATTGCTATTCTATAAACCAAACTCTCGGTTTATAGAATGCCAATAGACTTACATGCATTCCGTAAACCGAAAGTCGTTCGGTTTATGGAATGTAAGTGTACTATGCTATTGTATTCTATAAACCGACTCTATTTCGGCTTATAGAATGCAATAGTACGACGAATGGACGAATGAACGAATGATTTTCGTTTATTAACCATTCGTTCATTCGACTTTCGTTAGCTTAGCATTTTCGTTATTCGTTTTTCGGACGAATGGACGAAAATGCATTCGTCCGAAAAATAATGCACATGTCTAATAGTAATGGAAAGTTTTCTTCTGTAATGGTGCAAGCAAGAAAAAAATGGTGATTCCTCTCCTGAGTAAGTTACATCCTATAGGGCTGGCTATTTGAGCTTTTGTCTGTTCTCGTGGAGTGGGATCACACTTCTTTGTTTGTCTTACTGGGTATACACAATTATTTTCCATGCCACTTTTCTTGATGTTTGAGAGTTATAGAAAAATGATATAGCCCATATCTACCTTACCATTACCTAAACAAATGCTATACCAGCCCTGGAAATAATTACCCTAGCATAACGTCATTATACTAAACCGATATCATAACATTATTTTCTTGTTCATAGAACGGACAACCATGCATTTTAAAGCACATTTGAAGAATGCATTATTAATAGATAAGACTGATATATACCACTGCACATGGCAATACATACCTCCAGTATGCACAGAAGGTTATATGTCATACACTGCCCTGATAAATACCCCATGCACAGGGCAATACATATGACCCAGTCGGTACACAAGGTGATATGAATTACCCTGTGCAGGGGTCTATATCATGGCAGTGTGTGAAACATAACCTTGTGTACATAATAATGGCATAAATTGCCCTGTGCATGGGGTATATATGAGAGCAGTGTGTGAGGTATAACCTGTGCACATAGTGGATGGATATATTGATTTATATATACTATAGTATAGTATAGCTGAGTATTAGTGTGTGAGTGAGTATGTGCTGGCTGAGTGTTAGTGTGTGCTGGCTGAGTGTATCGTGAGTGAGCGTATGCTGACTGAGTGTATCTGTGAGAGAGTGCGTGCTGACTGAGGTCATTTGTTAGTGAGTGCGTGCTGACTGAGGATATCTCTGAGTGAGTGTGTGCTGAGTGTGTCTGTGAGTCTGTGCTGGCTGAGTGTTAGTGTGTGAGTCATTGTGTGCCAGCTGAGTTTATATGCGAGTGTGTGTGCTGACTGAGTGTATCAGTGAGAGAGTGCGTGCTGACTGAGTGGGTCAGCGAGAGAGGGCCTTCTGACAGTGGGTCAGCTAGTGAGTGCATGCTGACAGAGTGGGTCAGTGAGTGAGTGCGTGCTGGCGGAGTGGGTCAGTGAGTGAGTGTGTGCTGGCTTTGATGGTCAGTGAGTGAGTGCGTGCTGGCTGAGTGGGTCAGTGAGTGAGTGCGTGCTGGCTGAGTGGGTCTGTGAGTGAGTGTGTGCTGGCTGAGTGTGTGTGATAAGCTGTTTGGGGACAGATATGGCCCGGCCAAGCTAGTTGGGGACAAAGAGGGCAGTGTCATGTTTAAGGACAATGACCGCAGTGATTAACTGTTTGGGGACACTGATGGCAGTAATTAGCTGCCTGGGCACAAATATGGCACTGATAAGATGTTTGAGCACAAATATGGCATTGACAGGGTGTTTGAGTACAATGATGGGCCTGACGAGCTGCTTGGGCACTGAGATGAGATTGGAAAAGCTGTTGAAGGCACTGATAAGTTATTTGGGGACAAGATGCATTGGGAAGCTGTTTGCGATCAAAGATGGCACTGGGAAGATGTTCGGCCAGAATTGGAAGTCCTTGTGGGTGCAGTATTGGTGCAGTTGCCAAGTAGTTGTGGGGGCAATATGGGTGCTGTGGCGAATCCCTTTGGATGCAATAAGTATGCTTTGGTAAGTCCTGTGATTGCATTATTGGACTATTGCAATACTAATTGGCAAGTCTGGTGGGTGCTGCAATGCGGTGCTGTGTTTGATCAGCATATGAATGTGCTTATTTATGTCTAGATGTCTCCTTAATGTGAACACTAACACACATTTACTAACACTCATATGCTGATCAGATACACAAACTGTGAGCGTGCTAATGTGTGTATTTGATTAGCATTCGAGTGTGTATGTGTGTGCTTCTGTGTGTACACGATGAACATATGTATGTGTTAGTGTTTACATTTAGGAGACATCAATAAAGATAGTGAGTTAGTCAGCCACATACTTTTTATCTATAAAAAGTGTTTTTGTTTATAGATATTTGTAGAATAATTATGAGAAAAATAAAATTCTAGGCTCTGCGAATTCCTAATTGCTGGGTTTTAAGGCTTGTATTAAATATGAAATTTATACAATTTATTTTTATTAACGATTTCATATATTTTATTTAATTATGAGTGTCTGTGAGGGGCTCATGTTCATGTTTCACCTAAGGCCTCACACACAAAGTCTACAGCTGCCTCTGGAGCTGTCTCAAGACTAAAAATATTTCTTTCACATGATAGTGGTGTTACAACACAGTGTGCATGTTTTTTTTTATCATGTTATTTTCTTATTTTGACCACTTTTAATCATTCATTAATAAAAGATAATTTTTAGGTCTATATATTCTGTGCCCTTCGAATTTATTGTTTAAACCTGTATTAACCTCCTTGTTGTCCTAGATATTACAGCTTTCTTTATGTAACGTTTATTGTTAATATGTTGCCAAAAATGGGAAAATGTAATAAAAGTCATGGTAAAAAAAAAAAAGTACAGAGATGGGCAAAGGGAGGATAGGCAGGGAAAGGGGAATAAAGAGAGGCAGAAAGATGCCACACAGTCAGTGGGGAATCCAGAGTGTGGAAAGGAAATGCCATGCAGGGGGGGGGGAATAATAAAGAGAGGGTGCAGAGTGATACCAGGCAGCAAGGAGGCGGATAGGCAGAGCAGAGTCAGACAGGGAAAACAGATATTTTGAATAGACATGCCAGGCAGAAATAGAAGCTTATGGAAAGTGGGCAAATGGATGCCAGGCAGGGAAAAGAGACAGTGGAGAGAGTGTACAGGTATGCCAGATAGGTAAAAGGGATTACAAAGACAGGGCAGAAGGATACCAGGTATGATGGGAGTCCAAAGACTGGCAAAGGTAAGGTGAATACAAAGATATAGCAGTGAGATTGCCTTAATAGAGGAATAGCTGCCAGGGGCAACTCAGCATAGGGATTCCTGAAGTAAAAGAGGAGTTCCAAGGTGAGGGTGTGTGAGGGGAGAATGGTAGCAAGAAATGCAACGCAGGAAAAAAAATGACACTCAATTTCTCACTCACCTGTATCTCCTGCAGGTCACCCAGCAGCTAACACACAATTTTGAGTCTCCTGCTCACAGCTAGACTCTTATTATTAGGATCCAGTAACAGCTGGGTTGGTCTTAATAATAATGAAAGCAGGAACTGATACCAGAGTTATTGTGTGTGGAGGGGGTGCAGGGTAATAGGAATGGAGGGAGGAAACATTTAGCAACCTCAAATTCTATATCTTCTCACATACAAGTAACATATACATGCACAGTGAACTAACGTATACTGTCTTTCTCACACAAACCCCAACACACTTACAAGGACAGTAACAAATATTCTATTCTCATATACAACACACATCTATTGGCAAAACAATCAATATACAAAAAAGCTCACACATAACGCTTGTATAGTAGGACAATAACTAATACACAGATTCACAACTAATGTACATTTTCACACAAACCTATTCAAAAATACAATAACAAGTAAAAAAAATACAATGATAAAACTATCAATTTACAACACACACAATTCTTATACACACAAAAAGGTTATACACAAACGTATATATATACCGAGATGATACACAAACTCGCACAACTGATACACACACAGTAAGAAAAGGGCTTGAGGCCAATATTAAGCCAAATGCAACGACAAAACTATCAATATACAACAAACACACACACAACTCTTATACTCACAAAAAGGTTATGCACAAACGTATAATATATACCGAGATGGTACTCAAACTCGCACAACTGATACACACACAGTAAGAAAATGGCTTTAGGCCAATATTAAGCCTATGAAACAAATGGCTAGTAACTTTTTGAAGAAAATAATGCCAACCCTACTTTTATTTATTTACATATAAACATATGGTCACAAAAGAGGGACATACCAATGAAAATTTGTTGCATGTCATTGTGTGTTATGGCCAACCACGTAAACTTTAAAATAACATAATAGGACATAAAAATGGTCCTTATCTTATAAAAATTATGTTTTAATAATTTGATAATAAGAAATTTGCACTTATCATATATTTCCTGTTTCTTGTGGTGAGTTTGTTTCACAACATAGCCTTATGCCTGGTGACTAGAATATCCATATCATAAAGATTTGCATGGTTTTGTAGGTTGGTTAAAATGTATTATTAAAGTGCTAATAAATTTTAAAAACATATTATTTATTTTTTGATGGAGCTTGGTATGGGTATAAAATGGTGTGTACTTTAAAGTACATGCCATTTCACCCATACCCATAAACCTCTATGATCTGGTTGCCAAGTGTTAAAAGCTCAATCAGTAGAGGGGGTGCTAACTAGGGTTGCCACCTTTTCTTCAAAAAAATACCAGCCTTGCTGGTGCCTCCATAGGCTAAACATTGACGTCAAGCCAATTTTTTTAACCTGCTTTGTTGACTAATGTATGTCGTTTTATTATAAATAGTATATATAACATAATGGAACTATCCCATATACAGACTGTGGCTGACAGGCCATCATGGGAGTCGTAGTTCCACAGTAGCAGTGGCCTATCTCTGACATCGTTAAATTTGTCAAGGAGTATAATGTGAAATCATTTGCACATTAGCACACAACCTTACTATACAATTGCAAAATGTGCAGCAAATCAGGCAGATACAGTTATGCATCTGTTCATTTAGGTTCCGTTTTAATTTGTTACAATTTTAAAGAGCATGACATGGTCTCAAGAGCAATGGATTCCGAGAGGTCTCATATCATAGAAGTAGTATATGACTGATTACAGCCATTACAAGTAAGAGTCTATATTGTGGGGAAATAGTTCAGTGTAGTATATAAAATCACACCTTACATAGCTACAGAACACTACTGATTCACCTGGAGCACTGCAGCATATATTTCCCATGGTAACGTCCTCCAACATCTGGTCAACCTAGCCAAAAAGGAAACAACCACCGAAATATAGATTGTTCTAGTACTTAGAACCTGGATTCAATGAGGAAAAGATCCAAACATATTGGAAGGAAATGTACTTTTGTGGTAGGAGTAGTTTTACTTCTTTCAGAAAAAAGAGATAGCCAGATCTCTAAAACATTGAGATTCCACAGCTATTCATAGTTTCATATCTGCTGCAAATGACAGAGGTTAACCACCGGAGCAGGAACACTATTCTCTGACAAACAATATCAGTTTGTTTTTCTACCTCTGAGGTAGCCTTATAAGAAATGCGTCATGTTATCAGTGAAACAGCAAATTAGGACAATGTAATTCTCTGTCCTGAGACACATTTCACCTTCAAGATATTTTTTGTATACTTTATAATTATGTCTTATTTTTGAACTTTTATTAAAAATGTTCTGTTTGAATCTACTATACAGCATGTTCCTGCTTATCAATTTGTTTTACAGTATATTGCCAATGTGATTTTGCAAAAAAAAAATTTCTATCCCGCAGGTCCATTTAATTTCATCTTCCTCAGTTTATGTTAATACAATCGTTTGATTTGGTTATATCTCTAGATTGTAAGCTTGCAAGCAGGGTTCTCCACGTCATGCATAATTTAGCAATAGGCATGCTCCATCCCTAGCCCATTTTTTAAATTCTGTACATTGCTAAGTAACATGAAGATTTCTAGAATTGGTGGTTTGAACCCAACATAGAAACTGTAATTTCTTCCATTTCTAGCCACCAACAAGTAGATTCACCACTGGCCAACCCAAGATTTTTATTACACTGTATGATAATTTTCAGGAGAGGCCTGAGAGGCAGATGAACACACAAGGGTTAACTAAGTACAATTTAAAAAGCATTTGCAAATTTGTCTCCAATGATCAATGCCATTTGCATTATTATACTTATTTTTTGGAATGGTTTAAATTTTCAATGAACAGGGCAAATTCTTCCTCATGTATGTGTTGATTGGTTATGTACCTTATAGGGACTCTGTCACCAAAATATTGTTTATACAGTAAATGTAAAGAATAAGAAATTATCTTTACATTGTGTTAGCACAGTTGTAAGTATATGCAAGAATTCAGAGGAAAAATGGACTCAGAATATGTCTGTGGTGTCTCCAGTTCAATTTTCCCATTGAAAAGTAGTTCATTAGCATATCAAGCCACAGGTTATGTCATAATCAAGAGACTACAGCTATTTGTATAGTTTAGGCGATAGGAGTCCTGTAAAGGCTAAGCATACTGAGACCTACAATGGAGCAAAAACTCTAAATGGATTGCTTTGCACATCACATATGAAGGTATCTGCTCTGGTAACCAATGAAATCTTGATCCACAATTTTTGGAATACAACTCGGTTCATGAAACAAACAAAAAATAGCAGTAAATATTTTTTGACATACAAATTAACCTTGACAATGTGTCATGGATAGTATTTACATGATATTAGGATAATGTTTCTTGACATTACCAAAAAAAAAAAAAAAGAATCTCACAGCTAAAAAAAAAAAAAAAAAAAAATATACTCAGAACATCTTACAGTTAGCTGAGTTGGCAACACTTCTGTGGCAAAGGTAAAACCATTCTTCCAGAGAATTATAACGTTATCAGATTGGTGTAAGTGACATACTAGGAACTAAAACTGTCTGCATTCTCTCCTACTGTGAAATTGCTCAACATGTCTTCTGGTATCACTTTCTGCAAGATGCACAGTGACTGCGTGAGTTGTTTTTCTAGATAATGCCAATCTTGCAGTATTCACACTAATACTCAAAATCAGAAGCACTGTCGCTGTTAGGGGTGCTCTGTAAACGGATTTTTGCTCTTTGCAAATATTGTAATTTACAACTAACTTTGGAAAAGGAACATTTCTATATACAAGCATGGATTTACAGATGTTCCAGCCAAAAGTTAAGAAAAGGTTACCATTTAACACAAACCCTTAGACAAAAGACCTCAAACAGCAGTCACAGTGTGAGATGGAAATATGTCTGGGTTTTCCTAACTACAGGTTGATGAAATGCAAGTTTCTGTGTAAGTTTCCTCCTTGGCTCACGTGGTCTGAGACAGTGGCTATTTTGTAAGAGAGACGAACAGTCTGTCAGAATATTCCCTTGTGGTTGGCTAATTCTTAAATGGAAGAAACATCCTTATAGGCTAATTTTTGTACCTCAAGATATTCCCTTAGTTTTCTCAGTAGGAACAAGCCCTGGGCCCTGCTCAGTTATTAAATCTCTCTCTGAAAGCTTACAAAATAGTAGGGCAGATGAGGTGCCAGAAGTTAATAATTTCTCTAAATTTGGATTTGAATACATAGAATCCTGTCTATGCTCCTACCGTCATTGAAATAATAAGGCTAACGCCCAATACATTTGACATCATAACATACGAGTTTAATTATAGATTTTTTTTTTTAATATGGTGCACTCCATCAACTTGTTTTTCCCTTTTAAACATTTTGCACTGGCAAACTCTAGGCTTGGGGGTACCATCTGATAAGCTTGTCTAGTTTTTGGCATTTTGAATTTTTGTATTTAGTATGGTAAATAAAGCACAGTAAATTTTCCAATGGGCTATCACAGCAAAGATAAAAGATTCTCTATACATACAAAAAAAAAAGCATCATAACAAATAGAAGTAAAAATGTAACGATGGAATGCAAACATTGACCTGTCCTGTTGGAGCAAGAGGACTATATAAATGTATTAAGACCTCACAAAATGACCCCAGCAGGTTAAAAAGATTCTGCTCACCTAAACATTGTGAATATGTCTGTGATGCCTCCATTTTATGACATCACCTAAGGTTCTGATATGTAAATTAACTACTTTCAATGGTGTATACTTTGCACAACACCAGGACATACCAAACATACATTTAAAATGCTTTTCTCTTAAAATTTGCTTGCAAATCTGCTAACATAATGTATAGATGTTTTATTCTCTTTATTCACAGTATAAACAATGTTTAGGTGCCAGGGCCTTGTGTGTAGGAAAAGGAAAGAAGACATATATATAGGAATATGTAAAGCACCATAGTCATCCTCACACTGCTAACAAAGTATGAGAAAGTGACTGTATTTTAAACCAGTCAAGGCAGAGAAACCGTTAAAAGAACCAAGAGCATCCAGTTGGAACATCTAACAATTAAATTAGGAACAGAAACCAGGCAGGGGGTGTGGCAGCGGAGGAACCAGCCCGTAGCAGCCAAAATACCTAAAGCCAGTTACAAAAAAACAGAATGAGGAAATGTCAGCAATAAAGAAAAGGATGTATTTTCTGTAGGAACCGTACCCCAAGTCAAAGAGCTGCATCTTGTGACAACAGATCTGGGATTGCAGCATAAATAGGGGAAGAATTATATGGAGGAAATACCAGGGAAATACCGACCCAGTCATGGATGAGACTGGATACCCTGGGCAAGTAGTATGATAAAATGTATGCATCCTATAATGGACATCATCCATCAGACAATATAATTCTAGATTTCAAGGTTTTTTTTAAACCTTAGAATTCTGACAAACCATATTAACCCCCCTGGGATGGGGTAAATATTCGGAGTTAACCTTAAAAAGAAGTCAAGCACACAATTAAGGATCCAGATCCCAATCCAAATGGCCTTATACATCTTCTTTGCACAAAATGGGAGACAGACAGTCATAGCTGCCGGCATGTCCGCTACTTGTTTGGAGAGGCTGGAGCACTGAGACATGGTCACTGATGATTTAATACCATAAAAAGCAAATCCACCATACAAAATATAAAAATACCGGCCCAGCGACACTGACAGGTACACAGGGGCCACCAATGAGGACACGGGGTGAGACTTATGGGGGCATAAGCAGTTTACACACACAGATGGCAGGGGGAAGGGCTCATTCTCTCCCACAGATTTCAGTCCTCCCCCCAATCACGGACACATTGGGTGAAGCGGAGACTCATTCCTCTTTCTTATCAGTTTCGTTCTTTTCGTCTGTGGATGCATCTTTCGGCTGCTCCTCATATCTGGAAGAACAGGGGTTAGAAGTCACAACCTGCCTGCTAATACAACAAACCTCTGCTGTCCTGATTCTAAAATCCCACCCATTTTTAAACTGAACCACAGTTGAAATACAACAGCCGGTGTAGTGTTCCTAAATTTGAAATTTTTTCACTACAGCCATTTTTTTGCGTCGGCTAACAATCAAACCATTCAGACACTATTGATCCACAGCGCTCACAATGCAACACTGGACTGTGCTTTGGTCTGTTCCTAAAGTTAAATCTTTATCAATGATCAGTAACAGTGCTGGAGACAGTGTGTGATGCACCCATCTTGAAGGAGGGTTAACAGGGATGGGGAGGTTGGTGCCATGGAATTACAGGAAGTGATCTGAACACGAGGAAGAGCAGAATTGTGAAAAAATGGCACGAGGGCAACTATCATATGTCGAACTGAAAAACAGAGATTTGTTTGTGCTCAGTGGGGGTTTTAGAAAGTATCTGTCTTAATTGGCTGATAATACATAAATAGCGGTACTGCAATGGCTGGGAAGCACCTGCCTGAATGCAGATGGGATAAAGGCCTTCACATGGAGCTGGGGTTCAGTTGCCGTCTGCGGCGGGGTGAGCATGATTTCTGCTGCATGGATTCGGCCAGACTAGCAGGAGATCCAGAGACCGCCGGAAAGTGAGAGAGGCGAGGAGTGTGAGGTAGGAGCTCCACAGAGGACTCATAGCTGTGAGAAAGGTGGAGGGGAAGGAGAGGAAGCACGGAGTGATGGGGAACAGGGCAAGATGAAGGAGTATGATGGGAAAGTGAGGTAAAGGAGAGATAGCAGAAGGGATGAAAACAGAAAAAGGACACAGAAGTTTGTAGACAGCAATTTTAAGCCTTTCTTCTTGTCTACGCTACATTCCTGTCCTACTTTAATAACAGCCCTCCAGGTAGCTCACTTACCTAAACATCTCGGTTACTTCTCCTTTCAGCAAAGCTACAAATAGGGGTAATCCAATGCAGGAAGGGACCAGGTAAAGGAGAGCAGGCTGGGGATTAGAGAAGAGAGCATGTGTAAATATACAAGTACCACTTCTGACAGTGTGTGTGTGTGTGTGTGTATATATATATATATATATAAATGAACAAAAACTGCTCCTGCTCGCAAGCAGCTATGCATGTCCTGCATTCCACCAATAGGTAAATAAAAGGTTTTAAGGCAGGGTTAGTCGTACCTGTGCATGTTTGAAGGTGTGCATGACAAATATAGTCAGGGCTAGACCAAAGACATATGCCACAAAGCTGGTGTAGAAGTAAGTGCGTGAATTCTTCTTCAGACTAAAAAAAGAATATTATAAAGGAAATGTCAGTGAACAGGAGTTGCCATTTCTTACACCTATGTAATTCCTAGTAACAGAAATTATTTTGCAAACATAGAAAGGAACAAAATAATGTGGTGATGGAGGTCACAGAAAGGTAGGGGAGGGCATAATAAAAACAGGGAATATTAAGATCAAATGCATACTTTATGTTTTGTTTTAAAATACCTTTCAATAAAAATAAAAAAAAAGGATTTTTTATTTAAGATTATTACACCATTCGCCTGCCTATTTCTCATAATTCACTAGTTACAAAAATAAATTCTAGACATTTTTGTATTATGTTAATACTCAATGTTATCATTATCCACTCTCCTACACTTGCAATGATAAACATTATTACCTCCATTTTTAAAAAATACAAGACTAATTTTCTTCCAGTCCCTCCTCTTTGCATAAACTACCTCATGTGTTCCTTTCATCACCTAATAAGCAAAGCGACATGTATCCCTTTTAGAGTCACTTACATCTATCCGCTTTAGGGTGACTGCTTACAACTGCTGTTCCTACCTACTTGCCACCCCACCTACTGTGCTAGTCATTGTTCTTTCAGGGTCTCTATGCCCAATCTGTCAGATCATCAGTCTGTAAACTCATGAATGGATCTTTCTCTTATCTGCACCCAGTACTCGGAAAAGCACGGTCTCACTCACCTGATGTCAAAACGGAGCAGCAGTGCAATGAAAATACCTGAAAGAGGAAAGTTGGTGTTAATATTTGCAGAGCAGGTGAAGGAAATGCGACAAAATATTGGGGTATTGGAAGATGTATTTACATGGATCAATTTGCACATGTGGGAAAAAACAAATGTGCGCCTCCAAAGTTTCCCCTATTGTTCCATTTGATATGTTGGAATATATGGTATAATCTAGCCATTCTGCACAATAACACAAGCACACACTAATTGCATCAGCCATTTTCAGATGAGCATCAAGCTAAATGAAATACAAACAATTTCATAAATTGAGAGAATCCAGTTAGTTAATAGTGAGCTTGGTTTTTCTAAATTTGTAAATCAAGAGCCTTAGCGCACTTGTATATACTCTAGAATGTGTATAGTAATAGGCATTCAATGAATACTTTTGTACTGTGTCTCAGTATAGGTTGGAGGGTTCGTTCCATAAGCTTGATATGGACAGAAAAAAACACTAATTTTATTTGCAAAGAGGAGGAGGAGTATGTCTTGTCAATGATTCTTATATTCCTTTCACACAGCAATCCTCTCATTTGGCAGATAGGGAGCGTAAAACAGTAACTGCTGGCCCCGATTTAATGTTCACATCTATGGAATTACTATTTCCCTGGTTCCTAAAACCATCTGGTTTGTTCGTAAAGTTTTTATTTATTTGTCGGCCATGCCTGAGAATCCATGTTCAATGACCGGAAATGGCTTCCTTAATCTGGCACCAACAACAAAAACCTACCTGGAATGACAATGTCACCAAGCCCCAACATGGCAAAATTATTGGCTGCTAATCCCTTCTCCAGAAGGTCTTGAGGAAACACCACTAAGGAAAGAAAGATATGTGTGTATTAGTGGAAGAGAAACAAGAGATAAAAACACCTGAGAGGTGACTGAGCGGGAACTTACGTTTTATTGGTGCCTCAAAGGATTTAGCCACAGTCACCATGACATTGGTTCCAAAGACCTAGAGCAAAGATAGTGGGTGAAATGTAGGGGATGGAAGGCAAAAAACACACACACATTTACCAACCATTTCATCACCTCCGGTTCACTTACCCAGAAGATGTCATAGACGAAGAGTCCACCCAACAGGATGCAGCCGGTACTGACATTATTCAGGTGCAGAAGTTCCACTCCATTGAGGGCAAATGCCAAACCAAAGAGGTTGTTGGCAATCCAGTGCTGGTGAAAGAAAAAGAAAAAAAAAATCACACACTGTGCATACGGGAGAAAATTCAAAACTGTAGGGGAAAGAAAGTAATTTGAAAGACATGTGCCGTTTCTTCCTAAAGAGTTAACATATGGAGACAAATAAAATAAGGGTGTACTGGTCATATCAATGGAAAATGAAATCTATATGGCACAACAAATGGAAAATGTAACCATCACGCTCCAAATTCAGTTTTACTAATCAAGCAGTACACACATAATGCCTTCTTTGACAAATATCACATATTCAAAACAGGCTGATCCAACCTGATGGACCTTTAGCAGACTTGAGTGAAACCAGAATGATTAATAAAAAGAAAGCGCATAAGTATGCAATATTGTTCATATAACGTGCCCTACTCTCCCCTACTGACCTCAAGGTTGATCTCTGTGAAACAGGAGGGAATGATATACTGAATGCTATGTGAAAAACTCTATAATGCAGATCATGTTTTAACTGCTTGATCTCAGCAACACTATGGAGGCTTAGGTATTTTAACTGTTGCAGGGACCAGTAGTGCCACCAAGTGCAGCAATATATCATGCCAACTTCTGACAAAAATGCTCAGGCACACAATCTCTTTAGCAAAAGACAGATCTCATGTAATCAGGAGGAACTAATCCACCGCACTGTAGCGACAGACATTTACCCAAGTTCCTGGTTAACAAAAGAAAAGTCTCTGCTCTTCATTCCAGTCTTTTTTTACTAACCAAAAAAATCATAATAATAATAATAATAGAGAATCTCTATTATTATTATTATTATTATGATTTTTTTGGATCGACCGATTATCGGATTAACCGATATTATCGGCCGATATTATTATTTAGGGATCGACCGATTATCGGATTAACCGATATTATCGGCCGATATTCACAGTTTCCTAAATTATCGGTATCGGCATCTAACTTTACCGATAATGCCGATAATATTTGAATGAAGCAGTTTTCGCGATCAACGATCGCGAAAACCGCTTTAACAGTGCTGGTCTATTGCCTCGACATCGAGGCAATAGCCAGCACCGATATTTCTATTTTGGGACCCCCACGATCGCCCCACGGAGCGATCGTGGGGAGCCATATTGACGGAGCATGCTGCTCCGTCAATATGGCTAAGTCCTCTGCCGGTCTGAGCTTCGGAAGTGAAAGTAACTTCACTTCCGTCGCTCTGAATATGCTACTTGACTACCCCTAGTGGTAGTTTAGTAGCATTGCAATGGAAAATAATTAAAATACATATTTAATTAAATAAAAATAGGTTATTTAGCTATATTAGCCTATAGGTTTAAAATTAAATATTTTTTAGCATAAGGGATAGGGTTAAAATTAAATTAAAGTTAAAAAATATTAAGGGATATAATAAGGATTAGAGTTGGGGTTAAATTTAGTGTTAGGGTTAAATTTTGGGTTCGGGTTGGGGTCAAAAGATCAATATAGGAAAAAACCAAAAAACACTATTTTTGGTTTTTGCCCCATAACTCGCAAAAAAATACCGAAAAATATGGAAACATGCATATTTTTGAACTCGGGACAACATTTAGAAACTATTTAGCCGGGGTCTTTTTTAATGATTTTATTTGTGTAAATTATATTTTAGGTCAAAGTTAGAAAAAGTGGGTTTTTTTAAATTTTTCATCATATTTTATGATTTATTTTGTAGTAAATTATAAGATATGATGAACATAATGGTATCTAATGAAAGCCCTTCTTATGATGATAAAAACAACATATAATTTGTTTGGGTACTGTATGTGAGAAAGCAAAAAATTACAGCTAAACACAAACACCCTAGAAATGTCAAAACAGCCATTGTCACCAAGGGAAAGTCAAGGTGAAAATGTCTTGTCACTAAGGGGTTAATTAAGCTGTTTTGATGCCTTGCTTATATTTACTGTAGTGTCCCTTTGATATAATTGCCTAGGTCATTGCTGCTCATTTTACTAAGATTTAATCTAAGTATGGACTATGTGCAATTGAACATTGTTGTTCTTGTTACCTTTTGACTGATATTTATTTAAAAAAAAAAAAAGTGGTCCAATTTGTTGTATTTGACCATATCACCATTGTTTTGCTGCATTATTTATTTTTATTTAGCAATGAAAAAGATTTACAAAAAAAAGCTAAACGTTAACAATAAACATGTTCATTTAACAGCAGATTTGTGTAGAAATTGTTTTTTTTCCCAAAAAATGAAAAAGCACGAAATATCGGTATAAGTTATCGGCTATCGGCCTGAAAGTTCACAGGTTATCGGTATCGGTATCGGCTCTAAAAAATCAATATCTGTCGATCCCTAATAGAGATGGAAAAATTTTCACCTTACTCATCTTCACTATTAACACCTTATATTTGCATTTAATTACGGCTCTCTCTTAGTGAAAAGCCTCCATCATTTTTAAATAAATACTCTGACTCAGTCCTATTGGCAGGCAATAGTCAAAGAGATTATTATACTGCAAAGAAATCCAAAAATACAGCCAGCACTTACCTTCTTCAGGACGTACCAGACCCCAACAACTCCACTGAGAGCCAAGCAGACAAGATCTCGAGTATCAAACTCATAGTTTACAATATCTATAAAAAGGAAATTAAATATATTATGTGAGTGTACAAATCAAATATTGCATAAAAGGTCTGTACAGGGTGAACCTTTCTTATGCTATAAGATTGTGCGTTTGCCATGTAACTGAAAGATAAAGCATGCATGGTATAGGCAGTCATGTATTTAGCCTAGACCAAATTAGGCCAAGGGATGCAACAAAGACCCTGGGTGGACGTTAAGGTGGTTAGCAGAGACATCCGTAACCTTGATCTCCAGGCAGCACAAACCCCATTCTCTGGCCAGAGTTTATCTGTCAATCTGAGCACCAGGTTATTAGATCCTACAGAAGTGGGAGTTGCGATTAGAGAGCAGATATGGCACTGTGCAAAACATTTGAGGCCAGCAAGGTTGTTCATGGAGCATATTTACTGGACTTTGTGAAGTACAATTTAATTATGTTCTATGGACCTTAACAGACCTTACAATGGACACTGGTGTCCTTTGTACAGATGTGTCACCTATCCCCATTAGGGGCACACAACACTGGAGAGGAATTGGTGCAACAAATGAGGGATTAGGGGTGCGTAAGTCTGGTTAGGCCTTGTTTAGTACAAAATATAAATATCACCACTGGGGATAGGCATGGAACTCGATCAGCTCTATCAGACAAGGACCAAATAAGGTCTGAGGTTTTATAAGAAGACTAGTTAAGCAGATTGATCAAATTCTACATTAGAGGTTGTTGACAAATGTAAAATATTGTGTCCCTTATTGTGTCCCAATAAGATGCTTGTGTCCCAAACGATCTAAGCACCAAAATGTCACGATTTGTTCCTGGCTGCCCGATCAGGGTCTTAATAGACCCTGTGGGTCCCTGCCAAAAAATTGCGATACCTCCGGACGTCACGTGCCCGGCACGATTTATTGAAATGTAGCCGGTGCTCGCTTTCACTCAAAGTGGCCTCATCTGACAGGTAGGATCCCGCTGCAAGTGCATGCGGGGAGCCGCGATGAGGACATACTATGCCCTCCTAACGACTTTTAGGCACTTAATATCAGGACGGCATAGTACGTCCTAACGTCACGGAGGGGTTAATGCTACGTCTGCTTATAAACCATACTTTCCTGTAAAGCACACATTCTGTGTGGGAAACATACGGTTAATGATTTGGGCAAATTAAACACATTCCACAAACATGTCTTTACACCAGATACGAAACAAACAAAAGTTAGCCACACAATTATTCCCATACAAAACTGTATCATCAGGGAACAAATTATGTATATTTAATGCATAATCTTTTCACCAGCCTCAAATAAGCATACTGAGAAAATGTGCGATTCTACCGGTGTCTAGACAGGTAACTCCAATTTAACACAGCAGATATTTGAAATAAACCGTCCTATACACAGAATGTGCAGTCTAACAAACATTCACACGCCCTTAGTGATACGCACAGACACTGAACACTTTACTTACCCTCTTTGTTTTCCCCCGAGCCCTGAGTGAAGAGCAGCTGATACTGTTTATTGGGGATGTTTGCAGGAATAATTCTGTTCATGGCTGGGCTGAAAAACCATGTAAATGTAGATAAATATGGAGATTTACAAAGAATTAAATAAAGTGACATTCATAAAATAGATACAGTTATGATTTTGGAGCAATTTTTTTGCATGTGGCAGTTGCTTAATCAAATCACCCCAAAATGGGCCTAAGTTTAATAAAATAAAAATTCTATGATGTATTATGTTGTTTTTTTAATCAAAATTAATTAAATTTAACTTGCTACATAGATTTTTCTATTTAACCTATTAACTTTCATTCTTCAACACTTATATTGAATTCTCCAGCTAAAATCTGGAGAATTAAAATACCCCAAATTGTGCTAGTAAAACCGAATTATGGGCCATTACGGGGGATTTCATGATGAGTAAGGGAAACCACTGAATATGGCTGAACATTAGCCCCAAATTGTGGATTCCGGGCCGAAATCTGCTATATTAGATTACTGGTGAACAAGTAGGGAAGAGGTGATGAGAAAGCACAGTAGAGAAAAAAACTGGGCTCAATTTATTGACTTTAGTGATAACTTAATTATTTCTCTATTGCATCTATCTATGATATTCAATGACCTGAGATAAATGACTTCAGGTCATTAAATAGAGACCAGTGAAACAGAAAGAGAGATTGTGTGTGAGGGGAAACCAAACAGGAATTCCAAACGCAAATATGGTAACATGTAGAAACGAACAAACAAGGTTTGGGGAGGAACAGGCAGCTTATTCACAGTTACCTAATGGTATGAGCCAAGGCCAAGACTCCCAAAATAAAGAAATACATAGAAAGGAGGAGGTTGATATATTCCTGGGAGAAGATCTGAAACAAGGGGGAATGAAAACGTCAATATACTATATATCAAAACAGACACAAATCACAACACGCAGCTGGGTACCTGGGACATTTTTACTAGACACTGACTAGTCGAAATTACCAAACGTGTCAATACATACAAATTAACTGCTATTTTTGCTGCCTTGAAGAATTAACTTTTATAATACAAATAAGAAAATAAATAATAAAAATTTCTGTTTGTTTTCACTGGACCAGAGTACTAGATAACCACATTAAGATACCATATTGCAGGGTTTTGGAGAAGGCCAATTCTCAAGTGTGCCACTCCGGTTCTAATCTTGGCAAATGTTAAATGTCTCCTCTCATCCTCTGACATGTGTCATGATATTATCTCATTTCTAGAGAATGCGAATGTGTGGCGTGCTCCAAAACGCTGCCATATTGTAATAACTCCTCCGCGACTGGGTGAAAACAGGAATACGGGCCAAATACACACTATCTAAAATCACATTCATACAAATGGTTCTTGCCACTTACTTTAAAAAATATATACAACCCAAAGAGGGTACAGCTCGCGATGATTGGAAACCGAGCAGCATCTCGGCTTGTGATGGTTTCAGGCATGTCTGAGGAATTCTGTGGACAAAAACATAAATTTATTAGACTGATATGTTTTACTAAAAGCTATTTTTAACATTCAAGTAACACCATCATTCTGATCTTAGCTATGTAGAGGCATATTTAAATTTATTGACATTCCAAGCAAGCAAGAAGTGGCTTGTTCAGTACATAATGAAAGGGGAAATATGAAATCTACAACAAATTATAAAGTTAAATATATTTCCAAATAGATCATAAATACTGAAAGAAACATTATGTTCAGGGAATAGTCCGAAAAACAGCATGAGAGTTCATTCAGCCAACTTGGTTTCTGTCTGCATGTTTAGCACAGGGGCATAGGCATTCAATACAGGCTGTGGATCATGACTTAGATAAGCACTAACGCAGCAGAAAAACCTATGCGGATATCATAAAGAGCAACACAAACCATCATAAGCTAAAGCTGGAATTCCAACAAAGCAAAGATTCAATTACACAACATGATGACAAAACCACAAAGAAAAAATGAAAACTACGTTACAAAATACAAAAACGTGCACCCTGTGCGGTGTCAAATCCCCACCATTGCAGCAGTTATAACAAGTATTTCTACAGCACCTTGCTTCCAGTGGGACTCAAATCAATTTTTAGCGCAGTCTCACATCATTAACTGAATTGGCAGCTGAATATTAGATCTGATTATTACCCACTCAGTGGTACTCATTTGTCAAGCTAGGAAGGATAATGGGCTGAGTTGACCCATGATTGGAACCTATGAGCTTTTGTGCTCATGAAGATCTATTCCTATCGTCAAAAAATTGCAGCATCTGCAAAAGTATTTTTTTCTGTATATTTTTGGATTATTGTATCTTGTTTAATGTATTTTCTTGATGTATTCAGTGCATATCACCATTAATCTAAGCAACATGTATAGTAATATAGTACACATACAACGTTGGAATATAACATTAGGGCCCTTGTGTCTCTGGCCCCTGGGGACCATTCTGTGCTTACCTTGCCCCGGGCACAGCTAACACTTCTTATGGCCCCAAAGAAGATGGGCAAGAGAGCCATCCCCAGCAAACTGCCATAGGCAAGGGCAGCCCCCTCCGGAGAACTCCCCAACCTGCTCGTGCCATTCTCGGCTGCGTCTGTTTCGTTGAGCACAGCAGAGGGCTCCAGCTCCGCCATGTCTATAGTCTTAGAGGGTCTATGGATTTCACAGCTCAGCCGGTAAGGACACGTTACAGAAAGCTGCCGGACGTGACGTATAATTTAGGGGCCTGGCTAAGTATTCATATGTATAAACAAGAGGTCCAACTCATCGTCAGCGGTAGGTCGCCACTAGAGAAGCCATGTTTGTGGAGACAGATGTATAGAAATCAAATAATATTGGTCTCTGGGCAAAATGGCGCAGCCGTAGAATTCTAGGCGACTAACTGGAGACACTGCTGGTTGTAGCTTTGGCATCAACGGTGCCCAACACTCTCTTAGCAACAGGCGGAGGTAACTAGGGACTGAGAATTAAGTGACATACAGGAAAATACTAACACAGAAAACCTGACATATAGTAGCAGACACAAAGCATACGCAAACAAACCGTCATACACACATTAGAATGACACACATTTTTAACACGATATGTCTTTATTATTCTTTTTTTTTTATCAGACTAAAACACAAATTAAAAATTGCGATACCTATAAAATAATATTTTTACAAAGCATTGTTACAATACAGAATAAATAACAACGAAGGAAAAGAAAAAATATATAATGTCTCCTTGCAATTATTTAATACAATAACATAAATACATACACTAACCATCAATATTAGCTGATGTTTCAAATAGTTTTGTTGATGTCCATAATGTCTATATTTAATCATAACAATATTTTAGAATACTAAGTAAGTTATCATCAATGCAAATTGTATATAGTCTTTTAATTATGTTTTTTTTCATCACCTGGCCATGCAGGTACCAAATATAGATATTTTACTAGTTTATTCTGCAAGTTTATCTAATTTTAAATTCAGTGAAGTGCACAGTTGTAAAACTTGTATTAATGTTCAATGTGAATGAGTGTATCACAAAGCTGCACAGCACTAATACTCACAGTAGTACCGTATTTGATATTCTGATATGAGTATATCATCATAGTGCTCTCTACAATAAAACTTGGAATAATGTGCAGTGCGTCAGTACATCACAGACCTATATTACAGTAATGTGCAGTGTGTGAAAATTTATCACAGAGCTCTGCAGTATTAAAACGTAAATATTTACTTTCTGTTTTATTCGGTGCCGTGGCATGCCAAACTTTTAGCTGGTTCTGGAAAAAATCCCCTGTTCCGCTCTTTGTCCAGGATACACTAGGGGTTATGTACAGGTGTTTTTGTAACAAATAAAGCATCATAATTCTCATATACTCCTATGTATAAAATTATTTCTGCCCGTAAAAACTACTGTGCGCCAGAATAAAAAAACTGATCCCAAAAAAAGTCACAAAGTGATACTAAAACGTTACATATTGAGAAAATAAAGTTAAAGTTTTGCCTCTGTTCTTCATATGTATAAAACCCATTCTGACAGTTATATACATACCACACAGGTGCAACAAAAACCTGACTAAAGGAATCAGCATTAAACATAAAACAGTAAGACTATTTATAAATAACCAACACCAGAGTGTTACAAAATGTAATGTAGTCTGTAGTACCTTTCTATGCCCTGTACCAAGTGCTGTTTAAATTGTTGGTGATATTTAAATACAGAGTAATGTAATGTGCATTAACCCCTTCACGTCAGGTGGTGCTTTGGTCCTAAACAACCACAGCACCATCCGGCTTCTTTTTGTTCCTGGGCGCAGATCACTTTGTGATCGGCAGCCAGGAACATCCAAGCAGGGACCCGATCAGGGTCTCTATAGACCCTGTCGGACCCTGTCGACATCCCGCGATTCTTTGTGACGTCACGTGTGATGTCACGGAGGCGTGCCCATACCCAGAAGTTCGGGCACGCAGGGATGCCGGAGATGTAGTGAATGCTCTGTTTGAGCGTTCACTACATTTCTTATGTCAGACAGAGGCCACTCAGACACATTTCTTATGTCAGACTGAGGCCTCATCTGATACTGGGGATCCCGCTGCAAGTCCCTGCAAGATCCCCAGTACAGCTCATCGCGGGAAGCCTTGATGAGCTGTTACATGCAGGACGGTCTATGCCATCCTGCAAGTTTTTACAGTAAAATGGGGTCAGCGCTATTTTGGCCTCACCTGACAATGGGGACCCCGCTGCAAGTCCCTGCAGCGGGATCCGCACACAGCTCATCGCGGGGAGCCGCAATGAGCTGTTTAATGTAGGATGTTCCATGCCGTCCTACTAGCCTCTAGGCACTAAAATTTAGGATGGCATGGATCGCCCTACAAGTGGGAAGGGGTTAAGCAAAGATCAAAGTAGACCATAATACTAGAATTGTCCACTAGAGGGAGACTGCGTTAGTAGTGTGTTCTCCCCATAGTCTGATACCTGGACAAGGTAAAGGTTGGAAGGGAGGAAGGGTTTGATTTAATTGTAATTATTTTAGTGGGTTTGGGGCAGCCCACGGACTCATGTACGTTAATGGCATTAGAGCAGCTTCCAGCTGTGCAAGAGCTTCTGAAGTCATCGATCACTCCATTTTACAATGCCATACCCTGAGTATGGTGCTTCATTGGAGTCATTTCCTCCAACAGGACAATGACCCAAAGCACAGCTCCAAACTAACTCTGGAGCTGGTTTACAAGATCTACCTGCTCTTATCTGAGCTCACCCACGCTATTTATCTTGAGCAGGGTATTGCTCATGTAAATGTGAGTGTACCATTTATGCACTTTGCACTATTATACCATTGCACTGATATACTACACTATTATTGTTTTTGTTTTTTCCCTTTGCATAATATCTGAACATTTCGTCTCATAGAAAAGGGTAATGCTCTTTTTTATCTAGTGTTGGTCACTAGCGCACATGTTCACTTTATTGTATTTGTTTTCACTGGTTTGCTAGGAGTGAGACACTAGCTGTGCACAAGTGCTAGCTTACTCCATCACAGTTATTGGCGCAGTATACTGTATTGTTTGTTTATGCAAGATCTGTTTAGGGAAGAAGCAGTCAGCTAGTATTCTGTCTATAAAGGAGTGGCCTGCACAGTTACCGGATGTCAACCCTATTGATCACTTGTGGGAGCAGCTTGACCGTACATAAGAAGTGCTCATCAAGCCAATTCAACTTGTGGATGGTGCTTTTCAGGAGCACGGGGTGAAATCTCAATAAAATGACAACGAGAACGCCAAAGGTCTGCAAGGCTATAATTGCTGCCAATGGAGGATTCTTTGACGAAAGCAAAGCTTGAAACACACAATTATTTTTTAAATTGCTATTCTAACCTTGTCAACATCATGGTTGTATTTACTATTCATTTTACAATTCATTTGATGTAGATTTTCATGGAAAACAAGCACATTTCTAAGTGACTCAAAACTTATGAACAGTGGTGTAATATGGTCAAACATCCTTTGGCAGCAATAACCTCAAACAAGCATTACAGTTAGCTGTGGATCAGAGCCTTACAGAACTGCTTAGCCACATTTTTAGAATGTCTGGTGTGAATGGCACTCTTGACAGCATCTCTATTGTCGCTAAGGTCTGGGCCATTCCAAAAGGTGGATTTTCTGTTTTTGAAGCCATTTTGTAGTAGGTTTACTTCGTTGTTCTGCAGCATCACCCAAATTCTACTGCACTTCAGCTGGAGGACAGCCACCCTGACATTATCCTGTATGATATCTTTATAAACTTGGGAATTCATGGTCCCCTCAGTGATGGTAAACTTTCCAGGCAGCAGCTTACTCTGTGGTTTCCTACCATGGACTCTGTTCAATGTTTTGCATATGGTAGACTCATGGACAGAGATGTTAACCAGTTCCCACGAGGGGTTCTTTTTTTTTTTTTACCTCATTGAGCATTCATTCTTAGAGCTGTGCCCTTGGAGTCATCTTGGCTGGATGCCCACTTCTAGGGAAAGTAGCCACAGTACTAAATTATTTCCATATATAAACAAATTGTCTTACTGTGGACTGATGAATAGGTAAACTCTTTAAGATTACTTTGAAACCCTTTCCAGCTTTATGCACAGCTCCAATCCCGCTTCATTGATTGGACTCCATGTTTGCTTACTCCTGACTCCAGTTAGCTAATATGTCTGTACGAACTTTATTGGAGAAGTAGTCTACAACATCTGGAGTTTTCCAGATGTTGTCCGGGTTTATGGGTAGCGGTTTAAAAAAAAGATTAACATGCAGCATTAATCATTAACATCTCCCTTCATCAGCCATCTGTGAGGAAGGTCGGCAGCCGATGTGCAATACATGCTGGAGGCAAGCCCTGTGAGTGCAATAGGTCCTGGGGGAAAGTACTGTGAGTGCAGTATGTGCTAGGGGCAAGTCCTGTGAGTGCAATAATTGCTGAGGGCAAGTCCTGTGAGTGCAATAATTGCTGGGGGCAAGTCCTGTGAGTGCAATAATTGCTGGGGGCAAGTCCTGTGAGTGCAATACATGGCGGGACCAAATACCCTCAGTGCAATACGTATTGCACTCACAGGATTTATTAACCCCTTGCCGACAAAGGACGTGTCAGGCACATCCTGGGAGAAACTCCCTTAAGGACAAAGGGCGTGCCTGGCACGTCCTGCGGAGAATCAAGCGGTTTTCGCTATCAACAATCGCTTTAACGGTGCTGGTCTATTGCCTCGATGTTGAGGCAGCAGGCTCCGTCAATATGGCTATGCCCTCTGCCGGTCTGAGCTTCGAAAGTGAAAGTAACTTTACTTCCGTCCCTCTGAATATGCTACTTGACGGCCCCTAGTGGTAGTTAAGTAGCATAGCAATGGAAAAAATGTAAAATAAATATTTAATTAATTAAAAACTGGTTTTATAGTTAGATTAGCCTATAGGGTTAAAATTAAATAATTTTTAGCATAAGGGATAGGGTTAAAATTAAATAAAAATAAAAATATATTAAGGGATAGCATAAGGGTTAGAGTTGGGGTTACATTTAGTGTTAAGGTTACATTTTGGGTTCGGTTGGGGTCAAAAGGTCAATATAGGAAAAAAAACAAAAAACCCTATTTTTGGTTTTTGCCCCATAACTCCGAAAAATATGGAAACATGCATATTTCTGAACTCGGGACAACATTTAGAAACTATTTAGATGGGGTCTTTTTTAATGATTGTATTTGTCTAAATTATATTTTAGGTCAAAGTTAGAAAAAGTGTTTTTTTTTTTAATTTTTCATCATATTTGATGATTTTTTTTTGTAGTAAATTATAAGATATGATGAAGATAAAGGTATCTAATGAAAGCCTTTCTTATGACGATAAAAACAACATATAATTTGTGTGGGTACAGTATCTGAGAAAAAAGAAAATTGCAACTAAACACAAACACCCCAGAAATGTCAAAACAGCCATTGTCACCAAGGGAAAGTCAAGGTGAAAATGTCTTGTCACTAAGGGGTTAATCACATTACAGTCCAATCGCTTCTACAACCAGAGCTGGTCGGGGCACCTTTAAAGAAAATGAATAATCTGTTTATGAAATAAATAACTGGAATGATTTTTTGCATGCCTCTCATTTCCGCATAGCATGTTGGCACAAGTGCTAAGAAATACATGAGGGCATGATCAGAGCTTCTAGGTAATGTTTACCTGGATATTTAGAAGAGTTTTACACATCCAGTATCATCCCGACAAATAAAGGCACTGGGTTAGTGCTGGCTAAGTTGGAGAAAGAGGGTCTCGTATGGCTCTTAGTTGTACCTCATCACTGGATTAGTGACACACATTTATATATGTTTGTGCATAGAGTTTCTCGAGTGATTTTAGGACTTTGTTTGCAAAGCTACCAAGATGTAAAAAGCTTTGAGTAAACTACATATCTCACTCTGATTACTGAAAGTCTGCCGCATGTGAAGTCATGGAGTGTAATGCAGCTGTGTACAGTCTCTGCTGCCTGCGTGCATATAGGGTGTACCAGTGACCACCCCTTGCCAGGCCCCTGCAGGGGGAGGTACAATAAGAGGCCCCAGGCACAGAATCTCCTTGCTGTGTCCCAAGAAATCAATTATATAGGCAGTGTCTGACACCACACGCAGCTATCCGTGTTTATCGGATGTCTGCCAGGTCATTAAACATAGTAGAGGAATTTAGATACACTGCACCAAAACACACAAGGGCTGCCCTTCAATGATCGGAGGGGGCTGACCCCCCTACAAATTCTCTTTCTATTTATATCTCTTTCTATTGGCCTGCACATTCTGTGACCCCATAAGAGAAAACCAGTATGATATAACATTGGAAAACACTATTCAACATGACAACACACATCCACATCTCTGGAAAAAAAATGGTAGATTGTTTGGCAGGGAGACCTATTCATTAGTAAGTGCAAGACCAGGACCACATGGTACCACCAATCCATCCAAGCAGTAATATGGGAGTCCAGTGCCTGAGAAGTGTGATTAGACGACCTCCTTTATAAACTGGGAGACTGAACCACTATTTACATAAAAAATGTAAGACCCATGCCTTACATGATACATGCAATATCCACAGTATATTACACGTGTACTTACTGGAGCATCCAGAATAGAGGTATGTAATGTACTTATTCTACCGAGTTAAGGAGGCCAGACACCCTGTACAGTGCAATAGAAAACTAGAATGGTCATGTTTTGTTGTATACTTCAGTTCAGAAGTAGAGCCATTCTCAGACTCCATTTTATGTGATTGGACTTACTTCTGAAGAGAATACAGTACTGGAACTTACTTTGCATAGCAATGCGAGGCTGGATCATCCTCTACACAGCAATGTGAGGCTGGATCATCCTCTAGACAGCTAATGCGAGGCTGGATCATCCTATACACAGCAATGCATTCTGAATCATTCTCTACAGAGCAATGTAAGGCTGGATCATCCTCTACACAGCGAATGCGAGACTAGAGCATCCTCTACACAGCGAATGCGAGACTGGATCATCCTCTACACAGCGATTGCGAGACTAGATCATCCTAGCAATACAAGTTTGGATTGTCCTCTACAGAACAATGCTCAGCTGGATCATCCTCTACAGAGCAATGCTCAGCTGGATCATCCTCTACAGAGCAATGCAAGGCTGGATCATCCTCTACACAGCAATGCGAGGCTGGATCATTCTCTACACAGCGAATGTAAGACTGGATCATCCTCTACACAGCAATGCAAGTTTGAGTTGTCCTCTACATAACAATGCAAGACTGAATCATCCTCTACAGAGCAATGCGAGGCTGGATCAACCTCTACAGAGCAATACAAGGCTGGATCATCTTCTCCAGAGCAATGTGAGGCTAGATCATCATCTACTAAGCAATACAAGGCTGGGGCGTCTTTTACAGGAGCAGAAGGGTGGTTTTTAGTACCAAGTAAGTACTAGATGACAGAAATGTACTACTTGTGGTTACAATCTACTTTACAAACCTAGTTATGCAAAACTGTTCCAAGTTTTAACTATGTAGCAGAGCCCACATTGGGTTGTATCCTGCAATTCAATGTGCTAAACAGTTTGAAGTCTATAAAAAGAAATCTAAAACCTCATCTGCAGGACTGATCGGAGCACCTCCTCTATAAGCTCTGATAGCTGAGCATCATGTAATGAATTCTACTCTAAAGAGTTTGAGATCAGAATGTGGCATACATTTCCCTATCTGTTCCTCTTGAAGCTTGTAGTGTGATATATGAAATATAATTGTGTAGCTACCTTCACTGCTAGACTGTCTACACTCTACAATATAAATTTCATATTAAAAAGGTTTGATCTGTACATGCATCTTGTAAATATGTATCTATATCTTATTTTACTCTCTCTAGTTTCCCCACGCAAAAAGAAATGAGCTATCTTTGGATCTCAAAAGTAGCCACTGTATGGGTCACATGAGAACACCACAACTCTCCACATTCCATAAAGCCACGAAGGAAAATACTCCACACTGCTCATCTGTGATCACCTAATCGACCTCTCGTTGGAGGTGCGCTATTATCCGCTCACTTGCTTTTTATCTGGTATTTGGATAGTTGGAGATACCTTGTATAGCGGCAATCCTGGATTTAACACGAACACCGGTTACCACACTTTCAAGCAGCTTTGCGCAGTGAGCTACTCTATTGTCAATATTGGATTATTTAAGTAAAATTTTACACAGTCTAATATATTGAACAGATTAGACCAACATTCCTTTAAATTTAACTTTAGGGTTTACTTGTCATAGGGTTTTACTATCACTTTAAAGGCAATTGTTCAGAGTTCTGTGCATGACAGTGAAAGCGAGGCCAGGTGCTTCTCTAGTAACATCAAATGGACTTTTGTCAGCAATGCATGACCAGATGCTGTTCTGTAGAGTACTTTAAACTTCACGATCTTCGTTGTATTTCACATAACTCAAATCTCTCTCCCCTTAACTTCCTCCCTCTCCACCGTCTACCCCTGCAGCTTTTCCCGGCCTCTCCTTATAAACATTGAGCTCAGTTTTTCCACTGTTTGGACAGTGTTGGATTAGAGAAAGTTGGGCAGAATTCCATAAAATCCTGCAAGGGGAGGGAGACAGAGGGACGAGAAATGGAAACAAGGGCGAGGAGGACAGTTTCTCTGAAGACTGCAGTTCAGGAATCTTAACGTCACAGAGAGTGATCCCTGAGATATGACTTGTGAATGTGAGAGTGCAGGAGAAATATGACCCCTTCGGGAATGACCTTTACCAGTTAAGATACATAAACGGTGACATTTGAAATAATATAACTAAAGTCGCAATATTTAATTGTGTCCCTTAAACTATTCATGTGAAGGAAAATGTTCTCTTTGGACCAATGAATTGGTCAGTTATAGAGTTTCTTGCAGGATACCCTCTTCAGCCGTGGGTAATACCTGCTAGGGTGGGTGCACTACAGTGAATAAGCCATAATCCACGTGAGTGCCACTCAAATAGTCATTCACTGTTGTCTTGTGCATATGGAATGGGAAAGTGGGTCCTTTCACTCAGTGTACGTGTGGGGGCCCCTCACAGCACAGACAGATCATGGCATGAACGTGAGTGCACCTTCAATACTGCCTTGCTGTTTCGTGTTACCAGTCGATCTAGGAACCTGCGTGCCCTCTTTCCCAGGCTCTCCTTGCGCTGAGCCCGCACCCGACAGCTCTCTCCTGTGTCTGCGCCATCTCTCCGCAGCCTGATCTGACGGACCATTCCTTCAAACAACTCTTGGACATTGTGCTGCAGGACGGCTGAGGTCTCAATGAACTTACAATCAAACACCACAGCACAAGCCCGGCCCTCTGTAAAAAGAAAGATTATATAAGAGTTATAAGAATCAGATAAGCACTAATCAGCATATCTCAGGTTTTCTGGAAAAATGCCTTGTGCAGCATCATATTTGGTTCTCATTTCATGAATCCACCATAAGGCTGATGTCAGTCCTATATTGGCATAAATGGCAGTGACTGCCTGTGGCCTGATTTTACTTAATTAGTGGGCCTTGTGGGACATGTCCTGAAGAGAGATTCCCCCACCTTTGCCTTGCGGGCTCCATGTTGGATGCTGCTGGATTATTTGGCCCCTCTCAATGAATCAGTACTTTTCCTTACAGAGTAAACAAGTCTCATAGATCAGGTTCTACAACATCTGCTTCAGCATGAGGCAGTGGGAATTTGGCAAAGTACGTGGGAGAGGGGCAGAGCAAAAGTCTGGCAGAGCATGACTGAAGTGGGAGGGTAGAGACTGACAGTGTTTGGGAAGCAGCCATTTTACTATCACACTTGGCAAGCACTATGGGTTTAAGTCTTCATAATCTCTCACCTTCCACAGACACCTCCCTGCTGCGGACCAGGTCTGTCTTATTCCCAACAAGGATAATGGGAATATTTTCTGCTTGGCGGGTCCGTCTCAGCTGTATCCGGAGCTCAGAGGCACTTTCAAAGCTGGATCTGTCTGTCACAGAGTATACAATAATGTATGCATGCCCCATCCGCATGGGACTGTCTGCACCCCCTGCCGGCTTCTTTAAAAAGAAATAAAACTATTAGAAAATGACAGAGTGCTCACTGCACAGAACTTTTTATAGGCAACTACTAGGCCTCTAGCAGCATCAAACTGCAACCCCAATCAAAGCTGTCTGAGCATAGTGGATATTGTTGCCCATCATAATTGAAATGAGCATTATGTGAGTTTTCTGCCACAGTGTAGCATAGCCAGAGTTTCCGATTTGTGAATCACCCACCTCTCCACTTACCCGAACTTCACTCTCCCATGTGTCCATTAGTAACATAGTCATGTCTTCTCCATCCACTGTCAGTGTGCATTCGTACATCTCTAGATGAAATGGTCACATGTGGTTCAGTTATCTTTTTTCAACAGTGATTTTAATTCCAATTACTAGGTACAAAGCATACTGTCACTTTAACTCCGACTCCACAAAGTCACTTTAAATCCTATTTTTTTTCCTGGCTTTCCCTCAGATTGAGAATGAAAACTTGTTTGGACTTCTCTTACTCTGCATAGTGTTTAGCTTTTATAATCTGTTAAATCCTGTAAAAGTATGCTAACAGATCGCTTTTCTCACCCCTAACTATAAGGATGCAGAAAAACACAACCTGATTGCTTAATACTTAATAGATGCAGCCCTGCTAAATATGGCTTATATTCTTGGAACATTGTAGTGTTTCATACATCAAGTCAACTACTGCACATAATATGTACATAGGTCTATATATAAATGAAGCTTCTATGGTTTTGTCAGGTCATTTCTGAGGCTAGGTTCCTCATGGGAGCCTATGGAATGTTCCTGCTGATTGCTCAATTTTTAGTTAAAGGACAACTAAACCTTTTTATCACTTGTGAAGCATAAGTGTGAAAAGCAGTTGTACTTAGTATGAGGATAAACTGGTATGTACTTCTGACAGTACATGCCAGTTTATCCTCTTACTGGCAGCTGCCATGCTTCCATGGAAAGCAGACAGCCCAGCCATGTTGGCAGAGAGAGACCCTTGGCTCTGACTGGATGAGTGCATGCTTTGGAGACAGGTTGACCTCTTAATGTGTCCAAAATTCATCCCTTCAAATTTTGGTTTATTTGCACCTTGAAGGATCAAATTTGGCACCCGAGTTTTAGACAAAAAAAACCCACGTTCGAAACTTTCCCATTCTTTGAAATGGAAGACCACATGATCAAAGATATTTTTGAGACTAAGTCAAATTCGGCCCCCGAATCTTTGATCATGTGGTCTCCCATTATTTTCTATGGAAAAGATTTGAACCTGTAATTTTTTTCTAAAACTCGGGTGCCGAATTTGACTGTCAGAATCAGATGTGTCATAAACATTTGCCCCCAGATATGTTAAACCTTATTGACCTATATGACCGTTATGTCATGCAAATAAATCAATAATCATATTAGATATTATGGATGGTATAGTTTCCCCGTGTTCTGCCCTCTAACCTTGTTGTTGCTGTTCCTGGGTTTCTCTCTCCTGTTCTCTCATGAAGATACCAACTAGACTGGACTTGCCAACCCCAGGATCACCAAGCAAAACCACTCTGAAGAGGACATCAGATACCCCATCTGAAGCTCCTGAATCTGAGGATCCACTACACTGTGCACTGAGGTCAGGTTTGGATGGTGTTGGGACTGGCACTTGCTGGGTGGTTTGCTGGCGGTTCTGGTGTGCACAAGGCAGGGGAGTGCTGGCCCTTCTTCTCAACGGAGCCCGAGCACCACTCATCTAAAGAGGTACAAAGAGAGAAATACAGATTGCGCTGATGAAATGTACATTTATAGCATGATAATATCTAACATTATCTTTTGGCTCAACCCAACTCAAAGTTTTATAGGGAGCAATAGGTGGAGTTACAGAAGTATATGGACCAATCAGAGATTTACAAGGAGGAATTCTAGAAAAACCTAGGGGGTGAAATGAGAAACTATATGGGAAATAGGAAGATATATAGGGAGGGTTATAGAGACCACAAGGGTGGGTGATATGGAGTACTAGGAGTAACTATGGGAAGGAGGTATATGGACCAACACGGAGTAGTAACGGGTTACATGCTGCAATAGGAGCAGTTATATGGAAATATTCTGCTCTGCTCTGTAGTTAGATGGAAAATGCCCCCCACTCTGTTCTTGTACATTCATCTCCTATCAGCAGCTTGTCTATATATAGAGTGTTCTCCGGCCCCTGAATATTTCGTTTTGCTTGGATGATGTCCATTGGACATTGCCTCCCAGTGATTATTGACCCAGGGAAATTGATTAAAGGGGCAGTGCCACATATTTTTGATGCATTTATCAGTGCTGTTTTACTTGTTACATAAAACAAGAACGGAGATGCTGTTGTATTATCAAATGAGTCCAGCATATAAAGGAGCTAGTCCCAAGCTGTGGCACCACTGATAAACTGATGATCTAAAGTCAAAGTCTTTCCATTAATCCTGGGATTGAAGTAAAAACTATGGGACTTGGGGTGTACTGGGGCTCTGTCATACTAACTGTGATATTACTTGAGTGGGATATTGCGCAACGATGTACACTAGCTCACAGCCATGGAAACAGACCAACAAAACTAATAAAAGTGCAGCATCAAGTTCCAGAGTTATGTGAATCCCATGGAATGGAAAGCTGTGTGAGCAGACCTTTGAGAGGGGCACTGTGTGAACAGCCAGCAAGGGACACTGTGGTGAAGGCAACATACGGAATGGGATATTAGCATGCAGAGTGTCACTATATAGGCACCCAGGGGGAGCTATGACTAGCTGCCTCTTCCAGTGTGCACATAAAGAGCAGATCACCACAATTTAACTTTTTTTTAGTGCAGAAAACGTATACTCTTGCACACTATGTTACTGTTAATTTATAGGCACCGCTACATACATGTACAGTCAGAATATACCACTGGTCATCAGTATGCTCCTGCATCACATCTTACCTTTGAGGCTGTCCCAGAAGAGGTTCTGTCTATCTTCCTCTAATATCTCTCCAGTAGTTTTATGTTTTATATGTATTTTAATAAAACATTTTGCTGTGAAGCAATTTTATTTTATCTCTGTAACAGTCTCTTTCTCTGTAAACGTTTCTTTGTCTTTTTCTGTAGCAGTTGCTCTCTGAAGCAGTCTCTTTCTCTGTAACAGTTGCTGCCTGAAGCAGTCTCTTTCTCTGTCTTTTTCTTCAGCAGTTGCTTTCTGAAGCAGTCTTTATTTCTGTCTTTCTTCAGCAGTTGCTCTCTGATGCAGTCTCTTTCTTCAGCAGTCTCTTCTTTCTGCAGCAGTTGCTGTCTGAAGCAGTCTCTTCTTTCTGTCTCTTTCTGCAGCAGTTGGTATATGAAGCAGTCTCTTCTTTCTGTCTCTTTCTGCAGCAGTTGGTATATGAAGCAGTCTCTTCTTTCTGTCTCTTTCTGCAGCAGTTGGTATATGAAGCAGTCTCTTCTTTCTGTCTCTTTCTGCAGCAGTTGGTATATGAAGCAGTCTCTTCTTTCTGTCTCTTTCTGCAGCAGTTGCTGTCTGAAGCAGTCTTTTCTTTCTGTCTCTTTCTGCAGCAGTTGGTATATGAAGCAGTCTCTTCTTTCTGTCTCTTTCTGCAGCAGTTGCTGTCTGAAGCAGTCTCTTCTTTCTGTCTCTTTCTGCAGCAGTTGGTATATGAAGCAGTCTCTTCTTTCTGTCTCTTTCTTCAGCAGTTGATCTCTGATGCAGTCTCTTTCTATCCTGCTCCTGTATGTACCATAAACTTACATCCAACTGAGCCACGGACAGAGTAGTTAAACTCCTCCCCATGAATTTACAACACCCCCTATGAAATAAACCCAATCACTAGAATATAAACATATAAAAACTGCCACTGCTACCTGTACAGTACCAGCAGCATCTTCATAAATCATATTTGGAGGTGGGCACTGGCAAAAGTAGGAGGGCCACTTATAACAGATGATAACATCATGTACCATATATACAAGAAGGAAACTCCAATAGGCATGTACAGACATTATATACAGGGCTTTACAAGCAATTTAAAATCTAGGAATCAAAATATAATGAAACCATCAAAAGTCGTTGATTTGGCGCAGGCACGCACAGTGGGGAAACATATGCAAATAAAACACTAAGAGCTATTCAACGCTTTATTCATGAAAGAGAGAATTGACAAGGGAATTTCAAACTTAACCGAACTGGTGACCACTTTGGCCTAAAGTTTCAAATTGCTTTGTCAATTCTCTAGACATGTGCATTCGTTTTCGGACGAATGCATTTTCGTCCGAAAAACGAATAACGAAAATGCTAAACTAACGAAAGCCGAATGAACGAATGGTTAATAAACTAAAATAATTCGTCCATTCGTGCTATTGGTATTCTATAAACTGAAATAGAGTCGCTTTATAGAATACCAATAGCATTACATACATTCCATAAACCGACATAATGAACGACTTTCGGTTTATGTAATACATGTAATGCTATTGCTATTCTATAAACCGAAATATAGTCCCCATTCATACGAATAGGTCAATTGACCTATTCGTATGAATGGGGACTCTATTTCGGTTTATAGAAAGCCAATAGCATTACATGTATTCCATAAACCGAAAGTCTATAAACCGAAAGACATTCGGTTTATAGACTTTCGGTTTATGGAATACATGTTGGTATTCTATAAACCGAAAGACATTCGGTTTATAGACTTTCGGTTTATAGAAAGCCAATAGCATTACATGTATTCCATAAACCGAAAGTCTATTAACCGAAAGACATTGAACTTTGAAATTAACGAATTTCGTCTGAAACGAATGCAGTAATGAACAAAATTTGTTTTTTTCGTCCGAATGGACGAAAACGAAACAAAAATTTTAGTTTTGCACATGTCTACAATTCTCTGTTTCAGGAATAAAGCCCATAGTGTATATGTAGCTATATAGATAATCAAAGCTACATGTAGGTATGCATAGATTCTTAACAAAGTAAATGCAAATTCTTAGCTGGCCCTGTAATACAATCTATGATTGAATATTAAATGCATGTGTTGTCCACAAAGAGAGGAAAGATGTGTTTGTTGGCATGTGCTGGTGGAAGAGCATTTGCCAGTGTGTTGGAATATGCTAGTGAAAAGGCTGGTATGTCTTGGTATTTGGTAGTGGCAGAATTTGGCTGGCAGAAATGAGCATACAGTCTGCCAGCCACAGACAGTGGAAAAGTAAAGTCATCAGCATAATGTCTGCCAGCCACTAAAGATGGCAAAGTATATTATTATAAATGTTTAATATGGTGGCCACATATGTTGATACAGAATAGTTACTATAAATATTATTATTGTAACAGCCACAGATGATCAACAGAGAATTTAAATTATGATGCCAACTGGCTAAAAGCTCCATTGATGCTGGCCCCCAAAGTGATCACTTCAGGAGCCCTTGCCAACTACAGGGCAGCACCATATTGGAGCGGCATGCTGCCATCCAAAATGTTGTGCCCGTGATCGTTTTGTGGAGTAAACTTGGTGCCCTGGGGGCCAAATTTTAGTGTTGCTGGATGCCTTGACATCAAGAAAATACAGCAACACCGTTTGAATGGTGGAAGTGATCATTGATCTCTTCCACTGCTCATTTTAACTCAGGACATACTATGTACATCCTATGTCACCGACTGCAGGCAGACACAGATGTACTTACTTTGTCCTGTGTCACTAAGGCGGTAAATTAAGGTAATATCTTATTTTACAGGCACCCTTTTATTTTGAAATATCATCCCCACCTGGCTAGGGTAGAGATAAAGGGGGTAGGGTTAAATGATTTTTATTTATGTCATCGGGGGCCTTGGCGATTAAGATTATTATTATATATTTTTTATGTTGTCCAGCAGCCTTGGGCAATCTGCTGGATGGGGGGTTATTTTATTGGGGGTGTAATTATTTATAGGGAGTGGAGAAGTAATTTTATTGATTTTTATTCTTGGGTCTTTCCCAATGTCCGATATCACTTAACAGTGAATGGGAGGTTAATAATGACCCCCATCACTGTGAGGGTAATTTAATTACCGTTAATGGAGGACTGGGAGCCATTTGGGATGCTCTGGCCTCCACTATTTAGGAGCATTGACAGCTCCCGGCACTGTTTTACTTTCCCTGGAACCCCTACGTGTTAAGGGTCCTGAGGGCCATTTGGGGAGACACATATAAAAACACAAACACATACAAACATACATCCTTTTTATCCCCCCCATATCTTTTTATCCTCTCTCATCGCCCAGTTGTTCTACCTTCTCTTACTCCCATTTTCTACATACACCATGTCTTCCAACATTACAATTTTATTGTATAAGTTTATTTTTCATGTTCCTGGATCATATGAAAAATACCATTTTGAGTTAAAGAGACAGTCTAGTCCCCAAACTCACATTGGTGCAAGTTTAAGAAACAGAGATGCCATTAAATATGCCCACATAGGAATGCCATTAAATATGGCCAGATAATAATAATACAGACCCAAGACATGCCCCACCACCCACATTGCATACCCAGGACTTTCCCCAGCCAGTACCTACTGTTCTCCTGCTCCATGGGGTCTAATGGTAGGCAGCTATTTCTCTGAGTGCTGGCCAGACATACAGACACAGGGCCAGCACTACCTATAGGTGGCATATGGTATAGGCTACCAGATGTTTGCCTAGGATGCCAGCTTTGTGGGGGGTGTCTGCTGCCTGACGCCCAGGATATATGTATCTTGGCATCTGTCAGCCACAATTTAAAAAAAAAAAATGCATTTGTAGGGAAATAGACACTGGAAATGGGGTGGGGGTGGGGGGAGACACCAGACATAGGGGGCTGGAGGGAGTGAAATAGACAGACAAAGGGGGAAGGGAGTGAGAGACATGGGGGAAGGAGTGAGAGAGACAACAGACATGTGGGGGAAGAGAAGAGAGACAGCAGACTTGTGGGGAAGAGAAGAGAGACAGCAGACTGGAGGGAGAGGGACAGAAGACTGGGGAAGATACATGGGGAGAGGAGAATGACAAAAGAGGGAAGATACATGGGGGAGAAGAGGAAGACAAAAGGGGGAACAGATGAATGGAATAGGGGAGAGAGAGATGGACAGGGGTGGCATGAGGGAGAGAGAGACAGACAGGAATGGCATGGGGAGGAAAGAGACAGACAGGGATGGCATGGGGAGGAAAGAGACAGACAGGAATGGCATGGGGAGGAAAGAGACAGACAGGGATGGCATGGGGGGAGAGAGACTGACAGGGATGTCACGGGGTGGGGGCGAGAGACAGACAGAGATGGCATGTGGGTGAGAGAGACAGACATGGATGGTATTGGGAAGAGTGAGTCAGACATGGATGGATGGCTTGGAGGGAGAGCGAGACAGTCAGGGATGGTGTGGAGGGATGGCATGGAAAGGGTGGTCCCAACAATATGATCACACTGCATGTGTTAATGTGTGCCTGCATGTGACATTGCATGTGTGTGTACATGAGCCTGCATATGTCACTGGAAGTGTTCCTGTGTGTATGTAAATGCCTGAGGGCAGAATCAGCAAGGGGCAGCAAAATATATGTTCGCCTAGGGTGGTAAACAGTCTTTCACCGTCCGTGTGCAGACATCCTTTGATATAGCCTCTCCCGCTCCCCGCGTAGTCTAAAGTCTGAGCGTGGGCAGAGAGACTTGTGAGGAGAGATCTGAGGGGAATAATGGGGATGGTGGTGAGAGGAACACTGAGGGGATAGTGGGGATGGTGGTGAGAGGAACACTGAGGGGATAGTGGGGATGGCAGTGAGAGAAACACTGGGAGAATAGATGGGATGACAACTCTCTAGCTCATTACTTTTTACTGACAATCAGCCGCACTGACGTAATTTGACTAATCAAAGAAATGGGAAGACAAAAGTAAGATTGAGCTGCTACAGTTTAAGTCCCTATACACCACAAAATGTCTCTCATCAAATATTTTCCAAACTACAAATAACTGTAAAAGACAACAACTATATCTTTGTAAAGCACATTTACTAGCCAATATAATGAAAACATTTCCATTTTTGATAGATCCGTCCCTTTGAGGGGCTTCACACTTGCGAACATGCATGGATGTATTGTTAAATTTATGAAAACTTGTCTGCTGCTAGATAGGTATATCCTCATTCACAGGGATGTCAAGGATTACATCTTCATCAGGAGCACAACTAGAGAAAGGGAAGGACAGGAGTTAATAATCAGATTTTGGAAATATAAAAGCCTTATCTTGTAATAATAAACTGCTACATGATTATATATACAGACACCTGCTACTGTTAATAAAGCACGTCTGCAAAAATACCCTTGGACCTATGCATAACTCTGTCTGTTCTCACTGCTCAAGCATGTTCCTAGACCAGTAGTGGTGAATCTATGGCACGCGTGCCACAATGGGCATGCAGAGAGCCCCACTGTGGCATGCACGTCAATGCCGGCGAATGAGAAGGCAGATCTTCTTTCCGGGTGCTGGGCAAGTCCTGTTTATGCAATATGGGTGCTGGGCAAGTCCTGTGTATGCAATCTTGGTGCTCTGTACCATGCACCAGTGTACACACATAATAATAATGCTTTTTTTGGGTACTTTGTAGTGCATTACTTGCATTTTGTTGGGCACTCTGAGCCAAAATCACTAGGCTAGACAAATACAGCAGAATGGCAGTTATCCATACATGTCTCCACAATACATCAAATAGCCCAGTAGACCCTGCATACAAAACCACATATGCTCAGCACATGAACATACATAACACATGCATAACCTTTGACACCCAAACATGATAGACAATCATGTCTCCTGTGCATGCAAAATACCCTACGCAATCATACGCTTTGCAATAATCTTAACGCCTAAGGGTCTATCACATAAAGAGAGAATTACAGGGAATTAAAATGGGAATTCAAACTTTACACCAATGTAGCCGAGTAAGAAAATTCAAAATGCAGCTTAGTGGGTAAATGTTTCCAACTCAGCTACTTTGGCCTTAATTTTGAAATTCAGACTTAATTCCTGCAATTCTCTCATTATTGAGTAGACCCTTTAGTACAAGCATACAAAACACATAAGCCTGTACCTTCACACACTATTACTCACCAGGGTGCATGTAGCAGCAAGTCTCTGCACATATCCTCAGTCTCCTGTTTCTTTGCTCTCTGCAGAGACTTTTTTAACTCTTGTAAACTTAGAAGCTGTTCCTGGAGTTCTGTGATGACCTGCAGGAAGAAGTGAAGAGGTAACTTTTCCCAAATCTTGTCTGTATATAAGAAATCAAATATCATGTAATGCATTGTAGTGAGTGTTTGTGGAAAGCTACCCCTTGTTCTTCCTGACCTGTTTGTGTACGTAAATATCTTGTTTCATCTGTTGGTTTTCCAGACACATTCGTCTTACGGATGGAGGCAGCAGATCCATATGATACTAGCAAAAGATAAATTGTATATGTATAAACACATTTACCCATCATTACAGTGAGGGTCAATCATTTGTGCACATTGGATCTACAGGGTGTCAGCCATTTTGTTCAGGTAACAGAAGATTTTGCATCTAGAAGGCAATCGTTCTCTTTAACAAGCATGAGCAAACAATTAACTCTAGTTGTCTTATTATCTTACAAATTATATATTGTTATTTTTGGCATAAGAAGGACATTCTTTAGCTTCCATTATCATATATAATTTACTATAAAAATATGATGGAAAATTTAAAACAAAAAACTAACTTTTACTTTGAACATCCTGTAAACATCTACACACACTAAACAAAAACTGCTAAATAGATTATGATATTTGTCCGGATTTTAGAAATACCCCATGTTTATATGTTTTTCTGTTGGTTTTTGCATGTTTTAAGGCAGGGCTTGACAAATTTTATTTGATTCTAGGAGCCAGAATTTTTTTTTAGGAGCCAGACAATCACGCAAACATACACGCAATTCATAAACACACACACCAACCCACTTAACATATACACCACACACACCCCAACCCACTTCACATACACACCCACACACCAACCCACTTCACATATATAGCCACCCCACTTCACATATATACACACACACACACACACCTATTTCACATACACCTTACACATATACACCTCACACACCCCCACCCACTTCACATATACACCCCCCCACTTCACATACACATATACACCACACACACCCCTACCCACTTCACATACACATCACACACACTTCCAACCTCTTCACATATACACACACACACCCCACCCACTTCACATACACACATAAACATATACACCTCACACTTGCACAGGTTTTGTTCCCCCCCCCCCTTCTTAACTTGTGTGAGTGCTGGGTGTCGTCACTTGACAACCCAGCACTCAGCCGAAAGAGCAATGAAGATCGGCTGCAGCACGAATGTTCCCCCCTCCCCTGTAATGAGGTAAACTAGCTGGAAGAGGGAACATTCGTGCTGCAGCCGATCTTCATTGCTCTTTCGGCTGAGTGCTTGGTTGTCAAGTGATGACACCGGCATTCACACACGTGTTGCGTGAGGGGGCGGAGCGCTGCAAAAATCCAAAACACACGAATGACAGCAGCAACGGTGCCATGAAGGTAACGGCACCCGGGCGCCAGGCTTAATTTCCAGGTCGCCATGGCGCCCTGGCGCCCGGGGTTTGTCGAGCCCTGTTTTAAAAAATCCTTACAACACTTTTAAACTTAGCTTTGTCGTTGTTTTTCCCCGGGGGTTGATCTTCCTTTCCTTCTGAAAGGGTTAATCATAGGCACCTCTAATGGACCAATCACAGGACATCCAGAGGTGCAGGAGGACTCCAAATACACACGTGAGAAACATTAGAGATCCGTGGGCATTGGATGCCCCTTTTCTATTTTCACAAAATATTTTTCAAAATGGAGTCAGAAAATGGAGCCTGCCTATTTTGTGCATGGCTCAATATGCAAAAACTATACATAAAGAAATAAGGCTAGATTAATTAAGGTTGTCAAACTGCAACCCTCCAGCTGCTGATCTAGCCTATATCTCCTATAATACTTTGTCATCTAAGAGGCTGGCAGCGGGGCCATGGGAAATGTAGTTCTCCAACATGTAGAGGGCCAAAGTTTGACACCTCTGGTCTAGAACAACACCACTATTCTCTTTTCCTCACCAGCTTTTCTTATTTCACCCACCCTGGGGAAGACATACCAAACCTTCAGTGAGCAAGTTGGGACTGATTGTGAAAAAGAATTCCCTGTCCCGGGATAATGTATATCGGATCTAACATCTCCCGTCTGAAAAATGTAATTGTTCATGGCCTTTTTTTAGGTTATACAAAATTTCCAGTAATACAAATATTATGTTTGAGATGTATAAATACCGATTCTTTTACTAACACTAAACACAGGATTCTTGGTGTGTGCTTGACTGTAACTATGATGTCTCAGTAAATGTAACATTTTTTATACAAACAAAAGGACATTACAGTGAACGTCATCCACAAAACTTGAGGGAAGACAAGTTCCGATACAATAGGCACATACTCTTGGTGTATGTATGCTAGCAATCTTGCCACCAAATGTGAAGATAAAGAGATATACGTATCTGAAGAAAACTTGTGCCTCCTACAGCATGGATGCTACTTCTGCCAAGATGGAACAGGTACAGATGGGCATCACACAGTGTTTAGTGTGTGAGTGGCACATTAAGCATTCTGGACGCTGCCATCTTTGTTTTTGAACACTATACAAACAGATCATACTAAATCTGGCAACTGTTTGAAGAAATAATTTGTCAGATGATCGCACATATGAGCATCTAAAGTCCAATATATCTCAGAGTCTTTGAACTGCATACTATGATGCTTGCAGTGTCCTATCCCCAATTCACATGCCAGCTTTTCCACCATAACCTCATTAGTGGAAGTGCTGACTTTGTACACATTTAATTTATAGCTGTATACTCATATCTGTACAAGCCTGGCAAATGACTAGAGCTAAGGTATAAAAACAGCCTAATATTATTGGGAATGCAAAAATATTAATTAATAAATGCAAACCTTACTACAATATAAAATAATATATTTTTTTTTCTTAGAGTGTCCCTTTAACTCTTTCTACTGGTAAACAGGGGTATATAAGAAATGAATATAATTTCAGGGACCCATTGGGTCAATGCTCTGACTCCTTTTTTGGACCGCTGCTGGGAGTCTTAAGTTAGCTGAGAATGCAGCATAAAGCACAGCCTGGCAGTGATCATCCAATGTGCATGTTTCACATAACTAATAGCAGAGGATCCTTCCACTGCAAGAAACATGCTCACCAGGGACGAAGGAAGCAAAAACTATTTACTGTCAGGATTTCTGAAATTTAGTGATTAGGATTGTTATCATTCATCTTTTTTCTTCTTTCATGGTAATGCATGGATTTTATGTTCACATTTTCCAAAAATCCAGTGTTTTAAATTGAAATAAATATGTTTCATTCTCAGATTTTGTTTTTATGTAAACAAAACACAAATACACGAAACAGTGATATGGTTGGTGCGCTGTGGAGACCACCACCAAATGTAAGCAAAAAATAAACAGGAAATAATTGCCTAAAATATTAGTTGGCACGATGCTAATGTCTCAAATCACGTATATGTAGGAGAAAAGAGAGACAACATACATAGTGTGATACAATTTAGAAAGTGAATAATGTTACTGGTTACACTCTCAAACATTTGAGGTTTCAAGGCTCTTCCCAAGGTGCTGCTAGTAATTTCTAATAAATGCCCTCTCCCTTGGCCTGTTCAGCAGCGGCAAGCACAGCAATGTAAAAGGATCCAGGAGAGGGCGAAACGCGTATCGTGGCGGTTTTCTTTGCAGTTCTGCACTTTATATCCTGGATCCTTTTACACTGGGACATTTTAAAATACATGTTTTTATTTTACATCAACTAGTTGTGTCTGTCCAATTTGCTGCTATCTGCTGCTGAAAAGACTGCATGCTGAAGTTCCAGTAACTATATGTAAGAATCTAAACTGTATGATATACTTTTTCACTCACTTCCTGCTCCTGTGTATTTCTCTGTTTACATCTATCGGAGGGCCAAGGGAGAGGAGGCATTTATTAGAAATTACAAGCAGCACCTTAGGAAGAGCCTTGAAACCTCGAATGTTTGTGAGTGTAACTAGTAACATCTTCACATTATTCACTTTCTAAATTGTATCACACTATGTATGTTGTCTCTCTTTTCTCCACATTTGGTGGTGGTCTCCACAGCGCACCAACCATATCACTGTTTTGTGTATTTGTGTTTTGTTTGTTTTACCCACATGTGGATGCAGAGCGCCACACAGGGTGGGTGCAGCCGGAGATGGTATAAGCGGTAGGATATACTCTCTTCGTTTCTATGTACCTGCACTATACTCTGGAGTATACCATCCATATTTTTTTGCTTCATTTTCGAAAACGTCTGCAAATCTGTTTGAGCTAATAACTGTACATCAGCAGCTTCATCCTAACAAGAAGAAAAAAAACATCAAATTTGAGATGGGTCAAGTATGAAAAGAGGCTTGGAAGGGCAAGATGGGGAGAAGATGGAGAAAAATAGAGGAGGAAAGAAAGGACAAGATTGGGTGATGTAGGGGACGAGGGGCAAGATCAGGTAAGAAAGATAAGCCAAGAAAAATTTATATAAAGAACAAAAACAGTCAAGACAGGTAAGCAGGAATAGCTGAGAAGAGAAACATTAGAGATAGAAAGGTGAAATTAGGAAGTGAATACAGTAGGGTTCTAGAGTTTAGAACAGAGATTGCAATAAGTGGTTCTCCAGCTGAATGAGAGAAAGGGCTGCTTCAAAGGAATAAAGTTAAACAACAACTGGAGGGCTGCGTATTGCTCAGCTCATGACTAGAACAGAGGAAAGGCAAGAAGCAGGGTCATGTTAAGATAAGAACAAGTGAGACAAGGAAATTAAAACAAAAGTGATACACATTCTGCCACCTGCGAACTCACACACCAAGCCACACTTATTTGCCCCACTCTTTCCTCACTTCCATCACACATCCTACTCCTCCACACCTGCTGGGTGTCAGTCAGAAGTTGGAGCTGTCTTTGCAGGTCTGCAATCTGTAGCTCTCTAACTGCGCTCTCTCTGTCCCTGTAGTCTCGCAACTGCTGCAAGTCTTTCTGAGCATTTCTTAGCCTCTCATCACAGACCAGGAGCTGATGCTTTAATCCTGAATCACAGAGAGTGTGGGTTAGAGACTTAGCAACAGATGTTATTTCTTAGTATTTCCACCTGCACAGGATGGTGATTATAAGTGGCAATTTCCATTAAACCTATTAGGTTTCCTCAGATAGCAAATGTTATCCTTACATTATACACATGCATGATTACAAACCACAGAAAAGGAACTGAACAAGTTGAGGCATCTACAATCAGAATAATTATTCTTTTGCAAGGAGTTTGATGCATTTAGTTTCATCAAGTGGCAGTTAATGATATGGCAGGACATATTCAATATTAATAGATTTTAGGAGCCAAACAATGCTGAAACCAGAAAGGCTATTATATTTAGTAGCCAATGGAAGGTTGCCTATTTCAAAAAGAGGGGAGGGAAGAGAAGCCACTCCATCCAAAGGTTTTTTAATAGCCATAGCTCCTTGGATATAGCAGATAATAACTATGACCCTATCTAGTCTGCCCATAACTCAGACTTATTGTACTTATTATTTTAATGAAAATATGCCTAATGAATTTGTGAATTTCTTGCAGTGTTGGTGTTCAATTGTTTCCTGGATGTCATTCCAGTTATCTACTACCCCTTCTTTTAAAAATCAATTTTCAAAATGACCAGCCTTAAAGAGACACACAAATATTATTTTCACTTGTGCTTCTGATATAACTAGGTACTTTCTGATGATGTCATGTGAATACAAAGGTTTCTTTCTGCGTTAGCAGAGAGAGACCACCAGACCCAGAAGACAGTGATGGGATGCGCTTCAGCTGCTCGGCATGTTTCAGAGTAAATCTGCCTGTATACTCTCAATAAAAGGGTTCCAACTACAATTCCATACCATTTAAATGCTGCTCCCCTCTCTGTCTGGCTTCCTTCAGGTCCTGCCGAGCATCTCTCAGCTGCCGCTCTCCCCATGATTGCACTGCTTGAACTTTACACTTAACAGAAAAAGACACAATGCACCGTTATACATTGGACAGATAAACAAACACTGTTTCCTGCCATCACCTGATTAATATGTCCCACATCCTTGGTATACATTTACCCCTGCCTTGTTATACTGCTGCAGCTTTTCCGAGGCAATTTCCATTGACTTTTCCTCGTCTTCCATTATCCTTTTAAGAAGAGATGCATTTTCCATCTCGAAGCGCCGGCCCAGAGCATGTAGGGGAGGCAAGGAGTCCCTACAATCCTGCAAAGGGAGTATATTAAGAATACTCTGTTATACACATCTATAGCACTGGGTACGTTATAATGTACACTGTGGTTTACTGCTCCACTGGATAGAGTGGATTGGACAAACAATAATATAATGTAGCTGGACAAAATAATAAAAACCACCGAACAGTATTTTAATCACAAACATAAGAATAGGGCCATCTTTATTTGCACCACCCACAGAGTGCACCTGGTCCACCAAAATGTCTTCATATTCATTAGACATTATGACCATGCAAAAAAAATGATCAAACCTAATCATTCCTACAACACCATACCTCCCAAATTTTCGTATTTAGGAGATATTGCATCCAAATCCCCTGTCCCTCTTTCCTTCTATATTGTCTCTTTTTTCTGGATGCTTAGAAATGCTAGTTTATATAAATGAATCACAGAGCTCCAGAGCATTAAAACAAACAGTAAATTGTGTTGAACGGCAGTAAATTTGTTTTAAAATTAATATTTGTGTACATAAAATACTGTTTTCTTACTCTAAATGACTTAGCCAATTGGCCATAAAGTCACTGAAAATGTTCTGGTAATGCCCCAACTATAGCCACTCACACAAAATAAAAGTGTCCCTCTTTGACCATTTAAAAATTTGGGAAGAATGTAACGTGTCTGCCCAAACCAATATGGATCTTTGCCATGTTTAAGAGTTGGCAGCAAACATTTTGGGTTGAGGGCAATCGTTGGCTTTCTCTGATTACAGACCGAAGTAAACTTACTGAAAGATGATTTATCGGACCAGGCATTTCAAAATACCATCCCTGCCATACATGCCAGCTCCCGTACAGTTTATGTTGAGAATGTACATTCAGCATTTTGTTAACTGAACTCTGCTATGTTATAACATGAGATATGGGTATCCAGTACTGTTATTGGTACTACACAAGTTCCAAGGAAGTGTATGGTGCACCCGCACAGGGCCTGACTGCATTGCATGCTGGGTGTGCATGTGCCCAGGATCACAGTGCACTTACTTGCACTTCTGTAGCATTTAGTAACTATCCTGTCAAAAGTACACCATTTGGTGTTTCCTTTTTTGGACTAAACTCACTGTCGTACAACTGAAAAGTCCATTTGGCTGCTAGTTAGAAGGTTGGTTAAGCCTTTCCAGGAATATGTTTTTTTTCTCTGCTTTACAGCATTGTGGAATATGATGGTGATTTATAAATAATCATAATAATACATTGATCCAGCACTGAAATATGCTGAATACATTGCAACATACCTCACTAGCACTTGATACACTGCCTGTTATGACTGCCAGCAGTAATAATGCGTAATACATACCTGTAGTATTTGGCCTTTTTTTTGTCTTGTCTCTGCATTCTTGTTCCTTTCCACGTTTCGATTGGTGTTTTGGTTTGGCTGCTTTCTTGCTGCTCTGCCTGAGATCCTTGTTTTAGCAGGAAGACCAGCTGGTAGCACAAGTGTAAAAACACACACAGATTTAGTTGTTGGGTGTTTATTCGTGGTTTTAAATGTCAGAATCATATCATGTATTTGATACCTGCGCAGGTGGCTTCAATGCATGTTGCCATTTTTATCCCATCCCTGTGCCCAGGGCAATGGACAGAGAATGACTGGGGCAGCATTGTAGGGGTCCCACCATTGCATGATCTTCTTGTACATCTCTGCCATTTGCTGTAATCCTAAAAATAAACACCCACAGCAGGGAATGAGAGAAAAGAATGGCTAAGACTGAGATTCCATTATTACCAAATGTGCCAATCAATACCTGACAGGAAGGGTGTTACAAATAATCTAGGATCAGTTCACATATATACATGCCTTTTGGTTTGATGGTCATTAACAGTTCTTTGCCATACCTGTTTTATGACACCAGACAGAAAATAGTAAATATTTATTGCAGAGAGGTGGGATTGTGCCACTCACCATGGACCAAATTAGTCTCTCCAGAGATTGTAATCTGTCTTGTCAAACCTTACTGTATGGTTCTCTGTCCATCTAGGGGGAGATTTCTGTGCTGGCCTGGAAGCTTTATTTTTAGATAGTTCCAGGGGGTGCTATTATGGGTTTCTAACCTCAGAATTGTCTGCCAATTTATATTAGTATCTGTGTGCCCATTTAACATATTATTATCCTGAAGAATCTATTAGTGTTGGTCTGTCCCAAGGGATATATTAGGATTTGTCTGTCCCCAAAGATCAATTAGTTTGCTAGTAATGTCTATCTCAAGGGATCTGTGTCGGTCTGTCCCAATGTGTATTAGTATAAGCCTGCCCCGAGAAATATATTAATTATTGTTTGTCCATGGGGATTTATCAGTTTTCTGTCCACATGATAGAAATTGTCTGTCTGTTTCAGGTGATTTCAAGCTTTCAGGCCTCTCGGTATTTGTCTGTAGCATGTCTCCATTCCACTGTTATAGCGTCACCATGGCAACACAGTGACATCCAATGTGTCCTGTCGCGCTCTCTGTTGTTTTTGGGTGTTGCAATATGGCGGCATCTCCCATGATTCTTTGCGTTACTGACTACGTGCTCAGAAACACAGTGAACATATGTAATATTCGGATTGACCAGGAGGGGGAGCAGTGGTATATCTACATAAGCGGCTTGTAAATTCTGTAAGTGCTTTACCATTATATCTTCCACGAATCTTGGTCAATTTGCTTAAAGGCACTCTGTCTACTGAAACATTGCTTATATTGAGAATGTAGATAATTAAAAATGATTTATACATTGCATTAACATATTGCAAGCAAGGCCACGGGTGATACCATAAGCAAGCGACATCACAGACATTTTTTTCATATATTTCTCATATTTTTTAAACACAATGCAAACCTCCCAAAATTTCTCCCCAGGGAATCAGAGCACTATTGTCCTGACAGCTCTACTTGCTTTCTCCGGTGTCCTGAATCCCGCTGGCTCTATCAGGGACAGTTGAAGGGGTTATGAAAATGTATACATCATTTTTTATTCTCTATATTCACATTATAAGCAATGTTTAGAGTGGCAGTGTCCCTTTAAGGGAAATCAGAAACACATAGAAAGACAGGAACAACATGCATAAGGATTCCATGCCTGCCAACCTTCTCCTTTGCACAGGGCAGTCCTGATTCAGCAGCTCTGTCCTGACGAGCTCTTCCTCTGTTGCTCTTTTCTTAGCTTATTGATAACACTTTGTGCAATTAGCGAAGTCAGTTAGAACAACATATTTTATCTACACAAGCTAATTTAGAAGCAGGAATTGGCAAGGTACAAGGATACCAGTGTCCATAGAACATTATTAAATTGTCTACCCCAGACTCCAGTAAATGTCCACCATGAGCAATTTGCAACTTAAACTCATAGTATAGAGAGTCTTATTGCTAAGACTGGGCTTAAAAGCTGGACTGGCTCCAAAATACAGACACTTGATATTTGTATGTACTTACAAAATAATAATTAACAAAACACAAATAATTGAAAATTACAATTTTTAATTGACAAAAAGAGGGCAAGAAGCCAAGTGATTGGAGGAATGCTGTGTACATATATGTGCAGTGAGAATGTAAGTTGCTGCAATAATGATTACTTGTTGTATTAAGCAGACACTTGAATAACAACAGCAGTTGCTGCCGGTGCAGCTGCCCCCACGCGTTTCTCTATGCTCCCTCTGCTTCACTACATGGGATTAACAGTTTAGATAATGTATTTCACCATATCACCATGCAAGTGTGAAAACAGGGGACATTAAAGCAGAAATACATGTTGTTGAAATACAACATGAATAGTTATTGTTCATTTCCATGGCATCTAACTTAATTTTATTTATGAAATTGACAGCCTCAGTGATCCGGCTGCTGAGTACTATGATTCGTATTATCCTCAGCCAACTTTCTGTAGTCATAGTCCACAGCAGCTGGAATACAGAGGTTTCTTCCTACTAAGCCTGTATAGCTCCATAGATGATAATGCATAGTTTGTTGGATATCTCAGGTAAGGTTCAGAATATGTGGTCACTCTGACTCCTGTCTGTCCTCCTCCTGGAGTTCGATGCTTGCCACAAGCTCAGTAATGATGCCTTGAAGGACACGTGATCTTTTCCTGCTCACTTCCAAGACACTGTTGTGGTCTATAGGCGCCTGCCCCTCGTACTGCTGGGCCACACAGTTGGTGATCAGTGACAGACCAAAAACTCGCATCCCACAATGCTTTGCAACCACCACCTCTGGCGCTGTGCTCATTCCTAAGAAAAATATGAATGAAATTCCTTGTATTACCAAATATTGTCTGAATTACAACATGTCAAATTGCCATTACATATAGAAGATTATAGTATTTGTAAATATATACTGCCCCACTACTACTTGGGGTTATTAGTTACTGCTATCACGTCCATTACTTCTCAGGGAGTATTAGTTGATTCTATACTTTACTACTCAAAAATTATCAGTTACTGTCAGAGGCGGCTCTCTAATTAGGCGAGTTAGGCAGCCGCCTAAGGCCTCGCACTCACGGGGGCCTCGCGGCTGCCTAACTCACCTTATTACCTTTGATGTCACAGGGAGCTTAACGCTGCCGTTAAGCTCCCTGTTACACTAACCTGGTACGTTTCCTCCGTGCATCTTCTCTCCTGCACGGAGGAAGGAAGCTCCGATCGCGTTTTATTTTTTTTTTTAAACTTTATTGAACCCACGCAATAAAGTTTAAAAAAAAAAAAAAACGCGACCGGAACTTCCTTCCTCCGTGCAGGAGAGAAGATGCACGGAGGAAACAGCGGAGAGCAGCATGGAGGTAAGTACTAGGGAAGGGGGGAAGAGGGTGGCACAAACGAGCAAAGCCTGGCATAATGAGTGGCTAAATATTGGCACAGTGTGGGGCAAAATCCTGGCATAATGAGGTGAAGGGCAAAATCCTGGCATTGTGAGCGGCAAAATAGTGGCATTATGAGGGGCAATATCCTGGCATACAGTGGCAAAATCCTGGCATATTGAGAGGCAAAATTCTGGAATTGTGAGGGGCAAAATTCTGGCATAATGAGGGGCAAAATCCTGGCATAGTGAGAGGCTAAATCCTGGCATTGTGAGGGGCAAAATTCTGGCATAATGAGGGGCAAAATCCTGGCACAGAGTGGCAAAATCCTGGCATAGTGAGAGGCTAAATCCTGGCATTGTGAGGGGCAATATCCTGGCATACAGTGGCAAAATCCTGGCATATTGAGAGGCAAAATTCTGGCATTGTGAGGGGCAAAATTCTGGCATAATGAGGGGCAAAATCCTGGCATAGTGATAGGCAAAATTCTGGCATTGTGAGGGGCAAAATTCTGGCATAATGAGGGGCAAAATCCTGGCATAGTGAGAGGCAAAATTCTGGCATAGTGAGAGGCAAAATTCTGGCATTGTGAGGGGCAAAATTCTGGCATAATGAGGGGCAAAATCCTGGCATAGTGATAGGCAAAATTCTGGCATTGTGAGGGGCAAAATTCTGGCATAATGAGGGGCAAAATCCTGGCATAGTGAGAGGCAAAATTCTGGCATAGTGAGAGGCAAAATTCTGGCATTGTGAGGGGCAAAATTCTGGCATAATGAGGGGCAAAATCCTGGCATAGTGAGAGGCAAAATTCTGGCATAGTGAGAGGCAAAATTCTGGCATTGTGAGGGGCAAAATTCTGGCATAATGAGGGGCAAAATCCTGGCATAGTGAGAGGCAAAATTCTGGCATTGTGAGGGGCAAAATTCTGGCATAATGAGGGGCAAAATCCTGGCATAGTGAGAGGCAAAATTCTGGCATTGTGAGGGGCAAAATTCTGGCATAATGAGGGGCAAAATCCTGGCACAGAGTGGCAAAATCCTGGCATAGTGAGAGGCTAAATCCTGGCATTGTGAGGGGCAAAATCCTGGCATAATGAGGGGCAAAATCCTGGCATAGTGAGAGGCAAAATTCTGGCATAGTGAGAGGCAAAATTCTGGCATAATGAGGGGCAAAATCCTGGCATAGTGATAGGCAAAATTCTGGCATTGTGAGGGGCAAAATTCTGGCATAATGAGGGGCAAAATCCTGGCATAGTGAGAGGCAAAATTCTGGCATAGTGAGAGGCAAAATTCTGGCATTGTGAGGGGCAAAATTCTGGCATAATGAGGGGCAAAATCCTGGCATAGTGAGAGGCAAAATTCTGGCATAGTGAGAGGCAAAATTCTGGCATTGTGAGGGGCAAAATTCTGGCATAATGAGGGGCAAAATCCTGGCATAGTGAGAGGCAAAATTCTGGCATTGTGAGGGGCAAAATTCTGGCATAATGAGGGGCAAAATCCTGGCATAGTGAGAGGCAAAATTCTGGCATTGTGAGGGGCAAAATTCTGGCATAATGAGGGGCAAAATCCTGGCACAGAGTGGCAAAATCCTGGCATAGTGAGAGGCTAAATCCTGGCATTGTGAGGGGCAAAATCCTGGCATAGTGAGAGGCTAAATCCTGGCATTGTGAGGGGCAATATCCTGGCATACAGTGGCAAAATCCTGGCATATTGAGAGGCAAAATTCTAGGATTTGTGAGGGGCAAAATTGTGGCATAATGAGGGGCAAAATCCTGTCACAGAGTGGCAAAATCCTGGCATATTAAGGGGCAAAATCCTGGCATATTGAGGGGCAAAATCCTGGCAGATTGAGTGGCACAATCCTGGCATATTGAGGGGCAAAATCCTGGCATATTGAATGGCTAAAATTACAGTGCATCCGGTGCTGTGAGGAAGAACAAAGTGAAAATCCTCTAGCACAACGTGGTCTGTGAGACCACTTTCAACATTGAGCACCTTTCCTTCTGGCTGAGTGTTTCTGTTAGTGTGTGATTGTGTGCTTTCTGAGTGTGTCTGTGAATCAGTGTGTGCTGGCTGAGTGTATCTGTGAGTGTGTGCTGGCTGAGTGTGATTGTGTGCTGACTGAGTGTGTCTGTGAGTCAGTGTGTGCTCACTGAGTGTGTCTATGAATGACTGTGTGATATGTGTTAGTGTTCACATTTAGGACACAGCAATAACAATGTCAGCCGCACACAATTTTATCCATACCAAATGTTTATAGATGTTTGTAGAATAATTATGAGACAAATAAAATTCTAGGAGCTGTTCATTTCTAGAAGCTGGGATTTGAGTCTGATCTTGAAATATGCTATTTCTACAGTTCATTTTTATTATCACTTGCATATATTTTACTTAATAATGTGTGTCCGTGAGGGCCTCATGTTCGACTTTCGCCTAAGGCCTCACAAAGTCTAGAGCCGCCTCTGGTTACTGTTATACCTTTCATTAGTACACCAGGAGTAAAGATTGTTGCTGTACATCATATTAATACACATGGATGATTCATTTTTTTTGTAACTTTTTTCACAAATCCTATACTAATTTACTGTGAAAGAGTAATGACCTCGTTGTAATTCCCCTGGTTAATCTTTTTTACTCACCTACAGCATCCGCTCCAAGGCAATGCAGCAATTTGGCTTCTGCAACCGACTCGAAGTTTGGACCCCCAACCATGCAATACACTCCCTCATGTGCGAGGTCACCATGTCCAAGCCGATGCACAATTTCCATGGCTGTTGAACGCAAGGTATGATCATATGTGTCCCACAGCGACGGGAAGCGGGGTCCAAATCTGAATGAGCAGAGAGCAAGCTGAGTGACCCTAATCATCACAGTACTGCATGACAGTCATAATACTCTAGTGCCATTACACTACTCTGTATCACTCACACTACTCTGCGTTCCTCGCACTACTCTATGCATTACCCCACTACTCTATGCATTACCCCAAAAATAAGCTAAGACAGGGCCTGACAAATCCCGACAAATCCATATAGCTCCTAAAATCCCTTCTGCTGGCTCCTAACCTTTCTGATTGTTTTACATGGAACTCTGGGGAAGTACCATCTCTCTGGCTCCTAAAATAACTAGACCTACTACAGAACTGGCCTGGTTGCTCCAGAAAACATAGAGAAAACATAACAAAGGAGGGAGGTATTTATTCTATATCAGGGCTTATTAAGAGACACCTATAGAATCTTTATGCCATGACATATATTTAGCTGAATGGGAGACCACTTGGCCTTAAGTTTGAAATTCCTTTCTCTATTCCCTGCAATCTCTCTTTCATGAATAAAGCCCTGAATCTAAAGAAGGAAGTGTTAATTTCGTTGACTAAACGATTTTCTTCATAGTTTTCGTCGACTGCATGTTTTCAGTGACTAAAACGAAACAATAACTAAATAATTTACTAAGTTACTAAGGCTAAAACTATGACTAAACTCCATTGCATATTTCATCAACTGACTAAAATGTGACTAAAATGTTTGGGAGAAACTATTGCATTTATCTGTTTGGACTTCTGGTTCAGGTTCCCTTGGATCTCTGCCAATACCCAGCACCCTGACTATCTGCAGCTGGATTGGCTAAGACACAGGTTCCCTGTGCCAGTCTGCCCAGTGGTACAATGCCCTGCAAATTGCAGAGGATACTCACCATCTGATTCACCTGGTACTGTCATGTGAGTGTTTCCCCTCCCTTCTCCATACCAAGTTAACTTAACACTATGTAACAGCCATCTCAGACCTGTTCCCTCTTTCATTGCTGGAGATTTAGTTGACTAAAACTAGACTAAAACAATTCAGATTACTAAAATATAACTATACTAAAATGGATATCAAATGACTACGACTAAAACTAAATCAAAATTTGCCATCACACAATGGTGCGTTGGTTTACAAAGTTTGATAAGGATCTCTAGAAGGGAAAGTTGGGGAGATATTTCCAGGTGACCCTTGCAGACCTGTGCCGGAGTTTGGTTTCTTTTTTGTCTGTGAACCTTGGTTTTTCGGTTTATTAGTTAGTTGGTTGAGATAAGTGAGTTAGTGTTAGCGTTGCATTAGTTGGGAAGAATATTATTGGGAAAATAAAACATTTTTTTCCCCTCAAAATTTTCCTCCTATATATATGTATATGGAATCCAAACACAACTCTAACTGTCCTTTTAAAGATAACATAGAACTAGTATGGATCTGTTAAATGACAGAGGAAAATTACATTACATCAACCACATCTCAAGAATGGAAACATTTCTGTGGTCATTGACCTAGAAAAATCCCTAGTCCTTAAAGGGTTAAACTGCCATTAACATATTTACACTTTAGTTTGTGTAAATAGGATGTAAATAAGATACTTTTTTCTTGGTGTAAATGAGAACAATGAAATGTCATGAAGCCACCTAAAAAACTTCAGTAATACTCCATTAATAATCAAAACATGAACCACTTCCTCTAGATCAAAAATGTCCAGCTTTGACATTACATTGCTGCCATCTGCTGTCCACTTTAGGAAATAGTATTTGATTGCCTTTGGTATTTGAGCTTTGTGAAATGCTATTTTGCTATTGCCCTATGCTGGTGAATTGTGAAATAACTACATGATTATGGTATTTTCGAATTAACCCCTTAATGACCTAATGTTATACATTAGTTACCTTGGCTGTTTTAACATTTCTTGCAGTGTTTGTGTGTAGCAGTGATTTTCTTCTGTCATTTCCTATACCCACACAAATTGTCATTTTTTTCATGACAAGAAGGGTTTATTTTGATGCCATTATTTTGCATATCTCATTTGATGTATTAAAAAAAAAAAAAAAGTAAAATATGGTGAAAAATTTAAAAACACTTATCCTGACTTTATATGTAAAATATTTTACTAGTCTACAAAAGCTAATGAAAAACCTGCTAAATTGATTCTAATATTGGTCCTGAGTTTAGAAATACACAATGTTTATATGTTTATTGTGTGCTTTTTTTTTTGCCTGTTTTAGTGCAATATATACAAGTAGCATATAGGTGTTTCAAAACCATTTTGTTTTTCAAAATTAGTGTTAGTGGCATTGTAATATCCATCATAAATCCCTGAATCACCCCCCACATGTACATCTTTTTTTAAAGTAGACATCCCTGGGTGCATTATGACACTTTTCATACAGTCATTTTACCACCAGTCTTTGACAAGTTTTGGCGTAGTCATTTTTTTGTGTGTTTTTTCACCTCACACACTTTTACATTAGTATGAATTTTCAGGGGTTGGTTATATATATGTTCAGCAACTTCCCCTGAGTATAGCGGTACCCCACATGGTACCTAGGGTTATGTGGCAGGTACAGGGACAAATTTAGGATACGCTTGCGGACTACATCTCTCATATCATACTCATCCAACCAAAAGCAACCTTAGCATCATAGGAAATGTAGTCTAGTAGAAAGCACAGATTGTTGCTACCCTGCGGCTGAATGGATGATATATCCAGCTGCTGCAGGCCTCTGTCTATTGCTGGGAAAGCACTGGCCCCACTAGCAGTCTTTTCTTTAAATAAAATATCCCTAGAGGACCACTGACAGACCTTACATGTCGCTGGTCCTCTACGGAATAACTTTTTATTTTGTATCATTTATTAGTTGTTTTTTTAAATTGTATTTCTATTTCTATTTCATTTTAATTTACTTTTTTATTTATTTATTTTTTTATCTCTAACCCTAAACCTAACTAATTCTAACTCTAGGGTTAGGGTTTTTGATGAACTCTAACCCTAACAATTTCAATTCTCCAGATTTTAGTAGGAGAATTGAATAGAAAAGTATAGAAGAATTAAAGTAAGCATATTTTAAACACAGAAATATTTATATACAATTATAATATAATAATGCTATATGTTATAATAGTATATTTATAATAATAAAATAATTTTTACATTTTTGTACAAATGTTATTTAATTGAGAGCCAAAAAAAAGATATTTCAATTTTTAGACGCTGATATGGAATATATATACTGAGGGAGGTAACTTATTGCCCCTCCCTTTGCGGCGTTTTCTCTTACACCCATTACAATACTCTACACATGTCCCTCTACTCATCATGGTACGTTATACCCATCACATTTCTCTGCATTTTAACACTACTCTATACCCATAACATTTGTCTATCCTCAGCACAATACTATACTCATGACACAATTCTACACTACTCTATACCTGTCCTACTTTGCTATACCTGTAACTCTATTAACAGGGCTTGACAAAATTAATTCTAGCACCACCTTACACCACCACCATACAAATACAGAATATCACACACAAACAGTCAAACACGCAAATATACTCAGATACAAATACATAATAATACATACCTAATCACACACACACACACACACACACACCGTCATGCACATATACAGTACAAAATCACACACAGTTATGCAGGCATATATAATAACAAACACATACATATTCACACACACACACAAGCCAGTAGGTTATTTTTAAGAAAGAAGAAATCTTCCTTTTTCAATGTGTGCCCCTCATCCTGCTATTTTAGCTTCAATGGCAGGGTGAGGGGTTCTCGTTATCCAGATTGGTCTGTGTCTCCAACACTACAGTCTAACAAAAACTGCAGGGAGATAGTACCAACCTGGTTCCCAGGATTCATCCCTTATTATAAACCCGTAATCTTAGTGCAAATTCATCACATTATATCCGTCTCACTATTCTATATCCATCACATCATTCTATACCTATAACATTAAACTACATGGCATCTAATAATTATATACATCTGGCAGACCCACACAGTACCATCCTCACTGCCTTGAAATGAGCTGTGCTGACCTGTCTTCATTGGGCCCAGTGAGAGGATTCAGGGCAGCCAGACCCGGCATGTTGATGTGATCCCGAATAATCATGATGTCCCCAGTCCTGTATGCTTCACAGAGAGACCCAGCAGCATTTGTCACCAGCAGGACCTTGACCCCCAGCAGCTTAAATACCCTGATGGGTAGAGTTACCTGTGTGTTTATAAACAGAATCTACTTGTGAGGGCACATAAAGCCATACAGCAGACTATAGGGAGTGTACAGAGGGACAGATAGACAGCTGGTGAGGTGATAGACACAATGGAGTCATTAGTGAGCAGATAGACATTAGGTTGTAGTGATAGGATATACATATTGGTGGTACTAGTGATGGTATAGATATATACATGTAGGTGGTGCTAGTGATGGAATCGATAGACATACAGGTGGTAGTAGTGATAGGATAGGTAGACATACAGGCGGTGCTAGTGATCGGATAGACAGACACACAGGCGGTGCTAGTGATGGGATAGACACACACACAGGCAGTGCTAGTGTTTGGATAGATAGACATACAGGTGGTGCAAGCGATGGGATAAATAGGCATATAGAAGGTGCTAGTGATGGGAAAGATAGACATACAGAAGGTGCTAGTGATGGGATAGAAAGACATACAGGTGGTGCTAGTGATGGGATAGATAGACATACAGGTGGTGCAAGTGATGGGATAGATAGACATACAGGTGGTGCAAGTGATGGGATAGATAGACATACAGGTGGTGCAAGTGATGGGATAGATAGACATACAGGCGGTGCTAATGATGGGATACAAAGACATACAGAAAGTGCTAGTGACATACATATGATGGGATACAATAGACATACAGGTGGTGCAAGTGATGGAATAGATAGACATACAGAAGGTGCTAGTGATGGGATAGATAGACATACAGAAGGTGCTAGTGATGGGATAAATAGACATACAGAAGGTTCTAGTGATGGGATAGATAGACATACAGGTGGTGCAAGTGATGGGATAGATAGACAAACAGGTGGTGCAAGTGATGGGATAGATAGACATACAGGTGGTGCAAGTGATGGGATAGATAGACATACAGGCGGTGCTAATGATGGGATACAAAGACATACAGAAAGTGCTAGTGATGGGATAAATAGACATACATGTGTTGCAAGTGATGGGATAGAAAGACATACAGAAGGTGCTAGTGATGGGATAAATAGACATACAGAAGGTTCTAGTGATGGGATAGATAGACATACAGGTGGTGCAAGTGATGGGATAGATAGACATACAGGTGGTGCAAGTGATGGGATAGATAGACATACAAGTGATGGGATAGATAGACATACAGGCGGTGCTAATGATGGGATGCAAAGACATACAGAAAGTGCTAGTGATGGGATAAATAGACATACATGTGTTGCAAGTGATGGGATAGAAAGACATACAGAAGGTGCTAGTGATGGGATAAATAGACATACAGAAGGTTCTAGTGATGGGATAGATAGACATACAGGTGGTGCAAGTGATGGGATAGATAGACATACAGGTGGTGCAAGTGATGGGATAGATAGACATACAAGTGATGGGATAGATAGACATACAGGCGGTGCTAATGATGGGATACAAAGACATACAGAAAGTGCTAGTGATGGGATAAATAGACATACATGTGTTGCAAGTGATGGGATAGAAAGACATACAGAAGGTGCTAGTGATGGGATAAATAGACATACAGAAGGTTCTAGTGATGGGATAGATAGACATACAGGTGGTGCAAGTGATGGGATAGATAGACATACAGGTGGTGCAAGTGATGGGATAGATAGACATACAAGTGATGGGATAGATAGACATACAGGCGGTGCTAATGATGGGATGCAAAGACATACAGAAAGTGCTAGTGATGGGATAAATAGACATACATGTGTTGCAAGTGATGGGATAGAAAGACATACAGAAGGTGCTAGTGATGGGATAAATAGACATACAGGCGGTACTAGTGACAGGATAGATAGACCTACAGGAGGTTCTAGTGATGGGATAGACAGACACACAGGCAGTGCTAGTAATTGGATAAATAGACATACAGGTGGTGCAAGTGATGGGATAGATAGACATACAGAAGGTGCTAGTGATGGGATAGATAAACATACAGAAGGTGCCACAATTTGGACTGTGATGCATGGATGAGACTACATGAGACAAGATGAAGTAAGAGCCCCAATTTTGACTTTGAGGGCCAAATAAGTATATGAGGTACACATTGGAGGGACTTATTTGAGCTACAGGGCTGGGTTATGAGGAACAATACAGGGAGTGCAGAATTATTAGGCAAATGAGTATTTTGACCACATCATCCTCTTTATGCATGTTGTCTTACTCCAAGCTGTATAGGCTCGAAAGCCTACTACCAATTAAGCATATTAGGTGATGTGCATCTCTGTAATGAGAAGGGGCGTGGTCTAATGACATCAACACCCTATATCAGGTGTGCATAATTATTAGGCAACTTCCTTTCATTTGGCAAAATGGGTCAAAAGAAGGACTTGACAGGCTCAGAAAAGTCAAAAATAGTGAGATATCTTGCAGAGGGATGCAGCACTCTTAAAATTGCAAAGCTTCTGAAGCGTGATCATCGAACAATCAAGCGTTTCATTCAAAATAGTCAACAGGGTCGCAAGAAGCGTGTGGAAAAACCAAGGCGCAAAATAACTGCCCATGAACTGAGAAAAGTCAAGCGTGCAGCTGCCACGATGCCACTTGCCACCAGTTTGGCCATATTTCAGAGCTGCAACATCACTGGAGTGCCCAAAAGCACAAGGTGTGCAATACTCAGAGACATGGCCAAGGTAAGAAAGGCTGAAAGACGACCACCACTGAACAAGACACACAAGCTGAAACGTCAAGACTGGGCCAAGAAATATCTCAAGACTGATTTTTCTAAGGTTTTATGGACTGATGAAATGAGAGTGAGTCTTGATGGGCCAGATGGATGGGCCCGTGGCTGGATTGGTAAAGGGCAGAGAGCTCCAGTCCGACTCAGACGCCAGCAAGGTGGAGGTGGAGTACTGGTTTGGGCTGGTATCATCAAAGATGAGCTTGTGGGGCCTTTTCGGGTTGAGGATGGAGTCAAGCTCAACTCCCAGTCCTACTGCCAGTTCCTGGAAGACACCTTCTTCAAGCAGTGGTACAGGAAGAAGTCTGCATCCTTCAAGAAAAACATGATTTTCATGCAGGACAATGCTCCATCACACGCGTCCAAGTACTCCACTGCGTGGCTGGCAAGAAAGGGTATAAAAGAAGAAAATCTAATGACATGGCCTCCTTGTTCACCTGATCTGAACCCCATTGAGAACCTGTGGTCCATCATCAAATGTGAGATTTACAAGGAGGGAAAACAGTACACCTCTCGGAACAGTGTCTGGGAGGCTGTGGTTGCTGCTGCACGCAATGTTGATGGTGAACAGATCAAAACACTGACAGAATCCATGGATGGCAGGCTTTTGAGTGTCCTTGCAAAGAAAGGTGGCTATATTGGTCACTGATTTGTTTTTGTTTTGTTTTTGAATGTCAGAAATGTATATTTGTGAATGTTGAGATGTTATATTGGTTTCACTGGTAAAAATAAATAATTGAAATGGGTATATATTTGTTTTTTGTTAAGTTGCCTAATAATTATGCACAGTAATAGTCACCTGCACACACAGATATCCCCCTAAAATAGCTAAAACTAAAAACAAACTAAAAACTACTTCCAAAAATATTCAGCTTTGATATTAATGAGTTTTTTGGGTTCATTGAGAACATGGTTGTTGTTCAATAATAAAATGAATCCTCAAAAACACAACTTGCCTAATAATTCTGCACTCCCTGTATAGACTTCGGTGTGATTAGCAGATCAGTGCTTGCCTTTAATCCTCTTATCCGCTTTGGAACAATTTAGACTAGATTGCACAGATTGGACTATGGGGGACAATATGGTGTATGAGGAACAGATGAGTCCATGACGTACACATTGGAGGCATTGATACATCTTTGAGGGACATTCTGGAGTATGAGGAACAGATTTAGTTTCAAAGACAATGACAGATCATGTCACTTACTTTCCACAGTGGATATCCTTCATACACATGGAACCGTCCCTTCATGCACACACAAGACTTCCCCTGCAGCGTGCCGAACACTAGCTCTCCTGCATGTCCGGGCACTAGAAGTACATACACGTACGTATATGTATAGCACTTACTACGTATTCCTAACATTCTACAAAAGCTGACACATTCACACTGTTCTAGTATTGTAGTTATATATTTCCCAGACCAAGTATTTAATGTTTTGTTTTGTTATTTCTGTGAACCACACATTATATATTAACATGTTTAGTCCACAGAGAGCAGGTCCATGGCATGGAGTATTCAAAATTATTATAGAGACCAGAGTCGTGAGGAATCACTGGGGAATAGTGTACCTGCTAATGTGTAACATTCAACCATTCCTCAACCATTTTCTCCAGTGTACCTCTCTCTCCCCCAAAACCTATCACTTCTGAAAGATTAACCGCTTGGATCCCCCATTTATGCCAACCGATCACCAAAAGGCTTTCCTACGCACCAGTGCTTGTTGGGAAGTTTGGTATCTGGCTGTAGGAAAAGATCTGTGCCTCACACAATGTATCTGCAAGGAGACCCAGACCAGAACCACAGATGATGGCAATAGTTGGGAGGTTTTGCACACGTTTTTGGATCCAGCGTGCAATTTCCTCACAGTTCTCGTATCTGCAGAGTGAGAAGTTAAATGCAGGTCTGTAGTTAGAGGTACAACCATCCCTAAATATTTACTTAACAAATCTGTCTGACAAGACCATGTCAGATAACGATTAAAATACACATCAGTGAGCAGAGAGGGAAAGACATCAATATTTGACAGAGGAGATGGGGCATGATAGAGAAAAGAGAAGAAAGGCTTATGATGATTCAGGAAAAGGTAAGGGACATGAGCATAGAGGAGATAGGGAGAAAAAGAGGGGAAAGAACAGTGTAGTAGTTAGAAGGACTTGATTAAAAAAAAGGGTATGGAAGTGGGCAGTACGGTGACGGAAGAAGTGCAAGGCAAAGGAGAGAAAGAAGAAAATGGAAGAAAAACAAGAATATAGGAAGAATACAGCAGGTCAAGGAAATGGACAAGGATGACAGACTCATAGTGAGAGGTGTCAAGATGGAGTAGAGGTAGGTAAATGGGGAGATGGGGCACAGTTGAGACTAGAGAAAAAGACAGATAGAAGAATATAGAAGGAGGAAAGATAAATGTTTAGAAGGAAAAAGGTAACATAATGTAGAGGAAGACGTTCATAAAAGTGCAAAATGCTGAACGGGAAGGGTAGTATGGGGAAAAGAAAAGTCTGGGAAGAGGCACGGTGAATCAAATAGAGAAGGGCAGCGAGGTGTTGGAAAACTGTAGAGAAGGGACAGAAGGCAGGATTGAGGAGAAAGATGTTCAGGAAAATACAGCAAAATAGAAATAAAAAGGCAGATAAAGGAGTTATGGTGTAGGGGTGCTTGAAGGGAAGTAAGGTAGTAGAAGGAATTGAAAGGAGAGGTGGTAGGCATGGGAACATAGATGTTGCAGGACAGATAACAACATGTAGCAATGGGGGAACCTGCAAAATGTTCCTTTTTAGTGCAAACCTAGGTGAAAACTAAGCATGTTCAGAATAACATACAGATAAACCATTAATATATTCAGAATAACACAGATAAACCAATAATAACAATGCTCTGGATAGCCACTGACCTGAAATCTTCCTTGCCGTGCATGTCTCTGCTTATTTACGGGCAGCTCAATAGTGACTGTTCAGCTCTTTTGCAGGATCCCTAGAATTTAAAGATGCCTAATAGGCCTGGGGCTGCAGTTAATGATTTGCACGGGGCTGTGGGAGTGTGTCTGGTGGTGTGGGTCTAGGGTGCAGGTACCGAGCGGTCACAACATGTGACTCAGCAAGCTGCCTGCTGCATTGTAGTTCTCCATAAATGCTCCCTGTATTTCAGGTCTCCCCCCTATTATCCCTCACTAGCCCCTGTCTGTGCCCTCACTAAACCCTGTCCTGTATGCTCATATGTCCCCCTAGCACTTCATGTCTGCCTGTCACATGAATAAGACACCAATAATAACCTTATAGAGACAGGTGATATTATTACAAAGAACAGACAATAAGTGCTGGGTTACATAGGGAAAACACCCATAACACTGTCCCAGGTCATGCAGGTGTGCAGTTACCAAAGGCAAACAGCAGGGGTACTGTAAAACAGGGCATTAAGCAGGAGCACAGCTATTCAGGGAAAATAGTAGAGGGGAGCGTCAGATGGTCAAATAGCAGAGTCATGTCACAGCAAGGCTAGTGTTATACAGTGCAAAGAGCAGGGCAGTCATATACTGGCAAACGGCAAGTGCACTGGAACAGAAGGCTCACCACTGGGGAAGTGTTATTTGTCCTGGGCACTGCGTCACAGCAAGCAGCAGGGGCAGGGTTGTAAAAGGCACAATTCAAATGTAGTGATATACAGTGAAACCAGCAGCAGTGGTGAACACCTGGAGCAGTAACTACATGAAGCAAATTTCACAACAGACAATAGTGGCAGTTTCAGTCTTGGCTGACAACCGGAGCAATATGATACATGGCTGAATCTGAAATGAAGGGCAGCAGTACCAAGTAAGGTAGACACAATGGAATGGGTATAAACTATTTGAAAATATTCCTTGCTGGTGGAAAATATGCCTATGAGTGTCTTAAAGTGGCAGTTCACCTACAGTATCCAAATTTAATTTTAAGTAAGAACTGTTGCCTTAAAATTGCAAATAAAATGTAATCGATATATTCTTGTGGTTACGGCAACAGTACAGCCTCTCTCTCTAAGCACTGCTTATTGGATATCCCTGAATTTCAAGGTCCCAGTAAAACTATTTTCAATGTAAAATTAATGGAGAATTGTACATTTTTTTAAAGTAAAAAAAAAAGTTCATATGACATATATATATTAGAAACATGTACGACATATAGAAAATACGCTAGGTAGAACTGCCCCTTTAAGAACAGCAATTTGATTTTAGAGAGTTCATGCCAAATTATTTACAATGTGATTTTGTAAGGAATGGCTTTCATTAATCCAGGGAGTTCAAATGGAAATTCTATTGACTAATTCATTTTACTTGTTAACATTCCCCACTTCATCCTCTTCAGGATATGGTGCATCCTGTCATTTCTTGATCCTCTGGTTTCCAATTACTTGAACAAAGGCAGAATTGTTGTGTCTCTGTAGAGATTAGAATGATAGTAAATATCCTGTCGAGTCAATAGATATCATTTTATAACCATACAGCATTTGGGGGCAAGGCCTGTAGGGCAACAAAGCTGGCCGCTTACGAGTTAAGTTCCATGCCAGGACAAGCTATTTTAGGCAAATTTCCACTCTACAACTCAACGATGGGAAGTCACTCCGCAAAAAGTGCAGGGACAAAAGTGTAGGGGTCAAACGGCATCCATGAGGCAATATTTCACGGCAACACTGGATGAAGACATGCCTTCTTTACTGCCAGACCTGTCTCCGGGTTCACCATCTGATCTAAGTGCCTCCTTGGATCTGCCATCCATCTGCCAATAAGGCCCGATCTTATCAGAGAGTAGACTGGCCCTCCAACAGAACATCACCAGTAGCGGTTCATTCTGCATTATCTTTGCTGATGGCTGGACCTATTTTACTGGCTACCTCCTGACTCCGACTCATGCATATAGCCTCCGTCAGAACCATGATGGTCAATTTACTTAGTCCCCCTTGCCACTTTGCATGCCCAGTGGCGGGCCTGACCACACAATCAGTTCTCGCATTTGTATCAACAACCAACCGGCTGGATACTCTTCCTCCACCTGGGAACGCCCATCTCAACCTTCAGGGTGTTTTGTTTCATCCATGGAAGTACTTCCCCGCATTTCTACCAGATGGCCAACTTGGCCAATTTGTTACGACGTGGGTGAAAAATGTCTTCTTGACTCCATAAACTGGCAATCAGACAAGTCCCTGGATCAAGCTGCTGGACAAGCAAGTTTTCCGCTTTAACTTTCAAAGTTGATGATTTCTTGGCACTTACAGTTGCCCACTGATGGGATGGGAGGGTGGGAAACAAAAAGAAAACACATGTTAGACTGAGCTGTATCTACAGATTTCAGTTATGCCTGATTACCCCAACCCCCCCCCCCCCCCCCCCCACACACACACACACACACTAGCCTCCTTCTATACTGCCACTACTGATTACCTTCCCTAACCCCAATCAAGTCCCCCTCTAAGTCCCATAAATGTAATTCTACTGAATCCTAATTTACCTATTGTTTCTGGGTTATATCCTGAGAGAGCCTGGAGCCATCATAGAAATATGCAGATGAGGGAGTACTACTTTCCTCCCCAGTGGTTTCTTATCTCTCTAAAAAAGTTTGTGTAAATTTATCTGAAGAAATTACCCTCTCAGATTAGCATTTGACTCGTTCACACTCTACAAATCCAGTGGGGGTCTGGGTCCCCTAGACTTTAAAAAAATATTACCAAGTCTCTGTACTTACTAGGGCTGTAGATCAAGCCAAACGGTGAGTGTCCCTGGAACAGGAGGTTCTCCTTTTCCCAGCATCTTCTGCTATATGGATGAAGGACTCACCACAGTTTTCGAAGTGGAGAGACCATCCATTACTTACACTGCTCCCTAAGACTTAAGAAAGAAACCCAGCAATATCATATGCTTTCCTTCACCCCTCTATTTCTGCTAACTGGGAACCCTGAGTACTCACCCGGCATGCTACCATGGTTTCTTATAATAGATCACCTCCCTCCCCTGGTTGACAAAAATGTCCACTCAATAAAAAGAGAATTGCAGGGAATGGAAACTTTCAAACTTCAAGCCAAAATAGCCAAGTTGGAATCTTTCTCCAATGCAGCTGAAGAAATAAATTTTCCAACTCACCTACTTTAACCTTAAGTTTGAAATTCCTGTCTCAATTTCCTGCAGTTCTCTCTTATTGAATAGATCCTAAAGTCTATGGCTTTCCATACTTCTTCCAAAGATGACAGTGACAGCCCCAATATGTTTCCTATATATCCAGATGATCCACTATCTATGTTCAATCCTGGACAGGTGTTCCCTTAAATAAACAAGATCCAGTTTAAACATCTCTGTTCTGCTTCAGAACCTCTCCAATATTATTACTACTGTCACGAACGGGGTCCGGGATGGTACCCTGAGTGCCCGAGATCAGGAGCTACGAGTCACGGGTGGAGACACAGGGCCCGGTGCTGGGCAACTGAATTTCCCTGGTAGCTTGAGGCTCCAGGTTATGCAGCTACATACCGGGGAATTGTGTAAACAACTGCTGTATCCAGAATACTATGGCTAGGACTGGATAAACCCTGCAGACAAGAAAGTAGGTAGTTGCAGGCTAGGACAGGATAAACTAAGAAACATACCAAGCAGAGCGATAGCAGAAAAGGAACTGAGGCAGAACCTAATACAAAGTGCAGGGCTACAGGACAGAGACAAAATATAAGCAAGATAAAGCAGAAGCCCAAATAAGGATAAACAATACAAGGTACAGGGTTACAGATAATAAAATAGATAAAGACAGGGCACAGACAAAAGGCATTGTTACAGAACTTAAACTGGCAGGGGACAGATATAACTAAGACTACATACAGAGGACAGGGCTAAGGAACACAAGAGAACATACAAAGGAGAAAACATAAATACAAAAATTAGCCTATCACTAAAGATGGTAAAATGGGGGGGGGGGGGGGGGGGTTAGTTCACCTATTGGCCAATTAGATGTTAGCTTTCCAACCACGATACGATACCAAAAGAAATAAGAAAAAAAATATAACCTCTCCAGCATACGGTCTTCTATCTAGCTATATTCGTCAAAACAACTAAATGCTCCATCATCGTCAACACAACTAAATACTCCATCATCGTCAGCACAACTAAATACTCCATCATCAACAGGACTGAAGAATGTTCCTTAGCTAGTGGTCTGGTACCTCATCCACAATATTATATCTCAGGCTAAAGTATCTTTAGGACCATATTAATATAGCTTATGAACACAGCTAAGCACCTAATACCCCAACTCTGTGGTCAGCCAGTTGCCCCTCTTTGAAAATGTGGAAAAACCAAGTGGAGGAAATCAGAATGATGGAGGAAATGGTACTGTCCTCCCATAGATACCTATCCAAAGACCTGGTTATGATTTCTTGAATCACACCATCTTGCAGACCCACCAGGCCAAAATCCTGGACCGTTATTTCAGAATATACTGTGTATATCCAAAAAACAACAAGCTATAATGATTATTTTCAAATTCCTTTTTATGTTTGTACAACTAGCAAAAAACAATATAATTACATTAAAAGAAACATACAGTATTCATCAAGAGATACCGTATTTGCTTGATTATAAGACGACCCTGATTATAAGACGACCCCCCAAACTTTGGATATTCCTTAAGGAAAAAAACTAAAAGCCTAAATATAAGACTACCCTATAGGAAAAAAGTTAAACTTGTATATATTGACATGTAAATTGCTTTTTAATAAAAATGATGATATCAAAAAATGCATTTCTTGTTTTTATTTTCTTTTATGTGCCAATGCTTCCTCTCTCTTTCCCCTCCCCCCCCCCCCCCCCCCCCCCCCCCAGCTTTGCCTCTTTGCCCAAAACTCCCTGGTCTCAACTGGAGGCAGCCGGAGGACCCGGCTTCATCATAAAAGTCCCGCACAGACATCCACCGGCTGTTACATAGTTGCCAACATTGGCCATGTTTCCAGGAACACATATTTGTTCCACATGCTGCAGAAAGAGCATGCAAAGTGCAGCCCGGCAGTATGTAGGATGTATATACGGACAGACAGAATCCAATGAATTAATCAGGGTGGAGATCTCATAGGACCTACCACGATTAATTAATTGGATTGTGTCTCCGCGTATATACATCCTGCATACTGCTGGGCTGCACTTTGCATGGTCTGTCTGCAGCATGTGGAACACATAGGTGTCCCTGGAAACCTGGCCAATGTTGGCAACTATGCTGTTAGCGAGGGGGATCCTGGTCCCCTGCAGCTCTGCGGGGGACCTGGATCCCTGTCTTATTGTCTGACTTCGATTTGAGGTCAGATTATAAGACGAGGGGTATTTTTCAGAGAATTTGAAAAAAACCTTGTCTTATATTCGAGCAAATACGGTAATTACAATACGTGAATAAACCCAACAAGCTTTAGAAATACCTAGGCCTCACTGAATCACACCACAAAAGACCTCTAGCTAGAGGAGTAATGCTGCTTGTCTTGAGCAGACCGTGTGGTCAGATGTGTAACAGCGGTTTAAAAAGTTATCTGCAGATGCCTTTGGTTTTAAAGAGATACTATGTCTTTTTTCCCCTCTATACCCTATTGCTCTTTTACACACTTCTTTTTTTACATTACTTATTTAAGTGTGTTTGTGAATCATCCCTGTGCAGATAGCAGCATTCCCTTGTTTCCTATATCCAGGCACCCTTGTATGTGAACAAACAGTGCTTACATGTAGTCAGTTCAGTTCTGATCCAGACAGATAGCAATGAACACTGAATTATCAGCAAGGGTGAGTGGCCTGGTTGCCAATCATCAGTAAAAAAAATGTTAAAAATTAATACTGTCACTAAAGGAATTTCGGTTGCCAGCCAAAAATTATTTAAGAGCATTTATCCATGGAGCTAGGTTATTAGGCAGCAAGAGTTATGCATTTGCTATGTTAATAAAATACCAAGGACTTACCTCGATGCAGTGTAACATAAACCGATCACTAAGGACTGGTTCCCGGGATGCAGTGTTACGTAATGCAATCACTAAGGACTGGTTCCCGGGATGCAGTGTAACATAAAGCGATCACTAAGGACTGGTTCCCGGGATGCAGTGTAACATAAAGCGATCACTAAGGACTCGTTCCTGGGATGCAGTGTAACGTAGAGAGATCACTAAGCAATGGTTCCTGGGATGCAGTGTAATATAATGAAATCACTAAGGACTGGTTCCCAGGATGCAGTGTTACGTAATGCAATCACTAAGGACTGGTTCCCGGGATGCAGTGTAACATAAAGCGATCACTAAGGACTGGTTCCTGGGATGCAGTGTAACGTAGAGAGATCACTAAGCAATGGTTCCTGGGATGCAGTGTAATGTAATGAAATCACTAAGGACTGGTTCCTGGGATGCAGTGTTACGTAATGCAATCACTAAGGACTGGTTCCCGGGATGCAGTGTTACGTAATGCAATCACTAAGGACTGGTTCCTGGAATGCAGTGTAACATAAAGCGATCACTAAGGACTGGTTCCTGGGATGCAGTGTAACATAAAGCGATCACTAAGGACTGGTTCCTGGGATGCAGTGGAACGTAGAGAGATCACTAAGCAATGGTTCCTGGGATGCAGTGTAATATAATGCAATCACTAAGGACTGGTTCCCGGGATGCAGTGTTACGTAATGCAATCACTAAGGACTGGTTCCCGGGATGCAGTGTAACATAAAGCGATCACTAAGGACTGGTTCCTGGGATGCAGTGGAACGTAGAGAGATCACTAAGCAATGGTTCCTGGGATGCAGTGTAATGTAATGCAATCACTAAGGACTGGTTCCCGGGATGCAGTGTTACGTAATGCAATCACTAAGGACTGGTTCCCGGGATGCAGTGTAACATAAAGCGATCATTAAGGACTGGTTCCTGGGATGCAGTGGAACGTAGAGAGATCACTAAGCAATGGTTCCTGGGATGCAGTGTTACGTAATGCAATCACTAAGGACTGGTTCCCGGAATGCAGTGTTACATAAAGCGAACACCAAGAACTGGTTCCCGGGATGCAGTGTTATGTAATGCGATCACTTAGGACTAGTTCCTGGGATACAGTGTAACGTAGAGAGATCACTAAGGACTGGTTCCCGTGATCACTAAGGACTGGTTCCCGCAATCACTAAGGACTGGTTCCCGGCAGTGGCGGATTCTCCATATGTGCTAGGTGTGCACCCGCGCTGTGTATTTCTGGTGGTTTGTGTGCTCCGAGCAGAGAAGAGATGACAGGGGTGGGGGAATACAATTATATATACAGGGGGTACGAGATGACAGGGGTGGGGGAATACAATTATATCTACAGGGGGTAAGAGATGACAGGGGTGGGGGAATACAATTATATATACAGGGGGTAAGAGATGACAGGGGTGGGGGAATACAATTATATCTACAGGGGGTAAGAGATGACAGGGGTGGGGGAAGAAAATATATCTACAGGGGGTAAGAGATGACAGGGGTGGGGGAATAAAATTATATCTACAAGGGGTAAGAGATGACAGGGGTGGGGGAATAAAATGATATCTACAGTGGGTAAGTGACAACAGGGGTGGGGGAATACAATTATATCTACAGGGGGTAAGAGACGACAGGGGTGGGGGAAGAAAATATATCTACAGGGGGTAAGAGATGACGGGTGAGGGAAAGAATAATATATATACAGGGGGTAAGAGATGACAGGGGTGGGGGAAGAAAAAAATATATACTGGGGGTAAGAGATGACGGGTGGGGGAAGAAAAAAATATATACAGGGGGTAAGAGATGACAGGGGTGGGGGAAGAAAATTATATCTACAGGGGGTAAGAGATGACGGGTAGGGAAAGAAAAATATATATATACGGGGGTAAGAGATGATAGGGGTGGGGAAAGAAAAAAATATATACAGGGGGTAAGAGATGAAACGGGGGGGGGAAATATATATACAGGGGGTAAGAGATGACACGGTTGAGGGGAGAAAAATATACATACAGGGGAAGGAAGAGATGATAGGGGTGGGGGGAGAAAATACATACATGAGTGAATATCAGAGTGTAAACATGGGACTGAGAGTGAGTGGCAATGTATGAGTGAGTGTATGTGTGTGAGTGACTTTCAGTGTATGTGTGTGTGTGAGTGAGCGTCAGAGTGCAGGTGCATGTGTGAGTGGCAGTGCATGTGAGTGAGCGTCAGAGTGCAGGTGTGTGAGAGAGCGGCAGAGTGTAATAAATAAGTATATCACAGTGCTTCCCGGGCAATAAAAAGAGCAGGGGACTCGCTCTTGACAGCTCTATTGATTTTGTAGCTCTGTTATGACAACTGTGAATGTTTGTGTGTGTCGGTGTGTGTATGTGACTGTGTATGTGTGTGACTGTACGTGTGAGACACTGTATTTGTTGTTGCGGGTAGGAACAGCCAATGGTGGCATAATATGCAGGGCACAATATGTCATATCTGGCACCTTTTCTTTCCTGCATGCACGATTGATTGGGTGTCCATCTGCATGCTAGGGTAATTCATCCTGGGTGCTAGGGCAAGTCCTGTGAGTGCAATATTAGTGCTGGGTCAAATTCTGGATGCTGGGGCAAATACTGTGAGTTCAATCTGGTTGCTGGGGCAAGTCCTGGGTGCTGGAGCACACCATGTCAGTGCAATTTGGATGCTGAGATAAGTCTATATTTACACGCAGCATGTACGGAAGGTTATAGCTCATGCACTGATATATACCCCTTCACAGGGCAATATATTCTCCAGTATGTACACAAAGTTATATCTCACACACTACCCTGGAATATACCCCATGCACAGGGCAATACATGTAACCTTGTGTACATACTGGGGGCTATGTATTGCCCTGTGGTGTATATATCAGTCTTAACTATAACTTCAAATGTGCTTAAAAATGCATGTTTTTCCCTTTTCTAAACAATAATCTATTGACGCAATGCTATGGGGCTGGTATACAAATATTTCCAGGGCTGGTTTTTGTTCCCAGTCCGGCCCTGCCACCGGGTGTTAAGGATACTGTGCTTGCATTGCTTTTTTTAAAATACCAGCTGGGTGGCAGTCCAACTGGATCTTCCATAGTGTGTCACAAGATGATGTCATAGCCACACTTAAAACACATTTATCTCTTAATCAGAGTGTTTGCTTGAAATTCCACTAACACAATATAGAAATAATATTGTTTTGCTCTACATTTACATTGCAAGCAAATTTCCCTAAAATAAGAGCACTATAACACTGCAAACCACCAGCTTGTAGGGGGGCAGCATAGAGTACATCTTGTGCACTGCTTCTGCTCACAGTCCATTTAAGTAAGACCCATTCTGGACTTTAAAATGTAGGTGAAGGGTGAGGTGTTTGAGGTATTGGGGGATTGCGTTATAAGAGAATACTTGTGATTAGTGTTGAGCGAACCCGAACCGCACTGTTCGGGTTCGTACCGAACATTACGGTATTCGGACCCCGAACATGGACATTCCACTATATGTTCGTGTTGGAGTTCGGGGTTCGGCTATAAACCGAAAGTCTATAAACCGAAAGACATTTGGTTTATAGACTTTCGGTTTATAGAATAGCAATAGCATTACATGTAATCCATAAACCGAAAGTCTATAAACCGAATGTCTTTTGGTTTATAGACTTTCGGTTTATGGAATACATGTAATGCTATTGGCTTTCTATAAACCGAAATAGAGTCCCCATTCATAAGAAATTCTTATGAATGGGGACTCTATTTCGGTTTATAGAAAGCCAATAGCATTACATGTATTCCATAAAACGAAAGACATTCGGTTTATAGACTTTCGGTTTATAGAATACATGTAATGCTATTGCTATTCTATAAACCGAAATTTGACCTATTCGTATGAATGGGGACTCTATTTCGGTTTATAGAATAGCAATAGCATTACATGTATTACATCTGAGAGTCAAATAGAACCGTCAATTACAGCGCACTTTGAAAAATTCTAATAGTTTTGGGTGGTAAAAAGTACATTTGCGTCTTGCGGTGCACTTCATATCTGAGAGTCAAATAGAACCATAAAATACTGTGCTTACAGCACACTTTGAAAAATTTGAATAGTTTTGGGTGGGAAATAGTACATTTGCGTCTTGCGGTGCACTTCATATCTGAGAGTCAAATAGAACAGTCCAATACTGTGCTTACAGCGCACTTTGAAAAATTCTGGCTACCTCCTCCAGCGCCGCTTCCACCTACACCGCCACGGTCACCGCCTCCTCAACCTATGGGTCACTTAGTATAAACTGAAAGAGAATACCCTGCACTCCAACCCTCAAATGGATAATTCTGTTGATCCTCCTGGCAGCCATGCTTTAGATTTAGATTTATGTTCTTCCAAAGCTAAAAACAAAGATTCAATCTAGTGCTATTTTATGGCTCAGCTGTATTTTTAATTTGTATGTATTTTATGTTATTTGAAATTATTTCCCTATCCATATTTGTTTGCAGGGCACTTGTCCTACTCTTACCCACATTTTAATTCCTTTTGCAGCCCTCTAGCCCTTTCCAGGACTTTTTTAGAGGCATTTTAGTGCCCAAAAGTTCTTGTCCCCATTGATTTCAATGGGGTTCGGGTTCGGCAGGCCCGGACTGGCCATCGGCACACCGTGCAAAATGCCCGGTGGGCCGCGGTGGCCATGGGCCGAGGCCGGCAGGGGAGGTCCCAGCAGTGGCGTCCCCTGCATTAAAAAAAAAAAATCAAAATCAAAAACTTACCTCGTTTCTGCTCTGTCCCCCGGTGCAGGTCCGTGGCTGTGAGGGAAGCGTTGTGCCCTCCCCTCCAGCCGCGCGGTCAATAAAGTTTGTTGGAACTTTTTTTTTAAACAAACTTTATTGTTCCGCGCGGCTGGAGGGGAGCTCACAACGCTTCCCTCACAGCCACGGACCTTCAGAGCACTGGGAGACGGAGCAGCAAAGAGGTAAGTAATGGGATCTGGGGAAGGGGGGAGGAGGGTGGCATAACGAGCATACTAAGGGGCAATATCCTGACATATTACATGGCATATTGGGGGCAATATCCTGGCATATTACATGGCATATTGGGGGCAATATCCTGGCATATTACATGGCATATTGGGGGCAATATCCTGGCATATTACATGGCATGTTGGGGGCAATATCCTGGCATATTACATGGCATATTGGGAGCAAAATCCTGGAATATTAAATTACATATTGGGGGCAATATCCTGGCATATTACATGGCATATTGGGGGCAATATCCTGGCATATTACATGGCATATTGGGGGCAAAATCCTGGCATATTGAGAGCAAAATCCTGGAATATTAAATGACATATTGGGGCAATATCCTGGAATATTAAATGGCATATTGGAGGCAAAATCCTGGAATATTAAATGGCATATTGGGGGCAAAATCCTGGCATATTGAGAGCAAAATCCTGGAATATTAAATAATATTGGGGGCAATATCCTGGCATATTAAATGGCATATTGGGGGCAAAATCCTGGCATATTGAGAGCAAAATACTGGCATATTAAATGGCATATTGGGGGCAAACTCCTGGCATATTGAGGGGCAATATCCTGGCATATTAAATGGCATATTGTGGAGCAAAATCCTGGCATATTGAATGGCTAAATCATGGCATATCGAGCGGTTAAATACTGGCATATTTTAATTGGCAAAGTGATGCTGTGGCATGGTCTGTGGGGCAAAATAACATGTACTATGTGGAAAGTGACACTGGCTAGTTCTGTGGGGCAAAGTGACACTGTGGCATGCCAAATCGTGTAGGTGCAATATGTGTGCAAGCCAAGTGCTGTGGGTGCAATATAGGTGGATGGCAAGTTCTGTGGGTACTGTATGGTGCTGTGTTTAGTCCTGTAGGTGCAATGTGGGTGCAGAGGAAGGGAAAAAAATATAGTAATGCAATTTTTCAATAACATTTTTATTAAATACAATATTAAATAATTCAAATAAGTATAAATGCAACTAGTTATAGAGAGATGTCTGTGTTTATAGAAATGTATTGTTTTCAAATTGTACAATTGTCATCTTGTGGGGCTCCTGTGTGTTGCATAATTAATGGCTGTCCCATGTGTGGCATAATTAAGGGGCTCTTTTGTGTGGAATAATTATGGGGCACTTGTGTGTGTGGCTTAATTAAGGGGCGCCTGTGTGTGTGGCATAATTAATTGGGCTCCAAGTTGAGGCATAAATAATGGGGCTCTGATGTGGCATAATTTATGGGGCTCCTGTATGTGGCATAGTTATGGGCTCCTGTATGTGGCATAGTTTTGGGCTCCTGTATGTGGCATAGTTATGGGGCTCCTGTATGTGGCATATTTAATGGCCATCTGACTGGTATTACTAAGGAATACCCCTCACACACACATACTGCACCCCTCACATACACACAGAACCCCCCAACACACTGCACAACAGACATACACAATACTTCTATATATATATATATATATATATATATATATATATATATATATATATATATATATATATATATATATATATATATATATACACACACACAGCACCCCTCACACACATACTGCACCCCTAAACACATTACATTCCAGACACACACTAGATCCCTTACTCAACTCTGGATCATCTACACACATACACACACTAGATCCCTATTTACACTCTGAAACCGTTATAAACACACACTCACTAGATCTCCTATACACATTCTGGGTCCTTCAAACACACACTAGACTCATATATATATGTATATATACACACACTAGATTCCTTGTAAGAAAACACATACTACACCCCTAAACACACACTACATCTATATATACACACACACACACACACACTATAGCCTGTATGCACACACTTGCTAAATCCCCTATACACACATTCTCTACAGCCCCTAGCCACATATGCATCACATTACACCACAAACACAACACAACTAAAACCGACCTTTTTACACAATACCACACCACAATCAGCTCACTCTACACACACGCAATCCCACAAGCAGGCTCCAAACCATGCTCAATACTCTTTCCTGGCATTTTTGTCTCCTGGTATCCATTTATAGAGACACAAGAGACAAGTTGCAAGGAAACACAGTGCAAGCATGTTATTAAATTTGCTTGCACTGTGCAGAACAAATACAGGGCTTTTTTCTCATGCTAGAGCTCTTCAGCAGAGCTCTGCGCATGGTCTGCCCTGGAAGAGCATTGAACCAACATGCTCACTTTGAGAGGGAGCGTGTTTGTCATAGGTGATGACAAAACACACCTCCTCTGCCCCGCCCCCTTCTTAGTGGGCCGCTGTGATAGAAAAATGCCCGGGCCAAATTTTTCTCCCAGTCCGGCCCTGGAGTTCGGGGTCAAGTTCGAGCACGAACCCGGACTTTTTCCCGAAGTTTGGCCGAACCCGAACATCCAGGGTTCCGCTCAACTCTACTTGTGATTAAGCAATCAAATAAGCTTTGATTGCCAGAGGTGTACAATGCATTACCAAATTGCTGCTCAGGAAACAGGTTATTCTGTAAGATGCTGCTGTAGAGACAGCCATTGGCCTGGGCAAAGAATAACCAACAATCATGATTTGGGCCTCAGTTTAAAAGCATTCATGCTTTTTATGAGTTAATCTAAACAGCATTTTATGAGTTAATCTTTATTTTTATTTTTTTAGCAGTAAAGAATATAGCCACATAATTAATGCATCACATGTAGTCTGTAACCTAATGCACATCTAGTGTATGGGGCAAACTGTAAATAGTACTTTTGCTCCAGAATAGCTCTTTACACAGAACCCTCTTTGTATTTACATGCATCATCCTTTCTGTTCATTTGGCTAGCTGAACACTGTAGGAAATGTAGTCTGGAGATCCATTGGTATAGTGTAATACAGGTTATCAGTTATCCTGTTATTCAGAATTTCCACAATGTCTGTAGTATGCTTGCATATTTATATACACACATATGGATATATATTTCTACATTTATTACATATATACATGCATACTGTACATATATGATGGGTGTTTAGATAGGGATAAATGTGTGATGTATGTTTGTTGCATTGGAAGTGTTTATATGTATTTGTGTCTATGTTTATACACAGAATGGCACAGTGTCAAGTAGATGTGACCTGGTGCAGGTGACTATCCCTCCCACACACAATGACACGTGTTGGCTGGCCGTTAGTCACACATGGCTGCACACTGTCACACTGTGTGACACACGGTGGTCTCGGTGCTTGTGCTGTCTGAGATGCTGAAGTCTTTACCCAGCCAGTGAGCTGATGCAGCCTGAATCCCGCCCAGCAACCAATAGCATCCAAGACAGCATGTGTGTATGGGTGGGGGGGGGGGAGAGAATTGCAGGCAGACTTGTGTTTACACCGACCCCCCCAGACTGAAGTGGGGAGACAGGCAGTGAGGCAGCGTCTGGGACAGAGAGAGAAAGCAGAGCGAGAGACAAAGGAAGCAAGAGAGGAGAGTGAAGAAGAGAAAGAAAAAGAGCAGGGGGAATAACATCAAAAGTCCTTGGCAATGCCTGGCACACTGCCCTGCTCCCTTACTTGTGCCTGCTACCCCAGTGTTCTATTACCTTTCATTCTTGCCTCCTTCCATACTTGCCTTGCCCTCTTTCTCTGAAAAGCTACCATCTCAGTGTCCTTTATCTCGTAGTCCTGCTGCTGCAGCTTGTGCCCTGCACACCCTTTGTGTCCTGCTTTCTTTTTAAGAATTATCCTCATCCTCTGCGTCCTGCTTGCTTCTCTGTGCCCTGTTTACCCTTTGTGTCCTGCTTGCTGCTTAGTATTCTCATTCTGTGTGCCCTGCATGCTTTTCTGTCCCCTGTGTACCCTTATTCAGCTCTGTAACCTGCTGTTCCTCTTTTGCTCTACTTGCCTCTTGGTGCCCTGCTTCCCCTTCTTTACTCAACCACCAACTGTGTCCTGCTGTGGCCACTACTTCAACACCTCCCTCTTCCCATCTCTCCTGTATCCACATACCAGCACTGATTTGTCTTAGAGAACACAGCATGGCCACAGTGTAGCAACTTTTAGTTACAAGCCTCAGGATGGTGCAACACAAGACTATGGTGAGCACCCAAAAGCCTCCAGATGCTGCCCCAGGAGGACCCAGTTGGTGCAAAACTCCCAGTGGTCACATAAAACGTCCAATGAATGCTTTCATGGTGTGGTCTCAGATCGAAAGGCGGAAGCTGATGTCTCTGTGCCCCAACATGCACAATGCTGATATCTCTCGGAGTCTAGGCCAGCGTTGGAAGTTACTGGAGGACACTGATAAAATTCCATATGTCCGCGAGGCTGAGCGTCTGAGGCTTAAACACATGGCTGACTACCCTAACTACAAATATAGGCCGCGTCGACGCACACGAGACCCAACTGGTAGAACACGTGCCAGGCTGCCCCGTACCACCTCTAGATGCCAGCCTGCTCGCTCGTCATGCCAGTCAGAAGTGGATTTGGGTTCCAGCATGCACTGGGGGGAGGAAAATCCCGGGTGGGGGGGGCACAAAGTTGGCCAATCAGAAGAGACGCAGGTTCGGGAGTCATCAGCACGCAGCCCGGAGGTGCCCCCCTACTCCTCTGCCCAACCTCCCCATGCCCACTCCCTACCATCCTCCCCAGAGCCAGTTGAAGAGGATGAAGGGTTGGAGGAAAACCTGCCTGAACTCAGTTCTAGGTCCCTCTGCGTCCCTCCAGACAGAGAGCTGCTTCCTCATAGTGGATCCCATTTTGAGTTTCCTGATCACTGCACCCCCGAGATGGTGGAGATGATCTCTGGGAACGGTCTCCTAGACAGTGTGTCTGACCTTGTTTTCTCGTACTGACCTAACAAGATCACACAGAGCGGCGTCTGCAGCAGGTAACACTACGGAACTGTCCATATCCCCCTCCGACTACTGAGACATGGGGGATCATGAAGCACTCTTTCTCTGCAGTCACTCTGAGCCAACTTTGCTGTCTACTTGAGTTACTAACGATCAGAACCCTTATGCTGTTGTTTCTCAGGGTGCTTTCTGCTTTCTCTTTGGGATGCTGTCTATCTGAGCACTCTCACTTCTGTTTCACCAGGTGCTCACGGCTGTCTAAGATTCCTGCTGTCTCTTAAAGCACGTTCACTGCTGTCCATCAGAATGCTGTGTTGTCTCTCAATGCACTCTCTTTACTATTGCAATCCTTGCTGTCAATGAGTGCTATTTTACTCTATAGCTAATTGGAGCATTCTCTTTTGTGCTGACCATGTGTCTCATGCCTTTACGCTCTTGTCTCTGTGACAGACAAACGGACAGACACATACCATCATATACATTGCATGTTTCAGTATCTGTCAACCCAATCTCCAAATATTTTAGGAGCCGATTGTGATTCCTGGAGTACATCCAGATGCGGAGATCTCTGATACAGGATCACATGCGGCAGGTAAGACACTTAGACATTTATACAAATAAATATGTCACCCCCAATATATGTGCATATGCACGTCTGGCTGTATCTGTCTATCAATTTGCCTTTGCTGACACTAAATATATATATGCACAGCTATAAATATCTCACACCGTTACGTAATGCTAAACCTCAAACACCCCTCCCATCTTCCTCCCCCCAAAAAAATCCTCAGGACAAACTGTAATCCCTCTGTATACACTGTTAACCTCAGGAGAAAACCTCAGGATACCCCACTTTCTAGTATATCAGGGGCTATGCCACATTCAATAAACCTCAGGACAAGACCCTACAGTTCCCCACAACCCCTCCCTTCAGTCTATCCTCAGAAGTTCTCAGGAATTCTATCTGACCTCAAATCCCCCTATATGCAAGGGGTTGGATCAGCCATGATTCCGCTCCACTGAACCTCAGCACTGTCTGTATTTTGTAAACGCTGTCTAGCTTTGTGTCTGTCACCAGCTCATGATTTTCTATATCTATATAGCTGTATACACATGTGTTAATCCCTCCCAGTTTCAGTGTGTACAGTGATGAAGGATCTGAAACATACATGGGGTGATCAGAAACCCTTCCAATTTTTCACCCAAGAAGTGTATAGTTCAACCTGTCTCTGTTCAACAAACTATATATGCACGTCTGGCTCTATACAATCTCTGTGTTTTTACATGTGTCCCCGTAGACAGGGAGGTCAGACAGATGGACAGCACAGTAGAGAGTGTCAATGCTAAGAGTATATTTCTTAAGGGATATATGACTTGGGTTGGGTGCAAATGGTTGGGATTGGGTTTATCCCTATGGGGTTCAAGTGTATACCCCGGGGCATCTTCTTTTCTGGGGATTGGGTATATTCCTTAGGGTTTTGGGGATACCTTCCTCTGGGTTGGGGTACATCACTTGCGTGGGGGATATTTCTGTAGTCTTTTCCCCCCTCCTGGAAATTGACATGCTCAGGAACTGAAGCCTTATGCAGGGATTTAATATTTGATTGTAAGGATTTAGAATGTAGGCAACTGGTATTATACTGACCAAATACTCAGAGGACATTTGGGTTACAATGTTACCAGCAGGGATCAGAATCTGAACAGTTGTATTATAAAAGGGGTGGAGGCACTGAATGTTTGGGTTACCAATTAATTGTAGGCTCTGGAGTTACCAGTAGAGCGGAGGCACAGATTGGTTGGGATTTAAAAACGTAAGGGTCTACTCAATAAAGAGAGAACTGCAGGCAATAGAAACGAGAATTTCGAACATATGCCAAAGTAGCCGAGTTGGAAAAAATCTTCTATTCAGCTGCATTGGAGAATGTTTCCTACTCGGCTACATTGAACTAAAGTTTGAAATTCCCATCTTAATTCCCTGCAATTCCCTATTCATTGAGTAGACCTTTTAGAGGCTGGATTAATGTTAAGATTGATGCACGGATTGGTTACTGATGGGGTGGAGGCAATAACTGTAGGGTTCAACGAGGGTTGAAATACTGTACAGTTAGATAGTCACTGAGTGGTACAAGTAGGGTGGAGGGCTGAGTGGTTGGGTAGAAGTAGTTAGATTACCAGTCAGTTGTCGGCACAAAGTGGTTGGATTACCAGTGGGGTGGAAGCTTAATGTAGGTTGGTTTCCAGTGGGATGGAGGTACTGAGTATGTGGGTTGGTTATCAGTGTGGTGGAGACACTGAACAAGTGGGTTAGAAGCTGTCACGTCTCCCGGATTTGCTTTATTTGCACATTTTAAACCTTCTTGGAATAGAGCCAAGTTCAGACTTTTTATGGATAAAGGTTAAATAAACCCAAAACATTGACCTTGGATTCTGGCCGGGTGGGAGGGGGAGGGAGGTTGAGAGTTGGTGGGTTGTTGTACGGGTTGGGGCTTTAGGGTGGGTGCAATACAATGGTGGAGGGGACCATGATCTCTGGAAACATAAATGTACAAATAAATATGTTTAAATATGGTCTGTTGTAGTTATTGGTCTTGCAAAGGATGAATGTGAGAGTACAGGTATTATATTGAATCTGGATATTAGTAAATGTGTCTTCCACATATTGAGGTAGTATGTCATAGTAATAGAGATCATTATGTCTTGTAACAACCGCACATATGCAGTGTCCAAATAGATTCACTGTAAGAGAGTAAGAGAGCATCATCACAAGATTGATTACAGAGTGAGGGCATCTGAGGTTATTGCAGAGTAACGCAGCATTTCCTAGCATATCAAAGAGTACTGCAGGGCCACACCTCGATTATTACATTATTACTGCAGCTGAGCAGCATGCATTTTAAAACAGTGGGTGATGCAAGGTGATATGAAGAATTACAGTAAACTGGGGGTATTGAAGTGCAAAAGGAAGGATTATACTTAAGTAGGTGTATTGTAATATAAAATGAAGTATTACAGAATAAAGGCAGGTCAGTGTAAAAGGGAACATTCAGACATAACCAAGGCTATTATACAGGTTGAGTAGCCTTTATCCAGAAATCCATTATCCTCCAAAATTTTAGATTTTGCCACAAGCTGCAAATTCCACACACACCTGTGAGAATACAAGCACACAGTTTATTCACTGTACAGCCCCCTTAAGCTGGAATACAGTCTTTCAAATCATACTCAGATTCCCACATGCCCACAAAGGGTAATATAATGACATGTGTGCATGCCTGACACGCAAACAGCAGTTTCTCAACGATGTCTTACTTCACAGTTACATCATAGTAAAAGTGATTTATTTGCTCTGTACAGTATTTGCATTGATACTACTGTATTTCATGAGTGCTGAGGGGCTTTAATACAAATTATTGGTGAAAATGATCTGTTATCCAAAATACTTTTGGCCCCAAGCATTTTCTATAAGGAATACTCAGCCTGTAGTGTGAAAGGAATGGTTATTAAACAGGAGTATTACACGGTAAAAATTAGGGCTTTATTCATGAAAGAGGCAATTAATAAGGGAAATTTTTTTTGTCAAGTTCCTGCAATTTCATGAATAAATCCATTTGTATTATAATGTAAAACAGTAAAAATTATAATAGTCCATGGTATAGCTATTCCTTGAATATTACAGACTAAGTGCTTTGGTACTGGGGTGTGGGGACACAACTTCAATGAATACTACTACTAAGTGCATCAAGAAACATTGCAAGACACTACATGGTGGTTGAAAAGTAACTTGCACTGACGCTAGAGATATTACAAAGCATCTGGGGATCCCAATGACTAATCAGGTTTGTGCCCTTTGTATTCTATATCTGGTTACTTTCCCTTTATTTCGATTTCTACTTTTGACTTGCATGTAAGCTGCCTACCACTAGACACCAGAGAGCTGGAGAACAACTGTGGGTGCTGGCTGAGGAATGTCCTGCATGTGCAGTGTGAGTGCTGGGACACGTCCTGGGTGTACGATGTGGGTGATGGGGCATGTTCTGTGAATACAAATTGGGTGCCCTGCTGTGGTAAGTCCTGGTTGTGCAGTGTGGGTGCTGGGGCATATCCTGTGAATGCAAAGTGGGTGCTGGCTGGGGTAACTCCTGGGTGTGCAGTGTAGATGCTGGGGCGTGTCCTGTGGATGCAAAGAGGGAGTTGGTTGTGGCAAGTACTGGGTGGGCAATTTGAGTGCACCCGCTAGCTGCAGGTAACACTGAAGCTGGAGGCAAAGAGAGTGTAGAAATAAACAGATTGGATATGTTCTGGCGCATTAAAAAAAATATCAAGGGCCCTTTTAAAAGCATCTAACATATTTGCTAGCACCACCTCTTCAGGTAGTGAATTCCATAGCTTTTTTTTTTAATGATCAGGTCTTTAGAAAGCCCTTTGTATGGGCCCTGTACATATTTGATTCACTTATTACTCTCTAAACAGATATAAAACATACATTCTGCAGGTAAGCATGGAAATCTGATAGGCAGGGCCGCCATCAGAAATTTCGGAGCCCCTTACAGGAAATAAATTCTGGGCCCCGTCCCTATATCTCCCTCTCGTCCCCTTACCAGTGAGGTTTAAATGCACCCCAGGGTATGCCCCATCACCCGCATTGCACATCCAGTGAAAGGGACCGTCTGCGGGGTTGTCTGCTCAACCACCTCTAACACCAGATTGATGTGAACTGCCGTGCTGATAATGATACCGGACAAGGCCTTGGAGAGCCAAGGACGACGAAGGAAAAGACTAGACAGTGCTTCGTGTTCCTTAACTCTGATTTTAATTGTTTAGACAAGCATATGTAAACGAAGATAAAAGCATTAGTTTCTACAATATAATTGGTTATTCTCATATGCAGAAAGGCGTGTTCAGTAATAAAATACACTGAAACGTAATATGTAAAATAGTGTTACAAAAGTCGTTCTTGTGGAAAATTACAGAACTTTCAGAGACAACTTGTTGATGTTCCAAAAACCTCTGTTCTGGCCTTGGAATAGTAAGATAAAACCATTCTCATAACAGTTACGCTTCTGGCGTGATCTGGCCTTCCAGAAGCTGCTACCGACATCAGCTTCTTATACACACTCTCGGCTTTTAACCCTTACAGATCCAAATTATCCCTTCATCCAGGACTTACCGCTCCCCCCCCCCCCCCCCCCCAAGACATACCCTATCACCCGCATTTCACCTACAGGACTTACCCTTGCCCCTCAGGACATGCCCCCTCACGCACATTCCACATCCAGAACTTACCTCATTACTATTCCACAGCCAGTTGTCCATTAAAACGTCACTGTTAGTTTGCCCATTAAAATATGCCACCGTTTTTCCATTTATTTGCCACAACCAGTTTGCCCATTAATATGCCAAGGCAGTTTTCCCATTAATATGCCACTGTTAGTTTGCCTATTAAAATATGCCCTAGTTTGCCCTTTCAATATGCCACAGTTTGTCCTTTAATACGCCACAGTTAGTTTGCCCATTAAAATATGCTGCAGTTTTCCCATTAATTTGCCACAGCCTGTTTGCCCATTAATATGCCATAGATTGCCCACTGATATGCCACAGCCAGTTAATCCATTAATATGCCAGTTTGCCCATTAATATGCCACTATTAGCTTGCCCATGAAAATATGCCAGTTTTCCCATTAATTTGCCTAAGCTAGATTCCCCGTTAATATGCCACTCTTTACCCATTAAAATGCCACAGCCAGCCCTTTCCCCGTTACTCACCTGGCTGCTGCGAGAGACAGCATCTTTCCATGCTGCTTCTCTCGTGCTCCCATTGAAATGAAGTTTGAGCACCGGAAAGACACAGACACCATGCTGCCTTCTGGCCACGGAGATGTTTGTGAGGGTAGATCTTTTGAGTTTTTAAAGGGCCGGGCCTGTCACACTTCTAATGGTGGCCCTGATTATAGGTATCCCTCCAATAAAAAATATTCATAAATGGCCAAGCATACATTTGAATGCTTGGATGCAGACAGAAGGGTGAGTTCAGGTAAGCACAAGCAGTGGCTTTTAAATGCTATTTTGATAGCCTCTATAGCGAGGAAGTTCCAGAAATGGCAGTGAGACGAACTTCTGTACATGTGATCGCTGTGATATCCAATCACAGCGATCACTTGCGTTTAACCGTCAAAGCCAATGCAAGTGTTTTGACAGCTTTACCCCCCAGGCTGCCCATATTTAAAAAAAAAACCTAACCCTAGGTTAAGGCTATGGTTACAATGTCAATAAAGGTAATCCTGAAAAAAATGGTTAGAATAAAGCAATGCACTACTTGCAGTTATTGCCATTTAATGTGAAAAAAAAAGTCTGGAAAAATAATGAAATGCTGAAGTCAGACAATAATATTATCAACAATGCCTTGATTACTATAAAAAGAGTTAGGAAATGATTCCTCTCACTAGGAGACTTGACTTTATATACCCCGATAGAAGTATTGCATGTATACCTAAAATATTTTAATCTTATATTCTGCAGGAATAAAGGAATTAGACATCTTGGGGATCTCCTTTTATCCTCTGGGATACTACACCTCACTAAAATTCAATCCAGATTTGATCTTCCTGGTGGATTAAGAATTATATCACTCCGAATACCCCCTTAGATGACTTTATTGAAACTCATCCTTGCTCAAACTTGGCCTCTAAGATTATGAAATCATTTGATAAAAACAGAAGTTAATAGATATATCTCTATTATTAAAGGAAAAAAACTGAACTGCTCAGCCACACAGCGAACCACAGTATTGAACGGGGGTCTGTTTGAAACGGCACTCAAAAACCCATAACAAACAAGGTCACCTCTTGATATGCAAGCTTAGAAAAATATAAATTTATTAATAAATACTCCTTAGGAAGAGTGATCATGGAGTGAGAGCCAACAAACCCACACCACAAATATATAGAAATACAAGCAATACATAAGAAAAAATATACATAATATATACATACAAATACTAATAAATCCTGCAGGGAAAGGAGAGTAGGCAGTCTGATGGAAAAAACTGCAAGAATAATGCTGTTTCTGCCCCCACCAAATTGCTCTCATACAAATACATACATAAGTAAATGCTGTTCGTCCAGAGTAGAAAAAGAAAATAATAAATAAATATAAATAAAGAGCTCGGTGCACAAATATAACCCTACAGGCTGCATAGGAAATAGTTAGAAAGGATTCCAGTAGAAATCTTAAGCAATCAGGTCACATAAGGCAAGCAAAGTAATGCAAGAAAAAATATTGCAAGAAAAAATATTGTTGAACTGTGCATATTTTATAGAGCAAGGTAAAAGCAGAGGTCCAGCCACTTGTCAAGCACCAGTAAGTATAGTCAATTGATGCACTGTAAAACATACACTTTTCCATAAAGGTAGGCAATTCTGAAGGTGTTACTGCAATAAAGACTTATCCGTGAGCCATAAGTGAGTGTCTCATCTGGAAAAGATGATATTTCTCCTTGGGATACAATTAACCTGTGATCAGATTATAGACGATATTCAGAGAGCTACCTTATGCAGCCCGCTGGCTGCAAAAGTGGCTATATTCCGTCTGTGTGGAGCAATATATGCTTCCTATGCAGGCAAGATGAATGAATGCATCCAAAAAAGCACTAGCGGAGCAGAAGTAGAAATCCCCAAACTTTGATCCTCTGTGAGCTGCTACGCAAGCGACTGGACTGAACAGCAGACTCCTCCTACAGGAAGTAAAAAAACATCAGCAACGATCGTTTCGCACAGAGCTGCTTCCGGGTAACATCTATTATTAAATGGGAAAATTACCTAAATAAGGTCTATACAGATGCTAGTTGGTATGTTGCCTGTTCCCTCACTAAAAAATCAGTCCAATGTGTTAACCTATGGGAACTGTATTTTAAGATACTTCATAGGTGGTATCTGGTTCCCTCCAGAATTCATAGATTTGATCCTAAAAAACAATCCACCTGCTGGAGATGTAAAAAACTTCAGAGTAAAACGTACCACATTTGGTGGGAATGGGATGGACCTACGAGATGAAAGCGAAATTTCAAATTTAGGTCGATAAATTGTTGGGTTTTAAGGTAAGATATTTCTTTTTTTTTTTTTTTATAAATCAGTTTTTATTGAGTTTTCAAAACAACATATAACAAAAACAGATCAGGGAAGGGGTAAAAAAATACAGAAGGAGTTGAGAAAAGGAAAAAGAAGAAAGAAAAGAAAAAAAAAAGGGGGGGGGGAAAGGGGGTAAAGGGGACCCATTCAGACATCATTTCACTCCTGACGCAGCAGGAAAACAACATATATTTTCATTAATATATCAACAGTTCAATAATCAGTTGGATTGCGGGAGGAACCAGGCCGTAGAGCCCGTTGACTCCCATCACACCCCGACTCATTAATAAAACATACATAAATTACAGCAGTGGATTAGTGTGGGTTCAGGCCTTTCGGCCTTCAATGAATTCCATCCAATAAAACCATCTCTGGTTAAATTTTTCGGTCTGCTCGGCGGAATGTGAGGCCAAGCTTTCTAGCGCCTTGATCCCTTCTACTCTACTCAACCACTCTTCATATGTAGGGGGGGCGGTGGTTGCCCAATGGCGGGAGACCAAAGCCTTCGCTTCATTTAATAGATGTCGAACAATCGACTTTTTGTATGCCGAAACTGGCTGGGTTGTATGGTGGAGCAGGTAATTCTCAGGGTGAAATGGCGGGGGGAAATCTGTAAACTTAGGCAAAAGATCACGGATTTTGATCCAGAAAGGGCGTATGAGAGAGCACTCCCACCATATATGGAGGATCGTGCCAGTGGCAGAACCACATCTCCAACACTGGTCAGAATGGTCGGGAAATATCGCGTGTAACTTACTGGGAGTTCGGTACCATTGTGTTAGAAATTTATAGGACATATCTTGTGTCTTGGTATTTATGGAGCTCTTATGGGTGAGATGGAACATCTTTTCCCATTGTGCTTTCATAAATGTTTGGGACAATGCATCCTCCCATTTCCCAACAAAAGCTGGGAGAGAATCCGAATGTATCAGAAATTTATAAAGTAAGGATATCCCATGTACTGGCATATTCTCAAAAGTAAACAATTCTTCAAAAGGTAGTAGCTGTCTTTGTAAGTTATGTATCTGAGGGATACTACTCAGATATGATCGAAGCTGAATATACTGAAAATTGTGTATAGCTGTGGAGGTCGTGTTGTCTACCATCTCGTGGAGTGGCTTAAGTCTATGGCCTATCATAAAACTTTGTAAAGTGGGTCTGTCCTCTATCGCAGTCTGGAGGAAATCTCCCCTGTTTTGTCCCGGAGGAAAGTCGGGGTTATACCTGACCGGGGTGTTAGGTGATGGATAAGTGGTTAGTTGACGTTTCCCATACAGGCGGTATAGCACTGTTAGGGAGGCTGTTGCAAATGGGTGGGATTTTGTGAGCAGTCTGGCGGCCTGTGGGCGCAGCCACGTGAGGGTTTGGAGAGGTGTTTGTAGCAGGTGAGCTTCTAATGGTATCCATAATTTCTGGGGGGGTTGGTAAGCCCATTCCAAAAGACGAAGAAGATGGCATGACTCATAATATGTCTTGGGGCACGGTAAACCCAGCCCTCCATGTGCTTTCGGTTTCTGTAGCAGAACAGTAGAAAGGCGGGGAGGTTTTTGTGCCCACACATACTTAATAAAAAGTGTCCTCAGAGAGGAAAAAAAAGCTCTGGGTATCTGGATCGGAATGGTTTGGAACAAATATAAAAGACGTGGGAGGACATTCATTTTCAGTGCGTTGACCCTACCCGTCCATGAAATAAAAAGGGGTCCCCATTTCACAAGATCACCTTTCAATGTTGAGAGCATGGGCACAAAATTTTGGGCATAGAGTTGGGATAAATCGGCTGTCAGCCATATACCTAAATACTTAAGTTTATGGGTACACCATTTAAATGGAAAAGATAGAGCAAGGGTCTTGGCCTCTGAACGTGACATGTTTATATTCATAATTTCCGACTTTTTAAAATTGATTTTGAAATTGGACAATTCCCCGTAAATGCGAAACTCACGAAGAAGCACAGGCAGGGATACTCTGGGTTGCGACAAAACAAATAACAAATCATCTGCAAAACCAAGGGCTTTGTGATGAACGGCCTCAGCTTGCAATCCCGTGATGTCCCGCTCTCCCCTAATAGCGTTCAGGAATGGTTCCAATGATAGAACAAAAAGAAGAGGGGAGAGTGGGCATCCCTGCCTGGTCCCGTTCGCGATGGGGAAGGAGCTAGAAAGAGCTCCATTGATTCGGACTCGTGCACAGGGGCGGGAGTATAGGGAGGCCACCCATGTCCTCATATGTGGGCCAAAGCCCATCGAGTGAAGGACTTCGAACATATAGGTCCAGTTCAACCGATCGAAAGCCTTTTCGGCGTCTGTGGATAACATGATCGTTTCAGTAGAGGTAGTTTGGGCGAGATGGATCAAGTTAAGCGCTCGGATGGTACTGTCCCTGGACTCCCGCCCCGGGACAAAACCCAATTGGTCCGGATGGACCAAATTGGGGAGGAATGTTTGAATACGGGAGGCCAATACTTTTGAAAATAATTTTAAATCTACATTCAATAAAGAAATGGGCCTGTAATTTTCGCAAAATTCAGGGTCCTTACCGTCTTTTGGGATGACAGCGATGGTTGCTGCTAAAGTATGGGGATGGAATGGGGAGCCTTGCAGGATAGAGTTAAATGTAGTAAGCATATGGGGGATGAGAATAGCATTGTATTTTTTATAGTAACTAAGGGGTAGGCCATCTGGCCCAGGGCTTTAGCCCGTTTTGGTACACTTGATGGCCCAGTTTATTTCCCGTTCGGTAATTTCAGATTCTAAGGAATCGGAGTCCTCTTGTGATAGTGTACGGGTAACATGTTTGGAAAGATACGATTTGATTTTGGTTCGAAATGTCTCCAGTTCCCTTGCATCAGTCAGTGGGGGCGATTGGTTGTATAGATTAGTGTAGTATGACACAAATTCTGCTGCTATCTCTACTGGCAACAATTTCGGTGTGCCTTTGGGGTCTCTAATTTTAGGGATATACGTCATCTGGCGTCTTTGTCTCAGGGCCCTAGCTAGATATTTGCCTGGTTTATCTCCGTGTTCGTGGAAGATAGCTTTTAGTCTATTGTAGTTCCTGAAAGCCTGTCGGTGTAAGATATCAGCTAAGCTTTTGCGTAGGACCAGTAATTTTTGGTAATGTTCAGTTTTCAATGTACGTTTATGTGTTTGTTCTAATATCCCTATTTGTGAGCAAAGTGCACTCATAGCTGCCGAGCGCTCTTTCTTTTGAATTGTGGCCAGTCAAATCAGGTGGCCTCTCAGGACACATTTGTGGGCTTCCCATATAGTAGGGAGAGGGACATCAGGTGTAATATTGTCAGAAAAATAATCGCGTAAAACAGTTTCAGTAGATGTTAAGACCTGAGGGTCTGAGAGCATTGATTCATTCATGCGCCAGGTGCGTTGGGGCTGTTTTAACCAGGGAGTTGTAAAGGTGATTCCTAAGGGGGCGTGGTCTGACCAGGAGATCAGTCCATATTCTGCTTTTCTCATATGGGGTAAGTGGTAATGTGTCGTGAAAACGTAATCGATCCGCGTATACCGCCGGTGTGGTGTGGAGTGATAACTATAATCTCTGTCCGTCGGGTGGAATGCTCGCCAGCAGTCTACAAGTTGCAAGTCCTGTAGGGATTTTTTTATTTTACGTGTAATGTGTGCGGGAGTATGTGTACGTCCAGAAGATGTGTCCATTTTGGGGTCAAGGGCAATGTTAAAATCCCCGCCTAAGATCAACATGCCCTCCTGGAATTTCGTCAACAAAACCTTCATTTTGGAGAACCAGACATTCTGTTTCACATTGGGGAGGTAGATATTTGCGAATGTGTACCGATGCCCCGCCATTTCGCCCTTGACAAACAGATACCTGCCCTCCGGGTCTGCGATGTGGGAAACATCGTCCTTAAATAGTGTGTCGCATAATTGATCCTCATGGCAACGGAGACACGCAACAGGTGGGAGACAGATGAGGATCAATTATGCGACACACTATTTAAGGACCCAGCTGAGAACACATGAGGACACTTGAAAAAGCCTCACCAAAGAGGAGAAACGCGTTGTGTGCTATAGGAAACAAGGGATGTGCAACACTGGACTCTTTTTCAAGGATTTTTACCATTTTTACTGCTTTTAATGAAATTGAGGACTCTTCAGATTTTAACTGTAAGAATTCTATGTTTTATTTGTATTACATATTAAACAGTGTTCATTAATATCCTTGCCTTCCTTCTTCCTCATGTGTTTTGTGGAGTCTTCATGGATGAAGTGACGGAACATCATTAACCCTTTCCCTGGGCTCCCTTATGCTGATATCCCTGAGCAAATAGTTGCTCAGACGAATGTGAGTGGCCACTTGGCACAATTCATTCACTTTATTTCACTTTTTCTTTGATATATTACACTATTGTGTGTTTTATTCCTTTATTTTTCATATTCCCTTTGTACAACACTGCAAGATACATACTTGTTCTAAGGGTAAATATAAGTGTGTGTAGTGTTGGTTGAAGCGCACTGGTCACGTTTTTCTTTGTAAGATACTGGAGGGACACTCCCACCAAAAAATGAAAAGGTTTTATTTTTTTTATTTTGTATTGTTGATTTGGGATATGTCTTTTTTTTTTTTTATGTGACTGTATTTAATAAAATATGTAACTAAACAAGTGTGACTGGGCACTGCCATTTTGTGAAATATATTTTTTTTTGGGTGCCACCCCCTAGTGACTTTACAGCACAAAATTCTCACTTTGGGGCCGGGGAGACAGAATGTAGTCAACTATTACATCACAAGGGGCAGAGTTATGATCCCGTTTGATCAGGTCAATCTCCTCTCTTTGTGTTGGAAGGCAGGTAAAAAAAAGTTGAACACAGTCAACTAGTCCTGCCCCCTATGATACAATGATACACAGGAGCCAGTGTGAGGAGGGGAGTATCTTATGACATCATCATGTAGGCTTTGGGCACAGTTGTAAAGTGAGACTGGCTGGAAGATTATGGACAATGTTACATCATGGGAAATATTCACAAAATGGAGCCAGGAGATAAACATCTCATTTTTTACCCCTTTTATATGCAATAATTCAGTCATATTAAAAAAAACTGTTGTTATAATTGACCTGGTTATAAGAGGTAGTGTCCCTTAAGTCTGAGACCCCCTCTTGGAATGAGATTTATCTTAAGATTGACTATCAATGCTTTATGGAGAAATATTACTTTGTAACCAACCATAAACTAAACAATTCTGAAGATATTTGGCAACAATGGATTAGATACCAAGACCAACAACAAACTGAATTAAGGGAAGCCTAGATCCTCGTTGTATGCACTATTTGTTGCATTGGCTAATGTTACCACCCTCAAAGAGATTTAGCACCTAATGAACACTTTACATAGTAAAATGTGACCAGACCTCCCGAGAAGAATGATTAATGAATGAATGTATGAATGTTGAGTTAAATATATGTAAAAAAGAGAAAGAAAAAACAAAGACCAAACAAAACTGAGTTATTGGGAAACATTTTTATTGTGCTAATTATGTAAATGGAATGCTACAATCATGATTTTCTAGGTACAAATTACTGTGAAATGAATAAAACATTTATAAACAAACAATAATGTGCAAAAAAAACAGAATAAAAACCAAGGGATATTTCTAAATTTAGGACAAATTTGAGACTGCATTTAGCAAGGTTTTTTTAATTAGAGTGTGTAGAATATTTTAGAAGTATAAGTTAGAAAAAGTGTCTTTTGTTCAATTTTTCATCACATTTTTTTACATAGTAAATTACATTATATGATCAAAATAATGGGCAGCTGATGCTCTCCGACTATTAAGCAAGAAGATTTTTATTAGGGGTGGAGATGTATACGGCATGTTCTACACTCGCTTAAGCAGTGTGTCCGGCTCCAGCGAGTAGCAATACTTACATCCTTAGCGATTTATCACTCATGGTAGGTACGTTTTCCAAACTCGGCTGCAGGCAAGGGAATAAACCATTAGTTCAACTCTTGTAAACAGCATTAACTGGCGACAACCCACACGTGACTTTAACTATTTCTTGAAGAAACATCTCCTGAAATTTACAGTTTTTCTGTCAGTACGCAGATATTCAGATAAATAAAATAAAGCACATGGGACTACAACTCGTTTACACCCAGCCATTTGAACGCGAATTAGAGTGTAAAGGAACATAATGTATAATCTAAGACTAAAAAAAGAACAAATGATACCCTGCTTCTCTCTCTGTCTTTCACACACATACACACATTGTGACTGTGCCCCATCCCATGGAGGCCTACCATGAGTCACATATAAAATAGGTCACAAATAAATATATATGAGTCACCTTCTATACAATATTATGCCTCCCAACTGTCATGGATATTATCCCAAGAAGGCAATATATAATTTGTGTGGCTACAGAAAATGAGAAAGAAGAAAGTTGGGCGGTCGAGTGTCAGAGCTCTTATGGATGCACTGTCACTAAAACTGAGCTTGGGAGGTCAGAGGCCAGTAGGCATTCTCCAATGTTCCAGACACTGGAGAATGTGATCAGGACTACCCAAGCTCTACCTCTGTCCCAAAAAGCAACTGTCCAGTGCAAATATATATATTAAGGGCCGGCGCTACCGTAAGGCTGCTTAAGCAGCCGCTTTAGGGCGCTGCAGCGGGGGGGTGCCAGTGGGGAGAGCTAAAAAAAAATCAGGTAGAGGCACTGGCTGGGGAGATGATCTCCCCTCACCAGCCCTCTACATGGCCCGAGTGGAGGACCCTGGGAGGGCGCAGATCTCACCGGGTGCCTCCCAGTGCCGAGCAGTATGAGCTCAGAGCTCAGTAAGTTCTGCTGGCGCTCCCCGTGTGGAGTGATAATGCAGGGCATCAGATATCATCACTAAGCAGGGGGAGGAGGGGTAGAAACAGGAGGGGGGGGAACAGGCGAGGGGAGAGAACAGAGAAGGGGTGACAGAGGAGAGAACACACGGAGGGGGGAGAGAACAGGGGAGGGGGGAGAGAAGAGAGATGGGTGGAAGGGGAGAGAACAGGGGAGGTGGGGAGAGAACAAAGATGGGATGGAAGGGGAGAGAACAGAGGAGGGGGAGAAAACAGAAATTGGGGGAGAACAGAGGAAGAGGGGGAGAAAACAGATGGGGAGGAGGTGGAGAGAACAGAGATGGGGGAGAGAATGGAGGAAGAGGGGGAGAGAACAAAAAATGGCGGAGAGAACAGAAATGGGGGTAGGAAGGGAAGAGAACAGATGGGGGAGAAGGAGAGAACAGAAGAGGGGGGAACAGATGAGACGGGGGGAGAACAGAGATAGGGGAGATGGAAAGAGATATGGGAAGAGGGAGGATAGATAAGGGATATGGGGAGAGGGAGAGTCATGGGATTGGGGGGGCACCAAAAAGCACTTTCGCCTGTGTAGCAAAAAATCCTTCCACCGGCCCTGTATATATTGTATTACGGGGTGACTATAGGTACTCACTAACACTCCTTTGGCTCACTGTTTTTCAACAGGCGCTTTATTAAAATGCATATTTTGGGCTGTGTAGGTTAAACTGTAGATTACTCTACATTTTACAATTTACAGTCCTGGAGAATACATTTATTTTAAGCTTCCCTAAATAAAACTAGAGTTGCAACCAAGCAGGCTGGTAAAAAAAATTTGGCTTGATGCCCATGTTAAGTCTATGAAGGCACCACCAGAAAGGTCCGTATTTGTTTGTAGGAAAGAGGGCAACCCTAAATAAAACCATAAAAGATTCAGCCAGTTGGGAGTAGGGTTGCCACCTGGCCGGTAATTTACCGGCACAGCCGGTATTTAGGGTCTTGGGGCCGGGGCATCTAATATACCGGCAATGCACAGCCCGGTACTTACCTCCTTGCTGCTGTCTCCCGGTGAAGGTCCGTGGCTGTGAGGGAAGCGTTGTGCGCTCCCCTCCAGACGCGCAGATCAATAAAGTTTGTTTTAAAAAAAGGTTTTAACAAACTTTATTGATCCGCGCGGCTGGAGAGGAGCGCACAATGCTGCCCTCACAGCCAGGGCCGGTGCAAGGATTTTCGTCTACACAGGCGAAGGTGCATTTTGGTGCCCCCCTGCTCTGATCCGCCACGCCTCCCACACCATTAAGCCTCCTTACATTATATATATATATATATATATAATGTATAGTGTAGAAAATAAATACATCTAAATATTCAACTCGCATGTTTTAAATGTGTCACACATTGAAACCCTTAAACACAAAGACACCCTTGCAGTCACACACAGAGACACCCTTACACACACAGTTACACCAATTCACACATAACCTGAGACACACTATTTTGCCACTCAATATGCCAGTATTTAGCCCAGGGGTCCTCAAACTTTTTAAACAGGGGGCCAGTTCACTGTCCCTCAGACCGTTGGAGGGCCGGACTATAGTAAAAACAAAAACTATGAACAAATTCCTATGCACACTGCATATATCTTATTTTGCAGTGAAGAAACAAAACGGGAACAAATACAATATTTAAAATGAAGTAAAGTTAAATCAACAAACTTACCAGTATTTCAATGGGAATATTATGCCAGTCAGAGCCCAGTAATATTATGCCAGTCAGATGCCCAGGAACATTATGCCAGTCAGAGCCCAGGAATATTATGCCATTCAGATGCCCAGGAATATTATGCCATTCAGATGCCCAGGAATATTATGCTAGTCATAGCCCACTAATATTATGCCATTCAGATGCCCAGGAATATTATGCCATTCAGATGCCCAGGAACATTATGCCAGTCAGAGCCCAGGAATATTATGCCATTCAGATGCCCAGGAATATTATGCCAGTCAGATGCCCAGGAATATTATGCCATTCAGATGCCCAGGAAAATTATGCCATTCAGATGCCCAGTAATATTATGCCATTCAGATGCCCAGGAATATTATGCCAGTCAGATGCCCAGGAATATTATGCCATTCAGATGCCCAGGAAAATTATGCCATTCAGATGCCCAGTAATATTATGCCATTCAGATGCCCAGGAACATTATGCCAGTCAGAACCCAGTAATATTATGCCAGTCAGAGCCCAGGAATATTATGCCATTCAGATGCCCAGGAATATTATGCCAGTCAGATGCCCAGGAATATTATGCCAGTCAGATGCCCAGGAATATTATGCCATTCAGATGCCCAGGAAAATTATGCCATTCAGATGCCCAGTAATATTATGCCATTCAGATGCCCAGGAATATTATGCCATTCAAATGCCCAGGAAAAGTATGCCATTCAGATGCCCAGGAAAATTATGCCATTCAGATGCCCAGTAATATTATGCCATTCAGATGCCCAGGAACATTATGCCAGTCAGAACCCAGTAATATTATGCCAGTCAGAGCCCAGGAATATTATGCCATTCAGATGCCCAGGAATATTATGCCAGTCAGATGCCCAGGAATATTATGCCAGTCAGAGCCCAGGAATATTGTGCCAGTCAGAGCCCAGGAATATTGTGCCAGTCAGATGCCCAGGAATATTATGCCAGTCAGATGCCCAGGAATATTATGCCAGTCAGATGCCCAGGAATAATATGCCAGTCATAGCCCAGGAATATTATGCCAGTCAGATGCCCAGGAATATTATGCCAGTCAGAGCCCAGGAATATTGTGCCAGTCAGATGCCCAGGAATATTATGCCAGTCAGATGCCTAGGAATATTGTGCCAGTCAGAGCCCAGGAATATTGTGCCAGTCAGATGCCCAGGAATATTATGCCAGTCAGAGCTCAGGAATATTGTGCCAGTCAGAGCCCAGGAATATTATGCCAGTCAGATGCCCAGGAATATTATGCCAATATTGTGCCAGTCAGATGCCCAGGAATATTATGCCAATATTGTGCCAGTCAGATGCCCAGGAATATTGTGCCAGTCAGATGCCCATCAATATTATGCCAATATTGTGCCAGTCAGATGCCCAGGAATATTGTGCCAGTCAGATGCCCAGGAATATTGTGCCAGTCAGATGCTCGTTATACCTCCCTCCTCCCCCCTTACCCAGACCCCAGTACTTACCTCCATGCTGCTGTTCATGTCCGTGGCTGAGAGGGAAGCGCTGTGTTTCAACACACTTTATTGAATGCGCACGGCCTGAGGGGAGCGCACAGCGCTTCCCTCTCAGCCACGGACATGAACAGCAGCATGGAGGTAAGTAAACGGGCCTGGGGCAGCGGCTGATTTTCCCGCCCCCCTATTGTGGCGCCCTAAGGCAGCCGCCTGTGCTGCCTTACGGTAGCGCCGGCCCTGCTCACAGCCACGGACCGGCACCGGGAGATAGCAGCAAGGAGGTAAGTACTGGCTGGGGAAGGGGGGAGGAGGGTGGCTATATCCTGGCATATTGAGGAGCAATAAACTGGCATATTAAATAGCTATATCCTGTCATACTGAGGGGAAATAAACCGGCATATTAAATGGCAATATCCTGGCATATTAGGGGCAATAACCTGGCATATTAAATGGCTATATCCTGGCATATTAGGGGCAATAAACTGGCATATTAAATGGCAATATCCTGGCATATTGAGGGGCAATATCCTGGCATGATAAGTAGCAATATCCTGGCATATTGAGGGGCAATAAACTGGCATATTGTGATAAGACAGCTTGTCTGTGTGTGTGTGATAGACAGCGTGTGTGTGTGAGACAGTGTGTGCGAGAAAGCTTATTTGCGAGAGACAGCTTGTGTGTGTATATGATGTACCCATATATATATATATATTATATATATTTATATTCACACACGCTTCTCACTGGCATGATATACAAATAATATATTTCATTTCAGTGATAATCCGCCCCCTTTGTGGCTCCACCCCTCATGACCCCTCCCTCTTGTAGCCCCGCCCACACATGGCCGGTATTTTTTTGGGGAAAAGGTGGCAACCCTAGCGTTACATTATACATTATATTCCTTTAAACTCTAATTCACCTTGAAGTGGCTGGGTGTAAATGAGCTGTAGTCCCATGTCCTTTATTTTATTTATCTGTATAACTGCGTACTGACTACGAGTCCCAGGTGATGCTTCTTCAGGAAATAGTTAAAGTCACGTGTGGGTCGTCGCCACTTAATGCTGTTTACAAGAGTTGAACTTCCGGTTTCCCTTGCCTGCAGCGGAGTTTGGAAAACGTACCTACCATGAGTGATAAATCGTTAAGGATGTAAGTATTGCTACTCGCTGGAGCCGGACACACTGCTTAGGCGAGTGTAGAACATGCCATATACATCTCCGCCCCTAAGAAATATCTTCTTGCTTAATAGTCGGAGAGCATCAGCTGCCCGTGTTAGTCCCGGTTTCGATAACTGCAGCTACGGGGCCTGATTATTCCAATGCAAAATAGACTAAAATAACTCCAGGTAACATTACCTGGGGCTTTTGTTGCCTACTATTAACCTCCCACTACAGTTAGTTTTTGAATATATTAAGTAATTCATGTTGAATGCGTGCTGATGGTTAAGCATGCTTTTGCCCAATTGACTAGCCTATTACAGCCTAAGGCTATCAGTAGCTATGCATTTTTTTTTTAAATATTTCTAATTTCTTTTTTATTTATCTCTAAGGTGCTTAGGATGAAGAATATTTTTAAGCTTTCACCTGTTTTTAAATTAAGCCTTTGTTGATTATTCATCGAATCTTATTATTTTTAGCTTGACTTGTGGAGATGTCTACGGAAAACTGGATTTGTTATTCAATAGAGTTCGAACTATTCAGAAGAAGAGTGGCCAGTTTGAGGTAAATCGGTATACATTTGTTTGAAGGCTAGTTTTCTATATGGTTTAATGTACTCTGTTCCTTAAAATGTAAATATGTTGATATACTCCATCTTCCTTTTTACTGCACAGCAGAGGATTGTAGAAGAAATGTATTTTGGGGGGGAATGTTCATGAGTAAAGCAAAGCACTGATAGTAAGATATCTAACTTTTAATGTTTCTTAGAGAGCAGTTGTTTTTTTTTTTTCTTTAAGGGTTAGATTACATTTTTTTATCTACTGATTTTGTTCTCCATGTCTGATTTTCTTTGTGTTCATCAACAACATGTTAACTTGCTTTACATCATATAAATATAAAATAGAACTAGAGAAGGTGCCAGCAGAATCAGTTGTATTATATCCCCAAAAGTTGAACACAGAAACTTTGTCAAGACTACCACTTGTATTTAGATACATACTTCTCTTTTTAAATCCATGGTTTACCCAAGAGTCCTGAGAGAAATTACAGCTGTTTTATTAGATGTAACAGTGCAGTAAGATAAGAACTTGTTAGTGTTATTTGGGCGTCTGTAAGTATGAGAGTTCCATGCTCAGAATGTACTTCATGCATGAACAATTATACAAATTGGCAGTATATAGGGTTCTTCAGAAAAATACAGGCCTTGTGACTGCCTCCATAGACTTAAAGAACATTCCACCTTTTTTAACCATTGCTTCCTTCAAGGAAACTGCTGTGTCTCACATACGAGACACAGCAGTTCCTGGTTGTTGCGTGTTGACTTTGCCTTGCCCCGCTCTGTCTGCCAAATGCAAGGATCTCTTGCTGCTAGCACAGAGTGAGACTCTCGTTTTTGCACGGGATCAGCAGGGGGACCCAGTTGAGGTCCCCCTGTGGGTCCTATGCAAAAGAGGGTCACAGAGAGAGCCGGTGGCCGACCAGACGGCTGCCTGCTTCCTATGGAAGCATGGCAGCTGTCGGTCAGAGGATAAACTGGAACAACGTACATTTCATTTGTGCTTCTATATTAGGTTTAGTGTTCCTTTACCATTGGCAACCCTAGCAGTATTAATTATGTTGAATGTTCTAAGTAGAAGTTTTGCTTAGCAATGATCTGTACTGAATTTGCAACAGAGTTGTGTACAGTTTGTTTACTTTATGCCTACGTTTTGCAACCATCTTGTCAATTATCTGTTTAAAGGGACGCTAGAATGGATTTAGAAGAAGCAAGGGTTTAAAAAGTTAGTGTCCCCTTTCCAGAGTAAACCCAATGTATATCTTTTTATAGACTCACGCAAGTTTATCTCACGCATACTTAAAATCCTTGACTGTGTTTGCCTCTACCACTTCCCCTGGAAGGCTATTTCATACAGGTTGGTTGGGAGTAATACTCTCTGCACTAGGAGACAGAATCTTTTTGTTTTTGTTTTTTTACGAATACCTAGTTAAGCATGGCAGTTGCCTGTCTGAGGATAAGGTACTTTTAAAACTTACAAGCCTGCTTTCTTACTATGGACTCTCAATTTTTCACTTGTGCTTCTAATTTCTATTTTTAACAAATCCATGTGTGGAAGAATCAGAGAGTTAGATGGGTTTCCAAACCAAATGTGTGGTGCGGTCTGCAATTCCTTTTTTTTGGGGCCATTTAAAATGAATAGAATAATTGTGCTGCAAAAGGGAATTATATTGAAAAGTGTGATTTAATTACCTTTTTTTATTTTTTACATTATGGTTGATCACATGGTGATCAAATTTGCTGGTTTTTCTAATGTAACAGAGAAAGTAGACTTCTATAATAGCATTTTTTTTTGTTATGGTAATTAATCCCACTTTTAAATATATATTTCAGTGATCACTAACCAATGCACTGCAGAAGTCTTATGGCTGACGCTACACCATCCCAAATATCTGCAGTGCCAAGATTAGTAATCACCTTTTTTAAACCATTTATTTTATTCATATTCACATTTGCCTCTGTAGGTGGCACCACCCACTCTGCTGAAAATTTGCGTCTCAGCTAATGTCATCACGCTCAGTTTGTGATCATGGGAGTTTCCCTCACTCGGATCGATAGCAGCCTGCAACATCACTGCAAAAACATGGCGAGATCAGCTGAGATGTTGTAGCGGATTGGGGTCAGTGGCTTACTGTGTATACTTAGTGCCTGGCAGCCCCATTGTGAGTGGGAAAAATAAATTGATAATAATTTTAAAAAATTATTACACAACTCATTACTGGTGATAGATTTTATTATTGTAGATGCCTGGAACCACCAAATTTTATATTCTAAAAAATGTCAGCACTAAAGAGTCTTTTTGGGGGCAAAAATGTCAGGAGTTGAAAAGTCGATCTGCAATGACATATCTTCACAAATCCACATTTTAATAGGGATATCTTTGATTGGGAACTAGTGCAAATAGATATAGATTGCAGTGCTCAATTTTGCCTGTTTTCAAGTTTATTTATATATTGAATATTTGCGTTCTTTCTACTAGTCTCATATACACGTCATATTTTTTTTTTATTTTTTTAGTTGTTGCTCTGTGTTGGAAGTTTCTTTGGCACAAGCCCAGAATGTCAAGCACTTTGGGAAGAATACAAGGCTGGTGTAAAGAAAGGTGGGTGATGCTCCACCTCATTCTCACCCCACTTGGGTTGCTGTTTGAAGGCATTCATTGTATCTAGTTTAAAGCATGTCACATCTACCATTAACCTTTTTTTTTTTTTTTTTTTTTTTTTTATAACAGTTCCCTCACTTTCCAGGTACTGCTGAATAATATGTTAAACAAAGAAAGTATTGGTTATTGCAATATGTCATCCAACTCTTGTTTCCCAACAGTTTTTTGCTTCATTTTGACAGTTAAACATAATGTGTAGGCAGATAAGAACCATTCGGTCCATCTAGTCTGCCCAATTTTCTAAATACTTTTATTAGTCCCCAGTACCCTATCTTATATCTAGAATAGCCTTATGCCTTCCCCACGCATGCTTAAACTCCTTCACTGTACCTCTATTCCATTGGAATTCTATTCCATACATCCACTACCCTCACTGTAAAATCATACTTCCTGATATTACTTTTAAATCGTTGCCCCTCTAATTTTAGACTGTCCTCTAGTTGTGGTAGTTTTTCTTCTTTTAAATATACTCTCTTCCTTTACTGTGTTGATTCCCTTTATGTGTGTAAATGTTTCTATTATATCCCCCCTGTTACGTCTTTCCTCCAAGCTATACATGTTAAGATGCTTTAACCTTTCCTGGTAAGTTTTATCCTTCAACCCATGAACCAGTTTAGTAGCCCTTCTCTGAACTTTCTCCAAAGTATCAATATCCTTCTGGAGATATGATCTCCAGTACTGCATACAATACTCCAAGTGAGGTCTCACCAGTGCTCTGTACAATGGCATGAGCACTTCCCTCTTCCTACTGCTAATACCTCTCCCTATGCAACCAAGCATTCTGCTAGCATTTCCTGCTGCTCTATTACATTGCCTCCCTACATGGGCAATTAACCCCTTTGTGACACATGATGCTTGCGTCCCAAACGATGCAAGCACCAAAACGTCGTGCTTTGTTCCTGAGGAACACTATGGCAGAGGCCTCTGGACGTCACATGTGACGTCACAGAGGCGTGCCCGAACCTGGAAGTTCAGGCACGGTGCGATTTTAGTGAAATGTAGCTGGTGCTCACTTTGAGCACTGACTACATTTCCCCTGTTAGACTGACTCATCTGACGGGTGGGATCCCACTGCATGGGCCTGCAGCAGGATCTGAGCACAGCTCATTACGTGGAGCCGCAATGAGCTGTTTAACACAGGTCGTACTATGCCATTCTAACGTCTTAAAGGCACTAAAAATCAGGGCGGCATAGTACGTCCTAACGTCATGAGGGGGTTAAAGGGGTATTAAACCCAAAAATAATTTGTTGTATTATTAAAGGGATCTCCTAATACTTTTTGTTCTGGTCTAATGTGCCATCAAAAACACTTGTAAAGGCTCAGCTGTCATTAAGTTCCCCATTACAGAATGGAAAGTTTACCTTTCGCCTTTACTAGGAAGGGTGGTCAGGTGATAAAGGGCACATGGCATGGCAGCAGGAGGAAAGGGTGCATAGTGTTGTTGGTTTTTTAAAAACTTATATTCGAGACTTTCTAATAAACTCTCCCCTGTTACTTTGTTTTTATTTCTTGTTTGTAGCTCCTATTCAGACATACATCCTGGGTGCAAACAATCAAGAAACTGTGAAACATTTCAAAGAAGTTGATGGCTGTGAATTGGCTACAAATATAACCTATTTGGGTATGTATATTAATAAATTTTAAGATATGGTGGTTCACCATGATTTTATACACCAATCAAATTCAGCACAACACAAAAGGATAGAATATGAGTCTTTTGTTACGCCGCAGGTCGTAAAGGAGTTTTTACCGGTGCGTCAGGTCTGCAGATCGCATATTTAAGTGGCATTGAATCCAGGAGCGAGCCTGCCCCAGCATATTGCTTTACCTCAAAGGACATCCAGTCGCTAAAACTGTCATTAGCCTCAAATTCAAAGTTCAAAGGTGTGGACGTACTACTGACCTCACCTTGGCCGAAGGAAGTGTGGAATTATGGCAATACCCCGGTGTGTGATCAGTTATTTCCTTCTCATGTGGTTATTGCACTGTTAACTTTGCCAGCTCCTTTACTGATATTGCATTATATTAACATTCCTTTTGTGGCAACCATGTACTTGGCGCTTGGTACAGAGCTTTGAAAGGAAATACATGTTAGACAAACAGAGAGAGACTAATACATGCTTACAATCTAGGGGGTATATCCCCTGATAGACTCCATTTCACGTTGTGGTTTTTTACATTTTGAGTTTGGAATATTTTGGTTAGGATTTAAGGGCAGCACATAGATTTTAATTGTTGGTTCTCTGTGCTTGTGCCAAAAATAACAAGTATCCCATAGCTATGATGGTTAGCAATATTTACAGAGTTTATGAGCTGCATACTATCCATTGTATCTGTTAACTTCCCTCTGGATGATGTCATGACATCATAGACCCTTTAGAAACACATTTCTTTTAATCTGTGTGTTTGCTTACATTTTTTTCTAGAACCATATATATAACTTTTTAATATATCGTACATGCGAACACTGTAGGTATAGGAGGGAGCATAAGAGATTAAACCTTTTTTAGCTTTTTTTTTTTTTTATTCATCTATTTAATATGATCTGATTTCCATATCTTTTACATTGCAAAACCTTTGTTGTTTTCAGGCTGATATAAACCTTAAAACATGTGGATCCAGTTTGGTCGCAGATCTAGCTGTCTGTTTAAAGCCCAGATACCACTTTGCTGCTCTGGAGGGTGAAAATTATGAAAGACTTCCTTATAGGTAAGTAACGCTTCCATTAAAATACTCTGCTACACATTGTCTGCTGTACAAGATGGAATGAAAAGTACTGGACCTTATTAGCAGAGCTGGTTGATATATCTATATATTCCTCATGCACTAATAGAGAAATTTCTAACCGTTTAGTAAAACTAAAATATGTGACTTAACTGGATATGTAGTTACATGCAATCTGACCTTGTTTTAAAAATCCTTTTTAAAATAATTCTCACCATTGAAAGTGAAATAGTGTAATGGTTCTGACATTGTAGTATACCTATTTGTTCATTTTTTTATTGGAAGCTTGCATTCCTGGAATGGTTTTAAACCTGCTCATCACTGCTTGGATCCATTCAGAGGCTGCAGATTCTGTAGCTACTTAGGTTCGGGGGCTGCGTTCTTGTTGCGTCTATTTTACCTGATGGGATTTGTCTGATTTTTAAAAGTTTTGAGTTTCAATTTAATACAATATTAAAATGATGCTTTCTTGGTTTTTAAATGATGAGGAAGTACCTTAGATTGGGGTAACCCAAAGACTCAAAATTGAGAAGGTGCTCCCTCTTAATAAAACGGAACTTTTATTAGATATCAATTTATAAGATAAATTTAAGATATTAAAATTAATAGAAAGTATATAATTTGGTTTGCTCAAGTGACCAGAAAAAAGGAGTAAATGCTAAAAATATTTAATAAAATCAAAGGTGTTTTTTAATAGTCTAAATGTGGGGCAGTCCAGTAAGCCTCATGATATCCATTTAATCTCTGCAGTCCTACAGGCAAAATATTTAACTCTGCTACTATACACTATTTAATGCTTATTTGAAATTAAGTGTATTATACTTGATACATGTGTTAGTGCTGGTACCGTATGTTATAAATCTCAAATACTACTCACTTTTTTCCCTTAAAACAGGAATCATTTTGTCCTTCAAGAAACTGCTCAACACGTGAGCCGGTTCATATCTTTGGCAAGTGTTGGAAACCCTGCTAAGAAAAAGGTAGTTTCTCCCGAAAATAAATACTGGTACATGTCTGAACTGAGAGAACTGCTGACCAAGCAATTTTATTATGTACAGAACCAATTATTGCTGATTCCTCTCTCCACTTACTACAAATCCTGATATTGACTTGTGACTTGCTATTAAAGGCACAGGTCTGATATATGCTATTATTTGTGGTTCTAATATAGATGCACAAATGAAAAAGTAGTTGTCCATAGTGTGATGGTGAACTGCCACAAGACATGCCAGGATATCCTGTGAGGAAGCAGAGGGTTAAAAAGTTTAATTGTTCTTTTACTGTATTCTGATTTGGCTTTGAACATTAAGATGCAGATCAAAATGCATTTTGGGATTGGAAACCCATTGTAATTTCCTCCAGCTTGGTGTGTCTGCGCGTCACAATTACCGTTTTTTTTTTGTTTGTTTTTTAAATGCTTTCTTTGAAACCTCCTTTAAAGTCACCAATTTTGGCTTGAGCATCTCAAAGAAGTTTCCCTGATGTCCTTTTCTTTTATTCTGTAGCATATCTATGCGTTTAGCATTGTGCCAATGAGTTTGATGGACTCTGCAGAACTAATCAAGCAACCACTTGAGGTTACTGAAAACCCGTATAGGAAGTCTGGGAAACCAGTATCAGACAGTCATAGAATGAAATCCACGGAAGAGGTATTGTAATGGAGACTTTGAAAGTAACTAATTTTCAATATGGACTGTGTAATTTGCATATAAAAATGGTTGGGAAACAAACACTACTTTTGTTATTGCCCTATAAGTTGTAAAAAAATATGTAAACCTGCATATTTCTAAGCTCCGGACAACATTTAGAAACTATATAGAAGGGGTCATTTTTACCATTTGTGTAAAAGATATTTTTAGGTCAAAGTTAGAAAGTGTGTTTTTTTTTTTTTTTTTCAATTTGTGTCATCGTATTTTATGATTTTTGTTTTGTAGTAGTTTAAAGGATGGTAATGATGAAAATAATGGTATCTTAAGAAAGCTCTTCTTATGCCGATTAAAAAAAAAATATATAATTTATGTGGGTACCATAAATGAGAAGCAGGAAGACAATTACAGCTAAATACAAACACTGCAAATGTTACATTTTAACTATTTGATGTTCTCTGCAGTGCATATTTATAATGTGACTGAAGTATAATTTAAGGACTTAATATTGTGACCCTTTTGGCAGGAAGAACCGGCACAGCAGTTTTTCTTTGACATGAGTAAGCAGCATGGAAAAAAACGACAGACCGATGGTAAAGGAGGGCAGCAGTCTCAAGCAAAACAGCCCAGGAAACACCGTAAGTGAAAGAGGCTGCTGGTACCTTTCCCTAGATGTCTGTCCATCTTACACATTCAGTTGATGTCGTGAAGAAATATAACATGACATAAATCAAGTTATGCACGATGTCAATTTGGACCTACCATCAGATATGGTAACAAAATAAACTAATTTTTGTTTTACAGGAATAATGAGAAAGTTAAAACAGTGCTTACTACCAAAAAGTTCAATTATAAAGATAAAAAAATGTTAGTAGCATCAGTCTCTGCGATTTAAAAGATATAACAAAACAAACCCTTATGGGTAACCATACATAGATTATTGTTATATAACTAGAACATCCACATAACAATATTATATATATTATATTAGATATACCTTATCAGCATCATAAACTTTCAGTCAGCTTTCATTGTTTGATAGTTTGTACAGTTGAAGGAATTGGTCCCGTTAAGTCTCCAAATGTAGTCCCTTTAGTTTTATTAATTTGTGTTGTTCAGTGGTGAGTCGTATTTGTGTCCTGGATGTGTTTTTTCTATGCACAAATCAAAACCAGAGTCTGAACAGGTACAGTTTTGTCTTGGTGTCTGCATTTGCTGCTCGTGCCATCTATAGATATGTTTTTGCAAGCAATGTTTAGCTGATATTTAAATAAACGTTTTTTAATTAACTAGTGTTCTTATGTTTATCAAATAGCGCAGCCAACTGGACCCTGCTGGTTTTGTCTTGCAAGTCCGGAAGTGGAAAAGCACCTAGTTGTCAGCATTGGCGATCATGTAAGTATTTGAAAAACCTACAACAAAAGTCTGTGCACTGTTAATAATTTGAGTGTTGCTGAATCTCTTTATTAGAACTCAAATTGACAAAGGCACTCCACAGCCCATGTACCCCATTTAACTGACCACTCAAATAAGCTATAGGGCTATGTTAATTGTTACTGCAGCAGGTTCAAGATGTGTCCCTTCAGTTGTGCTATGGAGAGAACAGGGTTCAAATCTGTCATTTGCTCTTTTTCTCCCACACAAACCTGAGTTACAATCATAAATGACCTAATATATGCAAACAATTATATATTTAAAAAAAAGAAGCAAAGAATATGTTCAGAAATTAAAAAAAAAAAATAATATAGAGGAAAGTGTTAGGAAGTTAAACAAAAAAGGTGTAATTGCTGGGATCTGATTTCTAAAATTTATTGCATCTTTTATTTGTATGTGTCTGCGCATGGGCATGAAAAGTTAAATTGAGCTGTGTGTGTGGGTTTTAGTTACCTTGACTTATTATTCTTTTTGTACTTGTTTTCCCTCCTCTTCTCTAGTGCTACGTTGCGCTTGCTAAAGGAGGCTTAACGCCGGATCATGTTCTGATTTTACCCATAGGACACTATCAGTCTATGGTTGACCTCGCATCAGAGGTGGTTGAAGAAGTTGTTAAATACAAAGCTGCTTTGAAAAAGTTTTTTAAGACAAAAGGGAAAAGATATGTGATGTTTGAAAGAAACTACAGGAGTCAGCATCTGCAGCTTCAAGTAAGTACATAGTTCAGATCTTTTTCTTTTTCATCTTTTTATTTTGGCTCTCAAATATTTAAAGAACCATCACCTTTATCATTAGCCTTATAGATGGCGAACGGATGTTTTTGTTCGGAAATTGTGGTGTTACCTCAAATGGTCCATCTGTTTAAGTTGCAGGTTGGCCGGATGCACCACATAGATTATTATTAAAGAGCAAATCTTTTTCATTGGAAATCCTTCCCAGTCTCTTGGGTTTCTGTTATTGTGTCTGCTCCAACACCTCATTACATTTCATTAGTTTAAGTCTGCAAAGGCAAATTGTCTTGTCTTATATGATGACGTCTGCTTCTGAGGGATGATTTCCCAATGATGATCTAAATCTTTGGTTCACATGATGCTGCTGATCCCATAGCAGATCTATAGGTGAAGCATTTAATCTACACATTGAAAAGACTAAACAACACTGTATTTTAAACTTCATTCTAATGTAAGCTGAGCTTTGTGCTAGATGTGGTAGGACTTGGCTGGGTGTTAAATAAATCATTACATCGTTACTGATCTCTCAAGTTTGTTTCAGATGCATTACAGAGAGTAGGGAATTGCAAACTTGAGGCTAAAGTAGCAGAGTTGAAACCAATTTTTTCCCCCATTCAACTATACTTCAACCTCCTTTATGGTGTTAAGTTTGCAATTCCCTGTAGTTCCCTCTCTCATGAATAAAGCCTGTTGTCTTGTGGTCATACATCTCAAGACCAGCACAAGCAAAACCCATTCAAAAGGAATGACCAATCTGTGTCTGTGCCGATGCAGATCTGTATTCTCACTGCTTGCTCCTACTATACCGGACATTTTTAGAGATTTGTGGGTGGGGTTCCTTTAGAACCTACTAAGCAAGAGGCAGTAATAATACTGTAGATGCACTCATTTGTCTCTCTCTCATACTAAATATGCTGCTATTCTCCACCCCAGTATCACCTCTTTCTCTAATTCCCATTTCTTAGTTTTTAATTCATATCTGTAATCCCCTTTCCTGCCCGCTTTTCATTAGCGCCATCGTCTCTTGGTGTCCTTCCAGCTGGTGAGCGATCCAAAAACTAGTAGTGGATGTTCACAATATTTTTCTATTTTGATTTCATAAAATTTATTATTGGTAATTTTGTCTGCAAATTTCAATATGATTATCCAGTACAAAGTGCTATGGGGGCATCCGTGTGTGTGCGCAGCTCTATGCAGTATGAGTTTTTCCATCACATCCTTTTAGGACTGGAAGAAAAGACAACAGAAGCTTATTTTGGCTTAACTCGTCAGAGGAGTTTACAAATGTTTCCACTTCTCATGTCTATTTGCTAAGTATGCTCTAAAAACTACTCCGTAATTCACACTAAAGCTAAATAGGAGGATGGCAATGTAAAAGTCACATTCTATAAATATATCCTTTTTGTATGATTGTCACTGTTAACCCCAAGCCCAATGGTTAACTCATGTTTACAACTCCTTATTTAGGTGGTTCCGCTGCCTTTGCAGTGCTGTACGACGGAGGATATCAAAGAAACCTTTATTGTACAAGCTCAGGAACAGAACATTGAGTTATTAGAAATACCTGAACACACGGACATTAAACAGGTACCTCACCTTTTCCTGGATCCTTCCAGGATTTGTATAGCTCTGTGGAATGTGTTACATTGAAAGTAAACTTATTGGGTCTGGGTTTTTTGTTATTTACAGTTGGCATCCCTTCTATTGATTTTGTTTGTTTTATGTAAATATGAGTTGCTCACTGCTGGTCAGGAGTACTTAAAAAGTACATGCCACGTTATCCCTTGTACTAGGACCACTCTGCTTTCACTTTTTTTGTTTTGGTGATAGGAGCACAAGACGAAGAAAATGTCTAGTGTCCCTTATAGCTATCTGAGGATAAAGATTGCCTTTCAGAAATTGTGTGTCTGACGGGTTTGTTAAAGTTTTTTTTTTTTTTAAAGTTTTACATTTTGGTGGACGAGGGTAACAGTAATTTTAGGTTGAAAAAAAAGACACAAGTCCATCAAGTTCAACCCATCTACCTATCATTCCAGCGTTTTGATCCAAAAGAAGGCAAAAACTCCTAAGGAAGCTATTTAGAATTTTTCCTCCTAGGGGGAAAAATCCTTCTTGACTCCAAAGGCCAATCGGATTTTTCCTTGGATCAAGAAGCTCCATTATTAATGCTGCTTCTATTATTAATAGCCCTGTATGTCCTGCTTTTCTAAAAACAAAACAAACATCCAGAAAATGTTTTTTATTTTTTTTTTTTAGCTTCCTTGTTAATTTTTCTCTTTTATTGTCGTCAATAAGAGTACTTAACAAAGAAATATATGTTTCGACAAAAACAGAAAAATAAAATCACAGTGCAATATGATACTAACAGCAAAATAAGATCACAGTAATCTCGAAGCTTACTATCAATGATGACTCAAAATTTTGTGTTTTGTTCTCAAAATAAATCGACACTAGTAATTGAACTATTATCGCTTAACCATATAATATAAACTAAGAGAGTGGTCTTCCTTATACTTGAAATAAACCATAACTAGGCATGATATAACCATATCTATGTTCACGGACCTAGGCACATTTCTTACTGTTCCAAAAACAGGACCGAGAGGGGACTCATAAATAATTATATAAGTGTGATAATAGAGCCAGTAAACATACATTTGTGTTATAGGGGAACAAATCTTGTGCATCTGCCTAATAATCGCCATTCTCAATTTGACATGAACTAGAGAGGTGGAAAATGAGCAAAGATGAGAAAGGGTAAGAAGAGTGGGAAAACAGCAATCAAGAAGGAAAGAAAATAGTAGGGAAAGGGTAACCCTTAGAGTAGGGGTACCGACAGTACGAGGGGGTACTGCCCAAAAGGAGTGGGCTTAAGTAAAAGAAAAAGACCCCAATCCCTGTGAGAGGATCCAAGGGTCGTGCCCATGGGGGGGAGATCAACTATTGGGACTAACGGAGGAACAGCTTAATAGGAACCATATGTAACTTGAAATTTTTTTAGGTAGTTATCTGATAGTCTCAGCGTCCCGAAACAACTGTTAATGGATCAGAGTATCAGTGTAAGTCCGAAGGAATTATCGGTTGGCTTCTAGAGCTCTTTGTGGGCAAAGTGGCATCTGGTTTAGTTGTTGACGCTGTAAGAGTCTCCTGGGTTTCCTGTGGCAAACCTGGTAAGTTTAGAGATACGAGGGCGTCTTCTGCCTCCTCCATACATCCAACCTTGAAAAAACGTCCATCTTTGTGTATGGTTAAAGAGTGTGCTGGTCCCCAACGGAATCGGATATCCAATGCTCGTAGATGGCCGGTTAGAAGGGACATTGAGCGACGCCAGAGGAGTGTCGCAGGGGGTAAGTCTTCGTACACCTGAAGAATGTGTTTTTTTTGCGTTTTACGCATTGCTGCTAGTAAGGCCAATTTGTCTGCAGCACTTCGTAATTTCAGTAGAACATCTCTGGATGCCTCGCTTGGGGCTCTGCTCGCTTTCCGCAGCCGAAATGCATCTACTATGAGGTGGTCTGCAGAAACTGGAGATAGTCTGAGTGTGGTTAACCATCCTGCAAGGTATTCCCGTAGGTCGGTGGGCCCAACCGCCTCGGGGATCCCGCGGACCTTTACATTGGCTTGCCTGGATCGTGTATCTACCAGGATCAGCTGCGATTCCAGGCTGCAGATATGTTGAGACATCACCGTTATTTGGTCTCTGGTGGTGGTCGACTCTTGGGTAATTTCTGTGACAGATAATTCAAGGGTAGAGACCTTCGTATTAACTGTTGCCAGTTCCTGTTTGACGGCAGTAACATCTGCCTTCAGCAGATTTTGAAGCTCTAGTAGTAGCTTTCTGAGGTCTCCCCGTGTAGTTGGGGTGTCATCGTCACAGACAATTTTATTCAGCTTGGGGTTTTGACTTATCTGAGAGGAGTCTGAGTCCGTGGCTGAATCTTCAGCTTCGCTTCTAGAGCAGGTCTTCCCCGCTGTCGATGTTTGTGGAGTAGGCCTTGGAGGCCTGGTCAGCAGTTGACTTATGTCAGCACCTCTCGAGAATTGAATTTTTTCTTGTTTCTTTTTTTGCTTGTGTCCCATACTGTTCTTATTACCGGGGGACCCTGATGCCAGTGGTGTGAACGGGGGTGTCATGCCAAAAAACTAGCCTCTTCGGTATATTTCACAGAGAGCTCCTCCGCCATGCGTCCTTTCTCTTTGCGGGCTAGCTCCGCCCCCCCCCATCCAGAACATTTTTAAATGCATCTATTGTATTTGATAGCACCACCTCTCTTGGTGCGTTCCATATCTTTTTTTATTTTATTGTCCTTGCCGTAAAGAATCCCTTCCTTTGCTGTCAATTAAATCTTTGCTCTTCCAGTCTCAGGGGCTGACCTCTTGTTCTTTTGTACATTTCTGTTAATGAACAGGTCACTGGAGAGCTCTTTATTTTGGCCCTGCACATATTTTATAAAAATTCATATATAACCTTTATTATGTTCATATATTTGTTTTGCCAAATTTATTAGGGTGAGTTTTTGCGGGGGGGTTTTGTGTACATTGTGCAGCCAATCACACTGTATTTGCAGCATGCTCACACCTGTTTGGTCAGCGTCATACTAAACATTTTGATTTTTGAGCTTGAGCCTTGCTTAGCGCGCACACATCTTTATTTCCCCTTCTTGCACATAGTGTTTGGTTGCACCTTGCTTTTTAGGGGTTATTGGAAGAAGGTTTAATTGCACCTCTTCCAACACATCAAAAAGGTTTTGGTAGCAGTATAAACTACTTTGTGTGCCCACTAGATAGGAGAGTAGGTTCTCACCCTACTGAGAATGTGCTTTGATGTGGCAGATGGTAATTATGTTTTTGACAATTCATATAACCAAAACCTCTCATTTATATTATGTTTAGATATTTGTTGCCAACTTCATTAGGGTGAGATGAGCAGACCATTTTTGTTTTTTGTATACATTGGACAATCTATCATACTGTATTTGCAGCATGCTCACACCTGTTTGGTAAGCTTCATTTTAGTGTACATTTATATTATTTGACCCTGTGACTAGCTTAGCGAACCAACATTTTTCTTTTTCTGCTTGTATATATTTATAGCATGTTATCATATCTCCTCTGAGATGCCTGTTTTCTAATGTGTATATAAATGCAAATTTTTTTAGTCTCTTCATAACAAAGATCCTCCAAAACCAACATGCTGCCTTATCACCTATGTTGGGATGTATAAAGTTTTTAACCTTTTATTATTCTATATTTTTTGCTTCTATTTATTCCCCTCAGATTGTACAGCCTGGCACACCATACTTTTATGTGGAGTTGGACAGCGGAGAGAAGCTATTTCACAGAATTAAGAAAAATTTCCCTCTCCAGTTCGGAAGGTATAATTTGCGATGAGAGGAGGGATTTGTATTGTTGGTTTATTATAATATGCAAATGCTGCTGGGGGGGAATATTGGGGTTTAAAATTACAAGCTGGCCACCTCTACACCTAAAAATGATTTCTTCCAATGGTTATTCTACAACTAAAGTTGCTATAGTTAAGATGATGTGATTTGTATTAGAATATTGTTTTTAAATGAAAAAATTATCCAGCCATAAATTCAACATAAGGACAACTGTAGCAAAAAATGACCTTATGTTAAATTAAAAGATTGTATTAAGTGGAGATGATTTATACAGATATTATTTAATGAAGGATTACAAATGAAGTGCCTTATTAAGTCATCTTTACTCCATATAGTTCTATCAGGGGGAAGGCTTGTTCAGAACCTTGGGTCAGAGTTTCACTCACCTTGGTTCAGATGAACAAAGATCTGACCAAAGATTCTAAACAAAATGCCTCCAGGCATAGCTATATGGAGTAAAGAGGGCTCAGTAAGGTACTTTATTTGTATTTATTTAAAGCATTTCTATATAAAATGCCTACACTGTATGCCATCATTCAGTTAACCCCTTTGTGACCCATGACGGTCCTGGTCCATGCAATTCCGATCACCGTATGCGCGCTGGCATTCTGCGATTGTGCTTAAAAATGACATGGCTAAGTGTCTTGATACCGACACACTTCAGCCGTGTCCATTGAGGCCCCCCTGGAAACATCCGGGCCCTGTGACAGCCAATCACAGCGCCCAGATGTTAATAGCTGTCAAAGCAGGTGCCTGCTTTGACAGCTATAGTCTGTCCCTGCTCCATGCAGGGAGAGACTAAATGTAGTGCTGAAAGTCTCCCCCTGGTCCCCCAAGCACCTTCAGCACCACCAAGGATTTTTTTTTTTTTTTTTTTATAAAGTTTTTTTACATTTTTTTTTTTTTTTTTATTGTGCTTATCCTAACACTTGGGTTAGAGTTAATCAAAACCCTAATCCTAGAGTTAGATTTAGGGTTTGTACTAACCCTAACTCTAGGGTTAAGGTTAGAGTTAAAAATAAATGTAAAAAAATGAAATAAAATGAATTAAATAAAAAATGAAAGAAAAAAATTATAATTAAATAACAAAAGTTATTCCATAGAGGACCAGTGACATGTTATGTCTGTCTGTGGTCCTCCTAGGGTCATTTTATTTAAAAAAAAAAAAAAAAAAGACTGGAGCCAGTTCTTTGCATTGGCCCCCAGCAGTAGATAGGGGCCCACAACAGCTGGATATATGATCCATGCAGCCGCAGGGTAGCAAGGATAGCAACAATCTGTGCTTCCTACTATAGACTACATTGCCTATGATGCTAAGGTAGCTATTTGCTGGCTGAGCATAATAGGAAATGTAGTCCACAAGCATTACATAAATATTCATTATAAAGCTGCAATGACCGGATCCCAAATTTGGCCCTGTACCTGCCACATAATAGCAAACCTATATATGTGGGGTACCGCTATACTTGGGGGAAGTTGCTGAACATATATTGGGGTGGTGGTTGGCAATAAAATAGAACAACCCTTTTAAATTCATACCTTAAATTAAGTGTGTGGAAATAAAACACACAATTACTACGCCAAAACTTGTTGCTAAAATAACTGAATGAAAAGTGTCAAAATACCCCAAGTTGAATACCCAGGGATGTCTACATTATAAAAAAAAGTGTATATGTTGGGGGGGGGGGGGGGGGGGGGGGGGGGGGGGGGGGGGGTTATTCATGGTTCATGGTGGATATTGATGTTACAATGTCACTAACGCTAATTTAAAAAAAATAATGGTTTTGAAACCGCTATGTGCTACTGTATTTATTTACCTATAACATGTGAAAAAGCAAAAAAAAACAACATATAAACATTGGGTATTTCTAAACTCCGGACCAATATTAGAATCTATCAGGTTTTTTTCATTCGCTTTTGGAGCCTAGTAAAAGATTTTAAATTTTCACCAAATTTTACAAATTTTTTTTAATACAATAAATCATATGAACAAAATAATGGCATCAAGAGAAAGCCCTTCTTGTCCTGAAAAAACAATATATAATTTGTGTGGGTACAGCAAATGACAAAGAAGAAAATTAAAGCTAAACACAAAACACCTCAGAAGTGTTAAAACGGCCTCTGTCACTAACGAACAACATTCCAAAAACAGTCTGGTCATGAAGGGGTTAAACAGAACTTCATTTTTTGCTACAGTTGACCTTTTTGAGATGGCCACTGGAAGAGGCTGTGGAAGCTGCCATATCTATGAGTGGGCAGTTCGTTCTGTCCTACCACAATGGACTGAATTCATGCTCCCATGTTGCATAGACAGGTAGAGATAGGAAAGTATCCCTTATGTGTTTGACCAGATTTCTTGGTTTAACAGCCATCATCACTGCAAATGTTCCAGATAATTATAATTGTCTGGTTTCGAAGTGTCTCAGCTTATGTAAAGATAGCAGTAGAGTACAGTGATGTCCTTGTGGGCCAAGAATGAGGTTGTGTGATCGGGGGCTGCAGTGTGCAGCGGTCTCTCTGCTGATCCCATGTAAAGACAAGGGGCTCTAGTAACATAGTAACATAGTAATTTAGGTTGAAAAAAGACACAAGTCCATCAAGTTCAACCCTTCTACCTATCATTTCAGCGTTTTGATCCAAAAGAAGGCAAAAAAACCCCTAAGGAAGCTTTTTCGAATGTTGCCTCCTAGGGGGAAAAAAATTCCTTCTTGACTCCAAAAGGGCAATCAGATTTCTCCTTGGATCAAAAAGCTCTATTATTAATGCTCATTCTATTATTAATACCCCTGTATGTTCTGCTTTTCTAAAAAAACATCCAGACCATTTTTAAATGCATCTATTGTGGTTGATAGCACTACCTCTCTTGGCAGTGAGTTCCATAATTTTATTGTCCTTACCGTAAAGAATCCCTTCCTTTGCTGCCTATGAAATCTTTGCTCTTCCAGTCTCAGGGGGTGACCTCTTGTTCTTTGTACATTTCTATTAATGAACAGGTCCCTGGAGAGCTCCTTATATTGGCCCTGCACATATTTATATAATGTTATATCCCCTCTAAGACGCCTTTTTTCTAAAGTAAATAAACGCAACTTTTTAAGTCTCTCTTCATAACTAAGATCCTCCAATCCCCTTGTTAATTTTGTAGCTCTCCTTTGCACTTTTTCTAGTTCCTTAATATCCTTTTTAAGGACTGGTGCCCAGAATTGTACTGCATATTCAAGGTGAGGTCTTACCATTGGTTTGTAAAGAGGCAAGATGATGTCTTCCTCCCGTGAATCTATACCTCGTTTTATACATGCCAATATCTTATTGGCCCTTGCAGCTGCTGACTGGCATTGGGCACTGTTGCCAAGTTTGTTATCTACAATGATTCCTAAATCCTTTTCGTTAGTAGTTTTTCCCAGGGAAATACCATTTAACGTATATGTTGCTTTGTTATTATTTTTCCCATAATGCATAACTTTACATTTGTCTATATTGAACCTCATTTGCCACTTTCTTGCCCAGTTCCCTACTCTGTCCAAATCTTCCTGTAAAGAAAAAACATCAAGATTAGTCTTTATTACCTTACCTAATTTTGTGTCATCAGCAAACACTGAGACATGGCACTCAGCAAAACGTGTGAGATCATTAATAAACAGATTAAAAAGAAGAGGTCCCAAAACAGACCCCTGAGGTACTCCGCTCACTACCCTGGTCCAATTTGAAGCTTTACCATTTACAACAACCCTCTGTGTTCTATCTTTTAGCCAATTTTCAATCCAAATACATACATTTGCCCCCAATCCTATTTCTCTCAATTTGTAGAGTAACCTTTTGTGTGGAACTGTATCAAATGCTTTAGCAAAATCCAAATAGATCACATCAACTGCCACTCCTAGATCTATATTTTTACTGACCTCTTCATAGAATGTTATTAAGTTTGTTTGACAAGACCTGTCTTTCACAAAACCATGTTGACTTTTACTAATTATATTCTGATTCAAGGTGTATTCTTGAGTGTACACCTTTAGCAATCCTTCAAATAATTTCCCCACTACAGATGTCAAGCTCACTGGCCTATAATTACCAGGCAGAGATTTTGATCCCTTTTTAAATATTGGAATGGCATCCACCTTTTGCCAGTCTGTTGGCACTATACCTGAACTGAACGAATCCCTAAAGATCATAAATATTGGTCTGGCCAGAATTATGCTTAACTCTCTAAGGACCCTTGGGTGTATACCATCTGTCCCTGGGGCTTTGTCTATCTTAACAGAGTTTAATTGCTTAAACACTTTTTCCTGTGTCAGCCAATCCCATGTTTGTGGTGACTGTTCCGTAACTTCCGGTAGCAGGGGCTCATCCATCTGTTCTTCCTTAGTATAAACAGAAGAAAAAAAAGTATTTAAAATGTCTGCTTACTCTCTGTCCTCACTTACCAAATTTCCCATTTGGGATAACAAGGGCCCAACATTTTCCCTCTTTAGCCTTTTTCCATTTATATACTTATAAAAAATTTTGGGGTTAATTTTACTCTCCTTGGCAATCCTTTTCTCGTTTTCCAATTTAGCCATTTCAATTGCCTTTTTGCAGGCTTTGTTGGCATCTTTGTATTTTATAAATGATATAGTTAATGTCCTGTCTGCCTAATCCATGAAAATGGGGGTGTCTCTCTGCTAGCAAAGCCAGTCTCTGACCAGTCCGGGCTGCCTGCTTTCCATGGAAGCTGCCAATTAGAGGATAAACTGGCATGTGTTGTCAGCTCATTTTATCACTTGTGCTTCTAACGGAGTACAAAAATAAAGGTTTGTTATCCTTTAAGACCATGTTGTAAGCAAAGTGATTACGCTGATCACTTTTGTCTATAGATAATTTCCCTAGCACCCTTAAATATATAGAGTTGTTCAGGTCAGTGTGTCCGTTCTCCAGCTTTCCTGTGCAGCGTGTGGAAATCAGTCTTCTCTATTTGTGCTGCGTGGGGAGACCAGTCTTCTCTATTTGTGCTGCGTGGGGAGACCAGTCTTCTCTATTTGTGCTGCGTGGGGAGACCAGTCTTCTCTATTTGTGCTGCGTGCTTATTCTTGTCTTTTCATTACAGGGAGGTGCTGGCCAGTGAAGCCATGCTCAATATCCCAACCAGGGCACACTGGAAAGAGTGTAAATCAAGTCACGTTGAAGAGGAATCGCTGGCCAAAGCTTTCAGAGAGGAATTCGAACCATATGATTTCTCAATGGAGGACTGAACATTTTGATTGGCTAAAGTCCTTCTTTTTTTTTATGTGCTCTAGTTGTTTCATACAAGCAGTATGGAAGTTGCCGTATGAGTGGGCTGTTTTGTCCTACCACAATGCACTGAATGCATGCTCCCATGTTGCCTAGACAAGGAAGTATCCCTTATGTGTTTGACGAGATTTCTTGGTTTAACAGCTGGCCAAGGCTTTCATTTTCATATTTACAGATGTAATATCTGTAAATATTGTCTAGGAATCTAGTAAACTAGCTTTTTGTATTGAATGAATGACCTTAATCTCTCTAAAGAAATTGTTGTATTTCAATTTTACATTTACCTTTGATAAAATGTGTTTGTTCAGGAGTCCCTGGTCTCCAAGCTCCTGTTTTGAATCTGTGCTTTTGTTATACAGCGATGACTTTCAGGCATAAGTCTCTTCTGATCTGCATTATGGTTTTTTTATAGCTTTTCAGTTTGTGGATTGCATCATTTTCCTTTTATCTCACTAATCCTTGTGAGTGTTTTTATTTTCTTACTGATATATAACTCCTTTTTTATTAAGTCATATTGAACTTGTTTTTACTGAAACTGTACAATGTCTCAAACTTTCAGAACATACATCATACAGTACAAAAAACATTCACAATATTAATAAAATCATTATTTAATCAACTGATTCAAATATCTTATCGAGTTGACCCATTAAAATTAAAATCCTTGTTCTATTTTATGTTGACATTTCATTTGATTATGTACCTCTAACAAAGACATCCTCTATATCTCTGTTGATCATTCAGGACTTAGTGGCTTACAAGAAAATTATATATTGACTAATGAGACTTTGTTTGTACATGTATTTCCTCTATAGTTCTATATTACTTGGGTGAAAAATCAGCAGCTCTGTGGGGAGGTTTGGAAGACCCATGTAGTGATGACTGAACCATACTTCAGTGAAGTGATGGTTTGTTGCATGAAGTAGATCTAACTAAGCTAGTGCTACTCATTTCTGGCGAATCGGCCTGTACAGTGTAAAACATGGCATAAAGAAAATAAAAATTCAAATTAGAGAATATTACAAACTCAAAACAATTTGACATTACATTTTAGCAATTAGTCAGTGTGACGACCATGCAAGCTTTTAATATATCTACCTCTCAAAATAAAGTAAAACACTGAACGATCATAGACACTCTAGCTAGAAACTTTATTAGTACTAATTAGTCCCCATTTTTAAATGCTTCTCATCCTTTCCAGCTATCCCAAAATGTACCAATTATCTGATGGATATGATAAGTCTCTCTCCAATATAAATTGTTGTATGTGTCATTTTCTCCAGTTTTACAATATTCATAGCCAAAAACATTTCTATCGTCAAGATCCTATGGGGAAATTACAAAAATTTCGGACCCAAATATAGAAGGGGTTTCTTTGAGGCAGGGGGCACAATAATTCCACATATTTCAGTCAAGACTCCAAACAAACTGTGCCATGCACTCCTTATTTTGTCACTAGACATGTTCAGACGTTCTCACAGTGGTTACTTCTCCAACACAAATCCTGATATGAATATCAATTCTATGCAATTTCTGTGGCACCAGACGAGGTTTCTGTTTGAAAAATAACTCTTGAATATTAAGACAGTGGGTATTCCTGGGTATTGACTAATTTTTATTCCACTAGTCCAAGTCAATGAAAATATTTAGCTTTTAATTGTTGGAGGGATAGATTAAGGTAGTAAGTAATCAAATATTTCCCTGTGAATGCTTCAGTATACCAAAACATTTTGGACAATGTTAAGCTTCCAACTTTGTGGGAACAGTTTGGGGGAAGGCACATATCTGTTCTAGCACAAAGTAAGATCCATAGAGACATGGTTGGATGAGTTTGGTATGGATTGACTGACCCTCCCAGAACCCTGACCTCAACCACATCGAACACTTTTGGGATGAACAGAAATGTAGAATTGCAAGCCAACATCAGTGCCTGACCTCACAATTGCTCTACTGGATAAATGGACAAAGGTTCCCACAAACACTCAAATCTTGTGTAAAGGCTTCCCAGAAGAGTGGAATCCGTTATAGCAAAGGGGGGACCAACTACATAATATCAACGCATCAATCAATGGTAAACCACATCTACGATTTTATTTAGGGACACATAAAAAATAAAAAAAAGTCATACTTCAATGACATTTATAATACATGACCCTGAGTAAAACAGTGATGTGTTTACCCTATTTAATGATTTTGCTAAAAGGTAGTTTATGGCAGGGCTCAACAAACCCCAGGTGCCAGGTCACCATGGCGACCAGGAAATTAGACCTGGCGCCTGGGTGCAGTCAGCCTCATGGTCCCCTTGCCGCTGCCATCCAATTTTTTTTTTTTAAATTCGCAGCGCGAGGGGGTAAAGTCTGCGGATGGCACAGACTGCAAGCCCCACTCCCTCGCGCAACGCGTGTCTGAGTGCCGGGTGTCGTCACGTGACATCCTGGCACTCAGCAGGCCAACCAACGGAAATCAGCTGCAGCACGAATGTCCCCCTCTCATGCAATGAGGTAAAGCAGCAGGGAAGGAGGACACGTTAAGAAGAAACCAAGAAAAGATTGTGTGAGGTGGGTGTGTGTTTGTATATATATGTGTATATGTAAAGTAGGTGTGTGTGAGGTGTTTGTATATATATGTGTATATGTAAAGTAGGTGTGTGTGAGGTGTTTGTTTGGATATGTGTATATGTAAAGGAGGTGTTTGGATATATGGGTATATGTGAAGTAGGCGTGTGTGTTTTTGAATTGCGTTTGTTTGCATGATTGTCTGGCTCCTAAAATCAAATTAAATTTGTCAAACCCTGGTTTATGGCATTGAACGGAGCAGCATAATGCAGAACAAATATAACTGAGCCACCTACAGTTATGACTATACCCTTAACCATCTGGTCATCCTACATGGTGGGTCTTCCCAACCTTTCTTCAATATTTTCTAAAGATTACAAGTCAATTTTAGCACTAGATGATTGCTGCAGTACACATTCTACCTGGTGTGCAAAACTGTAGGTAAACCAGTCAAATAGACACAAAGAGTGTTAAGATTTTATGTTACAGTGAGTGGCATCTGTACAACTTTATATACATATTAATATAGTGCCGGACAAGTAAACTCTAGCATACGCCACACCTGTAAAGCTTGAGGAAGTCCACAGGAAGGTGTAACTGTGTGATCTTTGCACCAATAACTAATTTAACAAGCATAATTATGTCCAGCTCGGAACGTGCAGTGACAGTCACTCCCAGTGTGCATCAGGTGAAGCAAAGTCATGTGTGATACGCAAGCAGTGGACATCTTGGGGTACTACATGAAAGAGGCACAGATGTGATGTTCATAGTCCAGTTCAATCAAATCTGGATATTTAGTCCAAAAAGAAGCTGCATGAGCCTCCAACTTATATCCCAATGTCAACATCCAGAACTGGCTTTCTTATGGGAAGATTTGCAACTCGAATTTAGGAGCCCACTCAAGAGCACTCTTCACCACAGCCAATGCGGCTGCACCCAGTGCTACTGTGAGACCCATGACTGCCAACTTCACTAGCCGGTTGGTTCGTGGCTTGGTAAGGACGGATTTGGCTCCATGTTCTGGATTGACAGGATCTCGGAAGCGTCGGCGAAGGACAGTGTCTGGATGCTGCTGTGTGGACGCCAACTCAAAGTCCTTGAACGTTGAGGCTGCAGTCCTGGAAATAAAAGAGACCGCTTAGTCATGTCATCAAATTACATCACACCCTCCAAACCGGTCTTATTGTAAAGGGTAGATGATTACATACTCATGTTATATGGTGCTCTGCATAGCAAGGTTTAAAAGTGGAATTAAAATGTATTTTGGTATACACAAAGATATTTTAATGTATGTTGTATGGAGTTATGCAGAGCGGGATTGTCCAATTGACAGCAAATGGGCCAGATGAGTTTTTGGGTAAGCCTAGATATGCAACACTGATTTAGAGAAAGAAAAAAAAAGATAACAAAAAAAGAACTTGTGTGAAACTCAGAATGACTACGTATAAGCTAAACCTCTTCTCTCCTGCTTTTCTAGTGTTTGTATTTCACCAGAACATAGAATTTGGTACCTCACCTTCCAACATTTCAAACCTCTAGAAAGTGATGCTTGTTTTTAGGGGACGGCTGAAGGTGTGACTGTGGCACGACATCACCTATAGATTTTTGGTGATCACTATTAATAAACTTGGGTGTCATTTAGAGCAATCAACAAAAAAAATGTACTTGCACTTATACACAGCATTCTACAGCATTTTCAGTTCAAACACAAATATTAAGAATTGTTGAAAGGCTCAGTGATATACTCAAATGCCTCAAAACATTAAGCTCCTAGAAAATAGGGACAGAAGGATTATGGTCCATAAGAAGAAGCACTTTGGAGGTATGTGGCGCTTTCTGCTGTACGCGAGGTATGTGGCACTTTCTGCTGTACGCGAGGTATGTGGCGCTTTCTGCTGTACACGAGGTATGTGGCGCTTTCTGATGTACACAGGGTATGTGGCGCTTTCTGATGTACGCGAGGTATGTGGCGCTTTCTGATGTACGCGAGGTATGTGGCGCTTTCTGATGTACGCGAGGTATGTGCCGCTTCCTGATGTATGGGAGATACTAAAATCATACGAAGTTACAGACTAAAGATGGCTGGATGTCTCACCTCTCTGCCTGATGCTGTAGTGCTGCTTCCCGTGAAAGCTCAGATGGGGGGAACTGAACAAAGAGATCTCCAGCCCGGCTAATGAGCAGCTCGTACGGAAGGTCTTGTGGGATCCGGGACAAAAGGTGATGCACGGATGCCATGTCACACTCACAGTCAAGCACCTCCTCCTCCCTGTGCAGCACAATCTGAAAAAAAAAAGTTGAGCATGACCTAACCCATACCTTCCATGCAGAAGACATGACTAGCAGGAAAGTACAGTCTCCCCATAAACTAGACATCCATGGAAGTGCTCGGGCTATAACTCCCATATTATTTTGACAGTCTCCAACAACGGTAGATGATTGTGAGCAGTATTCCCCCTCAGCTTTCTTCAGAATTGTGCAAGTCTGAAGAGAACATATGGAGGTTAATGTCATACAAATGATTATTTTCGCACTTTATTGAAGTGCAATTCCTAGATCATCCCATCTTGCTGTGCAGGGTGTGGCCTTTGAAGGCAGTGAATGCTAAATCACCTGCAAGTCTTATAGTACCAGCATGCTTTTTGATACACAGAGGAGATCAGATAGTAAATCCTTACCACAGCTGCAAAGTAGATGGGCATCAAAGGATGGCAAGCCAGAAAGAAGTCATACAACCTAACCACGTGTCTGAAGTCAGAAAGAACATGTCCAAACCATGTAATAAGCCAACTCAAGGCAAAGATGGTGCCAACTTCAGCCCTGGTAGAAAGACAAAACAATCACACAGAGCAACATCATTGCTATCTCATTCTTAAAGGGACACTAAAGTGTAAGGATAACTTTTGATAGCACATGCTAGTTTATCCTGTGATTTGCTTCCCTGGGAAGCAGGCAGCCCAGTCTGGTCAGGCTAGTGCAGAAAGAAACCCTTGTTTTTACATGAGATCAGCAAAGAGGACCTTAACTAGCCTCTAGACCTGCTGTGTCTTGGATGTGAGACACAGCAGAGTAAACTAGTGTATATCCATTAAGATACACATCAGGTTTACTCTGGACCAACAGGACATATTTTTAAAAGGAGGCATTTTTAAAAAAAATGTAGTCGTCTTTTAACCTCTTCATGACGCAGGCTGTTTTTATACTTCTGCATTTTTTTGTGATTAATTGTAATTTCAATGTTTCTTGTACCCACACATATTATATACTGTTTTTATTGCCATAAGAAGAGATTTCTTAAAATACCATTATTTTCATCATATAATTCACTATAATACAAGATCATAAAATATGATGAAAAATGTAAAAGAAAACAAAAAACCTTTTCTAACTTTGACCTGAAAAATCTTTTACACAATCACAAATGGTAAAAAAAGACCCTGTCTAGAAATAGTTTCTAAATTTTGTCCTAAGTTTAGAAATATGCCATGTTTACATAGTTTTTTTGGAATTTATAGGGCAATAACCTAAAGTACCATTTCTTTCCCCTAAAGGGACATTTTGACTTCAAAAGATCAACTTAACAATAGCTATTGTTTTTATTTTTTGTAATATTGCTGACTGCCACTAGGGGCAATCTAGCAATTACAAAGTGACCAAAGCTGTCTTTTTTAAAGCTTCTGAAGCTCTTACCCACAACAGAGCCACCACACTTCTGGTATGGTGCTGCTCTTCCAGCAATGGTGCATACTTTCACACCTATGAGCGATTGTTTTTGCACCACAGGGGTTTTTCAGTACTGCCTGAAGCCTCCTCATCAGGCAATTATTGATCTCCCTCTAACAGTGTTAAAGACGCAGGTACATATATGTCCTAGCGTCATGAAGCTGTTTACACCACACCTCTCTTATACAAGTCAAACGACAGCAGCCAAAGTCAACAGGACAGTACGATTACAAATGTTATAAGCAATAAATAAGCACACATTGGTTCCACACTCCGGTATCACAAATAAATTAAAGACCAGACTCAGCACTCCTTTTGACTATTTATTCCACCAGCTGGTTTTCAATTTATTTAGCATGGTTACAAAAGCACGTATATAATATAGCATTAGCCAGGGTGGCACAATTTTTACCTCTGCAGGAAGTCGTGCAGTGCTGGGTTCACTTGCTCTATGATTGGCATCAGGTAATTCAGAATGTGTTTAGTATTATCCATTGTGGGGTCCATGAAATCCCTGATCAGAAAAATATCAGCATTACACACAAGACAGGGACCTGGTTCAGGCATACATGGGTGTTTGTTACCGGTGCTGCAGTAGGGTTAATGTTGCTTATGTAGTTGATCAGAACATTCATTAACGTGTAGACAATAGGTGACTGAAAGAGTATGGGCAGGGATCAACCATCGGAAGAGGTGTGCATTTACAAAGAAAAGAAGTAGATTGTGGCACATGTGTAGCACAATGTAACTTATATCATGAAATTTGTGTGTCTGAGGGTAAGAAGATCTAATGCTGTGTGATGTTGAACACTTTATTATGATGTGAGGAAGGGAATGCCTTGAAAGTGAGGCTGGTCATCTTGTAATCACCATAGTACAAGAAAGGGGATGTCTGTAGGCTGAGAAATATAATCTTATGAAGGTTCAGAGTAATATTTTCACTAAGGTTCTCTGAGGAATATGGGATATATTTCAATGAGATGAGGAACAGCTCAGATACACACCTGAGGTGATGGGTGGACAGTTTATCCACGAGGGCAGTGGCCAACGGCCCTCCCACTACCAGCAGGAAAGTGACAACAATATCATGATATCCTTGGTAATAATGCAGCTGTGTGTTTCGGGCCAACACTTGCAGAATAATGTCAATCAGTTGCTCCTGCAAGTCTTCCCGCTCCTGAAGAGGCATCCCTGAGACAAAGCAAAGGATATCAGCCTCGAAATGTTAAAAGGCCCACCATAATCATTCATCCATACACATGCAGGGGGACTAATGGGTGGAAAGATAGTGGACACAGAACCTTATCCCCAACCAGTCTCCTCCTAAATCTCACCAGGAGGAAAGCGTCTTAATGAGCGCCGGACATCCAGCAGCACCTGCTGATAATCCTTATTATTCACACGCAGTTCTGGCCCTAAACAGGGAGAGGAGGTTGTAAGAATGACATGCTGTAGCCAGAACCCCTGTAACATTGCAAATCCACAGCACATACAATACAGTGTATGAACAGAAGACTCCAAAAGTATTCGTACTGTATTAGTTTCAGATGAAAAACTGGAATCAACTGAAATCAAATAAAAGTAAAAAGTTTATTGTTTTCTACCATTGTCTTCAATGTGTATGCTGCATAATCAGCTAAATACAGTTACCCTTTCCCCTGTGAAGACCCTCTCCATATACCTGGGGGTGGGGGCAAGTCTTCCACACGAACATTCAGGAGTCTAGGCCAAACCTGACAGCGGATCTCATCTGTCAGCAGCCCCCCCTCGCTAATCGCCATCCGTCGCAGTGTGGCCACATCTGGAGGATCCCTGATGAGAGCTTTCTGAATGTCACTCAACTTCCTGCGCCGCCGGAACTCGCTGCCTAGAAGATATGCCAAACTTAATGCCCAATATGATGATAACAAAAATTAACAGCCAGTTTAAGTGACAAATTGAGAAAGAGGCCAACCAATAAAATGCCTTATAAACAAACATTCCACCTGTATTTTTCAGTAAGAACAATACATATTTTACAAAGGCTTTTTAAACATTCTACCACTCTAGGTCATAGCACATCCATATCTTAACCCATTTACCTCTACTGCAGTGTCCCTGGCCTAAACCAGTCTTCAAGCTCCCTAGCTATTGAGGAGTTTGCTTTGTTGGCAGATTCATCAGCCACTTGCCCATTCTAAAATATCCACCACCTGCAACAATTAATAAGAAACCTGGAAATATCATGACAGCCTCTCAGAGACCTTGAGCATAGGTTTTAAGGAAGTATATTCAGTCTATTTGCCCTACAAACCTAATACTGTCAAATGTATATCCAGTTAATATGTTCCCTCTCTATACTGTGTATTATTACTATTCTTTTAATTAAATAGTGCTGAACAATGAGGTAACAAAACATACAAATAGTAGGAGTAATCACAAGTTAAATAAACCTGAACCGGAGGTGAGGAGATCCCAGTATCCAGCACCATATGTCCAGCAATATATTCCCTCTATACAGCTCACACATCCAAATTCCTATCCAGTTATACACGTCCTTTCTGTGTTTATAACTCCCAGTATATTTACAAACATGTATCCATTCAATACAGTAATTACCCCTCCCCAGCTCTTTCTCTCTCTCTGTTAGAGCACTGTCTGTTAATTGCCCTCTCTCACCATGTCTCCCTGGAGCCGCCCTCACGGACATACTCCCGGAAAGGGGTGGAGTTACCGGCTCCGTTACCGGCTCTCCTTCCCGGACATGCCTCCGCCCCGCAATCTCATGACATCACCACAACCTAGCCTTGCGCGTATCACTGACATCACATGACCGGAAAGGATGGTCCATCATCTAGGTCCATCCTCCCGACGCATAGGGAGGGGTGTGGCCACAGTTAGCTGCTGTGTCAGCAATAAGTGTGTAATGCTGAGCTGATTGTGGAGCTGGATGTGCTGTGTGTGTAAAACCAGGCTAATTTGGTTGTGTAGTTTGCTAATTGTGTACGTACAGGTTGTGTTTTTGTTTGCAGCCATTTTACTGTTAACCTTTATCAACATTTTCAGTGTTTAATTTTTCTTGTGTGATAATTGTTTATTGCATTTTTACAAATTTTGTATAAAGTCAGTGTACAGTCTTGAATTGTGCCTGTATGCAAATGTAGCAGCACAAGTAAAAAAAAAACCTAGCAGGTTTGGTATCAGAAATTGTGGGTCCATATAAGGAACAAATCCACCACTCTATTTCTTTTGCACTCCTTTCTTTATTGCCCCCACATCCCTTGTCACAGCACCACACCCAGGACACACTACAGCACCCACATTGCACACCCAAGACTTTTCCCAACCTGCACACCCAGGACAATGCCCCATTACCCATATTGCACACCCAGGACAATGCTCCATGCCCCATATTGCACACCCAGGACAATGCCCCATCCCCCATATTGCATACCCAGGACAATGCCCCATCACCCATATTGCACACCCAGGACAATGCCCCATCATCCATATTGCACACCCAGGACAATGCCCCATCACCCATATTGCACACCCAGGACAATGCACCATCAACCATATTGCACACCCAGGACAATGCTCTATCAACCAAATTTCACACCAAGGACTTGCCCCATCACCCTCATTGCACACCAAGGACTTGCCCCAGCACCGACTTTGCACTCACAAGACATGCCCCAGCACCGACTTTGCACTCACAGGACATGCCCAGCCCGACACTGGACTCGCAGCACCCACATTGGACTCGCAGGACATGCCCCAGCATCCACATTGCAGAACCAGGGCTTACTCTTTGTACTTCGGGACATGCCCCATCATCCACATGGCCCCCAGGACTTTCCCAACCCAGCACTCACAGTTGTCCTCCAGTTCCCTGGTGTCTAGTGTAGGCACTTGGATGTCTGTGCACTGCCCAGGCGCACAGACATTCTAGCATGCTGCCTCTTGTGCTCCCTGCGCATGTTCTGAAGTCTGAGTGCTGGTAAGTCATGTGAACTCCAACCAAGGGGTTGTCTGACCTCCAGCTGCCTGCTCGCCCTCTGAAAGTGAAAAATTAGTTGTTGGGCTAATTTAGATAAATTTGCCTTTCAGGGAATTGATAGGATTTTATTCCCTAAGAATGGAGGTGACGTTTTATGTAAGCTGATTTACACATAAGCTAAACAGATTTTCTCTTTACAAACACACGTTAAGATTGGTTTGAACTCACAATTTGATGTAAGGATCTACGTTAAGTGCTGCATCATTAGGGTGTGAAACTATGAAAGCAAGAAAAAAAGTGTGTGCACTCCACTCTCCGATAAATGCCAATAGAAAGTGCTGTATAATCAACCTATGATTCAGCGTGGAAACACGTAAAACGCGTAAGGTGTCCTTTCTCCCACAGTCTGTGTTTTGTACCCGGTCTGTTCATGCACTTAAATAAAGAACTTTCTATTGGCATTTATCGGAGAGTGAGATCTGGGAAGTTTAGAAGCCAAGTCAACACCTTGAACTCATTGTTGTGTTCCTCAAACCATCCCTGAGCCATTTTTGCTTTTTGGTAGGGCACATTATCCTGCTTAAAGAGGCCAATGCCATCATTGAGTACCATTTCCATGAAAGCGTGTACATGGTCTGCAACAATGCTTAATTTGGTAGTTCCTGTCAAAGTAACATCCACCTGAATGACAGACCCCAACATTTCCCAGCAGAACATTACCCAAAGCACCACACTGCCTCCACTGGTCATAATGTTATGGCTGATCGGTGTGTATATATATATAAATATATATATATATTTCAAATTTAGGGCCAAAGTAGTTGCCCTTTTTTTCTACAGCTACCTTGGTAAAGTTTACAATTCCCATCTCAATTCCCTGCATTTCTCGCTTTATTGAGAGAATAAACTGTCCCACATTGAGCCTATACTGTCATTTTATATTTTAATATTGTTGGTGACTCGTTTACTATATGCATATGTGGTTCTATGGTTCTAAGTATTTCAGAATCTGCCCAACTAAGTAGATGGATTGGGTGGGGAACATTTATGTCTATCATTGCAGTGTTTGTTGTTATTCATTCGGATATATTAGACAGGTATTGATTAATAGGTACTTTTTGCTGGACAGGGTGTGTGTATTTATTGTATTATTAAGTATTTTGATGCCAGGACATACATTTTACCTTTATGACTCTTTGCTGGGCACCTTCTTATGAATGCCATTTAAAGGTTTCCCACCCCTACATGTTCATAAATGATGGCTAACATTTTGGTAGTGAAAACCCACTGAGAAGCATGCGAAATGAATTCTAGGATGATCCACTCAGCTTCTGCCGCCCTGCACTCTATCCCCACAGTGAGAGACCCATGTTTTACACCGTATTTGCTCTAATACCGGTATATATATTTATATATATATATATATATATATATATATATATATATATATATATATAGTCACTTGAGAGGACTCTGAATAGGTTCCCTTTGCTTTGATTATATTTGAGTCTCTTGACATGATGCAAGATGAAAGTGACTGCTCTGGCTGGCTGAATGTGCCAGATCTGCTCTATCCACTAAAATTCGACTTTGGATGTCGACTTTCATTTTGAGACACACTCGGCACCCGATCATTTAACCTCCCATTACTTTCAATGTCTTGAAATGAAAGGCAAACTCAAAAGTCAAATTTTAGTTAATCGACTCATATGAGTAGAGTGTACAGCTTGTACCTGTGAATATACACTGTATTTTAACTTTTGCTTCTACTATAGAAGCACAGGCAAAAAAAAAAAAAGCTTTTAGTACCACTTTAGAATGTCAGCAAGCAAATATTAACATATATTCCACATAAGATGGACAGCAAGAAGAAAAGAACATATTTGCCAACAATCACGAATTTGCTGGCACAGTCCATGTTTTGGGATTGTGTACAATCAACATTGTATCCAAACTGTATGTCTAATACACACACAGTGTTTAAATACTGTACCAGAGCTCAATCTTGTGGGGGTTACACAACGTTGTGTTACATCACACAGTGTCACGTAACCCTCCCCCTTTTTGGCTCTGCCCTCTTGCATCATGGGCACAGATGTCCTTATTTTACCACTTACCACTTGGAGAAAATGAGTTAATCTGGTTGGTTAGCAGACTAGCTGCTGCATGGTACACTGCCTGCAGAGAATTAAGTACACATTGCTTTCGTTTATAGCATGCAACTAGCATCTGTTCATTTTCTGGTCCATGACCCTTCTAACTGTCATCTTCTGTGAACAAGAAAAAGCCAATCAGAAAAATAAAGCTCTCACAATTCAGGTTAGTTTATTCATTAGTTTCACAATAGATTAAGTCCATAAAATGTATCTTTCCCAAAAAGAACGGTTTGTTGGTGAAGTGGCAAATGAAAATCCAACTATTACTTTTTCTATCATAAAATATCTGTGTTACTTTAAGCAATTTTTTTTTTTAATAAACATGTTTTTCTATTACATATAATTCACATTAGTAATTTTGTTTGGGGTGCATGTGGGTGGTCCTACTAGCTTGACGGTATTTTACTGATTATACTGATCTTATCCTAGGCCAAAATATGTTGCATAATTTCCACCAATGACACCAAAAAAAACAGAGAAAATAACCATTCTTGCAACAGAAACTGATCTGATTAGAGAGTGCTGCTATTCTAGAGATAGAACGAAGTGATGTGGTTTCAATGCACACTGAAAAACAGTAGATACAATCTTCTGCAGAAGGATAAAGGAAGGGTAGCAATCTCAAAGCAAATATATGCCTAAATATAAACATTTTAAATACATCAATATGAGGATAACCATGGGACCAGCCTTTTTTTTTCTTTTTTCTTTAAAGGTACTCTGTCATCTCCATTACAACTTTTCATAGTTTAATAAAAGTAAACTATATGGACAAAAGTATTGGGACAAACCTCTTAATTATTAAATTCAGGTTTCAATCAGACCCATTGCGAAGGGTGTATAAAATCAAGCATCTAGCCATGCAGTCTGCTGATTCCACAGCTGAAGTGTTCCAAAATTCCACTGGCATTAATATCAGCACAAAGACTGTGTAGTGGGAGGTTTGTGGAATGGATTTACATGGCCAATCAGCTGCATGCAAGTCTCACATCACCAAACACAATGCCGAGCATTCGATCGAATGGTGTAAAGCACACTGCCACTGGACTATGTGGCTCGACTGGGGGTAAGCAAACTGTCCATACATGGACACCAGTGTGCGTGGCAAGGCCTGTGAAGGTTCAGTAGACATTAGACATGTGCATTCGTTTTCGGACGAATGCATTTTCGGACGAAAATAGCATTTTCGTCCATTCGTCCGAAAAACGAATAACGAAAATATTAACTAACAAAATCCGAATGAACGAATGGTTAATAAACGAAAATCATTCGTTCATTCGTCCATTCGTGCTATTGGCATTCTAAACCGAAATAGAGTCGGTTTATACAATACCAATAGCATTGTACATTCCATAAACCGACATGAATGACTTTCGGTTTATGGAATGCATGTAATGCTATTGGCTTTCTATAAACCGAAATTGAGTTCCCATTCATACGAATAGGTCAATTGACCTATTCGTATGAATGGGGACTCTTTCGGTTTATAGAAAGCCAATAGCATTGCATGTATTCTATAAGCCGAAAGTCTTTAAAACGAACGACGTTCGGTTTATAGAATACATGTAATGCTATTGCTGTTCTATAAGCCGAAAGTCTATAGACTTTCGGCTTATAGAACAGCAATAGCATTACATGTATTCTATAAACCGAACGTCGTTCGTTTTAAAGACTTTCGGCTTATAGAATACTATTGGCATTCTATAAACCTAACTAGAGTCGAGTCCCCATTCATAATAAATTCTTATGAATGGGGATTCGACTCTAGTTCGGTTTATAGAAAGCCAATAGTATTCTATAAGCCGAAAGTCTTTAAAACGAACGACGTTCGGTTTATAGAATACATGTAATGCTATTGCTGTTCTATACGCCGAAAGTCTATAAACCGAACGACGTTCGGTTTATAGACTTTCGGTTTATGGAATGTATAATGTAATGCTATTTGCAATGGCATTACTATAAACCGAAATAGAGTCGGTTTATAGAATGCCATTGCCAATTCCATAAACCGAAATTCGTTCATTATGTCGGTTTATGTAATGGCTATTTTGCTATTGGTATTCCATAAACCGACTCTATTTCGGTTTATAGAATTGCCAATAGCATGAAATGATTTGAATTTAGTATTAAAAAATAAATTGGAAAAAAGTGGAGAGTTTTAACCCCTTTGTGATGTATGGTGCTTGCGTCCCAAATGACGTAAGCACCAAAACGTCACGATTTGTTCCTGGCCACTGATCACAAGGTGATCGTTAGCCAGGAACACTATGGCAGAGACCCAATCAGGGTCTTAATAGACCCTGTGGGTCCCTGCCCAAAAATTGCAAGCCCTTCGGACGTCACGCACGATTTAGAGAAATGTAGCTGGTGCTCGTTTTTGAGCACCAGCTAAATTTCCCCTGTCAGACTGAGGCCATTTAAAATGGCCTCATCTGACAGGTAGGATCCCGCTGCAAGTGCCTGCAGCATGATCTGAGCCGCGATATGAGCTGTTTAACACAGGACGTACTATGCCGTCCTAACGACTTTAAGGGACTTAAAATCAGGACGACATAGAACGTCCCAACGTCACAAATGGGTTAACGTTTGCTCTGGTCATAATCACAGCACAGGCTTGTAGGAGTTAACTGTAATTACATTAATACATGAAAAGAATATAAGTAATATAGTAAAAATGTACAAAATAAAATTTATTTTGAAAAAACTAAATGAGGTCCATAAACTTGGAAGGAAACGGATCACAGTAAAAAGAAACTCAGACTATAAGACTGGGATCCAGGTCCCCAGCAGAGCTGCAGGGGACCTGGATCCCCCTCTCTAACAGCAGGGGATGTCTGCGCGATGAGCGCAGATCTCCCCTGCTGCCGCCCGGCATGACCGCCGGGACTTCTATGATGAAGCTGGGTACTTCCGGCTTCCTCATAAAAGTCCTGGCGGTCGTTCCGGACGGCAGCAGGGGAGGTCTCGCTCATCGCGCAGACATCCTCCGCTGCCTCGCTAGCCACCAGGGAGAATCGGGCAGCTGGGGGATGTCTGCACGAATCGTGCAGACAACCTCCATGCTGCCCGACACTTCCGTCTATTATGTATAGTGCATACATCCCCCGGCTGCCCCCACTAGCCACCAGGGAGCAAGAAACAGGTAAGGGGGGGACAGAATAACAAGGGGGGGGGCAGAGTAACGAGAGGGGGGGAGAGAAACAAGGGGAGGGAGGGGGGAAGAGACAGAAACAAGGGGAGGGGGCAGAGAGAAACAGGGGGAGGGAAGGGGGGAAGAGACAGACACAAGTGGAGTGAGGGGGGAGCCAAAGGGAGGGTGAGAGAGAGACAACACTAAGGGGGGGAGAGCGACAAATCTGGGGTCAATGGGAAAGAGAGAGGCAGCATTGTCACATAAAAGGAAATAAAAACAAGAATTTTTTTATTTCATAATTTTTTATTAAAAAAGCAATTTACATGTGAATATATACTAGACATGTGCATTCGTTTTCGGACGAATGCATTTTCGTCCGAAAATTGCATTTTCGTCCATTCGCCCGAAAAACGAAGAACGAAAATGCTAAGCTAACGAAAGCCGAGTGAACGAATGGTTAATAAACGAAAATCATTCGTTCATTCGTCCATTCGTAGTACTATTGCATTCTATAAGCCGAAATAGAGTCGGTTTATAGAATACAATAGCATTTAACTATACGGAGACAGAGTCTCCATTCATAAAATTATGAATGGAGACAAACGTATAGTTAAAAGCCGACAGAATATAAACCAAACGTTCGGTTTATAGGCTGTGGGCATTTAACTATATGGAGACAGAGTCTCCATTCATAAAATTATAAATGGAGACTTTGTCTCCGTATAGTTAAAAGCCGGCATTTAACTATACGGAGACAGAGTCTCCATTCATAAAATTATGAATGGAGACTTTGTCTCCGTGTAGTAAAATGCCCACAGCCTATAAACCGAACGACTTTCGGTTTATAGACTTTCGGCTTATGTAATACATGTAATCCTATGGCTATTCTATAAACCGAACGTTCGGTTTATAGAATAGCAATAGGAATACATGTATTCCATAAGCCGACAGCCTATAAACCGAACGTTCGGTTTATAGGCTGTCGGCATTTTACTACACGGAGACAGAGTCTCCATTCATAAAATTATGAATGGAGACTTTGTCTCCGTGTAGTAAAATGCCCACAGCCTATAAACCAACCGTTCGGTTTATAGGCTGTCGGCATTTTACTACACGGAGACAAAGTCTCCATTCATAATTTTATGAATGGAGACTCTGTCTCTGTATAGTTAAATGCCGACAGCCTATAAACCGAACGACTTTCGGTTTATAGACTTTCGGCTTATGTAATACATGTAAACCTATGGCTATTCTATAAACCGAAAGTCGTTCGGTTTATAGAATAGCAATAGGATTACATGTTTTCCATAAGCCGAAAGTCTATAAACCGAAAGTCGTTCGGTTTATAGACTTTCGGCTTATAGAATACAAGTAATACTATTGCCTTTCTATGAACCGAACGAGAGCCCCATTCATAAGAATTTCTTATGAATGGGGCTCTCGTTCGGTTTATAGAAAGCCAATAGTATTACATTGTATTCTATAAAACGAACGAATAATAATGAACGAAACGAAAATAATGAACGAATTTCGTCAGAAACGAATGCATTAATGAACGAAATTCGTTTTAGACGAAATAAAGACGAAAACGAAACGAAAATTTTAGTTTTGCACATGTCTAGTAGACATCATTAAATTGTCCATCACAATGTCTACTAATGTCCACCATGAACAATGCTGGTGCCAATCCCTTTTGCTTAACTCCAAACTCTTATTAGGTATTCAGTCACTTCATCTTACTAAAAAAAAAAAAAAAAAACACCTCAGTTGAAATGTCTATAAATGTGCTTGGAAAACCTGCACATTACAGGTAGAAAAGCACTATAAAAGGACAAATTATTATTAGAAAAGTTATATTACTAAAAAGGCATGTCACAAAGCCTTTACATATATGGCTCAAATCTCTAGAGGACCTGTTATTTAAACTGCATTTAAATTAAAACACAGCTGTCTCTTTAAAATCTGCAAAGCTCAAAAAATTCAGAATCTCATAAGTAGAGAAATCACTCTTTTAATTAAACAGAAAAGGTAATACTTATTATTTATGGGAAAAAAGAAAAACATGCTATGTGTGGGAATTTTTCTTGTATAGTTAATTGTTTTGGACACAGTTTAAAATATTTTGTACATGATACTAGTTAGCAAGCATCCAAGTGGAATGGCTCATCATTGCTATTGATTTGATCATTTTAAAGCTGAAGGATACCTTGCAGTACTGTGCTTGCTGTTCATCCCCTGTGATGCTGACAGGAATAATTCTGTCTGTTTCAGTGGAAAGTAAATCCACACGTTTCAGTGTTCAATACAAACCCAGTATTGTCACAGACTGTGCTGATACATTTCCTGGTACATTTTCTACAAAGGGGTTAATAATGACTTGCAAATAACCACTGGTATTTATGCAAAACACATTTCCCCAGCTCCAAAAAGTGAGAACAATGAATGATATAAGTTACTTAGAACACTCATATAAAGGAAGTAAAATTAGTACAAAAATGTTATCATCGTGAATAGGTTTAGAAATAATTCCCAACATCCAATTTTAAGTGTTGATGGAAGTGTTTGTGGTGCCATAGGTAATCCTTGGTTTTAGATCCATTATTGTTATTAAAATTCCTTATATTTGGAATTGCTGGGTACAAACAAATGGTGCTTTGCACTGTACAGCCAGGAACATCCAAGCTGGAGACCCTCTATAGACCCTGTCTGTCCCTTCCAACATCCCGCTATACTTTGTGACGTCACGAAGGCGTGCCCGAACCCATGTAGCGGACGCAAAGTTGCCCCACCTGACAGTGGGGACCCCGCTGCGGGGGGCCGCGATGAGCTGTTTATTGTAGGACGTTCCATGCCATCCTACAAGCCTCTAGGCACTAAAAAGTAGGACGGCCTACAAGTGGTAAGGGGTTAAATAATAATGCAAGACTACAAATAAAGCATCTTATTGAACTCTGTTTCCTTGTATAGCACTATCAAGGGGAGATCCTGTTGTTTCGAATTTTTGTCTACGGTTGTCCTTTAATGATGTTCTATAGACCTTCACAGATCTTTACGGACACGTTATCTATCCCTGATATCAACAATGGACAAGCAGAAATGTGACCGCTAATTGGTAAAGTGTCTTTCAAAATACCAGTCAGTATGTAAACAGGGTGTACTGCATAATGTCACTTTCCAAATTACTACCATAAGTGGTGTCCACTTTCTTATTACAGCATACGTCCCAACTACTGCCTCCCACCGAACCTGGCCACCGGAGTGCAGAACTTAGAAGGTGGAGTGTCAGTGCTACCTTGCTAGCGCAATCAAACAAATTGTCAGTGCCATTGCAAATGTACCAATATGCGCATGTGTACTGTGCATTCTACAGTGTCTAAGAGAATGAAATCAACAAGAATTATCATTATTACTATTTTTGTCTTTAGTGTGCTGTCATATTCTTGGTTACAACCATCTGGTGGCAACTTTAGGTACTGTATGATTTTATAATGGTTCATTGTGTTATTTTCCTGTTCTGCACGGATCAGATAGAAATGAAGAAATGGCTGCTGCCTAATGGCTTTGGGATATTCAAGGCACTTTGCTAAAGGAAATGATGACCGAGGTTCAAAATCTAGGCTAACATGAGTTGGAGAAATTATCAAGTAGGCTGCTTTTCTAGCTGGACCACTTTCAGTCTAAATATTGTGATTAGGTTGTCAATTTACAACAGTTCTCTGTATTGTGAATGAACCCCTTTGTTTTGGATATGTTTGCATATATGGATAGGTAATGGAACAATGGCAGGAATGTGTCACTCTATATCCGGATCACCATTGCACCCAAAAGCAAGTCATTAGAACTGAAAGGAGAAATGTTTGGCACTTTCCCAACTACAGGATCTGGTACACAGTAGAAAATATAGGCTGATCAATACATAGCCATTGAATTTACAGTAAGATAGAAAAAAGTGGATTTTTGCCATTCTGTAAAATATAGTCTAACTAACCGCACAGTATTTAATATATCAGCAGATCTTAGTTTCCTGTTTTTTTGTTTTTTTGTTTCTTGGCTAAACATATCAATTAAAATACAAGAATCCTCTTTGCAAATTACCCCATACTGTGCCTACTGGTTTTACCCCTGTGACACAAAGGTCAGTTGTGAGTACAAGATCCGGAAACGGAGACCCGTCAGTGTTCCGCTATGAGTATCACATTCGCAATCATGCCCAATGGTCCAGTTAAGGTTGCCACCTTTTCTTCCAAAAGATCCCCGCCATGATCTTGCCTCCATAGACTTCACAATCCTACTTGCCACCCAGTTGGTATTTTACTGGCAGGTCGGTAAAATATTGGTATTTATTTTTTGAAGAAACGGTGGCATCCTTGCACCCTGCAATGAGCTAGAGAACTCGAGTTGGCACAAGAGTCCATTACTCTGCTGTAACTACCAGCTGCAGCCAAAAGATCCAGTGTTCATCTGGGTGTCCCAGAGGATCAGTTGAGGTGGCACGAAGTGATATCATAAATAGGAGACAGCACTTGCACAGTCTCTTAATCTATGCCTCTGCTACCATAATATTATTATTGTTGTGCTCCACACTTGTACTGCAAACCAATGTATAGGCAACAGAGTCCCTAACGTTGTTTAGTTCTCCTATTTGCCAGTTTCCTACTTTGCTGTTTTGCAGTCGTGCTTACATACACACACCACAAGTAGTTTTTATTTTTCTAACAGTCAGAAATTTGGTGCCGGAAGAGAAAACTTGTCAACCAGCATATCGTGTGGTCAGAAATAGGAAACTGTCATCACACCCGGAGAAAAAAATTAATTTCTCAGGAAGCAAGGCGGCAGTGATGCGTTAAAAGATGAAGTGCAAGGTAACGTTTACTGAAAGATCAGTTAGAAAATACCAGTAATGGTAAATAAAGACTTATTAGGAGAGGTGAAATGGAAGAATAAATAAGAAAGGATAGAGGGAAGATACATAGGGAGTAATAGGAGGAGTTATAGAGATTTGTGATATGGAATAATAATAGATTATACAGAGAGGGCAGGGTTACAATGGAGTAATAGGAGGAGTTATAGGGTTCATTTATATGGAGTAACAAGAGTAATTATTGGGAGGAGTTTTTAGAAGTTACAGCAGGAGTATTAGGGAGGGACAGTCAGTAAAATTACTGGAAGGCATTTAAATGGATACAATTAGGTATATTAATTAAGGTATTTTGGTTAGTAGTAGAATCGTGTATTTAAGAGGTATATCAGCCATTAATCACTGAGATCAGGAAGGCTGACATTCGCTATTTATTTAATACAATACTGAATATTCTTTCATGAATAGTGTTAGAAGCTATATTAATAATTTTAGCTGCTGATAAGAATGACTTTCATTAGTTGGTAACCCTGAATAAGAGTTATATGGAGGTATTATATGGAATAATAAAAATAAGAGTAATTACAGTGAGCACCAGAAGCAGTTTGATACCTCCCACGTTTGGAGGGATAGTCCCTATTTTGGAACACAATCTGCCTGCCACTCTTTCTTTACCCTGTCGTTCCTCTTCTGTAGGAGTTCAGAATGTTTGGTGTGTCGCTCAAAATAAAGTCATTATGAAGACAAACAATTTCTTAAATAGTTATCAACAGGTCACAGAGTCATCTAAAAATGCTTGATAATACTATCAAGTCTTTCTTTGGTCTTTCAAAATGGTGGGTATTAGGTTATGTGTTATATAGAGCTATAGCAGGCATTATATATGCAAGGCTTATACATTCCATCACATGAAGCAATAGGATGTGTTATAGAGAGATTTTATATGATGCACTGGCAGGAGTTATGGTGTTATATAGAGGAATACAGAGAGGTTATACACACTTAACTACCACATGCTGCTATATAGAGCAATATGAGGTATTACAGGGAGGAGCTACATGAAGCAATAGGATGGTTTACCCATGCAGTGCTTCCTGCTGATACTAATAGCCTCTCCAGTTCCTCTTTTTCTCTGCCTGAAGCTGGTCTTGAAGCATAACTCCAGCCCCACAGATAACATCTGAGGTGTGTATAATGATATCTTCTTCCCCCACCTGTATTTACACAGAATTCACAGAGAAGAGCCAGTAGTGCCCACTCAATTCATTGAAAGGGTCGTTGGCCCTGAGTGTGGGACTCAGAACATGTTCTGCAACAGGTGAAAACTACTGTATGTGTATGTGCAGTGAGTGACCCTAACCCAGTCTACAAAGAATTGACAGAAAAGTCCTCACTATATAAACCATGAACTCAGGTCATTAGTAATCTGGATCTGAATTATAGTCCTTCTGTCCTTCCATTTGTCTCTGCAGTTCTACCTGTCTGTCTCTACACTGCTATCCATCTTTATGTCTGTCTCTGAATTACAGCATGTCTTTGCTTTTACCAGTTATGTTTCACTTTTCTCGTAATATGTTGTATGTGTGTCTCTAAACCACTGATTGTCACAATATAGTTTATGTCTATTTCTTCATTTATCTTTCTGTTTTACAGATTTCGTCTTGTTCTGCATTTCTTTTTGGGGAAGCTGTGACTGTCGCTTTAACTACAACGTTTGTGAAATTAAAACTAAACTCCCATTGTTCTATTACTAACTGACCAGTCAATTACCCCTGCGACCCTCATTAAGCAGATGATTCCTGGCTTTAACATGTGAAATCTTCTGCAGTAATACTGGCTCTGAGATCCCACTGATTATCCCACTGGAGACAGCTCTCGGACACGTAAGATCTTTTGTATATTTATGAATCTATCAGTGAATCTATCCATCACCTACATGTACATCATCTACAAATACATATATTAATCTGTGTGTGTATTTATGTGTGTGTATATATATATATATATATGCATAAACATATAATCAATATGTCATCTATCTAGCTTTATTTCTTCCTTTTTGCTCCTTCGACCTTTCTCTACACCTCATTTAATTCAGCCTTACTTCTCTATCCTCGAAGACCCCCCCCCCCCCACAATCCATCCTCCTACCCAGTATCGCTTTCCCCTAGATCCCAACTCTCTGTTATTTCCATCACTGTGTTTTCCCTTCTCTGTGATCCACATTTGTTTTCCCTCATAGCATGGGTTGTATGAAATCAAAAAATTCTACGGAAGCACCAGCCAAGACATGGACGACTACAAAAGACTCAGAGGTTCACACACTGTATGTTAAAGACCCAACTTCTAATAAATTTGCGGTAAGTACAAAATACAACAAAATGCAGGAGCATTTAGGGGCTTCACTATGCTACATATAGAAACGTACAATTTGTCGACAGATAAGAACCATCCAGCCCATCTACTCTGTCCAATTCTTGCCTAAACACAAACTAACAAATAGTTTTATAAGTTCCTGGTTTTGAATACTTTCATTCGTTTCTGGCCTTATCTTTTATCTAGGAGAGCCTTATGCCCATCCCACACATGCTTAAACTCCTTCTCTGTATAAACATCTACCACTTCCTGATATTACTTTAATTAAGACTATGTCCTCTTTATGTCGTAGTTTTTCTTCTTTTATAAATTCTCAACTTCTTTACCGTGTTGATTCCTTGTATGTATTTAAATGTTTCGATCATATCCACGCTGTCACATACGTAATATGATACCCACACGCACAGATCATGTAGCTTATGGTTGATTGAGATTGACAGATCTTTTAAAACTTTATTTCACAGCATAAGCCCGAGATTTTCACTGAGAGCCCCAACAAGACAGGTGAGTGCTGAGAACAATGAAAATATTGTAATTTACTTAATACACCTTTTTACATTTTAGCATAGTTGCCAACAGTCCCAAATTTACCTACAAAGTCCTGTTTTTTGGGATCCTGTCCCATCAATTTCGGGTATATCAGAGCTTGCCTGCTGCCTGTGCACAGTGTACAACACTCTGCAGAGGCAGCATTGGATTTAAACATTCACAGTCTAAAAACCGAAGAATAGAGCTCCAGTCTCTTGGAAATTGTAGCGGTGATACTGGAGCTCAATCTTGAGAGGTTACGGAACGTTGTATGACATCACACAGTGTCACGTAATCCCGCCTCTTTTTGGCTTACACCGTGTGTCCTGGGTCCTGCATTTCAAAAGTTGGCAGGTATGTGTTAGTATTATTTACTATGTGGGACGGTCAAGATGGGTAACTCATTATTCCTCGGCAGTTTTTCATTTTATTTTTTAAATTTTTGCATAAAGCCCTGTCGCCATTTGATAATATTTTACACACATTCAGTTGACCTTTTTCATTCAGACGGGTTGATTATTTTGTGTACATACTCACTTTATAATTGGTGCAGGTCTCAAAACATGTATGTCGCGAGATAATTGAGATAACATCTTTGAGGATTAAGAGTGAGGGGATGAAGTGGCAGCTCAAGTGATGGTTTGCAGGTGCAAATGGTAAGCGGTTATGAGACTGAAGAAGGGTCTTAGGCCACATGAGGAACATAGTCTATGTACATGGCGGCTGAGTGGTTGAGGACTTTGTACATTGGAGTCAGTATTTTAAATATGATGCCATTGTAGGATTTTACAGAGTAAAGCACCAGACGAGGAGTAGGAAGTGAAAAGGATTATCAACACTATTTTGAGTGTCACCTGCATATTGGTAATATTGGGAGCTAAATCTTCTTCTCCCCCCACGATTTCTTGCATCGCTAACTATCTGTTGGCGATCTCTTTCTGCATCTCCAACCACTATTTAAAACTTAGCATTTTCAAAAACAGAACTAATAATCTCCTGACCTCCAAACTCCACCTCAATTAGGGTTGCCACCTGGCCGGTATTTTACCGGGAGGCCGGTAAAAAAATTGGCATCAGGCCAATGTTAAGTTTATGGAGACAGTACCAAGACCCTAAACCCTAATTCTAAACCAACTAAAATCGGTAAAATACTTACCTTTAGCGATGAAATGTCCCGCGATGAAATCTCCAGCGACGATCTGTCTTGTGCTGTAGAGTCGGCGGTGAAGCGGCTGCGCGGAAGCAGCCGCGATGAAGTGTCCCATCCCCGTCCACATACAATGCTGCCCTTGGCACTAAATACTGCACTGATCCTATGTTCTTATTTGCTCATTATTTATGGTTCTCCTTCTCTCATCACATCTTCCCACTCATGTCTACAATATTCTCTCAAATTCGCCCATATCTCTGAATCTCACTTGAACAAAATCCTCAGTTTTCTCCTTCCTCGTCACTTTTTAAACTGGGATTACAGTTAAAAAAAAAAAGTCGTCGTCACCCCCCGAAATAAATGGCCACATTAGGATGAATGAAATGATTTTGTTTAACATTTTCTTTGTATCAGAAACCCTTGATGAGATCCCCTTTCAAAATGGAGGTCTCTTACTGCACTAGTAGCGAGAGACTGTCAGCAATAGCAGCAGTCCTAATGCTTCCTAGGGAAGAGGTCAAACTTCCATACACCTTAAAAAGTAAATGGCAGTTATTTTTTTCACATGTGCTTCTATATTAGAAGCACAAGTTAAAAAAAAAAAAGTTTATTGGCTCGTTAACCATTGAAATCTGCTTAATTAAACACGATACCAAAATGGGGCCAGTTTATTTAGTTTCATTTGTATGTTCATTATTCTCTAATTGCAATCTAGTTATAATTAGGCATTAATTAAGGGGTTTAGAAAATATAAAGTTCCTCTCTCCTGCTTTTGAGGGAGAATAGCGACCTTCATTTTGACATTTTATAGTGTGAGCTTGTGAGGCAGGGGACTGTTCTTATTCCTTAAAGGGACTGCAGGGGACCTGGTTCCCCTCGCAAGCAGCCGGTGGATGTCTGTGTGATGCGTGCTGACAACCTCCACTGCTGTCTAGCACTGCTGCCAAGATTTCTATGACGGAAGGTCATGTGACCTTCTGGTGGTCTGTCAAAGAAGACTAAAGTGTCGGACAGCATTGGAGGATGTCTGCACGCATCACGCAGACATCCACCGGCTGCTTGTGAGGCTGCCCCCACTAGCCACCAGGGAGATTGGGGCAGCCGGTGGATGTCTGCACAAAACGTGCAGGTATCCTCTGGTGCTGCCCGGCACTTCCGTCGGGTCTTCTATGACGGAAGCCGGGAGGTCACGTGACCTTCCGGTGGTCAGTCAAAGAAGACGGAAGTGTCGGACAGCATCGGAGGATGTCTGCACTCATCACGCAGACATCCACCGGCTGCCCCCACTAGCCACCAGGGAGATTGGGGTAGCCAGTGGATGTCTGCACAGTACGTGCAGATATCCTCTGGTGCTGCCCGGCACTTCCGTCGGGATTTCTATGACGGAAGCCGGGAGGTCATGTGACTTTCCGGAAGTCTGTCATAGAAGACGGAAATGTCTGGCAGCATCGGAGGATGTCTGCACACATCGCGCAGACATCGATCGGCTGTCCCCATTAGTCACCAGGGAGATTCGGAGCAAGTCTAGCAGGGGGAGCAGCTTGAGGTAAGTCTGGGGGAAACATTGGCAAAAGTGTGGGGGGAGCATTGGCAAAAGTGTGGGGGGAGCATTGGCAAAAGTATGGGGGCAGATGGCTGTGTGGAGGGCAATCCATTGGGTAAGTCGGGGGTGCTGATTGGCAAATCAAAGCAAGAAATGCATTTTCTTTTCTATCACAATTTTTATAAATATGAAAATAACTGATAACGTGAATATTTACAAGTAATACTTTTTTCCTATAGGGTAGTCTTATATTCAGACCTATTCTTATTTTTCTAAAAGAATATCCAAAGTTTGGGGGGTCGTCTTATAAAATCAGTGTTGTCTTATATTCGAGCAAATACGATACTTTAAAATGCATGTTTTACTTTGCTTAAATATAAAATTACAGCTAGATGAATTTGTGAAATTACAGCAGGAACCACACTAATTGAGTAAAAGTCAGTTTCCTTTTTTTTTTTGCTGCAGGAACCAATAAGAATAATTTCATTCAAATTAATGGAATTTCCTTTCTCTCTGGTGATGTCATCAGATAATGTGTTGCATTGTTAAGAGATCCTACTATGTACAGGTCAAGTCATTTACAGTCCACACAATGTATTATATTCCAGCAGCACAGGAAGTGAATAAATGAAACAAACTTCATATGCTCAGTGTCTATATAATCAGTGCTGCCGCACCTGCAGAAAAGTAATCACTGGGGTAGATTTGAGCCAAATATAAAAAATGTGATTTATGCAGAATGCCAGCATCAAATTATACTGAAAAAAAGCCTGTGCACGATACAAGCAGTAATCTTCAACTTGCACCAAACTGAGCTTGGGGACTGTCCCTTTAAGACTGTAGTTTCTTAATCTTGGAAAGAATATAGTTCATCCAAAGTTCAGGTCTTTGCCATACCAATGAGTCATTATTATACTTACTAACAAGGAATAGAAACTATTGTCTTGGATAGGCCTACTGTAAATGAAATACAGTTAAAAAGACCTTGATTTATTCCTTTTACCCATTGTATTCCTTTTAGTTCCACAGAGGTTCATTAAAGGGTCTAATTAATAAAGAGAGCATTGCAGGGAATTGAGATGAGAATTTCAAACTTAAGACCAAAGTAGCTGAGTTGGAAAAATTCTTCCATTCAGCTTCATTGGAGAATTTTTACAACTCTACTAGGTACTTTGAATTTAAAATTCCCATCTCAATGCCTTGTAGTTCCCTGAAATTCTCTCTTTATTGAGTAGCAATCCCAGGCATTTTTTAAATCCACTGGAGTGCTATTCATGTTATCTACTACCCTATTTTTTTTACATTTCCTTACAGTAATTCACCCTCTGACTTCACTTCAGACCTTCTTGTTTTTTTACTTCTTCTTTTAAAAATACTTCCTTATTATAATTGTTTAAAACTGCAGAGAAAGCCAAAGTATGTCTCATGAATATATAGGGGGTTATGTATAAAAACTCCCACACTGTAAAAAGATGCAATCACCTAACAGAAAGAAACAAAGTGCCGTATTTGATCGAATGTAAGACAAGGTTTTTTTCAGAGCAAATACTCTGAAAAAGACCCCTCGTATTATATTCGAGGTCGTCTTATAGTCTGACCTCAAATCGAGGTCTGACTATAAGACTTGGATCCAGGAGAGAGAGACAGACAACATTGGGGGGATGGAGGGGGAGAGAGACAGAGACAACGTTGGGGGAGGGAGGGGGAGAACAACAGAGACAACGTTGGGGGAAGGGAGGGGGAGAGAGACAGACAATGTTGGGAGGAGAGAGGAAGGGGAGACAGAGACAACGTTGGGGGGAGGGGGAGAGAGACAGAGACAACGTTGGGGGAGGGAGGGGGAGAACAACAGAGACAACGTTGGGGGAAGGGAGGGGGAGAGAGACAGACAATGTTGGGAGGAGGGAGGAAGGGGAGACAGAGACAACGTTGGGGGGAGGGAGGAAGGGGAGACAGAGACAACGTTGGGGGGAGGGGGGGAGAGAGACAACGTTGGGGGGAGGGAAGGGGAGAGAGATACAACATTGGGGGGAGAGAGAGACAACGTTGGAGGGGAAGGAGATGGGAGAGAGGCAGCGTTGGGGGAGAGAGACAGCACTGGGCAAGTCTGGGGGTAGGGGCAGCACTGGCACATAAAAGGAAATAAAAACAAGAATTTTTTCATATAATTTTTATTAAATATGAAAAAGCAATTTACATGTGAATATGATATATACAAATTAAACTTTTTTCTATAGGGTAGTCTTATATTCAGGCGTTTAGTTTTTTCTTAAAGGAATTTCCAAAGTTTGGAAGGTCGTCTTATATTCGAGCAAATACGGTATTTCATTTACATGAGCTAATATATAAACCCAGTGGGGCCTATTCCATGCCACCAATACTAACTCCTAATACTAACCATGAACCCCAATACTAACTCCTAATACTAACCCTGATCCCCAATACTAACTCCTAATACTAACCCTGAACCCCAATACTAACTCCTAATCAGGGCCGATCCTGGGCGGGTGCACGGGGTGCACCGCGCCCAGGCGCACGGGAGGAGAGGCGCTGTAGCAGGGAGCTCTCTCCCTGCCGTCCTCCTCCTTGTTAAAGCAAGCACAGCGCGACGGGTGCAAGCTCCGCCCCCGTCGCGTTCTGTGATTGGCTGCTGCCGGGAGGAGGACGTTCTCTGCCAAGACACCATAGAGAACATCCTCCTCCCTGCAGCCAATCACAGAACGCGACGGGGGCGGAGCTTTCCCCCGTTGCTCTGTGCTTGGATTACCAAGAAGAAGAAGGAGGAGGAGGTGATGGGGGGGGATTGTTAAAATATATAAAAAATAAAAAAAAGTGTGGAAGTGTCTGTGAATGTGTATGTGTGTGTGTCAATGTGTATAACTATGTGTGTGTTACTGTCTGTGTATGTGAATGTGTATGTGTGTGTGTCAATGTGTATAACTATGTGTGTGTTACTGTCTGTGTATGTGTATGTGTATAAGTGTGTATGTGTGTGTCAATGTGTATAACTATGTGTGTGTATGTGTATGTGTATAAGTGTGTATGTGTGTGTCAATGTGTATAACTATGTGTGTGTTACTGTCTGTGTATGTGAATGTGTATGTGTGTGTGTCAATGTGTATAACTATGTGTGTGTTTGTGTATGTGTATAAGTGTGTATGTGTGTGTCAATGTGTATAACTATGTGTGTGTATGTGTATGTGTATAAGTGTGTATGTGTGTGTCAATGTGTATAACTATGTGTGTGTTACTGTCTGTGTATGTGAATGTGTATGTGTGTGTGTCAATGTGTATAACTATGTGTGTGTTACTGTCTGTGTATGTGTATGTGTATAAGTGTGTATGTGTGTGTCAATGTGTATAACTATGTGTGTGTATGTGTATGTGTATAAGTGTGTGTCAATGTGTATAACTATGTGTGTGTTACTGTCTGTGTATGTGAATGTGTATGTGTGTGTGTCAATGTGTATAACTATGTGTGTGTTACTGTCTGTGTATGTGTATAAGTGTGTATGTGTGTGTCAATGTGTATAACTATGTGTGTGTTACTGTCTGTGTATGTGAATGTGTATGTGTGTGTGTCAATGTGTATAACTATGTGTGTGTTACTGTCTGTGTATGTGAATGTGTATGTGTGTGTGTCAATGTGTATAACTATGTGTGTGTTTGTGTATGTGTATAAGTGTGTATGTGTGTGTATGTGTGTGTCAATGTGTATAACTATGTGTGTGTATGTGTATGTGTATAAGTGTGTATGTGTGTGTCAATGTGTATAACTATGTGTGTGTTACTGTCTGTGTATGTGAATGTGTATGTGTGTGTGTCAATGTGTATAACTATGTGTGTGTTACTGTCTGTGTATGTGTATGTGTATAAGTGTGTATGTGTGTGTCAATGTGTATAACTATGTGTGTGTTACTGTCTGTGTATGTGAATGTGTATGTGTGTGTGTCAATGTGTATAACTATGTGTGTGTTACTGTCTGTGTATGTGTATGTGTATAAGTGTGTATGTGTGTGTCAATGTGTATAACTATGTGTGTGTTACTGGCTGTGTAAGTATGTGTACATGAGTGTCTGTGCAAGTGTATCCTGTGTCTGTGTAAAGGTGGCTGTGTGTGTATTTATGTATGTGTGACAGTGTGTATAAGGGTGTCTGTGTAAATGTATGTCTGTGAGGGTGACTAAGTGTTTAACTGTGTTTGTGTGACTGTATGTATTTATGTATGACTGTGTATTTATGTGTGACTGTATTTATGTGTGACTGTGTGTATTTATGTGTGACTGTATGTATTTATGTATGACTGTGTATTTATGTGTGACTGTATTTATGTGTGACTGTGTGTATTTATGTGTGACTGTATTTATGTGTCACTGTGTGTATTTATGTGTGACTGTGTGTATTTACATGTGACTGTGTGTATTTATGTATGACTGTGTTTATTTATGTGTGACTGTGTATTTACGTGTGACTGTGTGTATTTATGTGTGACTGTGTGTATTTATGTGTGACTGTGTGTATTTATGTGTGACTGTGTGTATTTATGTGTGACTGTGTGTATTTATGTATGACTGTGTGTATTTATGTGTGGCTGTGTGTATTTATGTGTGACTGTGTGTATTTATGTGTGACTGTGTGTATTTATGTATGACTGTGTGTATTTATGTGTGGCTGTGTGTAAGTGTGTTCTTGCCCGGGGCCCTCACTGCGCTCATCAATTTATCACATGGAGGGCACCAGCCCCCAACCAGCTGGCGTCTATTTCCCGCCTCCTGCACTCAGCGTGCGTAGAGGGAAGACTGTGCGGAGGAGACGGCCGGGGACACGAGAGCAGCAGCAGGGTGAGTATTGGGGAAGGCAGGAGAGGAGATTATGCTTTTATTGGGTAAACTAACTGTAAAACTAGCATAGGTATATAAATGGAAAAACTGTCTGTGACATATCAGTGGGCAAATTGGCTGTTGTATATTAATGGACAAACTGGCTGTGGCATATGGGCAAAATAATTGGCATATTACTGGGGAAACTGGTGTATTTTGAGGACGAACTGACATTTTTATTGGGCAAACTGTAGCATTTTTAATTGCCATTAACATAAGCAACAGCCAGTTTGCCTAAGTGTACCCTTAGTACACCTCTGTAAATGGGCTGCCCATGTGCTGCTTTGCTGCCTCTCAGAGCCAGCTCTGCAGATCGGCGCCATGTTTCCCCTTAGACCTCAGTCAGCGCTTTCTGCTCTTTCCGTGCACAGTGATGACAGAGCGTCGGAACATAACGGTCAGAGTCATCACTATGTGCAGGGAGATCAAGGCAGCGCTAATTGAGTTCTGAGATGAGGTCAGTAGGGGGCATGAAAAAGGGACATGGGAAGAGACAAATACATGGTAGGTAGGAGGTATAGGAGAAAGATATGGGGTGTGACAGACAGACATGGGGTATGAGTGGAGAGAGACAAACATGGGGCATGAGTGGAGAGAGAGACAGACATGGGCAATGAGTGCAGAGTGAGAGACAGACATGTGGAATGAGAGCAGAGTGAGAGACAGACATGTGGAATGAGTGCAGAGTGAGAGACAGACATGGGGAATGAGTGCAGAGTGAGAGACAGACATGGGGAATGAGTGCAGAGTGAGAGACAGACATGGGGAATGAGTGCAGAGTGACAGACAGACATGGGGAATGAGTGGAGAGAGAGAGACAAACATGGAGCATGAGTGAAGAGAGAGAGAGAGACATGGAGCATGAGTGGAGAGAGAGACAGACATGAGGGAATGGGGAGAGAGAGACAGACATGAGGGTACGGGGAGAGAGAGACAGACATGAGGGTATGGGGAGAGACAGACAAACATGAGGGTGCGGGGAGAGACAGACAGACATGAGGGTATGGGGAGAGAGAGAGACACGTGAGTGACTGACTTGGTGGAATATTATTTATCACTCATTGTGTACTTCTTTTCTAATGATGCTCAGCCAGACTAATGAGAGACTTTGGCTGGTTGGGAATCATGGGTAGTATGGTAGTAAAATGGTAGTAAAAACTCATTCTGCCAGCCAGCAAAAAGTCTCCCATGTTGCTGGCTGAGCATCATAGAAATAAATAAAACTAATACACAGTATTATGGCAAAATATATATCTTTATTTAAAATAAACGTTGGTCCTTTACATTAAAATAAAGTTTTCTCCCTCCCCCTCTCCCCAATATTGAAATGGGCATGTCTGGAACAGAAATGTCTAAAGGGGAGGAGTTCATAATATAGCAACGCCCACCCTTGGGCGCCAAAGGAAAACCTGCACCCAGGCGCCCGTGACCCTAGGATCGGCCCTGCTCCTAATACTAACACTGATCTCCAATACTAACTCCTAATACTAACCCTGAACCCCAATACTAACTCCTAATACTAACACTGATCCCCAATCCTAACTCCTAATACTAACCCTGAACCCCATTACTAACTCCTAATACTAAGCCCTAATACTAACACGTAGTACTAATCCTAAACATCTAATATTAATCCTAACCCCTAATACTAACAATGAACCATCCCATCCCCATTCCATGAGGACTGTTAAGCTAAAAATACTGTGTGATTCAATTAAATCTGTACCAAAGCATAACGGCAGTCGTAACAGCACTGCTGTGTTATGCTGTTATCATTAATGGTAACAGAAAACTTGGGTCTGGGAGCAGGGATTAAGTTACTGTCTCCAAAAATAGGGACATTTGGAAAGAATGCATGTAAGGAACTGTATGATAGAAACATAGAATGTGTCAGCAGATAAGAACCATTCGGTCCATCTAGTCTAGCCAATTTTCTAAATACTTTTATTAGTACCCGGTTCCCATCCTATATCTAGGATAGCCTTGTGTCTAGCCCACGGATACTTAAACTCCTTCACTCTGTTTACCTCTACCACTTCAGCTGGAGGGTTATTCCATACATCCACTACCCTCTCAGTAAAGTCATACTTTCTGATTTTACTTTTAAATCATTGCCCCTCTAATTTAAGACTATGTCCTCTAGTTGTGGCAGTTTTTCTTCTTTTAAATATACTCTCTTCCTTTACTTTGTTGATTCCCTTTAAGTATGTAAATGTTTCTATCATATTCCCCCTGTTACATCTTTCCTCCAAGCTATACATGTCATTATCTCTATAGGTGGAGTGAAAGATATGGCATCCTTATATCTGTAAATGGAGAGAAGGGTCTTCCTCTATCTATATAAAAGACATTTTGTATGACTAAGTAACTGGTAGGAAATTGCATCACTAGCTCTGTAAGAGGAAGGTATTTTAGGAATTTGCAGAACTGTGGTTTTGAAGCCAAAACACACAAAAGAAAATGCTAAAATGTCTTATTGTCCATTAAAAAGGTCTTATACAACGCTTATAAAGATGCCAAGCCATAGTGGCAAAACATTTGTCTCTCTGTTTCGAAAAAGAAAACTTAAGAGTGATCTAGTCTTTCCAAGTCAAGTGAAATCTGGTCAATTACATCTTCACGTGTATTCTGACTCTCATGTCCGCAGGATCTGCAGGAGAAGACCACGTGACCCTGCGGGCTTTATATGACTACGATGGTGTACACCCAGGGGATCTCACATTTAAAAAGGGAGATGAATTTCATTTACTTGAGGAGTAAGTAATTCCACCACTTTTTAGTATTTCACAAATGCTAGTGGAAGAAGAGACTAGCATAGTTACAGCTGTAACTTATAGGGTGGCACATTTATGACAGCAGGCTATGAGAACTGATGCTGCTGATGAATGTGTACAGCATATTAATAAGATCATCCAAAATCTGTTTTTGAGTTGAAGAAATGTTTTAACATGTGGCTTTTCCTTTTTATCTTCTTTTCTTCCTTGGCTTTTTTTCCCAACAGGTCAGGAGAGTGGTGGAGAACACGACTGATTGCCACTGGAGAAGAAGGTTTTATTCCAAGTAACTATGTTGGACGAGTGAATTCTCTAGAGTCCGAAGAGTAAGTCCTGCCCATTTTGTCACTTTCTTTTTGTGATACTTTCAAAGTTACAACAGTTTTGAAAGATACACTATACACCTTCTCTTATAGGTGGTACTTCAAAGGTGTGGGTCGGAAAGAAGCAGAGCGACAGCTCTTGTCTCCTGAGAATATAAGTGGGGCTTTTATGATCCGAGACAGTGAGACAATGAAAGGTAAACCTATTCTCATCTTTGCAATGCAGTTAAGTGAGTGCCCATAATTACAACAGTGTTGGAATGTTGGAGGTTCACTTTTGCGTGATGAAGTACATTTTTAATATTGTCATGTATAAATGATACTTGAAATGAGGGATGCCTGTCTAGGGAGCTACATTTCTTCTTCTAGTCTAGAAAATGAAGTGCTTTCTCTAAAAAAAAAATAGGTCAGCACACAAGTTGCTATAGGTCATGTCAATCTAGAAGGCTATCCGCCATGTTAAACCTGAGGTATTCTCTTGGTTGCATTACTGGAAGGTGACATATTATCCTCAAATTTCACTGTCCTTCCAGGTTGCTTCTCCCTCTCCGTTAGAGACTCTGGAAATGCTGTGAAACATTATAAGATACGTACTTTGGACGATGGCGGATTCTATATTACAACGCGTATAACATTCAGTTCTCTGCAGGAGCTGGTTAGCCACTACCAGAGTAAGCATCACAGGAAATAATGGTTAAAATAGACAATAACTGTATAATCATGTTGGCTTGACCAGTGTAATTTCTGATCCAAGGACAGATGGACGGATTGTGCCAGTGTCTCACAAGGCCATGTCAGACTGCACGACCAGAGAAACCCTGGCAAAAAGATGCCTGGGAGATCCCAAGGGAATCATTGTCTCTGGAAAGAAAGCTAGGAGCTGGGCAGTTTGGAGATGTTTGGCTGGGTAAGTGGGACATTCACCATCACTGATCATCATACTTCCCAAAGTACATTGCATGGCTTATTTCTCTATCCCAAAATTTTTGTTGCTGACAATTCTCACATATTTTCCCTAGCTAGTATACTATTCTCATGCACATTCATTTCCCCCTTTTTGTACATTTCCCAAGTTTTTGTCTCATCCCCTTATAAACATTTACTTAGATTTTTTTTAACTGATTTATCCAACTCAGTTTCCTAACTTCTCAAAACCCCTCACCAGTACTGCTCTTTCCAAAATCCCATCCTACTCCCGACACCCTCTTACCTTTAACCCTGTTTCAGTAATCCCTTTAACTCTATTTCCTCCACAACACATTTACAACCTCTACTTTTGCACACTTGGTGGCCCTTCAACAAATATATTCGACACCAATGCTTCCTCATAAATAAGCTATAGAATGGTAACTTACATAGTTGGATAACACATATTTATACATTTGCTTGTAATTCTGGTGGCACAAATTATTTGATCCTTTTATACATTCCCTCTCTCCCCCATGAACCATTGTCTCTTTCTACCCTTTTATCCAACGCACCTCACAAACATATTTTCTTCTTATCCTTTCAATGTATAATATGGCCATTAAACCTTCTTTAAATATGTGTTTTAATCGGCAGCCCCATATAGCCTCTTCCCTCCTCAAATACACTTTAGCCTACTGACAGACTGCTCCATTCCTCAGCCATGTACGATGGGCACACCCAGGTAGCTGTGAAGACCATGAAGCCTGGCACCATGTCCCCTGGTGCTTTCCTTGAGGAAGCAAATCTGATGAAGACGTTGTTACATGAGCGCCTGGTACGTCTCCATGCAGTGGTAACAGAGGGAGAGCCGATATACATTATTACGGAGTTTATGCAGAAGGGCAGCTTGCTGGATTTCTTGAAGAGCCCAGAAGGTAACCAGCAGCCTTTGCCCCAGCTCATCGATTTTTCTGCCCAGGTGAGTAATGATTGTAGATCTTTTATGGTTATCATCCAAGGTCGAGTTGGCAACATTTAACCTACAAAGAAAAATGTCAAGCACCATGCCACAAACACATCTGGCAAACAGTCTACAATAGTGCATACCCATTATCACTCAGTAAATTTGACTACATTAAAAGTCCATAACATCACATTACAAATGCTGCCTTACGATCTGACAGCATATTATTTCCCATGTCCTCCGAGGGCAAATGTGGAAAAAAACAAAATGCCCCTGTTACTGGCCCAATTGTATCAAATCAGGACAGCTCAAGAAGAAATTTCTCTTGTTGATCTTCACCTATTGTGATCTGTTTTGATCTTGCAAGGTTTGTCAATACAAGTAGTCTGAATATCAGACCATTGCTTTTGTTTGTGCCTCTGTCCATCCTTTGCTATGATTGGTAAATCAAAATCCAAGTTCCACAGCTGTTGCTTATGACAATGTATTATATTGATTAGCACATTACTGCACCCAACAGATTGCAGAAGGAATGTGGTACATAGAGAAGAAAAATTATATTCACCGTGATCTGCGAGCAGCAAATTGTCTGGTGTCTGCTTCTCTGGCATGCAAAATTGCCGATTTTGGTTTAGCAAGAGTGATAGAAGACAGCGAGTATACTGCCAGAGAAGGTAAGTATTAGTGGACCTTCAGCTCTTGTTTGTCTTCAACTTTCATCATAATGACTTGTAGTTGGCTATGGTCGCAAGCTGCCAAACCATAGTTTTCCAACTCCTGTATTTTGAGGATGATGGGAATTGCTTTGGAAAACCAGCTGTAGACTATCACTGCCACAGAGTGGAATGCACAGGGAAGTGAATATACTGCCAGGGAAGACAAGCACAATATCAATAAAATGAGTATAGATCAGTGCAGGTGACAAGCACTACAAAAAAATAGAATAGAGCAATCATTAGTAGCAGAGGTTTATTAATGAGTTGCAAAAAAATAATAGTGTGTAGGTCCAAAAAAAGTAAAGAAAATTAGTGGGCGAGATAACATAGCTTGAAAAAAGACAGAAGTTTAACTTTTTCCCACATTCCTAAAGACAGCCAGGGAAGGTTATTCTGAGACAAAGAGAAACATTGGATGAGAAGATAGGACAGGGATAGTACAATAATAATACATTCAGACATAGACGGTGACATAAATTAAAACTGTGACATTCATCTGTTTCCTAGGAGCAAAGTTCCCAATAAAGTGGACCGCTCCAGAGGCCGCTAATTATGGCTCTTTTACCATAAAGTCAGATGTTTGGTCCTTTGGTATCCTTATGATGGAGATCATTACTTATGGGAGGACGCCATACCCAGGTAAGATGTTGTGCAGGAGTTTGCAGAAAGTCAGGTTTTGTTGAATGCGATAATCAAAAAATGCATACCTGTTATTTGTTTCACTGAATACTAATACATGTGTTGGCTGCCTATTGATTAACATTGACCCTCTCTAACCATTTTGCTTACATAGGTACCAACACCTGAGAGTGGGCCCATACATGCTTCTGATGATAATGCAGTAATGCCAAGTCTCTGGTCCCGATTTAATTATTAAACATGTAATGTAATCAGTAGGGCACAGTGACACCAATAGCGGACAGTGAAATCTAAGAAGGCATCCTTGGGGGCAAAGATAGTAATTGGGCGCTTGTTTGAGTAGTTCACACCTGCAGTAAAGCCTGCTTCTGCTCAAAGTGAGTCTGAAACCTCTATGAGTGACTCACAGTGTCACATAATAGTAGACCAACCAATTCGTTGTTTGATTTCCAAGTTAATTATCAGGTGAAAGATGGGAAGTTCTCATAGGCCGTATTGGAGGGTTGTGTGTTTTGCATAAAAGGTATTAGTGGTATGCATTTACCATATCAGTGTCACCAATGATACGTATGCAAAAGAGGGCTTATAAGGTAAACTTGACATTTCTTCATGAAGAGTTTTACGTACAGACTATTATACAAACACATTGTTTATTGTACGCAGTACTGGAGACCGTATCTCCAGAAGGATATTGATACTTTGGAGAGAGTTCAGAGAAGGGCTACTAAACTGGTTCATGGGTTGAAGGATAAAACTTACCAGGAAAGGTTAAAGCATCTTAACATGTATAGCTTGGGGGAAAGACGTAACAGGGGGGATATGATAGAAACATTTAAATACATAAAGGGAATCAACACAGTAAAGGAAGAGAGTATATTTAAAAGAAGAAAAACTACCACAACTAGAGGACATAGTCTTAAATTAGAGGGGCAACGATTTAAAAGTAATATCAGGAAGTATTACTTTACTGAGAGGGTAGTGGATGTATGGAATAGCCTGCCAGCAGAAGTGGTAGAGGTAAACACAGTCAAGGATTTTAAGCATGCGTGGGATAGACACAAGGCTATCCTAGATATAAGACCGGGAACGGGGGACTAATAAAAGTACTCAAAAAAAAAAAAATTGGGCAGACTAGATGGACCGAATGGTTCTTATCTGCCGACACATTCTATGTTTCTATGTATGTGATCTTTTAATACAATGCAACCTATATGTTTTTTACTGAACAAATTCAATAAAAATATATTAAATAAAAAAAAAACCTTAGGCATCCCTAAAGAAAATGTCATTTACTCCCCACTTTTCCAAAATTTCACTTACCTTCCCTTAAAGTGCCTTATGAAATTGCCTGGACACAACAAAAGGGTGACATAAATAAATCTAATTGTAAATTATACAATATTGTTTCCCCACTGTAAGTTTCAGAAACTTGAGGTGCTCAGTTAAATTCATTAATCTTTTTATGTCATTACAGCAGTCCATATTTCTGGATATGTCATTTAAAAAAAAAAAAACAACATCCAGGATATTGTCTTTTTTTGTATTGCATATTACATTACAGGTTATATAGCACCTACAACTTACGCAGTGCAAAGTATATATTGTAAAGGGTCTTGTAAACGCAATAAGACAAATTGGAGACAAATCAGTACATGAGACAGAGATCCCTGTTCACAAGTTACAATCTAGAGCAGTAATGACTAACACTGACACCACAGATGTTTGGGAACTAAATATTCAATAATACTCAGTCAGCATTGAAAGGACTGTATCACCAAAATACAGTTTTTTTTTATGTGCATGTATAGTATAGAAAATGATTTATATATTGTGTTAGCAAATTAGGATAAAAATGTGTTTTAAATGTGTCTGTGAAAGTCTCCTGTTTATGACATCATGTGGTCTGATATGCAAATTACACATTTTCCATGGAAAAGCAGTTCATTTGGATATCAAGTCACAGCTGATGTCATTAGCAGGAGACTCAAATATAAGTTGGTTAATTGATGAAACACGTCATTAATAGGGGATATATATATATATATATATATATATATATATATATATATATATATATAGCGATATCCAAGATCGAAAAAAACACGCACTCACGGGTCTTCAGTATTAATCCAATGGTCGAAACTTTTATATCATACAAAAAATAGTATTTGTAGATCCAGTCGACGTTTCGGTCCGCACCGCGGACCTTTATCAACGTGAGTGCGTGTTTTTTTCGATCTTGGATATCGATACATGTTTAGAGCTACACGGCACCCGGGCATAGTGTATCATTGTTCGGCTGAGTGCACCCGCCCTTGGATTTTTATATATATATATATATATATATATATATATATATATATATATATATATATATATATATATATATATGTATGTATGGTATAAGGTTTGACACTTTGTATTCTGAACTTGAAAATGGCACATCGTAGTATCGAAACCTGCATGTTGTTTCCTACTTTTGAGAGTGGATGTCTCTATTATACTTTATAAAGCTTGTATCTTCACATCACAACAAGGTATTTTTATATTCCATTTAGACACATCACTAAATGATTGTGTTCCTCTACACATTCACACTCATATTTGGAGTGTTTTTTTTATTCAAGTGTACCTTTTCTATGTAGAACTAAACACCAAGTTTGAATGAATAACAGTTATATAATTGAAAAATTAGATCTCCGTGGCCAAAGATTTATTTATAAACAGGAGACTCCGCAGTCTCCCCATTTTTCTCCTAATTTAGGCATTTGTTTGCAGTTTTGGTAACACAATGTATAGATCATTTTCAATAATTTTTATTCTCTACATACACCGTAATAACAATGTTGAGGTGACACAGTATCTTTAAGGTTGACTGAGAATCATAAGATATGTAGTTCTCAAACATTTGCGTTGCAAAGGTTAGTCATCACTTGGATGATTATGGTTGGGTTGTACAACTTGCATAGGCATTGCTTAATTTGAACGTATCTACTTCTGCAGATCTCTGTAAATATATATTTATACTGTTTGTTTACGTACATACAGTATGTTTGCATTGTACAGCTGGTGTTCAAACCAGGTTATCTCACCTCTGCCCATTGTTTGATTCCAGGCATGTCCAATGTGGAAGTCATCACTGCTCTGGAGCGTGGGTATCGCATGCCATGCCAAAATCAGTGCCCTAGAGAATTCTACAATGTTATGCTCGAATGCTGGCATCAAAATCCCGAGCAAAGACCAACGTTTGAATACTTGCAGAGCGTCCTTGAGGATTTCTTTACGGCCACAGAGAGTCAGTATCAGCAACAACCCTGAATCTTGCAGACCGCAATCTGTAAAGTGGTCAATGTAATGGACAGACTGTGAGAACCATATTACTACTAACATCTACCATGAATAGAGTTGTGTTGCTAAGGACCTCTAGTCCACTCTGACATCAGCTGTGGTCTCAATTCCGCCTGCAAAACCAGCTCTACCAAACCAACATCTCAATTTGCTTTACAAGGAAACTGCATCTATATTCACCATTTCTCCATTAACATAATATCTGACAGTAACTATGCAATATGACCGACAACCCAGGCTTCTGACTCCCCAAACCCACCCCACCTACATTACATCATCATCCCTTCCTGCACAACACCTACGGCACTATGCCTAACACTGCTGCTCTACCAGGCTAATATCCATGCTAATTGACCCCCCATGAGCCTCTTTATCATGGATCAAAGAGATTGCAGGGCCATATGTCTCCTAACCACAACTCCAGTTCACAAGTCCACTGTACTGCAAATACTATGATCCCAACAATAGAGACAAAATAAACAGCACCAAATATCACATGCAGAAAGTCTGAAATTCCCATCTCAATTCCATCATTCTCTCTTTATTGAGCAGACACTTAAGTACGTAAAGAAATAGCAGAATTGTAAGCCAATACATATATTAGGCGGAAAATATGTTTTAAGCGTATATATGCTATCTATTATTTATGACATCACTTCATGTCACAACATGCAAATTAGTTAGTTCAATAAAGAACATGTAATTTGCATGCCACACGGTGATGCTACACATTCAAATTATTCTGCTACCAAAATGTACAATACATTTATTTATACTCTACATTCTCACTTTCAATATAATTTAAAGGACAACTAAACTTTTTTTTTTTTTTCCAATTGTGCTTATAATGAAGAAAAAACAGGCAGCCCGATCAGATTGGCAGTCGTCTCTCTCTGCTACCATACTTAACTAGGTTCCCATCTAAAAATCCAGGTCTCTCTCTGTGCAAGCAGAGAGAAACTCCCACTCAATTCAGAACCCAATAAGATGAGCAGGACAAGTCCCCACTCTGATTGGTTGAGTGCATGCTGACAATGGCAGCTGTCTCTCTTTATCAAGGCCACTACCTATTTTAGACCCAAATCTCTCTGTTCCTCTTTCTTAGCAGGTATTTTCTAAGAGCTCAGACTATGCAGTTTGTAAATATGTGGTGTAGATAACTGTATCATAGAGCTCCAACAGCAACTCCCAAAAATGTGTATTTAAACCGAAGGACCATTTTAAATGTTGGGAAGTATAGTAGCCGCCTCTGTATGTTCTTCCTTGGTTAATGGTGTTGGCCAAAGTGCTCCAAAATGTTGGCCTTATAGTAGAATTGGTTTGACTGTGTGTAGCTTCAATCTTCTGCACTGGCATTAACACAATCTACAGAAGTGTGATGATGTATTAGTGGTTACAAAGAAGCACAATCGACAAGATAATATTGTCTAAGAGCATTCCGAGTACTGTATGCTTTGAGAACGTCTGAAGAAGCAGATTCACAATGCAGCTCATGTGGATGAGCCTTTCATGGTTACCATGTTTATCTTTCTGTGAACTTGTAATATGTCATATTTTTAAATTATCTTTGCATTTTAGCCATATCTTTGCTACAGAAAATAAAATCTAATTTATACCAGAAAATATATTTATTATGTCTCTTACTTTACATTAACGTACCTTCCCCTGGCAACTTGTGAATGTCCAGTATTCCTCCTCTGGTGTCCAGAATACTGGGGGGGGGGAATCAGAATTCGAATGGTTGCGAGGCATGCATTAAAAATGCACTTGTCTTGCTTTAAAGAGGGGGAATGCCAAAATGTAAAAACTATTAATACATTGTCCCTTCCTCAATCTTTAAACCCTTAGTGACAATAGTCATGCCAAGTATGTCTAACCCTGTAAGAGGGTGTAATAATTTCTCACAATGGGACAGCATCCCGTTATTGACCATTGACATGCATGGCCCATAAAACAGTGAAATGAGCTTAGAGAGCAATCAAAGATCACTTTCTAAGCTTAGCTGGTGTTAGATATTGAGGCATTCAGCAACAACTAAAGCGGCCACAGGGCGCAATGCGATCGCTTGCCATGGCTCTGCCATATAGTGGGTAAGGAGGATGGATCATTTCATCGCGGCTGCATGAATGCAGCCGCTTCACCGTCCCCTCTTGCGCGCTGGCAAGATCATTGCGCGGGAGGTCAACCCCGGATCTTTCATCATGGGACAGTTCATCACTGAAGGTGAGTATCATTAATGTTTAATAGAGGTTAATTTTTGTATTAGGGTTGGGGGGTTTAGGTATTAGTATCAAGGTTCGGGGAGGGTAGCATTAGTATTAGAGTTAATGTTAGTATTAGGGTTCGGGGGGGTTAGTTATTAGTATTAGGGTTTGGGGTGGGTAGCATTAGTATTAGGGTTGGGGAGGTTAGGTATTAGTATTAGGGTTCAGGGGGGTTAATGTTAGCATTAGGGTTCGGGGGGTTAGGTATTGGTATTAGGGTTCGGGGTGGGTAGCATTAGTATTAGGGTTAATGTTAGTATTAGGGTTCGGGGGGTTAGGTAGTAGTATTAGGGTTCAGGCGGGTTAATGTTAGTATTAGGGTTCGGAAGGGTTAATGGTTTATTAGGGTTCAGGGGTTAATGTTAGTATGGTGGTTAGGGTGTAGTGTTAGTATTAGGGTTTGGGTTGGGGGGTAAGTATGGGGGTTCAGAGCCACTTTTAAGGGGGTTGGTTTATTAGGGGGGTTAATTTATTGGGGGGTATATGTCTGTAAGCGCTGAACTGTCAATGCTTACATTGCCATGATGAAGATCTTCACCGCTGACAGTTCAGCATTCAAACTACCACACTGAACTGTCAGTGGTAAGCGGTGTCGTGATAAACTGTCCTGGACCCATGGGCAAGAGCTTCTGAAAATATATATATATATATATAGCCCAAATGAGCCTAGGGTTGTGGTTCAATGGTAACAATTGTTAGTAAAAAGCAACATGCTACTTCCACTTATTACCCTATAACGTGCAAAAAACAACAGAAAAACATTTTAAACATTAGATATTTCTAAACTCAGGTCAAATCTTAGAATGTATTTAACAAGTTTTTTTTTTATTGGCGTTTGTAGATTTTTCATATAAAAATGTGAAACTTTTTTTTTCAATTTGTCATCATATATTTTTTTTGTAGTAAATTATATATGATCAAAATGATGGTATGTAAAGATAGTCCTTCTTATGCCAATAAGAAATATTAAAATTACAGCTAAACACATACAAAGCAGAAGTGTTTAAACAGCCATTATCATGAAAAGTACAACATTTTCAAAATTGTCCAGTCACAAAGAAGTTAAATTACTTTTATATTCTAACATCTGACCATGCCAGTTTTAAAGAATCTAGGAACCAAATCACTTACTTAGTAGCTTTAACCCTGTATAGTCAGTCACATCTAAACAAAACTTGATGGACAGATAATTAAGTAGCTAAATTAGTAAAACAGGGCCATTCTCTCCCTCCTTATTTGTGTGCTTTAGTTTCTACTATTTTCCAATCAGTGCTCCCCCCCATCTTAATTGTGACTTTATATTTGCTTTCATCTTGTGGGGTTGTCAACCAATCATAGTTTTTTGGAACTCCCTTCCACAGAGCATCCAGCTCTCTCCTTCCTTTTCAAACTTTAAAAAAATCCCTCAAAACTCATTTTAATAAAGCTTACTACCCATCTAACTAGCATACTGGTTGATTTACCTCTAGCTAATCCCACCTAGCTCTCACTGTCCACAATCACTGTTAATATCCAGTGGTGTATCTTGGTTTTGTGCTGCCCTAGGCAGACAAAATTTGGGCACCCCCCCTACCTACGATGCACACCCACGACATGACCCATAACCCATGTTGCACACCAAGGACATGCCCCATCACCCCATTTACATGCCTCTATCACCCCATTACATACACATTGCCAATATTATTTGCCCTTAATATTCCCCAGCTAATTTGCCCAATAATATGCAAGTATTATTTGCCATTAATAAGTCACAGCCAATTTCCCCAATAATATGCCAGTATTTGCCATTTAATCAGCCCCTGCCAATTTGCCCAATATTTTGCCAGTATAACTTGCCATAAATATTCCCCAGCCAATTTGCCCAATAATATGCCAGTGTTATTCTGCCATTTAACGGTAATATGCCCCAGCCAATTTGCCCAATATTAAACCAGTATTATTTGCCATTTAATATGCTCCTGACAATTTGCCCAATAATATGCCAGTGTTATTTGCCATTAATAAGCCCCAGCCAATTTGCTCAATAATATACCAGTGTTTTTTGCCATTTAATATGCCCCTAAGAATTTGCCCAACAATATTCCAGTGTTATTTGCCATTTAATATCCCGCAGCCAATTTGCCCAATAATATGCCAGTGTTATTTGCCATTTAATATCCCGCAGCCAATTTGCCCAATAATATGCCAGTGTTATTTGCCATTTAATATGCCCCTGCCAATTTTTCCAATAATATGCCAATGTTATTTGCCATTTAATATGCCCCTGCTAATTTGCCCAATAATATGCCAGTGTTATTTGCCATTTAATATGCCCCTGCTAATTTGCCCAATAATATGCCAGTGTTATTTGCCATTGAATATGCCCCTGCTAATTTGCCCAATATGCCAGTGTTATTTGCCATTTAATAAGCCCCAGCCAATTTGACCCCATCACCCCAGCACTTACATTTTCCCTGGTGGATAGTGGCAGGCATCATGGTCTCCTTCATGCTGCCTGTTCGGCTCCCAGGCGGTTGTGCCGACAGGTCACGTGACCCGGCGCGTGTATGACGTCAGCGCGCCGGTCACGTGACTGTCGGCACTTCCGTGTCACACTGCATGGGGAGCCGAACAGGCAGCACGGAGTTTTCTCTGTGCTGCCTGTTCGGCTCCCTGTGCAACCTGCAGGCAGGCAGAGAAGGTGAGGGGGGATCTTCTGAACCCCACTCACCTCCGTCTCTGCCTGCAGGCGCAGCCTTTTATTTTTTTTATTTTTTAAAGGGCCAGATTTTTTTTTTACATTTTTTTTTTTTTCAGTGCTGGGGGGCGGTAAATATAGCACTGTTAGTATCGGGTAGCTTTCAACTAATTCAGCTTGATTGCACACAATTAATCTTTGGCCAAACCATCCACATTACTGTTACCACAACTACCGTATTTGCTCGATTATAAGACAAGGTTTTTTTCAGAAAAAAAATCTTATAATAGAGGTCGTCTTATAATCTGACCTCAAATTGAGGTCAGACTATAAGACAGGGATCCAGGTCCCCTGCAGAGCTGCAGGGGACCTGTATCCCCCTCTCTAACAGCCAGGGGATGTCTGCGCGATGAGCGCAGACTCCCCCTGCTGCTATCCGGCACGACCACCGGGACTTCTATGATGAAGCCGGGTCCTTTAGGCTTTGTCATAAAAGTTCCGGCGGTCGTGCCGGACGGCAGCAGGGGAGGTCTGCGCTCATCGCGCAGACATCCTCCGCTGCCCCGCTATCCACCAGGGAGAATCGGGCAGCCGGGGGATGTGTGCACGATACATGCAGACATCCTCCATGCTGCCCGACACTTCCGCATATTATGACGGACCAGCTGTCCTGGATCCCCCTCTCTGTAAGGATGGGTTCTCCTACCGTGGGTGCTGGAGTCCAGATGCAGGAGGTATAGCCGCACACACGTGCAAACAGAGACACTGCCCCAAAGCAGTTGGAGATGGTAACAACTGCAGAGACAGTGAATGGGTGCACGAGGGCAAACAAAGTCCGAAGGCAAGGTACACAAGGGTGAGGCAAAATCGTAGTCAAATCCAGAAGCAGAGGTCAGGGCTAGCAGCAAAGGTTCAGAAACGAGGAATCAGGCTAAAGGTCAAAACACAGGTTAAGGTATAAACAGGAAGCTCAGGAGCACTGGTCACAATGAGGAAGCTTAATAACCAAGCTAGGAGTGAGAGGAGGAGTGGTCATTTATAGTGCAGCACAGTAATGCATCTCACCTGGAGAGGATCATGCTGGTGGCTGGTGTTGTTGTGTTGCTATGGAGACACCATGGTAACACTATGCAGCTCTGTTTAAAGGAGAGGAAGGGCCACACCCTCTCTGTAGCTGAAAGGAAAGCTACCTAGGAGTGGGGATGTGACAGAGCCCCCCGGCAAGACGCGCCCTCCGGGAGCGTTGAGGTGCTGGCCGATGAGGGTGCCGGCGATGGAATGCCTGAACTCGTGCTGGAGCATGGACATTTCGAGCCGGTTCCCAGGACCGCTCCTCAGGCCCATACCCCTTCCACTGAACAAGGTATTCGAGGCGTCCACGGTAGAAACGAGAATCAACGATTTCTTGGACCTCGTATTCTTCTTCCCCGTCAACCAGCACAGGAGGAGGAACCGATGAGACCGTAGGAAAAGTTGGGGGATACCATGGTTTGAGAAGAGATGCATGAAAGACCGGATGGATTCGATAGTGGTGAGGCAAAATGAGTTCTGCAGATACAGGGTTGATCATCCGACGTATCACGAATGGACCAATATATTGGGGTCCCAGCTTCCTTGTTGGACAAGACAATTTCAGATGAGCTGAAGATAACCAGACCTTGTCTCCATTCTTGTACTTGGGAGCTGGGGAACGTCTTGTATCGGCATATCGTGCCTGGTACCCCTGGGTTTTCAACAGGTTGTTTCGCAACATGGCAAATGAGTTGGAGTTGTTCAACCCGAGTGTTGATCTCTGGAATTGGACCATGTACTGGTGTACCGGGAAGCATAGATGGGTGTATACCATAATTGGCATAAAATGGTGACATATTTGTTGATTGATGCTTTTGATTGTTATATGCAAACTCTGCTATTGGAAGATAGGTACTCCAATCATCTTGTACATATGAGGTGTAGCAACGAAGATATTGTTCAAGAGTTTGATTAGTCCTTTCAGTCTGACCATTTGATTGAGGATGGAAAGCCGTGGACAGTGCTCTTTTTATATGTAGTGCCTGACAGAAAGCTGTCCAGAATTTAGAAGTAAATTGGGTGCCCCTGTCAGATACAATAGTCTCAGGTAAACCATGCAACCTGAAAATGTTCTGTATAAACAAAGTATCAGTCATAGCGGAAGTGGGTAGTTTCTCAGCTGGTATAAAGTGAGCCATCTTTGTAAAGCGATCAACCACCACCATAATAGTTGTGCACTTTTTGGACGGAGGTAAGTCAACAATGAAATCCATGGATAGGTCCGACCATGGACGTGAGGGAACTGAGAGAGGGTGAAGCAGCCCAGAAGGTTTCATGCGGGGTGTATTAGACTGAGCACAAATGGAACAGGCTTTAATATACTGTTCTACATCATGCTGCATAGAAGGCCACCAAAATGTTCTTTTTATCAGATCTACAGTCTTTTTTATTCCACCATGTCCTGCAAGAGGGGAATCGTGATGCTCATGTAGTATTTTTTGACGAACAGCAAGAGGTACATATATTTTATCCTTCTGGAGAAGCAGTCCATCATGAGGGAGTAAGGAACAGGAAGGAGGTTGTGCTTCTTGTTTTGTTTGTTGCTTCAAATTGTCCCAAAATCCGGAGGTAGTTGCTATGAAGCATTTGGGTGAGAGAATGGGAGAGGGGTTTGATGTCTTGTGCATAATATTGTCATACATCCTGGAGAGCGCATCTGCTTTCCCATTTTTGGCCCCAGGGCGATAGGTTATCATCATGTTGAACCGACTAAAGAAAAGAGACCATCTTGCTTGACGGGAACAAAGGCGTTTAGCGGATCGTAGGTACTCCAGGTTCCTATGGTCAGTATAGATGAGAACAGGAAACTTGGCTCCTTCCAGAAGATGTCTCCATTCCTCCAATGCTCTTTTGACAGCCAGTAGTTCTTTTTCACTAACACTGTAGTTCTTTTCAGAAGGTGACAGTTTCTTGGAATAGAAAGCAACGGGATGGAGTTGGTGCTTGAGATCCGTTCTCTGCGAGAGGATGGCTCCTGTAGCCGTATCTGAAGCATCTACCTCTACCACAAATTGTTTTTCTGGGTCTGGAAGTGTAAGTATCGGTGCAGAGGTAAATAGAAATTTGAGCTTGTCAAAAGCAGATTGTGTTTGTGATGACCATTTAAATGTCTGAGCCTGTTTGGTCAAAGATGTTAAGGGTTGAATAACTGAGGAAAAGTTTCTTATGAATTTCCGGTAGAAGTTTGCAAATCCCACAAACCTTTGGATATCCTTTTTACAGGTAGGCGTTGGCCATTCAAGAATAGCCGATACTTTACGGGGATCCATTTGTAGAGTGTGGGGTGTTATGATATATCCAAGAAAGTCAATGGAGTGAACATCAAAAACGCATTTCTCCAATTTTGCATACAAACGATGTTGTCGTAGCCGGGACAATACTTGGAGTACATGCTTTCGATGTTCTTCTAAGGAGGAAGAAAAGATGAGTATATCGTCAAGATAGACAACCATAAAATGATCCAAATAATCCCGAAAGAGGTCATTGAGAAACGCTTGAAAGGTTGCAGGCGCATTGCAGAGACCAAAAGGCATTACTGTATATTCAAAATGTCCGTATCTAGAACGAAAAGCGGTCTTCCATTCATGCCCTTCCTTAATCCGAACAAGGTTGTATGCGCCCCTTAGATCGATCTTGGTGTAGATACAAGCTGTACCCATGCGTTCCAACAACTCCGGGATTAGCGGTAGAGGATAGCGGTTTTTAATGGTTACTTGGTTCAGTTCCCTGTAATCAATACAGGGACGGAGACCCCCATCCTTCTTTTCTACGAAAAAGATGCCAGCTCCTGCTGGGGAGGTAGATGGTCTTATAAAGCCTTTTTTAAGGTTGTCCTCTATATATTCTTTTAGGATTTGTAATTCGGGCTTGGATAAAGGGTATATACGACCAAAGGGAACAGAAGCACCTGGTAATAAGTCGATTGGACAGTCGTATGGGCGATGTGGGGGTAAGGTGTCTGCTCCTTTTTTCTCGAATACATCCATGTAGAGCAGTCATGTCCAAAGTCCGGCCCGCGGGCCAGTTGCGGCCCGTCCTTTACTTCCATACGGCCCCAGAGACACGGCTGATCAATGTCTCTTTTTTTTTCTAAGTCCAATTCTCGCGAGACGCGAGATTTCGGCCGTTTCGCGGGCTTTTCTCTGCAGGGAGGAGGTGTCCGTCCAGGGACACGGAGCAGCAGCTACCAGGTAAGTGATGGGGAGGAGGGTGGTTCCTGGGCATCTGAGAGGCATAATATTACTGGGCATCTGAGAGGCATAATGTTACTGGGCATCTGAGAGACATAATATTACTGGGCATCTGAGAGGCATAATATTACTGGGCATCTGAGAGGCATAATATTACTGGGCATCTGAGAGGCATAATATTACTGGGCATCTGAGAGACATAACATTACTGGGCATCTGAGAGGCATAATATTACTGGGCATCTGAGAGGCATAATATTACTGGGCATCTGAGAGGCATAATATTACTGGGCATCTGAGAGGCATAATATTACTGGGCATCTGAGAGGCATAATATCACTGGGCATCTGAGAGACATAATATTACTGGGCATCTGAGAGGCATAATATTACTGGGCATCTGACTGGCATAATATTACTGGGCATCTGAGAGGCATAATATTACTGGGCATCTGAGAGGCATAATATTACTGGGCATCTGAGAGGCATAATATTACTGGGCATCTGAGAGGCATAATATTACTGGGCATCTGACTGGCATAATATTACTGGGCATCTGAGAGGCATAATATTACTGGGCATCTGACTGGCATAATATTACTGGGCATCTGAGAGGCATAATATTACTGGGCATCTGAGAGGCATAATATTACTGGGCATCTGACTGGCATAATATTACTGGGCATCTGAGAGGCATAATATTACTGGGCATCTGAGAGGCATAATATTACTGGGCATCTGAGAGGCATAATATTACTGGGCTCTGACTGGCATAATATTCCTGGGCATCTGACTGGCACACTATTCCTGGGCATCTGACTGGCATAATATTACTGGGCTCTGACTGGCATAATGTTCCTGGGCATCTGACTGGCATAATATTCCTGGGAATCTGACTGGCATAATATTACTGGGCTCTGACTGGCATAATATTACTGGGCTCCGAGTGGCATAATATTCCTGGGAATCTGACTGGCATAATATTCCTGGGCATCTGACTGTCATAATATTCCTGGGCATCTGACTGGCATAATATTACTGGGCTCTGACTGGCATAATATTACTGGGCATCTGACTGGCATAATATTCCTGGGCATCTGACTGGCATAATATTCCTGGGCATCTGAATGGCATAATATTCCTGGGAATCTGACTGGCATAATATTACTGGGCTCTGAATGGCATAATATTCCTGGGCATCTGAATGGCACAATATTACTGGGCTCTGAATGGCATAATATTACTGGGCATCTGAATGGAATAATATTACTGGGCATCTGACTGGCATAATATTCCTGGGCTTCTGAATGGCATAATTGTCCCTCCATGCTGCCTGTTCGGCTTCCCGGCGATTGTGCCGACAGGTCACGTGAACTGGGCTCTGAATGGCATAATATTCCTGGGCATCTGAATGGCACAATATTACTGGGCTCTGAATGGCATAATATTCCTGGGCATCTGAATGGCATAATATTCCTGGGCATCTGACTGGCATAATATTCCTGGGCATCTGACTGGCATAATATTCCTGGGCATCTGAATGGCATAATATTCCTGGGAATCTGACTGGCATAATATTACTGGGCTCTGAATGGCATAATATTCCTGGGCATCTGAATGGCACAATATTACTGGGCTCTGAATGGCATAATATTACTGGGCATCTGAATGGAATAATATTACTGGGCATCTGACTGGCATAATATTCCTGGGCTTCTGAATGGCATAATTGTCCCTCCATGCTGCCTGTTCGGCTTCCCGGCGATTGTGCCGACAGGTCACGTGAACGGGCGCGCGTATGACGTATATTTCAGCATCCTGTGTTGTTTTTTTTTCATCTGGCCTTCAGATATGAAAGGCAGAGTGATTTTACTACTGTTTAGAATTGTCATTCAAATCATTTGCAATAAAGTTTGCATAAAATAGTTCATTTGTACTTAATTTTAACTGTCAGGCAAAATGGTCGGCCCTCACGCATGTTCACTTCATCAAGTCTGGCCCTCTTTGAAAAAAATTTGGACACCACTGATGTAGAGAGTATAAGCTGATGGTAACTTTGGAGTCTGTAGATAGAACCCTGGGAAATTATGCAAATTAATTGTACAGGACATGTATGGGCGAGGGGGAGGCAAGAGATGACTGACGGGGGCTGGGGGGAGGGGCTTCAGGGGGGAGTTGATAAAAGCCCAGGAGCCTCTCTCCCCAGCAGCCATTTTAATCTGTAAACGCACCTGGTAGCAATTTTTTGCAGCTCTGGTGTTTCATTCACGGCCCAGGCATGGAGATTGAGGCAATGCTCGCTGCCCTGAGGGCTGAGGCCCTTACAGATGGTGGCAGACGGTTGAGGCAGCAGTTTGCAGCGCTGCAGGCTGCTACACCCGCGGTGTCCCGCCCGCCCGCTCGACTGAGCCCGGATGCCGGCTCCATCCAGCCTCACCGGAGCAGGAGTGGAGCTGGGCGAAGAAGCGGCCTTCGCCCGTCGGCCGCGCGGCCCGCTGCGTCCGGCGGCGGGCCTGCTAGTGCAGCCACGCGACCGTCCCCGGTGGCTGGTGGGAGCGGGGATCGCAGGCCGCGCCCCTCCCCTCGGGGTTTGGAGCGCGACGGACGGAGGACATCCAGGGCTGTGACCAGGTCCGGTACAGCCCTGCTACCTTCCCCCCCGCGTCCGGATGCGGGGCCTAGCAGGAGGAGGAGCACGGATCGGCAGGCCAGGGTAGTGAGTAGGCCTCAGGGCCTAAAACGGGGGTCCCTTCGATTACCCTCCCGGGCGGGGGGCAGTGGGGAGGCTGTGGGCAGCTGCAGTGGGTCTTCTGGGGATGAGGATCCGGCCCTGGGTCTCTTACTGCCCCCTACCCCGTCCCCTACTCCTACCCCTGTTACTACTTACCAGGTTCCCTTGGCTGGGCTTCTCTCCCCTCCTGATCTGGCGTTGTATTCACCTGTCTCTCCTTCACAGGCTCCAGCTACTAGTGCTGTGCCACTCTACGTCCCCCATCCTGCTTCCCAGGTTGCGGGTGATTCTGCAGCCTCCCGGGCCTCCACGCCGGCTCTGGGCGCGGTACAGGGAGACACTGGTGAGTCCACGGGGCAACCTTTGGTGGGGTTTTCGGGGTTGGGTGGGGTGGGGTCTACCGTTACTCCTGCTAGTCAGCCATGGGTGGATTTGTTGCATTGCTTGCGGGGGGCGATCGAGCAAGTGAGCCGGGTGGCTGGGCCTTCTGGTAGTGCGGCCCTGCAGGGCATCGATAGTACGATGGGCGGCGTGTGGGGTTCCACGGGGGGCTCACCGGGGGTGGTTTCTGGTTTACCGGGCACGGCGGGGGTCCCACAGTCCCCCTTATTACCGCCCCCTTTGTTGCTGCCGGCGGCCACTGCTGCGGCGCTCCCTGCGGTTCCCTTGTCAATGCCTAGTACATCGGCGGCACCGAGTACGTCGGCGTCGCTGGTTGGGGCGGCTGATTTGACACACCCAGTTGCGCCAATGGCGCATGGGGCCGCGTATTTATGTTGGTCGGGCCCCTTAGGCCTTCATCTTAAGCCGGAGGTGAGGGAGCGTATTTGGAAGGGCGAGTATGTGGAAATTTATTCGCTCCTTCCCATGGAGGACGTTCCTCCTCCTGAGAAGGAGTTGAAGGATGCCGAGAAAGAAAAGGAGAAGTACCGTTATCGCAAAATCCCAAAGAACTATGGGAATTGGATTCGGGCTTTCTCCATCTTGGCCAGCGTCATTGGGGAGAAATCCCCTGAAAAATGTTGCTCCTTGTTTTGTTACCAGGATCAAATCTGGAATGCGTGTAGGATTTATGGGGGTCTCAGCTGGTGGCGCTATGATGAGCAATTCCGGCAACGGATTGCTTTACGGCCTACTTTGGGTTGGGATCAAATGGACGTGGGGCTGTGGCTGGCCATTATGACCCGGCCAGCCTCGCATCAGGGGGGTTTGACGTCCTTTCTTGGGGGGGTCGGGGGACTGGGTTCGCCCTCTCCCTCGGCCACGACCCAGCGGCGACCGGGAGGGTGCTGGCAATTTAATGAGGGTCAGTGCAAGTTTGGCGCCGGTTGTCGCTTCAAACATGAGTGTTCCGGTTGCGGGGGTAGCCACCCCGCCACCCGGTGCTTTAAGCGTCAGAGAGGTGGGGACAAGTCTGACGTGAGCGGAAAGGGGGATGACGCCGGTGGACGTCGGGGCAATGCGCCCATGGCTAAGCCGGTATAGGAATCGTAGGGCGGCGGACATTTTGTTGCACGGGTTTGAGTTTGGTTTCAGGATCCCCTTTCAGGAGCGGGAGGTTTGTTTGCGGTTGCGTAATTTGCGTTCGGTGGCTGAGCACCCTGAGGTGGTGCGGGATAAGTTGGCTAAGGAAGTGGCTCTGGGCCGTATGGCGGGTCCTTTTGATTCGCCCCCGTTGGCCGCTTTACGGGTTTCTCCCCTGGGGGTGGTTCCCAAAAAGGAACCGGGAAAGTTCCGGCTGATCCAGCATCTGTCTTACCCCTATGGGGAGTCGGTTAACGATGACATTGATGCAGAATTGTGCCGGGTGTCTTATGCGTCCTTTGATTCGGCGGTTAGGATGGTGAGGGCGGCAGGGGCTGGTGCTTTGATGGCAAAAACCGATGTGGAGTCGGCCTTCCGGCTTCTTCCGGTTCATCCAGACTGTCATCACCTCCTCGGGTGCCATTTTGAAGGGAAGTTTTACGTTGACTTGTGCCTTCCCATGGGTTGTTCTATTTCCTGTTTTTATTTTGAGTGCTTTAGCACATTTTTGGATTGGGTAATCAGGGAGGAGTCCGGGTGCAGCTCAGTGATGCATTACCTGGATGACTTCCTGCTGGTGGGTCCCTCGGGTTTGCAAGTCTGTGGCCATTTGTTGAGGACGGCCCAGGTGGTTCTGGCTTCGTTTGGGGTCCCATTGGCGGCAGACAAAACGGAGGGCCCGACTACCTGTATTTCCTTCCTGGGCATTGAGATTGACTCCCTGGCCGGCGAATGCCGGCTTCCTCAGGATAAATTGTTGGGCCTTAGGGCGGACATTTCCAAGGCTTGCGGCTTGAGAAAAATTCAGCTCAGGGCGTTGCAATCTTTATTGGGGAAGCTCAACTTTGCCTGTAAAATTATGCCAATGGGCAGGGTGTTTAGCAGACGTCTGGCAGGGGCTACGGCGGGGGTGTGCCGGCCGCACCATTATGTCAGGCTCACTCGGCCCCTAAGGGATGATCTGGCAGTGTGGGATGATTTTTTGAGCAGGTACAATGGACGGTCGTTGTGGCAGGCTCCGGAGGTGTCCAACGCAGATCTCCATCTGTACACGGATGCCTCAGGATCCGTGGGCTACGGGGCAATTTTGGGGTCCCAGTGGTCTGCCGAGACCTGGCCCCCGTTCTGGGGTTCGGGGGGCCTGACAAAGAATTTAGCTTTTTTGGAGCTATTTCCTATTCTGGTGTCAGTGGTCCTTTGGGGAACTACGTTACGTGATCGCAGGGTGGTCTTCCACTGTGACAACATGGGAGTGGTGTTAGCGGTGAATAACCTGACGGCTTCTTCCCCGCCGGTAGTTCGGCTGTTGCGGCTTCTGGTCCTTAACTGCCTTGATTTTAATGTGACCTTTCGTGCTGTTCATATCCCTGGGGTGCATAACGTAATTGCGGATGCACTTTCTCGTTCGCAGTGGGCAACGTTCCGGGCGGCAGCACCATGGGCGGACCCGGAGGGTATCCCGTGCCCGTCGACGCTGTGGGACCTTGGGTTGGGCGAATAGCACAGTGGGTTAGCCAGTCTGTCGCTGGATCCACATGGAAGCGTTACGGTAAAGTTTGGGGGGAATGTTTGGATCTGCAGTCGGCTCGTGGGGGTTTCAGGGATGATGGGGCTCGCTTGGAAGGTTTACTGTGGTTGTTGTGGCATTGGGACGCGGCTGGCTTGTCGCCCGCGGCGGTAACGGCACGGATGTCAGGCCTCAGTTTCTGGTTCAGAGCTTCTGGGCTACGGGACGTGACTAAGGAGTTTTTAGTGCGTCAGGCGTTGAAGGGTTGGAGGAGGGGTGTTCATTCCGTGGATTACCGTAAACCGGTGTCCGGGGCTTTGTTGCTGGGCCTGTGCCACATACTGCCGGTGGTTTGCCACTCGCTTTTTGAGGTTGATCTGTTTCGGTTAGCTTTTTCCATGGAATTTTTTGGGGCTTTGCGTATTGGGGAATTGGTTAGCCAGGCAAAAACGAAGCCAGGGGGTATACTGGCGGCTGATATGGTGCGGGAACCTGGTCTGGTGAGGTTTTTGATCAGGCGCTCCAAAACGGATGTACTTGGGGTTGGGAAGTGGGTCTCCCTGCGGGAAGTCCCCGGTTCTATGGTATGCCCGGTGGCTTGTTTTGACCGGTACGGTTTGGTCCGACCGGCCGGTTCCAATTCATTGCTGGTGCACGCTGATGCGACTCCTTTGTCTAGATTCCAGTTTATCAGGGTCTTCCGGATGGCAGTTGAGGCCCTGGGCCTTCCAAGCCGGGAGTTCGGGGGTCACTCGTTCAGGATTGGCGCTGCGTCTGAGGCCGCAAGGCTGGGTTATGCTGAGCGGGCTATCAGGCAGATTGGGCGGTGGGAGTCCCGCAGGTTTCTATCTTATGTCCGTCCGGCTGGTCTGATCTCAGTTTCCTCTGCTTTAAATTCACAGATGTTGCGCCTAGGAGGGTGTGGCTTATAGGCCACTCGTACATATTCTGGGCACGGAGTCGGGCTGCCGTGCGACCTGGGGGAGAGTGCCTGGGCTTTCCGGGAGCCGTGGCGGACGTTCGGTGGTTCGGGTTCCGGGGTATGCGGTGGGTACGCTTGTTACCCGAGGTGGTTCAGCTGTCTCGGCTGTTGGGGCCCCCTGATATTTTACTTATTCATCTGGGGGGCAATGATCTGGGTTCGGTCCCTGTGTGGACCCTGGGGGATACCATAAAAAGGGATCTGGCGAGGCTGCTGGTGCTCTTTCCTGGTGTGTCGCTGGTGTGGTCAGAGGTGGTACCACGTAATTATTGGAGGTGTGCGCTCAATCAGAGGGCGCTGGAACGGAGCCGGGTAAAATTGAACAAACAAGTGTCTCGTTTTGTGTTGAGTGTGGGGGGCGTGACTATACGCCATAGGGTTTTTGAGTCCGATGCGGCAAGGTATTTCAGGAGTGATGGAGTTCACTTAACTGAGGTGGGCCTTGATCTGTTTAACTTGGCGTTGCAGGATGGTTTGGAACAGGCCATGGCGGTGGTGGTGGGTGGTCCCCGCTGATTTAAGGAGTTAAACGAGCGGGTCTGTGGCGGGGGTTGGCTGTCCTTGCCAGTAGGGGATATGTTTTGGAAAATGGAGTTGGAGTTATTACAAGGAGAATGGTGCTCGGGTCCTCCCCTAACCTTAAAAGCAACATGGAAGTTGTTTGTAGTGGACGTGCCCACTGAGCTAAGTGAGTCGGCTAGTGGTAAGCATTGTGGGAGAGATGGGCCAGGTGGAGTTATGGCATCTCAAGGGACGAGGAGGGGAGGCGAGCTTATGGATTCTGGATTTGGTTGGAAAAAGGTGGCCATATGTAAATATATGGGTGGAAGTTTAAAATGGTTTTACTGGCAAGGGCTTAGTCAATTTGTCAGGCTGTATTCTGTTTTATACATATAAGTATTAAAGGATGGTGGTGGTTTATACAGCCTGATATGTGTTTAATAAAGAAGTGCTGTGGCCTTGTTGTACCATCACAAGTCTCGCGTCCATTTATTGGGGGGAACATGGGCTGGTATGGTTATGGGTGACTGTGGGGTTATGGTATGTCTCAGGAATCGGGCATCTATCCCCTCTGCATACATACAAGAACCCTGGGAAATTATGCAAATTAATTGTACAGGACATGTATGGGCGAGGGGGAGGCAAGAGATGACTGACGGGGGCTGGGGGGAGGGGCTTCAGGGGGGAGTTGATAAAAGCCCTGGAGCCTCTCTCCCCAGCAGCCATTTTAATCTGTAAACGCACCTGGTAGCAATTTTCCCACCATCCCTCCCTATGTTTATGTGTTTTCTATGTATTAACTTTCTTTTGTCGCAGCAGGCGGGGGTTGGCTGTCCTTGCCAGTAGGGGATATGTTTTGGAAAATGGAGTTGGAGTTATTACAAGGAGAATGGTGCTCGGGTCCTCCCCTAACCTTAAAAGCAACATGGAAGTTGTTTGTAGTGGACGTGCCCACTGAGCTAAGTGAGTCGGCTAGTGGTAAGCATTGTGGGAGAGATGGGCCAGGTGGAGTTATGGCATCTCAAGGGACGAGGAGGGGAGGCGAGCTTATGGATTCTGGATTTGGTTGGAAAAAGGTGGCCATATGTAAATATATGGGTGGAAGTTTAAAATGGTTTTACTGGCAAGGGCTTAGTCAATTTGTCAGGCTGTATTCTGTTTTATACATATAAGTATTAAAGGATGGTGGTGGTTTATACAGCCTGATATGTGTTTAATAAAGAAGTGCTGTGGCCTTGTTGTACCATCACAAGTCTCGCGTCCATTTATTGGGGGGAACATGGGCTGGTATGGTTATGGGTGACTGTGGGGTTATGGTATGTCTCAGGAATCGGGCATCTATCCCCTCTGCATACATACATGGTATACTCATATGCTGGAACAGGAGAACATGAACTGATAGAGACAAGGGGGTTGTTTGTATCTCTTCTACAACTGCTGCTACAATAGGAGGAAGTGAAGGTAAGAGAGCCTACTTCCCAGTTAATGCGTGGGTTATGTACTCTAAGCCACGGGAGTCCCAATATCACTGGAAAAAGGGGAGAATCAACAATTTCAAAATGTAGATCTTCTTGATGGTTAGGTCCCAAGGAAACACGTAGAGAAATAGTTTCATAGGTAATTGGACCTGACTTTAGAGGACTCCCATCCACCAGTTGTATGTGAAGAGGAACAGGCTTCTTTTTTGTAGGAATTTTATGACGGGTCATGAAAGAACGATCCAAAAAGCAGCCACTGGCTCCAGAATCTATCATAGCAGAAACTTTAACATTATTTTTATTCCACTGTAAGAAAATGGATACAGTCAGGTGAGGGCTGCAATATTCCTTGGCAAGTGCATTAGATAACAGAGGAATAAACGTATTGACAGCAGAGTTTGATTTAGCCTTGCAATATTTTATTTCATGTCCTGGTTTGCCACAATGCAAACATAGATTATGGAGTCTTCTATGCATGCGTTCATTTGGAGTCAAAGGTCCACGGACTATTCCTAACTGCATGGGTTCCTCAGGGGATATTGTTGAAGCTGGTCTGAGAGGGAATGTGGAAGATGAGGGAGAATTTGAAACCGACGGTGCAGATTTGGGAGAACCATGTTCCAGGGCTTTTTCCTGTTGTCGTTCTCTGAACCGTCTGTCAATTTGGATCACTAAGGACTCCATGGCTTCTAAAGTGGGAGGTGTGCCCACACGAGCAAGTTCATCCTTCAAGGCTTCTGATAAACCCCTGCGGAATTTATCCAGGAGAGCCGGTTCATTGTATCCTGTTTCCAGGGCCAGACGTCTGAAGTCAGAGATGTACTCCTCCACAGGCCGTATCCCTTGCCTAAGATGGTGGAGAGCAGATTGTGCAGAGGAAGCCCTTTGTGGATCATCATACATAGCCCCCATTGCATTAGTGAAGGAAACCCACGTATCCAAAATAGGGCTACGTACACGTAACAGATGATGCGCCCAGGCTTGTGGATCTCCAGTTAACAAAGAAATGACAGTATGAACACGGACAAAGTCAGTGGCATAGGTGAGGGGTTTGAGAGAGAACAGGACTTGACAAGCCATAATAAACTGTAGGTATTGGGCACGATCCCCTGCAAACTTTTCAGGCATAGGGACTTGAGGTTCATACACAGGCATTGTACCTTCTGGTTGTACATAGGGGGCGACAGGAGGAACAGGGTCTACTGGAACAGGAAATACAGGTTGCAGGGCAGGATCCACAGGAAATGCAGGTTGCGGGGCAGGATCCACAGGAAATGCAGGTTGCGGTTCAGGATCCACAGGAAATGCAGGTTGCGGTTCAGGATCCACAGGAAATGCAGGTTGCGGTTCAGGATCCACAGGAAATGCAGGTTGCGGGGCAGGATCCACAGGAAATGCAGGTTGCGGGGCAGGATCCACAGGAAATGCAGGTTGCGGGGCAGGATCCACAGGAAATGCAGGTTGCGGGGCAGGATCCACAGGAAATGCAGGTTGCAGGGCTTGGACTTGGTTGTGGAGCTGCAGTTGTTCTGTCTGTAAATCCTGAATGGAGTAAGTAAGGGCCGTTAGCTGTTGTGTAAGGGCGGCCAGGGTTTCTGTTAATCCTAAGGCCTCCATATGCTGGCTTGGTTATTTTGTAAGGATGGGTTCTCCTACCGTGGGTGCTGGAGTCCAGATGCAGGAGGTATAGCCGCACACACGTGCAAACAGAGACACTGCCCCAAAGCAGTTGGAGATGGTAACAACTGCAGAGACAGTGAATGGGTGCACGAGGGCAAACAAAGTCCGAAGGCAAGGTACACAAGGGTGAGGCAAAATCGTAGTCAAATCCAGAAGCAGAGGTCAGGGCTAGCAGCAAAGGTTCAGAAACGAGGAATCAGGCTAAAGGTCAAAACACAGGTTAAGGTATAAACAGGAAGCTCAGGAGCACTGGTCACAATGAGGAAGCTTAATAACCAAGCAAGGAGTGAGAGGAGGAGTGGTCATTTATAGTGCAGCACAGTAATGCATCTCACCTGGAGAGGATCATGCTGGTGGCTGGTGTTGTTGTGTTGCTATGGAGACACCATGGTAACACTATGCAGCTCTGTTTAAAGGAGAGGACAGGACCACACCCTCTCTGTAGCTGAAAGGAAAGCTACCTAGGAGTGGGGATGTGACACTCTCTAACAGCCAGGGGATGTCTGCGCGATGAGCGCAGACTCCCCCTGCTGCCATCCGGCACGACCACCGGGACTTCTATGATGAAGCCGGGTCCTTCCGGCTTCGTCATAAAAGTTCCGGCGGTCGTGCCGGGCGGCAGCAGGGGAGGTCTGCGCTCATCGCACAGACATTCTCCGCTGCCCCGTTAGCCACAAGGGAGAATCGGGCAGCCGGGGGATGTGTGCACGATACATGCAGACATCACCCGGCTGCCCCCACTAGCCACCAGGGAGCAAGAAACAGGTGAGGGAGGGAGGGAGGGAGGGGGGGGGGACAGAGAAACGAGGGGGGGGGGGCAGAGCAACAAGGGGAGGGAGGGGGGACCAGAGCAACAAAGGAAGGGAGAGGGGGCAGAGAGAAACAAGTGGAGGGAGGGGGGAAGAGACAGACAATTGGAGGGAGGGGGGGAAGAGAGACAAGGGGAGGGAGGGGGGAGAGAGAGACAAAGGGAGGGGGGGCACAGAGAGTAACAAGGGGAGGGGTGGGCAGAGAGAAACAAGGGGAGGGAGGGGGGGAAGAGACAGAGACAAGGGGAGCGAGGGGGGAGTCAAAGGGAGGGGGAGAGAGAGACAACACTAAGGGGGGAAGAGAGACAAAGCTGGGGGCAAGGGAAAGAGAGAGGCAGCACTGACACATAAAAGGAAATAAAGACAGGAAATGCATTTTTTGATATCATAATTTTTTATTAAAAAAGCAATTTACATGTGAATATATACAAGTTGAACTTTTTTTCCTATAGGGTAATCTTATATTCAGGCTTTTAGTTTTTTTCCTAAAGGAATATCCAAAGTTTGGGGGTCGTCTTATAATCAGGGTGGTCTTATAATAGAGCAAATACGGTACATTCCCTCTGTCCTTTTCACTCCCTTATGGGTTTCATGTACCCCATTCCCTCTAAATTGTAAGCTTGCGAGCAGTACTCTCTACCTCACGTACCAGTCCGTTCAAGTTTGTCTAACTTTGTATGTAGTTTCCTTCTATCCTCTGTATTATGCGGTTCGTAAATTGTTGGCGCTATATAAATAAATGTTAATGTGATGTAATGTAATAGTTTTGTGCTGTTTTTTTGGGAGCTGTTCAACAGACAAACCTGTGTACAGGGAGAATTAGGGAATCTGCAATAACACAAAGGCTGGGTAAATCACCGGATTTCAATCATTTATAAAACTCCATATCTTTTATTGTTCTTTCGGTCCATACATTTCGGTTACAATATTTAATCTGTAGACTTCATAGACATCCTTTTTCTTTTTTCTCCCTTTTTTCTTCCTCTTCCCCCTCTCTCTCTCTCTCTCCCCTCCCCCTTCTCCCCTCCTCTCCTCTTCTTTGCAAGAGATTAAACATTACATATATTCAGAAAAAAGAAAAGACAATTTCTGCATATTACATATATACAGTTTGAGTTGGTGTTTCACATCCTGTTGATTATCAGTTTACACCTTTTGTTAACAGCAAATCTGTCCAGTAAAACCATGTCTGTATGTGTTTAGACTGACGATCAGACACAGAAGCCTCCATAGTTCTTATTTCCTCCACTCTAGCTACCCACTCGGGCAGTGGAGGTGCCGAAGTGGCTTTCCAGTATTTTGGAATTAGCGTTTTAGCCGCTATCAGTAAATGTCTACTAACTGATGTTTTAAAAGCTGACAGCGACATACCATTTTGGAAAAATAACATAGCCTCAAGTGTAAACGGGTATTGCGAGTTATCGATTTTGACTATAATTTTGTGAATCTGTTTCCAGTAATCCTGGATCACTGGGCAGTCCCACCAGATGTGTATGTCTGTTCCGGTCTCCTTTTGACACCTCCAGCACATAGGATCACTGTCCACATACATATGGTGTAATTTATCTGGGGTTAGGTACCATTTGGCTAGAAATTTGTAATTTATTTCTTGGTATTTGGAGGCTTTAGTGCTTTTATGCGTCAGCATAAATATACGATCCCATTGTAATGGTGAAAATGTACAAGACAGCTCATCTTCCCATTTGCCCATGTATGGGGGTGGTAGATTATTATCAGGGGTAATCAATTGTAGGTATATCCAGAGGCGGCTCTCTAATTAGGCGAGTTAGGCAGCCGCCTAAGGCCTCGCACTCACGGGGGCCTCGCGGCTGCCTAACTCACCTTATTACCTTTGATGTCACAGGGAGCTTAACGCTGCCGTTAAGCTCCCTGTTACACTAACCTGGTACGTTTCCTCCGTGCATCTTCTCTCCTGCACGGAGGAAGGAAGCTCCGATCGCGTTTTTTTTTTTTTTTTAAACTTTATTGAACCCACGCAATAAAGTTTAAAAAAAAAAAAAACCGCGACCGGAACTTCCTTCCTCCGTGCAGGAGAGAAGATGCACGGAGGAAACAGCGGAGAGCAGCATGGAGGTAAGTACTAGGGAAGGGGAGAAGAGGGTGGCACAAACGAGCAAAGCCTGGCATAATGAGTGGCTAAATATTGGCACAGTGTGGGGCAAAATCCTGGCATAATGAGGTGAAGGGCAAAATCCTGGCATTGTGAGCGGCAAAAAAGTGGCATTATGAGGGGCAATATCCTGGCATACAGTGGCAAAATCCTGGCATATTGAGAGGCAAAATTCTGGAATTGTGAGGGGCAAAATTCTGGCATAATGAGGGGCAAAATCCTGGCATAGTGAGAGGCTAAATCCTGGCATTGTGAGGGGCAAAATTCTGGCATAATGAGGGGCAAAATCCTGGCACAGAGTGGCAAAATCCTGGCATAGTGAGAGGCTAAATCCTGGCATTGTGAGGGGCAATATCCTGGCATACAGTGGCAAAATCCTGGCATATTGAGAGGCAAAATTCTGGCATTGTGAGGGGCAAAATTCTGGCATAATGAGGGGCAAAATCCTGGCATAGTGAGAGGCAAAATCCTGGCATAGTGAGAGGCTAAATCCTGGCATTGTGAGGGGCAATATCCTGGCATACAGTGGCAAAATCCTGGCATATTGAGAGGCAAAATTCTGGCATTGTGAGGGGCAAAATTCTGGCATAATGAGGGGCAAAATCCTGGCATAGTGATAGGCAAAATTCTGGCATTGTGAGGGGCAAAATTCTGGCATAATGAGGGGCAAAATCCTGGCATAGTGAGAGGCAAAATTCTGGCATAGTGAGAGGCAAAATTCTGGCATTGTGAGGGGCAAAATTCTGGCATAATGAGGGGCAAAATCCTGGCATAGTGAGAGGCAAAATTCTGGCATAGTGAGAGGCAAAATTCTGGCATTGTGAGGGGCAAAATTCTGGCATAATGAGGGGCAAAATCCTGGCATAGTGAGAGGCAAAATTCTGGCATTGTGAGGGGCAAAATCCTGGCATAGTGAGAGGCAAAATTCTGGCATTGTGAGGGGCAAAATTCTGGCATAATGAGGGGCAAAATCCTGGCACAGAGTGGCAAAATCCTGGCATAGTGAGAGGCTAAATCCTGGCATTGTGAGGGGCAAAATCCTGGCATAGTGAGAGGCTAAATCATGGCATTGTGAGGGGCAATATCCTGGCATACAGTGGCAAAATCCTGGCATATTGAGAGGCAAAATTCTAGGATTTGTGAGGGGCAAAATTGTGGCATAATGAGGGGCAAAATCCTGTCACAGAGTGGCAAAATCCTGGCATATTAAGGGGCAAAATCCTGGCATATTGAGGGGCAAAATCCTGGCAGATTGAGTGGCACAATCCTGGCATATTGAGGGGCAAAATCCTGGCATATTGAATGGCTAAAATTACAGTGCATCCGGTGCTGTGAGGAAGAACAAAGTGAAAATCCTCTAGCACAACGTGGTCTGTGAGACCACTTTCAACATTGAGCACCTTTCCTTCTGGCTGAGTGTTTCTGTTAGTGTGTGATTGTGTGCTTTCTGAGTGTGTCTGTGAATCAGTGTGTGCTGGCTGAGTGTATCTGTGAGTGTGTGCTGGCTGAGTGTGATTGTGTGCTGACTGAGTGTGTCTGTGAGTCAGTGTGTGCTCACTGAGTGTGTCTATGAATGACTGTGTGATATGTGTTAGTGTTCACATTTAGGACACAGCAATAACAATGTCAGCCGCACACAATTTTATCCATACCAAATGTTTATAGATGTTTGTAGAATAATTATGAGACAAATAAAATTCTAGGAGCTGTTCATTTCTAGAAGCTGGGATTTGAGTCTGATCTTGAAATATGCTATTTCTACAGTTCATTTTTATTATCACTTGCATATATTTTACTTAATAATGTGTGTCCGTGAGGGCCTCATGTTCGACTTTCGCCTAAGGCCTCACAAAGTCTAGAGCTGCCTCTGGGTATATCATTGAGATCCCATGTCTCAATTGTTTTTTTGATGAACAACGGCATCAAACCAGGTGCGGTCTCTGGACAGATTATGCTGCTGAGGCAAATTCTCAGATAATGTTTAATTTGTGTGTAGTTAAAATTATCCAATAACGTCGGGGAGTGTTCCAAGAGCTCAGAAATGGGTAAAACATCCACTGAATTTACAACAGAATATGTGTGTAGGGTCGAGAGTGGTTCAAAAGCTTTCAGTCCAGGAGTGTGTGTACACGGTGGGAAATCTGGGTTTCCCCTCAGAGGTGTCATTGGTGAGGGATAAGACGTAATGCCCTGCATTCTGGCTAGGGAGTGGAGTATGCGTATGGTAGGTCTGAGGGTCGGGTGCGTCTTAGTCAGTTTTTGAGCCTGAATCTAAGATATCCAAGGTAGGGCCTGTATGGGAGTAATAATTGCTGAATCTTCTAGCAATATCAAATGTTTGTCAACATTATAGTGCATCCAGCCTACCACCCCTTGTTTTTTGGTTGTGTTAATACCCTATGTTGTATCCGGGGCTTTTCCCCCCCTCCATACATATCTAGATATCACTTTCCGCAAATCCGAAAAAAAGGACTGTGGAATATCTATGGGTAACGTCTAAAATAAATTTAAGAGACTAGGAAATAGATTCATTTTGATTACTCCTATCCTACCCAGCCAGGAAACATGATTATGATCCCAAGCATGTAAATCTGTTTTTAGTGTGTTTGCTAGTGGTATGAAATTAAGTGGGAATAATTGTTATAAGGAAGGGGATAGCCATATGCCCAAGAATAGCATCTTCTCTGTGCAAATTCTAAATTTATAGGCCTCCGTGAGTCTTTGTATATCTTCTTGTCGTTTTATTATTGGTAGAATTTCAGATTTAGTCATGTTGATGCTTAAGTTTGATAGCTCTCCATATGTGTGAAATGCTTCCATAATGTGTGGGAGTGTTGTAAGTGGTTCCGTGACCATGAACAGCAGGTCATCAGCGTATGCAGAAACTTTATGTTCTGAATTGGGTGTTTGGAAGCCCCTGATCCGAGAATCATCCCGTATGGCTTGGAGAAAAGGTTCCAGGGTGATTGCGAACAGGAGTGGAGAGAGCGGGCAACCTTGACGGGTGCCATTGCTAATACCGAATGAGGTTCCCAACATCCCGTTCACCCTCACCCTTGCACTTGTCGAATCATATAAAGAAATAATCCATGTCCGCAAATTGGGACCAAATCCATAGTGCTGGAGAGTCGCTCTCAAGAAATATGAATTTACTCTGTCAAACGCCTTTTCGGCGCCCGTTGACAGGTAAAGTAGTGGTTCCTTCCTCCTCCCCGCCATATGGATTATATTTATTAGTTTAGTAGTGTTATCCTTGGATTCCCTACCAGGGATGAAACCGGATTGGTCTGGGTGTATGATGTCCGATAATATCCCTTGTATTCGTTGGGCTATAATTTTTGTAAATAACTTCAGGTCAGAGTTTAAAAGGGAAATGGGCCTGTAATTCTGGCAATAGGAAACATCCTTTCCAGGCTTAGGGATCACGTGTATAAATGCTGCTGTTGTCTGGTCGTAGATGTTCTCCCTGCAGTATTGAGTTGGATGCATCCACAAATTGAGGTCTTAATGTATCGGCATGTATTTTATAGTAGCGTAAGGGGAGACCACCCGGCCCGGGGGATTTCCCCGTATTAGAATTTTTAATTGCTAATTTCAGTTCCTCAAGACTGATTGGGCCTTCCAGGGAATCTAGGTGTAATTATAAAGGGGAAGCACGGAAGAAGAATTAGGGGGAAAAAAAGAACCGTGCTCGGTCCACTTATGGGACGTGAAAAGGATAGACCGTGCCCTGTGTGGGGTGCAGCCTCAAACAGCCCTGCTGATTCCGCTACCACCCCACTGTCGTGGGGCACCTATCCAATTTCCAATTGGGTTAATGTGGGTGTCCAAGGCCCGATAACTAGCGTAGATCCAACAATATCAATATGCAAATCAATGACAATAGAATTATAACACCAATATCGATGTAACAGATATAGAAAAAACAGGACTTTGATTAGTCCATCTCATAACATCAATTCAAGCTATATACACGACAATTACCTCCCTTTCCCTATTTATAACATTGAGGTGTGTACGGTATCCTCTCAGGAGGCAGGGGTATATCCCTACATAACAAAAAGGATAAGACCCCCATCTCCATACAGTTCAGCTATGCTGAGCTCAGTACCCTTGTATCTGGTGGCCCTCTTTGCTCTGACCATTCTAAAAAACTATACTGTGAACACATGCGTGTCCGTGTCCTGTTCTCCCCCCCCCCCCTCCTTTCCCGTGCTTAAGGAAAAACAGGGAGAAGTTCTCCAGTAAGTTCCTGTCGATAATCATGGGGGATTGTTTCCGTGACAATAAAACGTCCGTGGATGTGTCCTCCGAGCTATTTTAAAATTGTCTGTGTACAGTTACTTCAGGGTGTTGTATCTCTTGATTCCATCTCACAGTTGAAAGATATAAACTTTGTCTCCAGATACTTTTCGTAGTCTGAGCCAGGTTTAGACCACTATCTGCTTTGCGTAGAGAGGAATATGGATGCCAGATGTTTGTTCTTCTGGATCCAGGGCGTGTGGTGTTCTCCGAATTGGGGGTACCAATGTTCGCCTTCGGGGTGGGCGTCTTGCTCTCTGCAGTTGGGGCTGCAATGGATTAGAGATTTTTTTATAGAAATTTAATGAGTTCCAGTCTTCTAATTGTAATGGTGGGATACCCAGCTCTTCCATGAGGACCGATGCATCCGTCCGGGATCTGATTACGTGCATACCAGACTCCGTTCTGACTATCATGGTGAATGGAAATGCCCAGCGGTATTGCTGATTGCGTTCCTGTAATGCCATGGTGAGTGGTCGAAGCGCCCTTCTCTTGCTCAATGTAATACAAGATAGATCTTCAAAGATCGAGATTCTCTGGTTCTCAAAGGCCCATTCTCTGGCCTCCCTAGCCTTGCGCATCAAGGCATCTTTCAGGGTATAATCCTGTACGCAACAGATTACGTCTCTTGGCGGGCTGTTCAAGGGGCCGCACTCTCTCAGAGCTCTGTGAGCTCTATCCAGAGTTATTGGAGTGTCTATCCCTCGTCCCAGGATGGTATTGAACAAGCGGGTAACTTGTGCTTTTAGATCTCTCTCATCCTCCCTTTCGTTTAGGCCTCGAATTCGCACGTTGTTTCTCCGGCCCCTGTTGTCTAAATCTTCCATAGTAGACAACACGTCTGCAATGGTCAAATTGACCTCCGTATAGGCTGATTGTGTTGCAGCCATCGTGGTTTGGACAGTTGCTACCTCTGTCGACAGGGTCGAGACGGCTGAGTCCAGTCACGTGTTGTGTAAGGCCTACCAATTCCGCCTTTATGGCCATGCGGACTCTGTCTCTCACCGCCTCTTTTACCTCTGTAACCAGTCGAGAGAAGTCCTCTTTAGTGGGGCCGGATTGGAAAATGGCTTGGTTTGGGCTATCCGGTGGTACTTCTCTCACCGGTGCCTCCAGGGAGGATGGAAGAGTGTCAGCTGGGGAAGACGTCGCACTCATTGTGTCCGGGCCTGTACTCAGGCCTTGCTGCAACGTTAATATTCTCTGGGTTTGGAAGTATTCCAGGAGAGTCGCAGGTGGGGAGCTCGAGGATTGACTCCCGATTTCTTGCCCCTTCAGAGTCCTTCGATTTCTGCCCATTATTGCAGGAAAGGTAGTTAAAAACGCTGCTTTTACTCTTTTTGAGACGGAGCTCTGGTTCTATGCTGCCATCTCAGTGGCCAGACCACGCCCCCACAGTAGGATCTCTTAACAGTGCAACACATTGTTTGATAACATCACTAGAGAGACAGGATATTCCATTAATTTTAATGAAATTATTCTCATTGGTTCCAGCAACAAAAAAAACAAAAAAAAGGAAATTACTTTTACTCAGCTAGTGGGCGCAGTCATGGTTTCTTGCAAACTGCTGTAATTTTACAATTCCATCTGGTTTTAAGTATTTTATATTTTAACCAATGCAAAATGACTTTGAAAGCACATTAAATGCATTCATATTTGGAAGTTGCATTTTAGACAGTCCGTTTAAGGCCTATGCAGCCAAGTTTTAAAAACTCTCCGTTTTAGCTGAATTTTTCCAGCTTGGCTACTTTGCAAGGTTTAAAATTCCCTTTTTTGTGAATAAAGCTCATAGTGTTTTTTAACCTATATATTTATGCTTGCACAAAGTACAATGTATACATCTTGTTTTCCTCTACCTGACAGGCCATTATATAAAATATTTTTCGCTCTCTTTGATAAGGGCAAAACACATGCCAATAAATACCTCCTAACATACCCAATCAGTGATGCTGGGGGTATGGCTTGGAGTGGGTAGTGACCAGGCTACTGCGCAGCAGAGCTTTCACTCACTGTGGCAATATATTTGTGCGTAAGTGTACACCTGTGCAGAACTGGGACACTGGTGGATGGAGTCAGGACCACAGGATATCTGTCAAGAATCAGAACAGTTGGAAGTATTTTTCAAATAAACCCGTTCTGAGGAATGGTGGTAATGACTGGAAGTTTAACTTCCCCTGCATAGCATATCATACAGGATCACTATATTGATGCATTATAGCTTACTGACTGTGCCTTTCTATGGTTTAATCTCATGAACAACAAGGTATGATATGTATTATACAGGAAGTAGAAAACACAAACAGGTTTTACCAGTTATTCTATAACAGCTGTAACTACCAGGAAAGGTAAATACACGTTAAAAAAAACATAGTCATTTGTTATTGTAGAAAAAAATAGCCATAATTTACGTTTTAGTCAAAAAAACTTTCCTGTCAATAATGCAAATAAAACAAACTCCCAGAACAGGGCAAGGCACTAACATGGTTCTGGGTGGACATTTACTGTGGTCTGTGTTGGACAATTTGATGATGTTCTTTGGACCTTCACAAACCTTGCCACAGACACTTTGCCAGTCCCTGATCCAAAATGCAATATGCACATTTTCACTATTATATTGTCAGATACTTATAGAACTCACAGAACGTGCACCAGCATCCAGCACTTACCCCAGCATGCATATTGAACTCACATGACATGCCCCAGCACTAAGAATGCCCTCACAGGACTTGCCCCAGCACCAAGGACTTATCTGAGTACTTAGATTGCACTCACAGAACTTGCCCCAGCACCTAGGACTTACCCCAGCTCACAGATTGCATTCACAGGACTTTCTCCAGCACATAGATTGCACTCACAGAACCTGCCCTGGCACCCACAGACACACATGCAGACACACTTACAGACAAGTCACACTTACAAATAAACATACAGACAGTGAGAATTAGACACACATACAGACAGTCACACATACACACAGTAACATTTACAGATACACAGTCACACTTACAGATACATGACTAAGTGTGGCAAACTCGTCAGGTGGTCCTCCCCCTGCGTTTTGACTTACCAGTCCATGGATGTTATTCATCTCATCTGTATGCATAATTTTTAAAGATAATAAAGCACCTTATTTTCCACCATCCTGGAGCGTGGAGTGCACACATTTTTGCTACTTCTATGTCCACACTTACAGATACACATACAGACACAAGAACACACAGGCACACTGTCACACACTTACATAAACACACAGATTTATTTTCTTTTAACACCAAAAAAAGTTATGCTATTTGTCACCCTCCTTGCTCACTTACCTTCATTTTGAGGGAGGAGGACGGTCCAGACACCATTCAAGTTCTCCTTCTGAGTGCCGGATGTCATCTAACATCTGGCGCTCCGACAGTCTCAGGGGGCTGAGAATGCATTCAGCCGCATCGGATGAAATTTTGAAGCAGCCAAGGCGGCCGCAGTATTTAATGTTTCAAAAAATAGTTTTCAATCCGCACTAGATTGTGCTCGGTGCTAGGGCTCCAAGACGCCACCCAATTCTTCATATAATGAAATAAATATGCAAAGTCCAGCACCCTGAGAAAGACTCTTAGGAGTTGAAACGTTGCCACAAACGTGTGAATAAAACCTTCACCTTATATCGAGTGCTGGACTCTGCATATTTATTGCAGTATTTAATGTGGCATCCAGCGGCCCCAGGGAAGGCGGACTACTGGGGTTTTTCCCGGTATCCTGGTAGGCCAGTTCGGCCCTGATTACTTGTGTGTTAAATAAAAAACTTCTTATCTCACACACAAGTAATTCTGAGAGTACCTGGTTCACAAAAGTGTTTTAATTTGAACATCATGATAATAGTGAAACTGTCCAGGGTTTAATATATACATGGATCAGCCCCAGGACATACTTGAAAACGAGAGAAATCTCAATGTATTCTTCCTGGTAAAAAAAACTTTCTAAATAAAAATATTATGACCACCTGCCTAATATTGTGTAGGTCCACTTTTGCCACCAAAACAGCCCTCACCAGTTGAGGAACGGACTCCACTAGATGTCTGAAGGTGTGCTGCAGAATCTGGCATCAAGACCTTAGCATCAGATCCTGTTAGGGTTGCCACCTGGCCGGTATTTTACCGGCAGGCCGGTAAAAAATTGGCTTCAGGCCAATGTTAAGTCTATGGAGACAGTACCGAGGCTGGTATTTTTCTGAAGAAAAAGTGGCGATCCTGTAAGTTTCAAGGTGGGGCCTCCATGGATCGGACGTGTTTGTCCAGCACGTCCCACAGATGCTCGACTGTATTAAGATCTGGGGAGACCAAGCCAACACCTTGACATAGAAACATATGTAAATGTGACTAAAACATTTATATAAAACCTTTTATTATGTACTTTAAAAGAATTAATGTGATTACAAGTGACATGAGCTAGATGTGATAAACTGAATGGCAGATTTTTCCAACTTGGCTAGTTTGGTATTAAGTTATAAATTCCCATCTCAATTTCCTTTAATTCTCTCTTTCATGAATCACTATAGACCATAGTCATAAAGACCATTTTTTAAAAATCACTTTATTCACTTACAGCCCTTTTTAAAAATTATAATTAAAATAAATGTCTGACTGAGGAGCCAGCCCTGTTTGTATATTGGCTATCCTGGGTGTTGTACTTCAGCCAGACTGCTCCAGGTCAGACACTGGTTTCCATGGCGATAAACCACGGTAGCCAAGGCCGGGTCACTTCCGCTGACGCAACAAAGACACGTGGATTCAAGATGGCGGCAGCTGCTGCGGTAAGTCTCTGCTCCGGTCTGTGCTCGGCCAGGTTATCATATATTTTAGGGATGGGTGGGTTTCTGTACGGGGGCAGAATGTGCAAAAACTCCGAGCGGGGGAGTGGCTTCTTAACGGAACCGGAAGCCAAGATGCAGAGGGTCTGCCATCCCGGAAGTACCGAGAAACACAAAACAAATACCCCGACCCCCGTCTATTACTGACAGATACCATACCCCTATTAAATACAATGATTAAAAAACACATAGTAATAGTAATTCTTGTTATTAAAAAAATAGAGTGTACTGCTGCATTTAGTGTTAATGATTCTAACCCTGACTGTACTCCATAATATTTTTTTTATTAAAAAGTGCCATCATATACTACATATAAAGAAAACGAGGATCGTCATAGTCATTATGTAGGGATACTGTTGATCTAGTTATTTTACAATTACATAACTCCGGGGAGAAATTCATGCATAGCAAGTGAATCTTTCTATATGGTAACCAGAAAAAAATAGGACATTATATTGAGTTTCTTATTATAATTCTAATGTTTGTTTGTGGCCAGTCACTCAATAGTTTTAGAATCCCATGTAGATGTAGTTTGATTATATAAACCAGTACATTGTGCATGCATTCCAAGATGCCTTCTGTATCCATTGATTCTGGATTGCTCAGATGCCTGACAAGTCATGAGGAGGGCCCGGGCTATTACTACATGCTAGGCAGATTTTAAACTTATGCCCTCCATAAGGTATTTGTTTTTGATCAAGCAATCAAACTCTTCACATAATGCAAATTGTTTGGTCGTAGTCCACTTGGGTGCATGTACACAAAATGGGGGTCATGTATAAAGGTGGCACACTCGCAGAGAGCAGTGCTATTGCAGCATGCACCTATGTGTAAACAGACTCCTGACAAATTTCAGGGGTGTCTGCTCTGATTCTACCAGTTACGTATTTTTTGGTTGTGCCAGCACTCATTACACTGGTGATGAAAATAGCCTGATTAGTGTTGGGGAATTTTCTCTCGCACTGAAAAGTGTCAGGAGTTATAAAAAGTTGTAATCGCCGTTATACATAACAAGCAGCAATTACATTTTTGTTTTAACCTCTCCTGACATTTTACAGTGTGGTGGTCTTTATACATAACCCCCATTTTTTTTTTTTAAACTAGGGACTTGATAAATATTTGGAGATTTTAGAAGTCAGGAAAAACAGTTTGGGTGTCAATCAAGATATTTGTAGGAACCAGAGAAATTATAGTTTCATAGAGTTCCATCAAGAACTTAAAAAAAAAAAAAAAAAAAACACTTAGGAGGCAGTAATTGTGATTCTTGGAGCAATGGCTTATGGGATTTGTCAAGCCCTGATTTAACTGTAGTGTATGTAAGGTTGGGAAGGCAGGTACCTTTTGTATTTTACTACAATTTCTAAAAATCGGGGCTCTCCAATTTATGATTTATTTAAGTCATGTGCAACTATTTTTGTTTGAAAACTAGCATGGTGCTAGATGTTACCCTTAGAACCTGTTTTGTCTCTGGCCCCTGTAGATGGGATATGAGCAAGTCTTCTATACAGAATTCTGCATGCAGTGTATCACTATAGGTTTCATAGAAACATAGAATGTGTCAGCAGATAAGAACCATTCGGTCCATCTAGTCTGCCCAATTTTTCTTTTGAGTACTTTTATTAGTCCCCCGTTCCTGGTCTTATAGCTAGGATAGCCTTGTGTCTATCCCACGCATGCTTAAAATCCTTGACTGTGTTTACCTCTACCACTTCTGCTGGAAGGCTATTCCATACATCCACTACCCTCTCAGTAAAGTAATACTTCCTGATATTACTTTTAAATCGTTGCCCCTCTAATTTAAGACTATGTCCTCTAGTTGTGGTAGTTTTTCTTCTTTTAAATATACTCTCTTCCTTTACTGTGTTGATTCCCTTTATGTATTTAAATGTTTCTATCATATCCCCCCTGTTACGTCTTGACTCCAAGCTATACATGCTTCTTCACATGCATTGTTGTCTTATAGGAGAGGTGTGTAGGATTTTTCCTGGCACTCTCTTTCCTTCATGGAATTAATGGCTTCTACGTGCCAGGTGTGGCCCCCATGAATTTCCATCAGGATGCGCCTGTGGATATTAAGGTGAGGTTTGGTCGGTGTAAGGATGCAGGTTATATGGCACTTGTGACATTTATTAATGAGAATTCTGTTTATACGGCAGGCTGTGAAGCTGACTAGTTCCCGCACACAGTTGCCCTACGAGTACTATTCTCTACCTTTCTGCAAACCTGAGCCAGTCACCTACAAGGCTGAAAATTTAGGTAAGAAGGGTGGATGCATATGGAGAGCATGTTTTCACTGATTTGGGGTGTGGTGTGGAGTTACGGTAAATATTGTATAGGTTGACCGTATGGATAGTTCTATTCAAGAGCTTTTTTTTTTTTTTAAAGGACATTTAGACCGATCTTTTGATACCCTATACATAACAATAATCTACAATTTAGTAATAAAAAATACATATACAATAGGAAAATTGTGGACCCAGAAAAAATCTCTGGGCCAGAGCCATAAGAATCACAGAACAGACAGGGGTTAACTGTAATTAAATCATTATATTACAGTAAAATGTATTTATTTAAAAAAATGTAGGATTGTAAAAATAAAACATTTTTGGAAAAAACAACAAACGAGGGCTATAAAGAAGTGAGGCAACTGATCACAAACTGTGATCAGCAAGGAAAGGGTTAACTTTTTTAATTTTTCTTTTACAGTTATTTGACTTTGCCATCTAATTTGCATATTATGGTGGTGAGCAAGTGATCACCGCAATCGCATGCCCAGAAACCTGCCGATTGGGTCCAGGAACTTTGCCTCTGGTACGAGGCAGAGTCCTGGACCCGTTTCAGACCGGCTGCCCTGCCAGCCTAACTACATGCAAGCTAATGCTGCGGCTCTTATGAGGAGTTAACTCGACATAAGGTTGCAAAGGGGTTAATTCTAATAAGTATTTTTTTTTATTTCTGCTTTTACTTTACTTTCTACTTTTAATGTAGGTTTCTATTTTTGTGCAGGAAACCCACTAAGTGACATAGCTAACATACTCGTCCCGTTCATGATCCCATGTCACCAAATGTACAGTGGCATCTGGTGCATTATGGGTATATGCAAATTATAGCCCGTAGTGGTTACAAATTAAATTATCTGCTTACACACCTAGGTGAGGTGCTTCGAGGGGATCGGATCGTGAACACACTGTTCAAAGTGACTATGAACAATAACAAAAAGTGTGAGATTCTCTGTAAAACTCCCAGTGATCCAACGGTGCTGGATGTGGAGTCGAGCAAGCTTGTCGCAGAACGCATCAGAGAGGATTATTATGTACATCTGTAAGTCACACCATTTATTACTCCCACCAGTCTAAACAAAGGTATTCGTCTGACATCTGCTAGCACCTGTGTGATTGTATCTTGTGCTGAGCAGATAACAATACCTGAAGCACAGAATGTCATTTTGAAAACGGTTCCTTAAACTTTTTTTTTGGAAGGCAACTCAAAGTTTGGGTTTCAGTGTGTAATTTTACAGTGGGTTGTCAATACTGAGGTTCACTATAGTTTTGTGCAGATGCACCTAGATCTTTTGTTTTGCTCTTTGAGATTCATTATGTTGGACTATAGTGGAGGAGTGTTGTAGACCTTGTTGTAATTGTTCAGGAGCATTCTTTGTTTAGTTAACATGTTTTAAATACGTGAAGTAATCGGTATATCATGCATTTGTCTAATCAGTGAATATGGGATGACTTATTGCAGATTAACATTTTATTTAATATTTGTTTCTTCCCCTTTGTTTGTCCACTCTCTTGACACATCTTCCTTCCTCTAATGCTAAATTTGCCTGTGCAGGATTGCAGATAACTTGCCTGTGGCCACCAGATTGGCCCTGTATCTGAACCATGAAGAGGAAGACAAGAAAAAAGATCAGGATATTCAGTTTGAGCATGGATACAGAGTGGGTTTCACTGACAACAACAAGGTGAGTTGCCTGGTTTACTTCAAGTCCCCTGCAAGCACAATGCTGAGTTTGGTCTGTTAAAGAACTGCATTTATGTGCAGTTGCTGCATCTCATGATAAGATTAGACAGATATAGCAGATATAGGATTGCCACCCGGCCGGTAATTTGCCGGCACAGCCGGTATTTGGGAGGCAGGAGCCGGTGCCGTTAAAACTGAAATACCGGTCATGTTAAGACCGGTATTTGTTTTGCAGGCACCAGGGAGAGGTGATCAGCAAGCAGGGCAGATAAATCCCGGGCACCAGGTCGCCATGAAATTAGACCTGGTGCCCGGTATTCATCCACATTGTCCCCTTGCTGCTTTTGTTTGTCCGGCACAAGGGGGAAGTCTGTGTGAGGAGCACAGACCGGAAGCTCCGCCCCCTTGTGCATCGCTCATTGGTGTGCCTCCTGGCATCCAGCAGGAGGGATGCTAGGAGTGCACAGAGACCAGGTAGCAGGAATGTCCCTCCTCCCCTGCAAGCAGGTAATACAGAAGGGAGGGGGGACACATCAAGAGAAGAGTCCGTTTTTTTTATTTATTTATTTATTTAATATTTACCTCTAAAAGCCTTACTGGTTTGTGTGTGTGTGTGAGAGAGAATGTCACTGAGTGTATGTATGTGCTAGTGTCACTGTGTGTATGTATGTGCTAGTGTCACTGTGTGTATGTATGTGCTAGTGTCACTGTGTGTATGTATGTGCTGCTGTCACTGTGTGTATGTATGTGCTGTTGTCACTGTGTGTATGTATGTGCTGCTGTCACTGTGTGTATGTATGTGCTAGTGTCACTGTGTATGTATTTGCTGCTGTCACTGAGTGTATGTGCTAGTGTTACTGTGTGTGTGTATGTATGTGCTGCTGTCACTGAGCGTATGTGCTAGTGTTACTGTTTGTATGCATGTGCTGCTGTCACTGTGTGCATGCATGTGCTGCTGTCACTGTGTGCATGCATGTGCTGCTGTCACTGTGTGCATGCATGTGCTGCTGTCACTGTGTGTATGTATGTATGTGCTGCTGTCACTGTGTGTATGTATGTGCTGCTGTCACTGAGTGTATGTGCTAGTGTTTCTGTGTGTATGTATGTGCTGCTGTCACTGAGCGTATGTGCTGCTGTTACTGCGTGTTTGTATGTGCTGCTGTCACTGTGTGTATGCATGTGCTGCTGTCACTGTGTGTATGTGTGCGCTACTGTCACTGTGTGCATGTGCTACTGTCACTGCGTGTGGCTTTCACTGTGTGCATGTTGGGGCCCCGCCCCTTTGAGGCCCCGCCCACATCTATGGCCGGTATTTTTTTTAGGAAAAGGTGGCAACCCTAGACAGATAGCATCTCTGGCATCTAGAATCTCAAAGGCATTTCTCAAGATTATCAGCTAGATGGTGATGACAAAGCCACATGTGAGTTCCAACCACAGTAAGGATGTGTTAGAGGAATACAAATTTTAATGCTCCAGCATGTTTTCTTCCAACAGTGTTAGTATTCTTCTGTTACATATTTGTACCAATCGGTGTACAGGTCTGGCATTGTATTCCTTAGCTAGGTAAAACACCAGAGCTAAAATAGGCTCTCTATTGCTTTCTGTTACCATTCTTGTTGTGTGTCTTGAGAAACCATAATAATCCTGGTTAATATCCTTTTTTTTTTTTTATTTCCTCTCGAACAGTACTACTTGCACAATCACCTCTCCTTCTTTTTATATTACCATCGAGAAGAGGTGGAGGAAAATCAGGAGCCCACTTTCAGAGTAGTGAGATTTGAAGTTGTTCCTCAAAGCATTAGAATGGAAGGTAAGGTGACTGAGGAAGTGCTGGTGACCAATGTATAATGGGATGTATTGAGGATGACTGCTACATTATGAGATGATGAGGACAAATTTATGGGTGTATGCAATGCACATGGGAGGGAATAGGACCATGTGTAAAAGGACAATGTTGATGCTTGAAGCATAAAATATTGGAGTCAATTTTTTCTATGGGAAAAATCTGGTGTCCATTAAAACCGAATACTCGGCTATAAACACAATTTCCATAATGAAATAAAAACTCACAGAATATAAAAGTGTAATGGAATAGCTTACTGCTTGATGATAAAGTACCAAGAGGTCTACCAGTCAGTCTTAGAAGGAACCTCTATTCACAAAGGTTCTGTGCTTTACGGCATTTAGATAATGTATCAGAACTCAGACATGCAAAACTAATATCATATATTACAGCTTAATGTTACAATAACTAACAAACGTATTATTAGGTAGAGATATCTTTTGTGATCAGATGCTCATAAATTGAAACAAATGTTTCACAACACAACACTATTGTACTTGCAACATACTAGTAGGGTAACATGCTGGTACATTAACCTTTGTTGTGAGACTAAGTGACTCAGATCCTGTTGTCATATTAAAGGGACACTAACATTTTTTTCCCACTGAAGCTGGCAGCTCGGCCTGGTGTTTCTCTCTGCTGGTATCTTTCAGTCCTCGCTGTTGTGCAGCGTCTTTCTTTTTGTGACCAGCAACATTCCCTTTTCTTCATCCATTTTGTACCTAGTAGGTGTGGCAGCTCACAATCATTGTGAGGTTGGCCAGGCTAATGGGCGTTAAATATGCGTGGGACAGATCCCTAAAGTTGCACATTATAAAAAATGTCTGTGGTAATACTATAATGTGTGGACATTTGGGGATAGTCACTAAAAGCTGGGTTAAACTCCCCCACTGAGCAAACACCAGGTTTCTCCCTGCGCAATGGATAGCTAAACTGATGAAATAAAATTTCCCTAATGTCACCTCAAATCACCTTCCACCCACCTTTTAGTGAATAGTCCCTCATAAGTAATGGGTGTTGACTTCAAGAGTTTAAGTGCCGACACAGAAGGGTGCATTGTCTACTGGATCCGTGTGAGTACAACCTGTCCTGTAGTAAGCGAACTGGGAAAACTTTTATTTGTTGGGATGTTACACATGGATACTACAGAGGAATTTTCAGGTTAATGCTTGTACCAGAGTGTTGGAGGTACCATATGAATGTAATATGCAATGTCTTTTAAGCCTGTAATTTTAAAGGGTCATCATGACACCTGATGAGGGACGTACCCAGAGCATTTGGCACCCAGGGAGGATCCTGTATTGTCCACTCCCTGAAATTTGTAATGTGTAAAGAACCCCACAATTCTGCTCCCCCCAGCCAGGCTGCTTATCAGGGAGCACAGACTGGGCAGGGTGCAATATACCCTTAGTCTGCGCCTGAGATGATAGAGATTTTTTTTATTTCCAAGTCGAACTCAGGTGCTGAAACTCTGAATACAGTTTTGACTTTGAGGGGAAAAAAATCTCTATCATCATGGGTGCTGATGTGCATGCCTCACACGTTGGCGCCCCTTGTTCCTCAGTTTTGTTGCAGTACAGCTCAGCCAATGGCACCCCTCTAACGAGTGGCACCTGGGGCGGACCATCCCCTTCCTATACCTCCACCCATTAGTCCAGCACTGCACCCGATCTGCCTGCTGTCTTATAAAACTGACTATCATTTGCAGATCTGAAAGCGGGTGATGACGGATCTTGCACTGTCCCTGAGAGCTCTAAATCAGCCGCTCAGGAGATCGACCCATCTAAGCCGAATAAGCTGCTCTTCACTTACTCTGTGCAGTGGCAGGTAAGGCAGTATCCATGCTGTATAATCTTGTGGGAGAGCGATTTTCCAGCAGTTTGAAAACCATTCTACTGCTTTGTATATCTGCAGGAAAGTAACATTAAATGGGCATCTCGCTGGGACACCTACCTAACCATGAGTGATGTTCAGATTCATTGGTTCTCCATTATCAATTCTGTGGTCGTGGTATTTTTCCTTTCAGGTAAGCAGTGGGAGAGGTTGGTTAATAACAGTCTGGTAGGTCTTACCTTAATGGATCATAACTTGTGTCCTTATTTTCAGGGATCCTGAGCATGATCATCATCAGGACCTTGAGGAAGGATATTGCAAACTACAACAAGGAGGACGACATTGTATGTTGTCCCAGTAACAATCCATTCACGCATGGTGCCATACTTGCACATCTTTCCTCTTTTTACCGTCTCTCTGCTTTTTCCATAGGAAGACACAATGGAGGAATCGGGCTGGAAGCTTGTGCATGGGGACGTGTTCCGCCCTCCCCAGTATCCCATGATCCTCAGCTCCCTCCTGGGATCTGGAATTCAGCTTTTCTGCATGGTTCTCATTGTTATATGTAAGTGTATTTTCACCACAAATGCTTGGGGATTAAAACCAGAAAAGAATGAATGAAGCTCTTCCACTCTTTGCACTCACTACACTATTGGTGAACATTGTAAATGGGAATAAAATTGTGAGCAAGTGCTTGTGTATGCTGTGTCAATTGTGACTTTATACATGTTTATTAATGATTATAACATTGTCTGCAGTCGTAGCAATGCTGGGCATGCTGTCACCATCAAGTAGAGGAGCCCTGATGACCACAGCTTGCTTTCTTTTCATGTTCATGGGGTAAGGACGTCTTCTTCACTCACCTTGTGGGATAACTATGACCTGCTCTCTATTTATCCACCTGTCTTGTATGAATCTTATTTCTCTTTACCTTCTCAGGGTGTTTGGTGGGTTCTTTGCTGGTCGACTTTATCGGACCCTGAAGGGTCACCGCTGGCGTAAGGGAGCTTTTTGTGTAAGTAGATGGGTAGAAGTAAGATTAGTAATCCTGATAATTCTTAAAGTGCTTCCATATGCAGTTAGCCCTTTTTTAGGCAGAAGAGTTAGTGTTGTTTGTTAAAGTGTCATTAAAGTGAGCTTAGTTTGGGTAATGGATTTGAATGGCGGGTGCAGATAAGATCTAGCAATGGAGTCATAGTTACATAGTAGTTTAGGTTGATAAAATACTTGTGTCCATTAAGTTCATCCCTTTTCCTATCCCATGTTTACTGCCGTTGATCCAAAAGAAGGCAAATAAAAACCCCTTCAGCAATTTCAAATTCTGCTTTCAGTGGGGAAAAACAAATCCATCTTGACTCCAAATGACAATCAGATTTCTCCTTGGTTCAATAATTACTAGATACATATTACTGCCTATACTAACATGCATAGCCCTCTATGCTCCGACTCATTAAAAAACTATCCAGGCCGCTCTTACAGGCATCTAATGTATTTGCAAGAACCACTTCTTCAGGCAGTGAATTCCATATCTTAATTATTGTAAAAAAAATCCCTTCCGCTGTCGTAGACTAAATCTCCTTTCTTCAAGTCTTAGTGGGTGAGCTCTTGTCCTTTGTACTGTTCTGTCAATAAACAGGTCTTTAGAAAGCCCTATGTATGGGCCCTGCACATATTCATATAACATTATCATATCCCTTCTAAGCCACCGCTTCACTAGTGTGTATAAATTTAACTTTTCAAGCCTGCTGGATCTTAGTAAATGAGAGAACTTTTGTTTACAGACTGCGACCCTTTACCCTGGTGTGGTGTTTGGGATCTGCTTTGTATTGAATTGCTTCATCTGGGGGAAGCACTCTTCTGGAGCGGTAAGTTGTGCTCTAGACAGTCACTATGGTAGGGTACTTGACATGACTCCAGGTGCTAACATCTCTTGCTTTCCAGGTCCCGTTCCCCACCATGCTGGCCTTGTTGTGCATGTGGTTTGGGATTTCCTTGCCATTGGTGTACCTTGGCTATTATTTTGGATTCCGCAAGCAGCCTTATGATAACCCTGTGCGGACAAACCAAATTCCAAGACAAATCCCAGAGCAACGCTGGTATATGAAGAGATTTGTAGGGTGAGTTTTCGAATCAGCTTGGTGAATAATAAATAACAAACTAGTGACCTTGTATAAGTTGCAGGTAACCATACTGGTTTTTATAGCCTTTATCAGTATTGTATTGTGTGAGACTATGCAGGGATTTGGTAAATTGATACTCTGAGAAGGGCTCAGTAAAATGTAACTTTTAATCAGTTATGAATTATTCAGTGTGATGGTGTTTGATAGTGGCGTTTCATTTTAACCAAGGAGCTATGTTCATCTTTATTTGTTTTTTCCACTTTTTTGTTGCACTATGTGTTTAACAGACTGCCCTTGCTCATTTGTGAGGTTGCCAGTCCCTATCTGTAACGGAGTTACTATACTTGCTGTGCTTTTTAATTTAAAGCCCTTGTGCTTCTAATAAATTTATGGATAATAGCCTATGATGTGCTATTTAATTTGATGCCCTTGGCTTCCAATGAATTTATGGCTAATAACCTGATTAAGATATATTTGCTGTGCTATTCAAATTAAAATCCCTGTGCTTTAAATGAATCTATGGTTAATACCCGGACGTATTTTTAAAGTGCACTGTGTATCAATTCAAAATTCTTGTTTCCAGTTTATGTGAGCGATCTATGCTCTTCCAAATAATAACTATTGCTGGCTTTTACTACACCCATCCCCCTAACTGATCACCGCTAATTTTAACACTGTTCAGCTTTTGATGTGCTTATCACATTGCACTCTTTAGCCACTTGGGGCAACTTTGAAAATCTCTACACAGCAAATGTATACTTGTAGCTAATACTTACCACTTTCCAAGTGTATACTGTTTTAATAACTGATTAAAAGGGAAGTCTCTGAGTATATTCCATTTTAGCAGGTTATCCACACAGTTTCCCCTAGAAATTGGTACCTAGCTAGTTTTTCAAGATCTTTCCTTGCTTCTATTTGGTAAATTGATACTAAAGTTGTCCTTTTCTTGTGTTTTTCTATGTAGCATCCTGATGGCTGGAATACTTCCCTTTGGAGCTATGTTCATTGAACTTTTCTTCATTTTCAGCGTAAGTCACAACTCCTTATATATCTCCCTAGTTTGTGTAATTGAGAAACTGCATTCTTGGCAAGTTAGTTAAATGCCATATCATCATCTACCTTGTTTTCATGGTCACAATGTCATAGACTGGGTGATGATGTACCTCTGCTACTTTTTGTCAGATGTTCACACATCAACCTGTGACAATAACTCTGTGGAAACACTTTGATTTTTCACCTAACACCTTCTAATCATGTTCCTCTTTTACATAGGCAATCTGGGAAAATCAGTTCTACTACCTGTTTGGATTCCTATTCCTGGTATTTATCATCCTTGTGGTGTCTTGTTCCCAAATCAGCATCGTCATGGTTTACTTCCAGCTGTGTGCTGAGGTGAGTATGCCTTTTGAGGACAGTTGTGGTTGTTTGCATAGGTAGTTTACAGGGTATAGTTAATGTGTTCAGAGAAGGAATAGCCATACCTGCATTAAGGGGCAACAAAGGAACTGACACCAACATGCAAGACATATGTATTTTTTTTTCGCTGGTAGTATACTGGGATAACAAAATGTCAACCATATTGTCCCTCTTTCCCCATACTTCTGATGGCATGCGCTGTAGCTCAATTTCCAGTTGTATGAAATAAGCAGGGTTTCTGAAATTTATTTTCAGAAATCACTTCACTAACCTCAAATAGCTGTTACTTAAAAAGATCATGTTCAGTGTTTAAGGTGGTCTATGAGCTCACAATCTGCACTGACCCCTCATGCTACTGTCATGTGCTCCGTTATGAGTCAGAGCACTGGCTGTGCTTATTTGGTCCTGTATTCTGAAAAATAAGAAGACTGTTTGCAGAGATATTCCACTATTATCCCCTCTGTGTGGGTTGGAGGAGCAAGTGCCAGATGTCATGTCACCTTCCCCTGGCTTTTTGTCTCTTAGAGATGTCCTGGAGGGCATGGTAATGATGCAGTATGTATGTGCCACATGACAAATGCACAGATTCCCTGTTGCCCCACTTGACTACCACTACTGCTGTTAATCCAAAAAAGCAGCAGCAGCTCCAGGGAGACAAAGTGGACAGAACTTGTAAACGGTTTTACTTCCAACCAGTCTGGTTGTTGGCCTCCTGTTGCTTTTTAATAAGAATTGAAGTCCATTAACTTTATGGAAGTGTGCATCGCATCTGTTCTGCTCCTCCTCTTTGGATTAACCCCTTCAGGACCAGGGATTTTCTGGACCAGTGACCAGCGCGATTTTTCCATTTTTAATATGTGTTTGTTGAAATGTAATTTTCCTCTCTGTCATTTAATGCACCCATACAAGTTATATGTTGTATTTTAAAGGACAGTTAGAGCTTTCTTTTGATACTCTATATATAAAAATAATCTATAATAATTTAGTATTAAAAAATATATAAAAGGGGAACATTTTGGGGAAAAAAATGTTTTTCCCCATTATTTTCCCAATAATAATCTACACAACTAGTACAACCCACTTATCCCAACTAATTAACTAACTAATACAAAATATAGGTTTCCAACCTCAGAAAAAAAACTCTGACCAGTGCAATGTCAGAGCCATAAGAGTCACAGAACGGGCATGCAGGGGTTAACCGAATTAAATGAATATATTAAAATAAAATGTATCTATTAAAAAAACCTTAAAGATAAAAAAAATTGTAAAAAAACAAACTGAGGGCCATAAAGTAAGAAGGAAACAGATCACGGTTACAAACTGATCAGCAAGAAAAGGGTTAACTTTTCTTTTCAGGATGTTCTTTATTTTTTACTTACAGCTCACTCTGTGCTTCACTATAAGAACGTGAAGCACAGAGAGTGAATTAGAGGCAAACTCAATGTGTGAACGCATTGACTTTGCCATCTAATTTGCATTCACAGGGTCGGAAACCCGCCAGTCAGGTCCAGGAACTTTGCCTTGGGTTTGAGGAAAGTTCCTGGATATGTTTCAGACCGCCTGACGGTGCACACCGCATGACTAGTTAACTCGTCATAAGGTCGCGAAGGGGTTAATGTCTTGTTTAGCACCTGTGGCACCATGGGTTCAGAAGTCATCACTGCCTGGTGAAGGAGGGCACGGCTTTTGTGTGGATGTCTGTGGAGCACCTTTTTGTTCGGTAACCACTACTGCTGTACCTTTTGGCAGAAAACACACTGATAATAACTATACCATCATCTGTGGCTGGCAGGCTGATTTTAAAGATAATGTACAGCATGAGTGTACCACACTGCTGTAGCAATAAAACTCTTTGTAATATTGTAGTAAAACTTACAATAATGTGTAATGTGTGTGTTACGGAGCCCCAAAGCTATAAAACTCACAATAATGTACATTCTGAGTATAGATCAATGCTGAACAGTCCTAAAAGTAATATTAGCGTATCACAGAGACTATAGCTATACAAAGTACCATGATATGCAGTGTGTACATCTATCAATGAACGCTACAGCAATCTCACTGTGATCCAGCATCTGTATCATTGGTATGCAACCTATTGTGGAATGCATTTCCCATGATCAATTTGGTTGGCTGAACATCAGAAATAGTCTTTATACCAGACATGTGGGCTGCAGAGCTTCTTATTGGTTTGTATGCTATGCATTTAAGCGGCGTGGTGGGACATAGTAGTTTATGCATTTGGTCGCGACAAAATATAATAGATCTTTTTTTTTATTCTCACGATTTGCAGTGTAAACAATGTTTTAAGTTCCTTTAAACCCTTATGCTGTAAAGGAGGGGAGTGTAAGCAGGGTTTGGGTGAGACTGTACATCCAATACTGTGATTCCATACTGGATGTACTTTCTTTCCTGATCACCAAATAAGAAACATTACAAAATTGGAATCTATCTTCTCAAGCCATGCACCGAACGCGAAGTAAACTATTCCCCATGTTCTTTTTATTTTGCAGGATTATCGTTGGTGGTGGAGGACATTCCTGGTGTCTGGTGGATCTGCTTTCTACGTTCTTATTTATGCAGTATTCTACTTTGCAAATAAGGTACGATTCTACATCTGTAATTTATCACCAGAGCGGTTGTTGATCTTACACTCTACTTACTCCTATTTCTTTTTGATTTGCAGCTGGATATAGTTGAGTTTATTCCATCCCTCCTGTACTTTGGGTACACAGCTCTGATGGTATTATCATTTTGGCTTCTCACGGGGACTATTGGCTTCTACGCTGCTTACATGTTTATCCGGAAAATCTACGCCGCAGTAAAAATCGACTGATTACGAGATTATCTGCAGTAAATCTAGCACAAGGCAGAGCCAAAACCCCTCCGCCAAGACTCCACCATCAGGGAAACATAACTAATTAAAACAGTCATCCTCATCCAGAATGTAATGTTTGCTACTGTGTCTTTGGCCGGAGCGAGGAGTTATATGTAACTGCATTTTAACCTTTTTGGTATTCCAATTTCCAAGTGCGGGTTTTTACGTTTAGGCTGAAATCTGTCCCAATTTATATATTTGCTCATTTTTTTTTCCCTTTTTCTTTTTTAAATTATTATTCTGGGTTTGAGATCAAGGGGGGGATGTTTTTCAGATGTGGTGTGTAATAATGGAAAAATTTGACATATTTGATGTCTGGGCAGCAGTCAGCTGAACCAAGAAACTGTGGGTGCCTTGCCAAGGGACAATCAACATAAAATGATTCTTGGTAAGAATCTTCTTTATTTCACATGCACAATAGCCAGGTGCAAGTGAAACTGAGACAGTCCTCCATATTCATATTTTGAAAACTTAATGTGAGTGGATAAAGTGAGGACAATGGTCTTTTTCTTGGTACAGTAGTGTATTATCCTGGTCACGAGCATTGAGGTGTACTATATATGTGTGGCGTGCCAATTATAAGTATGGGTTCTGCCACTGTTGTCACTGTCTGCTCTCCCTGAAAAACTCTGTCGAGGCCTGTGAATTCAAGTATGTTTGCAGGGAAGAAGTAGAATGTCATTCTCTCATTTTTCCAGAAGATCTCTCTTTACTGCATGTGTTTGTCTCTATAAACCTTTCTTCGTTAAATGGTTCCAAGGAGCAGCAGCAAAACAAAGATTCCCCCCCCCCCCCCCCCCCCCCTCAATCAAGTACCAAGTTTGTGCCACAAATGTTGAAAAAGGCATTTGAAAACATCATCTGTCTGTGGGGCCAGTCTGGACTTCAGCACATAATTACCCGACAAATTAATTTCCATTTTTAAAATTAATATCTTGAAGAAACTGTCTTTTTTTTTTTTAACTGTACTCCATCTTTGTCCTCTTTTGTAAATAAATGCCCCTTCTGGTGTTTCAGTTCATGCGCTTTATTGCACACGGTTGTGCCCCATAAACACGAGAGAAAACCCACATTTCCCCCTATAATTGCTGCAGTATAGATGTGGTTCTAGTTCCAATGGCAAAGGAGACTGGTAAAGTGAGATAATGATGTCATAGAGTTAGTTAGGGCCCTAGACTTGCAGTTACACACATAAGCATGCTCCAACTATCAAAGTTAAGAAATATCTGCGGAGAGGTTTTTTTTATTTAATTTTTTTTATATGTAATACATCAGGAATATTATTTCTGGCTGTAAATCTTTTTAACTGCTTCAGTGCCAAAAGAAGTTATGTTTACATAAACAACGCCAAAGGACCTATGCAGTAAGCCTAAAATTTGTGGGTAGAAAGATAATTAATCACAAACGGTGGCATGTCAGGTGAAATCAAAACGTACAGAATCCAAGTGCAGAAGACCTTCAGGGCTAGAGCCTATCATTTTTGGTCTCAACGATTACTAATCATCAGTTTTGAGTTTCATTTTTTCCAGGTAGGTCCCTTGATTTTTATCACAGCCTGTGGTTTACACAAGTTCAAAATAGGTTCTAGTCTGTTGCTGAATATGACATAATATTAAAATGAAACTAAACATTGCTGGTGTAGTGAAAAATGCATTTTGTGTGTGTGTGTGTGTGTGTTTATCTCCCAACACTAAATTAAAAAAAAAAAAAAACAGTTCTGAATGCTTTACACACTATTCAATGTTTATTTATTTTAGTAAAGCTTCACACTGTAACCCAAAATCCAAATGAATACAATGGAACGGTGCTGAGCAGGTAGGAGTTAGTCACCCGCTCCTTTAATACAAAACAAATCCACAAATGGCATTAATAAAACAATCTACGGATATGAAAGTGCTATATGATAATTGGTCCGTAATGCAAGAGGAAGGGCACGGAAACGGACATTTGCGTACAAACCCCTATTTAACACTTCCTCGTGCTCTCCTGTGTAGCAAGACTGAAAGGGGCAGTACAGCTTTAAGTGCTGATACAGGAGGAGGTCAGACCTCAGTCCTAATTAACTATCTTATATCATGATTCTTGGTTATTGAATAGTAAGTGAGGAAAATGATTTTAAATTCATTGAGTAGCTTTAAGGGTTAGAGTTTAGTGAGGTCAAACAGGCAGGAAGGGTTGAGAGTCACTAACCAACCACATCTATTTTTTATTTCTACCAACTTTGGGACATGCATTCTGTTAAGTGCTATGATCCTTGTGTTTTACAGCATTATCCTCATCACAAGTGTGATCTACAAACAAAAAAAAACTACAATAAAAACAAGTGGTCCACACAGGGATTGCTAACTAAAGATGGAGCCAGGCTCGCGCAAAGAATTGGCATCTTCTTAAAGATGGCATCATACCGGATTAAAATGATTGGCACACAGATCAATAGTTTGTAAAATTGTTGAAATTTCCTTGTCAGGAACACAGAATATCCTGATATAGCCAGTAAAGAGCTAAAAAAAAAAAAAACTGTCTCCAAACGGTATGCCTTGGCACCCTCTGGAAATGTATGGGTTAAGAATATAGAAAAAAGGGGATGCCTATAAAATGACAATTGTTCTCCCTCTACCTGCAGATGATGAACTTTAGGGATTTTACTAAAAAAATAAATGAAAAGCCACATATTATATTTTTTTACATACTAGCGACGTGTTACTTTTCCAGCACTTGAAGTGTTAACTATATTGCAGCAAGTGGGACAAGGAATCTATACCCTTCTCTCACCTTAGAATATTTTCATAATTTCAATTCCTTATTAGGTCTGTAAAGCTACAGATGTATATATCCATATATACTATGGAACAGTGGAAGTTTATTTCCATAAACATGGGAATTTTGTAAAAAGGGACTGAAATGTTGCATTTTGGGTCTGTTTTTCCACCAATGAGGTGAGTAATGTGTTACTCTCATTTGGTGCTTAAACAGTTAAGTTTCATATCCTGGACTAGCACACAGTTGTTGGTGATTTAACATGGGTTTGGTAAAATGCACTTTGGTTACTGCATTTTGGGATGTACCAGGGTTGGCAGATTCAGTAATGCACCTGGAACCTCACAGTGAGGGAAAATTAAAGGCCTTTTGATTTCATATCCCCATGGGGGAAAACTGAACAGATACTATCTATGAAATGAGCATCTTATTTCTGAAACTCAGAAGCACATGTACATTTTAAACCAACAGTTCTTATAAAATACATTTGAGGTAATGTTAGCAAGAGGGTGGATAAAGTTGAGGTTTGTAACCAGCAAGAGTTGATCTAGTGGAGGAAAAGTCTCCATTACCCACGTGTATTCAGCTTCCTGCTCTTGATGAGAAATGACACTGATACAGTGATACAGGAACAGAGGATTCAAAAATGGTGCCTCTGAAGTTCAATAGACAATTCCTACTGTCACCTGAGGAGTGGCAAAACTGGTCAGTGAGGAAGAACAATCTTACAATAATGAGACATGGAATGGACCTCCAGTTGTGTGCTTGGTATGCCAGCTTGTTCCATGTCTGTCCAACCTCTGATGCTTTTGCCACTGGTTTCACATTATTGGGTATTCCCCCCACTGGGCAGTAAAGGATGCAGTCTCTGTGAGCCTGAGGTAAATAAATTTCCCTGTTATTGTGCAACAGGAAGAAGAGGGCGTGTCCAAGAACAGGACAATATGTACTATTGGTCCATGATTCCTGAACCTACTGCTTGGTTCACCAGGTCTTTCTATGCAAGACAGCAATACGCGTCCTAAGGCTAGTTTGAGGTAAGAAATGCTGGACACATCATGTTTATTTGAAGGCTTGGTGGAACCTAGGCAATGTGCTAGTACTTAAGTCTGAGGTAAAGATGGGGGGTGGAGATGGACCTGCAGCCCCTGAACTGTTCTGAGCCTGAGAGTGGTTGAAAGTGGTAAGAAGCTGCTGGGGGTCTCCCTGAGGGTAGCCCATGATCATGCCTGCAGTGGACACAGGAATGTTACATGGAGGGAGATTTACAGGCAGAAATCCAAGGAAATGACTGAAGTCTACACTACTGGTGGATAGAGGATCACACAATGAGGAGAGGAAGGTCTCATCCAACATGGGTTGGTTTGCTGAAGTGGACAACTCATTGGAGGGGAGCGAAAGACAGCCAGAGGCCTCTGAGAAGAAACCATCCATCTCACTTTTGGAGGGATATGAGGTAGTTGTGAGAGGAAATCTTGTAGTTGGTCGAGGCACGCTAGGTGTAGAAATAGATGCTGTACATTCACCCGGGTAGCTTAGCCCCGCTGACAGGGCATTTGGCACAAGTGAGTGGGAAACATTGGTGTGTGTTGTTGCCTGGAAAGAAGACGTGTACATTCCCATTGGCATTAGGTCTCTTGGCTGCATACACATAGATGACCCAAACTCTTCCTTTACCATGGTCGAGCTACAGCTTATATGGCTCTGTGTGTCTGGAGGCTCTATTTTAACACGAGGTGTATCTTCACAATGGCTCTTTTTCAAATGCCTGGTCAGGTGGTCTTTTCGACCAAATCTTTGAGCGCAAAAGTGACATTGAAAGTCCTTCCGTCCAGTGTGGACCACAAGGTGCCTGCGCACATCTTTGCGAGTGTAAAAGCACCGATCACAGTGATCACAGGAATATTTTTTCTCTTTGTTGCCGCCAGCAGCTCTGCGGGAATGACTCTTTAGATGGTCCAGTACAGACTGGCTGTCTCTGAACACTTGCAGACAAAGCTTACAACGTAGGTCTCCACTTGCAGCTGCATGCAAGGCTAGATGGCGGCGGTGCCCATGCTTAGTGCTGTAGTTTTTGCTACATTCTGGACACTGGAGGGCCTCTTTGTTGGGATTGTGAGTCTGGAGGTGATTTTTCAGGTGGTCTTTTCGGTGAAACATTTTCCCACAATGTATGCACTGATGAGACTTCTGCATTGAGTGTGTAGCCATATGTCTGGATCGAGAAAGACACACAATTCATGTAAATCTTCTTAATGAGCTTTACAGTTATTAAGAACACTGACCTGATACAGGCTATTCTTGAGTAAAAAAAGTATTTGCAGCATGACTTCACAATGTGCTGGAAACATTATACTAGAAATGTGGGTCCATGCAGTATTGAAGTCATCATGCAAATTTTTAGTCCATACAGTTATGCCACAAACCTCCTGGTTCATCTAATCCTAAGGTGCTGTATGGGACTGGAGTATGGTGTGTGTATGGAGAATTACCTTGTTGGAAGTGTCTATTTACAAATGAGTACAGAAAGGCCATGAAAGGCATGCACAGTCAGTTTACTTATGTAAACTATGATGTTCACACAAACGCATCATCTCAAAATGGTTACATTAATATGACAGTGACTTCCGTTTAGAGAATTTTTGGGGTGATTAGAAATGGGATATATTCGTAAAATGATTATGTGGCCTGAAGATCTGCAGGAATTGCAAGCTGCTGTGGCGTCTGTATGAACTAAAATCCCTAAGGAATGTTCCACAATGTTCAATTCATACTGTGTAGAATGCTGTCTGCTTTGAAGAAAAAGGCAACTTTTGGGCGACTCTACCCAGGTGCCAAGTGGGTGCACTTAAGAAAGTGGCTGCTCTCAGGTAATTTTGAGCATTTTTTTATGTAATGCACTTAGCACCATATAGTGTAATATTATATACATTTAGTACTTTTTTTTTTTTTGAGTGTGCAATTCTTCCGATAGTTACCATTGCATAGGCTTCTTTGGCGCAAACCAGATAGCTACTTTTTGCATATTTTGCCTTACTATGCCTCTTCTATCAACTCAATCTTCTCACAGTATGACATAAAAAAAAAACTCTTATCAATTGGTCTTTATAAATATTTTATGATCATTCTGTCTATATGCCAATAAAATAAAAAAATAATTTTGCAAACAATACATTTCTCTGGTTACATCACACTACTTTGCTCAGTGACTTGAACACTTCAATTTGTGTTGAAAATAACACCTAGTATTGAAGAAGAAAAAAAAAAAAAGTCTAGTCACTGAGCACTGTTTTACTCATACATACACACTCTGGGCATATTCACTGACCGTGATATAAAGAAAAATAATAATAAGTCATGAATAGCCAAGTTGCAAAGATAAGCAATTTGGAGACTTTTTCAAGTCAAGCTATAAAAAAAGGACTCTTTCACCTAAACATTATTTATATTGTGAATGTAGAAAAAAAAAAAAAAGATCAACGGGTCTATACGTAGTTTAGCAGAATTGCCTGGAAAGGCACAATGGTTTTTCTTGTAATTCTGCTAACACGATGTATAGATAATGTTCTCTGCTCTGCTTTCTCAGTATAAACAAGAGTCCCTTTATTGCCTCAGTTTTAGTGAATAGCCCACTTTATATCCAGTGAGTGAACAAGTGGCAAGCTGTTAAAGGATTATGTTTGGAAATACTTTGATTTTACCTGCAAAGCTTGTACTTTGATGAGAAGGTTTTGGCACAGTGCAGCTGTGGGCAGGTGAAACGTTTCTGATCTCGAAGGGATGGGCTTTCCTGCTCACTTGAGCTTGGGATGACTAGCTTTGAGGTGTCATTAATGGGTATGCCCTGAGGCAATGTATTTCCCCCATCGGGCCTGGCCCCCAATGTCCATTCTCTGCTCTCCTCTTGATTTGCAGCTGAAGAGAAAAGTGTCTTCATTGCAATTGCTGCTCTATAGAATTAAATGCACGCTTCTCCATTGGCACCAAGGTGCCTCCGTCCTCCTGAAAAAGAAGAATGGGTTGGCAAACACATTTGATCAACAAAACCCAATATTTTAACCTGTGTGAAATATTACATCATGTCAAAAAAAAAAAAAAAAATATATTAATATGACTTACCTCTCCTTGTGAGCTCCCTTGTCACCCAGCTGGGAGACGCAGCAATGAACATTTCACCATTTTCCATCCTACATAGAACCAAAAGGAACCAAACACAGGTACCACGAAATAAGTAGAGTGAAAAAATCAAATCTTCTATAATCAACTAGCAAGATTTAAAAAAATAACAGAACAAACGTAACAAAGAAGACAATACACATTAATACTTCAAATTACAAACAAATATTGTTTCTAAATGAGTTTGTAAATGCTGTATAATATAATATCATCATATAAAATATGTCTGGTTATAGGGGGCAAGTAAGGGGCACCTGATTATTAGGGGAAAAGTTCAAGGGATACCTGTTTATCAAGTAGGAACGATCCCAGAGGAGGTGTTGTGTACAGTACCAGAGTATTTAACTGGACTTATTTTAAAGTATAAGTTAACGTGGCGTGGGTTACAGTGGATTCAGTTAGTGAGATTAATACGGACCGAGGGGTAAAGCTGGGCCAAGTTACCAGGGAGGTAAAGTTAATATGGTGTGAGGGATACCGTCTCGGACAGAGCTAATTTTCAGAAGACGACGTCTGTAAGGTACAGGGAGATTGTGGGTTATCAGAGAGCAGGTGATATACAGACCCCATCCCCGATTTTACCGCTTCCCGCCGGGTCCGTTATCCCCCTGAGGCCGTAGAAAACAGGCAAACTGCGCGCGGGATTGTGGGAGTGACGTCTTTCAGAGCCAGGCAACGCACACGGGGCTCGGGTCACGTGATCCAGGCCCACGGTATAGCGCTACTCTGTGTATAGGAAAAGAAAATGGCCACTGAGTGGGTTAAATATTCTATGTAACACAAATACCTCCAGCCTTTGGTAATAGACTTGTACCGGAGTTATTTTCCCTCAACTCATGGTCCCCACCAACATGGCGTCTTGCCACTGGTAAGATGGCAGCTCCCAGGAAGTTTGGGTACTGTATATGGTGGTTACCGGCAATGGGGTCTGCGGCGAGGCTCCTTCTCCTGTTACTCCCGTTGATAAACGGGGAGAGTGGGTGGGACCCGTCCGGATATGTGCTGTATTGCCCCTGCATGGGTGAGTTCCCATTTCACGCTCGTTAGCTTTTTACCGTTCCATCTACAGATGCACAACTTAGAACAGTGGATTATAAAATATTTAAATGCATAAAGATCTTGAGTAAAGTGCAGGAGACAAGAATGCTAGAACAGGAGGTTATGGTCTGAAATAATAATGTATGAAGGTGAGATCTAAGGTGTGACAAAGCATACCTCCCAAGTGACTCTGTTTAGCATGCAAATCCACCTGTCCCCCTTTCTTGCTCCAAAGCAATAAAACATAAAATAAGTTGTGTTTAAATTGCAGTAAATAAAATGTATTCTTATAAATTTACTTATCAAATTGCTTTAGTCATAATTCCCCACCCATAGTCAAATTTTTGGCCACTCCACAAAAGTAAGTGTACCTCTTTGGCTGTTAGAAATGTTATGTGTTATGAAAGGAAAATACACAGATCCCATATATGGGCTTGACCGGGCTCTATCCCCCGCTGGCAATAATTATTAAGCGCCAGAAGACGTGAAACGCGTAAAGTTTCCTACTTTGCCCTTGGCATCTCCAGTAGGGTTTCCACCTTTTCTGCATGAAAATACCGGCCTTGGTACTATCTCCATAGACTTAACATTGGCCTGATGCCAATTTTTTTACCGGCCTGTTATAGCTCCTCTGCACTTTATTAGGAAACCTGCACAAATATTTGCACTCTAACACTCACGTCAGCACGGTGTGTTCCTTTATTGTGTAGTATGACTTTACTCAAAGGGGTGGTAGAATAGTGTTCAGCAGCAGTGGAATATTCACCTGCTCCTACAGTCATATTGGTGGCGTTCACTGATATATAGATCACCACCTATTTTGTATGAAGCCGCATCTGTTAACGTGGTATACATGTTTTTTCTTTCTTTCTTACAGGAAGGTTTGGGAATCAGGCAGACCATTTCCTTGGCTCTCTAGCTTTCGCTAAAATGGTAAACCGGACACTTGTGGTCCCTCCGTGGATTGTGTACAATCATCATCGACCTCCATACGCCAATGTGAGGAGTGGTAATCAACAGCTAGTTGTCTTAGTGACCTGCTGTGCACACATATGGATCTTCGAATGCAGAGTTATTTACACTGAATTTTCCTTGGTGGAAATGAAAAATGCAAATAATGCGATGTTTAAAGGGACTGCATGACCAAAACATTGTTTCCATTGTGAATGTAGAGAATTGAAAAAAATATGGAAAATTATCTATACATTGTGTTATCAAAATTGCAAGCAAATGCCTAAATTAGCAGAAAAATGTGTTTTAAGTGTGTCTGTCGTGTCTCCTGCTTACGACATCCCCTGTGGCATAACCCCTTCGTAACGCATGGTGCTTGCGTCCCAGATGATGCAAGCACCAAAACATCACAATTTGTTCCTGGCCAGGAATATTATGGCAGAGACCCGATCAGGGTCTTAATAGACCCTGTGGGTAAATGCCAAAAGATCACGTGACCTCCAGACGTTACGTGTGACGTCACAGAGGTATGGCGGTGATTTAGTGAAATGTAGCCGGTGCTCGCTATGAGCACCAGCTACATTTTCCCTGTCAGACTGAGGCCACTCAAAGTGACCTCATCTGACAGGTGGGATCCCTAGCCGTCCTAGCGTCTTTTAGGCACTAAAAATCAGGGTGGCATAGTACTTCCTAGCATCGGGAAGGGGTTAAAATGCATATTAAAACACTTCCCATTGAAAAGCAGCTCACCTGCATATCAAGCCACAGGTGATTGGAAACCAATGGAATGTTCTAGCTCAGTAGATCACTTTTAGAACGTTGCACCTTTATACATAACCCCCAATGTACAGATCATTTTCAAACTCTAGATTCACAGTAAAAAACATATTAAATCCCTTTAATCCTTAAGTGGGGAAAATGGATTTTACAATTTGGGGAAGCAGGTATACTAGGGGTGTCATACTGTAGGCCTTCAGCTGATGATGGCCATGTCTTCCATAATACTCTGTGGGCAAATAGTTTGATTGACTAGTATGCGATATGTAGTAATTAAAGCGCTGGAGGTCCAGTTTGACATCCCTATGGTATACAAAAGTTGTCGTGTTCATTTTTAGATGACAAAATCCTGTAATTAATGTGTTTCTGGTGTCTGTTCTTATTTGCCCAGGTCCATGTCTCTTTTGAAGAATATTTCAAGCTGGAGCCTTTAAGAAAGTTTCACAGAGTTGTTAGCATGGAGTTGTTTATGGATAAATTGGCTCCCAACCACTGGCCAGCTAGCAACCGAACGGCTTATTGTTTTACAGCAGCTGCACAGAGGAGCCAAGATAAGAAGACCTGCCCCATGAAGGTAAATTTGGTTGTAGACACAAAGGGTGGGTGTTTTATTGATTTTAAAAATTGTTTGATCATCGCCGTTTATGAAGTGGTTTAAAGTTACAGTGTCTGTGCTCTCAGTAGGTAGCTAGTTACTGATGAACAATAATCTGTTACTTTGTGTAAACGTTTTTTATATGTAATAAGCCATGTATTTTTGTAAATTCAATATATTTTACAGTGAAAAATATTGCTAAGGATTGTTCTATTCCTGTTTTAGGATGGGAACCCTTTTGGTCCATTCTGGGATCACTTCCATGTAGACTTCATTAAGTCTGAGCTGTTTGAAGGCATTAACTTCAGCACCTATTACAAAGATGTGTGGAATAGCAGGTATAAATCCCTCTAGAAACCTTTCCAATGTGTTTTTTTCTTTTTTTAAACTTCAATGCATGTATTCAGGGCCGGTGGAAGGATTTTTTGATACATAGGCGAAAGTGCTTTTTGGTGCCCCCCACCCACCCAATCCCATGACTCTCCCCATATCCCTTATCTATCCTCCCTCTCCCCATATCTCTTTCCCTCCCCCCATCTCAGTAAGTGCTGCCCTCCCTCCCCCCCCATCCCAGTAAGTTCTTACTGAGCTGCTCGGCTCCCTGAAGCAGACACCGCTCTGCTTCAAGGGGAGGGGGCGGACCTCGCACCCGGTGAGATCCGCCCCCTCCCAGGCTGCTCCACAGCAGCCGTGTAGAAGGCTGGTGGTGCCGGGCTTGCATATATTATCATGCCAGTTAGCTTAAACCCTTCTGCAAACAGAATTAAACAGGTATGTCCTTTTTTTATTTAATGCCCTAAATTGTTTTAAAAACATGGGAAATGGAGACTAAAAATAACTATACTTATCTGGTGCTACAGCAGCACATAATTTAGTACAATCTCACGTGACTCACAAGTTTTTAGAATTGCTCAGACAGGGAGAAATTATATGTGCAGGACAGAATTTTCCCCGGGCTTTGACAATAAAATGTAGGAAGTAAAGGTTGAGTGTCCCTTATCCAAACAGTGATGTAGCTGTGATTTGAGGCATCATTGGGCCATTGTATTATCCTTAGTGGGCGAGGGGGAACCTGCGCATGCATGGAAAGCCTATATCACAGCTTAAGGGGGCTAAACTCTTGTGTGCTTACATTGCGACAGGTGTGTGTGTGTGGAACTTGTAATTTGTGGCAACTGATTGCTGGATAAGGGAAACTTGAGGGAACAACACAATTTTGAGTTGACATTTTTATATAACTTATTACTCTATTCAATTAAATTATTGATGTCACTGATGTTTCCAAAAATCATAGGACTTTATTCATGAGAGAGAGAATTTGTAGTCGTTGAATCAGAGGATTTTTTTCCAACTCTGTTACTTTAAGTTTGACATTTCCTTTGCAATTTGTGCAATTCTCTCTCATGAATAAAGCCCATCATTTTTTTTTTTCTTTTGTGTGTTCATATTCCATAGGTTGGCGTTTTGTGGTATAATTTCTTGTATGTTAATGTTGTCAGATTCTCTCCATCGTTGCATCCAGTTCTTGCTCTACCAGGGGCCCCAGCTCAATTCCCAGTTCTGGCAGAACACAGAGCTTTGCATAAATACATGGTATGGTCTGAAAAGATAGTTCAGGAGGGAGAAGAACACATACGTACCCTGCTTACCAGACCCTATGTGGGAATCCATCTCCGGATTGGATCTGACTGGGTGAGATTAAACTGTTGGAATTTTGGTGTGAAACCACTAATCTGGACCAGTTCTTTATTAGTGACCCCTGATTTGATGCCCCTTCATTTGTAGAAAAATGCTTGCAATATGCTGAAGGATGGGTCAGCTGGATCTCATTTCATGGCATCCCCTCAGTGCGTGGGATATGACCGGCAGAGAGCAGCCCCCTTGACCATGGATATGTGCCTTCCTGACCTCAAAGAGATTACACGTGCTCTGATACATTGGGTGAAAAAATCTAAAGCCAAATCTGTGTATATTGCCACAGACTCTACATCACACACTGCAGAGATACAGGCTGTCTTAGGAAAAAAGGTGAATGTGTGTTTACAAAAACAGAGTTAGTGCTCAACTTACCTGATACTTAAATTATAGACTTTTTCTGAATTGTTTATGATACACAGATCCTGTTCCGGTTCCCATATTGTACAATGGCATTACATTTGGATGCATGGCAGGGGTGGACTGACAACTCATGGGCCCCCAGGCAATAGAAGATCATGGGGTCCCCTTGTGACTGCCCATGTGCAAGCCACACCTATATAGAATCCCTGCCCACAAAAAAAGGCTCTCCCCCACCTTCCTGATAAATGGTTCTATTTATCCAACTTTTTTGGTGGATAAATAGAACCATATTTTAAAAAATACAGCATGGTATTTATAACTTTATTAGGACATGCCTCATCACCCAAATGCCCAGTCCGCCCCTGATGTATGGAATAACCTTGTTGCAGAGGTGTGGTAAGGGTATGGAAAAATGATAATTTAACTTTGGGTATTGGAAGGCTAGGTAAGCCATATTTGTTACTAATGAAAGGTTCTTGTGTGTTAAACAGATTCAAGTTGTGAGTCTTCAGCCAGAAGTGGCCCAGATAGATGTTTACATCCTCAGCCAGTCTGACCATTTCATTGGGAACTGTGTCTCCTCATTCACTGCATTTGTAAAGCGGGAACGTGACATACATGGCATGGCTTCTTCCTTTTTTGGGATGGATTTCCCCGTAGGACGATCAGATGAGCTATGAGGTGACATCCCAGTAACCTGCCTGACTTCAACTACTTACATTTTAATCAAGGAGCCAATTACTTCCAGATTGTTCTGTACTTTTGAATTAGCAATTTTAATATTTTTGCTTTAACCAAATTGTTACTTGGCAGTTTAAAAAAACAAACAAAAAACACATATATATATATATATATATATATATATATATATATATATATTAAAAGGGACCTCTTTTATTTTTGTCTGAACCTTTAAAATTGAGACAAAAGTAGCATTCTGCATATATTAACTTTTGAGTTCTTTTTTTTTTTTAACTGTATGCTATTTCCAACTTAGTTTACAGCTACCTCTTATATGTGCCTTCTTCCTGTCTGGTAGAAATGTATTTCTCTTCTATTGGCCATTCATCTGTAGTCTTTTCAGAGGAGTTCAAGAATGAGTATGCAATGTGTTTACAGTAATGCTATAAGGTATGTTTTGAAAGGATTTTCTGTGTATTATGGAAGAAATTAGGCCTACACACAATTTCTGAAGAAAGCAACTGAAGTAGCTAAACCTGTTTAATAACTTTAATAAATATTGATTTTATTTTCTATTAACTTCAGGTTTATCTGAAAAATAATAGCGTATACTGTGCCCATTTTCTTTTTTGGTGCAAAATTGTATTGCTACCTTGTAGAATGTTTCTCCTTCTTTTACTGCAAGAGGTAAAGCTGTATATTTCTGGTAAAACTGTTTCATGATAGAGTTGTCCCTTTAAACTTTGTATGTCATTAGTGTCCGGATGTGGTCATCAGCCAGAATAGGGGCCAAACAAAAACCATTGAACAGCTCATCGGTTCTCAATGGTTTCCAACATTAAAAGCTGGAGTACACTGTCCTATACAAAAAGAAGCCTAACTCTAGTCCTTGAAAGCACTGGACACATCATGTTGTTTAATGGATACCCAAAGTAGGGCCTCTTTTATTCATGAGGATTGAGTTTGCCATATTAGTGTAAATGCACATTATATAATCTGGACAAACCACTACTGTAATTTAAAATCATTTTTGTATTTCTATAATAAAGTATTGAATTTTCTTGAATGCTGTGTGCCTTTTTGTATATTTAAATACAAAAGTGTTGTTTTGAAACATGCACATATTACTTAAAGGACATCTTAACTGAGTAACGTAAGTGAACTTATTTATTTTGGGGGGACAGAACTTACTTTTATTTCATTCATAAAGTCCTGAGCCCCTGTTAGGGACTCTATGAATATTACATCCGAATTGCATTGCTGACACTTGTCGACAATGCTATTTGGAAGATACCCGAATGGTAAACTGTGTGCGCGTGATCGTGGCTTTTTCCACCGCCAAATCATGGGAAATGTAGTTCCCATTGATTCTGCTTTAGTTTAAAAGCCGCAAATGTGCATGTTTGCAGAAATGCATTCCAGACACAGGCTGTATCAGAAATGCAATTTGGATGCCACATTTGGCCCCTTGGTTCACAACTGAGCCGAGGGGTCAGGAATGAAAAGTAGGAAGGGCAGGGGACTATATCAAGCAAATAAAGGATAAAAGTAACCCCCCACCCCCAGAAAAAATTAAGTTCAATTAGTTTAATTATTGACTCCATGTTGAAAAACTAAAAAGTTTAGTTGTCCTTTAAGGAAACAAGAAACCCTGTAATGGAACACAACAGAACAGAATAACAGGCAGAGAGGAAAACCAGAAATGAAGAAGAACAAGAGAGCAAAGGACACACAATAGGGAAACTGCCTCTGTTCAGGATAGGGCAGGAACATAACAGGGCAGGAACCCTAAGACAGAACTTTAGGATTCATGGCAGCCCATTACAAGGCTTCAGGATTCAAGTCACCCTATTACTGGGATTTAGGTTACACAACAGTGCAGAGATAGCTTCCTATTTCGTGCCACAGTGGTTTCTTCAATAATTTTGTACTTACTTACAAGCCTAATGCAATTTTCTGTTGCCTTTAGGCTTGTCAGTAAGCAGTAAGAGCAAAAAATGTAAATAGTCCCATTTCTCCTGGACTCCATTTAAACCACTCCAGTCTTACTCCTTTACACATATTATGATTTTAGTAAAGTAGTTTCTTCTATAATCTAAAACTTTGTGTTTTGTGTAGTTAAACCACACTCGCTAGTGATCACTAGATCCTAAACTTTCACTTACAGTAATATCTGATACAAAATCTCCATTTGGGAACACTAAATCTAAGATTAGGAAAATGGCCGAACTTGCTGGACACAAGTCTTTTTTCAACTTCAACTACTATGTAACTATGTAATATGGCTTCCTTTCAGGTTGGCTCCTCAACTACTTGTTTTAGAGATAATCCAAGTAGGGAATTTAGAACCCAAGTAGGTGCAGGCAGCTATTTTGGTTTTCCAGTTCACATCAGGAAGATTAAAGTTCCCCATGATGATAACTTCATGGGGAACTTCAATGCCATTTTAGCTATTTTCTCCACTAGTAGATTTTCTAACTTTGTAATGTTGAAATCTCCTACCAGTCTGAAGTGGAGTCCAGATGCAGAAGACAATGAGCACGGATGTAAAAATAATGACACCAACCAGAGTTATTGAAGGTGGGAACAACAACTTGGTTGTTGAGTTGGTGCACAAAGGTGGTATAAATATCCAATGATGAGGTACAGGAGGGCAAAGCAGAAATCGAGGTCGGGCAAACCGGGGTCCTTCTGTGCTTACCCACAGACTTATTGAGGATGGTCTTGTAGCACATGGCCAGGCTTTCCACAGTATAAAAAGAGATTGTGAAGTCTGCGATTCAGTCGTTCTTCTGTAGCTAATGGCCCTCTGGCTATCCCAATCTGCATAGGTTCTTCGCTATTAATTGAACAGAAGGAGAAGAGATTGGAGCAGGAGAACGTCGTTTAGGTGAATAGTATATAATGGGGGGATGGAACTACACATAGTTCTCCAACTAACTGGACTAGGAATACATTATACTTTCAGGTTGCAAACCAAATTGGAATTAACATGCAGTGAGTAAACCTAATTACAAAACACACAGTAAGACACATAATGAACACAACATAATCAGTTTACCAGTAAATCCAGTTAACACAGAACAATGGATGTTGGAGTAAACTATCAATTATTGTCACTGACACATTATAATCCTTCAGAGTTCATTCTACTCACAGAATTATACATTACACATAAACCAATATACTAACAGAATATGACTAACTTACAATATTAAAGTAGAGAGTTATGGCACATAAGCCAGGGTCCATAATCTATAGGGAGGTGTTTGGCCCTCAGGCCCCTCCAAGAACCCCAGTCACGCAGGCTGTCAGGATTCACTTTGTGACATCTTTCTCTAAAGCGTTGGTCCAGCTCCAGTTACCAGTCTTAAGTGGAGTCCAGATGCAAAAGACAATGAGCACTTATGTACAAATAAAGACACCAACCAGAATTACTGAATATGAGAACAACGAATTGGTTGGTGCACAAAGGCGGTATAAATACCCAATGATGAGGTACAGGAGGGCAAAGCAGAAATCGAGGTCAGGCAATACGGGGTCAAGGGATGACAAGGTACAGGGGGGCAAAGTAGAAATTGAGGTCAGACAATCCGTGGTCGAAGGCTGGCAGTGTAGGTTCAGAGTTGGGAACAAGGGATCACGTGATGGCAGTCAACTGAGAGGTCACACACCACAGGAGCTCCGTCTTCCACGATCATAAAACTCATTATCCTGCTAAAATCCCGAGCAAGAGACAGTGCATACCAGCTCTATATAGTTGGCCTCAACACCGGCCACCGGATTATGAAGCAATCCAGCAGGGGAAGGCACACGAAGAGCAAGCAATCATCCATTACAGAAGCTCGAACACAAGGCACGCTGTCTATTGACAACCAGAAGATTGCCATTTATCTTGACTACTTTGTTGATGTACAGAAACAGAGGATGGGGTTTAACACCGTGAAGAAAAGGCTCTTCAGATGTAGTATGCAATGATGTACCCAGCTAAACTGAAAGTTCAAGATGGGAGTACACATTTTCTATACATTGGCTGAGGCATCGGAATGGATCAACTCCAGGCCAATGCAGCCCCACAGCATCCAGCTAAAGCTGTCACCTTTGATTAATGCGGGTCCTCTGAAGACTGGCTCTGGTGACACTGTCCCCGTTCAGTTAGGAAATAAGCTTACCGGTTTGGATGGATAAGCAGGGAGGGTTAGGGTTTGGGGAATGTTATGTGAAATGTATGTACATATCTTTCTCTTTATTTCTCTCTTCACTTTACCTATCTGGGAGAAACTGTGGATGGCAAGGGATGGGGATCGAGTAACCACCCGTCTGTCAATTCCATCAGATGGCTACTCAATGTAAATTTGTATCTTGGAACGCTAGAGGCCTTAACGACAAAATAAAGCGCTCAGCTATATTTAAATACTTAGATAATTTTCACCCAACAATTTTAATGCTGCAAGAAATGCACTTAACAGGCCATAAGTTTATGGCGCTTAAAAAAGGCTGGGTGGATAACTACTACCACTATTTATACTCAAACTATGCCAGGGGCATTTCGGTCTTAATTCACAAACAGGCCAGATTTAAATTGATTGATTTAAAGATAGACCTTAAGGGTTGCTTTGTCCTTATCCACTGTACACTATGGAACGTAGAATGTGTCATTATGAATGTGGATATACCACCCCGCTTCAACCAGGGTCCTAAAACAATGCTGTGCATTTAGGTACCATCAGGCAGTAGTAGTTTGCATGAGCGACTTTAATATGGTTCCCAACCCCGCAGTGGATAAACTAGATAACACTAGACAAGTACACAGTAGGAAATCAAAGGAGCTATCTAATTATATGGAAGCTATGCACACTACTGAAGTATGAAGGCATTTTCAACCCACCCACTGAGAATTTTCTTGTTACTCAGCCATCCACCACTCCCTATCCAGAATTAACTTAGAATTTGTATCACACAATTTAATATTGTAAATAGAAAGTGCCTCATACTTACCAAGGGCACTATCTGACCATGCCCCACTGTTGTAAACATGAATGCCCACTGGCAAAAACCACAGTGGGAACTGTTACCTAAATGGCTATCGCATACCGATATTACCGAACACATCCAAACATGCTTTACCCAATTGGGCAGTTATCACACCCAAAACACTAACCCAAAAACATGTGGGAAACACAAAAAGTGGTAATGAGTTGCCATATAATTGCAAAAGTAGCAGGCATTAAAAAGCAAAGAGCCACAGACAGGGTAGACGCTGAAAACAAAGCAGCTCAAGCAGAGACTAAATATGTACAGACAGGAGAGGAGCAAGATAGAACGGAATGGCTGTTTGCCAGTAGGGAACTCTCAGATCTCAGTGAAAAAGAAGCGTCCAAAATGCCTACTCCAAAGCCCGGTGATAAATCTGGCAAAATGCTTGTTTACTTAGTTAGGGCCGACAGGGCCATTCCCCCTATTATACAAATCCTGGACTCCACTAATACCTCTACGGGCAACCCTGACAGAATTAATGAAGTGTTTTGCAAATACTGTTTCAATCTTTACCAATCTAAACTTACATGGACCTCCGTACAAATGATACAGTATCTGGACCAGGTGCCCCTTCCGCAACTTAATGAGGATGACAAACTATTTTTGGATTCCCCAATCACACTGAGTGAGATAGAGACTGCCATTGATAGCCTGCCTAACAACAAAGCCGCGGGACCGGATGGCTACTCAGTGGAATGGTACAAAAAGTTAAAACATCACCAGGCAGAACCCATGCTTACAATGCTTCACTACGCCAAATCCCGCAACTCACTTCCTGAAACGATGATGCAGGCAGGCATTATAGTTCTTCCCAAACCAAATAAAGACCATAAAAAGTGTCAATCACTTATCAGCGTTGATGCTAAAATTCTGGCAAAGATCCTAGCAGCCCGTCTTAACTCTGTAATTCATAAACTTATCTATAGAGACCAAACATGCCAGGCAAATCCACTGACACTAAGCAAAGAAGGCTTTATACGCCATTATAAATCCAGGACCCCCAATCTTACTCAAGAGTGATATTATCTCTTGATGCCACCAAAGCGTTTGATTGGATTAAATGGCCCTACCTGTGGCACACTCTACATGCTTTTAACATTGGCCCCCAATATATCCACTGGTTAAAACTACAATACTCCTTTCCCAAAGCTAGGATTCGCACAGGAGTGTCTACATGGTTTTCCCTACACAGGGGAGCAAGGCAGGGTTGCCCTCTCTCCCCTGACCTATTTGCGATGGCTATGGAACCCTTGCCTGTAGTGTACGCAACTCTCTCAAGATCAAGGGCTTTGTAGTAGGCAACATAGTTGTGAAAATAGCATTATATGCTGAAGGTTTACTACTATTCTTAGGTGACTCAAAAGGATCCTTAGAATAAACACTGCTAATGGTTAATAACTTTGGTTCATATTCCAGGCTATATATAAATTGGGAAAAATCCAACACCAACTCTAAAAGGAAAGCAACGCAATTGAAAACACTACAATGGTCTGACCACATCAAATACTTAGGGATTATTATTTCAAAAGCTGCTGGGCAATTTGTCAAGCTTAATTTATGCACACTGGTTCAAAAGTTACAAGACAAAATTCCAATATGGAACTCTCTGCCCATTTTAATAATAGGCAGGGTAAACTTGATAAAAATGCTGGTCATGACAAAACTGTTAAATGTCCTGAAAAAGGCTGTTAGTAAAATGCCAAAGTACTTTTTCCATAGAATAAATGGTTTATTTACTAAGCTGATCTGGAGATCCAAGAGAATCAGGCTCAGTAGACATGTTTTATTCCTCCCCAGAGACAAAGGTGGCCTGGGCATACCAGACATGTATAAATACATTTTAGCCTCGCAGATGGCACATGCTAAGGCATGGATGACAAATTGTCAGGACTATAGAATCGTAGTCAAAAGGTCAGCAACAGGAATCAAGTAATGAGTAAAGCACAAAACAGTAGCAAGTAAACTTAACTGACAACTCCAAATACCAGATGCAATGATACTCAGGTAAGGCGTTGTTTATATAGGCTATAGATGATGAGCCTATAATTACAAGTGAGGTGCTAGAAGGCAAGCTTGGGGTGTTGCTATAGAGGTCCCCTATGGCCACGCTCCTTCATATGGAATCATTGGTTGATAATAGGGAGGTGTCTCTACCATATTGGATCCGTCGTTGGCGACATAAGAGATCATGTCCGCCATCTTGGTTCCATTACCGCAATGTTTTTTAGTTGAGCCCCCTATTTTGGATGTTACACATGATTGAACTATTGTGGAGGTGCAGCAGGATAGTGCCGAGTGATGGAGACATTGTGGGACCCGATAGTGAGTGTGACACTCTTCTATTTGTCCCGGGGGCCTATGACTCACACATACACAAGTTACTGGACAATTACCAAATATGGTAGCCAGGGTGGATTGAAAAAACTCAATGATTTTTTTTTATTTACATCAAAATTAATTTTTTTTAAATTACCTCTTTATTGGCATATCATAGTAAATTACATCTATATAGAAATACAACAATATTTGCAATGTATGTCTGTGTTTGCTGTGTTCCTCGTGCAGAGGAGAATAGCCATGGATTTCGGGTCTGTACTGCCCTTATGGGTAGGATTAGTCTGATATGGTAATGGAGCGGTTTCCTCTGTAATGGTGTAAGCAAGCAACAATTGGTGATGTGCTCCCAAGTAGGTACCATCCTATAGGACAGGCTGTTGTAGTGCCACACCTACAGTAAACAAGCAGAGTATTGACTGGGGAGGGCTTGAGTAAAATATTATTAATGTGATCTGTGCAGAAAGCCTGCACCAAATCACACTGGAAAAAAAGCCTGTGCACTATACAAGCAGTAATCTTCAACAGTTTAGGGACAAGACTTGTGAGACCTGAATTCCTGAAGGAAACAGGATTGTCCTGGCAAATATGGGTCAGTATGGCACAGAAAGGTTGTGTGTGTATCCCTCATACCGACAAGTTTGGCATCCCCTAGTCTGTATGAATTATTTTTGAATGTTTTATTAACAAATAAAATAAACACACACATAGGTGTAATATACTACATTTTGAATAAACTTTGATGTGTCATATTCTTTTTCATTCTAAATTCCCTAAAAAAGAAACCTGATCTGGGGTACATTAGAGATAAACATTTGCAACACTACATGCAGAGAAACATACAACTGTTCAATACCAGTCCGATCATGCTCAGTCAGTCTCTACTTGACTGGGCATACTTTGAACTGCTCTCCACTAAATAAATAGTGCGTGCCCATCACACCATAGGCAACACACAGCTTGGTAGCCAGTAACTGTTTCTAGGGAGCAGGGCGTGGCTATCTCGCTGTTTCTAAGGAAGTGTACCTGGACCTGTTGACCGTTACTAAGGAAGTGAGCGCTTCGCTGCAGCCGGTTACTAAGGAAGTCAGAGCTGGCTGTCTGTCGGCATCCGGCACTGGGACAGAGGGACAGGCTGACCGGCAGCCGGGGCCCATGAGTATGGCAGGTGAGAAGGGCAGGCCAGGGAGTTGTATTTGATGTCCAGGGACACATAGTTGTGTGCGACTGCAATAGGATGGTGTTTCGAGGGATGTTAATCCTTACCCTCACTAGGCAGCAGCACCTCCTTCCAGTCATTGTGGCACTCCACATCTGCACAGCTAGAGTATATATCTATATCATCTATGGGTTTATTTTACTATTTGAAAACCCTCCAATAAAATTATTAACCCTAGCTATATATAGATACCCACTACCTAGTGTATAATGGGCATTGACTGTCTTTCACTGGTCTTGAGTACCAGCAAACAGTAAACCAAGTTGTTATAGACATTTAAAGATAACTGCAATATTATTTTTTTCAGCATAAACCTGAAGAGTAAATTGCAGTATTTGACCATTTTGTCTGGTTATTTATAGAATTATATAGTAATACCATTTAGTCTTATGTGTTTTTGTAATTCGTCAGTTGTTTAATTGATTAGACAGTCCAACATCTTGCTAACAAATACATATGAAATTAACTGTGCTTGTCCTTGTTTGTTAAAGGGTGGTGGATACATGGAATAGACAGTTAAAGGAAGCAAGGGTTGAACAAAGCATTTAAGTAAACCTGACGTGTATCTTACTAGATTCATGGGGGTTTACTATCTGCTGTGTCTCACATGTGAGACACAGCAGTTCCTGGTTGTCAGTACGCACACAGCCAATCAGAGCGGGGTCTCGACCTGCTCTGACTGCCGAATGCGAGAGTCTCTCGTTGCTAGACCATCATTTTTGCATGGGATCAGCAGGCGGGACCTAGTTAAGGTCCCCCTGCTGATCCCATGCAAAAACGAGGGGCTCTCTCTGCGCTAGCAGAGAGAACCGGTCGCCGACCAGACGGCTACCTGCTTCCTATGGAAGCATGGCAGCTGTCGGTCAGAGGTTAAACTGGCGTGTACTATCAAAAGTACATGTCAGTTTATCATCACAATAGGAACAACTAACATTTGACTTTTGCTTCTACCATTTGCTTTTAACATTTAGTGTATCTTTAAGGAGCATAAGTAAGCATATGATATGCATAAGGCTGTTCTGAACAAAACATAAGAAATAAAGAATGATGATAATACAAAACAGGTAGAAATAGGGGTCAAATGGTTCTCCTTTTTGACTTATGCTATGTCTCTATATTAAAAAAAAGGGGGTAGATTCTGGGTCATTTTGTTTGTCTCTATATTAGGATTTCTATCTTGGAGTACATTCAAACTGGCAACGATTTAAAGTAATATCAGGAAGTATGAGAGGGTAGTGGATGTATGGAATAGCCTTCCAGCGGAAGTGGTAGAGGTAAACACAGTCAAGGAGTTTAAGCATGCGTGGGATAGGCACAAGGCTATCCTAGATATAAGATAGGGAATTGGGGACTAATAAAAGTATTTTTCGAAAAAATTGGGCAGTCTAGATAGGCCAAAAGAATTTGTCGGCAGATAAAAACCAATGTTTCTATCTATGCATCTTGCTATATGTTATAAACACTTAACAATTGACTAAAACTCTTACTTTTTAGTTATATTTAATCTCTGCTTGCCATGGTAGATGCTGGATAATGATATTCTCTGTGTATGTCAGTTGATGGAGAGTTACATTTTTGATTATGGTGCTGGCTGCTACAACTATTGTATTTTTATCCTAAGTGACACTTTTTTTCTGGTTGTGACCGTATGAAATGTATACTGCTGTTCCTGCATAATGCTATGTAAACTATAGGGTCTACTCCGATAGCACCGATTTTATATGAGATTAGAATTCAGTTTTGTACCCAATCGGATTACTTTGGTGATCTGAATAGCCCTTAAATTTGGGCTACTCAAAGACCAATGAAGGGATCTCGAATTGGCACAAAAATCGGCCAGTATCATAATAGTGTATAAATATTTTTGTGTTTAAGAGATGTGAACACTTTTAAAATTCGGGCCCTTTCAGGGGCTTTTGGCCCTTATTGAGCAGGACTTTTTCCTTGAACCGAATATGGCTGAAGATCAGCCCTAAATCGGCCATATTGAGTAGCTGAATTGTGGAAAATGCAGAATTTGTCTCTGATGTGGCCCCATTTCGAGCCAGATTGGTTGATTTTGTTCCATCAAAGTTAGACTGACAGGGGCTCTCAGTCATCTTTATACTTTTGAAATTGTAGCCAGAAAACATCTACTTTATCATTCCCCTAAATTAAAAAAATGTCAATGCATGTGCATTCAATATGCAAAATGTTTCATTAAATAATTAGGGTTTGCATGCAAAGTAAAAAGAGGGACTAAACCCCAAAATGTACTTAACAGATGTGCTTCTGCTTCACTGAGATGGTCCGATAACTGTCAGTCGCTCCTAGTGGTGTCACATGTATCAATCATGGAAGCTGGGAGGGAGAAAAGTGTTTGTGAATGGAAATAAAAAATGGGAACACATATGAGAATACTAGTGTGAATGTGAACCATGAAGTATAAGTAAATGCAAACACGGATGTGTATGGACAGTTGACTGTGATGTAGGAAGGAGCAGACATTACTGGGGCAACTCATGGCAGCTGCTATCCCTAACCTATGACACTATGACTATTCTGTTCTCTCCTGCTCTCCTTGGAAAACGGTTAGTGAGTTGGTTATGGAGTTGCCATGGTTATCTAAAGTCCTGAAAGCATTTTTGAAGTCAGCAGTAACATCTGTCAGTGTACCAACCCTGTGGTGCTGGAGAGGTGGCCAACATAACTGGCCATTTTTTTTTTTTAGACCTCCCAAATTAAGTTTTTTTTTTTATTCTTCACAAATTGACCACTTGAAACTGTCAGTTAAATGAAAAAATGCTTTGCAAATTTTAAAAGCCAAGTAGACCATACCTGCCTACATATATATTATTGGTAGCCATGGTCCTGCTGTGTCAAAGTACATCTGGACTAGTTGACCATGATAGGAGTTATAGTTCAGCAGAAGATCTTACATGTTGGCTTCCCTGATCTGTCTCCTAAGATTAGGGGCCAACATCATTATTTTAGCAGCTGTGGTTTCAGATATTTGTCCATCCCAGCTTTAGGCCTATAACAAATAGTGATAAGGCTATACACTATAACTGGCCTAAGATTGGTTGGTATTTTGTCGTCTGTTCTGCATTCCAACAATGGTAGGGGCTCACGGTCCTCTTATCCCCAGCTCATCGCTGCCTCTCCACCCTTTTCTGTGACCTACTTTTGTAACCCAATGACCTTGCAGTGCTCACAACAGAACACATGCTGGGAAGCGTTTTCATAGTATAAGGCCTGAATACTAAGTATTCTGAGCAGTCCCATGTTCTACAGCACTGACTTATCGCTAGATGCTACAAACAAATGCTCAATAAAATGAGCCCATGTTTCAGAGTGGAGAGAAATTAAAATCAAGCAAATATACGCATAGGCTAACGAGGTCATTTAATCTCTTAAACCATGTATTTCATGTTCAGTCGGTATTATTGTGACCCTTTTATCCTTTCAGAAACAGTTGTTCACCATTTCTTTTTATTTTTACTTTTTTTTTTTTCTACTCCCTCCTAGGTTTGTAAGTGGAATTCCTGCCCAGAGCAGAGTTGTGATCACCTGGCTCCTTACATAAACGCAACATGTCTAAACCCAAGAGTTCGGAGTCTGTCCGGGTGGTGGTGCGATGCCGGCCCATGAACACCAAGGAATTGGCTGCTGGATTTGCAAGAGTGGTTGATGTAGATGTAAAACTTGGTCAGGTATCAGTAAAAATACACAAAGGAGCTGCTAATGAGCCACCAAAAACCTTTACGTTCGATGCTGTGTATGACTCGAACTCAAAGCAGGTGGAACTATATGATGAGACCTTCAGGCCTTTGGTGGATTCAGTTCTGCTTGGTTTCAATGGAACAATCTTTGCTTATGGGCAGACTGGCACAGGGAAAACATTCACAATGGAAGGAGTACGTAATGACCCAGAGAAAAGGGGAGTCATACCCAATTCATTTGAACACGTATTCACACACATTTCAAGATCTCAAAACCAACAGTACCTCGTAAGAGCTTCATACCTGGAAATCTACCAGGAAGAAATAAGAGATCTACTATCTAAAGATCAAAGCAAGCGCTTGGAACTTAAAGAAAGACCAGACACTGGTGTGTACGTCAAGGACCTATCATCCTTTGTCACAAAGAGCGTAAAGGAAATTGAACATGTCATGAATGTTGGGAATCAGAACCGTTCAGTGGGTGCCACCAATATGAATGAGCATAGTTCCCGCTCTCATGCTATTTTCATGATCACCGTTGAGTGCAGTGAAATTGGTTTAGATGGGGAGAACCATATCCGTGTAGGAAAGCTTAATCTGGTGGACTTGGCAGGAAGTGAGAGACAAACAAAGACCGGTGCTCAGGGGGAGAGGCTGAAGGAGGCTACAAAAATTAATCTCTCCCTTTCGGCCCTGGGAAATGTTATCTCTGCCCTTGTCGACGGGAGAAGTACTCACATACCATACAGGGATTCTAAGCTTACCAGACTACTGCAAGATTCCCTGGGTGGCAATGCCAAAACTGTCATGGTAGCTAATATAGGGCCGGCCTCCTACAATGTTGAGGAAACTTTAACAACTTTGCGTTACTCCAACCGCGCCAAAAATATCAAGAATAAGCCAAGAGTGAACGAAGATCCGAAAGATGCTTTACTCCGGGAATTTCAAGAAGAGATTGCTCGATTAAAGGCTCAACTTGAGAAGAGAGTGGTTGGTAAAAGAAGAAAGAGAGGAAAAAGAAGACCTGGGGGAGATACTGGAGGAGATGATGATGATGATGATGATTGCGATGGAGAGGCTTATGAAGGGGAAGATGAGGTTGAAGATAAGGAAGACTACTGGCGGGAGCAACAGGAGCGCTTGGAATCGGAGAAGAAGGCCATCGTGGAAGACCACAGTTTGGTGGCAGAGGAGAAACTGAAGTTGTTGAAGGAGAAGGAGCGAAAAATGGATGACCTGAGAAAAGAGAAGGAAGCTATGGAAATGCTAAGTTCTAAAGTCAAGGTAAGTCATATTTATCTCCATAATAACATGCAGTAATGTGTTTTAGGTTTTATGCACACTTAATTACCTATTAAGTCTAACTTTGAAGTGAAGTCCACCAGGCATTGGACATAAGTCTTTGTTTCACATGCATGAACTTGCTTTTCAATTAATTTTTAGTTTATGTGTATATACACCTTCAAAGCTGGGAGAAAGTACTACCCTCTTAGTCAGTAAGTAAGTTTAACGTGTTGATTTAGTTTTGGACAATTATTCCTTGGTCTAAGAATTATGCATTTTTTTCTTCAGGCAATGGAAAGCAAGCTTCTTGTTGGAGGAAAGAACATTGTAGATCATACTAACGAGCAACAGAAGATTCTAGAGCAGAAGCGTCATGAAATTGCGGAACAAGTAAGTCTGATGTTTCTTCTAACTCCAATTAGATGACCCCCAATGCTCTTTTACTACAGCAACCCCCTTTGTTTCTTAGTACTTTTAACTCCCATTATGTCTTCTGTCCCCAACTTTGTCTAGATTGTAACCTTAGTGGGCTTTGTCTAAAGTAGTCTGTAACTGTTCTTTAAGTTCTGAAGCAGTTGCTGTGTAAATTGTTGGAACACTAATAATAAATGTAATGAATGATGGGAACCCTGACAGATTTTTTATAACTGTTCCTTCAGAAACGGCGTGAGAGGGAGATGCAACAACAAATGGAGAGTCGAGATGAGGAAACCCTGGAGCTAAAAGAAACATACAGCTCATTGCAACAAGAGGTGGACATTAAGACAAAGAAACTTAAAAAGGTAGAACATGAAGAAACTATTGATAAATTAATATTGGGATACATCAACCTTGTAAACATGTGAGCATTAGAGGACACCTTATTTAAAGTACAACTAAACTTTATTGTTCTTTTGTGCTTCTAATATAGAAGCACATGTGAACAAAAGTAGTTGTCCTTATTCTGTAGATAAACTGGGATGTACTTCTGATAGTACATGACCATTCATCATCTGACCAGCAGTTGCCATGGGAAGCAGGCAGTCTGGTCTGGTTGGTGACTGGCTCAACTGTAAGTGGCATTACTGGGTAGTGGAAGTATTTAGCAACTAAGCCACAAAGAGGAAGGCCACGTAAAGTCACAGAGCAGGGTCAAAGAGTGCTGAGATGCAGGGTGCGTATGCTCTGCTGCTTCCATAGTTGAAGAGTTTCAAACTTCTACTTACATTATTATCAGCACAAAAATTATGCATCAGGAGCTTCATGAAATAGGTATTTATGGCCGAGCAGCTGCATGCAAGCCTCACATCACCAAGCATTCAATCGAGTCCTTTAAACTATATATTAATCTCTATATATTTAGAATGAGCTGTCATAAAAGTCCCTTTTGGTGTAATTATCAGGTGTCCCAATACCTCTATATAGTGTATTATAACCCTTGCTTCCTTCAAGGATCCTCTTTGCAGGTAACAGTACCAGTCCACTTGTAACATTATTTTCTCCCCCAGCTATTTTCAAAGCTGCAGGCGGTGAAAGCCGAGATCCACGATCTTCAGGAGGAACACATCAAGGAACGCCAGGAGCTGGAACAGACACAGAATGAGCTCACCAGGGAGCTAAAACTCAAGTAAGTCGGAAATTATATGGCAGTATGGTTCCGAGTGTTCTGACAGATTTCTTGAGCGAATTTACTCACCACGCATGCTCACAAAGTTACAGCTGATCATTCAGCTGTAACTTTGCCAGGATGGCGCATGCGCAAGGGACACACACCACAACCCGCCCCCTACACGCCCGCTTCTGATCAGCTGTGGCAAGAGCTAAAGTAAGAGCGTATGCACACTTCGCTCGAGCGTTTTGTCAGACGTTTTTGGCATGCGCACTTCACTTCAGATATTTCATCGAAAACTCTGCTGTTTTCACAGGATAATAAATACCCCAGGAACACAGACTGACTCATACACTGTGTGTGGAGCAGGAACACTTGCTCCACACACATTGTCATTGTACAATTCCCTAAATAATATCTCTGGAGAGTGAGGTTATAATGACACAAGTATTCCTGTGTATAAGTCAGTCTGACAAATTGCCTGAGCGAAGTGCGCATGCGCTCTTACCTTAGCTCTTGCCACAGCTCATCAGAAGAGGGGTGGGTGGTGGTGTGCCTTCCTCGCGCATGCGCCCTCCTGGCAAAGTTACAGCTGAATGATCAGCTGTAACTTTGTTCGCATGCGCGGTGAGTGAGTTCTACTGCGCCTGTGCAGTAGAATTCACTCGAGCAATTTGTCAGAACACCGGCCAGCCGATATTTTACAGGCCAGTAAAAGGTGAATGGTGTGTGGGGTTTTTTTCTTCATAAAATGTAATTTGTTTTTACAGTATCTGTAATAATTCCCTGCATCTTGTGCTTAGAACCATCTCTTGCCAGCTCATTGTGGTTTTTAAACCGGTTACAGATGTTTTGGGGAACATAGTGTAAATGTTTTTCTTAAATGCTTATAACACAATGGTAGCAGACAGGTGAACTGCCAACAACATGCTTTACTAGACAAGTTGAAACAATTTGTCAATCACTCTAGCTCTGCTATTAATGCCTGATGCTTGCAGCTCACTTGTCCGATCACTTTTAATGAGTATTCCATGTTATGAAGTTTGAAATGTGCCTACATTTGTTCCCCTTCCCACGCAGACATCTGATCATTGAGAATTTTATTCCTGTGGAGGAGAAGAACAAAATGATGAACAGGGGATTTTTCGATGAAGAGGAAGATCAGTGGAAACTTCACCCAATCACCAGGCTGGAGTGAGTGTCTAGTATGCAAACTCTTTATGAAAAACAACATAAAAAATAGGTGTGAACGGAGAGTGCCATGTTATTTGGAAACGCGTTGTTGACCAACTTAAAGGGACATCCGTCACCTACACATTGGTTATACTGTGAATGTAAAGAATAAAATACGATTACTTCTAGACCCACAAAAGAAAATCACGGGGTTAATTTTAATCGGTCATTTGTGTTTGGCAAATCCCTTTAGCATTGTTAAAGTAGGGCTCTGTACACATTTGGTAATCTGTGATATTCTTGGTGTCTTCAGCAATCAGCAGATGATGAGGCGCCCTATTTCTGCAGTGGGCTATAAAAGGCCCCTAAGTCAGCATGCAAAGATGTCCATGATGGTGAAACCTGATGCCAGGTACAGGGTAAGTGATGGTTCTGCCATTGGGGATAAAATGTTGTAAACTTGACTAAGAAACATAAACATGGTTAAGATTAGGTACTAACGCTTAGAAGATGCGATGGATCTACTACCGTTTTTAAATAAAATACATTTAATAATACATATGTGAAATACAGTCAATAAAATCAGACTGTTTATAAAAAGAAGCTAGCTTGATGGGTCTCCTGATGGAAAAACACCTGACGCGTTTCGCACTAGGCTTCTTCAGAGGTGTAAACAGGAGCTTAGCATCCGGTTTTTAAGTGCTTAAAGTAAAAGTATTGATGATCTATCTAATCATACTGAATAGTGACAAAATAGACAGATCATCAATTTAATCTTCTTCGCGCTAGCACCTAATCATGACCATATCACTTTTTCTTCCGGGGTCCTGGAAACGGCTTTTTAGGCGCTATCTAGCAGCTTTTTTTTCTATTCTCCTTTTCTTTTCCTGTGCCCAATTTTCAGTGGCGCAGGTCTATTCACATTCTTTAAGGAACATAAACATGACTGTTTTGCTCTCACTAGGCAGAAAATATTGTGCTTCTGGAACTGGACATGCCGAGCCGTACAACTCGGGATTATGAGAGTCCTGTTGTTGCCCCCAAGGTTCAGGCGGCATTAGAAGCAGCCCTGCAAGATGAAGATGATATCCAGGTTGATGCCTCAACCTTTGAGAGTGCGGCCAGTCGAAGAACAAAAGCCAGGTATATGTGAGATGGTGACAGAGGAAAGGAGTCTTGCTATGACATCATATCCATCTTTTGGGCCCTTATACTTAGGGCAATTTAAAAGATATCTTAATGTAACTTATTCTTCAGCACATGGCTAATATGTCCAAATGATATCACTCACTGTGGTATTGTAATGTATCAACCCCCATGCACAAAACCAGGTGACTTAAATTGTCCTAAAGTGGAGAATTCAAAAATGTCTGGGGTAAGCATACGGATTAATGACAGGATGGAGGAGCCAACCAGTTCTTATCAGCTGTCCACTACTATGTTTACCACTATGTTAGGTGACTACCTAAATTCATCATATCCCCATCTATAGCACTGTTACCTCCATCTCTGCTTTTCTGTTCACTCTGCATTACACAGTGAATGTAATGTATATTGGATGACGTGAACGGTAGTTGGGGTACCTCTCTCCTAGGGTGCGTCGTGCAGTAATGTATGTTCCACAAGGCACTTCCTAGGGCGGCAATTTGCCAGAGGGCGGCACTTTGCCAGAGGGTGTTAAAGCACCCATTTTGCCAGAGGGTGTTAAAGCACATTTTCGCTCCCTCCCCCCACAAGCTTTAGCTCCCTCCAATTAATCAGGGTGATGGGGGCATGTAATGGACGTGGTGGGGGTATGTAATGAGGGTGATGTTGGAATGTAATGGGGTTGAATGGGGCATTTAGTGTGTATGCAGTGTGGGTGATGGGGCATGTTGTGGGTGTGCAACGGGGTGATGGGGCATGTCGTAGGTGTGCAGCGTGGGTGGGGTGTGCCCGAATTTTGTCTGTCTAGGGCAGCACCACTGGCGTGGTGTATGTTGTAAATTCCCCTTATGTCTAACCTTCTTACATGATTATATTTACTTCACCACCACAAGAAGAACTGGTCATTTTGTAATGAGATGTTGTCTATGTACACACTTTACATTTAGAGTTTAGTAATTTATCTGTATTTGTTTCCTTTCTTGCAGACCTAAAACCAGTCGACGGACTGGTTCTGCTGCTGGATCTTCACTATTCCCACAATCCAGGGGCCTGGTTCCCAAATAATTGCAGAAAACATCCCATGGCTTGGACTCCTTATATAATTTGTAAAATAAGCAGTAAGAAGTAAAAAGATAAACTGCACATAGCCGAGGATAAATCTCACCGTATTCATACGGCCAGACTCCAAGCCCTGAAGGTGGGGATCTGTACAGATCTCTGATAAAAAGTGGCACTAGATGTTAAACATCTAAGAAACCTGTGCTCAGCCAGAAATGTGCAACTAAGTGATCTGTATAGCTGCAGAGAAAGGAATTTCCACTAATCTAGAACAGGTACTAAACAGATGAAACAAAAAAAAAAAAAAATTCAGTTAATACTGTTAGAAAGTAATAACAAAATGCAACAACTCCCATTTATCCCAGTCTTGTATGTACATCCACTTAACCCTACATCGCACTGCACTTACTGCTCTTTAACTCTTTGTTGGTGTTTATATTTTTTTACACAGCTGTACATTGAGTTCATTTTTGTTTTGTTTTAATGTATATTAGCGAATGTGTGTTTTACTCAAAACCTCCTAATGTCTGACAATTATGTGCATCATCACAAATAAGCCTGATCCTCTGTAAGGGCTTCTTCTAGAAGTCTTTAACATTACACCAGATTCAAAATAATCACAGCCAACTGTTAGTAAGGTCTAAATCATAGTGCTATCAACCAGGTGCTATAAATTTCAGGCCTGTAAGTTCGTTTTTTTTTTTTTTAAAGCTAGCATTGACCACAGAGGATATACCTAGTAGTAATTAGTGATTAACACAGGACACCCACCCTTGTGGAGGCTGGCTTGTTGATTTTAAAAGTGGAGGTATATAGCTGAGACTATTTAGGTAAACTGTTAATTAACGGGAAGTTTTAGGGAATCATGCTGCTTAGTACAGATGGATTATTTTGTGTACCCTTTGAGTTTGTTTGTAATGTGAGTACAGATGGCGATTTGTTGAATGTTTCTGCACGTTCTCTGAGCAGCCTGGTAGAGAAAGCACGCGGTGCTCTGTGACTAGACCCAAACTCCATGCTGTCCCTTAGTGCACAAACAGCGCAAAGGTAGAATGCTAAAGAGATATCGCGGCCCTCGAGCCATTCCAGCAAAGCCATAACTCCTTGTTTATTTTCTACATGCAAACGAAGCAGTTTTGTGGCTACTTCCTACCCAGGAACTTGCAGCAGAATGACCTATTTATTTGTACTTTGTCTACCATTGAATGTAAATCCAAACAATAAAAACTCCTTCCTGCAGCTGCACTATTATCGTGTGAAACAGTGTGTTATATGTCTAAGTGTCGGTTATGGCATCCTCCTAATCCAGTGCTTTTGTTTGTATTTCTCCTGAAGGAAGCAAGGGTTAAAAAACATGTCTTGCTTCTCCCCCAGTAAACCCAATGTGTTTCCTCTTGGCTGGTGTGTGCTGACCGTGTCAGCGTGGACACAGCCAATCAGAGCGGGGGCTCGTTCTATTAGATCGGGGTAATATGTAGGCATTTTTTCATGTTTGGGGGTCTGTGGAGCACTGGCCCATGCACTATTCAATTGAAGTGCTGTTTTCCACTATCATATTGGGTGAATTGTGCGAGTGTCTCTTTATGCTAGTGCTGATCCCATGCAAAAAGGGTCTATCTCTGTTATAGCATAGAGAGGCAGTTGCCAACCAGTGTGGCAGCTGCCAGTCAGCATATGTTGTCAAAAGTGCATGCCAGTTTATCCTCAAACTAGGGGCAACTATTTTATCACTTGCACTTCTACAGTGGAAGGACAAGGGAAAAATAAAGTTTTAGTTGTCCTTTTAATGCGTTATATGGTCTAACTCTGGCATTGAATGCCTGGCCCAGAGGCAGAAAGTGCTCACCATTCAGTTCATGTACACTTAGCAAAGAACACACAGGTTATTTTGAAAGGTACTACACAGTGTGTCTCTCATTATGAATTCCATTATAAATTATTATTCAAATGGGACCTAACCCCCTCAAAATTACCCAAATTCAAATTATTAAATTCAAACAAACAGTGGCATTGTGGACAAGTGGGTTCCTTAGGCCATATTTTTTGGATGTGCCCTTTAATAAAACATTATTGGAGTTCGATTCATAAAATAATGAACACAATTACAGATTCAATTATACTCCTAACACATGAAATTTCTTTATTTAAATAACCTCCACCAAATATACCCAAAAACAAATCAATTACATTTAAAACATTTATTAATTGCAGCCAACTCTTTAATACCCAAATATTGGAAATCTACAAATATCCCATCCAAGTCTTAAATTTGGCAATCGAAAATAGAAGATGTGAATTGGTTTTTAGACAAAAAACTATAAAAAAAATATTAATTTGCATCATGTGTGAAGAGGACAAAGTAAAAAAGTACAGTCTAGGGTGATGCCCCCCAGTCGACCAACATGATTTAATTTGTTAAATTTAAATGTAATTTATTGTTATTTTTATTTTATTGCATTTTTATATAATTCTTTTATCTTCTCTACATATACTTATATCATATTAGTTTTTATAATTTATGTAAAAACGTGTTTGTGTGTGTATGTGTATGTATGGATGTATATAGGTGTGTGTGTGTGTGTGTGTGTGTGTGTGTGTATATATGTAATATATATATATATATATATATATATATATATATATATAATCTTTTCTCTGAAGTATTATGGATGTATATATTTCTGTGTTATATCTCCCATATTGAAATCTATATTCAACATTTTATAAAAATAAATTGTCACCCGGTGCGGTCCGCACCCCCCTCAGGACGGGACTGCATGCAGCAAAACATGTAGACTACAATACAATGGTCAGGGCCGCCTCTCATTGTGCCAGCGTTATGCTCGTTTGCCACCCTCCTCCCCCCTTCCCCACTACTTACCTCCTTCCTGCTCTGTCTCCCGGTGCAGGTCCGCGGCTGTCAGCCGCGCGGCTTCAATTAAGTTTGTTTAAAAAAAAAAAAATGCGACCAGAGTTACTCTCGTCCAATTTTTTTCCTAACAAACTTTATTGAAGCCGCGCGGCTGGAGGGAGCGCCCAACGCTTTCCTCACAGCTGCAGACCGGCTTAAACAAGGGATTTTTTTTATTTTATCCTGGCGTGACCCGGGCCCGCCGGATCCGGGAGACCACTATCGCCCATCACCCCGATGGCGTGCCTGACAATGGTTGATTTAATGTGTTTATACATTCGTTCATGATGCCAGCCTATATTCACATTGTATTGAATCCTTTATTTGCAGAAGCTCCATTGTGTTTGATCTTGAAGGGACAGCCTAGTTCACAAACTCACTATGGTGCAAGTTGAAGACTACTGTTTGTATAGTCATTTAGGTTAAAAAAAAAAAAAAGGGGGGGGGGGGGCAAATCAGATTGCTTACTCTATTATTAATAGCCCTGTATATCCTGCTTTTCTGAAAAAAATAATAATAATATATATATATATATATATCGTCCAGACCATTTTATTACAGTTGATAGCACAACCTCTTTTTTCAGTGACTTCCATATATTTATTGTCCTTACCGTAAAGAATCCCTTCCTTTGCCGTCTATAAAAAATCTTTGCTCTTCCAGTCTCAAGGGCAGACCTTTTTTTTTTTTTTTTTTTTTTTGTACATTTCTGTTAATGAAAGGTCACCGGAGAACTCTTTATATTGGCCCTGAACATATTTATATAATGTTATCATATCCCCTCTGAGTCTCCTTTTTTCTAACGTATAAAATGCAACTTTTTAAGTCTCTCTCCATAACTAAGATTCTCCAATACCCTACATAAAAACAGGCAGCATCCAGCTTAAAGTGCAAGGAGTCCCACATTGTAAAGTGCACAGTGTCCTGTAAAGTGCTCCTCTCCGTACACGACGCGTTTCACCTTCGGTAGGCTTTCTCAAGTGGGAAAGTGCCTGTTTTTATGTAAGCGTTTTTATTCATATTCTGCACATTAAAGAGTGTTTTTACTGAAAGTATACCTCCTTCCTCCCCTGTTCTTCTATTTTACATCCATCTGGAGCGCTTTTGGAATACCATCTAATCCAAGACCCCACGACGGGCTCCCAGATGCCCATTACACTGAGCAGGATACTGCTCAGGAGAATGTGAGTGTATCCGCTTTTGCACATATATATATATATATATATATATATATATATATATATATATATATATACACATTTTTTATATATATATATATATATATATATATATATATATATATATATATATATATATACATACACACACACACATATTATTTTAAACCATACTACACTATAAGAGTTTTTGTGTTATTTTTTTCTCCCTTTACACACCACTAGGGTTGCCACCTGGCCGGTATTTTACCGGCAGGCCGGTAAAAAATTGGCATCAGGCCAATGTTAAGTCTATGGAGACCGTAGCAAGGCCGATATTTTTCTGAACAAAAGGTGGCAACCCTACATACCACGGAGAGGATTACCTCTACTCATAGGGTAAACACGAGTGTGTAATGCATTTTAAAGTACTTTGAAAGCATTTTAATATGCATTATTTGGAAAATGCATTTTGTGCACCAGACAATACATTTAAGCATTATGCAGTCCCCTGTGCTGCCCCATATTTCATTTTTGGTATACTGAAGAACTTGTGCTGCTTAATGCTTAGCAGAATATTGCAGTGTATTTGTGTTTTCTCATGTTTGATGTATGCTATTTTGTCCTGAACACAACTTTGACAAGCTATTATGTAACATGTGAAATTAATGTGTGTACAAAGAGAACCAATTACTGAAGGAGGGGATCCCACTGAACATTTCATTCTCTGCTATCAATTCTACATACTGCAGGGCAGCATGCAAAAGTTATGGGTCCAGGAAACAATACCTAATCTGGCAGCCAGCATGCCTCTATGTTTGATAAGAGGTGGCATATCCTTGCCTCATTTATTGATATGCAGCAATGTAAAAAAACATAACAAAAAAAACCCGCTTTCCCCATGTTTTCGTAGGTGGAAGGTGTGAGCTCTCCCCAAGTGATATGTTGAAGACAGCCCACTCTCACGATTGATAAACAAATTATTACAGTCAGTTACTAATAGCCTATATATTTTAGCGTAATATATGGCGCAATATTTAATTTATCGTATTTCGCAGTATTTGACCGTTTCACACACAGGGGTAAATTATTAAATGATCGGCATATTGTAGTGTTTACTACACAAGGTATTAGGAGTTGTTTTCATATCATTTGGATGATACATTTACGCCCCCGCCTCATTTGACACTCACTTCCGTTTCCGCCCCTCCCCCTTCCTATGTTTTCCACCCCCCAGGGCACAAATGATGATGTCTCTGTGGGCGTTTCCTGTTCTCGCGAGACTCCATTTCTGCGCTAGCCAATCCTGGCGAGGGATGCAGGTCACGTGCGTGCTGAGGCGGGTCGGAAGTGGTAATTGCGGTGCATTGTGGGGAGTGTGGTTCCGGTGAGTAGGAGCAGCCCGGGCCGGAGCGGACTACAACTCCCATCAGTCCTCGAGACGAACACAGACTTTAGAAACCAACCTGCCTGATAAGCATAGCAGAACCGGAGCCATGAGGGACAAACAGAAGCGGCGAAGGGATCGCACGTGGGCCGAGGCCGCCAGGATGGTATGGGGGAGGGGTAGTGGAAATATAACGGGACATGATGGATAAACACGGCTATGAACGCTATACTGTGTTGTGTAGGAAAGAGTAGGCTTTACTTCGAATGGGTGCTTGGTATGTGCCATGGGGGAGTGGATATAATGAACATGGTGCAATATGCAGTGGTTGGTGGTAAAGGCTAGATGCGCATCCATGTGGGGGTATGAAATGCATGTGATGTGGGTTTGTGTGTGTGTGTGTGTGTGTGTGTGTATATATATATATATATATATATATATATATATGCATAGGGGTGCATATAATATGGGGTGGATGCACTAAGCACTGCAGTATACAATGGATTAGAGTGATGGCTAAAAGAGTGCATGCAATGTGAAGGGTAGCTACAATGATCATGACATTTCAACTGTGGTATGTGCAATCTGGGGTGCATGAAATTGGGTGTATATTGTGGTCATAACTATGCACACAGTAAGGTGTTGGGTACTCTGCCATACATGCAGTGTAAATTGTGGGTACAGTGGGAGCTTCAATTGACAGGGTACATGCAATGTAAGAGGTAATGGGTACTTTGGTGAACACAGCAGTGCATCCAATGTGAGGTTTGTGTACAGTGGGCATTTCAGTGTTGCATGCGGTTTGAGTAATGTGTGCCCTGGGCACTTCAGTGTCTCTGGTGGGCATGAGGGAACATGCATTTTGGGGAGTTAATGTTTATCAACAGAATAATTAAAATGAGAATTACAATGCATATGACTGATAATATGATGCGTGTTAGATGTTTGTCAGCTACGAGGAAGTGGAGTATAGTTATTGGGATTTCAGTGTGTTTGCAAGGCTAGACACCATGCATTTGAGAGGCATGTAATGGGCTTACAGAGTCATGTTATGAGGTTGTTAGTACAGCACAGGTGTTCCAGTTTCTACACTAAAGTAGAAATAAGTCCAAGTCCATATCAAAAGGATGCCCTTTCTTCAAGGTAGGTGGCACAGAGGAGTTTTTCAGTTTATTGCGTAATGAGAAAAGCAGAACAAGTCAGGAGGCTATTTAGCCATAGACCCTAAGTCATGAAATAGACCAGAATCACACATGTGATTGAGCCCTGTGTCCATTGAAAATATGATGCTTACCTTTGATATTGTGCATGACACAGGCATCTTGCATATGTGAATTGGGCATTGCCCTGCATCTCTATATAAGAGCTTTTATTGGCTCCAAAGATGTATTGGAGATTTCCCTTGCTTTAGATGTGATCATATGATGTCAGTCCTTAGGATTAAACAAAATAAAAACAATGCATTTTGTATGCAGTGTTAAAGTATAACCGCAGACCTATTTGGCAAGTTACCAAAAAAAAAAATACATAAACATAAAATGAGGTGTCTATTTTATTTTTCTAGTGATAAAAATGTTTGGGTTTTTCCTCCCCAGCAGTACTCTCTGCAATTTTACTCTCCCTTCAGTTGGGCTAAGCTTCACCCAACCATTGGTAGCTAATGCACAGCTGACAATGATGCAGTCGGATACCACACTTTCACACAATTAATTTGTGTATATTCATTTAACTGGTAAAATAGAACTATAACTTTTCTATACTATGTGCTTATTTCAACATATCTATAGGTATGTATATATTACACAAACATTTCCAATTTGGTATAGACCTTTAACTTTATTAACAAGTGTTATCTCGCTCATTAAAGTTCCATACATAATGCGCATTTATTGCAACAGAGTGCAACTGTACTCTCAGCACTTTACGTGCCCAGCAATTCCCACATTTACAGTAACAGAGAAAGTAGAGGCCATGTGTGACATATTGTGCATGCGAGCAGCATATCATGCAGATGCATTCCAACACCCAGCTCTGAAGCTAGCTGGTAAATTGCCTTGGTGTCTATCCTATGCTTAGCCCAACATTGTCTGGGATTTGTGGCAAGTGATTTTCTCCTGTTTGAGACATTGTGATGGGGGAGAAAAATGCATGAACAGAAGTGTAAGATTTTTAGGCTTGTAATTCAAAGAGTGTGGAACTATTACAAAAAAAATACAGCTGTGATTGCAAAGCACATTACATGGTTATTTGATATGTAAAAGGGATGATGTTTACAATATCTGAAGGCCTTTAAAATTACTTCATTCTGTTCAGGTTCTGGAGAATTACTCTGACGCCCCCATGACTCCAAAGCAGATTTTGAATGTGATTGAAGCGGAGGGACTCAAAGAGACCAGGTAAGTGTCTTGTTTTGGGATTGTTATTCAAGTGAGGTAAAAATGCTGGGTGTTATCTTCCCACATGCATGGCTTTTCCTTGCTGTGAAACGAGCTGTTTGTCTGAAAGAGAGTTTGAATGGGAAGAGCGTTGTCTTGTACAATTCTATAAGAATGTTGTAGACTGGGCAGGAATACATTCCGAATGGGAAATCTAGGACATGCCAGTCATTTGTGTTTGGGTGATGATGTAATGTCTGGGACAGGAAATGAAGGTGAGTGATGTATTTTCTTGACCTTTTGTTTTGTTGTTTTCTTTCTATTGGGTTCTGTATTTACAGAAGGTAAGTAAACATGTTGTGGTTCTGGTGTGGGAGAATGGTAAGGGGCACATGTATTTGGAATAGTTGGAGAAGCTGAGGAGGGCTATGAAGTGTGTTGCTGAGGGTGCTTGAAGAACCAATTGAAATGGGCACGGTACTATAATTTTATTTTGAATGCAAGTTTGTTCAAAACGCTGTTTGTCTGAAATGGTGCTGGGGGGTTTGATGCACCCTCATACAAGTTATATCATGGCCTTGTTCTTGTCTGTACAGTGGTACCTCCCCCTTGGCCTGTCTGAACGCAATGTTACACTCCAATTCAAGAACCCGAGAGGCTCTTTTCTACAAACTACCAGGGCGGATCAGCCTTTTTACTATGAAGGTGAGGGGGGTTACTCTATGATGCAGAGCATGTTGGAGGTGATAAATGCTGGGTAGTGGTTGTTTCCCTTTAATTAGATATAGCAGGCGCTGGGGGTGGTAAGGTCATGGTCAGCTTTGTTCATCGGTGCCACCTCACAATACAGATTTCATCATGTCACATTCTACAGACAGTTGGCTTAGTTCAGGTACAAATAGTGTCTATGTTTAGGCACCTCATCCATTCTTATATGTGGCTGGTGCAAACATAATTCCTCATGGGGGTGTTAAGTGAAAGCTGATGGTCATGTAGGGATAATGTAGTTTATACGTCCAGAATAAGCATGCCCAACAGCATGCTCAAACCACTCAGACCAATTGGGCTGGGGGAGAGTGTTGGAAAATTAGACCCTGGAGCTAATCCTGCAAGTGGGTGGGGGTTTATTTATTTACTGTCTGCTGATTTATGAATAAATGCATGTTTTGTTTTCTCACAGAAAAATGCACAGCAGTGGTCTCGAGTTGTGTCACTGCCTGAGGATGGTGATACAGAGGATACTGCAGATGAGGAAGGGAGCCAGTGGAACGAAGCCAGTTCAGTAACTGCAGGTAAAGACGACTGGGGTGATGTGTGGCTAGCAGTTAATGAGTGTGAAGTGGGAGGAGATCAATGCCTTAGTTTATGGAAGCTGCATGTGATGGGTGCTATTTTAAGAAAGCTGTGTGTGATTGGTTGGCTGATGGGTGCTATTTTAGGGAAGCTGCATGTGATTGGGAAGCTGTGTGTGATTGGTTGGCCAGTGGGTGCTAGCCTAGGGAATATTGGTACTAAGGATTTGTGACTGAACAACTGAGCATTGGTAATAAACCTTTAAGAACTAGGATGTTTACCAGGGCAATATAAAAATGGGATTAAAATCACGACACTGGGGTCCCATGTTGGACTAACTTGAATAATTTCAGCTGCACCACTTAATATTTATGATGTATGCTGGTTTATGGGGTTTTGTTCCTCACATTTTATTTATACTTGGGGCCCTGACTGGGCTTCAGGGTTGAGCACCCCACCACAGGTGCTCCATAACTGGGGTCCAAATTGATCTATAAATTGTAAGAGTGTCTGTGAAATGCAAGGCCTTCTGGTCACTTATAAGTAATGTATTTCAAGACATTTAACTCTGTTAATTATATTTAGTGATAGGACTGGAGTACTCTGACACAGTGGAGGGCTAAGAATTATATGGTCCTAGCATGTGAGCAAATCCTGAATTTCTTTTTTTCTTTTTCTTCATTTTCATCTAATACAGGTGTTTTTATTTAATTTTGAGAAACCTATTTTTAAGATCTAACATGTTTTTGTAAATCCGATGATCCCTTTTATTTATTCTACTGTGTTAGAACTATGCACTGGAGACATGCTGATTAGAGTTTTGGGAAGATTGGTGATGGCTATTGGTAGTAACATGTTCATAAAAAGGGTCTGGCCTTATGAGTCGATGGAGCTTTGTAACTTTAGTAAATATTTATCATGTTTGGTTTTTGTTTTTCTCTATAAGTTGATACTTCCTGCAACGCATCATGTTCCCGAGAGATACATGGCAGGGAAACACGTTCTTTGATGCAGGTGTGTGGCGGTCTCTCAAATGCGTGGGCTTTAATGCGGTGGTAGGTGATCTCTGATCTGTGTTTATTTTTTTTTTCAGATAAATAAGCAAAAGCGGAGAACTGGGGTTCTGTTACCCCGTGTGGTCCTCACACCCCTGAAAGTGAATGGCGCTCACTTGCCCTCCACTTCAGGTGAGATTTGTGGAAGTACTTCACTCTTGGCTTATTGCAAACATCACCCTCCTCATAGTGAGTCCCACTCACTCTGCATTCCTGTCTGACTCTCTCCGTGTTGTATCTCAGGTTCATCCAGTCATTGTGCAGAGGGAGAATCCACCAGTAGTCGATCTATTGGGGCCAGTTTGAGTTTGCACAGAAGAGCTGCTTTAAGCCGGGACAATCCACATCACCTTAGAGGAATCCGGAGCACCACAACCGGTAAAGATTATAAACATTTTACCATTTTCTGATCTTCCAAATTCATGTTAGAGTCTTAGTGCTAAGGTTTTGTCTTCACAGGGCAGGTGAAAAAGAACAAGGGTGAGGAGATTGATTTTGAGACCCCTGGCTCGATTCTTGTTAATACAAACCTTCGTGCTCTGATAAATGTGCGAACTTTCAATGCCCTTCCACCCAGCCTGCAGCAACAGCTTCTTCTCCTACTTCCTGAAGTGGACAGACAGGTAAACTTGAGCCACAGAGGGACCACATCTGGCCTGAGCTGGGGGTGCTGCTTTATATTGGTGCTAATTGTTGCCCAGTTTCATATAGAAGTGTTTTCTCTGGAAGGGCTGAAACCACAAATTTGGTGTTTTCTGTTTTTTTTTTTTTTTTTTTTTACTTATGGAATCAATCATTTAAATATGAGGCTATTACTTTGTTTTCTATTTTTATTTACTTCCCATCTTTCAAACTGTTTGAATCTTGCTCTTAAAATTAATTTTGAAAACCTATCGGTACATTTCCTTGTTTGGAATGTTATATGCGGTTCCTTAACTAATAATATGTGTTCAGTGCTCAAATGTAGATCTCCTGGCTATGTTAAAGATATTCCTTTTGAATAAAACTGTTCTGGCAGCAGCCAAAACTTATTTTGTATATATCCGATGCCTTGCATATTGTCAAGCAACCAAATGTTTAAATCCTTATATGTGCCAACAGGTCAGTCCGGATGGACAGACACGAATGAGTGGCAGTGCTTTGAATAATGAGTTCTTTGCGCATGCTTGCCAGAGATGGCGTGAGCGGCTGGCAGAAGGTTAGTATTCTGCAGTATGGTTAATTTTGGACTTGTCCCACCAAGAGTGAGGCTTTTCTTATGGCTTTTATTTCTTTCTACACAGGTGAGTTTACCCCTGAAGCCCAGCTCCGAATGAGGCAGGAAATGGACAAAGAAAAGAAAGTGGAAGATTGGAAGGAGAAGTTCTTTGAAGAGTTCTATGGACAGAAGTAAGAATCTGCCCTCATGTTTCTATAGAGCATACAGTGTATCTACAGCATGGGTCTTGCTCTAGAATTTTTTAGTGTTGCTCTATACCGTAATTCTCGCACTGGGATGCACTGTCTGCATGCGCCACGTGCTGCACCCTACAGTGATAACTGAAGACTTTCAATTGAAAATGGATCTGTGCAATCAGTATCTGGCATTGGTGCAGCATTGTGTGGGACAATAGTTTGCTGATAATAGTACAGGATTGTATAATGTCTGCTCTTGGGTCACAGTGCAATAATCATGTGATTTGCTTCCTATGTAGATTGGGGCTGTCTGTGGAGCCATTGTCGGATAATGATGAAGGGTGTGTCACACCTGTATCCAAAAGCATTCAGCCAGGAGGGCAGAGGAGGAATTCAGATGCTGTTCCCAAGGAAAAGACAGTACCTGAGGTTCGGATTAGAACTAGGAGGAGTGCCTTTAAAAAGGAAGAAAAAGAAGAGGATTGCAAAGAATCACACTCGGGGGTTGCAGAGATCAAGGCTAGCTCCTCACCTTTGCCTGAAAAAGCAGAACCTGAAATACCAGTACTCGAGGCCCAAGTGCCTCCCAAGGATGAAGGAAACCTTCCCACAACGTCTGAAAGAGTTCCCGATCTGCATCCAGAGACATCCGAACAGAAGCGAAAGAACTCTGAGCCAGAAAGCTCCAACCCCTCCCTCGAAAAGAAGCCGCGAATTGACCAGCGTCAGTCCTTTCGTAACACAATTCAGAGTGTTCACACAGAAAAGCCACAGCCTACCAAAGAAGAGCCAAAAGTCCCCCCAATCCGGGTAAGAAAGCTCGATTATAACCTAGAACTAAAAAAAAAAAAAAAAAAAACCTTCTGTTCTGAATGTGCAGCGATTGTCTGTCTGAAACAAGGTCACAGTTGTATAGTTTATTCAGTAAGGTGACCGGAGATTAAGAGATGATTCGTGAGTTATAAGAGCTAGATCATAATTATTTTTTGTAAATCGGGTTTTATTGGAATTTTGTATATTTTGGGTGTAACCTCGAGTTAAATGCTCAACAGTGGTTGCAATAAAAAATAATCATTACAAATATTTGCGAAATACCAATGAGGTACAATATAGGACACGGGAGTACTAGGGATGAAATAAACAGGGGGTGGGTAGAGGTCGAAATGGGTGACTTAGTGGTTAATTTGTTCATACAGGCGTAGGGAATGGGAACATGGCTTACATAAAGTCTTGGGAGGCATGGGTGAGGTTGATGGGGAGGGAAAGAAGAAGAAGAAGAAAGAGAGAAAAAAACATGGGGGGGGGGGGTAGTTAGGCGGGGGAGTTTGGTGGGGGGCCCGTAGTTCTCCCACCAAAGCCATAAGGGAAACAATCTAGGCCAGCAGCGTAATGGAATCAGTTCCCCTATGGTATGTATGCGCTCTGCTGCCGTCACCCATTCCCGGAATGTGGATCATAATTATTTAACATTCTATTTACAGTCTGCTATTGAGCAAGTTCTCATGCATCGGGTCAAATCCTGTATTTTGCAGTTTGTAGCTAATTTCTGGTATAAACATTTTAATCTGTCATTTGAATACAATGTTTTACTGTGCTGGCCAGAGTAGCGGAATCCAAATCACAATTGCAGTATTTGTGTTTATACTTTTTTTTTGTTTTCTTCTAGATCCAGCTTTCTCGGATCAAACCTCCCTGGCTGGGTAAAGGTTTGCCAGCTTACAAGATCTGTCCACGGATCATCCCAAACACTGATCCCATTGGGTGCTGGACTACTACCTGCTCATCTTCTGACTGTAAGGCCAGTCACCATCAATCCCAGACCTCAATTGGTGGCGGTGGAGGCCCAGGGGGAGGTGGGAGTAATAGTAAAGGGAGATCCTGGTCAAGGAACCCCAAGAGGAGACGATCATCAAAGAGACGTCAACGAAAGCAGTATTCAAATTACTGCAGAACACAACTACTGCCGCCCTCCTATTTGAGAAATGATGTGGAAAAGCCAGCAGTTCCTCTTGATGGGATAAGGACATTTAATACACCAAACAGTTGTTTTGAGTCAGAAGGGCAGGGTGCAGTCAGGGGTGCCTTTTGTAATGCTGTAGGTGAACCAGTCTCGGAGGCCAAAGATCTGTGTACCACAGAGGCTAGCATTTCTGAAATTCTGTGTGATCCTGTGCAAGGTTATGGTGAGCTGGATGCCGTGAAACCTCTAATTCTTCAGAGTCCCTTGGAAGATGTTCTTACACTTGAGCCAGAGGTGGAACCTGGTTCCAACAAAGGAAAGAATATAGAGCTGGGTTCAGTTTACAAGAAGGGGGCAGCCACATCAGAGCATGCAGAGTCTGACACCATAACAGAGAACATTAAATCATTCAGTGCTGATACTCTAACCTCTGTTCTTGGTGATGTCTCAAATACTTTTCAGAATAAGTTTAAACCTGTTACATTAAAGGCAGCAACAAGGGAACCTTCCAACAGTAAAAGTGACAGCATGGATGCAGCAGAACAGCTGCAATGCCTTGCTCCTGAGCCAAAGGAACCCAACAACCTGTCTTTGGCAATTCTACAAACCATTCAAACCTCGTTACCTGGCCATTTAGTAGAAATGTGCCCGACCTCCATAGAACCACGTGAGAACAAGCCACATGCTGCCAGTGGTTCACCTTGCTCTGGACTAGTATCTGAGGACCTAGATTTGCAGACTCAAAACGTGAGATTTGAGCAAAGTGACAACAAAGCAGAGCCAGATGTAGTTTCACAGCCAATGACCGCACCACCAAATGTCCCTTTAGAAACACTGCTAGATGACAGGCCTATTCGTTCTCTTTGCAACATTTTGTCAACATCTGGACAAGATGTTGCTCACAGCAGAATCAATATACAAGACTCAAATTTTAGCGCAGAAAAAACATCTGTGAGTGAGGCATTGGAAAAGGTTCCTCTCTGTGACCAGAGTAACTGTCCTAGAGATATTTCAGAAGAAAGCCACATGTCGGCAGAACATAGCATTTCCCCCCCTGCTCCGAATCTAAATGTACAACCACACTCAGAGCCACCTTTGGACAGTTATGAATTTGAAGCTGATGCTGGAGGTTTGGGGTACTATGAAGGCATTTTCGAGGCAGTAAAACAGACCTTAATCAAACAAACCTCACTTGCTAGCCCACCGCTATCTGCTCATGAAAACAAACGTCTTCTTAAGAAGTCCGGCTCCATTAGAAATATGCACAAAGTTCCTTTACTGCTGGATCTGCCCTTCATTCAGTTTCCAAAAGAGATGGAGGTAGTAGAACGGTCTCCTCTGTCCTCAAACAAGAATATCAAGAAGTCCCTTCGGGGGAAGTTTTCAAAAGGGACCCAGGACATCGCATCTGATCGACTCCCTGGATTCCCAAATAAATACTCAGTCACTGGCCGTGCATCCCTTTCTGTGCGAGTGATTGCTGACTACAGTTTTTACGAGCAGGTGTCCTTGAGATGCTCTTGCAACTTGAAAGCCATGAGCATGTGCAAGGGTTGTGGGTCTTTCTGCCATAATGACTGTATAGGACCTTCTGAGCTGTGTGTTTTGTGCCTTGTCATAAGATAATAAACAATGGCTCTGGGACATGATGGGTTAGTGTCTGTATTTTCATAATATTCGAGCCTGGGAAATGTAAATACGTATTATGCTTCATTTTGTTAGAAATTAAACTTGATAGATATTATTATGCTCTTTCTTGTGATGTTAAATATCCTATTAATCTCTTGCACCGGCGCATATTCTAACAAGTGGGTTAGGGAGTGGGTGGGAGCATATCCCTGTGTGGTGTTAGTGCAGCACAGTAGGGGTCAAACTTAGTGCTGGGAGGGTTGGGATTTGGGAGGGGGGATACTGGGTGTTTGTCCATCCTATTGTTATGCATGGACAGTATTTCTGGAGCAAGGAGGAATATATAATGTACCAGGATTGAACGGGTAAACACTGCTTCTGTATAAAGTTAAATATTTGGCTCCTGTAAGCACCTTCATTCCAATGTTTGCTGGCTGTATTTATGTTGTAAACAATACTGTCCCACTCTATAAATGTATATTCTGTATATACGGCATTACTACTGATTTGTCTCATTTACTGTGGTCTTGTTGGGTTTCACTTACTGGGGTCTTTCTGTTGGGTATTTTTTGTGACCATAAAAATGTAAGGTCAGCACACTTCAAGGTAATCGGGTGCTTTTGTCAGGATTTTTACCCCACTCCTCAACATTAATTACACATTATCGAGCGCGATAAAAACCTCATTGGAGGTTGAAACGTTGCTTTTTATCACCTGAATAAATACTCTTGATTTACCGGGTGCTGCCCTCCTGTGTGAAGGGTGTTTTTTTTTTTGTGGGCCAGTTCCACATACAGTCTTCGAGGGGAATTTTTTTTTTTTTAAGTACTTAATATTTTATAGACCACAGATCTGTCTAATCAGTTTTCCCTTAACATTTCCTGTCTCATAAAAACTGTAAATAAAGTGCATGGTTATTGATGTTGCTGTAGCGACAATCCTACTCTCTCCAAGCCCTGATTGTCTGAATACAAAGACCCCTGTGAAATGATTTTCAATGTAAAACTGAACTGTTTATATCAAAAATAAGTAGTTTACATATATTAAACACACATGGTATTGCAGACTATTTTTGTAAAGTGTTGTTTGATCATTGTCATTTACACAGGTCTATTATTATTTGATTTTGTGACTAATTTAACGTACCAACATCTTTCTTTTTCCTACTTGCACATAGTTGAGGTTGTTGGCTCCTCTTTCTCTAATTGCAGCTTGCTGTCCAGGGGTTAATTGGGAAGAGGCTTAATTGCACCTCCTTCAGCACAAACAAAAAAAAAAAAAATGGTAGTGCTATGGACTGCTTTTGTGTGCCCATGAGATCAGATTATGCCCCTTGATTTGATGGGAGAGTTTAATTATGCTTTAGCCAATTTAACTTGTTGCGAACACAAGGCTGTGCCATGTTGACAACATTACAATGGTTGGTGCAAATTTTGAGATGATTAGGGTTGGGGTCAAAAAGTCACTGTAGGTGGAAAAACAAAAACCCAACCACTTTGAGTTATTGCCCTATAACTTGGGGGAAAAAACCCCAAAAAGCATAAAAACTGGGTGTTTCTAAATTCAGGAAATTTTAGTCTCAATTTAGTAGATTTTTATGTGTTTTTGTAAATGTGTAATGTTTTTCATGTAAAAGTTTAGAATATTTTTTAAATATATATAATGGTGTCTAAAAGCCCTTGTTATGGCATTAAAAACGGTATGTGTGTGAAAATTACAGCTAAATGCAAAACCCACAGAAGTGTTAAAACAGCCGGTGTCCTAAATTGTACAACATTCCAAAAACAGTTGTGTCCTCAAGGGGTTAATATAACCAACGCTTCTCATTCCTATTATTTCCAACTTTATTAGGGTGGGAAGCGCAGACATTTTGCCTTTTGTATACACTATATTTTCAGCATGTTTACAGCGGTTTGGTAGGCTGCATTTTACACACACACTATTTGAGCCTGTGATGAGCTTAGTGCACCAATAATTTTATTTTTCAGAATTTCAACTATAGTAAAGAGATGTATATCATACGGAAAATAAGCAAGGTGGAAATACCCATTTACATTTCTTTATAGAGTTGTAGAGCTGCTACCTGTTGGCTCTTCCCCTGTAGAATATAAACCACTGGCTGATAACACTATCCATTGTAAAAGGATTATGAGATGGTGATAACCAGTCAACAGGTCACGTATGTAGTGTTTAGGCTTGGTGTAGAACTCCACCCCTAAAGAACCACTAAGCTTCTGCTAGTGTGTTGAAATACTATTGTACTTAAGCCCTAGCATCAGTTTTACAATAGTATTAAGAACAATTTGTACAATGAGATTAATTATATTGTCCAATTCTGGGGTAAAGTTGTATAAAAGAGCAGACACCATAGCAACCAAGGGAATGTTCCTGTTGCACCACAATTGTATGTCAGAGTTGTCCTGTGAAAAAACATTTTTGTAATACTTTATAGTGTTTTAATTTTCATTGGTTTTCATTAAGTGACAGGTAATATTTAAAGGTGCCAAGGTTATTTTGTGTGTGGTAGAGGGATATACCAAGCAAAGAAGAGTCTCTCACACATTTCCTGAAACGCGGGATATTTTATTATGCAGTGTTCTTTAGTCAGCCTTACATATGATATACATATTAAAAAGGGTGGGGGCCCACTTTGTAGCAAGTCAGTGCATTTAGCATTTAATACCATGGATTTACGGTGTGATAGACAGCTCGTTGGTCTCTGGGTAAAATGATAGGCCTTCCTGCTAAACACATCACATCTTAATGACAAAACATCCTACAAATTAAAATAACCACATATACTGATAAAGAAAGCACTGTAAGTAAACAATAAATATATTTTTATATATTATATATATATGCTGAACGTCTCATCTGCTTAAAAGAGCCAAGTCCTGCTGCATTTGAAGTGCAAGGGCAGATGCCAACAGTGGCAGCGTTGGAGTGTGAGTGCAGAGGACACATTGAGGCGGAGATATATTGGGATGAGATTGCGAAATGGGTAGAACTTGTGTGTTTTGGTGATTGTATGGTCCCTGTCAGGAGCAGGCCATGTCCCTGCTGCTAGAGCCAAATCTCTCGATATTTTTTTATTGACTCCACCAAACGTGCACCTGGTTAGAGCTTGTAAAACAGTTCTACAGTTGGGAAGTTGATTCCTGACAATCATTGAGGAAACTATCCTCCGGAGCACAACTTGGCTTGCACACAGTGGGTGCTTGATTTAATGCAGTTTTATAGACTTACAACGTTCTCTTTGTTTACCTGAGTTAGTGGGAATGTATGGGTTGGGGTAGCCTCTGCATCATAGGAGGCTTTTTTAAGCAGAGAAACTTCTGATGGTATCTTCTCTAACTGGTTTTGCAGTAGCTGGAACATCTGTACATGTAAACAGGACACTTTCACAGAGTCCAAAATAAGGAACAAATCATACTAAAGGTTCATGTTGGCTGCAAGCAAAGCTATTATAATTAGGACAGAAATACTAGACACCAGGCATGTCCCTCTTGTTTTCTGGTAGCAATAATGAGAAAAAACAAATATACAGAACAACGCTGACAAATGACTGGAACAAAGAGTCTTAGCAGGAATGGAGTCCATTTAGAAAAGAGGTTTAACCTCCACAACGTTCTTGGTGAAGATAGTTTACACGGTTTCTCCCTCCCTCGTACACTGTTAACGAATAGTGGTTCAGTTTGCCAGTCTAAAGCAGCGGATTTAGCACGAGTGAGTCCACAGCTATATCAAGTGCAGGAAATGGCTACTCACCTGGATTTGTGATTCCCGTCTAACCAGCTGGTGGTGAAGACATAATAATAGAAAGGTCCGTTGTTGGAGGTGGTAACTTTTAGGCCAAATATCCACCTACAGATGGGCATTAAATGGGGCCTGTATAGCCAGTACTTTAGGAAGTGCTAAAACCTTTTCAGTGCCATTAGAACAAATAAAATGATGCGAGACAGTGTTGCCCACCTCTTGCCAAGCAAGCCTTTAGCTGGCATGTACAGCCCCATGTGGGCACAATAAGCGTAGATTGAACAGCTTCAACAGCAATAATCATTAAAAATTTTCCATCACAATGGTCCAGTGAACTAGAAATAACAAAAAAAATTTACAAACACAAGACAGACAGTGGAAATTTCATGAAACCAACTGAAATGAAACGGACCAACATTGAGCGCTTCTTATTAGTGCAGAAGTAGTGGGTGGGAGTTTCATTACAATTAACACAGTTGAACCTACATTAAGAGTAATGATAGCCTAATTATAAAAGTGGAAGTGCAGATTGAGGATTGAGAGTGTTGTCTGCCTGAGTTATTACATAAGCAAACTATACCATTTGCTACTTTCTGTGCAAAAATCTGGAAACCATACCAAGCAGAAGAGGTTAGATTTTTGAGGAGTGTCAATGGACAGCCATGTTTACCTGAAGAAAGGTGAATAGCAGCAGCAAGCTAACATTAGTATTAATGAATCTGCTCCCCACAAATCACACATTGGCTGTGCAGAAGGGAACATAGAACATCCTGGCACTTAGTCATGCTCAACAAGATCTAAGTGTGGAGTCAATGGTCATAAAAAGGTAGTTATGGAATGACACAAGGGAAAGGTGTTCAGTGCTGGATAGAGGTTATTTAATAGATTGAGTGTTGATATGGAAAATGGAGAAATCTCAGTGTTGTAGGTGGGACTCTGGTAGGGTCATAAATGGAGGCAATGAATTAGGGACAGGGAGTCAATGGTAGAGTGAAAGTGGAGAAGGAGACGAGTGATTGTATTTTGTTTGTAGCGGGAATAAGGGTAGGGAGACTATAATGTGATGTGTGAAATGGTGGCCTTCAAAATGAGATAGGTATAGAGGGGGTAGGGTGCAACTTGGACCAAGAACCATTGTGGTGATAAGAAACTAGGGAATGAGAGACATGGCAGGATGTTGCTGGGGCCAGAAAATAAAAGATTGTGGGTTAGTGTTTATGACAAAGGAGATTAGGTTCATGGAAGATAATAAAAGAGTATAAAGTAATACAAGAGTAGAGTTATGGCAGAAGAGACAGTAAAGGCTTGAATAAGAAGGTGGGAATGTGTAAGTGCTGAGAGGAGATAGTTCCAGCACTGAAGAGACCCGGGGTAATGTCCAGCACTGGAGGTAGGTGGATCCAGCAGTGGGTAGAGGTGGAATGTCAGTTCAATGCTACAGTTCATTAAACATATACAAACAACTATTCTGTACAAACAAAAGGAAAAAAAACATTGTCAGAAAAATAAATTACTAAATGAAATTCTGTTCTCAATAAATAGGTGGTTCTTGTCAGCTGGGCCAGACAGAATTCATTCTAAAAGTAGGGTGCATAAGGAAATCAATTAGTGCAGAGACAGAGTCCCCGGATTTCCCTGCAGCATCGCCCCTGCTGAGAACATTTGGCAGGTTCAAGGCCTGTGACTTTCTGTCGGGAGGGTGACGAGACATCTGTGCCCATGTCCCAGTCTTAAAACAAGAATTTGAGGTTGGAGGTCAAGCAGAAGCACCAGTCAATTCTGCTGCAATATCAAGTTTTCCAGTTCATCAGCGGAACGCAACAGGAAGGCTGCTGATTCACGGTACCCGGCAATAAGCTGCCGGACTGCGCCGATCTCAGTGGGACTGAGCTGGGCACATGGCATAGCCCTGGTGGTGGCGGCGGCATTAGAATGGGCACTACCAGAAGCCAAAGCTTTCATACTGAGATCAGTTGGACCTGTTTAAAAAGAGTGCATAGAATACGTCAATATCCCGTAATCAGTAGTAAGCCTCCAGTATACAGTACATAGCAATATTTACATATTGTTACCACTCTGATATATAAAGCTCTAAGACTTCAAAGCATTTCCCTTTGGCTGCTGCTCATGGCAGGAAAGCTGCAATCATGGGAAACCTGAAAAATTAGTTCCACCATTCTCAAGTGTGAAGTAGAGCAACCAAGGGGTGATATTACATGCCACTTCATGGACCTTCTCTAATGTAAATGTGTCAGCTGTTATGGACTACAGTTTCTAAGATGCTCAGACAGCCATTATGTCAAAGTCAACAACAAAGTGCTAGTGCTATAAACACAAATGCATTCACTCAAGGTCACATATACTAAACCCCGACATTTTTCGTACAATGAAGAGCTCATATAGTTTCTAGCATCTCTTATTAATCTCAGGGTGAATCCTCTACCAGGCATAGGTACCATCTGTCACCAGTACCACAACAAGCAGAACTTAAGCCAATGTATAATGTGAACGCTGCCTGATCTGTCAATATTGCTTTTCAACCCAACAAATTCTGTACCATTACCGTTGCAATGGTTTCCTGTTGGCAGTGAAGTGGGGGGTGGAAGGCTACCCCCAATGGGTCCGCACCCACGGTACGTGTAGTGGAGACTTCCATTCATGTAGACTGGGTCTTGGTTGAAGGTGCCGGAGGGCAGTGTGTATGTGGATTGTGCAAGTCCAGAGGGTTTCTCCAAAGAAACACTGTCCTCCTGTAAGGGATGAGAAGTATTAGGAAATGTATTTGGTACAGCTTACCAGTAACTTTCACTATTGGTCTTCCAGCATAACATCTGTCTGCAAATATTCAGGTTTCTGCCTCACTTAACAGCTGTATATGGTATACATACATGTTTACCTTGCAAAGCAGTACACTGGAGTTTATTCCCTGTGTTACAAGTCTGTTGAGTAATTAACCAGCCTTTACATCTTATCTTATGATCACTCTCCCAACACCTTCAGACACACAGGCTTGGAGATACCTGAGCATTCTGGTAGATCTCTAGCCTCATTCTCTTGGCAGCTTTCCGTGACTCACTCTCGCAGGCGGCTGCCAGGATATTTTCAGCCATGGCTGAAGTCAGATGAGGTGGTGTAGGCCTGGCCTGAGAAAGATAGATAGAGTAGGTAAGAAATACAATTACATTTCCTTAATGGAAACAATGTAATCACAATCTTCCTTGTCACTGAAGGAGTTCTCCAAATGTATTCTGAAAGACAAACTATCTGCAATTTTGTTGCACAGACCAGTACATGATCTCCTTAAAGGACCATTGCACTTTTTTTTAACCCTTGCTTCCTAGAAGGATTTACTATCTGCTGTGTCTCACGTGAGACACAGCAGTTCCTTGTTGTTGTCGCTTGTTGATGTTGTCGCCCCACTCAGACTGCTCAATGTGATGGTCTGTCACTGCTAGCGCAGAGAGAGACCCTCGTTTTTGCATGGCTAGTTAAGGTCCCCCTTGCTGATCCTATGCAAAAACGAGGGGAAGAGAGAGAGAGCCGGTCGCTGACCAGACGGCTGTCTGCTTTCTATGGAAGCACGCCAGTTTATCCTCACAATAGGAACAACTAACATTTAATTTGTGCTTCTATATTAGAAGCACAAGTGAAATGTAAAGTTTAGTGTTCCTTTAAACCAGTTAACCAACAGCAGTTACGTCACAAACACTAGTTAACCACCTGCAGGTATTTCACACTGGAATCTCGTGGTTCTGTTCTCACCATCTCCAATCCATTCTTCTTCATGCGTCGGCAGGATTTCAGGTAGGTGCGGATGCGTTTACGCGCTCGCTCTTGGAATTCAGGAAACTGGCGGCTGCAGGACTCGATAATGGCTTGAATCTTCTCCTTGGGCTGCTTGGAAATTGGAACCATACGGTCCAGATTTTCATCCACAAATAGTCGAACAAACATCTGGGAAGAGAAGCGAATTGAACAGTGATACCAAGCATTTATATGTGCTTTGGGAAGGCGGAAGACGTAGATTTTGATCTGCCTTTTCACATTGTTTATATTATTTATAATTCTTGTAGGGTTACATGATTGAATGACGAGCCGCTCAGTTCTGTAGGAGCTTAATACACAGAGAAGAAATAGTCGCTCACATTAAAAGCTTTCAGACGCTCAGGGTCCAGCCCTTCTGTGTCAGTAATCCGATCATTATCTTCATGGTCATCGTCATCATCATCGTCACCTGCAGGAGTTCTTCCAACTGTGAGGTCTTCAGCACAGCCGCTAACATCTGTCTTAATGGAGTCATAACTCCCAGAGCTGTATGGAGGAGACTGAGAAGGGAGACAGAAAATAAGAACCAGATTTGTCCACTGTATCTACTCTCTTCATCTCCTCTTTGTTCTGACCCACCTCAGATGTGGCCTTGAGGACATATTTTCCACGGTTACGAAGGGCTTCAGTGCTGCAGCCATCAGATGGGTAAGGTGGTACTCCCAGAGATGGGTGTATCTTGTCACTGAGATTGATTGGCTGATCATCAGTTGAGGCAGTGAGTTCCTGTGCAGAACCAGTGGAATTTCCATTCACATCAGGAAGGGATGCATCTCGAGCTGTGCTAGGTTGGACGGTGGTTGGATTCGGAGAGGAAAAGGCATTCCCATTACAGCTCTCTGAGGAAGAATCATCTAAAATAGAAAGCAACAGCAAAAAAAGTTTTTTTTAAAGTAACGCAATTTGTGTCACAACATACACCTATTGTCACTCTGTTCCAAATAGTGCATGACTGAGATTGTTCTCTCTCATGTTCATCTGCTGTTGTTGACTTTATTTACATTGCTGTAGCCTAATAAAGTTTACTTGGCTACTCACATGCACCGTAGTGACATCAGAAGACTAGCACAAGGCTGAGTGCCCCTGTTTCCTTCAGATGTTATCAGACCTTCACTCAATGCTGACAAAAATATTAAAGTGGGCAGATGTGTGCATAACATTGTTACATTATGTATGCACAACTATATTGTGTGTGACAGAGTACTATATTGTGCATGTCACTATATGATTATACTTCACATATAATAATATATATAGTATATGTGAACTATATTGTGTGTCTGATGTACACATATGTAGAATATTGTGCAGGTTTGAGAACATATATGAAGCGGATATGTCCTTTGGCCCGATAGCCTTTATTATGTCATATCCTTTATAAATAATAACTTGTACAAACAACTAAGAAAAGGCCATCATATTACAACAAACATTGTACTGGGAAGGAAACTGTGACTTTGTCTGGGGGTTTGGGAGCGAGATGAATTCTAGTTCAGCAGTTTGTCTTACAATCAGCAGCTTCTGGATCATTGAAGAGGGAGAATATAGGAAGGAAAGGGGGGGGGGGAGGGAATCCTGAAGAATCTACTTCCTGTAACCTAGACACACAAAGACACTATAGACTGAATGCTGCTGGTCCAAAAGCAGACAAATTCCACCTCGCACATACAGAGTGGAACAACCCACACCAAAAATACAGCTCACACGCACAATACATGCAGCTCACATATTAAACAGTGTCACACATTCAGCCCACAAAGAAATAATACAACACAGTGCTTTCTGCTCTATACATACAGCTCACATATTAAACACATTACACCATGAGGAACCTTCTGCACTGTATATACAGTAAAAGATTTACAGCAGAAAATCATCTGCTCCTTGTACATAGCAAGGAACATGCCAAACCACACAGAGCTCACAAACATAATCAGCGAAACCTTCAGTTTAGTATATCCAGTCAGGAACAGTTCACTTGGTGCATACAGCTCAAATACACACACAAATTCTACAGAACTAGCCTTCTTCACAATACATACAGCTCACACATACCACATGGACAGGAGCCTTACGCACAGTACACACTGCTCATTCACATTTTACAATGAATCGCCTTCCACATTTGGCATTGTACACAGTCACACACACATCATGCCGTAGGGATCCTTCCACACTATATGCACAGTTCACATGTACACCTGCCAAATGTGTTCTTCTAGCAAGAGAACCCCCTTCTGTCCACCTAGTTAAGCAGGTGAGATCAAATGTTGCAGTGTGGGTTTTACAGTATAGACGGAGGGGTCTCCAAACTGTGGCCCTCCAGCTGCTAATGGCCTACATCTCCCATAATGCTCTTTCAGCTGGCAGAGGACTAACGGAGATGTAGTCCTGCAACAGTTGTAGGGCCGCAGTTTGACAACCCCTGGTATAGAGCACTGTGTATTACAGCATGTGTGGGTGGGTATTCCAATATAGAACTGTGAGTGTTCACACAGCCCTGCAATGTGTTGGTGTGTGTAACTGAAGTCGGCAGTGTGTCGTTGTGTTTACAATGGAGAGGGGCTGTGGATTAAGGGTCTGAAAGGCTCCCCCTCCCCCACACTGCTTCCTTCCATACAATCTCTCACTTGATCTTCCAAGGATTACACTGTATTTATCTCCAAGTCACACCATACACAGCACTGCCCCATCTAGCCTGTCTGCTGATATAACAGGGAGGTCATGACTGTCTATATGTCATATAGATTTCATATAGACACACAAAGGAAAAACACAGAGCTCTCTCTATCATATGCACCTAGCTGTGCCTGCCTAACCGCTTCAGTTCAAGATTAGCAGACATTGTGGGCCTTAAATAGTCAAATGTTAATATAATATAATGAATTGTCTCACAAATCTAAAACACATGTCATCAACACAGAAACATCTAATATTGTAATCATCAACCCAGAATCACCCAAAATCTTAACAATAAACTCAGAAACCAGAATCCAAAACCCTGATCGTTAAACCAGGATCATCTAATATCCGAATCATCAACCCAGAATCAACAAACATCTTAACAATAAGCACAGAAACATCCAACACCCTGATCATTAAACCAGAATCATCCAACACCCTAATTGTTAAACCAGAATCATCCAACATCCTAATCATCAACCCAGAATCATCCAACACATTACCGGTAATTATCAACCCAGAATCATCTAATATCCTGATCTTCAACCCAGAATCATCTAATATCCTAATCATCAACCCAGAATCATCCGACACATTACCGGTAATTATCAACCCAGAATCATCTAATATCCTGATCTTCAACCCAGAATCATCTAATATCCTAATCATCAACCCAGAATCATCTAATATCCTAATCATCAACCCAGAATCATCCAACAGCCTAATCATCAACCGAGATTCATCCAACATCCTTCTTGTTCAACCAGAATCATCCAACACCCTAACAATAACCACAGAATCATCCAACACCCTAATCATCAATCCAGAATCATACAAAATCCTAATCATCAACCCAGAATCATCCAAAAGCCCAATTGTTAAACCAGAATCATCTAATATCCTAATCATCAAAACAAAATCATCAAACACCCTAATCGTTAAACGAGAATCATATATCGTAGTCATCAACCCAGAATCATCCAACATACTAATTGTTAAACCCAGAATCATCCAACACCCTAATCGTTAAACCAGAATCATCCAACATCCTAATCATCAACCCAGAATCATCCAACACATTATTTATCAATCTAGAATCATCTAATATCCTGATCTTCAACCCAGAATCATCTAATATCCTAATCATCAACCCAGAATCATCTAATATCCTAATCATCAACCCAGAATCATCCAACAGCCTAATCATCAACCGAGAATCATCCAACATCCTTCTTGTTCAACCAGAATCATCCAACACCCTAACAATAACCACAGAATCATCCAACACCCTAATCATCAATCCAGAATCATCCAAAATCCTAATCATCAACCCAGAATCATCCAAAAGCACATTTGTTAAACCAGAATCATCCAAAAGCACATTTGTTAAACCAGAATCATCTAATATCCTAATCATCAAAACAAAATTATCCAACATCCTTATTGTTAAACCCAGAATCATCCAACACCTTAATCATTAAAATAGAATCATCTAATACACTAAACATCTACCCAGAATCATCCAACATCCTGATTGTTAAACCAGAATCATTCAGCACCCTAACAATAAACACTGAATCATCCAACATCCTAATCATCAACCCTGAATCATGTAATACCCTAATCATCAACCCAGAATCATGTAACACCGTGATCATTAAATCAGAATCAATCAACACCATAATAGTTAAACCAGAATGATCCAAAATCAAATCATTAAAGCAGAATGATCCAACACCCTAATCATTAAACAAGAATGTTCCAACACCCTAATCATTAAACCAGAATGATCCAACACCCTAATCGTTAAACCAGAATGATCCAACACCCTAATCATTAAACAAGAATGATCCAACACCCTAATCATTAAACAAGAATGATCCAACACCCTAATCATTAAACCAGAATGATCCAACACCCTAATCGTTAAACCAGAATGAGCCAACACCCTAATCGTTAAACCAGAATGAGCCAACACGGTTGTTAAACAAGAATCATTCCGCACCATAACAATCAACCAAGAATGATTCAACACCCTTATTATTAAGCCAGAATTATCGAGAAATACCCCATTCATCAGCCTAGAATTATTCATCCCCCTAATAATTTGAAGAAAAAAAAGTGCACATTGTACAGACACATAAATAAAACAGAAAATGATAATAATGAGTGTAAGCAACAGAAAACAGTGTATGGTATATCGTACAAAATCCAATATATTCTGCAGAGATAATGTACCATCAGAGGAAATCAAAATACAACTCCTAGTGCAATATATCACTGTATCAAGTAATAATGGTAAATAGCTGTAGAAAAACAGTGCTCCTATGATTCAGCAATGGAGATTTCACGCATGGTAAGGCAATGTAACCCAGGGCTTAACAAATATTTGTAGACCTTAGGAGCCAAATATACTAATTCTGATCCAATCCACTAAAATTTAGGAACCATAGAGGTATTATTTCCATTGGCTTCTATGTAAAGAAATGAAAAAGGTTAGAAGCCAGCAACATGGATTTTAGGAGCCATGGCTCCTAGGATTTGCAACTCTCATGACTCTCTGCTTGCCCGTACTACAGTGCTAATTCCTGCAGCTCTGGACTATAATTCATAAAATAGAATTCTGTTGTGCACAGATCCGCAGAGGGCAGGCCGAACTGATGGGACACTGGAGCCTGTTCTCTCTCACACATACTGGTGTTTGCATCTGACAGGACTTTGGAGCATTTTCTGTTATTTTGACAATAAAGTCTTTTTCAGGTGAAGAAAAGTCTTTGTTGTCTATCCGGGGCACTTAGAAATCAGCACATGTGGAGAATCTTCATAAGTGGCTACATCAGGGTTTGACAAATCTGGGAGCATGGCTCCTAAATCCATGTTGCTGCCTCCTATTTTTTTTTATTGCTTTAGATAGAAGACTAATTAGTTACTACCTCCCTGGCTCCTACAATTTAGTAGGCTGGTTCCAGAAATGGTTTGGTTCCTAAAGTTTACAAACATTTGTCAAGCCCTGGGCTATACTTACTCCCTCAGAAATCACTCAAAGAACTAATCATTTATCGAGAATCATCCGACACCCTAATTATCATCCCAACACCCTAACTATGCGCCTAGACTCATTCAACACCCTAATACAATAATCATCCAACAACCTAATTTTTAAATACTCAATCATTCAACACCCTAATCATCAAACCAGAATTACCCAACACCCTACTCATTGAACCAAAATTATCTCTCATCACAGGGCCTGACTAAGCATCTATCCTCCATCACTAGGTCAGATTACCAATCCAGCTCCTGCTGTAATTAGTCCTGACTGCTACACAAGCAGCTCTCTTCCATCACTAGGCCTTGACTATACATGCAACTCTGCTTTCACTAAGCTAGACCACATGATCAGGTCCTTCCTATCAGTAGGCCTGACAACACATCCTTATTTTTCTTTCCCTTAGAAAATATTCAATTTTTTTTACCGCCCTCAGCAACACAGATACATTTTACAGTTGCACTCTACATATATTCTTAAATTGCTGTCCTTTTATTAAATACACTGCACTTTCTCTAATATTACCACAACATTCGCCAAGACCCATAAAATGTATTTTGCACACATAAACTGTTCTCCCAATAAACTCTATGCTTCTGCTTGTAATGAATGTTCTATGATAAACCAATGTCGCTATGTGCATCCTCCACATGGCAGACATAATGTAAACCACCTATCCCATAATTTCCTGACAAATTCTATCCTTAATTCTATCCTTGCAGTACTATGAATGTACCTCATATCTACCTTACCCAACCCCCCCACCCCAGCTCTGATCTTGGTCACAGAACAAAAGAGTCTCTGCCCAGACAACATAGAAACGATCTTTGACCTAAATTGGAGTATATCTATTTACCTTTTACAACCAAGCTCTTCCAGATGCAACACACCCCTCAGCCAACCCTGACCTGTTCCTCCTACACATTCTTTCAGCGGTGCCGTAACTCTTCCCTTTCCAAAATATTTCAGCACACCTTTCCGAACCTGGTGGTGGATTTGGTCTATTGCCCCCCAGTGACTTTCCGTCACTGCAAATGGCTTGACAGAATTAAAGTGGTATACAGTGAGGTTGAGCTAACAAATAAGAAAGATTTTCACACAAAAAAAGTGTGAACAGTTATAATATGGTTTTACACTTTTTTTTGTAGAAATCATGCATCATAATCAATACAATATGTATAAACCATTTATTTCACATGTCACTGTTAATATAGTCCAACGTTTTCTCTCTGAACAGTAATCATTTTAAACATATACACAAGCACACATTTTTGTACCATTACATTATTATTGTCACAGTCCATTTTCTTACACTTTACTCATTATTACTCACCGTCATCCGGACCCTGCAGATTGTGGGGGCTCCGCATCTTCTCGTCTTCAGTGGGGCAACCAGATTTATCTGCCCATGTGGATTCATTCATATCCAGCTTGTCGTCTCTCACCGAGTTCTCATCCTGGAACACAGGAGGGTAAAATGAGCAGATATTTGAAGATTTAACTCAAAGTAAACGGATTCCATAACATGTAACACAAAGCATGGTGCAAAGTCCAGTAAAAAGATGTCTCTGCTCAGTGTGACTTCTGCTGCGTGCACAGGGAATGAGGGGAACAAGGACAGGATCTGTAAGCTCACACTGATATTGTTCAGACTTTGTTCACCTCTCTAACATGCAATAAAGTTTCAATCCGGAAGTGTGGTGCAGGCCGGAGACAGCCCAAATAATTCTCTGTCTAGGATCAGCAACTTCAACTTTCACTCAGGACAGAGATCTTGCATAACACATTACATCTTTAATAAGAGACTCCTTGTCAGTCTCATTTCTCTGCCAGTCAATGGCCAGGCTTTCTGTGCTGGCTTCTCCATACTGAAAGATAGCTTGCTACCAATGCACACACCGCCAGTTTCCATTTACTACCCACTTATACACTGCCAAATTCATGTCACTTACATGCTGTGATCCACCTTTTACTACAATAAGATACAGTGCCGACCTCAAATAACTACAAACTCACATACCGTCAGCTCTCCTGTTCCTACCACCAACTTCCCACAGTTTACTACTAGCCATTTACATGTGGTCAGTAAACTCCTACTACTTACATACACATTGCCATTCTTCTGTTACTACCAATTCACAACTACCAGCCTCATCATTTTAAATACACCCACCCCATTGTACCTAAGCTAGGGTTGCCACCCGGTCAGTATAGGGTTGTCACCCGGTTATAAAGTCAATGAAAATGTTGGAACACACTGTAAGCACCTTATTATTGCTCCAGCACCACACTACTAGCCTTCCTTTACTACTAACACTGACTACTGACTTTGCACAGATTGGCATCCACCTGTTACTACTCACTGGAGCAATGCCAGCTTTCTTGATACTACCTGCTCACAGTGACAGCCCTCTATCAGCCTTCTCAATCAAACACTGATATCCTACCCTAGCTATACACTCACACACTCCAATACTAAATCCTAATCTCATACTCATCTTGGGCAATCTGAAAAAAAAAAAAAAAAAATAGACAATTTTGTGCCAATAAATACAATTTCTTTCCTGCTTAGCACTTATCTCTTGATAATACCACATCTTGCTGGCAATACTCCAGCCCATTTCTTAGTTGGCAGTAGAGCTGGGTGGTCCTGCATACTAATGTAAGAGGGTCGACCCAGGTACCTCCGATTTATCCCAAAATGGTTTTGGATCGGCTAGCTTAGCCAAATTTCACAAATCGACGAAATTTGTGGCTGCTCAGTAACCCTGAATTCTGGTCCTTGGCTGTTCGGAAACTGAAGCATTTGGACCATAGATACGTTCCTTCATCATTATTCGAACACGTTACAAATTCAACTAACATAGTTGAAATTCACACATTTCAATTCTCCTGATTTTAGCTGTAGAGTTGAATAGAAAAGTGTAGAATAATTAAAGTAAAACATTTTTTTAAACACAAAAATATTTATATTCAATTATAATATATGAATGTTATATATTATAATAGTACATTTACATTAATATAAGCATTTTTCAATGCAACACTCCCCGAACCCTAATACTAACCCCCCTGAACCCAAACTATAATACCCCTAATACTCACACTAACTCCCCAAGCCCTAATACTAACCCCCCGAACCCTAATAGTAAGACCTAACCCCTAATAATACTCACCTTGTACGCAATCAACTATGCACTGTCCCGTGATGACCTCTCGAGAGATGAACTGACCATTGCGCGAGAGGTCATGGTGATGTGGCTGCGTTTAAGCAGCTCCAAAGAACCGTCCCTTCCCCTAGTTGAGGTCCTCCCGAAATAAGATGAAGTCCTCCCCATAGAAGCCGATGGGGAGGACCAAGGCTACCACTTTGTTTTGGTACATTTCAACTGCATTCGGTGTTGGAGATATCAGCATGGAATCGGCTATGATGTTCGAATTGCAGACATATTTGAAGACACATCAGGGATACCTGAGTATATTGAAATTAGGGTACCGATGTGATCTGAAGTATAGCACAATTCAGAGGCACCACTGGAGCTACCAGAGTCAACCCTACTGAAGTATTCGGGTACATCTTAGATTACTAAATTCAACAGCAACATTGTCCAGATGCATACAAACATTTTAACCAGCTTTATCAAATTAAGTAGTATTTTCTCCTATAATAATTAGCTGGCCCACACTGCATACCAAAACATTTAAAGAACCAGTATCGTATCATATACATATATATATCCCAAATGTCTGACCCAAGGCTCATATGCTTTATATTAATGTTTGAAAACACAGTCCAGTTGACCGGCACTGAAATATTGAAGGAACACTAACATAAAATGCTTTTTGTCTTCTATTTAACATTAAGCACTGATGAATGATTGTAAAATAGTTTTTTTCAGCAATATAGTTGTCAGAGTAAATATAGAAAGAAAACATTCATGGACTTACAAGTTGCTTGAGCTTAGTTTCTTTATCTCTTTCACTCTTCCTAAAAAAACAAGAGCAATATCTTATTTTATGGACTTCAACCTACAGAGGTTTTAATATAGATATCAATGAGTTAGAGAAGTAGGCTGGCCAACTCACTCACAGCAAGTAGTCAGACAATATTGGGATGGAGCAAAAAACAAGTAATTTGTAATGAACATTGCATTCAGGAAAATTGACATCTATATTGCTTCAAAAATAATTTCACAAAAATTAATACTGTGCTTAAAGTGGCGTAGGATAATAAAAAAATGAGCTGATGTAGCCACCAAGCAAACATGACAGAAAAGTGCTTCACAGAGTGAACAGCAGGATAGATACATTGGGACGACAAGCAAATGCATTGATCAAAATAAATATTGTGATTTAAATATTTGTCTGTATGAAAGCATATGTATGAATTACCATTCACTTGTACAGAAGAAAACAAATATTTGTTACCAAGCAGCGTTTTCAAACATACTTTCATTAATTTCCATACTTTAAAGCAGACCTATTCCTTAGTATGGGTTTAGAGTTCCGTAATGAATTTGGCCCATAAAAACCCATAATGGTGGAAGCATGACTATATTAACCATCTTTTGTACCCATTGTCAAATGACTGTTTAAATAAAATCAGGAATTGTAGATTTATTTTGTGGGGGGAGGTGGGCAGTACAATTGACATGCTTATTTAAATTATGGTCCTTAATTAGAACAAAATAATAACTATTAATTTTCAATTACGAAATTCTTGGGATCTGGTAGCTGGTAAGAAGCAGATTAATAAATCACAAATTCATTAAATGACAAAATCAGTCATTGAATAAGTTGGTACAATAGTTTATTAAAATATTTCTTCAGGGATAGAATAAATGGCTGATTGGCATATGATCAGTACAGAAGCTCAATGTTTGTTATTAAAAGTTAGGTAATTGCTGTGTTTGCACGGAGAAGCTGATTAATCAGGAGCTCTGTATAAAAGTATCATTGTGTCACAGTTAGCGTCTGTGCAGAACAAAATGGCTCCCACCAGAAAAAGAAACTGTTGCACCAAAAGAGGTTTCTGATTATTGTTTTAATTGCACCACACTTTTCCATCATCTCATTCTGGATTATATATGTAGTCAAAGGAAGAATAACAAAAATTGTATGTGTGCTCACTTTTTTTCACAACATGTGTAAAACTTCCTGAGACAGCTTTAAGGATACCATACGAATGTAGACGCACAAATAATCATGGTTGCAGCACCATTATTCATTAACTATCAATGATAAGGGATTAAGAGAGTTTGGTAATTGCCATTACATTAACAACAGCACATTAATTTGGCAGTTTCAGCCATCATCCGTTTGGATTCAAATTGGGTGGAATGGAACTCTCCTCTCCAGAGCGCCCAGCTTTGTACGTCCCCATGTGTCCCACTGCAGCACATAGGCTAACAATCCCTACACCACACAGTAAGACAAAGCAATCCTGCCTGTATGCCTCATTGCAAGACACTGACAACTGTCCTGTGTGCGCTACAGTCAGAAGTAACTAACTGTCCTGTGTACTACGCTGGAAGACATATATGTCCTGTGATCCTAATGTATGACACATCCCTGCAGTAAGACAACTAAGTGTGCTGAGTACCCATAAGGCATTACCAAGTGATCTGTGTTCCCCACAATAAAATGCAACCAATTGTCTTACATGCCAACATCATGACAGTCAACTGCTTGTCCTACAACAAAACAGAGCCAAATCTTTTATGCATTTTGCAATTTATGCCAAATCTGTACAAAATTGAAAGCATTCTTACATAATACATGAGGTTAGAAACCTTGTTGAGTGATATTGTGCATCGGTTTCTGTACCCCCACAGTGACAAGTGTCCAACTTTAAGATACTCCATAAAGGCAGGTATACAGCCTTAAAATAAAATGCTGCCAACATTAAACACCACTATCAGAGACATATGCAAGCCCTAAACGGTCCATAGTGAAAAGCAGCCAACTCCATACATTTGGATATGTCTCAGCCCTAAATATCCTGAAGTGACAAGTAACTACCCCACCAAAGTACCCAACAATGACCTGCACCAACCATAGCATCGTTCATTGAAAGGTATTAGACCCATTGACAGATCCAAGTCAATACACCCTCTCAGTGGCAAGTACTGAGTAACCCAGCGTGCTCTTCCAGATACCCCAGGGTGTGACATGCCCAGGTCATCACATTTCTCAGTGACATGCACCATATACCAGTGACATACTCCAGATACCCATCAATAAGATGCCCTAGTCTTCTCTGACAAAGGGATGGAGCAACCCCCCATTAGGATGCTCCAGCGCAAGATACGATGCAAAGAGAGCTATCCACTGGTACCCCACATAGCTGTCCATCCGGCCCTACAGCCCGTGCGATGGAGGGCCAACCAACCCTGTATGGCCATCAGCATCACCCACCTGCCACCATCACACCCAAAGGAAGACCTGTCATCCCCAACCCATCGTAGCCTATCAACCGCTGGAGACCTGTCATCCCATATTTTGCCATGTCACCCTCGCTCTATTGTCTGCTCCCCTCCGGGTCCCACCTCAGGCCGGATCCTGCTGCTCGGGCTCCGTATGACAGCTGCGGCTGGGCAGGGACTGCGTGACGTCACTAGCAGATTTCTCCCACCCCAGCCACCGTACCCGAGGGCGGGGCTATAGCTGGCAACCGCCGGCACCCAGTCACGCCTGCTCACACCTTGTCTGTTGCCAACCAGGAGCACTGTGTCACAGCTACTAAAATCTTGTTTGCTGCTAAAAACAGGCACGGTGTTCTGCCTGCTGCTCACTCCTCTGCCCAACCACAGGCAGCATGCCGTGTGTACCACTGACCCCTTGTACACGCACAGGCACATTGTTACATTAACTCACTTCTCGTCCTGCGGACACCACGGTGTCACACACCTTATCAGCTAACAAATGCAGGCACGTTGTCATGTCTGCTCGCACATTCGTCCAACCACAACATGCTATGTGTATGATATATCCACACCGTGTCTAATGACGGGTGACTGCAACCACAGGCACCGCGTCTACTGCCCATCACAGGCCGTGTCTGCAGTCAGGCTCCTCACACAAACCACGGGCACGAATGTATTGTGTACTCCCACATTAACCCACACACGCACTATGTTACACGACGTGGTTATTATTAGTTATACACCTTATTTATTTGTATATAAAGTTATACAGCAGTCTCATAGCTAGTTTTTTTTATGTGCCCAAGGCAGTAATAGAAAATTGTAAGCCCCCCCCCCCCCTAATTTAGGAAAAAAAAGAAAAAGTCTGGATATAAGACTACCCTTAAAAGGTTTTACTTGTAAATATTCACATGTAAGCTGTTTATTCATATTTAATAAAAATATGATAGAAAAAAATGCATTGTTTTTATTTGCCAATCTGCCCCCTAGACTTAGCAGATTCATCCCCCACAGAACAATCTCCACCCACACTTAGCCAATTCATCCCCCACAGAACCATTTGACTCCCAAACTTAGTTATGCATCCAGTAGAACAAAGTGTGCACTCCACTCCCCAAGTAGTGAATGAATAAAGTGCTTTAATGCTTTCAAAAAATCCAAACAAACAGGGTAAGGTTTCAATGGATGATGAAAGTGAAAAGGGAAGGCCACCTAACGCATTTCGCGTGTCACCACGCTTAGTCATAGGTCTATGACTAAGCGTGGTGACACGCGAAACGCGTTAGGTGAAAGCATTAAAGCATTTTATTTATTCACTACTTGGCGAGTGGAGTGCACACTTTGTTCTACTTAACCCTTTAAAGACCAGGGATTTTCCTGGGCCAAGGACCAGAGCGTTTTTCAATTTTTAATACGCGGTTTTTGAAACATAAATTTCCTCTCTCTCATTTAACGTACACATACAAGTTATATGTTGTTTTTTAGAGGACAGTTAGAACTTTCTTTTGATACCCTATACATAAAAATGATTTACATTTTAGTATTAAAAAATACATATAAAAGAGGAAATTTTTGAGGAAAAAAAAGTTTTTCCCCATTATTTTCCCAATAATAAGCTACATAACTAGTGCAACACTAACCCACTTATCCCCCCTAATTAACTAACTAATAAAAAAGAAAAATATTGGTTCCCAAACCCCCCATAACAAAAAAGACAGAAAAAAACTCTGAAGAGTGCGATGTCAGATCAGTAAAAATCATGCAACAGGCATGCAGGGGTTCAATTTTATTAAGTAAATATATTAAAATGACCTTTATTTATTTAAAAAAACTTTATAAATTGTAAAAATAAAAAGATCTGTTAAAAAAAAACTAAATGAGGGCCATAAAGTGGAAGGAAACTGATCACAGTTAAAAACTGATCAGCAATGAAAGGGTTAATTTTTTTTACCTATGTGTATGTAATTAATTTATTTTTACTTACAGGTCACTCTCTGTGCTTCACTATAAGAATGTGAAGCACAGGGAGTGAATTAGAGGCAAAGTCAGTGTGTGAACACACTGACTTTGCCATCTAATTTGCATGTTATCGAGGTGATTGAGCAATCACCGCGATCACATGCCCGGAAACTGACCGATTGGGTCCAGGAGCTTTGCCTCGGGTGCGAGGCTTAGTCCTGGACCCGTTGCAGACTAGCTGTTAACTAGCTAGTTAACTTGTCATAAGGTCGCTAATGGTGCGGCTCTTATGACAAGTTAACTCGTCATAAGGTCGGGAAGGGGTTAATGCTTAATTGTTGTGCCTAATCAGCACTGTGGAACACCCACACACCTCCTGCACTTTTGTTCCTGTGACTAGAGCCGGTGTTGCTTTTGTTTCTCATTTAGTTATGCATCCCCCACAGAACCATCTGCCCCCCACACTTACCCAATGCATCCCCCACACTTACCCAATGCATCCCCCACAGAACCATCTGCCCCCCCCCCCCACACTTACCCTATGCATCCCCCCCACAGCCAATACTGCCCCCTCGACAAAAAAAAGGCCGATACGGAGGCCTACCCAACTCAACTTGATCGTGGCTACACTCATCTGACACTGGCAACAGGATCTGCAGCACAGCTCATCGCGGGGAGCCACGATGAGCTGTTACTGTCAGGTCTATGTCATCCTTCAGGGTTTTTTTTTTTTGTAAAATGGAGCTGGCGCCAGACTGAGACCACTCAAAATGGCCTTATCTAACAGTGGGACCTCGCTGCAATTCCCTGCAGCGGGATTTACACAGAGCTTATTGCAGGGAGCCATGATGAGCTGTTAAATGCACAATGTTCTATGCTGTCCTACAAGCCTTTAGGCACTAAGAAGTAACGTCCTAAGGCGGGAAGGTGTCAATTTATGCATTTGCTTGAAATTTTGGTAACACAATGTATGGATATTTTTTTTAACACTCTACATGCACAGTATGTTTAGGTTGGCAGATTCCTTTTACCATTTTTTTGGGAGGATTTAACTCCTCTCTAATGACCAGTGTTTCTATTCCTTTCACCCAACTGTACTTTTCTAAAACTCCACCAACATTGCTCATGATGGACCTTTGTGGAAGACTATGTAATAATGTTCCATAGACCTTCACAGTTCTTGCCTTAGACACTTCGCCTGACAGTATTTTTACTTTGAGAATAAATGGCCGAAAGGCAAACAATAAATATCTCTCACATCAGTTCTATTTATATGGTAGTGCTGAGTTGTACAAGATAACTGCTGTTTGGGGATGTTGCTTTTAAGTGGTTTCTTGCAGGAAGAGTTGAATTTAGCATGCAGCTCAGAGCTAATTCCTTATAATCAAGATTGAGATTACATGCACACAATTGCGGCAACACAGGCATAAATGACTAGCCTAAAATCCTGGGTAGAGCTTGATGAGAACTGAGCGTATTAATTCACTGCATAACTACTGATTGAGGACCTAAGTCCTAGAAGGACCCTTTGGTACATGGCATCTCTGACCAAGTGGAGGAAATAACATTAATCCTATGAGATGTGCACTGTCCACTGGGTGTCAGGCTGTATGTGGTACTGAGCCAACACAACCCACTGTCCACTGGGTAGCAGGCTGTATGTGTGTACCGAGCCAACGCAACCCCTGCTCAAAGCCATGAGACGATTAATGTTGGTTTTATGACTCGCAATGAGGTGTATTACTAAATGAAAAGGCAGTATTTTTATGCCCGGACAGACCAGATGGGACAGGACCTACAGAAACTGGACTATCCTGGAAAATTTGCAGTAGGCTCTTAATTTTATAATACTTACTTCAGAGTAAGTAACTAACACTAACCTCTTTTTCCATTTTCCTGTCTCCTGGTGCTAAAGGGGTTAAACCAAATTTTAAGAGACAAAATTCCTTCCCTAGGGTGTTATACTGTCTTGACTGTCATTGATCCAACCACAGGCCTGAATTTGTTCCTTAATACAGCATTGTTTTCTTTTTCCCCATCCCCCCAAAACACAACAGAATATTATCACAGAATTTCTTTATCCAACCTAGAAGGTATTAGCAATCCTATCTGTTTGCGGCTATCATGTACAGATTATGGAGCTTGCAGGTTCTACCTAGTAACAGTATCCTTAGGAACTGATGTTTCAAGGCCCACCACAGATACATGTAAAGAATTAAAGCATAAAAGGATCAGTGAAAGATTCCTGTACACTGTTACCCACATTCACATGACAGCACACAAATGGCTCTTATGGAAAACTTTATAGAAATACCTTCTAGAACTCCATTTACAATTGTAAGCGTGTTTCAAGCATACAGTCATCTATGGCTGCCGGCACTTGCATAGGAAGTAATGGATTTCACTTATTTTTCATTGAAAGAATACATCAATAGAGCACAGTTGATTGAGACTTAAACCAATCATCACTAACCTCGAGAACGGTAACTCGAACATCCTCCATAGTGTACACTGAATCGTACAGAGCAAGGATAAGCACAAATATTGTTCATGGTGGACAATGACTGGACTTTGTGACGGACCATTAAATGATGTTCTATGGGCCTTCACAGACCTGGCCACGCACACTGTTATTCTTTCATGGCCACTTGTTACAGGTATGCAGAGAAATATCATCTTCAAAAGAAGCATGCATTTTAACTCCATCGTAGGTCAAACGTGAAAGTACCTGGCAGGCCGTGTCCCATGGAATTAGAGGACAATATGAAGATTGGGGTGTTAGAGGGAACAACAATCAAACATTAGCAAGATTGACAAGAGTCTTTTGTAGAGGTCCTGGTCTTATTCAGGGATTCCAATTTTTTTTCACCTTGCGACCTCAAATTTGAACCAAGCACATGCATGTGGCTTTCTACAGCATCTGTACATTTTGTGAGGACCACGTGCCATGTTTGTGAGGTGCCGGCTTGCAGTATGAATAGCTGGTAGTGCATGATCTGATAAGTGGAGTTCCCAAGTAGGATATAGTGCCTTCCAAAATCAGGGTGCAATATTATACACATAGTTTCACCCTTTGGTACTGTGTTGCTGAAGAATTAATTGCAAGCCTGGGACACTCTTAAAATGTAATGTTTATTCATATTGCCTTAAACTGAAGGGGATGTTCTCAAACAGGGAAACACTAAATGAAATGTTACCGAATGCATTTTATTAGTTTCAACAGACATTACAAGCAACCCACTCAGCTTACCATGTCACAGGGATTCATTTTGTTTTCATGATATATAAGAAACAACTTCCATTTCAATCGCTAGCCCTTCACTTGGCAGCCTTTTTTTAGCTACCTAATTTGTCTCGTCTGCAGACACAGATTAAGACCGGAGGGCAGCATGTGGGTGGGGAGGGGAGTAACAGAGGATTTTCTAGGTTAATGCAGGGATTTTAAGTTTGCTTCTGGAGGAAATGGAAGGACAATACAGGGATTTGCATAGTTAAACAGGATAAGTGTAGGGGCCCAGTGGCAGCATCTTAAATCTATGATGGATATTAACTGGACAGTCATGAGACAATCAGGTTATTTGATGGAGGGGTAATAGAAGATTACAGTATTCAAGATGGGAAAGCATCAGCGACCAGTAAAAAGTATCTATAGTTTATTTATTAAGGTGTACATTTGGAGTGGTTGAGAGGGTGAATGGGAAGGAGATACTGGGGGAAATTAAAGGGGTTGAAAAAAAAAAGATGTTTTATTTTTCTGGGGAAACATATTGAGTCCAAGATGCCAGTATGTGCCAATACTTGTGAAGTGAATTTCCTATCCTACATCTGACACAAAGGAAGTCAATAAATTACTGGTAGCACCAACATTCACACCATAAAAATATAGTGAATGCATTTTTATTTCCTTTGGGGCATGTAAAAAACAGAAAGAGAGCGAGCCAGCTACTGCGCATATAAATATAGTATGTGATCTGAATCATATCATGCAGTGGCTGCTCTTTAGCTCTGTCTTCTTTACCACATGGATAAAGAAAATAGAGAAGTCAAAAATGCACAAATAAAACATATGCAATTTCTTTCATTAAAGCATTTCTATTTAAAATTCCTACACTTGATGGAATGTTTCAATTAAAAAAGAACTTAAGGGTCGACTCAATCTGCTCTGATAATTGCCCCAAAAATGGTGCCTCCGAATTGTGGACTGATTACGGGAACATTGGTGGCATCGGGACTGGATGTTGTTCTACCCAGGTATCCCTGATGTGCCTCCAAATACGTTCACAACCGAATGCAGCTAAAACATTTCCCGAAATGTACCAAACTGAAGTGGTAGCCTTGAAGGCCCCATTGTCCCTGATGGGAGATTAAGAACACAAAAAAAAGAATAGCCTGGAAATACAAAAAAGGATCTGAAAACAAGCGGGTCCAAAAAAAAACACCCATAGGAAATAGGTCCAGGTTCATGATATCAATACAAATGATAAATCTTGCTAATATTTAAACTCTCAGAAAAGGTAGTGGAAACCTAGTTATGCATAGCAAATGGGAGGGGGTGTTACTTATACTCACATTTTACTTATACTCAGACACACCCATTTGCAATACAAATTATTAGTTGCATCAATAGAAACCCAACTACTGTCAAGGAAGGCTTGCACAGATAATGAGCACATGTCCATACCACCATTGAGAGCAGGATCTGCACACTGCAGTTTGAAAAAGGAAAAAAAAACCTTTTGCAAATTGAGAGCCAGGGACTCGTAGGCAGAGAATCGTTTAGGCTGTTTATAGACCCTGTGGATCCCTGTTGAAATATAGCGGGACATATTTTAAATACCATTCCAGTAGTTGATTGGCTTGGTTAGCTTCCTATTCAACTTGTCGGATCTTGTCAGAGGGTCTTGGCGAATATAGCTTGCTATGTGCAGGAATTTATTGTGCCAGTTTGCTTATATTTTGACTATAAAGCATCCCTAACATGAATGAACTCATCAATAGATCATTAAGGGCCCAACAAGGGTGGAACCCTTTCGTTTCACTTCTACAGCAGGAAATGGTTGCCAGGCCTTTAGAAATTAAGACTAGAGTTGAGCGGACACCTGGATGTTCGGGTTCGGCCGAACTTCTAAAAAATGTCCGGGTCCGTGCTCGAACTTGACCCCGAACCCCATTGAAGTCAATGGGGACACGAACTTTTGGCCACTAAAATAGTCCTGGAAAGGCCTAGAGGGCTGCAAAATGAAGTAAAATGTGGGTAAGAGTGTTCCCATTCATACGAATAGGTCAATTGACCTATTCGTATGAATGGGGACTCTATTTCGGTTTATAGAAAGCCAATAGCATTACATGTATTCCATAAACCAAAAGTCTATAAACCGAATCTCTTTCGGTTTATGTAATACATGTAATGCTATTGCTATTCTCTAAACCGAAATAGAGCCCCAATTCATACGAATAGGTCAATTTACCTATTCGTATGAATGGGGACTCTATTTCGATATATAGAAAGCCAATAGCATTACAAGTATTCCATAAACCGAAATTCTATAAACGGAAAGACATTCCGTTTATAGACTTTCGGTTTATGGACTTTCGGGTCCAAAAACCGTAATGTTCGGTACGAACCCGAACAGTGCGGTTCGCTCAACACTAATTAAGACTGGAAATAATCAATAGCAAGTCTACCTCAGGTATTACATTTAATCTGCTCCCTGTATACGTGCTCAGGTCATTTAGTAAAGACTTGAGCTAAAATAACCTAAAACATTGTTACAATTACTTGAAGGGACAATCTGAGAGGCCTTATCTTCAGTGAACAGTAACCCAAGCAGCAAGTACTAAAGAAATTGGGTAGAGTGTCAGATTGCTGAACTTAAGTTCAGCAGGGGTCCAGGGCAGCAGGGTATAGTTAGTACTTTTTTTTAGATTCATCCAAGGTCGGGGGTGAAATCAGCTGGGTTAGGGTCAGTGAAAAGGATGGCCATTTTTGGGGGTTTAGTCAATGTATATTAAAATCTTTAATAAAAAAAAAAAAAAAAAACATCAGTTAAGTTTTGTGTTTGGGTGGCAATTTCACTGAGCAGGTTGACTAGTAGATGCCAGCAATTAATTCAAAATTACAGGAAGAACGTTAATAAGTACAATACATTCCAATTTAGCAATTACTCTATATGTATAACAATGCCACCACCTGTACTATCTTGGCCCCTTCTGTAGCACAGACTTCTTAACATAGGTGAAAGAAAGCACACTGATATTCATGGAGTTTCTCAGGGCATGCAATGAAACGACTAGACTTCTTTGCGGATGCTTCAGGTTTTATTTTCACAGTAAAAACAGTTTATATTACTTTATGAAAAGCCTGAGAACCACAGAATTAAACACGGTAAAGCAAGTTCTTACAGAATCCTATTTGTGGCGCAGAGGTCTTCTATTAAATGCAAATCATTTGTTATGTAAAACCTCCAGAACGTGTCAGCTCTGACAAACAGCACCTGGTTACAGTGTCACAGGGGATATAGAAGGATTTGGTCCTAAAACTTGTTTAAGGGAGTCAAGTTCACACACCGGTCCCTTGCTGGATGTTGTCACGTAAAACATTCAAGACTGCTCTTTGCTCGCTCCATCTCATGCAGAAAACTGTAAAACTGCGGCAGCGTCAGCTCTGCCAAGAAATGCACATTCATTTATTGTGAAATAAAAACAGAATTGCAAAACTTGGACCAACATAGCAGAATTGGAGTGGGAAGGGGAGCAGCTTCAAACACTGCTGTTTTAACTTAAAAAGGGGACTAATCACCTAAACTGTTTTTACTGTACAGCATAAAAAAATATCTATATGTTTTGTATGCACAAAGCAAGCTAATGCTTAAATTAGAAGAACAATGTGTTGGTTTTTATATTAATGTGTCTGTGAAATCTCTTGTATATGACATCACCTTTGGCCTGATTACACATTTCCCATTGAAAAGCAGTTTATTTACATATCAGGTCAAAGTTGATGTAAACACGAGACACCAAAGATGCATTGAAAATATTTATACATTGTGTTAGCAAAACTGCAAGCAAATACATAGATTAGGAGACAAATGTGTTTTATATGTGTCTGTGTAGTCTCGGGAGATCTATTTGCATCAGAACAGCATAATGTTAGTTTGATTTCTGCACGGCTTCCAACGCCAGACCCACAGTGTCTAACACAAACGTTGTAGAAGGGAAATTATCTTACAATAACAAACAGGCAGATGTCTTCAAGAATACGTTACTACTACAAACTATTTGTGCCCTCAAATTGTGTGAGCTCAAACCACTTAAAAAGCTCCATGTTACAATGTGTGTCATGTGACTTATCATGCTCTTACGCTGCACGATCAAGGAGAGCCAGCAACCTCATGTGGAAATATTGTGTAAGTACAAAAAAAAAATACAACTAGGAGAGCTACTAATGGAACCAGAAGATAGAAGTTACCAGGTGAAAACCTATACGACTGCTTATATATCCTCTCCTGGGGAGCATATATGAAAATTACAGAATATACAAAAAGCAGACCTGTACACTGAACATTTCATATGAAAAAGTGTATTTTATTTTTATAAAAATGTTTAATAAATTGATTGTAGTCAGTACCATAAAAAAGGAAAAATAAAAAATGAATATAGAAGCTGCAAGCAGTGCTGTATTTACCGCGAGTAGGGCGGCAAATTTTGGGGTGCGGCAGCGCCCCCCCAGCACTGAGAATTTTTTTAAAAAAAAAGCCGCCCCTTTAAAAAAATAAAATAAAAAACGCGCTTGCTGGCAAAGACGGAGGTGAGAGGAGATCAGAAGATCCCCTCTCACCATCGCTCTGCCAGCAGGCTGCACGGGGAGCCGAACAGGCAGCACAGAGAAACCTCCGTGCTGCTTGTTCGGCTCCCCGTGCAGTGTGACACGGAAGTGCCGACAGGTCACGTGACTGGCGCGCTGACGTCATACGGGCGTGGGTCACAAGACCTGTCGGCACAACCGCCGGGAAGCCGAACAGGCAGCATGGAGGACTCCATGCTGCCTGCCACTAGCCACCAGGGAAAGGTAAGTGCTGGGGGGATGCATTGGGAATTGGCTGGGGCATATTAATGGCAATTAACACTGGCATATTATTGGGCACATTTACTGGGGCATATTAATAGCAGATAACACTGGCATATTATTGGGCAAATTGTCAGGGGCATATTAATACCAGATAACACTGGCATATTATTAGGCAAATTGGCTGGGGCATATTAAATGGAAAATAACACTGGCATATTATTGGGCAAATTAGCAGGGGCATATTAAATGGAAAATAACATTGGCATATTAGTGAGCAAATTGGCTGGGGCATACTAAATGGCAAATAACACTGTCATATTATTGGTCAAATTGGCTGGGAAATATTGGCTGGGGCATACTAAATGGAAAATAACACTGGCATATTATTAGGCAAATTGGCTGGGGCATACTAAATGGCAAATAACACTGGCATATTATTGGGCAAATTAGCAGGGGCATATTAAATGGCAAATAACACTGGCATATTAGTGAGCAAATTGGCTGGGGCATATCAATGGAAAATAACACTGGCATATTATTGGGCAAATTGGCTGGGGAATATTAAATGGAAAATAACACTGGCATATTATTGGGCAAATTAGCAGGGGCATATTAAATAGCAAATAACACTGGCATATTAGTGAGCAAATTGGCTGGGGCATATCAATGGCAAATAACACTGGCATATTATTGGGCAAATTGGCTGGGGAATATTAAATGGAAAATAACACTGGCATATTATTGGGCAAATTAGCAGGGACCAAATTATTTTTGCCTAGGGCAGCACAAAACCAAGATACACCACTGGCTGCAAGGCGTATAAAGCAAGCAGACAAAAATAGGACGGGACTTTACCCTGTATTATTTGACTATTACGCAGCATATGTACATGTTTCTACCATGTGAAATGATGTACTAAAATAAACAAATTTTAAATAAAAAAAATAAAAAATAGGATGGGAAAAAAAGAAATCAATTAATACAACTTTTTGGGCATTATATTGTTTGATATACCCACTTTTATTTGTTTATTTGCATTTTTTTTACATTAGTTTATTGCAGAAATGTTTATTTTCTGTTGTCAATTTATTTTGCCCCCCCCTCCCCACCCCCCTTTGTATAATTTCTTTGACTTGGCTGTTTTTATTCTGCTTTGTTCTTTTGATTAATTGCCCCCCCCCCCCCCCCTTTTTGTCTGCTTGCCTTGCCTTGTAGCGTCAATCCTAATTTTGTTTTCTTTTTTTGTGTGCTATTTATCCTTTTTTTATGATACTTACTACAATGACTTTATTAAATAGTTTATATAAATAAAATACATTTTCCATATGAAATGTGCAGTGTGCTGGTCTGCTTTTGAATATTCTGTAATATTGTGTATGTCACAGTTCAACCCCACTTCCTGGCTCCTGTATTTTGTATTCAAGTTTTGTGGAAATTTCTACTTCATCCTCTAGTGGCCACCATTCTAGTGTTTCCATTCTCCTATTTGTTATGTGCGTTAACCTGGAGCCCAACCCTATTTATACTTGCAGCTAATTGCAAAGTGCATTTGCATTGCTTTGGTTACAGCCTCTGTGTTCCTGATCTTATTCATGAATGCCTGTTGCTGATTTTTGCCTGCCTTGTTTAGTGATCTCCCTCTGCTGTACCTTGTCCTGATCTGTGTATGACCTGGCCTGCTGACTAGTCTATATTTGTTTTTTTACCTGTATGTTCCTGCTTCAGTGTGTGGTCTCAGTCCTGCGTGGACATTTTCCTGATGCTCAACCATATGGTAGAATATCATTCAGAGGAAAAGCACTGTTATGTTTCCTATCCTGTTATCGCTTTGCGGTTCAGTACTAAAGTTCCCCAGTATTGTTCGTGACATTATCTCAGCTGCCAGTCCAGGCTACCAGTCCTGTCTCAGCTGCCAGTCCTGTCTCCGTTCGTGTCAGTTGCCAGTCCTGTCTCCGTTCGTCTCAGCTGCCAGTCCTGTCTCCGTTCGTCTCAGCTGCCAGTCCTGTCTCCGTTCGTCTCAGCTGCCAGTCCTGTCTCCGTTCGTCTCAGCTGCCAGTCCTGTCTCCATTCGTCTCAGCTGCCAGTCCTGTCTCCGTTCGTCTCAGCTGCCAGTCCTGTCGGACCTGCCAGTCATATCTAAGGTTAAATCTGGTCCTAAGTTATGAATCGTGGAGTGCAGACAGAACCCACATCACGCCCTCCCAGGTCTGTTATCCCAGATAGTGACAGTGTAAGAGTTTCACACTCTGATGACTGAAAACCAAAATGGTATCTTGAAATCGAATTGTGAATAATTCCCCTAAAAATTACCATAATCCTTTCCTGCTAAGATGTTAAATAGCTGACCACTCCATCAAGCTTTAGTTAAGCTTAAGTTAAAGTATATCACATATACTAGCTTGAAAAAACTATTTACATTTCTCCCGTAGTTTTATATTGAAAATAATGTTACAGGGCCCTCCGAATTCTTTTCTAAAAAAATAAAAATGGAAATGGTAGGTGGAACTGCCCCTTTAAAGGACAACTGTAGCAAAAAATGAAGTGGTGTTTACAGTGCTGTATTTACCGCGAGGCATCCTAGGCGGATGCCTAGGGTGGCATATTTTGGGGGGCGGCAGCGCCCCCCAGCACGGAAAAAAAAAAAAATAACAAAAAAAAAAACCTGGCCCTTTAAAAAAAAAAAAAAACGCTTGCTGGCAAAGATGGAGGTGAGAGGAGATCAGAAGATCACCTCTCACCATCGCTCTGCCAGCAGGCTGCACGGGGAGCCGAACAGGCAGCACAGAGAAACCTCCGTGCTGCCTGTTCGGCTCCCCGTGCAGTGTGACACGGAAGTGCCGACAGTCACGTGACGGGCGCGCTGACGTCATACGCGCGCCCGGTCACGTGACCTGTCGGCACAATCGCCGGGAAGCCGAACAGGCAGCATGGAGGGACCATGCTGCCTGCCACTAACCAACAGGGAAAGGTAAGTGCTGATGGGAGTCAGAGTGTGTGTGATGGGAGACAGTGTGTGTGACTGAGTGTGATGGGAGTCAGAGTGAGTGTGATGGGAGTCAGAGTGTGTGACTGAGTGTGATGGGAGTCAGAGTGTGTGATGGGAGACAGTGTGTGTGACTGAGTGTGATGGGAGTCAGAGTGTGTGATAGGAGACAGTGTGTGTGACTGAGTGTGATGGGAGTCGGAGTGTGTGTGATGGGAGTCAGTGTGTGTGACTGAGTGTGATAGGAGTAGGAGTGTGTGTGTGATGGGAGTATGAGCTTGATGTGAGTCTGAATGTTATGTGTGATGAAATGGAGGCGATGGGGCATGTCTTAGGTGTGTAACGTGGGTGTGCAGCTTGGGTAGGGGGGTGCCCGGATTTTGTCTGCCTAGGGCAGCACAAAATCAAGATACACCACTGGGTGTTTAATTAAAGTATTGCATCAAGTGTAGCCTTTTATATAGAAATGCTTTAGTGAAAGAATACAAATCAAGTACCTTATGAGCCATCTATACCCCATATAGCTCCAACAAGGAGCAGATATTTTGTTTAGAATCTTTGGTCAGATGGATCAAATCTTTCTTCATCTGAACCAAGATTCTAAACAACATGCCTGCCCCCTGAGAGAACAATATGGAGTATTACAATCTTTCAATTAACCCCTTAGTGACATGACTTTTTTGGCTTGTCCGACGCTTGGTGACATGGGCTGTTTTAACATTTCTGAGGTGTTTGTGTTTTGCTGTAATTTATTTCTGTCTCATTTAGTGTACCCACACAAACTATATATCGTTTTTATCGTTATAAGAAGGGCTTTCTTTTGATACCATTATTTTGATAATAGCATATAATTTGATGTAAAAAAAATAATAAAATATGGCAAAAAAATTGAAAAAATAATTTTTTTATGACTTTTATTTTAAAAATCGTATACTCATGTACAAGAGACAACAAAAAAACACTGCTAAAAAGTTTCTAATATATGTCCTGAGTTCAGAAATAGCCCATGTTTTTATGTTTTTGTGCTTTTTTATTCATGTTACAGGGCCAGAACTATAAGTAGTGCAAAGCTATTTTAAAATCCTTTCTTTTCAAAATTAGCGATAGTGACATTGTAACACTGATTTCTGTACTAAATCCATGAATGACCCCAACATGTACATATTTTTGAAAACTAGACCACTCAGGGCATTTAACTTGGGGTATTTTGACACATTTCATGTAGCCATTTTACCACCAATCTATGCCAAAGTTTGCAGCAAAATTTTTCACATATATTGCAATTTAGGTAAACATTACCTTAAAATGTGAAGGGGTATTTCCAAATAACACCTCAATATGTGTTCAGCAACATCTCCTGAGTACAGGGATACCACCCATGCATAGGTTTGTTGGTTTGTTTTGGGGCTAAAAGGCCACATTTAGGGGGTGCGTATTTTGGTTTTCCAACTTGGAATTCTGACATGCAGAAAACTTGTGCCCATGTCCCATTTGGGACATTTTTGAAGCCAGAAAGTGTATTCTACCCCACAAAACCATATATTTTTTTAAACTAGACACCCTAAGGTATTTCAAATGGTAGTATTTTAACACTTTCCATGCACTAATTATACTACCAGCCTATGTCAATGTTATGGATAGTAATTTTATTTCACATACATAGTACTTTGGGCATGAATTCACAGATCCTGTTATATGTCAGTGCCAAACAACACCTCAATATGTGTTCAGCAACATCTCCTGAGTACAGGGATACCACCCATGTATAGGTTGGTTAGGTTATTTGGGGGTTAAAAGGTCACATTTGAGAGGTGCGCTTTTTGGTTTTCCAACTTGGAATTCTGACGTGCAGAAAACCTGCGCCCATGTCCCATTTGGGACATTTTTGAAGCCAAAAATTGTATTCTACCCCACAAAACCATATATTTTTGAAAACTAGACACCCTAGGGTATTTCAAATGGTATTATTTTAACACTTTTCATGCACTAATTCTACCACCAGCCTATGTCAATGTTATGGATAGTAATTTGTTTTTCACATTCATTGTACATCGGGCATGAATTCACAGATCCTATTATGTGTCAGTGCCAAACAACACCTTATTATGTGTTCAGCAACATCTCCTGAGTACAGGGATACCACCCATGTGTAGGTAAGTTAGATTATTTGGGGGCTAAAAGGCCACGTTTAGGGGGGGTGCATTTCCAACTTTGAATTTTGACATGTAGTCAGCCTGCGTCCGTGTCCTTTATGGGATATATCTTTGAAGCCAGCCAATGTAATTTACCCCCACCAAACCATATATTTTTTTATCGGTAGACCCCCATCACTACTTGTGGCAAGGGCTCAGCAGCCACCGATACATCGCTAGATGATGTATCAGAAAGCTGAATAGGGTCAAAATCGAACACTGAGTCCGCGGCCTCAGAATCAGTGCGTAAGCAGTGATCTCGAGCAAAGAAGGGGTTAATAGCTCTTAGAAGAGCCTATCTAGTACTGTAATACATTACAGTACAAAGAAATGAATCCATAAAACAGTGCAGACAGCAAAACATACTGTTGCTGTGCAAGATTACTGCTTACACAGTGATGAATGGCAGGGAAGGGGTTAATACACAGTGAAAGACTTTCATAAAACCTGCAATTTTATAAAATGTTATTTTATATCACTAATACTGATCTGTCTCTTTCCGTCACAAAAATGTAAGTAAGGAGAGGGAGGCAGATCAATATTTGTGAATATTGATCTGACCAATTTTCATCTGACCAGGGCGAATGGTGAGCTTAATTGAGAAATCACCAAACCGCCTTTGCCACTAATTCGCTGTTACTGATCGCTATGCGCACAGGCAGCTTAAAAAAAAAAACTCAAATATTTTTACTTTACATGTAATCCCCTAGCGGGTATGTGTAAAAAAAACAAAAAAATAAAAAAATAAAAAATATGCAGACAGATAAAAATTGCTTTGGCGTCAATATCATTGCGTAAGCAGTGATCGACGGCAAAGAAGGGGTTAATAACTCTTAGAAGAGCCTTTTTAGTACTGTAATAAATTACAGTACAAAAAAAATTAACCCCTAAAAAATGCACAAACAGCAAAAATAAATGCGCTGATGTGCACGAACACTGCTTATGCAAGATCAGTGGCAGGGAAGGGGTTAAACGCAGGGAATTGCTTTAATACATTTTTTTTTATTGTTTTATTATTTGTGTGTTGTGTATTTATTGTTTTTTTTTTACTTTTACTTACTTTTAGAACTTTGATCTGTCTCTCTCCCTCACTAAAAAAAATGTGAGGAGAGGGAGGCAGATCATAACTGGTCAGATCAATATAGGGTTAATATTGATTTGACCAGTCAGTGGGGATGCTCAGCAGAGCATCCCCACTGCTTGTCAGTGTGCCTGCTCAGCAGAGCATCCCCACTGCTTGTCAGTGTGCCTGGCAGTCACTGATTGCCTCTGTGAAGAGGCAATCGTGTTACAGCCAGAGAGCACAGGAAGCAGGTACTTCCTGCCTCCTGTGCTCTTGCCCTTAGAAGGGCAGCACCATCTTGGTCACTCAGTGACCAAGATCGTGCATTTTTTTTGTGTGTTACTGATTGCCTCGACTTGCGAGTCAATCAGCAACACTTACTGAGCATAGGAAGCGAAAAATTTGCTTCCTATGCTCGTTTTTTAATGCCCGTCGTTTTAAAGGCGCTGTGCCTTTAAAATCGGCATTTCGATCGCTCTCCGGAGCGATCGAAATGCCGACGGGCATTTTTTTTAGCATTGTACGATGCTTCCACACGGAAGCATCGTTACAATGCGGCTTGAGCACTGAAAGCGGAAAAACTCCGCTTTCAGTGCTCGTTTTGACACAGGACGGACTAGGTCCGTCCTGTGTCACTAACGCCTCGGCACACAGGACGGACCTAGTCCGTCCTGTGTCGCCAAGGGGTTAAACACCAGTTAATTTTTTTGCTCCACTTGTCCTTTAAAACATTTCCCAGCCATACAAAAATCTTTGTTGCAAACTACAAATTGCTAAGCAAAATTCAGTTGTTTAAAAACCAAACCAACCAACCAATAATTAATTTACCCCACTCCTCAAAAAAAGAAAAGAAAATATTGTACTTTTCCAAATCGAGAAACTCACCTACATAAACCGGTACAGACTTGTGGCCTTTTTTAACAACCATCTTCAACTACAAGAAAATAGACAGGGAGAATAAAAAAGATTTTCAGAGTCCTCTGAAACCACTAAACAAAGTATACATCCAAATACAAAGAAATCAAATGCGAAATTCGTAAAATTAATTAACCATACCTTACATTTATTCTTGTACTTATGTTTACTAATCTACAATTACATTTAAGTAAAAAAAAAAAAAATCCCAGTCTTATATTTATGACCCCTGGATCTTGCCCGGGATTTTTCTCATACAACTATTTCTCCAGGTGACTACATAATAATGGGAGAGGTAATATAATACTGAGAAGTTCGATTGCTCAGTCCGGCTGTACGCAGTCATCTAGCATTAGGAGAGATAGTTAAATACATTTTAAAAAATGAATTTGATATCTTTGTGAGATATATGTTAGTGCCGATGAGTAGACTAGAATAAAGAAAGTAAATATACAGATGTCTCTTCTTCCATGGATTTTATTCAAGTTCATTTTTATACTTTTTTTCTTTATGATATTTTGCTAACATTGTCTATATTGCTTTTATATGTATTTTATATGTACATTATATACTGTATATTTGATTTTAAAAAATCTACAGATTTTAATCAATATACAGTATATAATGTACATATAAAAGCAATATAGACAATGTTAGCAAAATATCATAAAGAAAAGTTTTAAAATGAACTTGAATTTTAATACTTTTTTTCTTTATGATATTTTGCTAACATTGTCTATATTGCTTTTATATGTATTTTATATGTACATTATAAACTGTATATTTGATTAAAAAAATCTACAGATTTTAATCAGTATATATAATGTACATATAAAATACATATTTAGCAATCTAGACAATGTTAGCAAAATATCATAAAGAAATATTTATCTGTGTCACCCCTTTGTATACTATTCTATCCTGAGAGCCAATGTCCACATCAGCCCCCCAATGAATGTGAACACATACTTGCAAAAATATGGTCCCAGCTTTCTCCAATTCACTGCTTGCTGTAGTTACTACAAAGAAAGAAAAAAATTGACAATTGCATTGCAAAACAACAATATACATCAAAAACAAATGGTACAATAATAGTCACCTCCAAACTTCCATTCCATGTCCACAAGCTGGTTAATACTCAACGTACGTCCAACTGCCAGCTGCGTTAACACAGACATGTCACTGCTCCACTAGGATGAAAAAGACACTAAAATCATCATATCAAATGTACATGTTGGAATATTTATTTAAATAATTCAAACAGATGTATTTCTGGGCTCGGGAGCATTCTAGGGAAACCACACCCCAGATCATGTATTTCACAGCATAGTGATCTGAATATCACAATACTCTGTACGAAGACAATTGTATGGTCCATTTGGTCTCTAGTAAATAAGTCCCAGTGCTTGGCATTGATTAAAATATTAAACTAATGAGATATTTCATCACAGTTTAATATTTTTGGCTATGGAATCAACCATGTTAGGTCTCATCAGGAACCCACTTATGGCAATGAGGGAGGCTAGGGACACAAATTGGTGAGATCTTTGCCTATGATATTTTTAAATAATACAACTTCAAAAAAAAAAAAAAAAAAAAAGAGCTTGAAACGGTTTTTTAGGAGGCAATTGTACAAAAAATTTGGCAAGCAAAAGGGTAAGAGTGATGCTTGGGAACTGAAGGGATTTTCTTTACTTACCTCATTTGCAAAATATCCTGCTTTTTCTTCATCAAGACCTGCAAGTCACAGGCAGAGAATAAGAACTCTGCAATCTAGCGCTGGACACTGGACAAACAGTGCCATGCTTACCCAAAGCTAGGAGGTCTGCCCTAAGCTGTTCATGTGTAGCATTTCTTTTCAGTGCACCTGAAAGAATAAGAACATTTGCATTCAGTGGCAAAGTCTATGGTAGAGGGTACAGCAGCCCAGAAATTCAAGATAATTTTAAAATGACTTAAATGGGAGATAAAACTGGGGACACGTGTATCACAATTTGCACTGTAGATGTTTTTCTCGTTTAAAAAAAGTTTGCATAGGTTAATTTTTTTTTTTAAATAGTTCAACAATTAGGACAAAATATTCAAAAAGCTAAAAAACAGTTCTAAAAAAGATGTAACATTAAAACCAGATGCGGCTCAGAATGGTAAATAATCCAGTTGTAATAGCAGTACTGGTGATAGTAAAAAGGACCAGGGACAGCTGACCCCCTCAACCATGGCAATAAAGGGTCATCATATAAGTCATTCTGGTTTTGTCTTAGAGGGACAGTCTAGATTACTGCTTGTATAGTGCACAGGCTTTTTTTGATGCAGGCATTCTGCATAAATCACATTTTTAATATTTGACTCATGCCCTCCCCAGTGATTACTCTGCATGTTTACTGCAGGTGCAGCAGCACTGATTTTATAGACACTGAGGATATAAAGGTTTGTTTTATTTAGTAACTTCCTGTGCTCTTCGAATTGAATACATTGTGTGGACTGTGATAGACTTGCTCTTGTACACAGTAGGATCTCTTAACAGTGCAACACAGTGTCTGATGACATCACCAGATATGGGAAATTGCAGCAAAAAATAAATAAAATGAAATAAAAAAGTAAATTACTTTTACTCAGCTAGTGTGGGCAGTTCTGGCTTCTTGCAAACTGCTGTAATTTTGCAATTAGATCCAGCTGTAAGTATTTTATATTTTAAGCAATGCAAAATGTGAAACATACATTTTAAAGTAGTTTGAAAGCACATTAATATTTGGAAGATGCATTTTGGGCACTAGACAGTTCCTTTAAGTCTTACTGGTGTGAACTTCACTTATTATGATGCACAGAAAGCATAATTAGAAGCTGGATGAGCATTAGAAGAACACTTAACAGATGTCATTTAAAAGAAACCCCTTATTTCTGCTATTGACCACACTTCCATTGATGGCCAGCTAGCCATACATTTTTCATGATGCTGGCTGAGCATCATTCAGTCCATTACAGCAGTGTATTAAGAGCTACAGTACTTGTCTAGCACACTATATAATGATGATATATATACTGTATGACCATCAGTGTCTGGCTCAGTATATGATGATGGGAGTTATGCTGTACCATTGTTAGTGTCCGGCTCAGTACACAGCAATGAGAGTTCAGCTATGCTGTAATACTGTGTCTGGCTGCTCAGTAAATAACTGTGTGTGTTATGCTGTATCACTGTCAGTGTCTAGTTCATTAAATAACGATGGGAGTTATGCTGTATCCCAGTCAGTGTCTGGCTCAATAAATAACAATGGGAGCTATGATGTATCCCAGTCAGTGTCTGGCTCAATAAATAACAATGGGAGCTATGCTGTATCACCGTCAGTGTCTGGCATAATAAATAACCATGGGAGTTATGCTGTATCCCCGTCAGTGTCTGGCTCAGTAAATAATGATGGGAGTTATGCTGTATCCCCGTCAGTGTCTGGCTCAGTAAATAATGATGGGAGTTATGCTGTATCACCGTCAGTGTCTGGCTCAGTAAATAATGATGGGATTTATGCTGTATCACCGTCAGTGTCTGGCTCAATAAATAACCATGGGAGTTATGCTGTATCCCCGTCAGTGTCTGGCTCAGTAAATAATGATGGGAGTCATGCTGTATCACTGTCACTGTCTGGCTCAGTAAATAATGATGGGAGTTATTCTGTATCACTGTCAGTGTCTGGCTCAGTAAATAACGATGGGAGTTATTCTGTATCACTGTCAGTGTCTGGCTCAGTAAATAATAATGGGAGTTATGCTGTATCACTGTCAGTGTCTGGCTCAGTAAATAATGATGGGAGTTATTCTGTATCACTGTCAGTGTCTGGCTCAGTAAATAATGATGGGAGTCATGCTGTATCACTGTCAGTGTCTGGTTCAGTAAATAATAATGGGAGTTATGCTGTATCACTATCAGTGTCTGGTTCAGTAAATAATGATAGGATTTATGCTGTATCAATGAGGAGTCTTCCCTTTTAATCAGGTTTTCATATCCGCCAATATTTACCCGCTCCATGCGGTCTCAATTAGCAGAATTTTTTGTATATCTTTTTCAGCTATTATACTAAAACTGCCTGGGTAAAGGGGTAGGGTATCTTAAAGGCCCTAACCAATTACAAGAGCATTAGTCCTGTAAGAGGGAGGGGCAACTTAACCACCATTAGCGGCTACTGCTTAGACTACAGGAAAAGAAGATTTCAGTAAGTTCAGACTTTTTCATGACATTTTTTAAATTCTTTTTAAGAAGAAAAAAAGAACTTGTTAATAAATTGCACACCTAGTAAAGGTAAACATCTGAAGCATCAATAATAAAGTTCTAGTATTCAAAACATTAACACAAACTCTGAAATCTCATAGCCCTCACCCTATCCATGCACAGTCACAAAAGTCAATAAGGATCTCCTCACCATTTAATACGAGCAGGACACTTTTCACTATACTTTTCAAAGGGCCCATGCTGATCCCATTGTCTTTAGCAAACTCGTTGAGCTGGGATGTGAAATACTCTACCTGCAAAAAAATAATAAAAAAAAGTGGATCATTACAATAAAAATACATACAGAGATAATGACTCCTAAATATCAACCATTCATAAGCAGATAAAAGACCGTAAAGACAGAATTGTACTGTGGAAATAGGAAATTGAGTCATATGGTGGTATCAGCATGCAACCTACTGCTTTCTTTACTAAAACAGCCGAGAGATGAAGAAAAATATTGGTAGTATAGACAGAAACTGTACCAAATACTTTATTAGCGCTCCTAAATTGAGCCTGGATCGTGAGTAATTGTACATCTATGATATTTTTTCTGAATAAATCAGCCTTTTAAAGACATTTATTTTAAAGCTGGTGTGTGTTTCATGGGGCTCTTCCACATTTTAAAATGATGGGACCATCATGTAAACGATATGTAAAATAAGGGTGAAAGCACTGGAAAAAGAATAATCAATAGTAGAAAAATAATAATTAGAGATACAGTGTACAAAATGTAATCCAATAATTGATATATATATATAGTTAATACATTTAAAAAAAATACAATACCTAAAAACAGGTACACCAGATTTATAATTGCTGAAAACCCTTCAAGCAGGAACTCTGATGCATTTTGCAGCCAGGCTTTCTCAGAGTATTTCCCAGTTTGCACAAATCCACAGTACAGTCGTCTCCTTCACATTGCGGGGCGCAACAGTACAGGATCGTGTAAAGGATTGAGCTGGCCAATATTATAACTAGAAAGACTGGAGCAGAGATTTAACAGGAGCGTTGTCCTTTTACCAGAGCTTCTGTAGCATGCAGTGGCAAACAGTTTGCCACTGCGTGATATAGATGCTCTGATTGGACAACATACCTGTTCACTTTGAAGGCGACTAGTGCACCAAGCAAAACTAAGAATGGAGCTCTTTTTCCACCTCGGCATATGCATGAACAGTAGTTTGATTTTATGCGAGCTGGGAACATCTGGCGAAGCCTGACGGCAAACGCATCAGGGGTTCTGTGCCGCAGATAGGAGTTTCATCAATTATAAATCTGGTGTACCTGTTTTTAAATATTTTATTTTATAAAAGTATTATGTATATCTATTTTTGGATTACATTGTGTACCTGTCTTCTATTATTCTTTTTTTCAAGCGCTTTCACCATTATTTTACCAATTCTACCTCTATCTCTGAGTCATGGGAACAACTATTTTTGTGATTATAGCTTTCATTTTCTCTTTGTTCTGTTTTGTCCTTCCTTCCTTCACTCGTGCACGTCTACGCAACATTTCACATGTATATGATATGTACTCTTACCTCTTTCTGTTCTTTCAAAAAGGAAAATATCACTTTGCAGAGCCTGGAAACTTGCTGTGAGAGAGAACAAAAATATTGTTAAGGTTTTCAGTACATCTTAAATGTGATGGCAAGGATTTAATAGTCTAATAAAGATCTTAAATGTAACTGGAAAAGCTTGTGATCATATTGGGAAGGGAGGAGTAAATCCACCTGTAAATGCATACTTCCAAGCTGTACTGGATACAATGAAGTTCACAGCCTTTGAGTCCACAATAATAATTCTGTGAATCAAATAATAATGTGCTTTTCTTAAACTCCAGTCACCCTGTTGTACATTTTGCTCTACTCTTTATTCATCACTTTCCAGTTATTTTTTATAGTGCCTGGGAATCTTGGCCAATACTGCCAAGATACTTTTTGTGAATGTATCTTATCATCTATGTTTATTAAAGTTACTTGTTTATCACACCACCATAAAATGTAATCACTTGTGTCCACCACCTTTCTGTATCTTATACATTATATTTTATTATCTATTTTTAATTCCAATATTCAGTCTCTGCTATCACTACCAATATTAAGGTCACGTGTTTAATTCTCTGTCAGTTAACTTTTAGTTACATTTCTCCATCAGTTTACAGTTCTGAACAGATTATAAAATGTAACATAATACAAATGCTATACTCTTAATTGCTCACACAGCATTTTCTAACGATGTCATTTAAAGGAACATGAACTACAAGAAAGTTCCCACCTCCCCGGATAACTGCCTAAGATTCTGCATGTCAGGAGCAAATGAGTCCGGGAGTGGACCCGGGTTGGTATGCAGAGCCATGACAATCGGGAACAAGCACTTCCTGCTTAGTAAGACAGGCCCTGGGATTAACGTACGCAACGTATTGCACCGCGTAGCTTTACGTACCTCCCCGCCATTCCCTGACAGTAGGAAGTGTCGCCACGGAAGGTAGACATTGTTTTGGTGGGTTGAGCCATTCTGTGTAACAGACAGTTAGTTGTCTTGTTTCCAAAACTACGATCATGATATACGCTAACAAACTACCATACCCCGAGGCTATTAAACAACCGCACTAACCCATGCAGGCTTCTCATATTACAAGGCATTAAACCAACTAAGAGGTCATCGGGGGCCATAACACAAATTGTTGTAAATTGTTTATCTATAAATAAACAAGAGCAGAGTCACCGCACAAAATATACTGAAAACAAGAGTTCAATAAAGGAAAAAATATATAAATATAAAAATTCAGCAAAAAAAATGATAATAAAAAAAGATTAAAAAAAATAAAAACTACTGATAATCAAAATTATGCAGAGGAAAAAAAATGATACCCAAGCCAAAAAAATGTATGTCCATAAAATGCTGCATTAAGAAAAAAATGCCGCCTTCTCAAAGGTGGGAAAAACTGTCAAGATATCTATATGCAAACCAATAGAGTATGTCAAAAGTTAGTAAACATAGAAGATAAAAATACACTCACAACTGTAGGCAGCTTGGGAAGTCTTGATTAGCAGTAGTACTGTCACTCAAACTGTCTTCACTAGTCAGCATGGGCAGAATTCCATGCAAACACAGTATGTATTGTCCAGTGTTCCAGACACTGGAGAATAAAATCGTGACTGCTTCCTCGCTACGGGGAGCTCTAAAAAGAGCAATGTATTGTGATATAACCCAAATCACAGAACCAGTGTTAGGGTCAAACAGAAACAACACTTTATTTAGAACAACCCATGTTCATGTATATTTACATAATCAAGTTAAAATATCAACATAAAATGGGCCATGAAACTAAAACACTCCCTTTTCAGACATAAATTTAGGGGATCAGAGTGGGGTCTTAAAACAGTCCATGGATGGGGTAGCAGGAGTCAATAGGCACATCACAAGGAGTTTACACATTTCCCTTTGGAATATGGTATTGCACATCAGAAACGTTTGTTTTGCGCATCTGGGAGGCATTTAAGCAAACCTAGTGTTGTGTCTGTGTGTCAATTGTGTAAGAGGGAGGAAAGTACTGCAAATGAAATGAAAATGCGAACATGTATGCTAATACTAATGTGAACAGTTAGGAAGGATGACAGTGGAGCAGGAAAGAATGTATATGTGAATGCTCATTGAAACGAGATAGTTCAGTAGCCAGATGTTTAATAATCGTTTTAGGGTTCCAATATCTCTTCAGCCCTCAATCTTTCATAATCGATTGTCAGCTCTCTGGTCAACACCCGATGTAATATGAGATTCGTAGTAATTCCCAGAAGTAGACACGGCTACCAAGCACGAAGAGTTAAAAACACACATTTATACAATAAAACATCTTGATAACAGATGATTAAACAATACACTCATAACAGAATTAACTATAATACAATCAAACCTGGCGCCCTGAATAAGTCAAGAGCGGGCGAAAGTCCCAGGTGACCGGGCTTATTGTGGCTGGCCGTCTAGGGTTGCTTCGCCGCCAGGGGACCACACTGTTCCTTAATTCTATTTTCGCCTCACATTTCAAATACATTTCGGTTCCCTATTTCGGGCCTCGGACCAATAGGAGTGAGAGCTACTCAGCCTTTTAACTCCCCAGCCAATCCCCATTTCAGTGACGTTGTACCGGGTTGCGGGAGTTTTAAATGAACATTGGTTTTTGGCCGGCTCCCCCAAGTCACGGAGGATCGTGACAATCATATAAACAACTAAGAAATATGATGCTTGTAGGCAAAAGCAGGCACACAGTGAGTCAGAAAAAAGAAGTCAGCACTGTAGTATAAGCGGGAGCACATAACATGCTGAAGGTTTATAGGTAATTTGTTTGTTCCAGCATGAGACCAGGATATAAGGCTAATATAAGGGAGAACCCTGTTTATGCACTGTGGTCATGCTATCAGACAGGATTTTTCACATAGGCAACACACACAATCTACACACGACAAATAATTAAATAATTATTACACTTGGCAGACTTGTCACATATACATCACACTCTACAAAATCTTCAATATGTTATGATTTTACCATCAAAATTTAAAGCTATACACCATCATTTTTAAGCACTTTGCCAACAATTGACATTTGCAAACATATCTATATAGGCTAAAAACCTCCCATTGGACCAATATGTTAATAATGCAGATGTGTCATACACACCCCTCTCTATAATATATTACAATATGTTATGATTTTATTGTGTCAATTTAAAGATACAGAGCTCCAAATACCAATACACTGATTACTTACATATACTATATAATCATTTGAAATAATGATATTAAAAAAATCTCCCACTGGACCAACATCTTGTCAATGCAAATGTGTCATACACATTCCCCTATATGATATATTACAATATTGTATGATTTTACTGTGGAAATTTAAAGATATAGATCTCCAAATACCAATAAACTGATTACATACCGACACTATTTAATCATTCGAAATAATTATATTTTAAACATCTCCCATTGGATCAATATTTTATCAATGCAGATGTGTCATACACATTCCCCTATATGATATATTACAATATGGTATGATTTTACTGTGGAAATTAAAAGATATAGAGCGCCAAATACCAATACACTGATTACTTACAGATACTATGTAATCATTTGAAATATTGATATTATAAAAATCTCCCACTGGACCAACATCTTGTCAATGCAGATGTGTTATATGTATGCCCATCTATGATATCTATAAATATGGTATGATTTTACTGTGGAAATTTAAAGATATAGAGCTCCATATACCAATACACTGATTACTTACAGACACTATTAAATCATTCGAAATAATTATATTTTAAACATCTCCCATTGGATCAATATTTTATCAATACAGATGTCTCATACACATTCCCCTATATGATATATTACAATATGGTATGATTTTACTGTGGAAATTTAAAGATATAGAGCTCCATATACCAATACACTGATTACTTACAGACACTATTTAATCATTCAAAATAATTATATTTTAAACATTTCCCATTGGATCAATATTTTATCAATGCAAATGTGTCATACACATTCCCCTATATGATATATTACAATATTGTATGATTTTACTGTGGAAATTTAAAGATATAGAGCTCCAAATACCAATAAACTGATTATATACCGACACTATTTAATCATTCGAAATAATTTTATTTTAAACATCTCCCATTGGATCAATATTTTATAAATGCAGATGTGTCATACACATTCCCCTATATTATATATTACAATATGGTATGATTTTACTGTGGAAATGTAAAGATATAGAGCTCCAAATACCAATAAACTGATTATATACCGACACTATTTAATCATTCGAAATAATTATATTTTAAACATCTCCCATTGGATCAATATTTTATCAATGCAAATGTGTCATACACATTCCCCTATATGATATATTACAATATGGTATGATTTTACTGTGGAAATTTAAAGATATAGAGCTCCAAATACCAATAAACTGATTATATACCGACACTATTTAATCATTCGAAATAATTATATTTTAAACATCTCCCATTGGATCAATATTTTATCAATGCAAATGTGTCATACACATTCCCCTATATGATATATTACAATATTGTATGATTTTACTGTGGAAATTTAAAGATATAGAGCTCCAAATACCAATAAACTGATTATATACCGACACTATTTAATCATTCAAAATAATTATATTTTAAACATCTCCCATTGGATCAATATTTTATCAATGCAGATGTGTCATACACATTCCCCTATATTATATATTACAATATGGTATGATTTTACTGTGGAAATTTAAAGATATAGAGCTCCAAATACCAATAAACTGATTATATACCGACACTATTTAATCATTCGAAATAATTATATTTTAAACATCTCCCATTGGATCAATATTTTATCAATGCTGATGTGTCATACACATTCCCCTATATGAAATATTACAATATGGGATGATTTTACTGTGGAAATTTAAAGATATAGAGCTCCAAAAACCAATACACTGATTACATACAGATACTATTTAATCATTTGAAATAATGATATTAAAAAAATCTCCCACTGGACCAACATCTTGTCAATGCAAATGTGTCATACACATTCCCCTATATGATATATTACAATATTGTATGATTTTACTGTGGAAATTTAAAGATATAGATCTCCAAATACCAATAAACTGATTACATACCGACACTATTTAATCATTCGAAATAATTATATTTTAAACATCTCCCATTGGATCAATATTTTATCAATGCAGATGTGTCATACACATTCCCCTATATGATATATTACAATATGGTATGATTTTACTGTGGAAATTAAAAGATATAGAGCGCCAAATACCAATACACTGATTACTTACAGATACTATGTAATCATTTGAAATATTGATATTATAAAAATCTCCCACTGGACCAACATCTTGTCAATGCAGATGTGTTATATGTATGCCCATCTATGATATCTATAAATATGGTATGATTTTACTGTGGAAATTTAAAGATATAGAGCTCCATATACCAATACACTGATTACTTACAGACACTATTAAATCATTCGAAATAATTATATTTTAAACATCTCCCATTGGATCAATATTTTATCAATACAGATGTCTCATACACATTCCCCTATATGATATATTACAATATGGTATGATTTTACTGTGGAAATTTAAAGATATAGAGCTCCATATACCAATACACTGATTACTTACAGACACTATTTAATCATTCAAAATAATTATATTTTAAACATTTCCCATTGGATCAATATTTTATCAATGCAAATGTGTCATACACATTCCCCTATATGATATATTACAATATTGTATGATTTTACTGTGGAAATTTAAAGATATAGAGCTCCAAATACCAATAAACTGATTATATACCGACACTATTTAATCATTCGAAATAATTTTATTTTAAACATCTCCCATTGGATCAATATTTTATAAATGCAGATGTGTCATACACATTCCCCTATATTATATATTACAATATGGTATGATTTTACTGTGGAAATGTAAAGATATAGAGCTCCAAATACCAATAAACTGATTATATACCGACACTATTTAATCATTCGAAATAATTATATTTTAAACATCTCCCATTGGATCAATATTTTATCAATGCAAATGTGTCATACACATTCCCCTATATGATATATTACAATATGGTATGATTTTACTGTGGAAATTTAAAGATATAGAGCTCCAAATACCAATAAACTGATTATATACCGACACTATTTAATCATTCGAAATAATTATATTTTAAACATCTCCCATTGGATCAATATTTTATCAATGCAAATGTGTCATACACATTCCCCTATATGATATATTACAATATTGTATGATTTTACTGTGGAAATTTAAAGATATAGAGCTCCAAATACCAATAAACTGATTATATACCGACACTATTTAATCATTCAAAATAATTATATTTTAAACATCTCCCATTGGATCAATATTTTATCAATGCAGATGTGTCATACACATTCCCCTATATTATATATTACAATATGGTATGATTTTACTGTGGAAATTTAAAGATATAGAGCTCCAAATACCAATAAACTGATTATATACCGACACTATTTAATCATTCGAAATAATTATATTTTAAACATCTCCCATTGGATCAATATTTTATCAATGCTGATGTGTCATACACATTCCCCTATATGAAATATTACAATATGGGATGATTTTACTGTGGAAATTTAAAGATATAGAGCTCCAAAAACCAATACACTGATTACATACAGATACTATTTAATCATTTGAAATAATGATATTATAAAAATCTCACACTGGACCAACATCTTGTCAATGCAGATGTGTTATATGTATGCCCATCTATGATATCTATAAATATGGTATGATTTTACTGTGGAAATTTAAAGATATAGAGCTCCATATACCAATACACTGATTACTTACAGACACTATTTAATCATTTGAAATAATTATATTTTAAACATTTCCCATTGGATCAATATTTTATCAATGCAAATGTGTCATACACATTCCCCTATATGATATATTAGTGGGGATAATTCAAACCTGTTTGTTTTTTTCCTAAGTTAAACTGAAATTTTATCTCCAAAATCAACTTTAGTGAGTCGACCCATATGAATCAAATAAAGTCCCCCCAAAAATAAATAAATAAGTGCAGTTAACTTTATTATAGGCTTGAGTCCAAAAAAAGTTTAGTTGTCCTTTAAGGCGTTTGTTGATATAAACAAATGAGACTGTTTTTATTTATTAATATTTATTTCTTTATATTTGCTTTCAGACATAGAAACAAACAAAACAAAACAGGTGAGAGAACGACAAAACAAGGGCTTCGCTAGGTTACAACAGTAACAACCTCTTGACAGTATACAGTGAGTACAATTTATCAACATGAGGATTGGTTCAGTTGGAAGGTTATCCGCACCGTATCGGTGTCTCAGTTCTGTAGGTTGTCTTGTTCTCGTAGTTAGAGTTCAGAGTTAAGAACATTGGGAGTAGTGAGAATGGGTGGGTGATGGGGGTGAGCCTCCCCTCAGATTATCGATTGGGCAGAATTGGACCACAACGTATACATGTTTGTATTTGTGGCTAGTGATCCATTTGGGGCATAATGTAGCTTTTCCATTTGTAGATTATAGTGAATTAAATGATAGAGTTCTGGAGTGGATGGAATGGTTGTAGACTTCCAGTATATAGCCAGTAGGGTTTTTGCGGCTAGCAGGATGTGGCCTCCCCTCAGATTAACAATTGGGCAGAATTGGACCACATCGTATGAATTTTTTGTATTTGTGGCTAGTGATCCATTTGTGGCATAATGGAACTTTTCCATTTGTAGATTCTAGTGAATTAATTGATAGAGTTCTGGAGTGGATGGCATGGTTGTAGACTTCCAGTTTCTAGCCAGTAGGGTTTTTGCTGCTATCAGGATCTGGCCGATTAGGATTTTTTTCAATTTTCAGCAATGCTTTTGGAAAATGTGCAGTAATGCTAATTCAGGAGATTGTTGTAGGGGGACAACAATCATCGTTGTTTCCTTGATGATAGCAAAGGTGTTGTACCAGTAACTCTGTATGTGTGGACAGGCTCTCTAGGTATGCAGCATAGACCCTGTGAAGTGGCATAAGCGCCAGCATGCGTTTGAGGAAGTTGGGTAGAGTTTCGCCATCTTGCTTGGGTGCCATCGGGTGATCATGTAGGGGTTTTTAGTAGCTTGGTTCCAGTTCTCTAGGGTGATCTCACGCCCCACCTCTCTTTCCCATGCAGTTTGGAAAGATGGTTTGGCGAGGGTAGGTGGCTGTAGTATCGTATTGCAGCAAACTGATAATGTTTTTTTCATTGTTGAGATTGATTTGACGAAGGAAGGAGTCTATCTGCTCCTTTTGAGGTGGATGTTTGCTATCACAGTCGCTCAGGTTGTACAAGGATGCATAGTACTGGCCAAAAGCATCTGGGATCGCCACTGGGTTCATAACATTGGATTCCGCAGAGGTGAAAAGACATGGTATTGCTTTCTTTGCTTCTTTAGAAAACTGGAAGTTGTTGATAGGTAGGTGTACAATTATGTATCTTCCTTTGGGGTCTTTTTTGACTTTTGAGATAGTGAGGGCTTGGGAATCATGTAGCCACATCGATTCTCCTGCTTTTTGGCGGCATGGAAAACAGTAGAGAAATGTTTGGTATAAACAGAGGGGGATTTTATTTCTGGCAAAATGGGTTTCTTGTGCGCAGATAATGTGGGATTTCGACGCTTCTTCGAACAGTAGTCGCCTTTTATGGGGAGTGTTAAGTCCTTTAACATTGATGGACCTGCATTTAAGTCTCATTGTGTGTGGTACGTGTGTAGCTCTTTTGAAAGGCATTTTGTGGATGTATAGTACTCACATTTTGGGAGAAATTGATGGCCAGTTGTTGAGATATCCTGACCATGGGGGGTTGCTGTGATAGCTACAAGCGGTCTCTGGGTTCCATGGTGGAGAGGGTGAGGCTCAGGAGGTGGTATGGTATAGAATAATTGAAAGATTGCATAGCACTATTTGTAATTAGGCATAATAGACACACTATAGCAATAGGTATCAGACATTATATGATAGTTTACGACTTATAGGGAATGAGTGCGTGTTAATAAAAGCAGCAAACATGTCTAGGTATGTTTCAAGAGGATTCCCATTAATGAGTAACACGTTATCTAACTTTTTAGAGGTAGCGTACATTGAATTGCTTGTGTGAACACTATAGTCCTAGTGCAATACCTGAATATTGGACAAATGAACAACATAGAACTGATCAGGTATTAACGAGGGTCAACTCAAAACTTAGTAGTGACTGAGGGGCGACGGGGGGCCGCATACTTATCATCAGGGGTTAACGAGAACCTGAAGGTGTTAAGGCGGCCAGGGTCCATTCTCTGGCAAGATGCTTCTTTTTAGGCTGGCAGTTTTCTGAAGCTTCCGAGACTGTCCCAAAGTTTGAGCTGTTTAACCCCTTAGTGACATGACTTTTTTGGCTTGTCCGACGCTTGGTGACATGGGCTGTTTTAACATTTCTGAGCAGTTTGTGTTTTGCTGTAATTTATTTCTGTCTCATTTAGTGTACCCGCACAAACTATATATCGTTTTTATCGTCATAAGAAGGGCTTTCTTTTGATACCATTATTTTGATAATAGCATATAATTTGATGTAAAAAAAATAATAAAATATGGCAAAAAAATTGAAAAAATTATTTTTTTATGACTTTTATTTGAAAAATCGTATACTCATGTACAAGAGACAACAAAAAAACACTGCTAAAAAGTTTCTAATATATGTCCTGAGTTCAGAAATAGCCCATGTTTTTATGTTTTTGTGCTTTTTTATTCATGTTACAGGGCCAGAACTATAAGTGGTGCAAAGCTATTTTAAAATCCCTTCTTTCAAAATTAGCGATAGTGACATTGTAACACTGATTTCTGTACTAAATCCATGAATGACCCCCAACATGTACATATTTTTGAAAACTAGACAACTCAGGGCATTTAACTTGGGGTATTTTGACACATTTCATGTAGCCATTTTACCACCAATCTATGCCAAAGTTTGCAGCAAAAAATCTTTTTTTTAAATTTTTCACATATATTGCAATTTAGGTAAACATTACCTTAAAATGTGAAGGGGTATTTCCAAATAACACCTCAATATGTGTTCAGCAACATCTCCTGAGTACAGGGATACCACCCATGCATAGGTTTGTTGGTTTGTTTTGGGGCTAAAAGGCCACATTTAGGGGGTGCGCATTTTGGTTTTCCAACTTGGAATTCTGACATGCAGAAAACTTGTGCCCATGTCCCATTTGGGACATTTTTGAAGCCAGAAAGTGTATTCTACCCCACAAAACCATATATTTTTTTAAACTAGACACCCTAGGGTATTTCAAATGGTAGTATTTTAACACTTTCCATGCACTAATTATACTACCAGCCTATGTCAATGTTTTAGGTAGTAATTTTGTTTCACATACATTGAACTTTGGGCATGAATTCACAGATCCTGTTATATGTCAGTGCCAAACAACACCTCAATATGTGTTCAGCAACATCTCCTGAGTACAGGGATACCACCCATGTATAGGTTGGTTAGGTTATTTGGGGGTTAAAAGGCCACATTTGAGAGGTGCGCTTTTTGGTTTTCCAACTTGGAATTCTGACGTGCAGAAAACCTGCGCCCATGTCCCATTTGGGACATTTTTGAAGCCAAAAAGTGTATTCTATCCCACAAAACCATATATTTTTGAAAACTAGACACCCTAGGGTATTTCAAATGGTAGTATTTTAACACTTTCCATGCACTAATTATACTACCAGTCTATGTCAATGTTATGGATAGTAATTTTTTTTCACATACATAGTACTTTGGGCATGAATTCACAGATCCTGTTATATGTCAGTGCCAAACAACACCTCAATATGTGTTCAGCAACATCTTCTGAGTACAGGGATACCACCCATGTATAGGTTGGTTAGGTTATTTGGGGGTTAAAAGGCCACATTTGAGAGGTGCGCTTTTTGGTTTTCCAACTTGGAATTCTGACGTGCAGAAAACCTGCGCCCATGTCCCATTTGGGACATTTTTGAAGCCAAAAAGTGTATTCTACCCCACAAAACCATATATTTTTGAAAACTAGACACCCTAGGGTATTTCAAATGGTAGTATTTTAACACTTTTCATGCACTAATTCTACCACCAGCCTATGTCAATGTTATGGATAGTAATTTGTTTTTCACATTCATTGTACATCGGGCATGAATTCACAGATCCTATTATGTGTCAGTGCCAAACAACACCTTAATATGTGTTTAGCAACATCTCCTGAGTACAGGGATACCACCCATGTGTAGGTTAGTTAGATTATTTGGGGGCTAAAAGGCCACGTTTAGGGGGGGATGCATTTCCAACTTGGAATTTTGACATGTAGTCAGCCTGCGCCCATGTTCCATTTGGGACACTTTTGAAGCCTGTCAAAGTATTTTACCCCATAAAACCATATATTTTGGAAAACTAGACATCCTAGGGTATTTAAAATTGTGGTATTTTAACACTTTCCAAGTGCTAATTCTACCACCAACCTATGTCAAAGGGATGGGATGTCATTTTTTCCCCACACACATTGTAGTTCAGGCAGGAATTTTCAGATTCTGGTATTTGCCACTGCCAACCAACACCTCAATATGTGTTCAGCAACATCTCCTGAGTACAGGGATACCCCCCATGCATAGGTTTGTTGGTTTGTATTGGGTCTAAAATTCCACATTTAGGGGGTGCGCAATTCCAACCTGGAATTTTGACATGTAGTCAGCCTGCGCCCATGTTCCATTTGGAACATTTTTGAAGCCGTCCAATGAATTTTACCCCATCAAACCATATATTTTTGGAAAATAGACATCCTAAGGTATTTCAAATGGTGGTATTTTAATACTGTATAGGTACTAATTCTACCACCAGCCTTTGTAAAAGTTTGTGGTAGTACTTTTTTGGGAGTTTTTTTTCCCACATGCATTGTACTTCAGGCATGAATTCACAGATTCTGGTATATGTCACTGCCAAACAACAACCCAATATGTGTTCAGCAACATCTCCCGAGTACAGGGATAGCACCCATGCATAGGTTTGTTGGTTTGTTTTTGGCTAGAAGGCAACATTTGTGAGATGCGCATCTCAAAATTCCAACTTGGAATTGTGACATGTAGTCAACCTGCGTCCGTGTCCTTTATGGGATATATCTTTGAAGCCAGCCAATGTAATTTACCCCCACCAAACCATATATTTTTTTATCGGTAGACCCCCATCACTACTTGTGGCAAGGGCTCAGCAGCCACCGATACATCGCTAGATGATGTATCAGAAAGCTGAATAGGGTCAAAATCGAACCCTGAGTCCGCGGCCTCAGAATCAGTGCGTAAGCAGTGATCTCGAGCAAAGAAGGGGTTAATAGCTCTTAGAAGAGCCTATCTAGTACTGTAATACATTACAGTACAAATAAATTAATCCATAAAACAGTGCAGACAGCAAAACATACTGTTGCTGTGCAGGATTACTGCTTACACAGTGATGAATGGCAGGGAAGGGGTTAATACACAGTGAAAGACTTTCATAAAACCTGCTAATTTTATAAAATGTTATTTTATATCACTAATACTGATCTGTCTCTTTCCGTCACAAAAATGTAAGTGAGGAGAGGGAGGCAGATCAATATTTGTGAATATTGATCCGATTAATTTTGATCTGACCAGGGCGAATGGTGAGCTTAATTGAGAAATCACCAAACCGCCTTTTCCACTAATTCGCTGTTACTGATCGCTATGCGCTCAGGCAGCTTAAAAAAAAAAACTCAAATATTTTTACTTTACATGTAATCCCCTAGCGGGTATGTGTAAAAAAAAATAAATAAAAAATATGCAGACAGATAAAAATTGCTTTGGCGTCAATATCATTGCGTAAGCAGTGATCGACGGCAAATAAGGGGTTAATAACTCTTAGAATAGCCTTTTTAGTACTGTAATAAATTACAGTACAAAAAAATTAACCCCTAAAAAATGCACAAACAGCAAAAATAAATGCGCTGATGTGCACGATCACTGCTTATGCAAGATCAGTGGCAGGGAAGGGGTTAAACGCAGGGAATTGCTTTAATAAATTTTTTTTTATTGTTTTATTATTTGTGTGTTGTGTATTTATTGTTTTTTTTAACTTTTACTTACTTTTAGAACTTTGATCTGTCTCTCTCCCTCACTAAAAAAAATGTGAGGAGAGGGAGACAGATCATAACTGGTCAGATCAATATAGAGTTAATATTGATCTGACCAGTCAGTGGGGATGTTCAGGAGAGCATCCCCACTGCCTGTCAGTGTGCCTGGCAGTCACTGATTGCCTCTGTGAAGAGGCAATCGTGTGACAGCCAGAGAGCACAGGAAGCAGGAACTTCCTGCCTCCTGTGCTCTTGCCCTTAGAAGGGCAGCGCCATCTTGGTCACTTAGTGACCAAGATCGTGCATTTTTTTTTTGTGTTTCTGATTGCCTCTACTTGCGAGGCAATCAGGAACACTTTCTGAGCATAGGAAGCGAAAAATTCGCTTCCTATGCTCATTTTTTAAATGCCCGCGTTTTAAAGGCACTGTGCCTTTAAAACCGGCATTTCGATCGCTCTCCGGAGCGATCGAAATGCCGACGGGCATTTTTTTTAGCATTGTACGATGCTTCCACACGGAAGCATCGTTACAATGCCCTTAGAGCACTGAAAGCGGAAAAACTCCGCTTTCAGTGCTCGTTTTGACACAGGACGGACTAGGTCCGTCCTGTGTCACTAACGCCTCGGCACACAGGACGGACCTAGTCTGTCCTGTGTCGCCAAGGGGTTAAGGATGAGAGAGCTGCGTAGATCCATATGCTGGTGAACGGGTCAGAGGGATCCTCTCTTTTTTCTGGTTTCTGGTGTTTCTTTGTTATGCCATTGATGGAGTGATTTCAGGTAGTTGTAGGAGTATGTATATATGCTGTAATCAGGAGTAATGTTCTCCGGAAATTCTCTAAAGTAATAGTATTACTTTACTGAGAGGGTAGTGGGTAGTGGATGTATGGAATAGTCTTCCAGACTAGATGGACGGAATAGTTCTTATCTTCCGACACATTCCATATTATTAATGTTGAAACCAGTTGGTATTCGGGCCATATCCGGATGGATATGGATGGAAGATGGCTATCAGAACGTGCCATAAGATGTCAGCACACGTCCCTCCAAGTTTATGTTTTTAAATCATACTACCCTACTACTAATGTTGACCCAAGTTTGAATTCGGGATATATACGGTAGATGATTAATGTATGAAGGCCATCAGAACACGGTATTATTTGTTCTTTATATGTTATTAAGGGTATGGAACATACCGTTATAGATGACGTGGAGGAGAACCCAGCGAACCTTTCTTGCTCTTCCGGAAGAATGTTCTCTTCTTCTGGTTCGCTTGCTGGGTACGCCACCATGTATCCAAACCTTGTGCACATCTCCCCCATAGACTGTGCTTTCGGTGTGAATGGTGGCGCTAATGCACCCTCTTCAAGTTGTTTCCAATCTATGGACTGAAAAAAGGGGTGCACTCTAATAATGGTAGCTTTTTCCAGACGCTGTCTATCGCAGTGCAGCAGCAAAGTGCGTATGACAGCCTTGGTGTCAGGGCTAATGCCGTCTGGAAAGGTGAGCCTGTTGTTAAGTACTGCTGACAAAAGTACTGTGCTACCATTGTTACTGAAGGGGAACTTTCCAGTTGACATTTGGAATACGATAATGCCCAGGGTCCACCAGTCAATGGCTGGCCTCCTCTACGCCTGCGCCTGAGACGATTGGCAAATGTTCGCATCCTCTCTCCCAGATTCTGAAAGAATCATTGGATCCTACGTCTGAGAGGAACGCGTTGCACAGGAGTTTCTTCCACGACTGGTTCTTCCCAGCATGTTCGTCTTACGCGAACCTCGGGTTCTTCCTTCCTCCTTAGGCAGTTCCATACCCTTCTAGCCTTCCTATCTCCGATGTTACTCATTTTAATAGAATAATAATAATAATATCGCTACCGCTCGCTCAAACTCCAAAAGTCGCTACCTTGTCGCTTCGCAGCTCAAAGGGAACTAATAAATGATTGGCAGATGGGTCCTTTTATACACTGTTTTTATGACATCACAGCCACACCCACCTATTGTGATGTGCGAGGCCACACCCATCACCATATATGGTCATGCCACACCACCTGCAGTGATGTGCTAGGCCACACCCATCTCCATATATGGTCATGCCATACCCACCTGCAGTGATGTGCAAGGCCCCACCAACCTCCAGTGATGTGCTAGGCCACACCCAACTCCATATATGGTCATGCCACACACCTGCTGTGATGTGCTAGGCCACACCCAACTACAGTGAGGTTCTAGGTCACAGCCACCTCCAAATAATGCTCTAGGTCCTAGGCGGCCCTCCAGTTGTTTCTGAACTACAAGTACCATAATTCCCTGTCATTCTAGAATGCTGGTGGAGAATTATGGGGTTTGTAGTTCTGAAGCGGTTGGAGACCTAGGCTCTAGATCATCACCATGGGCATCCATGGGACACACACACACAAAATGGGTCACTTGCCCCTTCCCTTTAGAAATTAGACCTGCAGCAAGGGAGGGAGAAGCAGTTGGCTCGGTAGGTTTGGTTAACTAAATACAGAGATCATAAAATACACCTGTCAGACAGGGAATATCAGCAAAAACATGTTTATTTCATTGTATACACCCCCTTGTCAGAGTGGTATGGTCTGCTCTCTCAGGGCTGTCTTTACCACAGAGCAAAGAGGGGAAACGTCCCTGAGTTCAGTCCCACTGCAGGGTCCACTGACTCTGCTACTTGAGCCCTATAGTATCTGAATCCTTTATTTATATTGTCATTGCCAGGGTGGATGACATTATACTGGTTTATATTATTATTCATTTTATTCTTTCCCTCACTCACCACTAAACCCCTCTCATCATCAACAATCATCACCATGTCTGAGGTTAGCTACTAGCGCGCTGAAGCAATCATGCACTCTGCAAGGTTAACATAAAAATACATAACAATGTCTTCTATAACAAACCCGAGTTTAAAAAAAAAGTATGTCTGGTAACCATAGTGGATTCTTAGTACTTCCTATTAGGACTTCTATAATTTCCTACGGTATCCATGGTAATTGCGCCACATTCCACCTGGCAACGTTAGATTACAGTACAGCACTTCCTGTTAATAAAGAGTACTGCTTGTAACCATCCAGTGGTAACAGAATGCTGCAGTGTTTTAGCGACAAGGAGATATACACTGCCGTATAGTATTTTATAACAGTCTGGTAGGGTTACACTGCAACACTATGCATTACCAGCAGGGAGTGTTACACTGCAGTGCGGTACTATTCTGTACTGGTAGGGAGTCATATGTCGCACTGCAGCTACACACTCCCAGCGCAAACTGAAACGCAGACGTAACATCCGGTCTGGCAGGTCACATGGTTCTCGGGTGTGGTTTCCAGGGGAGACAAAGCGTCACTAAGCAACTGCTCGTAGTATGCGTTATTCATGAGGTGACGTAACGACGCACGGCACGCACACTAGCAGCGCGTGACATCAGCACGGGTGAGGCCGGTTCAAAAGACGGAAAAAAAGGTAACGGCAGAGCTCGCGAGGCGGATAGACACGGTTACCAGGGGTCAAATACGTACTGCTCCACATACCCCAGCTTTTCCCCCTCGATCCTCAGATAATCGCACATTCTTGTGAAGAAGGGAAGGCAGCGTGCCCTAGCGACCTCCTCCATACCAGCCGCCTCCCCCCACTCTCCATCCTCCTAAGTAATTTACCCCGTTTCTCTCCTTATTAGCCACATCGTGAAATCGTGTAAAATATCCTAGCTTAGAGAACGTCAATTTTCATATTGGGTTTCAACCCTCTTAGTGGCTCTTTATTTTATTTCTTATCCCGCACCTAATTCTAGTCTGATGCCTCTTTTATGCACTACGCCCAAAAATCCAGTGCCTCCCTTGCTCAAATCCTAATCTAATTCACTCACTCTCCTTTACCTGTATGATGCCCCTCGGTTTCTCCGATCGAACCGTATCATACTTCTCCTCTGTCATCAATATAATGCGCTTCCTTTCTATTCTTCACCCCATATAACGCCCTTCCTTTCTCTTCTATTCCTTCTCATCCCATACTATCCAAATCTTGAATTAATTTTGGCCCTCAATCCTTGGTCCATTATTTTCTCCTATCTCCATTTTAGTGCCATCCTTTTTTAATTTAATGGTGTGTCCCCCACCCAACACACACTTTCTCTCCTTATACCCAACGTGAAGCGTCTCTTTCTACTCCGTGCCTCTCATTCAAAATGTTTTTTCTACTTTCCACAATTCTATGCAGCTCTTAAATGCTGTTCCTCAACATCCATTTACCCTTACTTCCAGGTGACTAATCACATCTCCTTATTCACACCAATGTGCTGTCCCTATATTTCACCACACATTATTTAATTCCCCAATCCAGTATTTTTTAAATCTGTCACATGTGTGCTTGTTCCCATGTCCTATTAGGTGTCCCTTTTCATAACCCCTCTCATTTGTTACTGAAGCTTGTGATTCCTCTTTCAAACCTCCTGTGTGTTGTATCTGTAGTAATATATTTTGTTATTCTTTTGCAGACAATGGCAGTTAATGTTTATTCCACGTCCGTGACCAGTGACAATTTGAGTCGTCATGATATGCTTGCATGGATCAATGAATCTCTGCAACTTAATTTGACTAAGATAGAGCATCTCTGCTCAGGTAAATGCATGGTTTTATTAAATCACTGAGTTTTTTTTATTTTCTTAAATACATTTTGTGTGAAGCTTAACAGCAGCAGACTTGGTCCTCCAGTCAGTGGTACAATGCTAATCAGATTGTGTTCTGTTTTTACAGGTAGTGCTTATTGTCAGTTCATGGACATGCTTTTCCCAGGATCTGTAACACTGAAGAAAGTGAAATTTCAAGCTAAATTAGAGCATGAGTACATCCAGAACTTTAAAGTCCTGCAGGCTGGCTTCAAAAAAATGGGTGCTGACAAAGTAAGTTTGAGTCATTCAGTTCTGCTCCCAGCCTACGTTATTAATCCTTTCATAGTGAAAACTAGTAGAGAGTCTGATGTGTGATTTGAAATTGCTTCATGTTGGTTGTAAAAATGTTATTTTATACAATATGACCTCTAAGCACCCTTTCTGGGTACTTAATGGACACATTCCTTAAAAGATCTTTCTTTGAGAACCTCTTGGATCCCCTTTATCTAAGTAAAGGAAACTCTGTTTTCATAGGAAATATAACGTTCACTTGCAAATGATGTTAACTACAATAGTGTAGCCACTTTTTAATGTTTTATATTTAGTTCTAGTGCTTCTCATGTGAAAGAGCTGGATTAAAACAAAAGTTTAGTAATGACTGCTAAAATATGTCTTTATGGTTTAGAAACTTGCAGATTATACATATGATCTTGATTTAAATAGAATATTGACAGTCTAGATAACAGTCTGTGATCAGGTGTGCATTAATTGCACGGCGTAATAATAATCATAATCGTCATCTCCTCGGCTGGTGGTGTGTTTGGTGTCAGACTCTGAGCACCAATCAGTGCTGCCAGGAGCAGCATCTCTATCCTATATTAAGCAGGTGCATGTATCTTTATCAAACATTTGCAGACACCTAAAAATACAATTTTTATTTGAATCCTGTACTAAAATGGGTTTTGAGTCTAGAATCTAGGTTCTTTCTGTCTGGTTTTTTTTTTTTTTAAGGATAAATGCTGGGTAGTTGTTGGCCCAGTGTTCATATAGATCTATGCTTTTGGCATGGATAGGTCATCAATGCTCCAAATACACTGTGTGTACCAACATAATATCTGGTGCGCATGCGCTGTGTGCTACTCATTCTCTTTACTCATGAGCCAAGAGTTGGTAGCCAAGTGGCAGATCTGTGAATTCTATGTAAAGTTTCAGACCAATTATTGTATGATTTTGTGTATGTGGGTTCCTGGAAATCTTATTTAACATGTTTTCATTCCAGATAATTCCAGTGGACAAGTTGGTGAAAGGAAAGTTTCAGGACAACTTTGAATTTGTGCAGTGGTTTAAAAAGTTTTTTGATGCAAACTACGACGGTAAAGATTATGATCCTGTGGCTGCTCGTCAAGGACAGGAATCTGCTCCCATGCCAATGCTGTCTGCGCCTGTGATAAACAAGCCCAAGAAACCCCTGAGCTCCGTAAACTCAGGTACATTGACGTACTGCAGCGCTTTTATTGGGGCCTGTGTTGTCGTCACCACCCACCCACACACCTCACAGTGTTTCCTAATGAAAGTGTAGTAAATGGGTTTATATGTACACCTACAGTGCATTATGGGAAATCTGTTCACAGCCCTGGCATGGTTGGTTCATATCTGTATATCTGTGTTGAAGCTATACGTTTTAAGATATATTTTATAGTGTGTTTTACTAGCAATTTGGGAAAAACACAATGTACAGGTTTTCATTCCTGTGAAAAAAATGTTGTTAACTACATTTGAAGAACTGCCGCATCGCACTTGGTGCCATATTCCTGCTAATAGTACGCCATCTAATAGGTTTTCTTGCTATCGGTGTGGGTATCTGTTAATAGAGTGCTAATGTAGCTCTCTAGAAGTGTTGACAGACGGTTTGTGATGCTTTTCCAACAAGGTCAGGTCCATTTGCACAGCCTGTGATCCCAGAACAGAATGGGAAATGTGCTCCACAGTTTCCACCCTGCAAAGAACCAGTAGATTTCCAAGATAATGTTTCAGGATAATATTTCAGGCTGTTTTGAATTGATTGCATTGGTTTTTGATACTTGATACCTGTGTGCATCACAGATAATGTAGTCCATAATCGCTGCAGTGTTAAAGGAAATGATTGCTACTCTTTTGCACAGTTGATATTGTGACTTAAAATGTCGTGACTGGCAAACCGTCTAGTGTCCCTAAATTGGTATGTCATTTTGACAATACATTCCAGTTTGTCCTTTGACTTGCAGGTCAGTAGAGTATCTTCCACAAGGCACTCGCATAGGGGGTATTCAAGCACACTTCTGGTGCTCCAAACATTTTTTGCTCTCTCCCCCACAGTTCAGCAAGCTTAAGCTCCTTCCAATTAATCAGGGTGGTGGGGTGATTGGGCATTTAATGTGTGTGCAATGTTGATGATGGGGCATGTTGTAGTTGTGCAATGTGAGTGGGGGGGTGCCTAGGGCAGCACAAAACCAAGATACACCACTGTTGCAGGTGCCATGCTTCCTTAGGAAGCAGGTGACCAGTCTGGTCGGAGACTGTTTCTCTGCTACTGCAGGGGGGGGGACACACACACCTTAATTCGGTCCGCTCTGCTAATCCTATGCGCAATGAAGGTGTCTCTCTGCGTTGGTGATCCCAAGAAAAAGCAGACTCACCTCTGACTGGTTGTGTGTGTGCGGACACTGCCACTGAGCTCCAGACCTGCTTTGAGACTCAGCAGAGAGCAAACCCACATGGATCTATTAAGCTATAATTAGAGTTTACTCAGGTCAAGCAGGATTTATTTTTATTAATTTTTAAACCCTTCCTTCAGAGATTGTTAAAGATAATTTGGAGGACAATCTGCTGGGGTTCCTTGGCACTGGCTTCTGCACATATTCTGTTTGAAATTACTTGGAATACATTTAGGCCTGGTGTGTTGCACTACTGACTGGGTGCAACACACACACTTGTGCATTGTTTGAATTCTAAATCCTAACGAGCCCTACCCTCCTATGTATTGGCTGATCCCTGTTTCGTGGTGTCGGTTTATTTAGGCGAAAAAAAGGGGTTAGGCACGTCATTTTACCTCTGCATTCTTAATACATTGGCACACAGCTATTGGTGGTCTCGTTTGGAAGTTTCATTTTCAGCCTCCCATGTACTACAAACATTTTTTAAATTTTTTTTGGCTTAACATCTATAAAGCTTTGCTTTTTGATTTGCTGGAACCATATCAGAGCTGTGATCACTGGGAGTCTCTCTGGTTGTCTTGCTGTGCGGGGTCCCTATACTGTGCATTTTTGTACCGGTTTCTCTAACTGGGAACTGCTGTACCTTTTCTAGATGATGGTAATGCAACTGAAGGAAAGACTTCAAGAATGATAGCGCCAACTCCAAGTCTAAAGAAAATGGCAAGAATTGGTACATGTGTTTCTCAGAAATTGGTGGGGTCGGCTTTCCTTTTTAAAGGAACCACCGGTGAACTTGGGCTTCTTTGGATTCACGTTCCTTCTGTGTTGTGCACATCTGGTGTTAACTGTTTTGACTCTTGTTTATATGATTTATATAACTAAATCGGATCCATTTTTTTTTCTTCTTTTAAGCACCACAAAGGACTGTGCCACCTCAGAGGTCTGCACCAAATGCCAAACCAGCTTCAGGAATTGGTAAAAAGCCTGTACCTGTGGGAAATGGAGATGAGGAATCTGCAGAACTAGTCCAACAGGTAAACCTGGCACATTGGTTATGATGCACTTCTGTATATGTGACCATCAGAACAATGTCCGAATGCAAGCTAATTCACCAGTTGAGGTTACTCCTACTTGGGCTTCTGGTCCACTCTCCTACCTCCCTCAATACATAGGTAGCTGAGCCAAAGCTGGAAGAAATGGCTGAGCTAGTATGTTTCTTTACTGGTCCGTATGTCCTTCTGCCTGGTATATGTACTCCTAAATATGGTCTGGTATGATCTGTTGATTAGAGATTGGGTTTGCATTCAATTTTCTCCAATGGGAATATTATTTTAAGAGTATTTAATCCAAAATAGCTCCAGTCCTGTGAAAGGTTTACTTCTGTTTGATCTTAATGTCCCTTGTGAATGGCACGCTTTGCTTACACTGTTCAAAACATATTGCTGTCTGTAATTTTAACTTGAGTCTTCCAAGCAATTAATGTGTTGGTGTGCCAGTCATGTCCCACAGAATACTCCTAACTGAAATGAGATGCTTTACCTTCTCTCAGCAAGCGGGTTGTGTGAGATGTTCACAGCCCACTATTGGGAGTCTGGTCACTACCAGCTCTCTGAGCTGAACTGACCTGTGAAAACTATATGTAAAGTTTTATTTTTTTAATAGGACACACACTAGACAACCGTTCAAAACGTTGCTTAATCGGTCATAAATCCACTTTAGCGAAGACTTCTCAATCTTCTAAGAAGTCGTTTTTTGGGGGGGGGGGGGGGGGGGGATAGTTAATACACTCCATTTTATTTAGTCTGACTCTAGTCTAGTTCGGTAGACTGATTGGGAAAACCAGACATAATTGTTACACAAGTTGAGATATGGTGAAGTTAAATATGCTTCTCTGTAAATCTGCTATATTGTCTATTGAGTTTAACAGGGAAATTTTCATGGGTGACAAAACCTTTTGTTACTGTTAAGTCTTCAGATTAGTGCAATGTTCATGAAAGGTATCAAACACATGTCAAATCCCTTTTACTTTCTAATGTAATTGTTGCCTACCAGAAAGGTTTCTGTGCAAAATCCTTGTGTGCCTCTACTTTTCTACCGCGTTTTTTTTTTTTTTTTTTTGGGCACTGTAACAATGTAACAATTTTTTTTTCTTTGTGGGTTTACCTTTAAAAAATTACGCATGGTGAACACCTAGATGGACACTTTTCCTATAGCTAGTGAAACTATTGCTCAGATGTTTTATGTTTATTTTGTTTTTTCCAGGTAAATGTGCTGAAAATTACTGTGGAAGATCTTGAGAAGGAAAGGGATTTTTATTTTGGCAAGCTGCGAAATATTGAACTGATTTGCCAGGAGAATGAAGGCGAGAGTGATCCAGTCTTGCAAAAGATCATAGAGATTCTCTATGCCACAGATGTAAGCTTTTCCAAAGTCTATTTTACATTCTGAAAAAAACTTCCTAACAGATTCCTTCTCAAACTAATTTCCTCATAGAAAGCCTGAGTAATTTGTTCAGGCAATGGCAGTTTGTGTTGACATATTAGGGTCTGCATACCTCCAAATGGTCCTTCCTAATGCATCTATTAATATATCCCTTTTGTTTAATATTATACTGTTTATTTTAAAATTTATATAGAGACTAGAGATATATCTACCTAGTCTCCATATAATAAAATCAAATGTGTATATTTTGAAACAAAAGGAAACTAGTTTTGCAAGGTCACTGAAATCTATATGAACTGAATTAATGTTAACACTATACAAAGTTACTATCTGGTATTTCATATTGGAACCCAAATGCTTTAAGGCAATTGACTGCCTACTAACATCCATACAGCAATTTATTTACAGCATGCTAGCATATTTTATCACCATACCGATTTGTAGCCTGTGCGCTACAGCTTCCATGATACCCACATGCAAGATTATTGTAGATGCTAATCACGGCTCCCTAAATATAAGAAAAAAAAGAAAAAAATGTTTTGATTTTGAGTAAATGTTTTATTAAAGCTGCAGTGGCCCACATCTAGTGAATGACGACTGTTTAATATGTTTCCTTTCCAGGAAGGGTTCGTCATACCCGACGAAGGAGTACCCGCAGAAGATCAAGAAGAATATTAACAGAAAGCTCCTACCATGCAGTCATATTTTGAATTTTTGCCCAAATCATGTGCTTAACTGTAAAATTTCCCGTTTTATTCTTGGAGGGCTATACCTCTCACCAAGGGGTCAGCACCTCTCCTTTTTCAAAGTGCACTTTGCCAAAGTTTCACTCATTTTACAGTGGTTTAACATTTGGAGAAGTCTTCTTGTTTTGTAGCAAGGGAAGTGTTTTTAACACCTACTTCATAATGTTCTTTTTGCAGAAGAATATTTTAAAGAACTGATGAAGCATCGGTTACTGGTGTCCAAGAAAGTTAAGTTTAATGTTGCAAAATGAAGAAGAAAACCTAAAAAAAAAAAAAACTTAAAAAAAAAAAAAAGACTTAAGTTGTGGTGTTTTAGGAAAAAAGACGAGGAGAAAAATAATCTGAATTGTTCATTGTAATGTGAGGTCAGAAGTGGTGTATACAGTATACAAATGCCTTAAGGAGTTTATATATGCTTTCATATCTAAGCTCATAAAGTGTGATATGGCTTAATGAGTATATGTCTAGTTAGGAAATGGCTCATTCTGAAATGAGCCATTTATTTCTCTCAGATCCTTTAATCCTTTTGAGGGCTGGAGGGGTGATGCAGAATTCCAATGGTGTGGTTGCCCTTCTGGCACTCAAGGGGTTACTGCTTGCTAGCACTGAGACTTATCTAATCTGCAACTCCTTCTGTAATAAGGAAATGATGGTTCAGACAGTTCTACCTCTGCAGCCTGCAGTATATTACTCTGTGTGCAAAAAAAAAATGTAAACGGCTTCATTGCAGGACCACCTGACAGCCAAGAGAGGGGTAAATGTATTTAAGGAAAAATAAAATACTACTAAAATGAGATGAAATTTACTGAGGCTTAGTGGCAAACCTCTGAATGTTCAACATTTCCCCTGTTTACTTTTTTTCTTTTTCTTTTGCTAACACGTTTATTTAAGCTCATCCTTGACATGTCCTGTATTTATCTACTCTGCTGTACTCTCCATATCACTGGTTTGTTCACTCCTGGAACATGATATGTGATTTACATTTTATTCATTGGATATAGATGGTAGCCTCTAAAAGTGTGGAAAGTAACTTGTAATGCATGAAAGTAGCAAAGAGCATTCAGTTCCCATTCTTTAGTAGCCACCAATAACATTGCAGTGCTATGCTTTTCTGGTTCTCTTGTGGCCTTTTAAATATTAGTTCCTCACTTTTGTTTTCCTCCCCCTTCAATCTCTAGGTTTAATATTATAATTTTGTTTTTCTCCCTCAACATTCTCAATCTTTTTTTCTACTTTAAGCCATTTCTAAATAAAACTTCTGTATTTCAAGAGTGTACTGGATTTGTCTTCTGTTGACTCGTTACTGAAGAGTTGTTTACTTGGAGCTTGAATTCTCCTTTCATTGTGAAAGCCTCTGGGAGTATGTTTAGTGCTCATGAATGGTCGTCCAAGTACATTCCAAAAGGCCAAACAGGAGGACTTCAGAACGGACAACGTATGGCACCTAGCCAACACCAGAGAGTACACTTCTTATTTCTGAAAATGAAAATCCATCAAACTTTTGTATGTTAGATGGGGAAGAGCAGCCATGAAAGCCTTTAATGTTTACTCCTTGCACGAAAGCTGCATTGCTGACTTCAGGTGGCAGAACCCTGAAAGTGTAAAAGCCTTCTTTGTATTGCCTGGCTGCCTTCTATGTATATGTTCTCTACATAGAGTAGTATTTCCATGCTGAGCACATCAGGTTTGTGATGCTTGTAAACTTATTTTCTTTGTTTTAAGACTGCTTCCACTACTTAGGGAAGTTTAAATCTTTCTACAGAGGTAAGGATACTTCCATGGTTAGCACTGTGATGTGTCTACCGCCAGCATCAAACCAGTTTTATATAGTAGTGCTGACCTCAGCTGGGTCAATTCCGCTTCAAAGGGCCTGCTGAGGTTAATATATCTGACCCTCTACCTTCCTGAGGTCCTTACGTTGTGTGTAGGGCTACCATCCAAATGGTAATTTAACGCCAGCTTGGTAAAAATAGCTTGCAGTCGTTATTTGATTTTTTTTAAAAAATTTTTTTTTAAGAATAGGTGGCAACCCTTGGTGTTTGAAGTGGGCCATCCGTTCTTGATTTGAATGATTGTACCCTTCCAAAAATTCATTATACCTCATTTCGTGAAGGCTCGGCAGTTCTGGCAACTTTAGAAGTATATGTAAGAAATTGGAATGGTTTTATTCAGTATTTGAAAATAGATGGTGAAATGTGCTTTTATTTATCTTCATTTTCAGTAAATACCATGTGATTTATCTCTAATATAAGCTCATCTCCAAAAATTTTAGTGTTTTATTTTAAATTTTTTATGACACACAAACACACACAGATAGATATACCAGGACCAGCCCCCTGCCATAATGTAACACCATGGAAATTTGCAGGTAGGAGTTTGTGAAACCTGCAGGAGCTGTTAGTAAGTCAATGAGCAGTGACTGTTTTGCAAAAGTGGTATTTTACCATCTCAGCACAAGGGTAAGCAGAGTTTGCGCTTTCTGCTCTGCCACCTTGCACTGTGATGTCGGATCAGCGGGTGTCATGTGACATCCTGCCACTCAACAGTAGCGTGCAGGCGGTCTCTGGTCTATACCAGGTTGCAGCAGAAATCCCCCTCTCGTGCAAAGAGGTAAAACTGTGTGTGTGTGTGTCTCCTAGTGTGTTTTGTTTTTTTGCTGGCTCCTAAATCAAATTTGATACATACTGCATATCAGACATTTACATTACGATTCATAACAGTGGAGAAATTATCATTATGAAGTAGCAACAAAAATAATTTTATGGTTGGGGGTCACCACAACATGAACTGTATTAAAGGGTCGTGGCATTAGGAAGGTTGAGAACCACTGCTCTAGATGGTCGCTTTTAGTGGATTCCATCTCCCTCTCTTTTTTCTTTTTTTCCTTCCCACCCAGAAAATCAATAGGATCAAAAAAGAAATTGCATCACTCCAATAAATTATCAGTCTGTACAGTAAGAAGAAAAATAGAAAATAGTCCCAGATCCGCACAAGATATAAAGTCCTGGTGCACGGACTTTAAGATGTCTCATAAATCTTCAAATAGCAACAAAAGTGAAAGACCAGCACTCGGTTGTAAAGTGATGAATTTTTAATCACACATAGGCAACGTTTCAATCCTTGCAGATCTTTCTCAAGCCTGTACAGTAAGAAGAGCCATGAGCACCTCGGGTATCTTGCTGTTTGCCATCCCAGCAATATAAAAGGGTTGAGAAAAGAGTAAAATATGAATGTACACTTCAGCCTTTCTTTCACAGTTTGCTCACATCTAAGTTCACAACACCTTTTTTTTTTTTTTTTCCAATCGAAAGAGTGGGTTGTCATTACAGCAGAGGAGGCAACCCACTCTTCCAATTACAGAGCAATTATGTCAGTACCTCAAGCACTAATGGCATTCAACCACTGGATTGTGGGAAAAGCAGACAAGATACAATCAGACAACATGCAACAGTGACGAGCTGAACAGACAAGGGGGAACAAAGGTCACCTCTCTCCAACAGCTCTGTGTGAAGATCATGGTGTAGGCACAAATTAATCTGGTCCCAGGTGGAATGGTCTCTAGTCTTCACCCAAAGTTTTTTCCTCACTAGTGGACAGATTCAGCCTTCTAGAGGTAGATCTTGTGGCAACCCTGGTGAAAAAAAATCCCAGTCTTTGCATCCCTATACAGATGACACACAATTTACATGTGTGTACATTTTCCCGCCAGTCGCCCTGATTCCAAGAGTGCTACAAAAGATAAGAACAGAAAAAGCGAGGGTGTTGGCCATCAACTAGAGGACATAGACTTAAATTAGAGGAGCAAAGATTTAAAAGTAACATCAGGAAGTATAACTTTACTGAGAGGGTAGTGGATGTAAGCAATTGCCTTCCAGCGGAAGGGGTAGAGGTAAACACAGTCAAGGATTTTAAGCATGCGTGGGATAGGCACAAGGCTATCCTAGATATGACAGGGTACTGGGGACTAATAAAAATATTTAGAAAATTGGGCAGACTAGATGTACCGAATGGTTCTTATCTGCTGACACATTCTATGTTTCTATCATTCCCTACTGGCCAAACCAAAGTTGGTTTTCGAAAACAAAGTAATCCCGAAAGGCACAATCCGGACATTCAAATTGACGGCAAAGGACAGACATCCAACTTCATATGGCAGATATTCTCCTTAACCATGTTAAAAGTTCTACTTCCATAAGGATTTACATAATGATTTGGAGAAAATTCCTTGAGTGGTCCAATGACTTCTTCTGACTGATCTAACTTTGCATATATTGATTAGAAGATTCTTTAAAGTGGTGCTCCTGAAACGCTGTCCTACCAAGTATTTTCTTCCAACCTGGGATCTGCCTGTGGTTTTGAAAATTTTGTGTGAAGATCCATTGGACACAATCTCATTAAAACTCCTGACATTAAAGACACCTTTCTATCACTTCTGCCAAGAGAGTGGGGGAAATCCTCTTTAGAGGAATTCACTATCTTCCTTGATCAGGACAAAGTTGTCTTACAGCTGAAGACGTCCTTTCTTCTAAAAGTTCTTTCAAAATCTAACTTGAATACACCTCTGGTTATTTATTTTCTCCAGCCCCTTCTTTCCCTCAAGATGTGGAATGGAACTGCTTGGATGGTGATCTGCACAGATCCCGGGACTTTAGATCTTCAGAAGATTTGTTCATTTATTTTCAAGGACAATTTAAGGGGCAAGCAGTTTCAAAAATCACTATTGCTACATGGTTTACAGATACCATTATATATCTGTATGCCACTATATTCCAGGAAAAATAAAAACGCTACCTTATATATCTGTTTGATTGTAAAGTGCTGCTCAATTTAATGTGGAATACTATCTCTCATCCCACTTTTGCAAAAAATAAAAAAAAACTATAAAGCTATATAAATGAGCGTTCCTTAATTTATCTTTATAGGAAAAGTAGACATTTTACCTTCTGTAGAATCTTTTTTGCTTAATATAGTGGCAGTACAAGTTCCCTTATTATAACTGGGGATTGCCGGACTCTGACATTATTTATTGGCAAGCAGGAAGGAGTCTAACATTTTGTTAAGTCTTTTTTTTTTCACAGGCTACTTGTCCCACAAGAAAGGTACTGCCCATGTATACTGTCACTATATTAATCAAAATTTCTATTTTTATACTTATTTAATAAAGCTATATAATAAATTAACTCCTAAAGACTTGTAAATATAAATGACATATAAATGTTAAAACACATAGAAGTGCTCACGTGGAAAAAAAAAGTGAATAGAGACAAACATACTTTTAAAATTAAAATAAAATTAAATGCAGACTATTGGTTACCTTCGACTGGTGAACCTCCTAGTTTGAAAAAAACCCAAAACATCTCGTAAGTTGGTTGAATTGATCCTCTTCTAAGTCTAAACTATTAGGTTCACCAACTGAAAGTAACCAATAGTCTGCGTTTAATTCAAGTTATATAAGTACCATCTACCACACAACCATCTTCTTTGGGTTTATTTTAAATTAAAAAGGGTTTCTGGGCTGCAATGTGGCTGCGCTGGTTTGTGTGACGCTAAATCCCATGCACTAAGGAATAACCAGCAACAAGTAAGGAAAGAGAGCACTTCCCATACTTGCAAAAAAAAAAAAAAAACAACTTTATTGTGTCCACACAGTGAAATGGATGCAGGGCATGCACACAACAGACTCGACGTACATTTGAGTGCGCTGTGTGGACATAATACATTTGTATCGTGTTTTTGCAAGTACGGGAGTGCTCTCTTTCTTTACTTTTTGCTGTTTATTTTAAATTATGTTTGTCTCTATTCATTTTGTTTGCACTTCTATATGTTGTACCATTGATATGTTTCACTTTTAATAAACAAAAGGTTATAATGAGCATTTGTGGAGACTGGAGAGGATGTTTCAGGAAGCTGATACTGAGGTGAGAAGGCCAAGTGCATCTATATATGTCCCTATTGTGTGTTTAATAACGTTATCCTTTCTCACAAATATGGAGCAGATACCATTATGGACTTGTTTGTCTTTTAAGGGCTCGACATGGATAAGTTCCGAGAGGCCATGAAATATATTATGGTTAATGTGAATCATAATGACAAAGATTTTAAGATTATTTTCATGAAGGTGGACGCTAACTGTGATGGATCTGTGGACTGGGTAAATTGCTGGCATTATATTGTATCCCCCAACAGAGGCTTTTCTCTTTTTTATTTAATTTTTATTTTAAATCTACCTAACCCTTATAATTATGCTTTGTTATGTATTAAATTAAAGGGACAGGGAACCAAGTAAAACGTTTTGATATCACATGTACTACATACATTTCAGTAGTGACAAGGGAAAGCTGGGAACACTGGTGGTACTGGAAAGCTGTTTAGGGACAAGGATGGCAGTGGTGAGCTGTTTGAGGGACAAGGTTGGCACTGCAAAGCTGTTTGAGAAACAAGGATGGCAATGCAAAGCTGTTTGGTAACAGATGTCACTGCAACACTGGTTGGAGAGAGAGATAGTACTGGATAGCTGGGGACGAGATGGCACTGGCAAGGTGTTGGGCGACAGAGATCATACTGAAAATCTCTTTGTGCCATAGATGGTACTGGTAAGCTGTTTGGGAATACAGATGGCAAGGACAAGCTTTTTTGGCAGGGCTGGTGCATGGATTTTTGCCACCCTAGGCAAATCCTAATATTGCTGCCCCTTTGCTCCGCCCCTTGTCCCTCCCTTTACCCTGCCTACTTACAACTGCTAGACAGCAGCACGTCAATCATGCAAACACACACGGGTGCACACATTTACACACACAGACACACACACACACACACACCACACACACACACTGAGACAGACACATACACACAAGCCACTTTTTTTTTTAATTGTTAAATTAAGAGTGAATTTCTTAATGTGTCCCCCTGTCTCATGGGCATCCGCAGAAATTTTTTCAGGGGGGGGGGCATAATTGTACCATCATCCTTTCTGCGCCGTGCCTCTTTTTGACAAGTTATCATGAAATGGAGGAGCTTTGTCATTATCAGTGAAGGCATGCAAAGGGTTGATAAACCCTGCACCAGATACAGATCCACAGCACCAGATATAAACCAACCACACTAGATATAGCCTCACTGCACCAAATATAGATCCACTGTGCCAGATATAGACCCACAACACCAGATATTAACCCACGGTACCAGCTAAAAACCCATGACACAAGATATAAACCACAGCACCAGATAAATATCCAGAGCTCTAGCTGAAACTCCACAGCAACAGATAGAACAACATAGCAAATATATAACCCCATAGCACCAGATACAACACTATAGCACACAATATAACCCAACAGCACCAGACACAACACTATAGCACACAATATAACCCAACAGCACCAGACACAACACTATAGCACACAATATAACCCCACAGCACCAGATACAACACTATAGCACACAATATAACCCAACAGCACCAGATACAACACTATAGCACACAATATAACCCAACAGCACCAGATACAACACTATAGCACACAATATAACCCCTCAGCACCAGATACAACACTATAGCACACAATATAACCCAACAGCACCAGATACAACACTATAGCACACAATATAACCCAACAGCACCAGATACAACACTATAGCACACAATATAACCTCTCAGCACCAGACACGACACTATAGCACACAATATAACCCCACAGCACCAGACACAACACTATAGCACACAATATAACCCCACAGCACCAGATACAACACTATAGCACACAATATAACCTCTCAGCACCAGACACAACACTATAGCACACAATATAACCCCACAGCACCAGACACAACACTATAGCACACAATATAACCCCACAGCACCAGATACAACACTATAGCACACAATATAACCTCTCAGCACCAGATACAATACAATAGCACACAATATAACCTCTCAGCACCAGATACAACACTATAGCACACAATATAACCCAACAGCACCAGATACAACACTATAGCACACAATATAACCCAACAGCACCAGACACAACACTATATCACACAATATAACCCAACCAGGGCCGGCCTTAGGGGTGTGCGACCTCTGCGAGCCAGTAGAGGCACTGGATTGGGGAGATCAAAAGATCCCCCCTCACCAGTCCTCTGCTGGATCCGACAAGGGGGTGGAGCTCTATATATATATATATATATATAACCTCTCAGCACCAGATACAACACTATAGCACACAATATAAGCATACGGCAACAGATACAACACTATAGCACACAATATAACCCCACAGCAACAGATACAACATTATAGCACACAATATAACCCCACAGCACCAGATACAACACTATAGCACACAATATAACCCCACAGCACCAGATACAACACTATAGCACACAATATAACCCCACAGCACCAGATACAACACTATAGCACACAATATAACCCCACAGCACCAGATACAACACTATAGCACACAATATAACCCAACAGCACCAGACACAACACTATAGCACACAATGTAACCCAACAGCACCAGATACAACACTATAGCACACAATATAACTCCACAGCACCAGATACAACACTATAGCACACAATATAAACACAAAGCAACAGATTCCCTAAACACCCAAATTCCTAAATCCATGACATTTCTTTATCTCTTTCCCCCTTTTTTATATGTTTTATTCCTCCATGTTTGCCATCTTTCCCCATTATTTTATGTGTTTTATTCCTCCATGTCAGTGACCTATTTTCACCTACATTTTATCTTTTCTGCCCCATGTCACAATTTTGTCTGTATTCTGCTCCAATCAACCACCTCTTTTCATCCTCTATTATCTTTTCTGCCCCATGTCATCCCATTTTGTTTGCAATCTGCTTCCATCTATCACATCATTTTATCCTCCATTATCTTTTCTGCCCCATCCACTTGTCACCATGTTGATGTGAGCAGAGCCTGGTCAGAGGAGCTGCTCAGACTGGACAAATGGAGACCTCAGGGAAATGGGAGGGACCTCCTAGGATTTATCCCACTCTACCATGTACCTTGGCTGTTTTGTTTTTTAAAGCTATTATGAGCTCTTCCTACCTGTTACAGAGGCTCAGCTATGGTCTCTGAGTATCTTCCCCTTTTTCCTCCATGATGTTGCACTGCAGGCTCAGTTCTGTCAGTCATGCTGCCACATGGAGGGCTGAGGGGCGGGGCTATAACTTCATATCCCAGGGCACCCCTGTCATTGGCTCTCCATGCAGCATGACTGACAGCTGCAGAGACCTGCACCAATGTGGATGGGAGACCAGTATTACAACAAGCAGAGTTGCAGAGAGCAACAGCTTTGGGTGCCATCTCCTACCCCAACAACTGGTGTGCAGTCCCCTAGGGACAACTAGAAGCTACATACTGAGAAAAAAAAAATAATAATTAAAAAAAAAAAAAAAAGTTTTTTTTTTTTTTTAAAGGGGAATTGCAAAAATCCAGGGGGGGGGGCAAGCTTGCCCCCCCTTGCCCCCCCCCTGCGGACGCCCATGCCCTGTCTCTTCTCCCCCCCTCATGTCTGTCCCTCTCTCTTCGCATGCCTATCTTCCTCTCCTATTCCCCCATTGTAGGTCTCTCTCCCTTCCCATGTCTTTTGTCTCTCCTCTCTGACCCATGTTTGTTGTCCCCTCTCCCATATCTGTTGTCTGTGCGCCCTTTACTCCCATGTTTGTTCTCCCCCCTGTTGTCTGTCCCCCCCTCACTCCCATGTCTGTTCTCCCCCCATGTCTATTCTCCCTCCCTCCCATGTCTGTCCTCCCATCACTCCCATGTCTGTTCTCCCCAACTCCCATGTCTATTCTACCCCCCTCATGTCTCCCATTGCCCCTCTCCTCCTCCTGTATTATTTTTTAAGCTTGTTGCCTCTCTGGGATCAGCGGGCAGTATTAGCTCTGTGTGTTAAACACACTCAGAGCTTAGACAGTGTTGCATGTGCTCCTTGCACACACTAATGAGTGGCAAAAATCCTTGTACAAGCCCTGCAGGTAGCATATAATGGGAGCTGGCATGTACAACTGCTGCAATGCCCAAGTTTAGCAATTACTGGCTTACATGTATCACAAAAAGAAAATCCAGGTTATGGGTTTCCATATGCTCCCAACAGTAGCATTTCACTTCATCCTGAACAAATTGTCACTTCTCAGTCCTGCAGTGATTAACTAAACAATTTCACGGTAGTGCTTTCAATATAAAACCATAGTGCAAGTTAATATAACTCACCCAGAATATTGAACTCGGGAGAGTAATCAAAGCACAGGATTCCTTTCCTCAGAGTTATGACCGAACTTCTGAAACAAGGTAACAATTGTGTGTTAAATGGATGAAATTGTGTTCACAATGAATTGCACATCAAGAGGGGTTCAGATACGAATATTGAATGTATGTAACTAGTCTGTTGGGCCTACTATAGTTGAAGGATACCAGAGTGACTTCCAGAGTGAAGAACAATAACTACTGGTATATTTGAATTTTAAGGTCTAAACCAGTGGTAGTCAACCTTTTTCTACCTACCGCCCACTAATGCATCTTTCTTGATGGAAAAATTTCCTTACCGCCCACCAGTTTACGCGCAAGCGCGGAATATTTTTTAGAAAGGAGGGTGTTTTAAAAAAAATAAATGTACGTACATTTATCTTTTTATTTCTTTATTTTTTTTTTTAACGTTTTGATCTGCACTCCACACAGTGCTTTTTTCCCTCTTCTTTTCCCTTTTATTACTAACACCAAAAACAATGTTGTATTAGGTGCCAATTTTTATTAATGTCACCATCAAAAGAAATTCCTTTTCCTGCCTGCGTCTTTACCTTCCTTATAGTATATCACTATATTAAGGATCTCTTTTTCCTTTTTTTTTATTTTCTCCTTCCCTTACTTATTTTTTTCTTTTATTTTATAAGAAAACAAAACTTAATTTATGAGCCAGACTAAACACTGCTTACTCTCCTCCTTTTTTTAATCCCCTTTTCTCTATTTTTCTTCCTTTTTTTGTTATTTATTTTTTATCTTTAACTTTTTATCTCCTTTCTTTTACCTTCCTGAGCTACAAAAGTAAGGCTGAGCTAGTAAGCCCACTTATTATTACTAGCCAACAATTCTCTTTCTCCTACCTATAACTTTTCTTTTGCAACTGCTCTGCTCCGTTTCTGCCTGCTTCTGCCTGTCCCTGCTATCAGTTTCCACTCCTCCCCTTCCTCTTCCCACGTGTTTGCGTGCGCTCGCTCCCGCCCGTCCCTGGAGGTTGATTGATGTGTGCTTCCGAAAATCCTACCGCACGCATTCTCGCGCACGTAGGTTTCCTGATGTGTGCGCTCACGTGCGCGCGCGCGCCCACTCGCCCGCTTGCTCAAAACGAGGTTTTAACCTCCAAAGTCCCTACCGCCCACCTGGAATCCCAAAACGCCCACTAGTGGGCGGTAGGGACCAGGTTGACGACCCATGGTCTAAACATAGAACACACAGTTCTACTTCAAACTATATACTGAAGTTTCTGAAGTAATGAATAAGTTCCACAACATGTATATACACATTTAAGACTTTCTAAACATGCTCTTTTAAGAAACCCCATAAACTTTGATTATATAGTAACGAAGGCGGACATGTTCTATAAACAAACTACTCATTATGAATGGTCACAGCAACATATCTGACTCTGGTTTACTCAGGTTAACACCGGGAAGCCTTGTCAAATGTAGTGTTTTCATGGGCAGAACAAGAAGCAACTGTGTTTAGCTGTGCAAACTACTTTATCTGAGTACACCAGTCACCATGAAAGGCTTAGTCAACTGAGAATTGCATTGAAGATGAATAGAATTAGTAAAGCCTACCAGAGATTTGTAATATTTGGATTTGTAACCCTTTGGATTTATCATTCATCAGACACTAAATTAGAATTTGATGTAAACTATCTAAAATGTTAGAAAATTTAAGATATTTAGCTTGAGCATGGGAATAAATGCAAACTGTAGCAGTACTAGTAAAGTACTAGTAACTGAAAAATGATATTGGTATTACAGAACTCTTGGCCTACAGCTATGCCTATAAATAATTTGTTGGCAGACATCATGTGTTGCACAGCAGGAGTTGGATGTTCACAGAACTTGTAACCCTGCATTAAAACTTTAAAAATAAGAAATTACCTGTAATATTGAAATACTGTATATATATATATATACGTTTGTACAGGAATTGTTTTAAATATGTTTTATTGTATTTTTTCCTGCATGCATATTCTTTATATATAAATCTTTAATTGATATTAATGATATTTTCTATCTGTTTTCTTGAAGGTGGTTAGTGGGAGTCACAAAGGAGTTGTGAGTGTATGGCGCATCTTAACAGAGGAAAAAATGATGGAGTTTTTGACCTCTACAGAGAAATCAGAAGTCACAGCCATGACCTTTGACACTTCTGGTAGGATACTCATTACAGGTTTTAAGGGTGGAACAGCTAAACTGTGGAATTTCAACAATGGAGCATGTCTGATATACCTACCTGCTGTCAACAAGAACTAACTCAACAACTGTACTGACAAAACATGTTTCTCTTCTATAATTTAATATGTTCACATGGCTAAAATCATATTAAAATCACTGTCAAGTCTTTGTCTCAATAGATAACAAATATTGTCAATTTAATGTTTTAACAGATTACAGATATCTTGTAAATTAACCAAAGGATTTATGTGGCTGGTTGGAGTAAGAGAGTAACATGCTACCTGTAAGTACCTTTTTAAAATAAGCATGAAAACATTTGTTATAACAGATTCAGAGAAACTGTTACTATTTCAGAATTGTCTGATATGGGCCAGGGGTAGGCACCAGCATTGTGCATGGTGGACATTTACTGGGGTCTATGGCAGACAATTTAATAATGCTCTCTGGACCTTCAAAAACTTTGCTGGCCGCAGACACTGGTGTCCTCATCTGCACACTTTGCCTATCCCTGATCAGGACCGTCTTTCATGTTAATGGGCCCCTGGGAAACTCTGTCCATGGGATCCCCAGTACATCATTTTCAAGAATCATTAACTACAGACTCCCATCCCATCCTGCATCTTTAGAAAACAGCTTCCCGCCTTCTGTCTGTGTACCTTTATGCAGTGCTGTATTTACCGCGAGGCATCCTAGGCGGATGCCTAGGGCGGCAAATTTTGGGGGGCGCTTGCAGGCAGAGACGGAGGTGAGAGGGGATCGGAAGATCCCCCCTCACCATCGCTCTGCCTGCCAGGCTGCACGGGGAGCCGAACAGGCAGCACAGAGAAACCTCCGTGCTGCTTGTTCGGCTCCCCGTGCAGTGTGCCGACACGGAAGTGCCGACAGTCACGTGAACGGCGCGCTGACGTCATACGCGCGCCCGGTCACGTGACCTGTCGGCACAATCGCCGGGAAGCCAAACAGGCAGCATGGAGGGACCATGCTGCCTGCCACTAGCCACCAAGGAAAGGTAAGTGCTGATGGGAGACAGTGTGTGTGTGTGTGACTGAGTGTGATGGGAGTCAGAGTGTGTGTGATGGGAGACAGTGTGTGTGTGACTGAGTGTGATGGGAGTCAGAGTGTGTGTGATGGGAGACAGTGTGTGTGACTGAGTGTGATGGGAGTCAGAGTGTGTGTGATGGGAGACAGTGTGTGTGACTGAGTGTGATGGGAGTCAGAGTGTGTGTGATGGGAGACAGTGTGTGACTGAGTGTGATGGGTGTCAGAGTGTGTGTGATGGGAGACAGTGTGTGTGACTGAGTGTGATGGGAGTCGGAGTGTGTGACTGAGTGTGATGGGAGTAGGAGTGTGTGACTGAGTGTGATGGGAGTGTGTGTGTGATGGGAGTATGAGCTTGATGTGAGTCTGAATCATTGGGCATGTCTTAGGTGTGTAACGTGGGTGTGCAGCTTGGGTAGGGGGGTGCCCGGATTTTGTCTGCCTCATGTGTATGTACATTTGTCTGACTTATCCAAATATGGATGCACACATAAATATATGTATTTAATCATGTATAATTTTAATACATGTGTGTATATATTTATACTCCTAGAACAAGGCTGACTAATGAAAGGAAATATAGTTAACAACAGCTAAAGTGCACAAACAACAAAAATACAGACATTCAAATACTATATTATACATACACACATACAAAGAGATACAGACACACTCATATACATAAACTATACAGATGCTCCCAGAACCAAGAGTTGGCATTCCACTGCTTACTGTGATACAGCCAATCACAGAGGAAGGAGGTCTGCCTCTGATTGGCACCAGCAGAGATATCTGCTTCCCACCCAGTCACTAGTTTGCTCAAAAAAACAACAACTGTGTGAATGCAGGGAGAGGAGCAGAAAAGGTTAAAAAAAACTGTAGGGCAGAATGGACAGCACCTGTGGACCATAGTACCATATTTCCCACCATGCCCAGAAGGTGCTGCAGGACTCTGGGGTCATTGCTTGGAAAGGGAAGTGTCCACAACTCCTACACAAGTGCAGTCATGTTGCAGCTCAGTAGTAGAGCAAGCAAGGCATGCACAGTTGTGTTGCCAATCATTGTTTTGGACAATAGTTAATGATTGCACATGCTCCGTGTTTGCGAACTCTGAAGCATTTGTTCTGCTCACGTGTCCCAGAGTTGAAAGCACTAGAGTCTGCAGAGAGGGACATTGGTCCTGAATTAGGACTGTTCCATTTAAAGTGGGACAAGTTGGTGAGGATGCTGTACTATGTCAGATAGATAATGGATATAAAACTATTACAGGCGGAGTATCCAGAAATCCTTTATCCAAAGTGATCTGTTATCTAATTTTTTTTAGGATTTTGCCACAAGTTGCAATTTACACATAAAACTGTCAGAATGCAGACGCACATCAGTTTATTCAGTGTCCAGCCCCCTTAAGCTGTGATATAACCTTTCCATGCATACTAAGATTCCCCGTGCCAAAAAATGGTAATACAGAGCCAATGGCAGGTTCCCAACTATGCCTCATATCACATCCACATCACAATAAAAGTGAGTTATTTGCTCTATAAAATAGTATTTGCATTGAACTTACTGTATTTCTGTGCTGAGAGATATTATTGGTGAAAATTATCTTTTATGGAAAATGATCTGTTAGCCAAAATACTTCTGGTCCCAGGAATGTTGGATAAGGTATACTCAACCTGTATTTATAAACAAATTACTATAAGAACTACAAAACATGTTCAAGCTACCCACCTTTACTCACCATTTGTTTTTGAATGTTGTGGTAAAGTGATGTCAGAGTACAAGATTCCCTGGATCTAAACTAGCAAAAGGGAAGTCTGAGCATTGGAGGTCCGTACTACGACTCCTCAGAAATGGAGGTCAGTATACACTGGGAATGCAGTATACACTGGGTGGGGGGGGGGGGGGGGGGGGGCGCAGATAAGTGAGTCATGGCAAGTCTTATGGGTGCTACATAAGTACAGTGAGAAGTTCTGTGGGTGAAATATGAGTGATGTGGAAAGTCGTGTGGGTGCAGTAGTAAGTCATGCGGGTGAGAATGAGTCTGATGTTAAGTCATGTGGGTGCAATGGAAAGTTTGATTGGTGGTGTGGTGGAAGTGGTGAATTCTGTGAGTGCAGTGTGAGTGTTCTGGCAAATCCTGTGGGAGCTCTGTCAAGTCCAGTAGGTTCAATATGGTGCATTGCAGATGCTGCGGCAAGTCATGTGAGTGGTGTGGCAAGTTCTCTCTGCGCAATGTGGGTGACGTAACAAGTCCTGTGAATGCTGCAATGGGGTGCTCTGGCAAGTTATGCGGGCGCAGTCTGCTGCTGTGGGTTCAGTGGCAACTGATGTAAAGTTAATAATGAGAGGGGGGTAGAAGAACTGGGATAAATATAATTTTTTTTTTTTACATGTGATACAATATTTCCTAGCAAAACCTTTTCCAGTATTGTTGCCTTATATTTAGGCCTTTTCTTTTTTTCATTAATTGAGTTCTAAAGTTTGGAGGGTCATCTTTCAATCAGGATTGCCTTATATTTGAGCAAATACAGTTAGTAATGTATATTTCATTTACATTCATTTGAAAGGCTTTTGTTTCTGAAGCAGTACTGTAAGTATACAGAATGCTTTTTTGTTATGTTGTCCTTCTCACTCTGATTGTCAATGAATTCTATGAGCATTAGGTATTGTATTTCACATAATCCCTTCCAGTCTGTTCATATCACTGGAATATAAATCTTCTTAAACATACGAACAGGGCTCTCACCCTTATGTTTCCATCTGTTCTTGTTCCTCTGGTATGTAGTCCTCCTCTATGCTCTGTACCTAGCGCTACATAAATTGTTGGCGCTATATAAATAAATGTAATGAAGTCCGTTTCCTAGTTGTTGTAGAGCTTTAACTTTTCTTTGGTCCTTGGTCTTGCCTTATGTTTAGAAGCTTTTCCCAAATATACATTTATATATTTTTTTCTGACATCGCTTATTTATACTGCACTGTTTCTCCTTAGATCTGGAATATAAAAGATGACTGTAACCCAATGGAAACTAGACAATCTTTTCAAGCTGGAGCTCACTGTAAAAATGAATTTGATTACTTATTGCAAGCCCCAGAACTGGTATCATGTTCCAGTGGAAACAAATACCAAGGTATAGATTCCTAATGCAGAACACAAAGTACAGATTAATATTATTGTGGTGAGTCAACAGCCTTGGGTATCTAGAAATTGATAGGTGTTGCTTTACATGCACCTTTCTATGTAACTACATTCTCATATAAAACAAATTGTACCTCCTGGAGGCCTGAGCATACTAAAAGTGTAGGAATCAGCTTGCCAAAGATTGTGTGCTGGGACACTGGGCATGATCTCAACTACACCCTGGGAAATTTACATTTAAGGGTTTACTTATTAAGTGCCAATTTCTCCCGAATTTGATCCAGGTTGGGGACTTTACCCCAATTTTTTTCACAAATCTACCCATTTGGCCAGCTCCATTTTATATAGCCAGGACCAGGGCTACTTTCCCTCATCCCCCATGGATAAGGAGTCCCCAATGCATATTATAGGGAACAGGGAGTCACTTGGTTGGCTCCCAGCCCAAATTAGTATAGTTGGGGGGGGGAGGGGGGGGGGCCAGGACCACATGTGAATTCATATTTACTAGTAAAGTTTGTAGGGGCATCTGATAATCAAATAGTTTATACGGTGACGTTTAACTGCAATTCCTATGATGCACACCCATCATATAAATAAACATATGTGTGCTATGAAACAGATGGCAAGATAGTGCTAGCCCAACAAAATAGGAGCACAATAACACGATGCTATAGCAAGGCAGAGAAAGACAGTGACATAGAGAGAGACAGTAAGACCAGAGAGACAGATGAGAAGGACAGACAGATGGCAAGAAGCAGTGGGTAGCACTCAAGGCCGGCCTTACATGTTCAGGCACCCTGTGGCGGCCACCACCGTGGCCCCCCTCCTCTCTACGTCATGTCTGTCTCCTCTTCCTCTACATGCCCGTCTCTTTCCTCTCACTCTATGTATGTCTCTCTCCATTCCCATGTTTGTCTCTTTCCTCTTCCTTGCCATCTGTCTCTCTCCAACTCCAATTTTATGTCTCTCTCCCTTCCCATGGATGTCTCCTCTCCCCATCCCCCATGTCTGTCTTTCACCCTCCCATGTCTGTTCTCTCTATCCTCCTCCTCAAACCTGTTGTTATCTTTCACCTTCCCATATGTTTTCTCCCCCCATATCTGTTATCTCTACTCCCCCTCATATTAATTATCTGTGCCTCCCCTCCCCATATCTCTTTTCCTCTCCCCCATATTTCTTTCCCTTTCCCCATACCTCTTTCCCTCTCCACATATGTCTTTGCCTCTCCTTCCCCCTCCCCTTATCTCTTTCCCTCTCCTTCCCCTCCCCATATATCTTTCCCTCTCCCCATATCTGTTCTCTCTACCTCTCCCCAAATCTGTTCTCACCCCCTCCTCTCCCTTATCTGCTCTCTCTCCTCCTCCTCATCTCTTTTCTCTCTCCCCCTTTCCCCATATTTGTTCTCTCTCCCCCTCCTCCCCATATCTGTTCTCTCTCATCCTACTCCCCCATCTGTTCTCTCTCCGCCATCTCTGTTCTCTCCCCTTTCCTCCCCATCTCTGTTCTCTCCCCCGCCCCATCTCTGTTCTCTCCCCCATCCCCCATTTCTGCTCTCTCCCCCTCCTTTGTTTTCTCCCTCCCCCTCCATTCTCTCCCCCACCTCTCCTCTGTTCTCTCCCCCTCCTCCTCTGTTCTCCCTCTCCCTCCCATTCTTACTTGAAGCTAGCAACATAAGCTCCGTGTATTAAACACTGCTGCTCGCACTCCCAATGGGTAATGATAATGCAGTGCATCGGAAATATGATGCCCTACATCAATAAGGGCGGGGAGCTCAAGCAGCACTTACTGCTCCATGTGTGCTCCCTCGTGAAGCAAATGCCATGCTGCTTCGCACAGTGGGGGACCTAGCACTGGTGAGGTCCGCCCCCTCCCCGGATCCTGCGTTGCGTCCATGCAGAGGGATGGTGTGGGGAGATCTTTTGATCACCCCAGCCAGTCATGGTAACTCGGGTAGGTGTGATTTATAGGCCCCCTGGACAAATAGAGGAGTTAGATAATCTACTAGTTGAGGAAATAGCTAAAATGACAATGAAGGGAGAAGTGATCATCATGGGTGACTTTAATCTTCCTGATGTGAACTGGAAATACAAAACAGCTACTTGTGCCAGGAGTACGCATATCCTAAACTCCCTACTGGGATTATCTCTAAAACAAGTAGTGGAGGAGCCAACTCGAAAGCAGGCCATACTAGACTTAGTGTTCACAAATGGAGATTTGTTATCAGATATTACTGTAGGTGAAAGTTTAGGATCTAGTGATCACCAGACAGTGTGGTTTAATATAAGAACAGTGACGCAGTCACACCACACAAAAACAAAAGTTTTAGATTTTAGAAAAACAGACTTTTCTAAAATTAGATTAGATGTGAAGGAGTCATTATCAGACTGGAGCAATTTAAATGGAGTCCAGGAGAAATGGGATTATCTAAAAGTTGCACTACTGAAGGCAACAGAAAATTGCATAAGGCTTGTCAGTAAGAGCAAAAAATTGAAGAAACCACTGTGGTACTCTGCAGAGGTGGCTAAAATAGTAAAAAATAAAAAGCTAGCATTTAGTAATTATAAAAATACTCAGAGTGAGGAAGATAGAAAGATCTATAAGAGTAGGCAGAAAGAGGCAAAGCAAGCTATAAGAACTTCCAAAGCACACACAGAAGAGACTATAGCCCAGTCAGTGAAAAAGGGGGATAAAACATTTTTTAGATACATACATGAGAAAAGGAAAGTAAAACAAGGATTAGTTAGATTAAAAACAAAAGAAGGATGCTACGTAGAAGAGGATAAAGGCTTAGCAGACTGCTTTAATGAATATTTTTGTTCAGTTTTTACAAATGAAAATGAGGGTAAGGGACCTCATTTAGGGAAAAAGACTAATGAGTCTTTTGATGCATGTAAGTTTACAGAGGAAGAGGTTTTACTTCAGCTGTCTAAAGTAAAGACAAATAAGTCGATGGGACCTGATGGGATACATCCAAAGTTATTAAAAGAACTTAGTGGTGTACTAGCAAAACCGTTAACAGATTTATTTAACCAATCATTGTTAACGGGAGTAGTTCCAGAAGATTGGAAATTAGCTAATGTTGTGCCCATTCACAAGAAAGGTAGTAAGGAGGAGGCGGGCAACTATAGACCAGTAAGTCTTACTTCAGTAGTGGGGAAAATAATGGAAACCTTGTTAAAGAATAGGATTGTTGAACATCTAAAGTCGCTTGGATTTCAAGATCAGAGACAGCATGGGTTTACTTCAGGGAGATCATGCCAAACTAATCTTATTGATTTTTTTGATTGGGTAACTAAAATAATAGATCAGGGTGGTGCAGTAGACATTGCTTACCTAGATTTCAGTAAGGCTTTTGACACTGTCGCACATAGAAGGCTTATCAATAAACTGAAATCTTTGAGTTTGGATTTCAATATTGTTGAATGGATTAGACAATGGCTGAGTGACAGGCAACAGAGGGTTGTAGTCAATGGGGTATATTCGATGCAAGGTCTTGTTACTAGTGGGGTACCTCAGGGATCTGTTCTTGGACCCATTCTCTTTAATATTTTTATTAGCGATATTGCAGAAGGTCTTGTTGGTAAAGTATGTCTTTTTGCTGATGATACAAAGATTTGCAGCAGGGTTGATATTCATGGAGGGATAAGCCAAATGGCAAATGATTTAGCTAAACTAGAAAAATGGTCAGAGCAGTGGCAACTGGCATTTAATGTGGACAAGTGCAAGATTATGCACCTTGGGCGTAAAAACCCAAAAGCAGAATATAGACTATTTGGTACAGTCCTAACCTCAACATCTGAGGAAAGGGATTTAGGAGTAATAATTTCAGAGGACTTGAAGGTAGGTAGGCAATGCAATAGAGCAGCAGGAAATGCTAGCAGAATGCTTGGTTGCATAGGGAGAGGTATTAGCAGTAGGAAGAGGGAAGTGCTCATGCCATTGTACAGAGCACTGGTGAGACCTCACTTGGAGTATTGTACGCAGTACTGGAGACCTTATCTCCAGAAGGATATTGATACTTTGGAGAGAGTTCAGAGAAGGGCTACTAAACTGGTTCATGGGTTGAAGGATAAAACTTACCAGGAAAGGTTAAAGCATCTTAACATGTATAGCTTGGAGGAAAGACGTAACAGGGGGGATATGATAGAAACATTTAAATACATAAAGGGAATCAACACAGTAAAGGAAGAGAGTATATTTAAAAGAAGAAAAACTACCACAACTAGAGGACATAGTCTTAAATTAGAGGGGCAACGATTTAAAAGTAATATCAGGAAGTATTACTTTACTGAGAGGGTAGTGGATGTATGGAATAGCCTGCCAGCAGAAGTGGTAGAGGTAAACACAGTCAAGGATTTTAAGCATGCGTGGGATAGACACAAGGCTATCCTAGCTATAAGACCGGGAACGGGGGACTAATAAAAGTACTCAAAAAATAAATAAAAAAATTGGGCAGACTAGATGGACCGAATGGTTCTTATCTGCCGACACATTCTATGTTTCTATGTTTCTATGCCTCTACCAGCAAACTTTTTTATTTTTAAATTGCACCCCCTGGGGTGTTGCGTCATGTGCGCTTGGTGTCCTGGTGGCACCAAGGGATGGAGGAATTGGCACCAGAGCCACAATGCAGGGCTATAGTTGGTACACCAGTACGGAGACTGGCTGTCCTGTGGGGCCCACAGCTGGAGGATGTCTCTGTGCTGTGCATTGGGCATACGTTTGCACAGATATCCACAAGACACCTGGAAACAAAACCTGTTGGTGGAATGGCAAGTCTGGGTTTGCAATGGCAAGTTCTCTGTGGGTGCAATGGCAAGTCCAAGTCCATAAGTTGTGGCAGTGTGGCGCATGGGAAAAAACACTGGGTGCTGCAGTGTGGTGCTATAGTATGTCTTGTGGGAAACGCCAGTGGTTGTTGCAGTATGTCACTTGGGAAACTCTAGTCGGTGTTGCAGTGTGTCGGGCAGGAGGAAGCCCAGTGGGTGTTGCAAAGTGTCGTGCAGGGGCAAGTCCATTGGGTGCTTTTGTGTGGCATGGGGGGAAATCAAGAGGGTGCTGCAGTGTGGTGTGGGGACATGCATCACAGATGGAGAGAAACTTCTACTTGGATGTGAAACCTGGGATCCTGTGAGGGAAGGAGAAGCTGGAGTGTCTGAAAACCCAGGTACATCACTCATACAGCACTGATTAAGACTTGCAGGGACATTGTCGGCATCCAGCCCAGCCTCCTTCCTTACAGCCCTTTGAAATCATATTAATTTTTCCCCTTCCTGCTGCGCTTCTGCACAGTCTGCCTCCTAATGGCTAATGTGATGTCATGGCAACGAATAAGCTGACCATTTATAAAAGTAAGTTATGAAAATGAGTTATGAACAGAGGTTGGAAAATATAATTTTACATAGAATAATGGGTAAAACTACTTATTATGGAATTAAACAGTGTCTTGGATGTGCATGATGCTATCGTGATGCAGAAGTCTGCAATTACGTTATTGGCAGGATAAATTGGCTGGATGCTTCTTATCTGCACAATCTGTGTTTCTATGAGTGTTCCCTTTTGCTTTGTGGAGTGATGCAACCCCAATTTAACTATATTTTTCACCTTGCTCGTCTCTCACACTATAGCCCCTCTGCTTTCCGTTCTATTTAATGATAGATAGTTAGATCTATACATAGAAAAATAAATACATACATAGATAGATATTACCAGTATTATTATTTTTTGGCTCAACACATGGGAAGAAAATGTGAGGGAATGTGGTGACATTGAAACTAATATTTTGGAAATCTTGCGAATGTCTGTTATTTTTTTTTTATATTACATTTCCATTTCCACATAATTTTTATTTGTTTGTGTTTGTTAATGTCCGACTGGGTGCACTGTGCTGTGTAGTATCCATGCATTTAAGATGATGACCTTTCTGCAGATCACCAATCCTTACCAATAAAACAAGTTTTCGTTAATCATAGAACAGCACAATTCTTGGATCATCGTACAAACAGAAAGTCAGACACCGCAAATCTCCATCACTGTCTGGCCTGAAGAATCCATTTAAGCTCAACAAACAGGTAGATATTTGATTTACAGAAACAAAATTAAATGCTGTAAACTTCAAGGTCTAAAACAAAACAAAACAGTAGTTTGACATTTTATGAATGACAAAGTCCCTTTAATTTTTTTATAACTAAATACATATATATTTTTATCTATATGTGTAAAACTTTGGTGGGCAGGGGTATCAACTCAACTCACATTGGAGGGATCTGTCCGTCTTGCTGACCATACTCACTGCCAACTGCTAGCATGACACCACTAAATGATAACTAACACCACTCAAATTTAAAAATGTCAACTGTTACCGTAATTGAAAATTGCATTAAGTTTTGATGGTTAATCTAGAAATTCTTTCATAAAAGAATACAAATAAAAAGTACTGTATTGAGCCCTCTTAGCTCCTTATAGCTGTAGAAGAAGGCAAATAAGTTGTTTAGAATATTGAATTAGATCATCTCACCCAAGTTGAAGAAAGATCTGACCCAAGATTCTAAACAACATGTCTGCCCTCTAATAGATATATACAGCGCAAAGAGAGCTCAATATTTATTTGTATTCTTCCATTAAAACATTTCTATTTAAAATGCCTACACTTGATGCAACCTTTCAATTAAACAGAACTACATTTTTTGCTGACAGTTGTCCAATTTCTTATATGAAACCTTAGAATGCCTTTTTTGTTACTGGAATGTCAAAACATAGTTTGTTTTTCATTGTTTTGCAGCCACTAAGTTGGTCATAGCAAAATTTTCCATTTTGTAGCAAATTAAAAAAAATCTAATTATATATCAATACAGATGGAAAGATAACTATAGACTCTTGGAAAAATGGATTCAAAAGGTAAAAGCCCTCTGAGTGTAAAATATGGATATTATTGTGTTCTTGTTGGAAATAATGCACCTCAGGTTGCAGGGTAATCTTCTATTTCCCAGATCTATAACTCCATACCCTGTTTGAATCTAGAGACTGTACTGTCACCAAAAATACCTAATATAGTTCTTGAAATGCAACAGGTTAGCCAGGAGGAAGACTCCTCTCATCCCAAGCTTAAAGCTGTTAAACCTTGCCCTCATATTTGTTTTCCCCCTATAAGTGCATGGAAAGCACAGGACAAAACCAAGCTTATGTCTTCTTATAGAAACTTAATCCTCAGCAGCAATTGCCCCCCCCCCCCCCCCCGAGAAGAGGAAGATCAGAAGATCGCCCCTCACCATCGCTCTGCCTGACAGTCACGTGACCGGCGTGCCTGTTCACGTGACCTGTCGGCACAACCGCCTGGGAGCCGTACAGGCAGCATGGAGGAGACCATACTGCCTGCCACTAGCCACCAGGGGAAATGGTAAGTGCTGGGGGGATTTGGGCACATTGGCTGGGGGCTGCGGCTAATTAAATGGCAAATAACACAGGCATATTATTGGGCAAATTGGCAGGGGCATATTAAATGACAAATAATTTTGGCATATTATTGGGCAAATTGGCTGGGGCATATTAAATGGCAACTAACACTGGCATATTATTTGCCAAATTGGCAGGGGCATATTAAATGGCAAATAAAACTGGCATATTATTGGGAAAATTGGCTGGGGCATATTAAATGGCAACTAACACTGGCATATTATTGGGCAAATTGGCTGGGGCATATTAAATGGCAAAAAGCACTGGCATATTATTGGGAAAATTAGCAGGGGCATATTAAATGGCAAATAACACTGGCATATTATTGGGCAAATTGGCTGTAGCTTATTAATGGCAAATAATACTGGCATATTATTGGGCAAATTGGCAGGGGCATATTAATGGCAAATAATACTGGCATATTATTGGGCAAATTGGCTGGGGAATATTAATGGCAAATAACATTGGCAATGTGTATGTAAGGTGGTGATGGAGGCATGTAAATGGGGTGATGGGGCTTGTCTTTGGTGTGCAACGTGGGTTATGGATCATGTCGTGGGTGTGCATCGTGGGTAGGGGGGGTGACCAAATTTTGCAGCACAAAACCAAGATATACCTCTGGGGGGGGGGGGGGGGGGAGGAGAGAACACTGATGGGAGGGGGGAGAGCGCACATATGGGGGAGAAGAGAGAACACTGACGGGTGGGGGAGAGAGGAGAGAACACAGACGGGGGAGAGGAGGAAAAGAGACAGCTATTGGGAAGAGGAGAGACACATACATGTTTAGAGAGACAAAGAGACAGTCATAGGAGGTAGAGAATAGAGAGAGACATGGGAAGGGAGAGGAGACAGACAGACATGGGAAGGCAGAGGAGAGACAGACAGATATGGGATGGCAGAGGAGAGACAGACAGATTAGGGAAGGGAGAGAAGAGAGACATAAATGGGAAGGGAGAAGAGAGAGACATAAATGGGATGGTAGAGGAGAGACAGACATGGGATGGCAGAGGAGAGACAGACAGATATGGGATGGCAGGAGAGACAGACAGATATGGGATGGCAGAGGAGAGACAGACAGATATGGGATGGCAGAGGAGAGACAGACAGATATGGGATGGCAGGAGAGACAGACAGATATGGGATGGCAGGAGAGACATACAGACATGGGAGTGGAGAGACAGACAGACATGGGATGGGAGAGGAGAGACAGAGAGATGGGAAATGAGAGGAGAGACAGACGGACATGGGAAAGAAGAGGATATATAGACGGACATGGAAAGGAAGAGGAGAGAAACGGACATGGAAGGATGAGAGACAGAAGGACACGGGGAGTGATAGGAGTGCGACAGACATGGGAAGGGAGAGGAGTGCGACAGCAGGACATGAGAGAGAGGAAAAGACAGACGGACATGGGAGAGAGGAAAAGACAGACGGACATGGGAGAGAGGAAAAGACAGATGGACAAGGGAGAGAAAAAAAGACAGACGGACATTTGCCCCTCCAGAGATCAGACTCTGGATCCGCCCCTGATCCTCAGTACCCCTAACTGCAACAAGAGCTTTAAAAGTTCATATGGAAAAAACACCATCTTATAAGAATAAAACGCACATAGATTTTTACTTTAATGGAAGAGCTCATATATATGTCCAGTAACATCTGTTAGTTAGATAGAACCCAACCATTGCAGAGGAATAGTATCTGGTTGCAATTAATAGCTCCTCACACAGCAGGATTATTAAAAATCCAGCCATGTTTTCAATTTAGAAACACAAGTTAATGGTACTTTTTCAGGTACAAGTCAAGTGTGCTTTTTAAGGTACATGCCATATGATTCTTCTACTGTCATCCTCTATGCTTCCTTATGAAGCATGCCAGTTGCCGAGTGCCGCTCTCTGCTAGCGCAGTGATACATCATCAGTTTTATATATAATTAATAGAGGTGGACTGGTGCACTAGCAGAGAGAAACATTCAGACCCAACAGACCTCGGTCATTTGCTCCATTTGCTGAGAGCAAAATATATTGCATGGTAGCAGGGCCGGCCTTAGGGGTGTGTCGCACAGGGTGCAAAACCCCAGGGGGCGCCTGCCCGGCAGCTCAAAAAAAAAAAAAAAAAGCCGGTAGAGGCACTGGATGGGGGAGATCCCCCCTCACCAGCCCTCTGCTCGGCAAGCTCTGCTGGTCCGGGGAGGGGCGGCGCTAACCGGCTGAGAGGTGTAGCTCCGCCCCCACCCTGTGAAGCTGAGCAGCGTCTGCTTCACGGAGAGCTGCGGGCAGCAAGAGATAGTGCCGCTCGGCTCCCCATGCCTGCACTAAGCATGGAGCTTGCACTAAGCATGGGGAGCCGAGCAGCACTTTGTCTTGCTGCCAGTGAAGCAGACGCTGCTGTGCTTCACAGGGTGGGGGCAGAGCTACACCTCTCAGTCGGTTAGCTCCGCCCCTTCCTTGATCAACATTTGCAGGCAAAGGATGGGAGAGAGAGAACAGGGGGAGGGGGGAGAGAGAGAGACAGAACAGGGGGAGGGGGGAGAAAGAGACAGAACAGGGGGAGGGGGGAGAGAGAGAGACAGAACAGGGAGATGGGGGAGAGAGAGAGACAGAACAGGGGGAGGGGGGAGAGAGTGAGACAGAACAGGGGGAGGGGGGAGAGAGAGACAGAACAGGGGGAGGGGGGAGAGAGAGAGACAGAACAGGGGGAGGGGGGGGAGAGAGTGGGACAGAACAGGGGGAGGGGGGGGGAGAGAGAGACAGAACAGGGGGAGGGGGAAGAGAGAGACAGAACAGGGGGAGGGGGGAAGAGAGAGACAGAACAGGGGGAGGGGGGAGAGAGAGAGAGACAGAACAGGTGGAGGGGGGATAGAGAGACAGAACAAGCGAGGGGGAAGAGAGAGAGACAGGAGGGGGGAGAGAGACAGAACAGGGGGAGGGGGGAGAGAGAGACAGAACAGGGGGAGGGGGGATAGAGAGAGAGACAGAACAAGCGAGGGGGAAGAGAGAGACAGAACAGGTGGAGGGGGGGGAGAGACAGAACAGGGGAGGGGGGGCGAGAGACAGACATGGCAAGGAACAGGAAAGGGACACATACATAAGGGGTGAAAGACGGGGGGGGGGGGGGGCGCCATGGGGGAAGCCTGCACAGGGCGCCGGGACACTTAAGGCCGGCCCTGCACGGTAGCCAGGAGAAGCTGGTGCATGCTCCCATGTTTCACACACCAATGTGTGAAGGGAGGAATGGGCAGAGAATGAAAAAAGATGTTTGGAGTCCCCATCAGCACCCTGCTCATGAACCCTGCCTCCAGCCACATGTGACTTAAAGGGACATTCCATGTTTAAATAACTAATGGATGTAGTACCATATTGTCAGAATTATAGGCCGCACCCCCCCCCCCAATTTAATTTCTTAAAGTAGGGGTGTGGCTTATATGCCTCAATCAACACCAAAATAGTATCAACATCCGTTTTAGATGGCCCCAGGGGGAAGAGCTGTCAACAATTTAGTGGCCCATAAATTGTTCAAACTTCATAAGGCTGTTTGTTATCATCAGAGGCAGAACCAGAAGTACAGAGATTGATAGGCAGACAATAATAATCTTTTTAATGGATAGAAAGTTCTATGCACTAGACCAGAGGCGTCCAACGTGCGGCCCGCGGGCCAGGTGCGGCCCGTCTGAGCTCTGCTCCGGTAGCCGCACCCCGAATGCACACCACATGAGAAGCTGTGTCGGGGAACGAAGTTCCCTGCACGCTCTGTGTAGGGAACCCCGTTCCCCGATACAGCTTCCCGTGCGGTGTGCAGTGCACAAATCACCTCCTCTACCCTGCGCATGAGGTCAGAGGGAGGGAAGAAGCGCAACGGGAGTCCACAGCCACGTGTGTGGGGTAAGTGTATGTATGTATGTGAGTGTGTGTATCAATGTGTGTGTGGGTTAAGTGTATGTATGTGAGTGTGTGTATCAATGTGTGTGTGGGTTAAGTGTATGTATGTGTGTGTGTGTGTGTGTATCAATGTGTATTAGTGTGTGGGGTAAGTGTATGTATGTATGTGAGTGTGTGTATCAATGTGTGTGTGGGTTAAGTGTATGTATGGATGTGAGTGTGTGTGTGTGTATAAATGTGTATTAGTGTGTGGGGTAAGTGTATGTATGTATGTATGTGAGTGTGTGTATCAATGTGTGTGTGGGTTAAGTGTATGTATGTGAGTGTGTGTGTGGGGGGGGGGGGGGGGGGGCTGTAGGGTGGCAGAGAGGCTGTTTGGGGGACCTAGGGTGGCAGAGAGAGATTAGATCATGCACCTGACTGACCTCCAGTAGTCAGAAAAAGAGCAGCCAGCCTCCAGGCAGAAGAGAATCCAGCTCCCACCTTCTTTAAAGATATCTCACAGGATATCCACAGTTCCAAACAACCGGTACCAGTACCCCTTTTGTGGCTCCACCCTTTTGTAGCTGTGTCTTCAACTATGACAGGTATTTTTTTTTATGAATAACACCTCCACCTAAATATGATATCTAGCGATGCCACTAGGGTTGCCACCTTTTCTTCAAAAAAAAATACCGGCTATGGTGCTATCTCCATAGACTTAACATTGGCCTGATGCCAATTTTTTACCAGCCTGCGGGTAAAATTTCAGCCAGGTGGCAACCCTAGATGCCACTGCTATGTTGTATAAAGCAAAGTAATGAATAAAAAAGATGTAGAGGCATGTAAAAAATAGGCTTTAATAAAATTATTCAAAAATATATAGTTAGACAAAGAAAATCTTACAAATATATAAACAAACAATAAAAAAACTACATTCAGCATGAAATCACCAGGGGACAAACATGTTTAGAATCATGGGTCAGATCTTCCGTCATCTGACCAAGATGTCAGCCCCTGATAGAGCTATACATGCAATGATTGCTCCATAAGGTACTTTATTTGCATTATCTCTCAACAAAATATTTCAATTAAATATAACATATTTTTGCTGAAAGTAGTCTTTTAAGGCTCTATGTTGGTTTGTTAACTAACCAGTGGCAGTATTAACATCCTTTCTGTAACGGCCATCACTGCATGTCAGACTGCCCCATATGTGGGGGTACCATTAATTTTTTTTTACGAACACTGAAATTTAGTAAGAGGGCTCTAAAGCTTACTTATCTGATATGTTACATTTAATTAACATAATAAATGCATAACGTCTCCCTTCCTAGTAACTGATATACAGACAACCAAAATTCATTTAATGACAAGCTTGTTTATAACAGTTTTCTGACTGTTGCCAACCTTGGCAGTGACATGTCAGCAGACTCGTAGCGTTGATATCAATGTGGTGCTGGGAAGTTAGCAATGGCAAATCCCACAACCTGGGAAAGGAACAGAACACTGCCAATATTTGGATCCAGGCTGCTTACTAATAAGGGTCTATTGAGTATGTCTTATGTGCTAGGTAAAGGGAGTCGAGGCTTATGGAGATGTTGAGAGATAGAAACAGAGATCTATGAAGTAAGTAAGAGGTGGGGATTGTGTTTATGAAGGCATTGGAGTTGACTTATGAAGATGCCATTATAAAATGAAAGGAAGGTAGGGAGGAAGGCCTGTAGCTGAGGAGGGTCAATGGCAGTGTTAAAATCAGTGCTACTCAAAAGATTCCATCTTTTGTAAGTGTTCCCTTTAACGGATACATCTTCCCATCCCAGGTGTCAAACTGATGTCCTCTAGTTTAGCAGATCATTGTTGTACAAGAACCAACCACACCTTTAATCTATAAAGTGCACTCTTCATTTTATCCAATGGAGCTATAACGTTTATATTTTGTACATATGTGCCCGAATAAAACAATAATGTGGTCATTGTAGGTGGAAGGCAGCAGTTGGACCCTTTGTCCCAGACTATGGAGGACAAAAGGGATTTATTGTACTTCTGCCAAGTAAGGGGGTGTAAGTATAGCTACTAATAAGGAAAATAGGAATTATGGAGGGTGGGCCAGGGTAAGAAATGAAAATTGGGCTCTAAGATTACTGATGGTGGCTCTACCTGAATGAACACAGGTGAACTTCTCTTATTGTTTAAATCAGTGATTATGTTGGTTTAGGGTGGCATCCCTTTGATTTTGTTTTGAGGCACTTAAGGCTGAATGAGGAAACATTGCATAGTGTAACTAGGACATAGGTTAGTACTACACTAGGTCCAGGACTAGATGTCGCAGGAATGTTCGATAAAACACAATGTGAGAGGCTACAATGTAGCATCACACAGCATCTCTGGTGGGGTGACAAGGTGCTAGGAACATGATAATATATCACAGGGGTGCTGTACAGCACAAGAGGTGTGCAATACCAAACAATGTGCAGTATTAAAAGAAATGACACATCCAGCAAGTGCATTGCAATAAAACAAACTCCAAACTGTAAGTGAGCATTAAACACTGTGCTTTTGTTCCAAGGTCAAGACTGGTGATATTCTGGCTCTCCAAAGGTCTTTACAACAGTTTCCATCTCCCTCAGATAAAGGCTATTCTGCTTCTTTGCAATGTGGTCTCTTCATGATCCTAGTGCACCGTGCCATACACAGGGCTTTGTGACTTTTTATTCTCGTTCTCTGGTTCCAGTTTTTGTGATAAAACACTCAGGATTTTGTCAAACTTCTTGTACCTTTCGCTCTGATCCACGCTTGCACCTTTACTTCCCCAAAACATCCTCAGGGAAAACTCAGTCTGGAATGCTTCTCTTAGCTCTGGGTGGGGCTGAAAATCTGCATAGACAAGGGAATGAGGGTAGGATTTATTAGGTGCAAGGTCTATCCGGTATGTTCTTTTCTACCAAGCATTTCTTTAGAATTTCTTTTAACCCACAAATCTGCTGTAATTTTACTTGTGACAACGACACATTTACAGACCACAGGCTAGACAAGTGCGGATGCTCCATATGTGCCAGGTGTGAGCTGCACACATGCACAGAGCCATGCTGTCTATTTCCGGAGTTTGTGTGCTCCGAACAGAGGGCACACAAACCCAGGAAATACACCCAGGAGACAGGCGGCAGTTGCGAATTCACCCACTCACTCACTCTGTTGCCAATTCGACCAGCATGAAAAGCAGGAAAAGTATACGAAAATTCGAATACTTTTTGTGTTGGTTGAATTGGCAACAGAGTGAGTGACTCTGTTACTGAATTCTCAGCTGCTGTCGGCCCCTCGGATGTATCTCGTGTATTTCTGGGGGGTTTGTGCGATGTCTGTTCGCAGCACACAAGCCCTGGAAATACACGAGATCCACCTGATGTTGACTTAGTGCTACATCTATTCACCTCTTTCTATGTCCATTATATCTTACCTTTTAGCTTTGTTTCGGCATTGTTCCAGTGCTGGTCTGCATTAGCAACATTTGACCGCGCAGTCTGCAGCACACGGAGCAGGCGTCTGCAACTTTCCTCAACTGGTCCCCCCCAATCATCTTCGCCTTCTAGGGCCTTAAGCACTGGCAGGATGTGGGGGACCACAACATTATTAACAGGAGGCTGGGAGAGGCCTGTGCAAGAATAGGGAACAAAGTCTGTAATCTTAGAGATCAAAGCAACTGACTATAAAATCAAGTGGAAATAAAGGTGAAAAAAACTGTGTATGGAGAAAAAAATAAAGGATTAGAATAGAGTGAGTCAGAGGGCAAAATATTAAAGTTATAAACGAAAATGGTCAGAGTGAAAGGTGACAGGTGATAGTTGTTACTGACACTCATCCAACTCTCTGAGCGCCGGCTTCAGCTGCTTCTGGAATGATATCGCACTCTGAGTGTATGTCTGTCTCAGCATCTGCCATGTCTGCTCCAATCGCGTGACCTTCAGGAACAATGGTGTTAAAATTCCTTGTACACAGGTGGAATTTTTTTCTGCCCCACCAAACTATTAACAAGGTCTCCCCACTTAATAAAAGAATGTATGTATTAAAATACATAGGGGACTGTATAAAAAAAATGAATGTCTACAATTTTTAAAAATGTTTTTAAGAAAAAAACATAAACAAACAAAAATGAAATGACCTTATGGCAATATAATTTTATACCACTATATCCATGGTGCTACTTAAATATGAAATCTCTTTCTTTTTTTTTTGCAATTTATATTTTTCTTTGTAGGAAATGTTTACTTGCATAAATCCAATATTTTTTACTATTAAGCCCAGAGGTAAAAACAGCATTACGTGAAACGTGTAGAATTAAGCATAAATCTCTCAGATAATACAGTAGAAACATATAGCATAACAAATCTATTTTGTAAGTGTCTTCTGATGATTGGAAATTACAAAGCCCAATAATCCTCAAGAATGACAGGACCCAGAATAAATAGAAGACCAGGCAGGTTGTGGTGGTTGAGGGCACTATTATTAAGAGAGTAGGATGGTATGCTGTCTCCAAGGTAGTGTTCTCAGAGATACTACCTGTGTCATGCACTACACCAGAGAGATAGCTGGAAATTAGGGAGCTTAAAGCAACACCCACCAAAAAATAAAAAAGGTATAATTTTTTTTTATTTTGCATTGTTGATTTCAGATATGTTTTTTTTGTTTTTGTTATGTGAGTATATTTTATAAAATATTTTACTAAACAAGTGTGACTGTTTTTTTCTTTCTGAAACCCACAGCACTAACACCAGCTTTTCACACAACAACTGAATGCACTGTGTTGTTAAATGCTAATAACAATGACATTTTGGTGAGTGCCATTTGCTCCCTGTCCCTTTTTCATTATACTTCCCCATCTTTCTCACCTGGGGCAGCATCAGAGCCTTCATTACTGCAGAGAAAGCAAAAAGATCCCCTGCAAAATCCCTCAGCTCCACCGCAAGCTGAATAATACGGTGCAGAGTGCGCGCCCTCTCTGCGACTGCTCCTGTACAACCCAGAATATCCACAGCGACCCCTAGAGAGAGTAGATGATGCCTGGGGAAAGGAGACAAGATGGAATGACTACCCAGGCAATGCCAAGGGAGGGCAGGCATTTGTTTGCCTAAGCTGAAAGGGAAACCAGTTTAGTGGCCCTTGGTGCAACTTTATCAGCTTTCTTGTTATCATAGACAAATATGTTGACAGATAAGAAATTGTGATACTCCTGGGCATTTAGAAGTGAAATTTGGTCAACTCCAGTCAATTTAGCTATGTCAGATGGCAGCCTGGGGGGAAATTATCACTCTGCTCATTGCCAGCCATCTCCTTGCCACAACGGAGCCTTATTGCTGTAGCTCTGCCCCGTGAAGGAGATAAGCTGATGTTCTGAGTTCTGTGAGGCTGTAAATATGAACATGGAGTCCTTTACAGTACTTGGCCCTGTAGATGAATGTGGTTGTAATAAACATTCACTTATGTTTAACTACACTCACCTTTCCAGAAGGTCCTGTCTAAAGTGTTGTCCATATGGTAATGTTAACAGTTCCAATCCTGACTGCACCCCCATATTTTTCTGTTGTTCTGGAGAAACACCCCAAATACGAATCTCCTGAAAATGACAATATGTAAGTCACACGTGAACAAGAACTAATGTAGGAAGAGATTAAGAGAAACGTGGCGCAGAGGAACACTGCTTAGTGAGGTTAAGTGATGGTACCTGGCAGTCTTCCCGCAGAATGTGCAGGGCGCTCTCTCTGCAGTCTCTACTACTGACGATCTCTTTCAGTCGCCGCAAGGCGCTGGGCTCCAGAGGTTTGTTTTCAGGTGGCAGCAGAAGAGACTGAAAATGCTGAGGTTGGAAAGAAGATGTGTTTTGTATCTGTGGTCTGACAAATCCATCTTCTTCATCGTTGGTTATGGCTGGTTGGCTTGGCTCAGCATTATCCACCTGGGGTTGACAGACATCTCTCAGAGTATCAGATTCCAAGAAACCAAATGTGGTCTCAGTGGCCCTGGCACGGTTTCTCCACCTTTCCTCTACCTTTATAGTGTCCATATTTTTTCGATGGGTTACTGGGGCCCTTGGAATAATTTCACAATATGTGTCTGAATCTGTCGTTTCCAAAAGCAAGATAGAAGGGGCTCGTATGGGTTTTGGGGGTGCTTTGGGGTGTAGTTGACTATCTGATCCACGTAGAGAATTATTTCCTCCATTGTCCAAAGTAGGGGCTGGATGAGCTTTTACTCTAAGGATAGGGTCACTACCTGTGCGAAAAATGGGTGAGAGGGGCATTGGCGATTGTTCCTGTACAATTAGTGAGGCTTCCCCTGTAACACCTGGAATGAGAGCACAGTAGTAAATGAATGCAGAGTTCACAAAAAATAAGGACATTAAAAGACATCGTAATGAGGAATTGAGCCATTCTAGAGAAAGGTAAGTAGGTCAGTGAGGTCTATTCACTAAAAAAGTGGGCTGTGGAATACTGGCAAATGAACTGCAAAAATAAGGCAATGAGTAGGCAAGTTACAGATTTTTTCAAATTCAGCCATCTTTCCAAGTCAGTTATTAATGCCTGACTTTAGCAGTTTACTTTTTACACCAGAAAAAAACCCAGTAGACATAAGAAAGACTTAAAAGGTAAGAAATTAACAATAACAAAGAGGGGATTGAGGAGGATTCCTGATAGTTGCTATGGTCATGTTAAAATGTCTGTCCCCCTTTCTTACTTTCCCACTTACTTGCGAGCAGGTTGCCTTCAGACTGAGCACTTTGTAGTGGTCTTTCTTTCAAGACGTCCAGATTACCTGGCTGGCTCCCAAATCGATCTTTAGTTCTGGCAGAGACAGCAGATTAAGTAGGGTGAGTTATGATTGAGAGATGGTGATAGGGAAGTAATGTGGAGATTTACCAAAGAAGTATAAACAGGGTGCTTAAGAGTTTGTGTAGCAGCTGGTACAGAAATTTGGGATTAAGGAAACTGTGAAGTAGTCGTCTTTATTAGTGAAGATGTGGTATAAGTGAGTGCTATAGTGGGTTGGATATGAAGGTAGACAAGGGTTCTCACCTGAGCAGGCTGCTGTCAGCCAAGCGGAAATTCTTCCTGCGCTCTGAATTCAGTCTCTGAGCATTGTGCCTTTCATGAAGAGCAGTAAGCGGCAGATCTCTGGTGATAGGACATATTATGACTGCTCTGGAGGACTCTGACACCATCTTCTTGTCACCCACATACGAACGAACCAAAGACGGGATGTTAGGAAACTGATCCTGTTCTAACTGGTAGAGTGTCCGTGAGTGGCCAAGCTTTGGACGCAGTGTTACAGCAATTATTTTAAAGTGGAGGACTTGTCTGGTGCAGGCACAACTCAAGACATAGTCTCCAGGGGAAGAAAGAGAATCACGAATCAGGAAGTCTCCATCATTTTTTAGCAACAGCTCAGCTTCCTGTGGACAAGGACAGTGGAAGAACAAGAGAGAGAAGGTCAGTGGTCAGAAAGGTGAGGGGCAGACAATGGAGGTAAACAGACTTATGATTGGTCAAGGCATACAAGGAAGCCTGTTGCACTAGCTCTGATATCAATCACCATTTCCCCCCCAAAACTAGTGAGTATGTAAAAACGCACCAACATTTTGAAGAATTTTTTAGTGGTCATTACTAAAAGAGGGTGCTTTACACAGAGATAAGATACCATATTCAGAGAGATGAGATTTTAGATGACACTTTTTTTTACATATTATTTACCTTTTGGACATGTCAAATACTATTATTGTATAGAGTAGACTAAAGTTATATAGACAATGGTGCCTTTGAGACTGTGCTCTTACTTGTCGTGGAAGTGGGCCATGATACCATGCATGACTCCTCAAATCCTCACTGCTCAACTTCAGCTCTTCCTCCAGCTCCTTCTTCAGCATCTCGGTAGGAGAGGGCATCTCAATATCTAAACATAAAAACAACATACTCAAGTCACAGTGAACCATTCTATGATATTTAAAGTAGACTTTAACTAGTACAGTGTTGTTCAACTTTTAAAACTGTTGGCACAAAAGAAATTATGTTTAATTGAGAGATTGCATCAAATGTAAGAATTTTAAATACAATTACTGTAATGAAAGAATACAAATAAAGTACCTTATTGAGTCTCCTTTGCGCCATTTAGTTCTGACCTAAGATTCTAAACAATATGTCTGCCCAAGATATGAGGCACAAAATGTGCTCAATAAGATACTTTATTTTTTTTATTATATTAAAGCATTTATGATTAAAATGCCTACCTTTTTGCAATCTTTCAATTAAACACGACTTAACATTTGTCCTTTAAAACATTGGTCAGCACTGTTGAAAAATCTAGAACCACCCCTAGGAACATACACATTGCAGGTTGCCCCGCAAACACCCCAATCAAACATTCTCATAGCTACGCTGACTATAAGATTGGTACCTTTCCCAATTCAATATAAAGACTGCGCTCCTTGCATATATTGCGCTCTTTGAAATATATACCAAAATGCTGCAACCAATAAATAAACTACATTGTCATCCTGAACGGCTTAGAGCAAAGCCTAATCTCAGCATTATCTGAGAAGATGCACGGATAAGGACTGTTTCTGAGGACATCTACGGCCATTTATTTCAAATGGATTATGTCTCATCATGCCACAATACTAAACTGAAAAGGAAATAGAAAAGTAGAAAGGGAATTTCTATTTAAGAAAAATCACAAGACAGGAAAGTGTGAATGAAAACCAACGGTGCATTTTCACAGGTTTTATATCACATTTTACAGCAGTAATGTAACAAGATTTTGTCGCCTTTCTAGCCGCCACAAGAGGGAGCCAAAAGCCTACACAATGACACTAAACAACAATTTTTGAATCCACAGGCCACGCATTTTTTAGGTTCAGGGTATTTTGTATCACTTTAGGATTAGGTGATGACAAATGCTTGGTATTCACCATATGTCACTGGAAAATATGTCTTTGCTGACACATGGTTTAGAAACAGTGAAACAGAATTGATAAGAGCCACCTATTAGCCACAAAAAGAGTAGTGTGAAAAAACATTATGTTAATTGGCTAAAGCCCATGTCCGAAAGAGAGGATTGAGGTGAAATGAGTTCTTTGGGAGAGTTTTTCTGACTCGGCTACTAAGATACTATGGCCTTAAATTTGAAAAGCCTTTCTTAATTCCAAGAATTTCTCTCTTTCATGAATAAAGCCTTACCCTATGGATATTAGGGTATTTACGGTATTTACTTTAAGAAAAAGTAAAGTTTCACCCTCACTGTCACTCAGATTGGCCACATCTAATGCAATAGATTGTAAGCTCCAGTAAGCAAAGGTCTCTACACAAGCCATCTCTATTTGTCACACATTTAAATACTCTCCCTACTGTACATAGAAACATAGAATGTGTCGGCAGATAAGAACCATTCGGTCCATCTAGTCTGCCCAATTTTTCTAAATACTTTTATTAGTCCCCAGTTCCCGGTCTTATAGCTAGGACAGCCTTGTGTCTATCCCACGCATGCTTAAACTCCTTGACTGTGTTTACCTCTACCACTTCTGCTGGAAGGCTATTCCATACATCCACTACCCTCTCAGTAAAGTAATACTTCCTGATATTACTTTTAAATTGTTGCCTCTCTAATGTAAGACTATGTCCTCTGGTTGTGGTAGTTTTTCTTCTTTTAAATATACCGTATTTGCTCGATTATAAGACGCAGACCTCCCCTGCTGCCGCCTGGCACGACCGCCGGGACTTCTATGATGAAGCCGGGTCCTTCCGGCTTCGTCATAAAAGTCCCGGCGGTCGTGCCGGGCGGCAGCAGGGGAGGTCTGCGTCTTATAATCAAGCAAATACGGTATATCCTCCGCTGCCCCGCTAGCCACCACGGAGAATCGGGCAGCCGGGGGATGTCTGCACGATACGTGAAGACATCCTCCATGCTGCCCGACCCTTCCGTCTATTATGATGGACCAGCTGTTCGTCATAATAGACGGAGGTGTCGGCAGCATGGAGGATGCATGGGGAGGGAGGGGGGGAAAGAGTAACAAGGGGGGGGGCAGAGAAACGAGGGGGAGGGAGGGAGGGGGGTAGAAAGACAAGGGGGGGGATACAGAGAAAAGAGGGGGGAGAGCAACAAGGGGAGGGAGGGGGGAAGAGACAGAGACAAGGGGAGGGAGGAGGGGCACAGAAAGTAACAAGGGGGGGGGGACAGAGACAAGGGGAGCGAGGGGGGAAACAAAAGGAGGGGGAGAGAGAGACAACACTAAGGGGGGGGGGGGGAGAAAGAGAGAAATCTGGGGGCAAGGGAAAGAGAGAGGCAGCATTGGCACATAAAAGGAAATAAAAACAAGAAATGCATTTTTTGATATAATTTTTTATTAAAAAAGCAATTTACATGTGAATATATACAAGTTGAACTTTTTTCCTATAGGGTAGTCTTATATTCAGGCTTTTAGTTTTTTTCCTAATGGAAGAGCGTAGGAAGTAGATTAAAGAGCTGCACAAGAAAACATCCCGTCCTTGCGAACCAGTCCTACCTGCTGGAAGCCTTAACCCTCAAAATCTGGATACAATAGATGAAAATTTATCCATACTTACCGTAATTTTCCTTTCCTGGTCATAGGCCATGGCAGCACTACAATGGTTTAGCTCCTCCCTATCCCTAATTAGACAGGAAACAGAATTAATTCAGGGGTATAAGTACCCCCTCCCACCAATGGTCCCTTAGTCTTGTTAACAGCAATATCCCAGGGCGGGATCTAAGTGCTGCCATGGCCTATGACCAGGAAAGGAAAATTACGGTAAGTATGGATAAATTTTCATCTTTCCTGGCCATATCCATGGCAGCACTACAATGGGTAATACCCAAGCAATAACCCAGGGAGGGAAAAAGAAAAACCACAGACTCAAGAATCTTTTTAAATGCTGGTGTATTAGAAATCACACGTGCAATAGAAACAATCAAGAAGAGTTAACCGCGGATAAGACAGATTTGCCAAAAGAGTCTGAATGGCCGGCTTTAACGTCAATCTGGTAATGCCTTATAAACGTGTTTGGAGAAGACCAAGTGGCTGCTTTGCAAATCAGATCAGGAGACAATTTAGCAGCTGCTGCCCAAAATGAGGACAGGGATCTCGTGGAGTGAGCCCTGAGACCATCAGGAACTCTCGTCCCTGAAGACTGGTAAGCCTGAATGATGGCGGCAACAATCCATCTACTGATGGTCATCTTAGAAGCTTGAAGCCCTCTTCTGGGGCCGTTGGGGATGACGAATAGACTTTGAGAGGTCCGCCAAGCTGAAGATCTCTTTAGATAGATAGACAGACCTCGAACAAGATCCAATGGAGAAGGCAGAGGTTCAGTATCCTCAGTAGAAGACTCGGAATGAAGAGCCGGGAGTACTATTTCCGCGTTGATGTGAAAAGCTGACACCACTTTAGGGCGAAATTCGGGAACAGTCCGTAAAACAACTCTGTCCCTATGAAAAACTGTAAAGGGCTCTTTAGCAGACAAGGCATGGAGTTCAGATACTCGTCTACCTGAGGCTAAGGCCACCAATAGAACCGTCTTAATGGTGAGCAACTGAGGAGAGATGGTTTCAAGAGGTTCAAAAGGAGAAACGCTCAGGGCTTTTAATACCAAGGGAAGATCCCATGGTGGGGTGAATGGCTTGATAGGAGGCTTGATTTTCAACACAGCAGCCATAAATCTGATCACGTCTGCGTTCAAGGCCCATCTGTGATCCGTAAGGGCCGAAAGCGCGGAGATATGTACTTTCAGGGTATTGTAGCTCAGACCCTTATCAAGACCAGATTGTAGAAATTCAAGGATCTCCTTGGTGGAGATAGACTGAATATTCCTGCGGTAGGAAGCAGCCCAGGAGGAAAAGGCGTCCCAGATTCTGTAGTATGTGGAAGATGTAGAGCGTTTCCTTGCTTGCAGTAGAGTGTCAATGACAGCGTGAGAAAATCCCTTGCCGTTCAACCTTTCCCTTTCAATCTCCATGCCATCAGCTTGAGGGAGGCAGGGTCTGGGTGGAGGACAGGACCCTGATGTAGAAGGGAAGGAACATTCGGAAGCCGCCAGGGTTCTGCACTGCAAAGGCTCAACAATAGAGGAAACCAAGGCCTGCGAGGCCAACAGGGGGCTATGAGGATTATGGATACCTTCTCCTGCCTCAATCGTCTCAGAAGAGGAAAGATGAGGGGTGTAGGAGGAAATGCGTAGCCCAGTTGAAATTCCCAATCGATTGAAAGAGCATCCCTTCCTGATGCTTGGGGATCGATGCTCTTCGAAAAGAAGTGCTTCACCTTCTTGTTCTTGTGTGTAGCCATAAGGTCGACTTGTGGCATGCCCCATACTCGAGTGATGTCGTCGAACACCTCGTGTGACAGACTCCATTCCCCCGGATCTAATTCCACTCTGCTCAGGTAATCCGCAATGGAATTCTGGATTCCCGGAAGATGAATTGCTGATAGGCCTGCAAGATGCTTCTGGGAGAAGGACATCAGGGGCTTCATAATGGACATCAAACTCCGACTCCGTGTTCCCCCTTGGTGGTTTATGTAGGCAACCACAGTGGAATTGTCTGATCTGATCTTGACCCACTTGAAGCGTATGAGGGGAAGGAGGATTTCCAGAGCTTTTAGAACTGCCAGAAGCTCCAATTGGTTGGAGGGAGTCTCTGTTACCGGAAAAGACCATTTCCCTTAGATAAACTGATCGCGTAGGTGAGCCCCCCATCCCCACTGGCTTGCGTCCGCGGTAATGACTGTCCATGTGATGTTCCCTAATGGAAACCCTCTGAACAGGTATTTCGTCTGTAACCACCAAATCAGAGATTGATGGACCAGAGGGGGAAGCTTGATAGGCTGAAACGGATTTCCCGTTCTGAATTGCAGGATGAAATTCTTCTGGAAAATCCTCATCCTCCATTGGGCCCATCTTGTCAGTCCGATGGTGGAGGACATTGATCCTAACAGGCTCATGCATCTTTCTGCTGAGGTCACATTGGATACCAACATGTCTCTGACTCTGTACCTCAACTTCGTACCTCTTTCTGGAGACAGACTCACTGTGCCTGCTAAGGTGTTGAATATGGCCCCCAAATATTTCATCTCCTGAGCCGGCTGTAATTGGCTCTTGTTCTTGTTTATCATCCAACCATGACGGCGTAGAAAACGTAGACAAACCTGCCCATGGGTCTGAAGGGTATCTGTGTCTTCTGCCAAGATGAGGATGTCGTCTAGGTAATGGTAAATGGCTATGCCCATTTTCCTGAGCTCTGCAATCAAAACAACCAAGACTTTGGAGAATGTTCTTGGAGCAGTGCTGAGACCGAACGGTAGGGCTCGGAATTGAAAATGCCCTTGTTCCACCGCAAACCGAAGGAATTGCTGATGTTCCGGAGCAATGGGGATGTGGAAATAAGCGTCTGCCAAGTCGATAGAAATCATCTATTGGTGTGGAAAAACGACTTTTATGATGGATTGAATAGACTCCATCTTGAACTTCCGGACGAGGAGATGATGATTTAGTCTGCTTCGGTCTAAGATAGGTCTCCAACCACCTGAAGCTTTTCTGGTGAGAAACAGGTGAGAGTAAAACCCCTGACCTTGCTGTCGCAGGGGAACTGGAACGATGACATTTCCTTCCTGGAGTGTCGAGATAAAATCCTTTAAGGCCCGTCTTTTTTCTGCTTCTCCTGGCCATTTGGTCGTTTGAAAGGAGCAAGCTGGAGGGGGTCTGAAGAATTCCAATCGATATCCTCTTTTTATGATATCCAACACCCATACGTCTGTGGTGGATAGTTCCCATACGTCTCGGAAGAGTAACAGACGTGCCCCCACACCTACGGACTGGGGAGGGGACCAGTCATAAAGATCTGGGGTTCTTGTGGAACGAGGCGCCTCTAGTTTTACCGCCTCTGGAAGATGACTGTCCACCTCTCCAAGGCTGGGATCTTCCATGCTCTCTTCCAGGCTTGTAGGATCTGGCATCACGAAAGGAAAAATAGTCCGGATATCGTCTGGATCGAAAGGAACCTCTGGGTTTGCGATCCTGCGGAAGAAAAGCTCTTTTGCCCTCGGCTGCTCTCTTAATACATTCATCCAAGTTTTTTCCAAACAACATGTCGCCGTGGAAAGGTAAGGCACATAAGCTAGATTTAGAAGAGGTATCTGCTGTCCAGGACCTCAACCATAAAGCCCTTCTGGCTGAGACAGAAAGGGCCATATTTCTGGCAAAGGCTTTAACCAGATCCACCGAAGCATCAGAAGTAAAGTCTACTGCAAGCTTGATATCTTTCAGACTTTCCAGAAGACTGGATCTGCTTCTGCCTCTTTGGATGTCTGCCTCTAGACTTTCCATCCAGATCTTTAAAGCTCTGGAAACCGAAGTGAGAGCGACTGCTGGATGGAGGCCTGTGCCTGCAGCCACGTAGGCCTTGGCGAGGTTCAGATCCATTTTCTTATCCATAGGATCTCTAAACGAACCTGCGTCGTCAACCGGAAGGGTAGTGTGTTTGGCCAGTCTTACTACGGCCGCATCCACATTGGGAGCTGAATCCCAACAGAAGGAGTCTTTCCTTTCAAAAGGATAAAGACGAGCAACTCTGCCCTGGGATGTCAGTTTCTTACGAGTATTAGACCATTCGTCTCCAATCAGCTCCTTGATTGTTTCATGAGCTGGAAATGTGGCTCTCTTTTTCTTCAGATCAGCAAAATATCTACTGGAAATAGAGGGTTGCTCCGAGGCTATTTCCTTGAGACTCAAGGATTTGCGCACTCTGGAAATCAAATGGTCAACCTGGGCAGGCTCCATGAATTCTGGGGCATAAGATTCTTCTTCTGAAGAGGACAGCCCGTCCCTGTAGGAGTCCATGGACTCGTCTGAGGATTCTTCCCGAGAGAACCCCAAGGGTTCCGCGAATCTGGGCCTCTTGTGGGATTTCCCAGCCTCTGTGATGCCCTGGAAGACCGCCTGCTTGATAAACTCCATCATATCCGGAGTAGGGGCAGTAGTAGGAGTGCCAGCGGCTGCAGACAGGCATTCCGCGCAGAGACGTTTGCCTTCTAGCGGTTTATTGCTGCAGGCTTCGCATCTTTCCTTCATAGGCGACTTGCCTTTGGAAGTTCTGGATGCTTTAATTCCCGTAGAGCTGTCATAATAGGGAAATACAATTAGACCAGGCACTCTTTTGTTTGGTATATAAAAAAAAAAGAAAAAATAAATAATGATGGCTTTACCTATAACCTTTGGATTGGACCCTTTGTTTATGGACGGATGCCTCAGAGTCCGATGAAAAAGACTTGTCCATCTTCCCTGTTCATGATATAGGAAGGAATTGAATAATTTATACCCAAAAAAGCATAAAATTCAATTTGTGAGAAAAAAAAGGGATGTGCCTTTAAGAAAGAAAACCATACCTGAGTAACAGAAAACTGGATGTTGAGAAAAAACGCTGAAAAACTGGAACAAAAGATGCTGTAAGAGCTCCCTGGAGTCCAAGCAACCAGCAACAGGTAAAGAAAATCGAATTCGGCGCCTATTTAAAGGCGGCGAATGACGTCATCGATGACGTCACCGCGAACCCGGAAGAACGTCCCGCGCATGCGCGCAATTACTCCGCGCATGCGCGCATGACGCGTCCCGATCCGCGCATGCGCGGAAAACGTCCCGAACCGCAGCTACCGGACTGCGCATGCGCGGGGACCCGGAATGACGCGCCCGCAGTCCGCGCAGGCGCAGAGCGCCAGGAGGACGCCAGCAAGATGGCGGCCGCCCAAACAAAAAACGGTAAATATGGCACAACAAGAGGTGGAAGGGGGAACCTGACAGCCATCAGCAAAATAAATACCAAATCTTCTCCTGCCTCTGCATTTTAACTTACTGTGCCTGCCAGGTAGAGGTAAGAAGAATCTTCTACGAGGTTCTTCTGCCACTTCCTGCTACCGCTTGGTTACTGCAGGGAACGTTCCTTACTGGCAATACTTTTCCTTGCTACCCCTAGGGTCACTGCAAGTGGCTCCCGGTCACTAAAGGAGCATCTCCAGGGGGAAATCCTTTGCGCAGGGCCACGTACTGGAGACTTCCCAAGGAAGAGAGGCTGAACTCCCTTGAGGCCGAAGGTAAAAACCCTCAGGTAAGCCAGAAAAAAAAATATGTTCACAGTCCAAAACGACTGGAGTCCTATAGGGATAGGACAGGAAAAAAAGACTAAGGGACCATTGGTGGGAGGGGGTACTTATACCCCTGAATTAATTCTGTTTCCTGTCTAATTAGGGATAGGGAGGAGCTAACCCATTGTAGTGCTGCCATGGATATGGCCAGGAAAAGCTATTCTATGCTTTGTGTGACATGAGTGCACACTGTGACGGGATCCCTGCTCACTGTGTTACCTGTTTGTACAGCTGGGTATAGCCTGCATGTTTGGTCAATCATATCCCATTGTTACCTGGTTAATCATTAAGAAGTGAGTGTCACAGGCCGGAAATCACACCCCAACTCACGTCACTGATACACCAATAGTACACAAGGGCCGGCCTGCTCCACGCAGACTTGGATAAAACAAGTCCAGGCACACAGCAAAGAATGTCTGTAGTGAGACACATTCCTATGTATAAGCACATGCTACACACGTCAGGGCATGTCACCCTTGTATGCACCCACCCATCAGGTGTAATAATAACAACTGTTAGAACAGCCACCCTGTTAAAGGTCTCATGGTAACAATAATGGCCTCTACAAGGTATGCCTTCTGGTAACCCTGAAGCTGTACCCAAGAGAAATAATATAAATAAAAGATTGTTTAATAAGGACAATGACTATTTCTATAGTACTTGGAGAGATACGCAGAAATAGTACTTAAAGAAGAATCTATTCACTAAACGGTAAACTGTGGTGAACTGTTAGAATCAGGCATTATTGGTGCACAGAACTACTAATTATTGTGCAAAGTCCCAGACTGAGAACTCAGAGTGAAGGAGGGCTCAGCCAATCAGGTTAGGCTTCTCTAGGCATCTGACTATATATATTTGTGTGTGACTGTGTGTATTGAACTGTGTGCATGTCTGAGACTTTGTGTGACTGTAACACATTATTGGAAAGCTTTGGGAACTATATGTATATTATGTGTGTGACTGTATGCATATTATAATAAAATATATTATTAAATCTGAAATATACATGTTTCCCAAAGCTTCCTAATAATTTATATAATATAAATATGTATATTATGTGTATGTGATATTAAATATATGTATCTATAATATGTATCTATATTATATGCCTGTGTGTGTAATCTCATCCACGACATACTGTGCCTCTGAAATAAAATGTGGTCACCATAGATGAAGAGTGGGGTGTTAAGATAAGGAGGGGGTACTGAAATAAGATGGCATTGATCCAATAGTAAGTGGTGGAAGAAGAAGACCTCTGTATAGAACAAACTGAATAGTTGAACTGCAGGAGAAAAAAAAGGTTGCAATTCAGCTGTTGTGAAGTATGCTTCCTATGACATTCAGCTCAAAAGCTGGGTGAGCTTCCTAGGAGCCATAGTCCACAGCTAACCTCCAACTGCTGTGAACTACTTGACTAAGTTCCGGCTGAGTATGATGGGCAGCTTGGTTCACTTACAGTGGCTTGGCAAAGATTAACTTTCAACTCCCACAAGCAGCCACTTGGCTGTGTGTCATGAGAAGCATAGTTGTTCACTGCAGCTGAAGTGCCAAGCATTAGCCATCGCTACCAGAGGATTTTAGAATAGGGGGAAGATTACTGGAGGACAGAGAAGTCATATGAGGATTTTTTTGGTTGACAGAGGCCCAATATGTTTAGTTACTCCTAGCTTTAAACATTTCTAAGAAATCTTTTCTTTTCTTTACATATTTTAAATAATATAATGTGCACATACACCTTACTAGATTACTGCAGTAGCAATGGGCGTTATAAAAACTCCAGCACATGAAAGTGTGGAGAAGTAAAAATAAAATGCAAAATCCCATATCTTATGTAGTACAGCAATTGCAATCAGATGCCCAGAAATATTATGCCAGTCATAGTCCAGTAATATTATGCCATTCAGATGCCCAGGAATATTATGCCAGTCAGATGCCCAGGAATATTATGCCAGTCAGAGCCCAGGAATAGTGTGCCAGTTAGATGCCCAGGAATATTCTGCCAGTCAGATGCCCAGGAATATTATGCCAGTCAGAGCCCAGGAATATTATGCCAGTCAGATGCCCAGGAATATTGTGCCATTCAGATGCCCAGGAATATTATGCCAGTCAGATGCCCAGGAATATTATGCCATTCAGATGCCCAGAAATATTATGCCAGTCAGATGCCCAGAAATATTATGCCAGTCAGATGCCCAGGAATATTATGCCAGTCAGAGCCCAGTAATTTAATGCCAGTCAGATGCCCAGGAATATTATGCCAGTTAGATGCCCAGGAACATTATGCCAGTCAGATGCCCAGGAATATTGTGCCAGTCAGATGCCCAGGAATATTATGCCAGTCAGATGCTCGTTATACCTCCCTCCTCCCCCCTTCCCCAGACCCCAGTACTTACATCCATGCTGCTGTTTAGGTCCGTGGCTGAGAGGGAAGCGCTGTGCGCTCCCCTCAGGCCGTGCGCATTCAATAAAGTGTGTTGAAAAAAAAAGCACAGGGCTTCCCTCTCAGCCACGGACCTATACAGCAGCATGGAGGTAAGTAAACGGGCCTGGGGGAGTGGGCGATTTTCCCGCCCCCCCATTGGGGTGCCCTAAGGCAGCCGCCTGTGCTGCCTTACGGTAGCGCCCGCCCTGGTTGCACCCAGTAGTGCATCTTCCACAAGGCAAACATGGCACTCACCTAGGACAGCACTTTGCCAGAGGGTGTTAAAGCACACTTCTGGTGCGTCAAACATTTACACTGCCTCCCCCACCGTTTAGCAAGCTTTAGCTCCTTCCAATTAATCGGGGTGATGGGGGCATGTAATTGACCTGGTGGGGGTATGTAATGAGGGTGATGGTGGCATGTAATGGGGGTGATAGGGCATTTAGTGTGTATGCAATGTGGGTGTTGGGGGCATGTAATGGGGCAATTTGGCATTTAATGTGTGTGCAATGTGGGTAATGCGGCATGTCGTGTCTGTTTAGATTAGTGATGCCTGCTCACTTTCTTATCCCATAGTTGTTCATTTTCCTGCATTAAAAAGTGATTGGAATCTCCATGCTGCTTATGTAGCCTTCCTTACAGCCTTTGAGTGTTATTTATCATTACCTATACTTTTACATATTACACTATATTTTTTATGTATTGCAGATTTATTACTCATGATTTGGTCATCCATTAATGTGTTCATCAGGAATTGTTACATATATTTTTCATTAGCATATATTGGTGCCTTTGTGGTATTTGAGAGTCATTCTTGCGCAGGTTTTATTCTGTTCTTATCTGTCCACAGTTGTATTATTCTATAGCATGCAATGATAGCGTCACTATTTGGGACTATTTCTGCATGCACTTATATCTCCCAATGTTTCAATATCTATTAACAATAGAAGGTAACATATCCAGGGCCTGAATATATCACACATGTTAAGACATAACAGTATATTGAGTTCTGGAAGTTCACATCATTAATAATCACTAAACACAGCACCTCATACCAATCATATCCTGTGTAGGAAGCGAAAACAGCGAATTATACAGAGAGAGCTATATAGTGTTTAGTTTTTGTTGCACAATCATCTAAACACGGAGTCATTATGACAGACAGCTCCATGGTTATTAGCATTATTCTTTCCATTCTTGATCTCCAACATATACTGCAGCGCTGTACAAAACCTGGATGATCAGTTCCATGGCTGAATAAGAAAAGCAAATAAAGTATCAAGATATCACTACAACTCCTTTCACGCTAAGCTGAATATAAATAATGGGAGTTGAATTCCAGCAGCTTCAGATGCCACAGTTGCCCAGCCTTGGATAAAGCCTGTAATAAGAGGCAGGGAGTACACAGGCCTCCTCAAACTGTGTCTTATGTTATCGCCCGATTCTCCTCTTCTTTCCAGGCAACGCCTCATTCTGCACATTCCACAATCAAGCCTTGTATAGCAGAACAGCTTGTACATTATAACTGTGCCCTTTCCATACACAATCCCTTTACCAACCTACCCTCCATAGAACCCAGCAGCACGCCCCCTTACTGCCCTCCCTCCATTCTCATGCAGCAAGCTTCCCTACCTTGTAACTAACTTGGCTAAGTGACAGCTGTACTCGAGAGGGACCCCCAGTCTTCCAGCTTGTTAACTCCTCTCCATGGTTGTTGGGGAGTGGGTGCTGCACTGAGCTGGTCAACTTCCTCCTTTCTTGACGTCCTCTCCTACTCTGACACCAGGAATGCAGCCAGTCACAGGAGGCAGGGCCAGAAGGAGTAAGATATTCCTAATCTTTATTTGCCTGGAGCAGGTACAGACATTCTTACCTGTGCTGCATACCTTTCTCTCTATCAGGTAACTAACTCTGCCTGTCTAGATATTATGCTCTTACAGGCAAGGCACTCACTACTACTGCTCCAGGAGTTGGGTTTATGTATAAAAAATAATTCTGGGGCAAATTTGTAAAACTGGAGTAATCACTATGGAAACCAATGCAATGTTCCTTCTTTACTTTTCAACTGTGTTCTTTTCACCAGGTTACATTAGCTCTCTACAAGTTATTTAACTTCGATGTTCAGCACCCCCTGTGCCTAACATATAACTGGAATGCAACTTCTTTTTTTAAGTAGGCCCTACAATTGCCTCTACTTTGGTTGTATTCATTGCACTGTGAATAGTGCAGTGGAATATACTGTCTATCACTAAATAGAAGGTTGCTATAAAAATAATATTTGTTTCTATAGTGCGCTCATATCGTACATGTATATTTATTTATAAAGTATAAATTGTAGGAAAAAAAGTTTTAGAATTTTATCAGTAAACAGCAACAATAAACAAAATGTATTTCATAGGAAACATTATTGTGGCAATAATAGTAAATATAGCCATAGGAACTAGGTGCGAACAGCATCTCAGCAAATGTGTCAAGTGTTATAAACACTGCTCTTCTCAGGATAAATAGAAGCAAATGTTTAGAAAAATGGCCTGTTTCCACAAACTACATATATGAGTATCAGTCTATAATAACTCAGTATACAGTGGATGAGTCAGAGCAAAGAGTATGTGAATTTACACATCACTTTCCAATCAGAAGCAACATTAACAGCATAAGGAAGGAGATGCCATTGATCCCTTCAATTAATGTGGCAAGGTTTAATATAAAAGAAGTAAGTGGGAGCCAGCCTCACTGTCACTGTGCATGCACCATTAGCTCAAGAGCAGTGAACATGTTTATGGATTTTGCTGTGAGATTCTCAGCTGTGATGCCATGCTCTGCACCAGCATCAAACAGTTCACAGAGTATGTGACATACAGGCTCCATCTGTTGTTGTGGGACAGAAGGAGGCATGGCCTCAGAGGCATGTGCTTTAGCCCTGATGTGCAGGGTGTCAGTGTTACACTGGAAGAACGATAGCAACTAGTCACACATGTACAATTCAAGCATCTGGTCCTTTGATTTTGCTGGTCTACTTTATGTATAGTTATTTGTTGGGTTTAAACCAGGTTGTAACTTGCCGGAGTTTGGAATAAATATACCATGATGTGATACCTGTGTACATTTAGTATTCAGCAAATTGGGTTTTATGATAAACTCTACAGTAGGGACATGAAGATTAATGAATGGAGCAGACTCTTTAGAGCTTGGGGGCATTGCTAGGCGAATTAGGGGTTGCGAATGCAGAGGACAAGGCAGTGAGGGCATGTCTAAAGTTGTCATTTGGGATTAAAATTGTCTGTGAGGACAAAGTATACCGTTTGCCAGAAAAAAAATAAAAAAGGCAGAAGTTGTGGGGAAGCTATCTCAGTCATGTAACAGGTGCTCATTGAAATTGAAGAGGACCACTAACAAGGCTAATACTGGTGTGGTAGGAGAAGAGGGCTTTGTAGTCTACTGAGGGGTAAAATCATTGAATTAAAGTGGCCAGAGGAGCAGCCAGTTGTGTCTGACCAGAAATCTGACTTTCATAATATGGTAGTTTAGGTTGAAAAAAATTCTGCTTTCAATGGGGAAAAATTCCTTCGTGACTCCAAATGGCAATCAGATTTCTCCTTGGATCAACAAGAACTTAATTATTAAATATTAATGCCTATAATAACTAGTCTTGAGCGAACCCGAACCGCACTGTTCGGGTTCGTACCGAACATTACGGTTTTTGGACCCCGGACCCGAACACGGACATTCCACTGTATGTTTGTGTTGGAGTTCGGGGTTCGGCGATTACATTGTATGTAATGCTATTGGCTTTCTATAAACCGAAATAGAGTCCCCATTCATAAGAAATTCTTATAAGAAATTCTTATGAATGGGGACTCTATTTCGGTTTATAGAAAGCCAATAGCATTACATGTATTCCATAAACCGAAAGTCTATAAACTCAAATAGAACAGTCCAATACTGTGCTTACAGCGCACTTTGAAAAATTCTATTTGTTTTGGGTGATAAATAGTACATTTACGTCTTGCGGTGCACTTCATATCTGAGAGTCAAATAGAACAGTCCAATACTGTGCTTACAGCGCACTTTGAAAAATTCTGGCTACCTCCTCCTCCTCCAGAGCCGCTTCCACCTACACCGCCACAGTCACCGCCTCCTCAACCTATGGGTCACTTAGTTTAAACTGAAAGAGAATACCCTGCACTCCAACCCTTTCTCAAATGGATAATTCTGTTGATCCTCTTGGCAGCCATGCTTTAGATTTAGATTTATGTTCTTCCAAAGCTAAAATCAAAGATTCCATCTAGTGCTATTTTATGGCTCAGCTGTATTTTTCATTTGTATGTATTTTATGTTATTTGAAGTTATTTCCTTATCCATATTTGTTTGCAGGGCACTTGTCCTACTCTTACCCACATTTTACTTCATTTTGCAGCCCTCTAGCCTTTTCCATGATTTTTTTAGAGGCATTTTAGTGGCCAAAAGTTTGTGTCCCCATTGACTTCAACGGGGTTCGGGGTCAAGTTCGAGCACGAACCCGGACTTTTTTTCCAAAGTTCGGCCGAACCCGCCGAACTCGAACATCCAGGTGTCCGCTCATCTCTAATAATAACATACATAGCCCGGTTTGTTCTGTTATATTAAAAAAGTATCCAGGCCCCTTTTAAAGGCATCTGTGGCATTTGCTAGCACCACCTCTTCAGGCAGATGCTATTTCCAATTGTAAAAACTCTGGAACCGTGTTAGGTGGTATTATCAAACAAGGCCATAATATTTTTACAGAAAACCTACGTGGTGTTTGCATCCAAAAAGTGTCTGTTTTAAGTCTCTGGTAGTGTTGAGTCTCTTCATGCCCTCAAAGCTGACCTAACAGAACATGTTTCAGTTTAAGTTTGGTTCACATTTAAGTCAATGATTGTATGGGCCATCTGAAGTTGGATTTGAATCCAAAGTTGAGAACTGATAATTGTTTTGGCCCGCCACAGGACACAAATAGGGTTAACTGGGTCAGGTCAACCATAGGGCTCAAATAAGGTAAATCAGGCCAACAATAGGACAAAAAAGGGGTAGATCGGGCCAACTATGGTACACAAATAGGATACAAGCAGTGAAGGGTACTGCAAACTGAAGCACTTACCCAGTTTCATGAGGCCTAATGCTCAGGGCAGATTGGTGGTGCTGTTGTCCTTGACCCCAGGGGTTAGGGGAGTGGAGGGAATGCTTAAACAGAGACGACAGCTGGTGCAGACAGGGCAAGCTATTAAAATCTATAGTAGCAACATTTATAGTTGATGTGCACTTCAATTCCCATGATGCTCATACAGCCTGCTGGTGGTCATCCTACAGAGCTTACATATGTAGTCTTTAGTACTCTTGCTTTTGTGATCTATGAGTCACATTTCCTTCAGCTGGATGGTTTTCTAAGATAGAACTATTTGTCTGTGTGCAACATGATTACCTGCAGAGCACTCTGTGTAGTGGAAAGTGATTTAGACATGCGCCAGGAGAAATCAAGGAGAAAAAGAGAAAAGGAAAAAGCTGGAAAAAAAATAGCTGCTAAAAATACCAGGGTTATTCCCAGAACTCAAGAGAGAAGATGCAAATGGATAAATAGTGGTATAAGTAAAGGAAAGACTATAAGCACCGGTAAAAAGTATACTATATCATTTTAATCAATGAAAGAATATAAATAATAAGAACTTATACATGTAAAGGTTACACCGGGTAAAATGTTGTAGTAGAACCTTTTACGTGTATGTGTTCTTATTATTTATCTTTATTCATTGATTAAACTGATATAGTATACTTTCTGTATAATGGCCAATGGTTACAATTCCAGATAGCATTTTATGTAGCAGTAATATGTTGCCCTGCAAAGCTATCCATTCAGAAGGGTATGTGTTGAAAGCATTCCGTTTATAATCAACATGCTTACCTGAAATGTATTGTTTATATAATCCACATGCTTACTTGCAGAACAATCTGGGAATAAGCAACATGCACATACTTACTAGTAGAGGATGCTATGTACAAGTGACATGCTTACTTGCAAAGTTATCTTTGAATAATAAGTCAAGAAAACATGTTTTCTGCCTTTTGGACCTCAGCCAGCATTTGTAAAGCTATATACTGCATGAGAGTTCTGGGAGTTGTAGTTTTACATAAGCTGGTAGACCTTAGTCTACCCATGGCTCAAAGAGAGGTAATCTGGGCTGCCCTTGTGGAAAACTTCCAGATAGAGATAAACAGTCCCCGTCCTCACCCAGTCTCCGGTGCCCTCTGCCGGTGCTCGACTCACACCGCTAAGCTGAACAGTATAAAGGGATGCAGAGAAACGACACTCCAGGAGCCAATTTAGAAGGTGCAAAAAAAAAAAAGTTATTTAATGTTGAATACAAAAGTAGTGGATTCCACAGCAGTAGTGCAAATGTCAGATACACACACAAAGCTTGACGCGTTTTGCGCTCCAGGCACTTAATCATAAGCTTATGATTAAGCGCCTGGAGCACGAAACGCGTCAAGCTTATGATTAAGCGCCTGGAGCGGGAAACGCGTCAAGCTTTGTGTATCTGACACTTGCACTACTGCTGTGGAATCCACTACTTTTGTATTCAACATTAAACAACTTTTTTTTTTTTTGCACCTTCTAAATTGGCTCCTGGAGTGCCGTTTCTCTGCATCCCTTTATACTACCCATGGCTCAAGTCATAAAATTCCACACGTTGTAAAGACACACAGTGACCTGCAGAGGGCAGTGTTGGATAAGCCATGATAGGCAAGCATTTCCAATAAACGCAAACTATGTCTATACATGGAGTGAAAGTTCAGACATTAATATACTGAGAGAAGCTGGACTTCTCCTTAGATCATGACAGTAAGTACCACAGCCTGGTTTGCCACAGCAGAAAAACTGTGCGGTAAAAATAAATGTTAATATACAGCTCGCTTCATTGATTTAGCAGGATGTTGATTGTGAGTTGGCTGAAATTTGATTTCAGAAATACCAATTGCAACATAACTCAAACATGTCGCCTTTTAAAATCCACTTAACGGTAATTGTCTGATTTGTGTTTGCATCAGGAACAATCAATGTTTTCTTTATTTTGTTGGCTGCTGTGAACAAAGAGGGCAATTTAACCTTTTTTATGCCAGCTGACAGCAAGATGAGAAAACATGAGGGGACTCAGGAAGGTTTGTTTTCTCTGTAAGAGGGGGAAAAAAAGGACACTTCTCCTTCTGTGGGGAAATTGACAGGACTAGCCTTGATACTGGGATAAGCCATCACACTAAAAATGACAATGACACCATGTGAGCTGGGGGTTTCGAAGCAGGTCAGCATTTTATTTACAGAAGTCAGGTCATTGGCCTGGATTCTATGGCCCTCGGTAATGAAAAAACTGGAGTTAGCATAAAGTAATGGACATTGCTTATTAAATGCCTGCTGCTAACACCATTAATGGGTGCGGTAATATAATTACTGCACCCGCTAAAAAAATGACTTTATTTCAGTGACTGCCGGCAAAAACTAAAGGGCAAAAAAGCTTATCACTTTTACACACACAAAAATACTACTTAAATGTGCTTAAGGAACATTGCACGCATTCAATCGAGACTGCCAAAATACTAGTTCACTTGCTTGTGATCTCTCGCCTTGACTATTGTAACAGCCTTATAACTGGACTACCTCTGGCCCGTCTCTCTCCCCTGTAATCTATTCAAAACACAGCTGCCAGACTCATCTTTCTTTCTCGTCGGTCTGATTCGGCTGTGCCCTACACTGGCTCCCCGTCTGCTCTAGGATCAGATTTACAATTCTGTCTTGACCTACAAAGCTCTCCACTCCTTGGCCCCTCTGTATATTGCCTCCCTCATGAACTGATACTTCCCTTCACGACCTCTGCGCTCCTCAATGGGTCTACAGCTCTCCTTCTACCTCTTCAACTCTTCTCACTCGCGCCTCCAAGATTTTGCCCGAGCTGCCCCCTCTCTTTGGAACTCCCTTCCGCAGAGCATCCAGCTCTCTCCATCCTTTTCAAACTTGAAAAAGTCCCTCAAAACTCATCTCTATAATGAAGCTGACTAACCATCCAACTAGCATACCGGTTGGTTTACCTCTAGCTATTCCCACCTAGCTCTCGCTGTCCTCAATCACTGTTAATATCAGGTAGCTTACAACTGATATCAACTAGAACATACACAATTAATCTTTGGCCAAACCCACCTAGTGCCAACCTCCCACACAACTGTTACTACAACTACCTTCCCTCTGTCCTCTTCACTCCATTATGTGTCTTATGTACCCTATTCCCTCTAGATTGTAAGCTTGCGAGCAGGATTCTCTACCTTACGTACCAGTCTGTTCTAGTTTGTCTAACTTTGTATGTAGTTCCCTTCTATGCTGTGTATCATGCGCTACATTGTTGGCTCTATATAAATGAATGGTAATTAAATGTAATGTAATGCTTAATGCAGCTGCTATTTGCACATTTTAACACAAACAGTCCTTCCTACAGCACTAAAAAGATTAATCTGTTAAAAAGAAATTATTGGGGGAGCCAAGGGTGCTGCCCCAAAGACACCCACCTCCCCCCAAATTAAAATAATTTCCCCCCACTGGGTCCAGCATGAAAAAAAGAAATACAGGGCAGCGCTATGCCATGAACTCAATAAAAATAAATCAAGCCTCCCCCTGAGACTTGGGGCTGGCATTATGCCCTCAAGGTAGGGTGACCATCCATGTATCCCAGAATGCCCGGGTCCCGAGCAACTCATATGCATCTCGGGGCTAGCCACGGGTGTCACCCATGGTTCCGGCATCCCCGCAGCGAATCGTGCTTTCTCAATTTTTTTTCTCTTGGTAGCAGATGGGTCTGCCAAAAAAAAAAGTAAAAAAACCCCCCATTTGCGACCGGATATGACAGTATGTCATATGCGTTGTCTGTGTTTCCCTCCTCCGTGCAGAAGGGAAGGCTACACGGAGGAGATGACTGAGAACACGGAGCAGCTAAGGAGGGTTTTAATATAATGAGCACAAGAACACTGGCATATTAATGGCAAAAGAACACTAGCATATTATTGGGCAAATTGGCTGTGGCATATTATTGGCAAAAGAACACTGGCATATTATTGGGCAAATTGCATGTGGCTTATTAATGGCAAAATAACTCTGGCATATTATTGGGCAAATTGACTGTGGCATATTAAATGGCAAAATAATACTGGCATATTATTGGGCAAATTGGCTGTGGCATATTAAATGGCAAAATAATAATAGCATATTATTGGGCAAATTGGTTGTGGCTTATTAATGGCAAAATAATACTGGCATATCATTGGGCAAATTGGCTGTGGCATATTAAATGGCAAAATAATACTGGCATATTATTGGGCAAATTGGCTGTGGCATATTAAATGGCAAAATAATAATAGCATATTATTGGGCAAATTGGTTGTGGCTTATTAATGGCAAAATAATACTGGCATATCATTGGGCAAATTGGCTGTGGCATATTAAATGGCAAAATAATACTGGCATATTATTTGGCAAATTGGCTGTGGCTTATTAAGGGAAAATAACACTGGCATATTATTGGGCAAATTACACAAATACTGAAAAATGCACTGGCAGATATGTTTTTGCCAGTTCAAGCATAACTTTGATGCAATCCACTCGTGCACATCAGTAAGAAAATAAGTGTCCCTGAATGGCAGTTTGGAATTGTGGTCCCCTTACCTCAAGCCCTGAATAAAATAAAATGTTTGGCTTCCCTAGGGCTTGGCGCTGGCTCTATGCCACAAACCCCGATAAAATAAAATAAGGCCTCTCAGGGCTTGGGACTGGCGCTATGGCCCTAGCCCCAATTATATTAAAAAATGTTTCCCCATTCCTTTTGTGCCCGGGGCTGGCCTAAAGCACTGACACAATAAATAAATAGCCCCAAGCCCTAGGGAAGGCCTTATTTATTTTACACTGCAAGTTACTGACACAGCAATTAGGCTGACAACCCCGAAGGCAAATGTGCTCCCCCACCAGAAAAAAAGGGCCTGTTCTCACCAGCAAAGCCAAGTTGATAAAATCTGAACCCAGATCTGATAGATGCACGCCATCACCTATGAACAGATTGGTACGCCTTCCTTCTAATGCTGTGTGTTGAATGACAATGCCTTTTCTTTTCGTGATAAAACTAGCCATAAGATTATTACTCTTCCATCGGCTATGATTCGTGGAAACAATTTCTGTTGCATGGCGCCACTTTTAGGGACCATTTCAGACCATACTAGCTGTAAGCATGGAACTTACTAATCTTTATTGGGAAACTGCTTCCAGATCATTACCCCAGGGCATGCTTTACTACAATGTATAGTTTCACACCTACACGCAAGTACTTAGCAATAGTAAGTGACACCCCCACACATTCCTCTGACTCCAAACCACTGAACCTTCAGAGAGCCCAGCTATATGCCGTTTTCCATAACTGCAGCCAGGGGAGGGCTGGCAGCCTTAGGCCTGGGGGGCAAATCCAGTCAAGTGGCCCATTGCACCATCGAATCGCCTCCCCATCCACGGCCATCTTTTCCTTGTTTTATAACGAATATTGCCAGGATTTTCCCCCACAATATGCCAGGATTTGCCATTTAATATGCTAGAATTTTCCCTTACAAAATGCCAGGATTATGCCCCTCAGTATGCCAGGATTATGCCCCTCAATATGCCAGGATTTAGACACCCAATATGCCAGGATTTTCTCCTCAATATGCCAAGATGATGCCCCCTCAATATGCCAGGATTTTCCCCTAAATATGCCAGGATTATGCCCCTCAATATGCCAGGATTATGCCCCTCAATATGCCAGGATTATGCCCCTCAATATGCCAGGATTTAGACACCCAATATGCCAGGATTTTCCCCTCAATATGCCAAGATGATGCCCCCTCAATATGCCAGGATTTTCCCCTCAATATGCCAGGATTATGCCCCTCAACATGCCAGGATTTAGACACCCAATATCCCAAAATTTGAGCACCCCCTCCCTACCCACGTTGCACACCTACGACATGACCCATAACCCACGTTGCACACCAGGACATGACCCATCACCACATTTACATGCATCCATCACCCCATTACATACACATTTCCAATATTATTTGCCATTAATATTCCCCAGCCAATTTGTCCCATAATATGCCAGTGTTATTCTGCAATTTAATATGACTCAGTAAATTTGCCCAATAATATTCCAAGGTTATCTGCAATTTAATATGCCCCTGCTAATTTGCCCAATATGCCAGAGTTAATTGCCATTTAATATTCCCCAGCCATTTTGCCCAATAATATGCCAGTCTTATTTGCCATGTAATATTCCCCAGCCAATTTGCCCAATAATATGCCAGTCTTATTTGCCATGTAATATTTCCCAGCCAATTTGCCCAATAATATGCCAGTCTTATTTGCCATGTTATATTCCCCAGCCAATTTGCCGAATAATATGCCAGTCTTATTTGCCATGTAATATGCCCCAGCCAATTTGCCCAATAATATGCCAGTCTTATTTGCCATGTTATATTCCCCAGCCAATTTGCCCAATAATATGCCAGTCTTATTTGCCATGTAATATGCCCCAGCCAATTTGCCCAATAATTTGCCAGTCTTATTTGCCATGTTATATTCCCCAGCCAATTTGCCCAATAATATGCCAGTCTTATTTGCCATGTAATATGCCCCAGCCAATTTGCCATGTAATATGCCCCAGCCAATTTGCCCAATAATATGCCAGTTTTTTTGCCCCCCTTACCTTTTTCCCTGGTGGCTAGTGGCAGGACTTCCCTGGTGGCTAGTGGCAGGAGGACTTCCCTGGTGGCTAGTGGCAGGCAGCATGGTCCCTCCATGCTGCCTGTTCGGCCTCCCGGCGGTTGTGCCGACAGGTCTGACGTCAGAGCGCCGATCACGTGACTGTCGGCACTTCCGTGTCGGCACACTGCACGGGGAGCCGAACAGGCAGCACGGAGGTTTCTCTGTGCTGCCTGTTCGGCTCCCCGTGCAGCTTTGCAGGCAGAGCGGAGGTGAGAGGGGATCTTCCGATCCCTTCTCACCTCCGTCTCTGCCTGCAAGCGCGTTTTTTTAAAAAAATTTTTTTAATAACACTGGCCCAGCGGCCGTGTTTTAAAAACCTTAGGGCGGCCTGGGGGGCAATTGCCACCCTGCCCCCCGGCCCAGCCCGCCCCTGACTGCATCTCTCCTCTGGGCCCAATACACAAAGGAATGTGTGTATGACATTAACTGAACCACAAAATGTTTGTTAAGATCCCTCCACCCTTGAATTTTAAACAAGAAAGCCAAGGCAGAACATGCTCCAAAGTTAATGCTTCTGTAAGCATCAGTGTATAGATCCAAAGCTTCCACTGATAGTAAGGATTCCTGAAAATATACCTGGCCATTAAAATGTTGCAGGAAAACTTTCCAAACTGTGAGATTGTTTCTAATGGGCCTGGTTATGCGAATCAAATGATGTGGTGTTCAGACTTCCAATGTCGCCCTGGACAGTGTTCTAATGAATATCCTTCCTTCTCACTGGCACGACGTAGCAAGCATATTTAAGGTGTTTGATAAGGGATTGCAGCTGGCGCAGGGTATCTTCACCCTCACAAAGCTATTAGTTTCTCTATGGCCACTGACAAACACCCTGTACCAAATCAATTTCCTAATCAAGAAAACGAATGCATGTGGTAGGGCCAACTGTTTTATCACCCGCCAATGAAACTCCGAAATTTAGCGTTATAGCCTGCAGCGTTTTCAACATGTCTAATCATGCTTCTGATGACACAAGCCCGACACACAAAAAAATCATCAAGCTAAGGCACTAGGGAAAAAGAACTCAGGTTCTCAAAGTAGGAGAAGGAGATGGACATAAAACTGTCCTTGAACCAGCAGCCCAGAAACTGACTGCCCAGAAAAGTCTTCCTTTGCCATGATTGCTTCCGAATCCGCAATACATATCATGTCAACTGCTTCTTATCAATGTCATCGTTCCCTGATTGACCATTCAGGTATTCAGATAAGTGGTGTATTAACCTGTAATTACCTGGTTCCCTCTTTGTAACGACACCAGGGGAAACCCGGAGAAATTCTTATGAATGGGGACTCTATTTCGGTTTATAGAAAGCCAATAGCATTACATGTATTCCATAAACTGAAAGTCTATAAACCGAAAGACATTCAGTTTATAGACTTTCGGTTTATGGAATACATTTAATGCTGTTGGCTTTCTATAAACCGAAATAGAGTCCCCATTCATAAGAATTTCACAAAACCTTCTCTAAAACCTATGGTGATAAACCGTAGTTGTTTAGCCATGGTAGCATTGCGCTGGGCCTCACTGGAGTTTTCTCCCTTGAAATCAGTTTGAGGTGGGGCACCTACTATACCTCATTTTGGCTTTCTATAAACCGAAATAGAGTCCCCATTCAAAAGAATTTCTTATGAATGGGGACTCTATTTCGGTTTATAGAAAGCCAATAGCATTACATGTATTCCATAAGCCGAAAGTCTATAAACCGAAAGACATTCGGTTTATAGACTTTTGGTTTATGGAATACATGTAATGCTATTGCTGTTCTATAAACCGAAAGTCTATAAACCGAATGTCTTAACGAAAATTAAGTTGGTCATGCCCTGTTCTACTGACATTTCAGCATCCCAAGAATTGGATGCGGATTGATTTCATTGTGTAAATAAAGATAGATCCGTATCTGCACTCAAGGTGTGTGGAGGTGCCGAGGTCCTGGGGCGCCACCCAAGCCAACAGTGCATAAAAATCAAATAAAGGATCCAGCACTCAGTCAATTGCAGTGGAGAGTTTTATTCAAAACACAGGCAACGTTTCAACCCTGGTGGGTTTTTTTCAACCCTTGATTGATCCTTTATTTGATTGATTTCATTGTGTGGCTGCCCCTGCTCTGTACAGTGTCGGCCCTGGCAGATACATTGGTGAATAAGTTAGCAAATGTAGCATGCTATTAGACCCTTACATTATTAGAATTTTATTTAACCTTTATATGCATTTAAATCATTGATGCACCAGGTGTAGTATACGTAGGCGGGGCAAGGGGTGGAGCCGGGGGGGGGGCAAAACGAGGTTCTGTCTAGGAGGGCAAAAATCCTTGCACCGGCCCTGATTTGACGAAATACTTGTGGACAAACCTTCTAAACGTAACTGGACTCCCACTATCTCTGAGCTGGTATTGAATTCTATCTACATCAGTAGAGTAATGTGGTGGTCACTGTTACATTACATTAACTTTTATTTAGATAGCACCAACAATTTACACAGCATTTGTTACAAAGCATAAAAGGGAATAACAGACTACATAAAATAAACAGAGACAGACTAATATATATGAGGTGACAGTTAAAAAGTATATGTACATTGTGTGCTATATACATTGTATACTTGTGTTCAGTGTATACTTTAGTTGTGCTCTTGCGACAGATTAGAATAAACAATATTTTCCAGATAAGCTTTATATCCTTTTATATTTCCTTTTATATGTGGATTGGAAATTTTCAAGTTAGACACCCCTGCTGGTTCATTTCATATACCCAGCTGGGGACTGGTATGTCCTGGACAAAGCTATCTAATTCTGACCTCTATGCTGATTTAATCATTAAGGGTTTCACTGATTGCAGAAATATGGAATTTCTGAAGCATATCTGATGGGAAAATTAAATTAAATGCTTCAGATAACCTATTTTACTTAGTAGTGGCTAAACGACAATTAAATGCCAATATGAGAATATTTTATGAATGTGGCACACATTTCTACCTGGGTGTTTCACTCTTATAATGAGTGTCACAATGCTGGGTTAATTACTCACACCTTATGATAGGTAAGCATTGGCCAATGGGATATCACATCTGTACAGATTTAATATAGATCTTCAGTGAATTGTATATAAAGTGCCTTCTCAATGATCAACTTATCAGATATATAGTTGGGATTCTGTATATAACACACATAGAGGTCTATTCACTAAAACATGAGAAAAGTGGGGAATCTGACCTCCTTGCGCAAATTCAGTAAAAATCATTCAACCTCTCTTATTCCTCCCCCTGCATTGTCCAACTCAGACTCCCATCTTGATCTCCTCTAACTAAAAATCAACTAATTAAAATTCTATTAAAATAAATCTCCCCTATAGAAACCAGGTCTGGTGGCTCAAGAAATGGCTCTCGGACCTCTAATACTTCCCCCCCAAAAAACGCAGCTGGGCAAGTGCAAGAAGCCCTGACATTTTACTTATTTACGTTTTCTCCCCAAATGCAAAGTCAAAATTGAACCTTGTCTATCTTGTACAGACCAATTGTCTTGTGTGAATGCATATAACAAACCATTGGTGCAAGGACCCATAACCCTACATATAATGCACTATACCACACCTGGTATAGGGATCAGGGAGATAAGTTACCTTAACCAAGCTCCTCCTAATATTATGCAAATGAATTAATACAAATTTGAGGGGATTTTGCTCAAAATGTTTGTTTTGAATAATAAAGATTGCACTGAGAGCTATTTATTAAAAGGTGAATTATTGGTGAGTTGAGATTCATATTGTTGACATTGTTCAAGGCCAAACTTTGTGAGTTCCTGTTGCTGGAAAAGCTAAACTGGCCATGGATAATGAATATATATATTTAAAAGCTAACTTTCTAACAATGCGTTATGCAGGGCCAACCATGTTCTACTTGCAGGAGGAACTCACCAAACTTGTCTCTACACAATACATTGTTAATATCAATCTGAATTCACCTGCAATTCACTTATTAGTGAGTAAGCCCGTACAAGGTCTACATTCAAAGAGATGATTATTGAGTACATATCCTGCTCCATTATTATTCAATTGTGTAAAATATCGAGAGAGAAAGAGGTTTGAACGTAAGTAAAATTTTACTTGTAGGTTGTGTCTCCTTGATTGATGGCAGATGAGGATCTATGATTGGATAGAATTAGATTGACACTGAAAAAGGTGAGGATCCATGTTGAATAAATGGTACAAATTGTATTTAGATGTGTTAACACTTGTTCATTTAAATGTGAGCATCAAACAGTCTGGCTTGGGATGCAGTGATTTGCACAAGGAGACTAGACACTGCGACTCTAACAGCCAGTTTGTCAGCAGGGGAAGAGAAGCAGTATCTAAGATTTCCACAGACTGCGGCTCTCTCCCTCCCTCCCTCCCTCTGCCCAGTGTTGTGTCTGGCACATGCTGGGTAATGGCGGAGAGATTCCCTGTGTTGCAGATGAGACCGGCACAGTTCTCCTCACATAATCCAGCTTGTATGTCTCACGTATTTCCATTGTGGGGACGATGCTGGACACAGGCTATAGACATGTGAGAAACTACTATCATATTTAGTATGGGGTAATATGTGCAAATGTATGTCTGCCACAGCCGGTTATGTTAGTTGCAGGCAGGCAACCGGGGGGCATAGATTGCAGGCAGGGGGAGTTGGACAGTCTGACACTTTGTCAGAAACCATGAATGTCCATACTGTCTGTGACCTTTACAGAGGTGTACTGATGGTGGAATTGCATTGCCCTGATTGGCTAAACATTCGCACTGGTCTTTATTAAATACTTTATGATAGCTGCAGAGACCTAAAAAAAAATAATATATACATTACATTACAATTTCTACGTTGTGGTTAATACACATGGACATTTCAAGATAAAATATGTGTGTACATACTTAATGCAGAGCACAACTCCCATGATGCTTAACCAACCAGAATAGAGTGCTGTAAGGAAGTGACAGAAAAAAACACAATAACTAAAAATATTTGTTTGATTCTGCCAACTAGCCTCTTTATGACAGACTGGACTGTGAGTATACAGTGAGTTGTGGGGAATGGACAAATGAGTTTAAAATTCTCCATTTCATTTACTTTACCAACTTGGCTGTCAGTTTATAATATCTCAGTGTTAAGGAGCTAAACACGTTTGTCTTATTGCCAGAATGTATAGGGGATAAAAGTAACACACAGATTTTATTACAGTTTTTACTATAAAACATGAGGTCCATGTTAAACATCATACCCCATAAGATTTGACATAAGGTCCTAGAATTTAGGACCCGTAAAAATCCATGACAATTATTCTAAAATATTATAAGACAACTGGAAGCAAAATATGAACTTATGTTGAATTGAGCATGCACCATATGTTTTAAATAGAAATGCTTTTAAGCCATCTTTGCTCCTTATAGCACTGTCAGGAGGCAGACATTGGAATACTGGATCAGATCTTCCTTCATCCTGGTTCAAATCAAGGAATATTTAACTCAAAATCCTTAACATGATCACCTCCTGAAAGACGGAGCAAAGAGGGCCCAGTAAGGTTGATTCTTTGTGTTCTATTTAGAATCTCTACACTTGAGGAAATCATACAATTGAAAATAAGTTCATTTTTAACCTACAGTTGTCCTGTGAGGCGTGACAGTAAATGTTTTGACATCATGGTCTAAAAATCAAAGAAAAGGTTGTGCGCCTATGTATAAAGCAGATTCTTGACAAAAAAGATGTTTTAGCTTGTGCTGGCGCTCATTGCACTGGCGCAGCCAAGGTATACAATTGCCTGAATACACTGTTTGGCGGAGATTTTTCTCCTGCACTGCAAAGTGTCAGGAGTCATTAAATGGTGCAATCCTTGTTGTAGATGTACATGTGCAGTGCAGGTGTTTTTATACATAACCCCCATTGTGTTAAAAGATTTGCATGCAAATTGTACTCTGCAAAGGTACTAATGCAGGAGACTTTGGGATATTGTCTAGTGGGCCCAAGAGCAAAGGCTTGTCTAGGAACCTATTAACATTAAAGATGGTCAAATGGTGAGACAAAAGTATCATAGACTGGAAATCGAGGCAGTGATCTGAGTGATCATGGTTGTTTGGTGTTGAGCTGACATTGTAAGCGTAAACCACAAAAAATCGGAAGAAAACACAAAAAATAGAACTATTTTCTATTGACTAATGCTTTTATTAAACTAAACAAATGTTATTAATGCCTTTTGAGGCCAGGGTATATAATGTATAATAAAGCTGCTAATGGGACCTTGGAAGCTATGATATTTGACAATGTGTGCAGTGACATTTTATAAGCAATATGCCAGTTTCTCTTCATGGATTTAAAGTGTCCTTCTATACAGGGTGGGGTAATGTACTGCATATGCTACTGTGAAAAAAAAGAATTGAGGAGGTTGACATCATACTTCTTGTTCGGTTTGTTCAGTGGGAAATGCTTGGTCCTTGCAGAGAAACACTGAAAAAGTTGAGAATAAAGTATATAAACATGAGGATAAAAGTGTAACACAGTAAAAGGTAAACTTTTAAACTCATCAAATTTAAAGTGGAACTTAATACAAAAATAAATTACCTCATTAAGATGAATACAATGTGTTTTGAATTTTCTTCCTCACATTAACCTTTCATGAAATATTGGCTTTTTATTTAAGCATTTATTTCTATCAGCTCTCATTTTAAAATTGAACTGCTTGCTGACCCCCCCATGACCTTTTACAATGTTGCAATATTTACAACTTTAGCTCATAAACAGATTTGCATTAAATGACTGATACAATGTATCATTTAAAAAAACAAAATTATCCTTTGAGATGCAAATTAACTACCAGCTGAAGTTGTACATTTTGATACTGTCAGAATGTCACTGACAGATCAACACTGTTGATTGGCATATTCTCTCCACACAGCTCAGCTGTCAAATGAATCTTCCCCCGCGGTAGAATTTTTTTTTCAGTAAAAGTTTAATAAATTGACATAAGTGAATGAAAAATTAATTTCATTTTTTTTCCTCATCATATTATTTAAAGCAGGGGTGGGGAAATGGCACTTGAAATCATTTCGACCAGCCCGGCAGTGCCATCACTGATTGCTGTACGCCCAGGGCCTTTTTAACCAATTGCAAAGTGGGCACTTAACCAGGGCCCAAAATGGCCCCCTGGTTAAGGCGGACCCGTTGGCCACGGGTGTCACCCAGTAGGGTTGACACCCGTGCTGCCGGCATCCCCCTCACAGCGAAGACTGCATGGAGGAGATGACCGGGGAAGCCAGGAGGTGAGTACTGGGGAAGGGGAAGGAGGGTGGCATATAATCAGGCAAATTGGCTGTGGCTTATTAATGGCAAAATAATACCGGCATATTATTGGGCAAATTTGCTGTGGCTTATTAATGGAAAAATAATACTGGCATGTTATTGGGCAAGTTGACGGTGGCTTTTTAATGGCAAAATAATACCGGCATATTATTGGGCAAATTGACGGTGGCTTATTAATGGCAAAATAATACCGGCATATTATTGGGCAAATTGGCTGTGGCTTATTAATGGCAAAATAAAACCGGCATATTAATGGGCAAATTGGCTGTGGCTTATTAATGGAAAAATAATACTGGCATATTAATGGGAAAAATTGACAAACAGTGGCATATTTTAATAGGCAAACTGACTGTTGCACACGGTAATGACAAAGTGACCTTGGCATGTTTATTGGTACTTGCTGTGCAACATCATCAATATCAGCTAAAATCACACGCCTCACCAAAGAGAAGCAAAAGAAGCAGTTCCAGGCATCACAATAGGAGTGAGTTAATTAAATCTTTAACCAAATATAGCAGTGTCATTTTTAAGTTGATAATTTTGTATGGCCCTCGAATGATCTTATAAATATCCAAATGGCCCTTGGTAGAAAAAAGGTTACCCCTGATTTAAAGGGACTACAATCTTATCTTGGTTGTCTGAAGAAACTGTACAGCCTGCATACAACCACAGGGAAAGTGAAGTCTCATGAGATTTACAAGGCTACAGAGGGACTTTCCTAATCCATGGCATGAAGGTGTCTCTTTACATCATCTGCATTTGCTGCAGAAACAATGAGGAAGTCATTTTTTTGTTTGGATCTTGAATTGCCATAAATTGAAACACTGTTGATGAAAATTAAAGATATATTGGTTTATTTTATAAAATCTTTCCTCAAATAAAGAAAGTCATTCTTTAGATTTAGAGTCACTCTAAGAAAAAGAAACTCCTTAGCACAGATTTATTCATTCACAGGGTATTGACTACAGATTTGCAGAATGTAGGCCTAAATAGCTAAAGCTAAAACCCTCACCAATTTTAGTAAATGGTTTTGCAACAGAGACATCAATTCACCACAGTGTTTAGTGAATTTAATTTCTGGAATAATAATTTGACATTTTTTCAAGGGTCAAATCAATATATTCAGATATTCGGCCTTGAAATTATGACTCTGAAGACAGGATTGATTTAGGGCACATTGGGGACACATTGGGAAACAAATTAGGAGATACCCAATATGCCCCAATGTGCCTCTGATTATGTCCGCAATTCAGACTTCATAGCAGATTCCCCTCCAATACCTACTGAAACCGAAAGCAACAGAAACATGCCTGAAATGCACTGAACTGTGTGAAGTGGTAGCTTCTATCCTCCCTGTAGACTTCTATGGGAAGGATAGAGACTCATGTCAGGATGACCAGCTACTGGGAAAATAGTCAAAGTCCTCCAGAAATAAAAAGAAATGCCCCCAGGCCTTTATATAATCATAGGAGGCCATTTTGGGCATTTGTGAATTTCGGTTAAAGAGTCCAAATCGAATTCGGTTTGAATCAGTCTTTATTGAGTAGACCCTATAATGTCTTGGACCTATGGAAGCTAAATGGTACACAGAGTATTAAACGTTTTGTAACTAAATGGTACACAGAGTATTAAACTTAATGTAACTAAATGTTACACAGAGTATTAAACTTATTGTAACTAAATGTTACACAGAGTATTGCACTTATTGAAACTAAATGTTATTTTATTTCTATTACAAGTACAGTGAACTGCTATTTTTATCTAAAATGTTCAAAATGAAGTTTATATCCTATTAGAAAAATAGTTATTGATTGGCTAGTTTCTATTCCATCTCTTTCCCAGAGTCGTTGTGAATCAGCACAAAACCATTTTCCTTTAGACTTTGCATACATTGCTAAGTTGAAGGAAAAATATATATATTTAGTGTTTGCAAGTTCTTCAAATGAAAACGCAGGAAAGCTATGTTTAAAAAAAGCTCAAAACATTAGTAAAAATCGTTTTTGCTATCTGCGAAGTAAACAGACATCTAAGAGAATAGAACACAGAGGAATCATTCTGAATTGCTCCCTTGTTCAAAGACTCTTATTGAACCAAGCCCTCTGTGGATGAAGAAAATGGTTTTGTACCTTACTATTAAGGACACAATAATTAGCATTTTAAAAGAAAGTAACTTACTTTAGAAAGTTTTCAGAAACTGGTGATTTTCTCTAACTGTGTAGGAATGTATAAAAGAAATAAACTGGGGCACTTTGTAATCCCTTAAAGGCCAGAAGTATGAGAGGAACAGAATATTACAGGTCCACAATATATATTTTTATTACAGTAAGGAACTGAAGAGAAGTTACTGCTATGGACCACATATGTTGATAAATTCACCTTAGACTAGTACTAAACGGATTTGCCAGGACAGTCCCTCCAATTTGGGGCTGTCCTGACTTTAATGCTGCCTAAGCACAGTGCTTGGCAAGTGGCACTGCATTTAAACTATGCATCTTTATGAGACTCATCATTGTCTTAAAGCCAAGAAGTGAACACCAGACCCTTGATACCTGTACCTGGTCGTATATAGCACAGTATTGCAGGGTCACCCAACATAATGTAACCCTGGCAACTTTAGACTCCACCTCTGCCGAGTCCCGAGCCTTGCCCTGGGATGTTGGCAGATAATGTAACATTGTTAATGTTGGACATTTATTGGACTTTTTGATGGGAAGTTTAATGGTGTTCTATGAACCTTCACAGACCTTGTCATGGACAAGTGTTCTTGTACGAACATTTTGCCTTTCCCTAACTTAGACTGTTCTGTTAAGGGATTATTGTCATGGACAGTCTGGTTGGTGGGGGACCTTGAGAGTGCAGATGTGGAGACACAGGGCTTGGTGCAAGGTAACCACATTCCCTCGGTGGCTTTGGGTCCCAGGTGAGGTCTGTGACTAGATTTGGGCAGGAGCCAGATAGGCTAGGCTTGGTAGATGCCACTCTGTGGCTGGACAAGGCAGGGAAACAAGATACAAAGTATTTGATCCCATGCTGATTTTGAACGCTTGCCTACTGACAAAGAAATGACCATTCTATAATTTTAATGGTAAGTGTATTTTAACAGTGAGAGACAGAATAAGAAACAAAAAATCCAGAAAAACGCTTGTCAGAAAAGTTATAAATTGATTTGCATGACATTGAGTGAAATATGTTTTTGACCCCTTCGACTTAGTACTTGGTGGCAAAACCCTTGATGGCAATCACAGAGGTCAGACGTTTCTTGTAGTTGGCCACCAGGTTTGCACACATCTCAGGATGGATTGTGTCCCACTCCTCTTTGCAGATCCTCTCTAAGTCACTAAGGTTTCGAGGCTGACGTTTGGCAACTCGAACTTTCAGCTCCCTCCACAGATTTTCTATGGGATTAAAGTTTAGAGACTAGCTAGGCCACTCCAAGACCTTAATGTGCTTCTTCTTGAGTCACTCCATTGTTTCCTTGGCTGTGTGTTTTGGATCAATGTCATGCTGGGATAACCATCTACGACCCATTTTCAATGCCCTGGCTGAGTAAAGGAGGTTCTCACTCAAGATTTGATGGTACATCGTTCCTATGATGCGGTGCAGTCGTCCTGTCCCCTTAACAGAAAAACACAGCCAAAGCATAATGTTTCCACCTCCAGGTTTGACGGCGGGGATGGTGTTCTTGGGGTCATAGGCAGCATTCCTCCTCCTCCAAACACAGCTAGTTGAGTTAATGCCAAAGAGCTCAATTTCCACCCAGTTCTCCTCTGAATAATTCAGGTGTTCATTGGCAAACTTCAGATGGGCTTGTACATGTAGTGTGTTACCAATTGTTTTCTTGGTGACTATGATCCCAACTGCCTTGAGATCAATAACAAGATCCTCCCGGGCAGTTTTGGGCTGATTCCGCACCGTTCTCATGATCATTTAAACTCCACAAGGTGAGATCTTGCATGGAGCACCAGACCGAGGGAGACTGACAGTTATTTTGTGTTTCTTCCATTTGAAAATAATCGCACCAACTGTTGTCACCTTCTCACCAAGCTGCTTGGCGATGGTCTTGTAGCCCATTCCAGCCTTGTGTACGTCTACAATCTGGTCCCTGACATTGCTACAGGACTTAAAGGGACATACATAGATATAACTACAAGACTACATACAAAAGACAGGGCTAAGCAAAAGGAACACAAGGCAACAAATATACAAACATAGAGACAGAGACTAACCTAACTCTTTTATATTGTAAATGATGAGGATTTAGTTGCTTATGGTCATAAGATTAAGCTTGCCAACCAGTATCAAGGTACCTCACAGTTAGACAAGTCCCTAACTAAAACAGAATAATAAACTAGCAAATCAATAACATAAACTAAAAACTCACATTGCACAGATAAATTCAAGTTTTAAGAAAATTCCTGTATAGGAGTTGAAATGTTGCCCTTGGGGTAATAAACCCCACAGAAGCACTAGTCATCTTGTTTATTTATGAGCATTGGGTGAGACTGGGACCGTGCACCTTGGATTGGGAGTGTGAATCTACATCATAGCATTTTGCATATTACATTGCACAGAAACAGAGACACAAAACAAACCTGAAGACTGCAAACGGGAGAGACAGAACACACGTGTGTGGTTGGGTTTTAATTAGAGGAACTGAAAGCAAGGCAAGAGGAGACCTAGAAAACCAGGAATCGAACAACAAATAATGTAACAGACAGCTAAGAAGCAGAGAACAGTGGGACTCTAAGACAGGGCTGGACTCTAAGACAATGCTGATACACTATGACAGGGCTGAATTACTATGACAGGGCTGGAACACTGACAGGGCATTCCCCAAACAGGGCTCTATGACAGGGCATTTGCTGGACTAAAGTTAAACTTTGGCAGGTGCCGGACTATAGCTAGACTTTGGCAGGTACTGGTCTGTGACTAGATTTGGACAGGAGCCAGATAGTCTAGGCTAAGTAGATTCCACTCTGTGGCTATACAAGGCAGGGAAACAAGATACAAAGAACAGACAGCAACAAGCAGAAATAATAAACACGAAAGCAAAGCAAAAAGGATACTGAAATGACTAGATACAGCCTTGATGAGTCGGCACATGGATTGAACCATGATAAATATTCCCAACGCACAGAATTGAGCTCTGATAACATTTGAGACACCAGTGAGAAAGTGTCTGCCGTCCCTTACAGGTTGAGTATCCCTTACCTGAAATTACCCAAAATCCATTTTTTTTTTTGGTAGCTCAGTCCTATAAATGTTCTACATTACCTATATCCAATGTGAGTAAATTGCTCACAACTCTGTATTTAGGTAATGTAGAACATTTATAGGGCTGGTGCTGCCGAAATGATCTGTTATTAGTATACATTATTCAAAATGCTGCTGGTCCCTTAATACAGACATGGGCAGTAATAAGGGACTGGACCACTTCACAAACAAATTTTGCTTTAAGGCTTCAAGCTATTTGTACCCTTTCAGTGCCAAAGGGGTGAGTGACACTTTGCTTTAGAATGTAAACACACATTGCAATGCTTTCTTAACCCCTTAACGACAGATGACGTGCCAGGCACGTCACGGCAAATCGAGGACTTGCCGACAGCTGACGTGCCTGGCACGTCATGCACTAAACTGAGTAAAGAAAGCGACCAGCGGTCGCTTTCTTTACTCTAACGGTGTTGCTACAATGCCTCTAGGTAGAGGCATTGTGCAACACCCCCCAAAAGTGCAGGGGCGCGCTACGATCACTCCACGGAGTGATCGTAGCAGCCATTTAAAAATGGCTGCGCCCACTGCACACATGTGCTTAGAAAGCGAACGATCGTTCGCTTTCTAAGCATCTGCGGTGTTTCTAAAGTGCCTCGCTAGCGAGGCACTTAGTAACACCTTGATGCTCCCCAGAGCCGATGGTGGTCGCTCTCCTGAGCGACCCCATCGGCTCAGTAGAAGGGAACGCTGCCTATACAGGCAGCGCTTCCCTTCTAATGGCAAGAGCATCGGAAGTGAAAGTATTTCACTTCCGATGCTCTAGGGGGAGCCAATCGATGCCGGCACAACAGATCTATGTGATCTGTGTGCAGGCATGTATGATAAGTGCTCTGATGAGCACTTATCATACTGTCAAAGGCAATATTAGCAAATATTGCCTTTGACAAGTATTGATCTGCCTCCCTCACCTTACTAGTTATAGTAAGGGAGAGAGACAGATCAGATAAAGTAAAAAAATAAAATAAAATAATAAAACAAATATTTAATAAAATTTTAAACACCAAGGGCTTTTATAAAAGCCATTTAACCCCTTCCCTGCCATTGATCGCTGTGTACGCAGTGATCATACACAGCAGCACATTTTTTGCTGTCTGTGCATTTTTTAGGGGTTAATTTTTTTTACTGTAATTCATTACAGTATAAAAAAAAGCTCTTTTAAGAGAGATTAACCCCTTTCTTGCTGTAGATCACTGCCTAAGCAGAGATCTGACGCAAATGCAGCAATCTTGCTGCAGAAGCATTTTTAATTTTTTTAAAACTTTTTTATTACACCCGTCACGTGTTAATTATACCCGCTAGGGGACTACGTTTAACGTAATTTTTTTTTTAAATAAGAGCTATTAACCCCTTCCTTGCCGTATATCACTTCCTAAGCAGCACATATGGTCACTGCCTAAGCAGTGCATATGGTCACTGCCTAAGCAGCGCATATGGAGCAATCTAGTCGCAGAAGGATTTTTTTTTTGCTATCAGCATTTTTTTTGTCAGACTCGCTAGGGGTTAATTATACCCACTAGGGGATTACGTGTATTCCTTTTGAAGCTGTCTGAACACGTGTATAGCGATCAGTAACAGCCGATCAGTGGCAAAGGTGGTTTGGTGATTTCTCAGATGAGCATCACCATTCGTCTGGTTCGATCAATATTGGTAAATATTGTTCTGACCCATATGGATCTGCCTCCCTCTCCTCACTTGAGTTTTAGTGAGGGAAAGAGACAGATCTGTATAACATAATTTTTTAATTGTAATAAATTAAATAAAATGTTAAAAAAATTGTGAGTCCCAAGGGCTTTTATAAAAGCCATACCCTTTGTATAGTGTAGTGTATTAACCCCTTCCCTGCCACTGATCACTGCACAGCAGAAATTTTTTTCTTGTCTGTGCATTTTTAGGGGTTAATTTTTTTGTACAGTACTATAAAGGCTCTTATAAGAGCTATTAACCCCTTCCTTGCTCTACATGTTCAAATTCCAAGTTTGAAAATCAAAAAGCGCACCTCTCAAATGTAGCCTTTCAACACCCAACAAAGCTGACAAAGCTATGCATGGGTGGTATCCCTGTGCTCGGGAGATGTTGCTGAACATATATTGTGGTATTGTTTGTCAGTGACACATACCGAAATATGTGAATTTGTGTCTAAAGTACAATGTATGTGGGAAAAAATACACAATAAAATGACTACCACAAACTTTGACAAAGGCTGGTGGTAGAATTGGTGCATGGAAAGTGTTAAAATAACACCATTTAAAATAGCCTAGGGTGTCTACTTTTACAAAATATATACTTTTTGGGGTAAAATACACTGTCCTACTTTAAAAAAAAGTCCCAAATGAAAGATGGGCTCAGGCTGGCTACACGTCAATATTCCAAGTTGAAAATGCGCACCTTCACAATGTGGCCCTTTTAGCCCCCAAACAACCCAACAAACCTATGCATGGGTGGTATCCCTGTACTCAAGAGATGTTGCTGAACACTTATTGGGGTGTTATTTGGCAGTGACACATACCAAAATCTGTAAATTCATGTCTGAAGTACAAGGTTTGTGAAAAAAAAACACAAAAAAATGACTACCACAAACTTTGACAAAGGCTGGTGGTAGAATTAGTGCATGGAAAGTGTAAAAATACCACCATTTGAGATAGCCTAGGGTGTCTACTTTAAAAAAATATATGGGTTGATGTGGTAAAATACACTGGCTGGTTTCAAATATGTCCCAAATGGGACATGGGTGCAGGCTGTCTGCATGTCAAAATTTCAAATTGGAAAACCAAAAACTTCACCTCCCAAATTTGGCCTTTTACCCCCCAAACAATCCAACAAACCTATGCATGGGGGGTATCCCTGTACTCAAGAGATGTTTCTGAACACTTATTGGGGTGTTATTTGGCAGTGACACATACCAAAATCTGTAAATTTATGTCTGAAGTACAAGGTTTGTGAAAAAAAAACACAAAAAAATTACTACCACAAACTTTGACAAAGGCTGGTGGTAGAAATAGTGCATGGAAAGTGTTAAAATACCACCATTTGAGATAGCCTAGGGTGTCTACTTTTAAAAAATATATGGGTTGATGGGGTAAAATACACTGGCTGGTTTCAAATATGTCCCAAATGGGACATGGGTGCAGGCTGTCTGCATGTAAAAATTTCAAGTTGGAAAACAAAAAACTGCACCTCACAAATTTGGCATTTTAGCCCCCAAACAACCCAACAAACCTATGCATGGGTGGTATCCCTGTACTCAGGAGAAATAGTAGAATCTATTTAGCATGTTTTTTCGTTCGCTATTGTCGATGAGGAGAAGTTGTTTCAAATAAAAACAAAGAAATTTGTGTATTTTTTTTTTTTTTACCATATTTTATTATTTTTTTTTAATAATATGATAAGATATGATCAAAAATATGGCATCCATAGAAAGCCCTTTTTGTCCCGATAAAAACAATATATAATATGTGTGGGTACAGCAAATGACGAAGAAGAAAATTACTGCTAAACACAAACAGCACAGAAATGTTAAAATAGCCATTGTCCAGAAAGGACAAAAATGTTTCAAAGGCTCTGTCCTTAAGGGGTTAAACATCAAATCTCTGTAAGAACATCTTCATCATCATGTCCAAATGCAAGCTATATATACTGCTCTGTTAACTACCCCTTTACTGAGACTGTACAACACAGGGGAATGTAATTCAGGTGAGGTTAATTAAAAGAGACACAAATTAAACGACAGTGATGAGTCTAGAGGTTTTTTTTTCCAAAGGAATTGGTGCTATTAATATCGAACACTGTTATTTCACAATTCCTGTGCTCTGAGCAGAGAAAAAGGCGTTAAACTACATGCCTCGAGCTTCACTTCAATCAAAATAGGGCTTTAGTAACCTTTAATGCGATAATGTAAATATTCTGGAATAACAGGCTTAAGGCAAGGCAGACAGTAAATCAGTTTTTATGGTAGCGTGTTTGCTTATTTTCCATGCATATTTTTAACATTTACAGATACCCTTGAATTTGTATTTTTTTTTTTCCCATCTTGCTGCAGAGACAAAATATGCAAAAACTGCCATTTCCGTGGGATCCGTTTATTGCTGCTTCTGCAGAGTTTTTTTGGTTCATCTTTTGATGTTACCTGGGGTGAGAGCGAGAGGAGGCGGAAGGGAATGAGTTTTAACTGACTCCCTCTGGAGGCCAGTTCATATGCTTGCAAAAGTCGCCCTTGAGAAATCTGGATCTGCCATAGCGTTCCAGTTGTAGCTCTGGAATGGCAGACCTCCAGCCAACTAATCCCTGAGTAGTCTGGGGAACTGAAGGTGATGGACCAACCTAGATATCAGAGGGATGAGACAGAATGTGTAATTAAACATGAGCTCATGCTGTACTCTCAGAATTGGATATGATGTGCATTTCTTCACTGAAACAGAGAGGGAAGTATTTGATCACACACAAGGACTGTCAAATGTTAAAAAATGACAACATTACAGCACATAAATTAAAAAGCATAATGATACCTTTAAATGGATTATGTTACCTAAATATTGTTTACACTGTAAATATAAACAAATTGTCTATGCACTGTGATAGCAGAATTGCAGGCAAATGCATAAATTAATAGAAAACGGTGTTTTACGTGTATCTGTAAAACAATAAAGTGAGTATAATGCACTTTAGTGCAAAATCCAAAATAACAGTAATAGTGTTGGAATTAGGGCTTAGTATTTGGGCTTAGGGGTTAGTGTTAGGGCTTAGTGTTAGTATTAGGGGTTAGTGTTAGGGCTTAGTGTTAGTATTAGGGGTTAGTGTTAGGGCTTAGTGCTAGTATTAGGGGTTAGTGTTAGGGCTTAGTGTTAGTATTAGGGGTTAGTGTTAGGGCTTAATGTTAGTATTAGGGGTTAGTGTTAGGGCTTAGTGTTAGTATTAGGGGTTAGTGTTAGGGCTTAGTGTTAGTATTAGGGGTTAGTGTTAGGGCTTAATGTTAGTATTAGGGGTTAGTGTTAGGGCTTAGTGTTAGTATTAGGGGTTAGTGTTAGGGCTTAGTGCTAGTATTAGGGGTTAATGTTAGGACTTAGTGTTAGTATTAGGGGCTAGTGTTAGGGCTTAGTGTTAGTATTAGGGGTTAGTGTTAGGGCTTAGTGTTAGTATTAGGGGTTGGTGTTAGTATTAGGGTTCGGGGGTTAGTACTAGGGTAGGGGAGGGGTAACTTTTAGGGGGGTTTAATTTAAATGGGGGGTACTCTGATTGTAAGTGCTGACAGTTCAGCACTGAACGGTCAGCGCTTACATTGCTGCGGTGAAATGGCCGTGTTGAATTTCACTGCTGACCCAAACTGCCACGCTGAACCCTCAGCGGTGAAACGGTCGCAATAAACTGTTCTAGACGCACAAACAATAGTGTAATACTGCAAATATGGTAACAGTTGGATTGTGCTCAATATTGCACTCGCAAATTTCTAAAGAAAAAAAAACACTCATTACCATATAAAGGTGATCTTTAGCGTCTGCTTGGTATGCATGCACTAAAAATCCTCTCAGAAATAAGGAAACATGAAACTTACCTTCAGGACACAGAATTCCCCACAGGTAACATGAATACAAGAAATAAATAGTGACAGTGCAGCTCCAAATCCACATATATGGCAAGTGGTGGCAAAGATACAAACAGCACAGCTCCAGATCCGCTACGCCTGTCGAAGCCTACATTTGGTAGAACTCCTGGAAGAGACTTTTCATAGCAGTTGTGGTTTCAGGCATGTCATCCACATCACGTTCTGGAAAATGATGTGGATGACATTCCAGTAACTACAACTGTTACGAAAAGTCTCTTCCAGGATTTTCAGGCTCTATGGAGGGCTGATATACAAGGAATCAAAATGCATGTAGCAACGCTACAAAGTGTCTTTTTTTTGTCATCTCACTCCTGTAGCTGCAGTATAACTCTCCCTTGGGCTTTCCTTTTCACCCTTCTTTTTATTTCCTCCACGGACTTTTCTTGTTTTATTGCATTTTTTTCTTTTTATACATATATACTTTCTTTTGATTCTCTCCAGTTCTCTCCCTCTTCGGATGTCTCTCCGTTCATATTTTTTAAAAGTTTGGGGTTTTTCATTAGAAAAGAGGAAGTTGATGGGCACTTAAGTCTATCCAATCAGATTGATTAATATTACACTGCACAGTTTAATCTGAATTTATGTAGGATAAACCATTGAATGTAACATTATTATTAGTTATGTGTTGGTTCATTTACATCCTAGTATTGCTATCTGTTTCGATTGCATCTCTAAATGTATATTTATCACATGACTGCTGACTGCTGGATCTATACCTTTAGGCACAGTGGATATAAAAAGTCTACACACCCCTGTTAAAATGTCACTTTTCTGTGCTGTAAAAAGATGAGACAAAGATAAATCATTTCAGAACTTTTTCCACCTTTAATGTGACCTATAAACTGTACAACTCAATTGAAAAACAAACTGAAATCTTTTAGATAGAGGGAAGAAAAAATATAAAAATAAAATAATGTGGTTGCATAAGTGTGCACACCCTTAAACTAATACTTTGTTGAAGCACCTTTTAATTTTATTACAGAACTCAGTCTTTTTGGGTATGAGTCTATCAGCATGGCACATTTTGACTTGGCAAGATTTGCCCACTCTTCTTTGCAAAAACACTCCAAATCTGTCAGATTGCGAGGGCATCTCCTGTGCACAGCCCTCTTCAGATCACCCCACAGATTTTCAATTGGATTCAGGTCTGGGCTCTGGCTGGGCCATTCCAAAACTTTAATCTTCTTCTGGTGAAGCCATTCCTTTGTTGATTTGGATGTATGCTTTGGGTCGTTGTCATGCTGAAAGATGAAGTTCCTCTTCATGTTCAGCTTCTAGTAGAAGCCTGAAGGTTTTGTGCCAATATTGATTGGTATTTGGAACTGTTCATAATTCCCTCTATCTTAACTAAGGCCCCAGTTCCAGCTGAAGAAAAACAGCCCCAAAGCATGATGCTGCCACCACCATGCTTCACTGTGGGAATGTTGTTCTTTTGGTGATGTGCAGTGTTGTTTTTGCGCCAAACATATCTTTTGGAATTATGGCCAAAAAGTTCAACCCTTGGTTTCATCAGACCATAACACCTTTTCCCACATGCTTTTGGAAGACTTCAGATGTGTTTTTGCAAAATGTAGCCTTCCTTGGATGTTTTTCTTCATAAGAAAAGGCTTTCGTCTTGCCACTCTACCCCATAGCCCAGACAAATGAAGAATACAGGAGATTGTTGTCACATGTACCACACAGCCAGTACTTGCCAGATATTCCTGCATCTCCTTTAATGTTGCTGTAGGCCTCTTGGTAGCCTCCCAGACCAGTTTTCTTGTCGTCTTTTCATCAATTTTGGAGGGAGCTCCAGTTCTTGGTAATGTCACTGTTGTGCCATATTTTCTCCACTTGATGATGACTGTCTTCACTGTGTTCCATGGTATATCTAATGCCTTGGAAATTCTTTTGTACCCTTCTCCTGACTGATACCTTTTAACAATGAGATCCCTCTGATGCTTTGGAAGCTCTCTGAGGACCATGGCTTTTGCTGTGGGATTTTTTGATGAAATTTCAGGAAAGACCAACTAGAGCAGCTGAACTTTATTTGGGGTTAATCAGAGGCACTTTAAATGATGGCAGGTGTATGCTGACTCCTATTTAACATGATTTGGAATGTGATTGCTTAATTCTAAACACAGCTACATCCCCAGCTATAAGAGGGTGTGCACACTTATGCAACCACATTATTTTATTTTTATATTTTTTCTTCCCTCTATCTAAAAGATTTCAGTTTGTTTTTCAATTGAGTTGTACAGTTTATAGGTCACATTAAAGGTGGAAAAAGTTCTGAAATGATTTATCTTTGTCTCATTTTTTTTACAGCACAGAAACCTGACATTTTAACAGGGGTGTGTAGACTTTTTATATCCACTGTATATAGCCTATCTACAATATACTTTTGTCTTTTCTCAGGAACTCTCTTTCTTTAATAACCACCACACTCTCCTCTGCTTTGATTCTCCTTTCTACTTTACATTAATAATGTATGATATACTGGCTTTATTTACGTTGATGCATTCCAGAAATGTTTTTTGGTCTGTTTGCACAAGGGGTTTTATTGTTAGTTCTTTATCCCTTATATGAGTAATCTGTACTAAATATACATATATGTATTAACCAGTGCTGTATTTAGGAGGTATGTAATGGGGTATGTAATGGGATGATGGGGGAGCATGTAATGGTGTGATGGGGGCATGTAATGGTGTGATGGGGGTCATGTAATGGGGGATGTAATGGAGTGATGGGGACATGTAATGGGGGTGATGGGGGCATGCAGTTGGGTGATGGGGCATGTCCTGGGTGTACAACGTGGGCTATGGGGCAAGTCGTGGGTGTGCAATATGGGTAGGGGGGGGTGCCCGAATTTTTTCTGTCTAGGGCAGCACAAAAACAAGACACACCACTGGTATTAACAAATGAATAAAAAATATACTAAACAACATTAGCATATACGTTAAATTATCAATGGAGATGCCACAACACTGTGAGATATTTAATTTGGTTTTCTGCGAAAGATTTGCCACTTGTGATCAAGAGATTAGAGGAGAGTCATGAGAGTTGTAGATCACCAAATACTAAAGGGGCGCAGGTGTTGCACATGTTATATGTATAATAGCCTGTGAACCTGCATTGAATCTGCTAACCTGAGTTCAAGCATTCACTATAACTTCCTTTCCACTGATCATGTGCTCCCATCATAGAATTTAAACTGGTAATTAGAATGATTTTATCCTACGTCTGCATAAAATAACAGGCTATAAGTTTCCAAATGCGTCTATGTAATTGTTATATTTCGGATTGGAGAGCAGAATTAGATGTACAGTTTATTATAGGCAGTAAGCCATCTCCAGTTTCAGATGGCTTACATATTGCTATAATATACAGACCAGTCACTACATAGACATAAGATGCTCACTTCCTGTCATGACTGCCTAGCACAGTGTCAGAGACTTAGGCTTATGCTCGGCATGTCCTCTCACCTTGATGTAGGTATCCAGTGGAGTCACTGGTCGAATTTGCATATGTTCGGGGGTTTTAAGGCGGGTCATTTCTTTCATCCCTTCAGTATCATTTTTCATCAGCTGGAATGAGAAAAAATATTTTCCAAGTAGGTTGTCACGTTCTCTTCTTAAAATGCAAACATGGGATTGTAAAATATACCGTATTTACTCGAATATAAGATGACCCTGATTATAAGACGACCCCAAAATATGGATATTCCTTTAGGAAAAGAAATAAAAGCCTGCATATAAAACTACCCTATAGGAAAAAAGTTTAACTTGTATATATTCACATGTAAATTGCTTTGTCATATTTAATAAAAACTTATGATATAAAAAAATGCATTTCTTGTTTTTATTTACCAACCCCCCAGACCAGGGGCGTAGCGTGGGGGGTGCAGGGGGGGCCGGCCGCACCGGGCGCAATATCTGGGGGGGCGCAGCCACAACCGCGCGATACTTCCTATCAGCCGCCGGATGTGAGCGGCAAATGACGGCGTGACGTCACATCCGGCGGCTGCGCGGCGGAGGCTCTTCTGAAACTGCATCGCGGCCTTTCTTCCCTGAGCTGTTGGAAGTGGAATTTGTAAAGGTAAGAATAAAGGGGCTTGGGGGACCTATTGTATTATGTATTGAGGAGGGGGTCATTAATGTATTGGAGAGGGGGAGGGGGGGTCATTCATGTATGGGGGAGGGGAGGGGGGTCATTAATGTATTGGGGAGGGAGGTCATTAATGTATGGGGGAGGGGAGGGGGGTCATTAATGTATGGGGGAGGGGAGGGGGGTTCATTAATGTATGGGGAGGGGGGTCATTAATGTATGGGGAGGGGAGGGGGGTTCATTAATGTATGGGGGAGGGGGGTTTATTAAATGTATGGGGGAGGGGGGTTTATTAAATGTATGGGGGAGGGGGGTTCATTTAATGTATGGGGGAGGGGAGGGGGGGGTCAGTAATGTATGGGGTGGGGGGGAAGTAATGTATGGGGAGGGGGGGAAGTAATGTATGGGGGAGGGAGGTAAGTAATGTATGGGGGAGGGGGGCAGTAATGTATTGGGGACGGGGGGCAGTAATGTATTGGGGAAGGGAAGAAGGGGGGCAGTAATGTATTGGGGAAGGGAAGAAGGGAGGCAGTAATGTATTGGGGAAGGGAAGAAGGGAGGCAGTAATGTATTGGGGAAGGGAAGAAGGGGGGCAGTAATGTATTGGGGAAGGGAAGAAGGGGGGCAGTAATGTATTGGGGAAGGGAAGAAGGGGGGCAGTAATGTATTGGGGAAGGGAAGAAGGGGGGCAGTAATGTATTGGGGAAGGGAAGAAGGGGGGCAGTAATGTATTGGGGAAGGGAAGAAGGGGGGCAGTAATGTATTGGGGAAGGGAAGAAGGGGGGCAGTAATGTATTGGGGAAGGGAAGAAGGGGGGCAGTAATGTATTAGGGGATGGGGGTCAACTGTGTATTAGGGGAGGGAGGGGTCAGCCGTGTATTAGGGGGAGGGGGGTCAGCAGTGTATTAGGGGAAGAGGGGGGGGATGGGAAAGATCTGACTTGGGAATTTGAGATGAGGCAATGATTATATTTTTTACATTTGTGGCCTAATGAATAATCTCTATATATATGTGTATGTAGAAGGAAATGTAAATAGGTGGGGCTACAGGGGTGAGGGAATTATATTTGTAATATATTTATTAGGAACTGTGGAGGGAAGGGGGTTGGATGAGAGCATTAAATATCATAGCATTAAATATTATATTTATGGGGTAGGAACTGTATTATATATTTTTGGTTTAGTGCAGGGGTAGGTAACCTTTGACACTCCCTTTGTTTTTTGACTACATCTCCATTAAGGCTTGTAAAGCATCATGGGAGGTGTAGTCCACAACATCTGGAGTGGCAAAGGATGTCTACTCCTGGTTTAAAGCATAGGTGTATAACCATTTGGCTTCCCCAGGCCAAAATAACCCCTTAAACTCTTAAAGGATCACTATAGTGTCAGGAAAACAAAGTGGTTTTCCTGACACTTTAGTACCCTGAGGGTGCCCACACCCTCAGGGTCCCACTCCCGTGGCGCTGAAGGGGTTAAATTCCCTTCAGTTACTTACCTTAATCCAGCGCCAGGCTCCCTCGGTGCTGGTGACCTGTCTGACGTCAGCTCCCCGTCCGACGTCACTGGAGCTGAATGCGCATGGCTGCGCGCGCATTCAAAGTGTCCATAGGAAAGCATTTCTCAATGCTTTCCTATGGACACTCTGCGCGATGGAGGCGAAATGTGCCTCCAGGCTCCAGCGTCGCAGATGCGCCTCTAGTGTCTGTCCGGAAGACAGCCACTAGAGGCTGCCTTAACCGCAAATGTAAACGTAGCAGTTTCTCTGAAACTGCTATGTTTACATGTGAAGGGTTAAAACCTGCTGAAAATGTGGAGAATGTGTGTAATGCATGTTCGCACTCAATAAAGTGTTGGAAAATAAACTTGTATTTAGATGCATTTTACTTTAATTACATAAGTATTTTCATAACAAACAATACATGTGCTTGGGGGGTAAGGGTTTCTTTAACTAATCTAGTAGAAGAGACTCGAGTGCTAAAATCCACGGGTTAGGGGGCGCAAATTACTTGCCTTGCCCCGGGTGCTGACAACCCACGCTACGCCACTGCCCCAGACTTACTCAACGTTGTCTGTCTCTCTCCCCCACCCTCCCCCCAATGTTGTCTGTCTCTCCACCCCTCCCTCCCCCCAATGTTGTCTGTCTCTCTCCCCCACCCAGTGGTGTATCTTGATTTTGTGCTGCCCTAGGCAGACAAAATCCGGGCACCCCCCTAACCAAGCTGCGCACCCACGTTACACACCTAAGACATGCCCCATCACCTCCATTTCATGATCCCACATCACACATAACATTCAGACTCACATCAAGCTCATACTCCCATCACACACACACTCCTACTCCCATCACACTCACTGACTCCCATCACACACACTGTCTCCCATCACACACACTCTGACTCCCATCACACTCAGTCACACACACTGTCTCCCATCACACACACTCTGACTCCCATCACACTTAGTCACACACACTGTCTCCTATCACACACACTCTGACTCCCATCACACTCAGTCACACACACTGTCTCCCATCACACACACTCTGACTCCCATCAGCACTTACCTTTCCCTGGTGGCTAGTGGCAGGCAACATGGTCCCTCCAGTTCGGCTCCCGGCGATTGTGCCGACAGGTCACGTGACCGGGCGCGCGTATGACGTCAGCGCGCCCGTCACGTGACTGTCGGCACTTCCGTGTCACACTGCACGGGGAGCCGAACAGGCAGCACGGAGGTTTCCCTGTGCTGCCTGTTCGGCTCCCCGTGCAGCCTTGATTTAAGGTCAGATTATAAGACGACCTCGAATATAAGACGAGGGGTCTTTTTCAGAGAATTTGCTCTGAAAAAAACCTTGTCTTATATTCAAGCAAATACGGTACTAAAAGGTTTCTATTGTTGGTTGGTTTTGAGTACCAGATTTAACCATTTCAGTGCTTGGGGCTAGTGAAATCAACACAGTTTCACTCCTGTTGGCAACAAGCGACTATGTAACTTACCATACGCTCACTTACATAGAACAATACTGACAACTATTCATACCTCATCATGAAATGTAGTTAGATATCCCCAGCTCTCTGGCCACTTCTTTGCTGTTTCTATTTCAGTCTTGATGTGGTCTTTCCTAAGGGAAAATGTATTTAATACTTACAAAATGAGTATGTCTTAAGATCACAATTATGAAGTTCGTCTTCGTTTAGCATGTCAGCAACACACAGATAGCACGACATGACAAGCACAAATAGCGCCAAATAGCCCAGCACCAGGATATGACTTCACACCTAGCGCTTTGAATCCTAGAAGTGTGCCAAAGGAAGAAGTTAATCTATGCCCATGAAAGCTCAGAACCATACTCCCTTGTGTTGCACTACATGCCAGCAGGAGAGTGCCATCAACTATGTGTTTGGGGGGGGGGGGGGGGTTCAGCAGCCCACCTGCTAGGATCGGACACAGGCAAACAGATATTCTGACAGATTGATAGACATACAAGATAACTGGATACAAAGAATTAAAGTGCTATGCTGTTTGGCCTGTGCCTGCAAATTTGGGGCTGTTGGCAGATATATATATATTCTGTGTCTCCTTATCATATACCAGTTATTGTGGTATGTAACTCCCATAATATTTAACGTTCCAAAGGCTGATTGCACATCAAGGGAACTTCCCAACTTCCCAACTTTTACTGAGTGAGTACTGCGATGGCATGGATTCATGTCTGCACTACTCTTCGGTCACTCTTCGGTCACCTTCCAAATTATTGTATTAATATTTTTATACAATACTTTCGAAAGAAATGAACATATTTGTCTCTCAATGCTGTTCAGTAGGGTAAACACATTTACAAATATTTCTAAAATACAAATATCAGGCTGGTTAGTAGTTTCCAAAAACACATCTCAATCTCTGCACTATAAATATACTGTACAAAATAGGATAGCATTCTGTCATGGTAGATGTCCTTTAATAATGACAGTTATTAGAAGAACAAAACTATGGTAAACAAATAGCTGTTTAATAATAAATGTATACTCAAGGGCTGTAATCAGTAAACTATAGAGTAGTCTCCAGTTTTTATTTTACAAGTATGCATTTTGTTTCAGTGACCTGAATAAAATTACAATCTGTTCACTGTACACAACTCCTATGGACCCTTGCTCATCTAACATATAGATTGTATGTCACTATCATACATAGCATATTTATTTGATTATAATATGGCAGATTAGCCAGTCAGAAACATAAGGATTACATTTGGTAATAAGGCTAGCTCACAGTTTTACATGAACATTTATTTTTATAAAACAAAGATGTGATCGCAAGCTTTGACACTCCAGATGTTGCGGACTACATCTCCCATAATGCTCTTACAGACCTAATGCTGGCAAAGCATCAAGGGAAAAGCAGTCACCAACATCTGGAGTTCTGAAAGGATGCCTACCCCTTTCCAAAGCTATGAACAGATCGTATGCATAAAAGGATCCCTGAATAGCGGGATACTATTGGGACTCTATCCACAGTGCTCGAATAGCAAACCTTTTGCACTCTCACCCCATCTTTACTGCTAGTCAGTGATAAACCCTTGAAATAGAAAGTTCTAAATAGCATGCAGTTTACCAGATCCTGTCCTGTGCAACAAAGTTGTCCTGCTTGCCTGTGGCTTTGCTACTCTGTGTTGCTGCCATACCTCACAGCACACCCTGCTTCTTGCAGACAGCAGAATGGCCAAGACTTGTTTACATGCTGCCTAGCAATGAGTACTAGACAGTGACCTCACCGCATCTGAAGATCAGCAGAGTGCTAAACAATAGAGACAACTGTACACAGCACAAGAAACCACATTAGGGCTTCTGTTAAAAAAAACCTGCAAGACCATTGTGTGATAAATGATCATTATTTAAGTGTTTGTGAACACCGCCCATTACATCAGTGATTGACACTTAGGTGAATAAAAAGTTATCTGGATGCAGACATATGTTGTGGATCTTCAGCATGTGAACTAGGTTGCCACCTGGCTAATATTTTACCGACAGGCTGGTTAAAAATTGGCATGAAGCCAATTTTAAGTCTATAGAGGCAGTATGACACAGTTGCCAACATCGGCCATGTTTCCAGAGACACATATTTGTTCCCCATGCTGCTGGATTTGCCGGGACAGTCACGTGAAAACCAATCCCCAGGACAATCCCAGCAATTTGCGCTGTTTTAGCGTGATCGCGGGTCACGTAACATCATGGCGCGACGTCACGTGACCCGCGCAGTTCAGTCTCTGTGAGCTGAGCTCACATCATCCTGCTTTAGCAATCCCTGTCACACGCCTCTGCTGGAAACAGGCAGGACGCGTGTGACAGGGCTGGTAACACAGGCTGATGTGAGCTCAGCTCACAGACTGAACTGCGCGGGGGGGACTTTTTTAAAAAACTTTAACAAAAACAAACAAACCTTTTGCCGGTGCACGGAGGAGACATGGAGCAGGTGAGTAATGTGGAAGGAGGGTGGTGGCATATTACTGGGCAATTACACTGTGGCATATTACTGGGCAATTACACTGTGGCATATTACTGGGCAATTACACTGTGGGATATTACTGGGCAATTCAACTGTGGCTTATTACTGGGCAATTAGACTGGCATATTACTGGGCAATTATACTGTGACATATTACTTGGCAATTACACTGTGGCATATTACTGGGCAATTAGATTGGCATATTTCTGGGCAATTAGACTGGCATATTACTGGGCAATTAAACTGTGGCATATTACTGGGCAATTAGACTGGCATATTACTAAGCAATTGCACTGTGGCATATTACTGGGGCATCAGGCTGGGCATATTACTGGGCAATTACACTGCGGCATATTACTGGGCAATTGCATTGAGGCATATTACTGGGCAATTAAACTGTGGCATATTACTGGGCAATTACACTGTGGCATATTACTGGGCAATTGCACTGTAGCATATTACTGGGCAATTAGACTGGCATATTACTGGGCAATTACACTGTTGCATATTACTGGGCAATTAGACTGGCATATTACTAGGCAATTACACTGTGGCATATTACTGCGCAATTGCACTGTGGCATATTACTGGGCAATTGCACTGTGGCATATTACTGGGGCATCAGGCTGGGCATATTACTGGGCAATTACACTGGCATATTACTGGGCAATTGCACTGTGGCATATTACTGGGCAATTGCACTGTGGCATATTACTGGGAAATTACACTGTGGCATATTTCTGGGCAATAAGACTGGCATAATACTGGGCAATTAAACTGTGGCATATTACTGGGCAATTAGACTGGCATATTACTGGGCAATTACACTGGCATATTACTGGGCAATTAGACTGGCATATTACTGGCCAATTACACTCTGGCATATTACTGGGCAATTACACTGGGACATATTACTGGGCAATTAGACTGGCATATTACTGTGTAATTACACTGTGGTATATTACTGGGCAATTACACTGTGGCATATTACTGGGCAATTAGACTGGCATATTACTGGGCAATTAGATTGGCATATTACCGGGCAATTACACTGTGGCATATTACTGGGCAATTACACTGGCATATTACTGGGCAATTACACTGGCATATTATTGGACAATTAAACTGTGGCATATTACTGGGCAATTAAACTGGCATATTATTGGGCAATTACACTGTGGCATATTACTGGGCAATTACACTGTGGCATATTACCGTGCAATTAGACTGGCATATTACTGGGCAATTAAACTGTGGCATATTACCGTGCAATTAGACTGGCATATTACTGGGCAATTAAACGGTGGCATATTACTGGGCAATTACACTGTGGCATATTACCGGGCAATTAGGCTGGCATATTACTGGGCAATTAAACTGTGACATATTGTAATAAAAAGGAAACTTACCCGCCGCCACGAGGTCCGTGCCTCCGCTGCCGCTGCCCCTGCAGGCAGGGTGGACGGACAGCGAAGGCTCCGTTCAGCATCTCAGCCCTCCAGGGCTGCAGACGCGCTCACCACTTCCCCTCGACGAACGCGCAACAAACCGAAACTGCGCGCATGCGCAGTACCGCTACACTCAGAAAATTAGCATAGCCTTAAAGGGCTATACTTATACCTTTCTGGGGACCTATTAGGGGCAGGTTTTACGGCCCAAATTGTATTTAAACCTTCAGTTGCTACTCAGACCTTGCCTGAGATAGTTCCTTGTGGCTTGATCTAGCGTTTATTCTTGATTATTGATACTTCGGTTTTTTGACTCCTGCTGTGATTTCTGACTCCTCTGTTTGCTGCCTGCCCCGATCCTTTTGCCTGTTTTTGACCTTGCCTCCTCCATACCGTCTTGTACCGTTGCTCCTGTTGTGTTTGACCCGGCCTGCTGACCATCCGTTCGTCCTGTATTTCCTGCGTATCCCTGCTTCAGTGTGCGGTTGCTGTCAGTGTTCCAAGTCCTGGGTGGTCATTTACCTGAGGCTCAACCGTAGGGTATAATACCATTCAGGTGAATAGACACTGTCCTGCCTCCAAACCTGTTGCAGTAAGATACCAGGTCTTCGCATCGTGGATCCAGTCCTCAGATCCTACTCAGTCCGTGACACATATTACTGGGCAATTAGACTGGCATATTACTGGGCATTGCACTGGGGCATATTACCGGGGCATGAGTCTGGGCATATTACTGGGCAATTACACTGTGGCATTTTACTGGGCAGTTGCACTGTGGCATATTACTGGGCAATTAGACTGGCATATTACTGGGCAATTAAACTGGCATATTACTGGGCAATTATTTGGGCATATTACTGGGCAATTAGACTGGCATATTACTGGGCAATTAAACTGTGGCATATTACTGAGCAATTACACTGTGGCATATTACCTGGCAATTAGACTGGCATATAACTGGGCAATTAAACTGTGGCATATTGCTGTGCAATTAGACTGGCATATTACTGGACAATTGCACTGTGGCATATTACTGGGGCATGAGGCTGGGCATATTACTGGGCAATTGCACTGTGGCATATTACTGGGCAATTAGACTGGCATATTACTGGGCAATTAAACTGTGGCACATTACTGGGCAATTACACTGTGGCATATTACTGGGCACTTAGATTAGCATATTACTGGGCAATTAGATTGGCATATTACTGGGCAATTAGACTGGAATATTACTGGGCAATTAAACTGTGGCATAATACTGGGCAATTAGACTGGCATATTACTGGGCAATTGCACTGTGGCATATTACTGGGGCATCAGGCTGGGCATATTACTGGGCAATTCGACTGGCATATTATTGGGCAATTACACTGTGGCATATTACTGTGCAATTAGACTGGCATATTACTGGGCAATTAAACTGGCATATTACTGGGCAATTAGACTGGCATATTACTGGGCAATTACACTGTGGTATATTACTGGGCAATTAAACTGGCATATTACTGGGCAATTACTCTATGGCATATTACTGGCCAATTAGAATGGCATATTACTGGGCAATTAGACTGGCATATTACTGGTCAATAAGACGGTGGCATATTACTATGTAATCTGGCTTTGGCATATACTCAGCCAAGTGCTGTGGGTGCTGTATGGTGCTGTGTTAAGTTCTTTAGGTGCAATGTGGGTGCAGAGGAAGGGATACAAATAAGAAATTAACAATTTTTCAACAACATTTTTATTACATATAAAAATAGTTGAATATAATATTAAAAAGTTTGTATAAGTATAAATGCAACTATTTATATACATATATTTGGGGTCCACCTAAAGCTTTTCAAAAGGCTGGAAATATTTAATATTTTAATGTTTTTTTGTGGTCAGAAACGTAATATTACTTTGCTGAGAGGGTGGTGGGTGCATGGAATAGACTTCCAGCATAAGTGGTAGAGGAGGAGTTTAAGCATTAATGGGATAGGTATAAGGTTATCCTAGATATAATATAAGGCCAGGGACTAATGAAAGTATTACTTTACTGAGAGGGTAGTGGATGCATGGAATAGTCTTCCAGTAGAAGTGGTAGAGGTTAATACAGTGAAGGGGTTTAAGCATGCATGGGATAGGTATAAGGCTGTCCTAGATATAAGATACGGTCAGGGACTAATGAAAGTATTACTTTACTGAGAGGGTAGTGGATGCATGGAATAGTCTTCCAGTAGAAGTGGTAGAGGTTAATACAGTGAAGGAGTTTAAGCATGCATGGGATATGCACAAGGCTATCCTAGATATAAGATAAGGCCAGGCAGTATTACTTTACTGATAGGGGAGTAGATACGTGGAATGGCCTTCCAGCAGAAGTGGTAGGTTTACAGTAATGTATGTTTTAATGGTGTACACACAGCTCTCTGATTGCAGCACATCTGCACAAGGTCTTACTATATTTCATGTAATGTACCTGCCTAATGTAGATGTTGTGCTGTGAATGTATCTGTTGTATACCAAGAATGCATAGTAATGTTGGTGGGTGATATAATCTACACCAGGGGTCCTCAAACTACGGCCCGCGGGCCACATGCGGCCCGCCGAGGACATTTATGTGGCCCGCGGGGGGTGCTGCCGGCACCCACCCCGTTTACTTTTTTTTTCTTTCTGGCAGCCGCAAAGGATGCGGCTGCAGGAAGAAAAAAAAAAAAAAAAAATTCACCGCGACCGGATGTGACGTTACGTCACATCCGGATCCGGTAACTGTTTCCCTCCTCCACAGGAGGACACCGCGCGAGACGTCCGGGGACACAGCAGCTGGAGGTAAGTGATGGGGAAGCGGGGGAGGAGGGAGGGATAACGAGCACTATTCCTGGCCTCTGACTGGCATAATATTCCTGGGCTCTGACTGTCATAATATTCCTGGGCATCTGACTGGCATAATATTCCTGGGCATCTGACTGGCATCATATTCCTGGGCATCTGACTGGCATATTATTCCTGGGCATCTGAATGGCATAATATTCCTGGGCATCTGAATGGCATAATATTCCTGGGCATCTGAATGGCAAAATATTCCTGGGCTCTGACTGTCATAATATTCCTGGGCATCTGACTGGCATAATATTCCTGGGCATCTGACTGGCATCATATTCCTGGGCATCTGACTGGCATATTATTCCTGGGCATCTGAATGGCATAATATTCCTGGGCATCTGAATGGCATAATATTCCTGGGCATCTGAATGGCAAAATATTCCTGGGCTTCTGAATGGCATAATATTCCTGGGCATCTGACTGGCATCATATTCCTGGCCATCTGACTGGCATCATATTCCTGGCCATCTGACTGGCATCATATTCCTGGCCATCTGACTGGCATAATATTCCTGGGCATCTGACTGGCATAATATTCCTGGGCATCTGACTGGCATCATATTCCTGGGCATCTGACTGGCATCATATTCCTGGGCATCTGACTGGCATCATATTCCTGTGCATCTGACTGGCATCATATTCCTGGGCATCTGACTGGCATCATATTCCTGGGCATCTGACTGGCATCATATTCCTGGGCATCTGAATGGCATACTATTCCTGGGCATCTGAATGGCATACTATTCCTGGCCATCTGACTGGCATCATATTCCTGGGCATCTGAATGGCATAATATTCCTGGGCATCTGAATGGCATAATATTCCTGGGCATCTGACTGGCATCATATTCCTGGGCATCTGACTGGCATCATATTCCTGGGCATCTGACTGGCATAATATTCCTGGCCATCTGACTGGCATAATATTCCTGGCCATCTGACTGGCATATTATTCCTGGGCATCTGACTGGCATAATATTCCTGGGCATCTGAATGGCATAATATTCCTGGGCATCTGACTGGCATAATATTCCTGGGCATCTGACTGGCATAATATTCCTGGGCATCTGACTGGCACACTATTCCCATTGAAATACTGGTAAGTTTGTTGATTTAACTTTACTTTAAATATTGTATTTGTTCTCGTTTTTTTCAAAATAAGATATATGCAGTGTGCATAGGAATTTCTTCATAGTTTTTATTTTTACTATAGTCCGGCCCTTCAACGGTCTGAGGGACAGTGAACTGGCCCCCTGTTTAAAAAGTTTGAGGACCCCTGATCTACACTGTGACAAGTAGGTGGAGTTACATTATGCTAATCATATCGAGTTGGCGGAGCTTTTTTAAAGGAGGTGTGGTCGATTGTAAGATATGCTGCAAAGTGTCCCTGGAATTTTTTTTCAGATGTTGGCAACTACGCATGCTGCAGAAAAGAGCATGCAAAGTGCAGCCCGGCAGTATGTAGAATGGATATACGCACAGACAGAATCCAATTAATTAATCAGGGTGGAGATTCAAAGGACCTACCATGATTAATTAATTGTATTCTGTCTGTGCGTATATCAATCCTACATACTGCCGGTCTGCACTTTGCATGCTCTGTCTGCAGCATGTGGAACCATTAAGTGTCCCTGGAAACATGGCCGATGTTGGCAACTATGGTATGATGACTGGCATTTTTATGAAGTAGAGGTAATGATAATATGTAGATTATTGAAACACAAACTCAATGAAACAGTTACACGTAGGGTTACCACCTCTGCCATTTTTATACCATCCACATATAACTTTTGCATGCTGCCTTGCAGTGACCATAAGGAAATCATTTAACTAATCAATGTGGTTCTGTAGGATCCACTAATTGATTATGTGCCACAACCTAGTCTCAATCATCTGCCCCTGGCGAATTGAGATGCCAGGGGGCAGAACTTGGGAGGTCAAGTGTCAGTACTACTGCGCATGCACAATAGTACTATAACGCAAACGGAAAGTGCTACTTCCCAAGTGCAGTACACATTCTCCAGTGTCTCATACACAGGAGAATATGATCAGGACTGCAATTGCAATCCTGAATCCCGCTGTCCCGCCAAACTTCTGTCCTGAAAAGTGGGACAGAGGTTGAGTTCGACAGGAATAGGGTGACCACATTTTATTTTTGCCATTCAGGGACACATGTTATATTATATAAATTATTATGGATGCTTTGGGAACAATGTTGATTTCAGATTTAATAATATATTTATAATGCGCATACTGTTATTACAGGATCAGTTTCAGAGAATTAACCCCTCTATTAGCAGACAAAGAGTTTTAGAGAATTAACCCCGCTATTAATAGACAGACAGTTTAAGCGAATTAACCCCTCTGTTTGTTTATAGGCGGTTTCAGAGAATTAACCCTGCTGCTAAAAGACAGACAGTTTCAGAGAATTAACCCATCTAGTAACAAATAGGCAGTTTCAGAGAATGATCCTCTCTCTTAATAGACAGGCAGTTTCAGAGAATTAACCCCTCTATTAAAACACAGACAATTTTAGAGAATGACCCTCTCTATTAGTAGACAGGCAGTTTTAGAGAATTAACCCTTTATCACCATCCATTATGAACGCACACAGTCACATAAACAGTCTGATTTGCAATCAGGATTGGCTCCAGCATCCACTTTGCATTCGGGACTAACCCCAGGACCCACTTTGCACTCAGAACTTACCCCAGGCTTGGGATACTTATATTTTTTTAGGTAGCGGTACATGTGAACCGGCTGAATCCCACCACTGGATCGAAGGGACAGTCCAAATTTGGGGTTTGGGTTGTCCCAAAATGACTGCGGTCTATGCACAAGTGGCATTGTGTTTAACCTCTTTACACCAGATGGTGCTTTGGTCCTTAACCTGACAGTGGAGACCCAGCTGCAAGTCCTTGCAGCAGGATCCGCACACAGCCAGCTCATCGCGGGGGGGGGGGGGGGGGGGTGTTTCCATGATGAGCTGTTAAATACAGGATATTCTATGCCGTCCTAAAAGCCTCTAGGCAGTAAAAAGTAGGATGGCATACAGAGGCGTCGCTAGGGGGGGGGGGGGGCTACTGGGGCTATAGCCCCGAATGGAGACTCTGGGTCTCGAGACTCCAGGGCTATCACTGTTAAAAGCAAAAAAAACTCCCCCGCTGAGCTTTCCCCCGTCTGGGACATTGTCTCAGAATCGGAGGTTTATGCTCGTGCGGGGGTGAGGAGGAGAGGCGCTGCTGCTAGCCCCTCCTCCTGGAGGTGCGGCCCACAAGCAAGTGCCTACGGTGACCGCACCTCCTGGCCATACTGACAGCGCGACGGGTGCAAGCTCCTCCCCTGTTGCTCTGTGAGTCTGGCTGCGCTCCGGATGTGACATCTGGCAGAAGAAACAGTGTCCTATCGGAAATGTCCTCCTCCCTGCAAACAAGGGTAATTTAGCAGGGAGGGGGACCAACGCTATTAGGTTTTTTTTTTGTGGAAAAAAATTAAGAAATGTGTGTTAGTGTCTGCGTGTGTGGGTGACTCAATGTGTGTAAGTGTGTGTGTCAGGGTGTTTGCATAAGTGTATGAGGGTGTGTGTGTCAGGATTTGTGTAAAAGTGTGTGTCAGGGTGTTTGCATAAGTGTATGAGGGTGTGTGTGTAAAAGTATGTGTGAGAAAGAGATATAGACGCTGTGTGAGAGAGAGATAGACGCTGTGTGAGATAGAGAGAGAGACGCTGTGTGAGATAGAGAGAGAGACGCTGTGTGAGATAGAGAGAGAGACGCTGTGTGAGATAGAGAGAGAGACGCTGTCTGAGATAGAGAGAGAGACGCTGTGTGAGATAGAGAGAGAGACGGAGAGTGTGAGAGAAAGAGAGAGACGGAGTGTGTGAGAGAAAGAGAGAGATGGAGTGTGTGAGAGAAAGAGAGAGATGGTGTGTGAGAGAAAGAGAGAGATGGTGTGTGTGAGCGAGAGAGAGATGGAGTGTGTGAGAGAGAGCGAGAGATGGAGTGTGTGAGAGAGACGGAGTGTGTGAGAGAGAGACCGTTTATGTGAGAGAGAGGCGGTGTGTGTGAGAGAGAGACAGTGTGTGAGAAAGAGAGAGAGACGATGTGTGTGTGTGAGAAAGAGAGAGAGGCGGTGTGCTTTAGAAAGAGAGGGAGAGAGACGGGGTGCGTGAGAAAGAGAGGGAGAGAGACGGGGTGAGACTGTGTGCGACTGAGCTCATCTTGGCTCTAGCCCCCGATCATTTGTTAACCTAGCAACGCCCCTGATGGCATAGAACATCCAACAAGCGGAAAGGGGTTAAACTATGCATATGAATAAGAAATACTTTGCCAAAACAAGATGTGATCACTCCAGAACCGATGCCTGGAGCTCAACCTTGTGTCATGTAACGCAGAACACTTTTGGCTCCGCCGTTGTCACACAATCCCAGATGTTGACAGGCATGCACCCATCTCTTTATATGTCAGTCTGTTTACTGTTGAATCTGTAAAAAAAAGTGATACTTATGACACGTGTGAGATCCAAACTAGTTTACTTTTCTTTTGTACAATTGGGGTTATGTAGAAAAAGAAAGTTAGCGGTAAAGTTGGAAGCATGTATCAGTCATCATGGAAATCACTTATTGCTGATTGTCCACTTTTAAAACTTTGCACCGGAGTTGCTATTGATAAAGAAGCCACAATCTATAATATAGTCTGCCTATCTTGGATTAAAGCAAATTATTCTTCCAAATATCACTGCAATGCTATTGCTGCCATGGCCATTTTTTTTTTTTTAATCTACCTGATGTTAAACTATCGCCTGGGTGGCAACCCCTACCAATAGTCCACACTTAATAATAGAGCTGAATGAGTATGGTCAAAAAATTTGTTGCATTTAATAAGAAAAAGCACTATGAAAATAACTAGTTAAGTGTCCTTTATAGTGAAATCACTGCATCGTGAGTCTTGCGATTTGTTTCTCTGCAGAGAGAATGATGGTCTATGTTACTGACTCTAGTTATGCGAGAGTTAACAGGGTAAACATAAAACCACTGAATTCTTTTTTTCTTGTTTGCCAATTATGTTCAGTCAAAATGCAGGCCAGCAACTGCGGCTTTGTCTCCTGTGTATTAAAATACTTTCTGTGGCATTGTGGGAGGCTGAGATATGTAATAACTGGCCTTAGATAATAATAGCATTGAATATGGAGCCCCGACGGAACACAGCAACAAGTCAGATTGCAAGTAACCGTGTTGTATTGAGTTTCTCTCTGGTTGGCAAAAGCCGGTGTCCAGTCCAAACCGAGATTTTAAAAATCTTTTGTTTCAGATACAAAAAAAAGTGTTTTACCAGCACAAAAGCTCTTTATTTATTCAGCAGACAGCTATGCTCCTGTGTACTGAGAGATAACAATTGTAATTACTGCTCAGCATCTTCGAGATCTGTGAACCACCAGAAATAGAAAAAATACTTTCCACTTTCACCCAGGTACTGTGACCTATTGGAGTTCCAATTACCAATTAGGACAGCAATTAAATCAACAAAGTTTCTAATCAGACTCAGAAAAGGTTATTCATTGTCCGTTTTAATTGACTCCTGCTGCTTACTCAGTGACATTAATCTTGCAAAATCTTTTTTTCATATTTCTTAAACGTTTAAATGAGAAGAAGGGGTTTTTTTTTATTGAAAAAAATATTGCCTAATAATTAGTGAGACTGGAGTAGTTATTGGGACGGGTCCTTCATTATAAATCAGAATTCATGTGCAGATCCAATTCAGAATCCATTAATTAATACCTATTTTTAACAGAACATTTTGTAAAGTCACAATGTTAGAGAAACACCTAACAAAGGGGGAGTGATATTAATTAATAAATCTTAAATTGGTAATAAAAACTAATTTCATGTAAATAAAGTATTGTTCCAATACTAATCTTTGGTCTGGTCCTCTTGGCTGGAAATATATAGAATCGCCATTGGTGCCAGCCAATCCATCTTTTCTGGAGCTGACATTTCATGATTTGTCTCACAGGATGTAACCTATTAAACTTAAAACTGGTGGTAATTCAAATGTCGGTGGACACAAAGTTTATGAAAAAAAATCCTTTAAATAATTTTGTGCATTACTGGCATCCTGTGGTCTGGCTGTGACTCTATTTTGAAGCTATGAGTTATATTTAAATTAGATTTTATTTTTTATAAGTCAGTAAGCTTGATCAGAAATATCCTTGAAAGAAGATGCTCTACCAGAGATTTTGGAAGGGATTTTTAATGATGGCAGTCAAAAAATAAAATAAAATCCCAAATTTTGGGAGTTAATTTAAAATCTTATGTAATCTCTGTTAAAGTAGGACTAAATTACATTTTTTTTAATCAGGCATAAGGTTACACCTGCCTGATTAAAACTTCCTTGTCAATGGTATTTCAATCAAAATAGATTTTGGAGACTAAATATTTGTTGAAGAGGGTTTTGTCCCTGTTTAAATATAAATAAAATGGCTCACTCATGTATTGACTGGTCATGTTAGATTTCTAAAACAAGAGCAGCCTAAGCGGGGTATGGCTGACAGTAGGCCCCAACTACAAACCTGAAATAATGAATGCAGACACCAGCACTCAGTGTGAAGTGAGAAACTTTAATCACACACTTGGCGACGTTTCAATCCTGTAACGGATTTTCTTCAAGCCTTTTTTTTTTTCCAACTACAAACCTGGCCTCAACCACTAGTCTCCTTTTTGCCATTTGAGGTGTTGGGAGGAATTATTTTGAGATGTTCCTCAGATTGAGCTGGTTATAGATGGGAGTTGATTTGAAGTTGGTGCTGTCCAGATTTCCACTGTCTGGAAGGTGTACACATCTATGCAAGAAAGATATGTTGCTTCTGCATCACAGAGTGGTTTCTGTGGAGAGCCCAAAGATATTATAGCCATTAGAGAGTTTATGGGTGGATTTGAGGGGTGCACAGTATGCGTTACGAGAGCTAGGAGCCTGGAATAGGAGATTTACTCAAACCTAAAGTTACAGTGTAAATCCATAGTGATTTGAAGGCTGATTGATGTCTACTTACTGTGAGATAAATGCTCTTTATCATCTGCTCACGTTAACATTCAAACTGCTGCTGTGCATAGTTCCTAAGGTACAATGTGGCTTCATTGTGGATGATTTTTCATACGGAAAGAATCTATTGACAGGGTCAGCATCTCAGACACCTCAGTGAAGCTTTGCTGCTTATAAGTCAGGACCTTTGCCATTAATGACATTTATCTGCTATTGGAAGGTCTATCAGACACTTGCCACCCCCTCAGCAGCTGACAGGTTAAGTCATTTGCAGCAATTTGCCACACTTGCACAAGGCCGAGTCCAATTATCTTGCTAGGTCAGATTAGGAGACACAAGTGGTCCTTTATATGTTGTCATTTGACTGTGTTCCTTTGCACCTGGCATTTTGATAAATGACCTCCGCAGCAATGTTGAAAGAATGAGTCCAAATCCCTTTAGTTATTGTTAAATCCCATTCCTTGTAAAATGCCGAGCGAAACATGCTTGCCGCAGTAATTTAATATGCAATTAAGTTATCTGTAAATCAATGTTTGCCAACTTGCTGAGATGTATTTCCCTGGAGATGCCATACAAGGTACTTTGTCTCTGGGAGTCTGTCTCCTATAAACATGATTTTCCTGTCTACTGTTAGGGACTTTTGTGGCTGCTTCAGTATACTGTGTAATATTTAGACAGAGAGAGTGTCACCCTGGAAGTTCTAGTGTCCATTGACCCACCACTTGCCCACTAATGTGCAGCCATTTTACTTCCCATGTAACTAGTTCAATTCTCACTATACTTGTCATTTGGTCACTTTAGCTTGCTAAATGCCTGTTGTTCGGTGTCTTTTTATTATTTTTCATATTGCGCCAATAGATCATTTTTGTTTCTCTGCATCACAAGCATGTTTTAAGCTAGAAAGATGGCTTCTTCGTGTCACAGTTATTAGGTCTTTGTCAAGATTATGATGTCTGTTTGGCTTCTTGTATCAAGAGTATAATGTTAACTGCACTGGGTAAATTGTTTTCGCTCGCTGAGGACTGGAGAGCATAAGGAAATATTTATTGAAAGGGGAAATTATTTGGGGGTCTCTATAAACCATTCAACTATGTGGAAAATGTATTTATGTTAATGGACAAGAAAATAATAAAAAGAGCTATAAATGCGTATTAAAACTGACAATGTAAGCAAATATTTACATTTATCACTTCATTTTGATTTCTAAGTTTTTGTAATCCTTACTTTAAAAACCTACCTTTTACAGGCTTTCTCCTGCAGATTGATTTTTCCAAAATTATATACTCGGTTTTGAAAACTAGGCTTCCATAGGTACTGTATATAAAGGGATCACCTATGAGTCAGGGCATTAGGCTGCATTGTCCCAGCTACTAAAGGCTTAAAAGGGCAGAAGCGGTGCCTCCATACAAGACACATCACTTGGTGTCATATTACATTCCAGTGCTCTGAATGGGCACGGGAAAGCATGGTCCAGAAGAGGAAGTCGGAGAGACACAGAGACCTCTGAACCACCAGGAACCAATCTATTAAGCCTGACAGGTAGTCATATCAAAGATACATTTTTACAAAAGCTGTGAATCCCTGAATGTCTTTCACTAACACTTAGACCCAAAGAAGTTAATTGCTGCACAAATTAAGAAATATTTCCAGCTTAAACACATCCTTCTACTTTTATTGTATGGTACAACTTGCTGCGGGAAAAAAAAAATCTGTACTACACTTTTAATAGTTGAAATTAAAGAGCATGAGAAGCAGGGGGCCTGAAATGCTGTAATATCTTCTACATTCTTCTTCTAAAATATATTATTCCGGCACAATAGTTTCTAGGCAGGAAAGTTTTCTGGGATGATTAGAAATGGATTTAAAAATCTGTTTCAAGTTTTAATTGTATGCATAGAAAATTAATGATCACTACCCCTCAGAGACTTGCTGTCAGCTTAACATATTCACAATGATTTTAAACACAGATGTTATAGCAACTAAACCTTTTCAGTGGCAAGAAATCAGCCATTTTCCAGGGAGCGTGTGATTAGATGAGTTTTGCTTAAAAAAAAAGAAAAAAAGAATAAGAAGTGGAAAAATAAAGTGCTAGTATCTCCCATGAGCAAGAGTATGAATTGTAGCTAAGGCTTTTTCTACTAAAAAGCCATGCTATTGCTATCATAGACTTAACATTGGCTAAACACCGACCAGGGGTACACACCGATATTGCATAGTTGCCAACTATCCCATTTTTGCCAGGACAGTCGCGTCAAAACCAAGAATGTCCCGGGGAATTCTCATCCCTGGCACAGTCCCAGCAATTTGCACAGTTTTAGCGTGACGTCATTGTGCAACTTCACGTGACATGCGCAGTTCAGACTGTGTGAGCTGAGCTCAAATCAGCCTGGATTAGCAAGCCCTGCCACATGCGTCTGCTGGAAGCAGGCAGGGCTGGTGACACAGGCTGACGTGAGCTCAGTTCACACAGACTGAATTGCGCAGGTGACTTTTTTTTTCAAACTTTAATTTAAAAAAAACCTGTCATTGCCGGTGCATGGAGGATACAGCCAGGGACATGGAGCAGGTGCGTACTGGGGAAGGGGGAGGAGGGTGGTGGCATATTACTGGGCAATCAGTTGGTGGCATATTACTGGGCAGTTAGACTGTGGCATTTTACTGGGCAATCTGAATGGGCATATTATTGGGCAATCGGGATGGGCATATTACTGGGCAATCAGTTTGTGGCATAGTACTGGGCAATTAGACTGTGGCATATTACTGGACAATCTGGCTGGGCATATTACTGGGCAATCAGGCTGGGCATGTTACTGGGCAATTAGACTGTGGCATATTACCGGGCAATCAGGATGGTCACATTACTGGGCAATTAGACTGTGGCATATAACTGGGCAATCTGGCTGGGCATATTACTGGGCAATCTGGCTGGGCATATTACTGGGCAATCAGGATGGGCATATTACTGGACAATCAGACTGTGGCATATAACTGGGTAATCAGAATGGGCATATAACTGGGCAATCAGGCTGGGCATGTTACTGGGCAATCTGTATGGGCATACTACTAGGCAATCAGGCTGGGAATGTTACTGGGCAATCAGGATGGGCATAATACTGGGCAGTCAGACTGATAAATTACTGGGTAATCTGGCTGTGGCATATTACTAAGCAATCAGACTGTGGCATATTAATGGCCAGGCTAATAGTGGCATATTAATGGGAAAATGGACTGTGGCCAAAGTGATGCTGTGGCATGTTCTGTGGGGCAAAATAACATGTACTATGAGGCAAAGTGACACTGTGGCGTTTTCTGCAGGGGCAGTTCAATGGGGCAAAGTTACACTGTGGTATATTCTGGGGGGCAAATTGACACCGTGGCATGCCAAATCGTGTGGGTGCAATATGAGTACAAGCCAAGTGCTGTATAGTGCTGTCTTAAATTCTTTAGGTGCAATGTGGGTGCAGAGGAAGAGAATAAAAATAAGAAATTAACAATTTTTCAATAACATTTTTATTACTTATGAAAATAGTTGAATATAATATTAAAAAAGTTCATATAAGTATAAATGCAACTAGTTATATACATATATTTGGGGTCCACCTCAAGCTTTTCAAAAGGCTGGAAATATTTAATATTTTAATGTTTTTTGTGGTCAGTAATATTACTTTGCTGAGAGGGTGGTGGGTCGAGTCCAGGGGGCTCGGCGGGCCCGGGTCACTCCAGAAAAAAAAAAAAAATTCCCCCTCTTTTAAGCTGGTCCGCGGCTGTGACCAGCAGCATTTAATAAAATCCCTGTTAAGCCAGTCCGCGGCTGTGAGGGAAGCGTTGTGTGCTCACCTCCAGCCGCGTGGCTTCAATAAAGTTTGTTAAAAAAAGTAACTCCGGTCGCATTTTTTTTTTAAACAAACTTTATTGAAGCCGCACGGCTGGAGGGGAGCGCACAACGCTTCCCTCACAGCCGCGGACTGGCTTAACAGGGATTTTTTTCCTGGCGTGACCTGGGCCCGCGGGGCCCCCTGCACCAGTATCGCCCGTCACCCCCTGATGGCGGGCCTGCTGCCTCACACAGACACATAACACGCATGCTGTCTCACACAGACACACACACAGTGTCTCTAACAGACACACACAAACATGCTGTACTACACAATCTCATACAGACACACTTTCTCTCACACACAGTCTCTCACCAGGGCCAGTCCAAGGCATTGTGCTGCCGGGGTCAAGAATTGAAATGCTGCCACCTCTTCCCCATGCACACACACAGTCATGCACGCACCTACACAGATGGAGTCACAAAGGAATACACAAGTCAGCAGTGTGATTTTAAGAATTTGATATTTAAGAAATACTTATATAAGAAGCACTATATAATAAGTGTTTAAATAAAAAAATCAATCATTTAAAATAATAAAAATAAAATCAAAGTGATTTAGTCACCAGTATTGTGTGTACAAAACTGTATAGAGAGGGTTAAATAGACTCCCAATTAATGAATAGCTGCCAGGGCTGCATCATAGAATCCATGCTTAAAAAAGACCTGTTAAATAATAATCAAAACTCTAGACAGATCTTAAATATACACAGTTTGTAAGGATTCAAATGACATATACATAATGGCATAACATAATTTAATACATATAAATAAAAAAAGATAATAAATACAAATATACACAAACAAACGACAAACACAATTAAATAAACATATATTCTCTGTCACCAAAAACTTAAGGGAAATGTTGCATGTGGTCCGCGAGGCTGAGCCAGGCTCAGGCCACAAAGAACAAAGATGGCAAGTATAGCCTACAGGGGGTGAGGAGAGAGGTGCCTGTGCCCGCTGGCTGCACAGCACTTCTGGGAAAGCACTTCACCCGGCATTTTTTGAGGCTCGGGTGTCATAGGGAAGCTTGTGAGGGGGCAGAGTGGCAGTTCAAAACGCCCTCATTCTAAGGTTAGTTTGTGATAGTGTGTGATAGAGAGACAGCATGTGTGAGAAAGAGAGACAGTGTATATGTGTGAGAGAAAGAGAGACAGTGTATGTGTGAGAGAGAGAGGCAGTGTGTGTGGGAGATAAAGAGTGTGTGCATGTGAGAGGGAGAGAGTGTGTGTGAGAGAGACAATTTGTGTGTGACATTGTGTGTGTGTGTGTGTGTGTGTGTGACACTGTGTAACACTGTGTGTGTGAGAGACAGTGTGTGTATGTGTGTGTGACACACTAACACTGAACAATACTGTGAGTTTTATTGCTGGGAAGTCTGTGATACACACAAACTGCATGTTACTGTGAATTTGTGTTTACATTATACACAGTAACATGCACTTTGTGTGTATCACAAATATATACACACACATAGATACATACACAAGGCTATCCTAGCTATAAGACCGGGAACGGGGGACTAATAAAAGTACTCAAAAAAAAAAAAAATTGGGCAGACTAGATGGACCGAATGGTTCTTATCTGCCGATACATTCTATGTTTCTATGTTTCTACATACACTCTAATTAATTAATATGGCCCATGGACACATACTTTTTTGATGCAGTGGCCCACTGCAGAAAAAAACTTGCACACCCCTGCCTTAGTGTAAAATATTTGCCCTGCACAATATCAGTGCCATATATCATTACTGTAACATAGCTGTATTTTAATGTGAATTGCTGCCAGTGCCTACCATATGTAAATGCTCTCTAATATCAGTGTATACTTTTGTAATATAGGCATGGAATACTTTTATTGCAGTGTTGCATAATAAGAAGGTATGCATTTTGAAGTCATATATAAATTTTATACACTGCAATTATACACTTATCATACACATTTTATACACTGGAATAAAAGTACTCAGCGCCTATATTACAAAAGTATACCTGGACATTGAGTGCATGTGCTCTGATAATGCATGTTATTTGTTCAGGGGGGAATGCCAGTCTCACAGGAAAATGGGTGAGCAAAGGGGACACCCTGCGTCAGATGCACCAAAGAACACGGAAAAGTGCTCTTTTAGTCAGGAGCTCAGCCATGCAACAGCAAAGGATTAATGATAGACAATTTAGGTTTAAGCAGACTAGTTGCTCTTCAGTGCCTGGATAACCCGTATTTCAGTTCAATGGAGTGCAGTATTGAAAAAAAAAAAAAAAATTGCGGGAAATTAATGGGCTGACTCATTGCCCTCAATTACATACATTAACAGGTGCACTAAAATTACTACTGTACCTGTAAAAACCCCATAAAAACTCTATCTCTAACATGAAAAAAAAACATTGAATAGCGCACAAAAGTACGTTACAAGAATGCCAAAAGAGGTGTAAAGTGCTTAGGGCTCATAAGAAATCACCTAACGCTGCATAAAAAATGTAACAAAACAACTCACACAAGCACAATAAAACCAACAAAGACATTTCTAACCCCTACATATTTAATTAATATTATTACACCATTATTAACACCTCCTGCCCAAGTAATAGGTAAACTTGGCATATCATGGCAAAATTAGCAGTGATGTATAAACATGGTAAAACATGGCAAAACCAGCAGTAATGTATGAACTTGGCATACCATGACAAGTCAGTAGTAAAGTAATGGATAAACATGGTATATTTTACATGATATTTTGGAAAAATCAACAGTAATGTATAAATCTTGGATAGTAATTGAGGGAAAAAGAAAAAGCCTAAATATAACACTACCTTTAGGAAAACAATTTCAGTAGTAAATATAAATGCACATGTTTACTGTTTCTTCATATTCAATAAAACATCTGTCACCCTAGGCCCCCAGACAGGCTCTCTCTGCAACTCCAGTCCCCAAACAGCCTCTGTCTGCCCACAGATTTGCCATTCTGCCCCCAGAATTGCCAATACATCCCCAGATTTGCCAATCTGCCCCCTGACTTGCAAATCTGCACCTCAGATGATGAACAATTTTATTATGGTATATGTTCTATGGACCATCTTCTGCCCCTATATCTCCCATCCTGCTTCACTGCAACTATGTATTCTGGGCAGTAAATGACCTTAACTGATAGACACACAGGATAGGGTGGCCACATTGCTGTTTTATTCAGGGACACTTATGACAAATGCACACTCCAGGGCTGTCGTCAGTAAAATATAGACTGGTCTGCAAAGTTTATTCTACCCAATACAGGGCAGGAGTGTGCATTTTTCATATGTATCCCGGAATAAAACGGCAGTGTGGTCACGCTAACAGTATACAGAGTTTTCGTTACAGCCAGGAATTGTGGTTAACTAACTTCTGTATCCCTACAGATGAAAGTCAATGTGAACTTTTGATGATCAGTTATTTTGATGCAGGCTCAGTCCATTGCACAACCAAAACTGTGTTTAATGCAGATGCGAATTAATTCTATTTGGACGAGACGTGCTGGAAAATCAGAATCCATTTTCTAGTTATTTAACTGTATTTTAGATGCACAACTCGGCAAAACTCGAAGGAGGCAATCATCTCTATTTATCACCTAATCAAGCAACATACAGAGCTGAAACAGCAGTCAAGGCTTCTGGGTAATGACCTGTCTTACCACATAATCACACAACGGACACTGCTTCCCCACAGATTCTGTGAATGCTGTGCAGATGAAGAGAACCTATATAAATATAAATACATAGTCCATATGCTACTGTCCATTTTAACCATAAAACACAGTTTGTTTAGCACAGAAAGACTAAACAAATTTCCAGTATGAGAGAGGCAACCCTGCTTCATAAAATTATAATATGAAATAACTCTCCATGGAAAATATCCATTGTCACATTTTTTTTGCAATCATACTTATCTTTAAATACGTACCTCAAGGGCCTTTTTTAACCCCTTAGTGACAGGACTGTTTTGAAATTGTTGTACCTTTAGTGACAATGGCTATTTTAACATTTCTACGGTGTTTGTGTTTATCTGTCATTTTCCTCTTTTTCATTTAATGTACCCACGCATATTATTTACTGTTTTTATCACCATAAAAATGGCTATAGATACCATTATTTTCATTATATCATATCATTTACTATAACATTATAAAATATGATGAAATTGGAAAAAAACATTTTCCAACCTTTTCATGAAAAATCTTTTATATAACTACAAACACAAAAAAACCCCCTGCTAAATAGATTCTAATATTTTTCCTGGGTGTAGAAATAGCAAACATTTTTCTGTTGTTTTTATAGAGCAATAACTGGAAAAATGAAATAAAAAAAACAAATACAAAAAATAAAATAAAAAATATGCTGCCTGCAGTTGCTAGCAGGGTTCCCGCTAGTGCCCCATAATAAAGTATAGACCCCTGGGCTTGCAGGCTAAGGGAGGGGGGATTTCTTTATAATGTGGGGCCAGCAGCAATATTTTATTATGTGGGGCTGGCAGGGAACCCTGCGTGCCCCACGGGGCAATATTTTATAAAGTTAGGCTAACAGGGAAGCCCACTGGCCCCAAGGGGACTGATGTCTAACTGTACTGCCGGTATTATCAACACGAAAGTGCAACCATCAGAGTGAGTCCATGGTTGAGATGTCACCATCAGCATTCACCTTTGGGACTTTGTTACTAGTCACAGTTGTTTACCTTCTGGATAGTAAAGATTACATCATAGTTTCATTGTATGCTCATATCCATGTTCTTCAGTGTGGGAATCACATTATTGCAGCCCACGGAGACGCCTAGGTGCAGGAGGGCCTTGTGCATTAGCAAGGCTGCATCTATTGGTGATTCAGTGTAAGGGGAGGAGTTGGGGGTGGGGAGCAAAGGGCTTATAAGTCAGTGCACTGTGGAAAATCAGCAGATTAATTTTGAATCCTACCAGAATTTCCCGCCCACCCATCCCTATTTTAAGAGGTTAAGATGTGTACTTGTTATTTCTGTGTTCTGCCGCTTGTCCTCTGTGTTGCAGGTACAGCGTCACGTTGGTTGATCTGGAGAAATTGGACTTTGTCACAGCTGGCGGTTACTTGCTCCTTAGGGGGGGTCTATGGCTGGTATATTGGGAGTCAGCCATAGTTCGAATGGAGATGAGAGAGGTCCGGAGCACAAGCTGGGGGCTCCTAGCCTGATGGTGGGCTGGGCAGATGTTCTGCCCGGCAGTGGATTCGATGGACTTGGGACCCCTGGGGAGCAAGTTGGTTCAGGACATGTTTACTGGGTTATGTTAACTATGTTAATAAAGTTATGGTTAATTATGTTAATTATGTGGTTCATGTCATTAATGACATATGTGTGAACATGTGGGTTTGTCATTGCCTAATTTTATATTTATACTGTATTTATTGTAATGTTTATTCTAAGGTTGGAGGCAATGACATATGTTATAATAATAAAATGGCTGTGCCCTTTTCTACCCACTACGTCTGTGCCATGTGTTTATATTTTATGGTAAGATTCAGCCTGGTAGTCTAGGCTACAACTGTCATGTTTATTTTACATGTTTAACCTGGTTTGTGAGTATCCATTTGCCATTTGCCACATTTTCCAACTTGTTTATAGTATTCCACATTTTTTTTTTACCATTTTTATTAGTTATTATTTAGTTTTAAAATTGTACATTTTCAAGTTAGTGTAGTCCTTTAATACAAACTGAGCAACCAATCAGGAAGAGGAGGTCAGGGGCATGCTTGGTAACTCTTTAGGCTTTGTTCACAGGCTTCTAGTTTGGCATCTGCCTGTGGGACATCCAGGTGAAGCCACGGTCCAGAGTGGGAGAAGCAGTTACTCTGCCTCTGGCATTGGGGTTTTTTTCACTAAAAGGTGAGTTGCAGGTGAATTTAGTTGAACATTTTGTTTAGCTATACATTGTGCATTGCCATTGTACCTTTTGGTGATTTTGTGCAGTGATACCCATTTGCAGGCATTGTACCTTTTGGTGATATTGTGCAGTGATACCCATCTTTTTGTCAGGACCACACTTTTTCCAACTTCTACCTTGTGCTGATGGTTCTGTTCATTTTCAGCTAACTCTTCTTCCTGTTACCTGCAACTTCTCACTTCCTCCCTCCAGAGGAAGAGGAAAGGCATCTTTAGATAGAATTGCCACCCAGACAGTCAATGTTTAGTCTATGGAGGCGATAGCAAAGCTATTACCAATATTCCCAGATATGATGCTGGGGATATCCATGAGGCAGGTAATGGGAAAAGGAAAGGAAGGAAGGATGTTGACTATTAAGATACTGATAATATCCTAACGCTTGGTTACACACCTTAAATAGGATTGCCATCAAGCCGGCATTTAACTGGCAGATAAGTTAAACATTTACTTATGACTGATTATAACTCAATGTGAGCAATAGCAAAGTTGGTATTTTTTGCTGAAAAAGATGGCAATTGTGAAAGATGTTCAAACAAAATATTACAACTTGTTATCCTCTACTGAAGTTAACTTTTTTTTTTAGATGAGAGGTTTTCCACGTTCTATATCTAATGCAAATAAGAGTTCTCTTTAATCCTCTCATTGCTGCAGGGAGAGTAAACAGCCTCCTGGGGAATAAAAGTTCAAGCTTGGCTGAAACACACAAACGGCAGGCAACATCTGTGGACATATCTCTAGGTTGGTAAGTTAAATAATCTTAAAACGCCAAGGCTTTACAGAGGCAGATAAGATGGAAAATTGAAATTTGTAAAAAAAAAAGCCATTTTTTATTTAGCATTTGAGCTTTGAGTCAAAATAAATAGGTTTATCTTTAATTTAATGAATGGTATTAGTAATAAAAATGGTCTTATTCCAACCTAAAGAACTCTAATAAGGAAGAAATAACATTTAGAACGCTTGTAACATTTTCTACTTAGTTGCTTCTCACATCTGGACAGCCTGCACCTGGATGGTGAAACAAGATCAAATGTTGGACAGAACCATCTTGCTATACTACACCAGAAATCTGGAACAGGCTCTAGTGTTGGAAAGAAACATTTGGACATACTGCAAAAGAACGCTGGAACAGGATCAAATGTTGGACAAAACCATCTGCAGCGTTTACACTAGCCTGTTGGAACAGGATCTGGTATTGGACAGAACCTTCCGAATAGCTTACACCACAATGCAAGAAAGACTGCCAGACCGAACCATAAGAATTCTGGAACAGGTTCTACTGTTGGCCAGAACCATCTGCACAGCCTCCACTACAATGCCAAACAGGATCTACTGTTGGACAGAACCATCTGGATAGCATGTACCAAAATACTGGATAATCTACATCATAATGCCAGGGAAAACCAGATGGACAGCCTACATCAGAAAGCCAGACAGAACCATCTGGAGTATTGAAACAGGAACTACGATTGGACAGAACCTTTCCCAGCCAGGCATTCACATGCTGCATGAAGACCCTTTCCTGAAACTTGGTACTCATGCCTATGTTTGATGTCATTTCCTCAGACCTTGTTAACGTTTGCCAGTTAATATCCATCATAAATTAGGCAGATTCGGTGGTTCACAAGCTAAATAAATGTAATTAACCTGCTAAATAGGTGTACTGGGACTACTTCCCAGGCATCAAATCGGTTAAATGGAATTTGCTTTTTCCTGTTTTGTATTCAGTCCACTCTGCGCCAGTGCTTTATGCTACTCTGCAGAGCTGTGACTGTAGACCCCCTGATGTGCTTGTTTGCTAAGGAACATCAGAATGTCGCAGTCTCAAACTTATAGCTCCTCTGATGAATCTCCTAGTAGGAGGAGGTGAAACTCTGTACCACCTCCCCCCAGAATTGCTGTTTCTTAAATGATATAGTGTTTTAAAGATATGCAGCAGTTTAGTATATTGATTGTACTCTGCATTTTTCTCTTTAATTCTTGCAGACTAAAGATAAACAGTCTATTGACAATCATGTACAATATTTGGCACGTACTATATTGTGCAGCAAACCTTCTCTGGCGGTACAAAACTAGGGGAGTCAAACTGTGACCGAGCTGCTGATGGACTACATCTCCCACAACACTCTGTGGGAGATTAGGGGGGAACATGCGAGATGTAGTCCATCATTAGCAGGAGGTCCACAGTTTGACACCGCTGGGTTAGACGCACTTAACACAGTAGATCTGGTACATGGGGAGAAATTGAAGACAGGTGGGCTTGCAGGACCAGCCTGACTTACTTTATTAACCTATTAAAAACAATTACATACCATCATCAATGTCTGGGTTCTAATCTAAGCTACCCCAGTCATTTGGCTACTATTGCCAGATCATCACATATTTATCAGGTTGTGATTCATTCCCTGCATTGCCACGTTTGTCTAATTTGGAAGCACACTAAGAACTGCCTGCGGCCTCCGCACCTGAACACATCCAACTGCTGCTGTAATGCGGCAGGATTTTATAGTGGCTGGCGTCTGCTCAGTGACTGTACCGTACTTACTCAGCAAACCTTAGCATATGAAATTCGAAAACACAACTCTGACAAAAATATAGCATATTAAGTGTAACTCATCAGAAAGAGTCCTAAAGGATTGTCTGTCTGTGTCTCACAATTTAAAAGTGTCCCCACTGCATTCCCTGTGCTTTTAAAACCTTAAACCTTATATTTTTCTTAATACTGAATCCATCTTCACATTTTTTTTTATTTTTTTGTTGCAGTTTAAAGTTTAGTACTGTGTTACAATAAAGTGCCTGGTTTAATTTTTATCTGGAATCCCTGCACCAATGTTCAAGTACCTGCTTTCTGTTCTTCGTCATAAGTGAATTGGATTCATCCCCTGTCATAGTATACTCTTGGATCAATTGAGTGTACACAGATTGGGCTATTCACTAAAAGGTGAGTTGAGGTGAGTATCAGGTGAGTTGAGGTGAATAGCAGGGGCAACATTTGTGAACATTTCACCTCACCAATTCAGCTATATGCTGTGCAGGAACACATGTTTACATTTGTAATGATGTAATGTAGGTTATTTATTAACTTTGATGCAGGATGAGTGTTATAAAATATTACAAAGCTTTGTGCATAATTTAAAGGCACAATCAGAGTCAAACGTTTTATTGGTGGTTATTTTGTACACATCATTACTTCATTCCTAAATATTCTACAAGCAAAGATGCAAATTTAAAGAGGGACTAAATCCTGTCTATATATAATTTTCAAGAACTTGTTTCATTTTACTGAGCTTTTTTTAAATTTGATATATTTTATGGATTTTTTGAGAACATAACATGATTAAGGAAAGAGGGGAAAATTATCAGGACAGGTGGGTGGGGAGGGGGAGAAAGAAGGGGAAGTGGGAATAAGTGAGGCACACGGGGGGAGAAACCAAAAAAAGAGTCAGCAACATTGCAATGTAAAAAAAAAAAAAAAAAGACTTAATTAGATCCAAATCTAGGGTTAGAATAATGGTATTAAAATGGTTAGAACAATTAAATTAAAATTATAATAAATAATGGGTTAGCATAAGGGTTAAAGTTAGGGTTAAATTTAGGTTTAGGGTTCAATTTAGGGTTCAAGTTGGGGTCAAAAGGTCACTGTAGGTGGAAAAAACCCACTATTTTTTTTTTGCCCTATAACTTGCAATAAAATTCAAAAAAACATGGAAGCAAGCATATTTGTAAACTCAGGACAAAATTTAGAAACTATTTAGACGAGGTCTTTTTTAATGATTGTATTTTTTGTAAATAATTTTTTAGGTCAAAGTTAGAAAAAGTGTTTTTTTTAAACATTTTTTCATCATTTTTATTTATTTATAGTAAATTATAAGATGATGAACACAATGGTATCTGAGGAAAGCCCTACTTATGGTGATAAAAACAATATGTAACTTGTTTGGGTACAGTATGTGAGAAAGAAGAAAATTACAGCTAAACACAAACACCCCAGAAATGTCAAAACAGCGCATGTCACTAAGGGAAAGACAAGGTCAAAAGGTCATGTCACTCAGGGGTTAACATGTATATACACATTCCTTCTCCTGAAAACATTTTATTTTTCAGTGAAACTGCACACATTTTATCTTACTATTTAGTTATACATTGTGCATGGGGGTGGGTGCTACAATGCCCCGAGAACAAACAGTACTGCAATAGTCTGTCCTGTAGGATAATACCTACTCGGGAGAGCAACTCCATTTTTTGTCTGCTTACACCATTGCAGAGGAACCACTCGATTAGCATATCAGACTGATCCCGCCCATAAGGGCAGTCCAGACCCAAAATGCATGGCTAGTACCCTCTACACGAGGAACACAGCAAACCACAGACGTACGTTTCAGCCTACAATGGCCTCGTCAGTGCATACCTCAGTGCAAGCAGGCCAGGGACCCACGGCCGTAGGCATACCCTGTAACTTATGGCGACAAAAAAGGGTGGTGGGTGCTACAACGCCCGAGAACATGTGCATGGTCAAACCTGGCAAGGGAAACTCACCAGAGGGATGTCCCTGCACAGTTTATAAATTGGTGAGCTGAAATATTCATGTCAACTAACCTTTTATTGAATAGCCCCTCACAGTAAGAGAAGGTCGCTAACAGGATGTTAAAAACACAAACAAACAAACAAACAAAAAAAGAGTCGCTAACAGGATGTTAAAATAACAAACAAACAAACAAAAAAAGAACCTCCCCAAAATACCCCAAATCCTAAAGCTGGTCAGAAAGGTTGTGTTGCATTTAGTGGCTCTTTACATTGTATCAGAAAAATATCAATATTTCCAAAGCAAAGAAAGCAAAACATTTTTCTATTAGATTCATTTTTAGCACATTTTATTACCTTTGATGGAAGACATGACAATTTCTAAAATTGCATTTTCATGCTGCTGTTTTGTCTTCTATCAATCTATGTTTGTTTCTTTATTGTATTAGTGATAAACGGTAAAACAAAAAGGTGGATTGTGAACACAGATGGTGTTAGTAAATTGGTACTCGCTTTCGGATGCTGAAACCCAGATGCAAAGGAGATCACTGTTGCTGAGGCAGTACACAAATAGAGAACTGGGAACAGATACAGAACTCTTTCTGGGGTAGCCTGCAAGCATGGGTGACAGGAAAGAATGGAGGGTAGTAAGTACACAAAAGCCGTGGTCGGGATGCCCGAAGTCAAGGATGGCCAAATATAATAAGCCGAGGTCAGGGTGCCAAGGGGTAGAATAATACAAGCAGGTGAAGCCGGAGTCAGGATGCCAACGAGGAGAGCAGTCAGATGGGGAGCCAAAAATCACAAAGCCAGAAATCCATAAATCAACAAGCCACAGGCCAGTGAACACAGGAGAAAAATAGCAGCCAAGCTGAGGTCAGGGAGCCAAAGAAGTCAAGAAACAAGCCAGGGAGTCAAAACTGGGGAGCAGAATAATATCACTGGAACAGGGAGCACAAGTAGCCACAGTAGGGCAGATTTGGGGTGCGTGGGAACAGCACGGGGCGGAGCCGAGTGCTGCGTAGCCATGGCAATGCTCGGGCATATCTACTGTTCATTATGTGGCGTGCTATTCCATACATCCACTACCCTCTCAGTAAAGTAATACTTCATGATTTTACTTTTAAATCGTTGCCCCTCTGATTTTAGACTATGTCCTCTAGTTGTGGTAATTTTTCTTCTTTAAATATACTCTCTTCCTTTACTGTGTTGATTCCCTTTATGTATTTAAATGTTTCTATCATATCCCCCTGTTACTTCTTTCCTCCAAGCTATACATGTTAAGATGCTTTAACCTTTCCTGGTAAGTTTTATCCTTCAACCCGTGAACCAGTTTAGTAACCCTTCTCTGAACTCTCTCCAAAGTATCAGTATCCAGCAAGCGACACTGAATAGGAGCGCTCAGATAAGTGCATCATTCCACAGATTTTTCTCCTCTATCTGTGAGGAGAATGTGATGCAGTTCCAAGATGGCCACCTCTACACTGAAATCAAGGATTCTCATACATTGTCAGTCATATTTTCACACTGACTGACACTAATAACTACATAACAAAGTCATCACACATAAATATTCTATGTCATACTGCATGATTCAATTAATAAAAGTAACAGCCGATAACAAGCAATTAGCCCACCCAGAATGCCCGTAATGAAAGGTCCTATTTTAGGGTAGCCTGAAAGCCATTTATGGTTCAGTATTTGAACTTGTTAAGGATGCAGGACTACGATAATCTGATTTCAAGGGGAATTTGCTCATGATTGGCACCAATTTCATCTGAACTCTGTAGCCAACCATAGATCTAGGACTGAACGCAATAGTCCAAAGGGACTATAGATCCTTCTGAGTGGATTTACATAGTCAGGAGAGATCAGCTTACTTTAACATGCCCCCATGTTGATTGTTGCATTATTTTCATTTGGCTATGATAGTAATAAGAACAAAGTATTCAACGTAGAAGGGTACATTGAGATATCCTATAATTTTAAACTAAATCCTAGTGTTCTGCCCCACATCTAGGTGTGTTATTGTTATCCAATTTCATGGTACTCATTTTACCTACCATGGAGGGATAAAACCCTGTCAGGAATCAAACCAGCAAGCCACAGGATTTAACAGATTTTACAAATGATAAATCAGTCCACTGAGCAAGCTCACTGGCATATTATTAGCAGTGTGCTCAGGCTTTACTGGATAATTAGATTTATTTGACATTCATATATCAGGGCCACAAAGGAACCCCTGGATTGGCACAACCATCCTACTGGATGGACTGACTCTACAGCTTTGACTGTCACATTCAGTCAGCACAGAATAGCCCTTAGCTTATTTATTACAAATGCAAACCCTCTCCCAAGCTAGCGCATGTTTTTGGAATAAGATGGTGACCTTGTGCTTACAGAGGCAACCTGTTGTGTCCCCAGATATGTGTGTGCACATGTGCTGATGTGAAAGATTTAAAATAGCCTCGTACATTTATTTTATTTTCCTCCAGAACAAATCTACCAAAAAGTACAATTACTGGAAATAATTGTTGGAGCAGCTTCAAAAGACTGCAGCAGCTGGAAATGTACAATGTGGATAATAGAGCAACAGGCAGTATTATATATCCACATTGTACTTTGCATCCAGTTAAACAATAGAACACACGCTGTCACAAAGGCCTGGCATTCTGACTGCCACAGACACAAAGCTTTACAACAACCACAACCCCTTGAGCCAATTTAGCAGAAAGTTATAATTAGCTGAAACAATGGAGCATAAGAATAAAGCAGCCAAAAAGATTATAAATAGATGTGTTTTGTGTCTATGTGCGTATATACAAATAGATAGGTAGATAGATAGATAGATAGATAGATACAAACATGGATACAAGTATAGGTAAATGTATACATATGTATATGCAGGATTCAATAGGTATATAAATAGATTGAGAGATAGACAGAACGTTAAATAGATAGGGTTTAAAGCTTTCCTATGTATTTTAAGTACTGCAGTGATGTTCTGATGAATGTACACATCTGTACTTCTTTGGGTTTTTGGAATGGATCAAATCAAAGCTCTGGCGCTAAGGACACTCGGATGTTAGTCTGCAGTCGCTACCAGTGAATTAAAAGGATTAAAGGAAAATTTCATACAACATCATTTATTTTGTTTGGTGCTGAATTCTATGCATATATAAAGTGGCACATTCCTTGCTTGTCTAGTCAATAATTATGTATGCTTCAAAATATCTGCAAGTATTGCAAATAAACCTCTGCCAACCCACATGTAATACAATCTCCTTAAAGCCTAAATAAACATCATCAATTTTATAACCTGTTGGTAAATAACGCCATGAAAATAACTAAAAACGTTTTAGTACCATTACTGGAGCTATTGGTTTCTGAGCCCAACAGGGGTGTGCCGATGCAAGATGCCCAGACTGCTAATACAATGCTAAGGACCACTAGAGAAAATAACTTAGGGTGATACATGAATGGGAGAAGGAAGGTTGATGACCAAACATTGACTAGGGGAATGAACTGAACTCAACCAAATGAAACAAGGAATCAAGGTATAACCAACAACAAAAAATAAAATCTGATTAAAGATACCTCTCAAGGTTTTAACCCCTCTAAATAACCATTGTATGTTTGCTTATTGTATTTAGGGGATGTTAGTGCTGCAAAGCAGGATCACCAGCTTCTGTACTACTGCAAGTAGCGAAGGTGGTGTTAGATTTGTCTGTTATACCCAAATATTGATCTCTTCTGTTCTCATGCAGTATAATTGAATGTTCATTGATTTATTTGTAGAACCTAAAAGAGATTCGTAGTTGTAAGATTTAAGATATTTATTGTTTGTCTGAAAGTTACGGAAAGAACTAGAGGTTCTCCTTGCAATGGGCAATTGTTTTCAGCACTCATACTCAACAGACTCAAGCCTTAGTGTAAAAATATTCAAGCCTCATATGCCATTTGTGGTATGCGAACGTGAATTGGTATCAGTGTACATGGGGTGTATTCTCTAAACCACTGGCGGCCCATGGGGCTGGATGTGGAAAAAAAAACTTTGAGCCCAGGATTCAACAGAGTTGACTGATCCCATAGTCTTCCCTTGAAATCCGGTAAGGTGTAGAGGAGGCTCCTTAATCCACGCTGGATGTGGCCCTCAAGTGTTTTGTGTGGCCCCTGTCATGACAAAAAAAGCAAAATAATCCATCTGTATTGCATGTGGTCCATCACATTAAAAAACCATGGTAAGTTAAATTGAAAGACATTTATTCCAAGTCATCTATTTTTCCATTCAAGGAAAAATAACATTAGATTGAGATAACAGGGCATAGGCTGACAGGAAGATTTGGAAACACTGGAATAATTTTGTTCAAAAGGCCCTATGTATAATTGACTTACAATAACCTTCTGGATCGATTTGTTGTGGTATTAAATTGGCGTACACAAGATGAAGGATGACCTTCCAATTCTCTGTCACTCTTTCATTACAGACGCCGGATAATTGTTGATTCAACAAAAACATATTTCATAAGAGAAGCATGTATGAGAACCATTTGAAATTAATTATTCCTAATGAAATGCTTTCTCCCACAAGCTGTAAAGATTCGGCTTTTAATATTTAATAGGCAGGAGATAGATTTGAAATGAATCTTAACTTGCTTTTGTGATGTTATTTATCTGCTGAGTTTTCATTCCTCTCTTGTTATTGACTTGTAAGTTTATCTTCCTATATTTCATTGGAGATAACACAGGGAATATTAAATGCTTCTTTCTAGGAATAGAGGTGACATTTAACCTTCAATAACCCTTACAACATTTACTGAAACATGTTATTGTTAGTCTGACCAGAACAAACTACATAGAAATACCTGGGTGCTGTGTTGCTATAATACAGTATAGAGGTCGATGTATTAAGAAAAAAGCATATAAAGCATCAAAAAATCGACGTTTCGGTTCCTACCAGGAACCAAAACGTAGACCATCTTGATAATGCAAAAGGTTTAAAAGCAAAAGGTGACAACCGTAACTCAGGAGCAAGAGTCAGTTCTGATAAATGTGTTACATGTTAATCCTATGGAGGGATTTTTGTGGCCTTTCATAGAGAAACCATTGATACTCAAGAGTGTAATGAGAGAAATATACTTAAACATCTAATATATTTTTGTTAAAACATGTATGTATACTATATATTTTGTTTTACTCCTTTTTTTTCCCCACCACTTTCTTTTGCATTTTTGATTTGTCACCCCTGTGCATGAAAAAGCAGACCTTGGGAAACAAAGTAGGAGTAGAGGGCATGTAATCAGTTCCCCGGGAAACAGGCAAAGCCTAGGTGGGAGGGGGCATGTATGAGTGAGGGGTGTGAGTGGCACCTATGACAGTGCTGGGGGGGGAGTGGCTGTGGGGTGGGGTATTTAAGGACCCCTCCATCTTGGATTCAGCAGCCATTTTAATTTCAAACGGACACAGCAGGAAAAATCTTTCTCTCTGCTCGTGTCTTTAGTGAAACGGCCTAAGGCATGGATGTGGAGCACATTCTAGCGGCCCTTAGGGCTGAGGCGCTGCTGGATGGTGGTGCACACCTCCAGCAGCAGATGGTTCGGCTGAGGGGGACTCCGTCCGGAGCCCCCGTTCCTGAGGTTGGTCGCGGGTCGGGCAGGCGTGTCTCGCGCCCCCCCGCCCGCCTGAGTCCTGTTGCAGGCCCCAGCGGAGGGTACCGGAGCCGGAGCCCCGGAGAGCAAGAGGGACGGCGGCGCTCGTTTCCCGCGAGGCCGGTGAGTACGCCTGGAAGGCCCCGGCCTTCTCCCTCCCTGCCCCGTAGTGCGCGCTTGCACGCCGCAAGGCCTACTGCCTCTCCGGAGGTCTCCCCGCTCCCACCCCTTATCCAGGGCGGGCCGTCGCCGGCCGCGAGGCCCGCCCGTCGGGCTTCAGGCCCACGCCAGAGTACTTCCCCGGCCTTACCTGCTTCCACACCGGCCAGGATCCTCCGGTCCGGCGGTGTTGTGTCCCCTGGAGGTCGGGCGGTGGTTACCGCGCCTCCGGTAAGGCCCCCGGTGGTGCCCACGCCTCCTGGTCCCCCCAGCGGGGGGAGGAGGCTCCGTGCACCCCAGGCACGTGGCAGACGGGCGAGAGAACGGAGGGCATCCCGCTTACCTCCTATGCTGCCCGGCCCAGCTCCTCCTGCGGAGGGGTCCCTGTCGGGCTACTCAGAGGGGGAGGATGAGGTATGGACCCCCTCCCCAGTTCCCCATTCCTCGATGACTGCCCGTGCTGCCTTGGCTGAGGGTCATGGGCCCACTGGGCCCCAGTTAGGGGGGAGGGTCTCTGATGGGACTGTTTCTTATCCTCAGGTTGTGCATTATTCTCACGCTCCGGTGGGGCAACAGGTGCCCCCTCCGGTGATTCAGTCGGTAGCGGGTGCCCTTCCTACGGTCCCCGCTGCGGGTCTGGCGCCTTCCGGCCTAGCAGCGCCTGGGCTGCTACATCCAACCGGTGAGTGTGGTCTTTTACCGGGGTCTGGTCTAGCGCCTGCGTGGGAGGGTTTGATGCGGGGTTTGCAAGGGGTATTGCTGCATTTGTCTGCGCCCGGGGTTCCAGTGACTCCTTCTGTATCACAGCAGCTGGATGCACAGCTGCGGGGGGTGTGGGAGGCCGGGGGGTTGGCTGGTACGGGCTTGATGGGTACTGGGCCGGTGACGGTCCCCGAACAGGCCCCATTGCAGGCTTTATCTCCCCCGGTGGTGGCTACGGCAGGGGATGCGACGGTCTCTGGGGTGGAGTCTGGGGCTAGTATGCTTGAGGCTCCGGTTGCGGTTGTGGCTCCGGTGGCTAACGGGGCTTCCTATATGTGCTGGTCGGGCCCGTTGGGCCTGCACCTGAAGCAGGAGGTTAAGGAAAAAATCTGGAAAGGGGAATTCCTGGAGATATTCTCTTTGATTCCCCTAGAGGATGTTCCTCCTCCCGAGAAGGAGTTAAAAGACTCCGAAAAAGAAAAAGAAAAATACAAATACCGTAAGATCCCTAAGACCTACGGTAATTGGATTAGGGGGTTTTCTATTTTGGCCAGTGTGATGGGGGAAAAATATCCTGAGCGATGCTCGTCGCTTTTCTGCTATCAGGATCAGATTTGGACGGCGTGTAGGGTTTATGGGGGTCTGAGTTGGTGGCGTTACGACGAACAGTTTCGCCAGCGCTTGGCCGTGCGTCCTACGCTCTCCTGGGACCAAATGGACATAGGGCTATGGCTGTCTATCATGACGCGGCCCGCTTCGGCCCAGGGGGGTCTATCTTCCTTTCTCGGGGGGGCCGGCGGGATGGGGGGAACCACCCCCACCCCGGCGGCCGCGCAGAAGCGTCCCGGGTCTTGCTGGCAGTTTAATGATGGGCAGTGTAAATGGGGGTCAAACTGCAGGTTTAAGCACGAATGCTCGGGGTGCGGAGGTAATCATCCCTCCTCCCGTTGCTTTAAACGTGGGAAGTCGGGCGATAAGTCAGACATGGGCTCAAAGGGGGAGGACGCCGGTGGACGTCGCCGCGATGCGCCCGTGGTTAAGTAGGTACCACAACCGCAGGGCTGCGGATATCCTGCTGTCGGGTTTTGAAGAGGGATTTTGGATCCCCTTTCAGGATCGACCTACGGTGATGTCTTTTCGTAACTTGCGGTCAGTGGCATCCTATCCGGCAGTGGTGAGTGAGAAGTTGGCGAAGGAGATTGCTATGGGGAGAATGGCGGGTCCCTTTTGGGACCCTCCACTGCATAACTTGCGGATGTCTCCCCTGGGGGTGGTGCCCAAGAAGGAGCCTGGCAAGTTCCGCCTCATACACCATTTATCGGATCCCCACGGGGGTTCGGTGAATGACGACATTGACGCGGAATTGTGCCGGGTGTCTTACGTGTCTTTTGACGCGGCGGTACGTATGGTTAGGGCCGCGGGAGTGGGGGCCCTTATGGCCAAAACGGATGTTGAATCGGCTTTTCGGTTGCTGCCCGTGCACCCGGAATGTCATCATTTACTAGGATGTTTCTTTGAAGGGGAATTTTACGTGGATTTGAGCTTGCCCATGGGGTGCTCAATTTCCTGTTTTTATTTCGAATGCTTCAGCACATTCTTGGAGTGGGTGGTGCGCACGGAATCGGGTTGTGACTCTGTGCTGCATTATCTTGATGATTTCCTGTGCGTTGGCCCTCCCCGATCTAATGTGTGTGCTCACCTATTGAGATCGGTGGAAATGGTTTCGAGCTGGTTCGGGGTTCCATTGGCTCCTAGCAAAACAGAGGGCCCAGCGACGTGCCTTAGCTTCCTGGGCATCGAAATTGACTCGGTGGCCGGGGAGTGCCGTCTGCCGTCTGATAAAGTGGTGGGTCTCCGGGTGGCAGTGGCTGAGGCGCGGCGGGTGCGTAAGATACAACTTCGCCCGTTGCAGTCCTTATTGGGTAAATTGAATTTTGCCTGTCGGATTATTCCGATGGGCCGGGTTTTCAATAGGCGTTTGGCTGGTGTCACGGCTGGAGTTGCTCATGCTCACCATTTTATCCGTTTAACGAGGCCCTTGCGGGAGGATTTGGGGGTCTGGGATTCTTTCTTGGAGAACTTCAATGGGAAAGCCCTATGGCAGGCCCCTGAGGTATCCAACGGGGATCTCCATTTATATACCGACGCGGCAGGGTCGGTGGGTTTTGGGGCTATCCTGGGAAAGCAATGGTCCTCTGGGGTGTGGCTGTCGGAATGGCGGACATCTGGCTTGACGCGGAATTTGGCATTTCTAGAATTGTTCCCTATATTGGTGGCATTGGAACTTTGGGGGTCGGCCCTGCGGGATCGCAGGGTCGTTTTCCACTGTGATAACATGGGTGTGGTTATGGCTATCAACAACTTGACGGCCTCCTCCCCTCCTGTGATTAGGCTATTGCGGCGACTGGTGCTGCGGTGTCTTTGTCTTAATGTGACTTGTAGGGCTGTGCACATACCCGGAGTGCAAAATGTCATAGCCGATGCCATTTCTCGTTCACAGTGGCCGGAATTCAGGGCTGCGGCCCCTTGGGCGGACGAGGACGGATCCCCCTGCCCTCAGGACCTGTGGGACCTTGGGCAGGACGAGTAGCGGAATGGGTTCAGGGGTCGGTATGCCATGCAACTTGGGAGAGGTATGGGAAGGCCTGGGCGGAATGGGAGAATCTGGAAAGGTCCCATGGGGGTTTTCGGACCCTGGAGGATAGTGTTCAAGGCCTGTTGTGGCTGTTATGGCATTGGGAGGCGTCGGGGATATCCCCAGGGGCGGTTTCGGGAAAACTTGCTGGTTTGGCCTTTGGTTTTAAGATCCGCAGGGCCCCGGACATTACGAAGGACTTCGTGGTGCGCCAGGCCCTTAAGGGGTGGCGCAGGGGTAGGGTGAGTAGGGACTCTCGTAGGCCTGTGTCTGGGGCTCTCCTGTTGGGGCTCTTTCATACATTGCCATCTGTGTGTTCATCTCCTGGTGAAGTGACACTGTTCAGGGTTGCCTTGGCTTTTGCCTTTTTTGGTGCTTTGCGGATTGGGGAATTGGTGAGCCCCTCAAAGACTAGGCAAGGGGGACTCTTACGGCAGGACGTGCTGCGGGAGCCAGGGTCCCTGCGGTTTTTGATACGTCGTTCTAAGACCGACAGGGAAGGAAAGGGTGCTTGGGTTGTTTTACAGGAGGTTAGGGGTTCGGTGGTATGTCCTGTGGCATGCTTGGATTCCTACCTTCTTATTCGCCCAGAGGCCCCCGGCTCTCTGCTACTGCACTTGGACGGGTCCCCGTTGTCTCGCTTTCAATTTTTGCGGGTGTTTAAAAAATCTTTGGATACTATGGGGATTTCTAGTTCCGAATTTGGGGGGCACTCCTTTCGGATAGGGGCGGCTACGGAGGCCTCCAGAGTGGGTTTTTCGGCACGGGCGGTGCAGCGCATAGGGCGTTGGGAATCGCGCCGCTTTCAATCGTATGTTCGCCCGGCTGGACTAATTGATTCTTCACCTTTCTTGCCCGTTTAGATCATGGCCCATATAAGATTTGGCTGTTCGGCCATTCTTATATCTACTGGGCTCGACGGCGTGCAGCTGTCCGCCCGGGAGGGGAACGTATGGGTTTCTCTCCTTTACAAGCGGAGGTTCGATGGCTGGGGGCAAGAGGGATGAGGTGGATCCAATTCCTGCCCGAGGTGGTTCAGTTGGCTCGGCTGGTGGGTCCCCCGGATATAATGGTTATTCACCTAGGAGGTAATGATTTGGGCACGGCTCCGGTATTGGCGTTAGGGGACGCTATCAGGCGGGATTTGGCCAGGTTGCAGGTCTTATTCCCAGATGTGGTTTTGGTTTGGTCTGAGGTCGTCCCTAGGAATTACTGGAGGTGTGCCCAAAATCAGAGGGCCCTGGAGCGTTCCCGGATTAAGCTGAATAAGAGGGTCTCCAAATTTGTATTGGGTATAGGGGGGATTACGGTCCGTCATAGGGTGTTTGAGAGGAATGCGGCTGTTTTGTTCCGCAGTGACGGGGTTCACCTGACTGATGTAGGTTTGGACCTTTTCAATTTAGCCTTGCAGGAGGCTCTGGAACAGGCCATGGCGTTGGTGGGTGGTCACCGCTGATTTAAGGGGGTTAAACAGCGGTGTCTGTGGCGGGGTGGTCCTTGCCAATACTGTTATGAATGGAGGATCGAGTCAAAGGATGGACAGGGTGGCCCCTCTCCTAACCTCTCAGATATTAGAAGGATGGCTAATGGTCGTGCCCACCGAGCTAAATGTCGGCTGGTGGTTAGCATCAGGTTGGAAATAATGCTGGATTTAGTATGGACGAGGGGAGAGGGGTGTCCCACTAGGGACTCCAGTTTAAAGGATGGTGATTTAATGTTTACAATTGGCAAGGACTATTTGGAGCTGTATGTTAATTATGTTTTGGTATGTTATTAAAGTATTTATAATTATATTTTATATTTTACAGAGTTAATAAGTTATAAGAAATAGATGAATAAAGTGGAGAAGGTTTGGCATACAGTTCCTTCGGGTTTTGTTAAATAAAGAAAGCTGTGGCCTATTTAACTCCATACATGTCTCGTGTCATTATTGGGAAAGGGTATGGGGTTTATAAGTAAGTAAGGAACATCCCCCTTTACATCATACAAGTTCCCCGGGAAACAGGCAAAGCCTAGGTGGGAGGGGGCATGTATGAGTGAGGGGTGTGAGTGGCACCTATGACAGTGCTGGGGGGGGAGTGGCTGTGGGGTGGGGTATTTAAGGACCCCTCCATCTTGGATTCAGCAGCCATTTTAATTTCAAACGGACACAGCAGGAAAAATCTCCCGCCCACCCTCCCTATTGTTTTGTATTGTACTATTCATGTCGTATTAACACCCCTTTTCTCTGTCACAGCAGGCGGGGTGGTCCTTGCCAATACTGTTATGAATGGAGGATCGAGTCAAAGGATGGACAGGGTGGCCCCTCTCCTAACCTCTCAGATATTAGAAGGATGGCTAATGGTCGTGCCCACCGAGCTAAATGTCGGCTGGTGGTTAGCATCAGGTTGGAAATAATGCTGGATTTAGTATGGACGAGGGGAGAGGGGTGTCCCTCTAGGGACTCCAGTTTAAAGGATGGTGATTTAATGTTTACAATTGGCAAGGACTATTTGGAGCTGTATGTTAATTATGTTTTGGTATGTTATTAAAGTATTTATAATTATATTTTATATTTTACAGAGTTAATAAGTTATAAGAAATAGATGAATAAAGTGGAGAAGGTTTGGCATACAGTTCCTTCGGGTTTTGTTAAATAAAGAAAGCTGTGGCCTATTTAACTCCATACATGTCTCGTGTCATTATTGGGAAAGGGTATGGGGTTTATAAGTAAGTAAGGAACATCCCCCTTTACATCATACATGGAGCAGAACTGCTCCACAGAGGGAGCTATTGAGTAAAAATGACCTGCAGGTGAGTTAAGGTAAGATTGCTATTTACTGTGCAGAGACATATCTAGTATGTTCCTCCAGTAATAATGCATTGTCACATCTTTGAAGAACTGATTTAACAATGCATCTGACAGGGCCAGGTCTGTTTTTCTTGCAGGAAGAGCTCACCGGTCTTGTCCATTCACAAGGTATAGTTAAGTCGGTGAAATTAAACATTCATCTCCCCTCAATTAACCTGCAACAAATTTTTTGTGAATAGCCCCCCAAAATGTAAGAGTCTCTTTTCAATTATAATACTGAAGATCTGACTTATGGTAATAGCTAAACTGTGATATTATCTTTTCTGTTTTTTTTTTTTTTGTCTTTTGAAAAAAGTACAAGGAGAAGTCCACTTTGAAGCTATTTAAAAAGTATTTCTTAGCTACTGATGTGTGCCGCATTGTTTTGTATTTATAGTTAACAGCCTTAAGTGTTGAAAAATAGTTTTATGTCTGTTGGTTTGTATAAAATTGTAACTTTTTGTTTTCTTTTAGAAATCATTTGCTTTTCATCTCTTTTGATTATTCACCCTGCTAAGAAAATCTATTCAAATTTTATGTATATGCTTTGCTGAAAACCATTGAAATCATTGGTGTAATCTTTACAAAGATATATTTATTACGGTCACTTTTGGGAACAAAGTTCTAACTTGTACACAACAAGCGGAACATTCCACAGGTTTCCATGGTGATTGAGCCTCTTTTATGCCCACAATTGATCTTTATTTTAAACTCCCAGTGTATGCCTGACTTTCCAATCTCTTTAGGCCTAAGACTATTGATGTACCTTTATGTAGGACTGCATAAGGTTCACGTTCTTGGCAAACCTCAGTTATATGTTAGTTGCTCGGGGCCTTGACCCTACTTTTCAGTCAGCTGTACGTTTAGCACCTGGAATACTGATATTGGCTCTCAGTTCAATCCCTTGATGTGTGATATGTGTAGGAGTCATTCTCTAGTGCCTGATTAAAGATATCCAGGTCATTTTCAGACAAGCAAACCTAGACACACTTCACTTGGCAGTGAATAGTAAATAATGTGGGTGTAGTCAGCAAATGTCTCAGCTGGATAATGACCTTTCAGTTTTACCTTCTATTCTCCTGGTGGCTTCTAATGCTATAGGGTTGTTGGCAGCTCCCCACTGTCTGTAGGGGATTATTGTGGACAACCTTAGGAAAGAGGTGGGCTAAATACTCTTGATTGGTCACCCACCCTGGTAATGTTGTGTTTTGCAGCTGTTCTGGTTTGTTTTAATTTTTTTTTTATTCAATCATTTATTTCCTGTTGTTAGACAATAAGCAAAATAATGAAAGTAAATATTTAACAATACAGCAAGGGTAACATTCAATGCTGAGAGCCTTTAATAGATTGGCATAATGACATACAGCTTAGAGTGGAGGAAGGAATAAATGAACAGTTATGGGAGAGACAGAGAAAGAGTTAAAAAAAAAAAAAAAGGGGGACAAAAATGGGGAAATGAATGGAAGGTTAAAATAAGGAGAGTGAGAGAGTTGTGGAGAGTCTCGATCTCCAATGGGTAATACTTGATCTGAAAGATTCTGTATTTTTGCACAGTTCAAACAGATTTATCTGCTATACTTGTCACTTTTAAAGCATTTTAGCGCACTGTCACTTTGTGTTTATTGTTGTTGTATCCTCTCTGTGGCACTGTGGGATAGTTGCCGGACGAGTTGCTGCTAGTGCGATTTTCTCTTTAGCGCCACCCACCTCACTACTTTACCTAAAATAAGGCAGTATTTATACCTGATGTATTAACTCCAGCTCCACCGGACCAAGACTCCGAGGACAGCTCCGGTCTCTCCTTTTCTTCCTGGATAAGTGAAATGCCTGGGATAAGCAACCATGTGGTTTATAGTTGCTTTTTTTTGCTTTTTTAAATATATATACCGTATTTTCCGGCGTATAAGACGACTTTTTAACCCCTGAAAATCTTCTCAAAAGTTGGGGGGTCGTCTTATACGCCGGGTACTGGGATTTACTCACCTATTTTCTGCTCTGTCTCCACTCGCGCTGTTAAGCCGGTCCGTGGCTGTGAGGGAAGCGTTGTGAGCTCCCCTCAGGCCGCGCGGCTTCAATAAAGTCTGTTTAAACTTTTTTTTTAAACAAAACTTTATTGTCCGCGCGGCCTGCGGGGAGCTCACATCGCTTCCCTCACAGCCACGGACCGGCTTAACAGCGGGAGACAGAGCAGAAAATAGGTAAGTACTGGGGATTGAGGATTGGGGAAGGGGGGAGGAGGGTGGGAAACTCTTTATTTTAACCTAAAATGTTAAAATATAGATGCGATTTTTTTGGCTTATAAGACGACTTAGTTGGGGGGGGTCGTCTTATACGCCCAGTCGTCTTATACGCCGGAAAATACGGTATTTATTTTGTTCAGGGTAGATTATGTTTATAGAACCATAGATGATTTTACACAAGAAAAATACAATCAGTATACGTATAATAAAACAGTAATGACAAAATGTATATAACAGGTATTATACAAATCCTTCTCACTTGGTCTAATACTTATTTAAACTTTGTTTAAGTGTAAAACTGAATTTTTGTTAGTGAATATCAACATGTGGTCTGTCTGATGACCTTTGTCTGAGATATTTAAATTAATTTCAACAGTGAAAAACAAATGAGGTCAATGATTATCTAACATCGGATACATTACCTAATAACCAGGCGAACTTCTGACAAACACATCGATTTTCACTCTATTCATTTTGGTATGTAACTGCTGGGTTTAGTGAAGCCCTTTAATCAGTTCCTGTGGGACGAAATCCTGAAAAAGAGGTCCAAATGTTCTGGTTACATTTTTAATCATACTCTACATCTACCTGTTCACTTTATGTGTGGCCTGAGCCATCTTTGCTGTTGAAAACGTATTTTCCTGATGTGATTATCTTTATGCTCTTCAGCTGTGCGATCAAATCATGTTAACCTCTCAGTTGTCTGCCATCTTGAATTTGAACAGGTTTTTTTCTGTAATCATATTCTCAACAGAAGTAGATCAGCACCAGCAGGTCCTTTATATCAGAACCCATAGACATGATTGATTCTCAACTCCTGTCATCTTCAGTCTATGTCAAGAGCCTTAATACTTGAGTAGGGAGGGTTTTGATTTGAGCCAGAGAATAATTCAAATTAGGCACGGTTTTGACCATTTTAATGAGGTTTTATCCATCTGTATATACATAATGTTGAATGCTACAGTATATAATTTCATATAAAAACAACTTGCTTGTGAGGATTAACACCTATATGTTTATTTTACGTAGAATACATCAGGCGTGTCTATCTCCAGTGATCTAGCTGTTGCAAAACTACATCTACTATGACAGCCTCTTAACTGACAAAGTATTATGGAATATATAGGGCAGCAGCACCTGGAGGGTCACAGTTTGAAACTCTGCATTAGAGGCAGGTTCATGGAACTGTTTGGTCATATGCTACCTTGAGATATAAACAGGCTCTGATACTGGCCAATATCTAGGTTTTAAGATCAGCAGGTAGGGAGCTTGCTCAACCGAAGGACTGACAGTTCAGCAGAGTTTGTATGTTTGAAGTGGTTGGATTCTAACTTTTATAGCAAAAGTTTGAAATTCATGACTATTGCTTAATGTCTGTGCTTTTAACAAGTTTTATCCCTTGGCCTGGGAGCAAATATTCACATCCTTTCATTTATTCAAACTATAGCCCTCTCTGACTTGATAATGATCTCACTCCTTTGCTTCTGTTTTATTTTCCCCTAGTTCCCAAGATTATTTCTTTGTAAAGACAATAACTTTACAATCACTATGCACAGTTATAGGATGGTTCCCAAATAATGAAATTAGAGAGAGATCTCATGCATTATTTCCTGGGCTTTTTCTACTGTTTGTTCAGCAGTTTGGGTTTTAAAGGATCATTCCTGAATGAAAAAAGACTGGACGAATAAATGCATATTAAAGTTGACACTTTATATACATGAATATACATGTATGTATTTGTTCCAGTTTTGTTGTTCTTCGTCTTTTTTTAGTGTGCAATACGTCACTTGAAGACATATCTTTCAGAAGCTTTTCCTAGCTCTTGTGCTGGGAATTAAAAAGATTTCCTGGTCTGGGAAAACAAATGGGCGTCTCCAGCATCACTTGTTAGCCAATCAGAGGGATCTGTTGGGGATGCATTTTTCCTACTGCCAATCTTCTACCGTTGTATATAACATAGAGTGAGTTTATTACCAAACTGTGTAAGAAACTTTACTTTTTGACTGCCGGGAGACACAAATACATTGTCTGGCCCTGGCACTCAAAATTTATGTTCCACTAAATTCCATTTAACATTGTTAAATATGTCCCACATTTGTTTTTAAAACTATTGCTACTTATCTTGTGCACTTTAGAAATAGGAATCAATCAAAAAAAAAATAATCTAAACCATACAGTACAAAAAAGTAGTTAAATACGGAACAACAACACAATCTGATTCCATAAAAAAACAAATACATAAAAAAAACTCGGCCCAATGGCTGAAAACAAAAGATTATTCTATGTGTTTTAAATGCCCTTTTTGCTACAAGATGACCTATCTGCGAACTTAAATGCATTGTGTTTGGCTGGGTTAACAGGAGCCAAACTATCACAATGTTGCCTATAACTGACATTTACTATAATTGTTGTTGGTAGTGCTAAGGACTCATTTTTTAAACTTTTTTTTAATGTTTTAGGTTAATTTGAGACAACAGAATCCTGATGCCAGGCTTTAATAGCAGGTTTCTGTATTGGACAGAAACAAGAATTTCAGGAGATCCATATCCTGCCCAACTCTTATGAGATTCGTTTCCCTACTTAACTTTACAATGTTCACTTATGATTCCTTTTGTCAAGCCTATACAGTCATCTTTACTTCCCTACATTACCCCTCGACTCTGATTGTCTTGGCCAATTCAAATCCCCACTTCAGATCCTACTCATCAGAATTGTGTGAATGTGAAGGGAATGAACAGAGAACAATGGAGATGAACAGAGCAAAATGTTATAGACAGTGCATTCACAACCTTACTCAAACTTTCATGAATAGGTTTATTGACAACTTCCTAGCTGCAGGGATGTAGACTAGAGCCATTATTATGCACTGTGCTCAGAGTGCGGAGTTTAACTGTCTTCAGAGCCATATTTATGCTTGATGTCCTATGTATGCTTGTATGTTCAGTATGTATTTGTAACATTTAGCACAATGTGCATGTGCAGGGGGGTTATGTATAAAAATGGCGCATACGCTGATTGCTCCAAATACTGGTGCAACCGAAGTGTGTTCGGCAATGTATAAAACAGACTGTGTTGCCTATACCGAATACGGACATTTAGGTTGTGTTGGTGCAGCCTACATATAAAAAATCAGGTGCTGAAAAGTGCCTGATTTGTGTTGGGAAATCTCCACTAAACACTGTTTGGCAGAGGTCCCTCTCTCGCACTGCAAAGTGTCGAAAGCTATATATAACAAATGGCCACTGCGCCTTTTTTTGTTAAACTCCCGACGCTTTGCAGTGTGGGAGTTTTTATACATATGTATTAGCAGCAAGCAGAGCAGTGTGTATGTGAAACATACAGAGAAGTCTATCTTTGTAATATGCAGAGCAGTCTGTATTTGTAGTATGCAGAGCTATTTTGTAATATACAGAGCAGTAGGTATCAATAGTCAGTATTTGTAGCATGGACAGCAGTTTGTATGTATAATAGTCGTCAGCTCTAGTAGTTATGCGTTTACCTTTTCCCTAACCAGTTTCCTACTCACACATTCATAGTCACCCTTTCCTTGTATGATAAGTACGCTGCTATCTTCCCTTCATTCACTTAACAGCCACACAATCAGTGAATCAATGTACTGAGCCGACACAAAACACATTATATTTTTATTAAAAAGCTGAACACTCAAAGGACTTCTGTCTACATACAAATAGGGATCAAACAGGCCGGCTGGCGGCATAATAACACCTCCTCATTTCCAGACAGCAGATGTGTTTCTGAAGAGTCAGATGTAGGGGATATATTCAAGATGCACAAAACATCTCATGACAGCATAACAAGCTGCCTATACCCTGTTGGTGGCAGCTGGCACACTGACTCACCACTTGTGGTTCTGTTATCCAGACCTCTGCATGTTTAGGACACTCTTCACAGCTGTGTGTCATGAAAGGGTGTCCTTAAACCCTCTGTTGCTGGCAGCCTCTGAAAACCGCAGCCTATGCCTACGTGTAAAATATGTACAATTTTTTTTTTAACCTTGTCATTGCCTGAACGCTGATCAACATGATGTAATGCACTGATCGGGTTAATCTTGTAAAGTTTTTTTCCCCTACCACCACTGCTAATTGTAGTCAATTAAAAGAAATGCAATTGCTCCCACCCGCCTGCTTTTTATCTAATTTTATTCAGCGATTTTCTCGCTTGTCCATTTGGTGCGAAAATTAGCTTTATTTTTGTAATTCAGGTTTAAACTTCAAGATACTTGTGTTCGTTATTTTTGTTCTACTTAGTTTGTGTCTGCTTTGCAATGTAGTGTCATATACTCTGTTTATAACTAATTAGTGCAATAGCTGATCAGAACACAAGCAGGGAAGAGCAAGTTGAGAAGAATTTAATTCGGTTTGATACTTTGTTATTAAGTAGAAACAACTGTGTGCACTCCACCCGCCAAGTAGTGAATTAATAAAATGCTGTAATGCTTTCAAAAAATCCAAACAAACAGGGTAAAGAAACATGCGTCCAAACAACATGACTAATCGTGGTGACACGCGAAACGCGTTAGGTGGCCTTCCCTTTTCACTTCATCATCCGTGGATTGTACCTTACCCTGTTTGTTTGGATTTTTTGAAAGCATTAAAGCACTTTATTCATTCACTACTTGGCGAGTGGAGTGCACACTTTGTTCTACTTAATGCTTAATTGTTGTGCCTAATCAGCACTGTGGAGCACCCACCCACCTCCTGCACTTTTGTTCCTGTGACTAGAGCCGGTGTTGCTTTTGTTTCTCATTTGATACTTTGTTAGACAAAAAAAGAAAAACTCACATACTCTGCAATGTGGTAGAGGAGAACTGAGTACCAGATATGGATGCACACCGGCTCTGTCAATATTCAGAACAGTAATGTTAGTAGAACGCGAAACGCGTCAAGTGTGTTTGTCTTCCCCATTTGCTGTTTTTTTTTATCACAATAAACTTATCAACTTGAACATTGGAGTGCCGCAGAAAATACTTTTTGATTGATACTTTGTTACCTTCATCTGCCTACCTGATGATCTTTTGCGACCCTGGAAAATTACGACATCTGCCCAATCGCGTCTTTGTAGAATAGACTTACAACCATCTCCATTTTTATACACAGTACCAGGATCTTAGCAGGGAAAAAACTATGGCTATATTTATGCTACACTGCCTGGCCAAGAAAAAATGTCACACACTCTAATATTTTGTTGGACCGCCTTTAGCTTTGATTACGGCACGCATTTGCTGTGGCATTGATTCGATAAGCTTCTGCAATGTCACAAAATTTATTTCCGTCCAGTGTTGCATTCGTTTTTCACCAAGATCTTGTAAAGCAAAGCCTTCTCCAGCACATCCCAAAGATTCTCAATGGGGTTAAGATCTGGACTCTGTAGTGGCCAATCCATGTGTGAGATTGATGTCTCATGCTCCCTGAACCACTCTTTCACAATTTGAGCCCAATGAATCAGGGACAGATAAATCCATTGATGGAATAACCTGGTCATTCAGTACATTCAGGTAGTCAGCTGACCTCATTCTTTGGGCACATAATGTTGGTGAACCTAGACCTGACCAACTGCAGCAACCCCAGACCTATTTCCTTAGTTAAATCCAGGTGGTGACTTTTTTTTGGCCAGGCAGTGTATGTTAGACTTCCACATATAGGTACTAAAAGCCCTGAAGGAGATTAGAACCCTGACTAGCAGGATTAACCAGCTACAGAGTGGGAGACCTATATTTGACCGGACTCACCGGTGTAGCCGAAGGCTATGAACAATTAAAACCCTTGGGGAATATAGTCCGTCCACTGATGTCCCCTCTTCACTAAGCAGAGCTTGATTAACCTGTTGCTGACCAAATAGGGTCATACTACATTGCCAGCGAGTAGGGAGTTCAATTTTCAGAGATGACTTGCCACACAAGGGACAGTATACCTGTCCTTTAACAGAAACCAGAGGGGAATAAGGCAGAATTACTGGACACTCTAAAACTGAGAGACGCTGCCAAAACCAAGAAGGCAAAAACAGGGTCTGTCATTTGTAACAGCCACACCAATCCCCCAATAATAATCAGGGAAGCTCTGTGTTGTTAAGACAGTGGAGATACTCAAGAAATAATGACCTCCACAAAAATACCCCCCCCCCCCCACAACCCCTAACCACTCTGTGTGGGAAAGGGATTTTCCCCCCTCACTTTTATGTATATACACAATTAGCGTATAAGGTGGAAGCACCACAAAAGAAACCCTATTTTAACTAAAACCAATAAAATTATATGTTATTTTCATCAGACTCCACTACGCATATAGTTAACAAAAAAAAACTATGGGTTCTCACCATGCATTATATAATCAGTAAATAAGTTAATTTGAAAGTTGAATGTGGGGCCAGATAAGGCCAGAGTAAGGATATTCAGAGGTGAATGGAACACGGTGAGATAGCTCCGTGGGCATCTGTAGAATATGTTCAACCCTCACGGTTGCAGGTTCATTCCCAGCAGGGTTGACTCAATCCTCCATTCTTCTGTGTTAGATAAAATGAGGACCATTAAATTGGGTAATAGTAAAAACCTCTGGATGTACTTTAAAACCACAGAACATCAGCACCCTGGGAAATATGCAAATAAATTGTACAGGGCATGTATGAGTGAGGGGGAGTGTAGGATAGATGACTGACGGCTGGGGGGAGGGGTCTAGGGGGAGTAGATAAAAGTCCTGGGATCCCTCTCCCTGGCAGCCATTTTTCAGATTGATTCACACTCAGTAGCAATTTCCCGCCCTCCCTCCCTTCAGTTGTTGTATTAGGTGTTGTGCATTTTGTATTAACTCTCTTTTTGTCACAGCAGGCGTGGGTTTCATTCCTTGCCAGTCGGGGGTTTGGTTCGGAAAACGGAAGTTGGGGATAATAGAGTGAGAATGGGGCGCTCGGTCCTCCCCTAACCTTTCAACTTGGTTTCTTGGACGTGCCCACTGAGCTAAAAGAGCCGGCTAGTGGTTAGCATTGTGGTAAGAGGGAATGGTTTTAAGGGGTATGACACCTTAAGCAACGAGGAGGGGAGCCGAGCACCTGTTTAGGTAATTTGCACTATGTACATATTTAGGTTAAGTTGTTCTGGCTGGCAAGGGGTTGGTTATTTTGTTGGGCTGCATCTGTTATTATATATATATATTCAAGGAAAATATGGTGGTCGACTGATACAGCCTTATGTTGTTTTATAAATTAAATTGCTGTGGCCTTTTTTCACCATCAACTGTTTTCGTGTCAATTATTGGGGTCTGTTGGTTATATTATTTGTTGTGGGGGGTGGGCGTTAGGTGTGGTGTCAGGAATCGGGCACTCTATCCCCTCTGCGTACATACATGAACATATCCTTCATGACTAAACATTTTGTTATTATTATGTACATACATATATGTCCATTTACCTCTTCACTGCATATTAAAAATAAATGATGCTCTGTAAAAGTACTGCAGGAATAAGCACACACAATAGAATTATGTACCCAATCTCCAGTGCTAAGTATATGGCAGATTAAACTTTAAATAACTCAATGCCTTCAACTCTTCTTTTATTTGCATGTCTAAATATTTACTTTTTGCGATTTCACCTTTTGGACATCTATATCTCAGTGTTAGCTCTGTAACCACAATATAGTTTTATTACCCACTTATTCTTGTTTACAATTCGATTGTACTTCTGGTTTTTCTAAGAAACTAATTGCGTTCAAAAAGAAAGGCAGACAGATTTTTGAGTTCAAATTATGAGACGAAATCAATGGCATAATTATTATACATATAGAAGAAGTAATGATTAAAAGAATTTCCTAGAATTTGAAAGGTTTTAAGCATGTGTTTGGTTTGGCACTGGAGAGTAGAGAAAATTTAAACTAGTGCTTTCTTCGAAACTGAACCGTTTCACATGAAACTTTTGGCTGGAAGCAATGTAGATTTGGCAGTTTTATAGAGTAACATGTCTGAAATGGAAATACAGTGTATTTTCTGTGATTCCAGGGTACAAATGGACCGCACTCTCTTAAAACACTTTGAGAAATGCTTTCAAGATGTGTTAAAGAGACAGACTGAAGTTTGCTTTAACTCCTCTGGACCTTGGAAAGATTACTGCAGTATGAAATGGGAGAAAATATGGTAATATAAGATCTTGCTAAAGGGTTGAGAACACATTTAAATGATGACTTCCTCCAAGGAAACCCGACATATATATTTATAAGCACCAGTGGGAAAAAAAAGTTTAGTTGCAGATTTCTCTTATTTATTTTTTATTTTTTGCAATTCCTGAAGTAGAGACTGGTAAATGAAAAGAGAATGGGAGTTTAGAACATTCTAGTTTTTATTTTTTTTTTTTTCCATGCACTAATTCTACCTACTCTTAAAAGAGCCTTTTTTTATACTGTAATGAATTACAGTAAAAAAATTAACCCCTAAAAAATGGACAGACAGCAAAAAATGTACTGCTGTGTATGATCACTGCGTACCCAGCGATAAATGGCAGGGAAGGGGTTAAACACTTGAAATGGCTTTTATAAATGCCCTTGTTTACTAAAATTTTATTAAATATTTTAAATTTTATTATTTTATTTTATTTTTTACTTTATCTGATCTGTCTCTCTCCCTTACTAAAACTAGTAAGGTGAGGGAGGCAGATCAATACTTGTCAAAGGCAATATTTACTAATATTGCCTTTGACTGTATGATAAGTTCTCATCAGAGCACTTATCATACATGCCTGCACACAGATCACACAGATCTGCTGTGCCGGCATTGATTGGCTCCCCCTAGAGCATCGGAAGTGAAATACTTTCACTTCCGTTGCTCTTGCCATTAGAAGGGAAGCGCTGCCTGTACAGGCAGCGTTCCCTTCTACTGAGCCGATGGGGTCGCTCAGGAGAGCGACCACCATCGGTTCTGGGGCAGCCGATGGTGCTGCTAAGTGCCTCGCTAGCAAGGCACTTTAGCAACACCGGAGGTGCTTAGGAAGCGAACGATCATTCGCTTCCTAAGCACATGTGTGCAGTGGGCGCAGCCATTTTTAAATGGCTGCTACGATCACTCCGGAGAGTGATCGTAGCACGCCCCTGCACTTTTTAGGGGTGTTGCACAATGCCTCTACCTAGAGGCATTGTAGCAACACCGATAGAGTAAAGAAAGCGACCGCTGGTCGCTTTCTTTACTCTGTTAAGTGCATGACGTGCCAGGCACGTCACCTGTCGGCAAGTCCTCGATTTGCCATGACGTGCCTGGCACGTCATCTGTCCTTAAGGGGTTAAAACAAACACATATCACTTTTTTTTTATATTTTTGAATTAATTTCATATAAAAGTAAAAATCAAAGGAGGTGTCTATCTCCAGCATCCATTTTGAGAATTTTACCCATAATGCAACATTCTCCAAAATCTTCCAGCAAGACTCACTTTACAACTGTGGCAAGAGCCTGCATGATGATGTCATAAGATATACCCCTGCTCTCTTACTGGCTCCTGTGCATCACTAGTTGGCAGGACTAGGTGGCTGTGTGCAACATTTTACCTGACTTCCAACACAAAGAGTGGAGAATGACCTGATCAAACAGGATCATAACTCCACCCCCTTGTGATGTAATAGTTACACAACCCTCTCATTCGATGCAAGTCTATGGTAAGAATTCTGACTTATAGACTGCATACTGTGTCCCCAGACCTAAAGTGAGATACTAGTGCTGTAAAGTCACTGGGGAGTGGCACCCAAAAACACTATATTTCGCAATATAGCAGCGCCCAGTCACACTTTTTTAGTAAAACATTTCTTCAAATAAACTCACATAAACCCTTTTCATTTTTTGGTGGGGGTGTCCCTTTAATCTATGTATGCCTATAGGATATACACAGTCTAAACGGGCAAGAATTGGGATGCTGGAGCTCAATCTTGCAGAGTCATGCAACGCAATGTAAGTGAATAGCACCAATTATTCCAATTATTAGGATGCGCCTATTGCCTAAGTCCACTGTGAATCTATGGTTGAACTTTGCACCACATGTGCAGTGGCACACACTGCTCTAAATTACACTTGATGGTGGCAGCACCTGATGATTTGGATGCTGGTTATTTTGCACAAGGATGATATTTAAGATGGCTGCAGTTTACTCTTCTTGGCAGGAAATGATTAGTGAGCTGCTTGTACTGAGATGTGTTTCCCGGGGGAGCATTCGTTAGAGGTAAGCAACTTTCTCATCTCTCCATGGAAGAATTAAGGTGGGGTGAGGGGGGGGGGTTAGGCTGGATGCAAACAGAACTCTGTGTCAGACAGATAGAAGCGTCACTGTTTGCCCGTGTAATGTAAATTGTCATTTCTGACTGATACTGTCACGGAGGATTAAATGTTAGGAGAAACGATGACTCTTGGTGACAGAAGCATGTGGTTTAATTCAGTATTATCTTGCAAAATGCTTCATGGTTCTTTGGGGAAATTCATAACTAACCACAAACAAACGCTTTCTGACTCCCTCACTGGAAGAGTGGATTCTCTCAAGTATGAGTCAAACTTGCTCAACAGTATTGTTTGCAAGAATCAGACTGCCGAATGACACCTGTTTCAGATTCAAATCCTGTTTTTACAAAGTATATTTATAAGTTTCTAGATTCTTTATAAGCTTTCAGGCATCATGAAGAGGGATGAAGTAAAACAAATCTTCCCTAAATAACTAATTTAAATGCTTTTTGAATTTTGTTGCTATCATTATCCCTTCATCTTACTGGACATTCCAGCTTGTTTAACCCTTTCTTCCTTCAAGGAAGCAAGGGTTAAACAAAACACATCCCGCATTTTGAAAGTAAACCCGATGTGGATCTTAATAACACAGATAGTCTCACATGCGAGCCACAGCAGTTCTTGGTTGCCCCTCTCCGACTGCCGAATGCGCGGGTCTCTATCTGCTAGCATAGTTAGAGGACATAATTTTTGCATGGGATCAGCAGGGCACAGAGAGCCGGTCGCCGACCAGATGGCTGTCTGGTTCCTATGGAAGCATGGCAGCTGTCGGTCAGATGATAAACTGGCGTGTACTATGAAAAGTATACGCCAGTTCATCCTCACTATACCAACAATGGATATTTTCATTTGTGCTTCTATATTAGACACACAAGTGAAAAAAAATGTAGTGTCCTTTTTAAGCTCTTATTTCTAATCAGTGGTTCCTTTAAATACATATTGAATGGTTACAGATTTCACCCAGGAACCCATTTCAGTGTTTCAATATTTACACCTTTTGGTCATAGGTACAGGCCTATACAATGTATCATGTAAGAAAAAGACATGGAAGGGTATCTTCAGCTGAATTTTGACACATGGAGACATCACTGGGCGAGCAACACTGCCAATTGACAGACTATCTGCAAGAAGCAGAGCTGCCAATTCTGTCAAATGAAGAAAATTCTTCATTAAAATTTTTGTACCTCAGCAATTATGTATTATAGGTACCAAATTCAGAAAACACTTTACTTAACTTAAAGAAACCTTGCATTTAAACAAGCATTTTTCTTTGCCGTTACTTCTAATTTAATGTCTTTAAAAACCTAAGGGAAGGATTATTTTGGTGGTTTTTGAACAAGGGGCCTGCTTTGAAACAAAATCTGAAATGATTGTACAGAAAAACAGTGCCAGACTATTCTGTGTTTGTATGTGCACATAGTTATTTGTGTGTATAAATAAATATGTGGAGTTCAGTGTGTGTCCAAGTGTGCAGGCAGAATTCAAACTGTGTCCAAGTGTAGATGAAGGGTTTATTATGTGTTAGTATGCCTGCAAAAGTCTTTTGCTTTCATGGTGTAATCTGATTGTTTCTTTTGCAGTGTGTTGTTTTATTACTCACCTTACTCTGTTACTTTCTGGGAGATGTTCCTCATAATATAAATCTTGGTTGGAGATTATGCTCATCCCAACAGGATAATGAGTGCATAATGAGTACACAATGGACAAAGCAGTATAAAGAATATAACAGAGGAGGAAGAAAAAGATATGGCCAGATATTTAACAATTAATGATTGTAGTAGTGATTGGCAGGCTGTGCAACCACAATATTTGGACACAATGCTAAAGATTATCCAACTCTACTATATTGTGATGAGAGCAATTCTGTATCATGTGCCTGGCCAACTTTCTATTTATGGAAGTTATATGTTGTGGAAAGGGGGTGTATGTGGCACTGTGGAACGGGAGAACTGTAAGGCACTATGGAAAGTGAGGAGACAATTATAGTGTGTGGCATGTATGGGGCACAGCGATGTGGGTTTCACAAGTTAATGTATAACAACATGTGATAAGTAATACTTTAATTATAATGGCGATAATATCAACTTCAGTTGTTAGCAGTAAACCTCCAATTATTTTTATATCTGAAAGGCCATTTCCCACCCTATCGGGGAATTAAGTGTAACAGATTTCAGATGATGGTAATGAATATTTACATGTGAAGGCAGAGATCCATGCTCGTTCACAGGTGTGCTGGACAAGATGTAAACAATGTCTTTGCAAGCAGCATTAGTAGGAGAAACATATGGAGAGGGAGGCAATCTCAAATGGAGAAGAGTCAACGGTTGCTGTGACAGTTTTCAGTCTGAGCATCGCGTTGAGAGTGAGGGGGTAATTTATAGGCTTTGTTTATGCCTCACCTCAGCTGCGCCCCAATGTCAGGGCTGGTTTAGCCAATGGACAAAGTGGGCACTCGCGGCCCCAACATGGTAGCACTTCCCGCATTCATTGGATGCGAACCCGGCTTACTGCAAGTCAAATCCAGTGGCTGTATGTAAAAGAGAGAGCAGCAGCACGGTGAGTACTAGGGAAAGGGGTAATTGCTTTTACTGGACGAACTGTTGGCGGCATATTAATGGGCTGACTAACAGTGGCATATTAATGGGCAGACTAACAGTGGCATATTAATGGGCAGACTAATAATAAGAAAACATCCGGACAATCGGGCTACTCAGGTAGCACCGACATGCTTCGGATAATGTTTTGGATAATAACACGCAATCTCACACCGATATTTTTGAACCCATATACCTCAACTGAGAATGTATTCATACTTACCATAATTCTCCTTTACTTGCTTGACTTCATGGCAGCATTAACATATGGAAAGAGGATACTACTTAGAGGATAAAACTACGCGTTTCGCGCCAAACTTGGCGCTTTGTCAAGGCTTGAGCCTTCATGTGGACGCCTATGCTGGCACAATCATTTTCTTGATACCAGGAATTTACACGGGAGTTCCATTGCCAGTAAGGAATGATGGCTATAACAAAAACTTCTACTCTTTCAAAGGACAGCAGAAATCAGGGGCGCTGGAGGAAATATGTAACCGAGGGTGAAACTCCAAGGATTTGTCAGAGCATTGGTTGATAATACAACCATTTATTTCCGAAATCTGAGCTATTTGACTATTTCATTGTTTAGAATACATTCCAAATATTTAGTGTTCTTGATTTATGATATTTGAGTAGTCAAACATAATTTAGCAAGCATAAAAACATAATTTTTTTGCTTAATTACAAGATCAGTGGTACTAATGTCCTAACATGACCTAAGCACTTTAAATGTTATAGGATTTGAGTGCAGTTGAAAGTTGTTCCCATAGATTGAAGACACTGTTCAATTACAAATTCAAATAAATGTTCTTCAACATAGCGAGTAGGGAGTGTCCCTCCCTTTAGACACTCACCTCTGATAGTGCAGCCTCATTTCCCCAGTGCTGCCTCATGAGTTAGGACTGTAGGGTATGATGTAATGTGAACAAAGTATTATTTCTTAGTTGAACATAATGCTGGTCTTCTGGACATTTTTCAGCACTTTTAACAATTGAGCCTTGTTGAAACAAGGGTTTTGTCAGAAGTTGTTTTTTCTTATTTTAAAATGGTATAAAAAAAATAAAAAATATGATGACTTGTACACTTTAAGAAATGTCATACGATGAGTTGGCGAAGGCCTGCTCAGGGAAGCTTGCAATCTAAATGGTTTATTTGTGCATCCTTTGGTATATATCTCCTTACCAGATGTTATTTGAAAACCCTTAACCTGCAGTTATTTTTCAGACTTCACTGGGTACAAAGAGAGAGGTACTGAGCTGATTAATAAAGACAAACAGCATGAATTGTTTTTGCTGGAGAGGAACTAAGCAAATCTCATCAGGGGGCCAACAGAGAAAACTCTGAAAAAAACTAAAAAGAAAATCACTTCCATTTTAAAAGCACTGATAAAAAGTTTAACTCTGGCTGGGTCGTGGCGACCAGATAATATTTATCATCATATTGTGTAGTTTGAAGGTGATTTGGAGATTGTAAATATTATTGTCTCTATGCTGGTGTTTTACCATAAATAAAATAATAGCTGTGTCATTTGTAAAATTTATAGAGCATGAGTTCATAATATAGACTTTATTTTGTCATTACAGGTATCTGGCTTTAGAGAAAATGTTATTGCTTATTTCAGACATAAGAACCTTTTCTCGCTAAATTAATAATTTAAAAGGGGGGGGAAAAATAATAACTTTATGTGGTATCTACATGAATATATTGTAACCATTATTGCTCGCTAGTTAGATACTTGTGCCAGACTACCTCAGGTTATGAAATGGCAAGTTTTAGCCCAAGTGGACAAAGGAACGAAAATAAGGCTTTAAAATGTACTAAAACTTGCTTTGAACTATGGTCAACAGTGAAAACATCAAATTCAAAGACTTGAACTCCAAACTTGCATTGGAGTAACACTTTTTACATAGAGAGACAAACACGTAACGTGTTTCGCACGCGAATGGTGAGACAGCTTTTGAGAAATCTGGAGTGCCAAGCCTTCTCTTCTTTCATTGGATATTGGAGTTTGGCGTGAACCCAGGAAGCTGAGCTTCTAAGTGGAATTTTGAAAAAAGACTACACCGTTACTATATGAGGAGAGCCAGCTTTTTTTGTTTTCTGTCAAGTGGACAAAGTACCAAATGGATTTTCTAAACAAATTCACACATATTCAAATGAAGTACTCCATGTGATGCAAATTGGAGAATAGAAGGGGTTCAGCTAAAGGAACTAAAGGAAGTGATCGCGAAGCTTAAAGCCCTAGGAGCAGGGTTGGGCATGTGGCGTCCATATTGGAACAATGCCCCCTCGACATAGAAATTTCACAGCTGCTGCTATGACACTATCCCTCAACCCCCCCCCCCTCCCCCGAAACAATATTTTTTACATATTGCTGATGGAATTAAAATGAAACATTTATGTCTGAGGCCATAACGTAACATTTTTCTTCATGGAGAGATTGTCCTGGTGTTTTTTTTAATGGTGCAACTATCTTCAAATCAAAATTCTCAGATTTGAGTATATTACAAGAAAGATGTTAAGATAATTCATAGACTCCAAGATAGGACAGAGTTTAGTGTTTGAAGAAATCCTCTACAGGACACCACTGACCTTACAGACTTTTGAGTGTTTTGCTGTATGTATTTTTGTATAAATTAGTGACTGTGTATAGATTAGTGGTAATATTTAAAATAATCTGGATAAAAGGTTGATCGTTTTGCTTTTCTCTTAGTGCTATTTGTTCTTCCATATATGTTGTGATTTTCTTGCACACTGTCTATCTACCGTTGCATGTACTAGATATATCTTTAATCAGGATCTACAACAGTTGGAGGTTTTTTTCTCTCTTGCTATAGTAAAAACACATATTTTTAGAATTTCCTCCCTACATCTATATATTTGTTATATGTTGGTAAAGTGTAGGACATTGACCAGAGTAATTCATGCACGAACCCTACGAGACAGAGTGACATTCTATCATTTATGTTCCATAATAAGAGGACCATTTTGAACCTGCTGCTCGTAGTTCAAATTCTTCAAATTGAAGATTTTCTCAAGCCAGCCCAGCATATCACTTCCGAGATAGGCATACATGTAATGAAAAAAGGAAGGGATTTAGGTGGACTGCACATGCTGACCAAAAATGTGTCTGTGACCTGTTGAGTCAATTTCTATTGTTTTTCCTTTTAAAGTTGACAAAATTAGATTTCCTGGTCTGAACGCTATAAAACAACTGAATTATAAATCATAAAATGGAGGAGATGCTCCCTAAACCACAGAACTTCTACATTGTTAACAAATTGACAATATTTTCTTAACTTCCCACCAGGAAGATTTCTAACACCTTTGGCATTTGGGATAATCATTTTACTTTATTTCGAAAGCTCTAACCTCTTACTCAGCTCTGGATAGTTGAGTTGCAGACAAATAATTAAACACCAATGGAAACAAGGACATGAAGGTCCTTCTCGTGAGAGCTGGGACGTCCTCCTAATCCTTCTCACACAAGGATGTTTTCTACACAAGGATGAATAAGCTGTTTTACAGAGTTCTGGCAAACCAGAAATCTTGAACTAGAAACAAAGACAACACTAAATCAGAACAAACAGCTTTGTAAGTTGAAGATACCAGCTGGATATTTGCCGAGTGCTCATTTTCTGAGGTCTCCTTTGTTCTGCTTTCCCTCCTCTTCTGCTGTAGGAAGTTCATGACCCACCACTCAACCAGATATTAAAAGCACGAATTAAAGATATATTTATGAGTGGAATATGCGCTGCTCTGAGCAGAAAACTGAGCTCTGGTCTGCTTGTGAACTCTTTGAAATCGTTTTTTTTCCCCAAGAAGAATAGCTTTCTGCCCATTAAACCATAGTTACATGGTGGTCAGTACTGTAAGGTCAGCGGCACTCTGTTTTTTAGCTGCTGATCTATTCAGAAGTGAGTTTTCAAATTATTTAAAATAAGTTTTCTGAGGACAATAGATATTTAACTCATGAAACACCAAAGTGGGGCAGATTTTTTCCGTTACAAGTTTGTGACTGACATTAACATTATATAATTGACTAAAAAAATGTTAGCTAGTGAAGCAGATTTATAAAGTGTGATGGATTCCTGAAAAACCAACAGTTATATTTCTGAAAAGGTATTGCTACTTTCTTTTTATGAAAAAATTAAATCAGTTTGGCCAATAAGTCTCCTGAACTCTGAGAAACATATTGATGATTGATATAAGATTGATAATAGATCAATGAAGGATTGGAAAATAGATGGTTGGTAGATGGTGAAGACTGGTATATAGTTGAAGGCCATTTGTAAGAAGAAGGTAACATCCAAATGGATAACTGAAGACTGTACACAAAGACAGGCAGAATTTGTAGACATTGCAATGAGGCACTTCAACAGGATAGGATTTGTTACATGTATATCAAATACAATACAAAAACAGACAAAAGGCCATCCTTTTTTGAGATTAATGAAATTAATACAATGAAGGCTTCTTTAGAGCAAGGGCAGTAAACATGTGGAATTCACTATTTGAGTAAGCCGTGCCTTCACAGGCAGTAGATACCATCATTTTTAGATGAAGCACGTATGCAGAGAGTGGTAATATAGGTGCCAGTAAGATGTTGCTCGATGTTTGGAAGTCAATTAGTATATATGCTAATAAGACAAAATTGAATATTGTCTCTTTTTTTGGTAGAAAACAGCCTGGGAGAGAAAATAGTTGAGAGCTGGATAATCTTGGCTGATGTCTGACAGATTACAAGAAAATTGGTGCTATCAAGTGGACAATCACAATTTAGCTATCCCGGCAGGTAGCACAGATATAAGCCGACAAATTAGCACAAACTGTTTGCATAACCTGTTGCCACTTATCTTTGCTATTAATATAAAAAACATTGGTACGGTAAAGTACTTACAGTACCCAAGGTATGTACAAAAGCAGTTCTGTGCACCTATAAAGTCCAAACACTACTGTATCCCTGTAGTATGCATTAATTCAAGATGTAAAAAACAAGCCAAGCGCTCAGGTATATACCGAAATACAGAGCATGGCTCTTGTTCTACCCATTAAACTTCTGAAATATGTTTGTTTTCTTTAGTTGTATATGTTTATATATATATATTCATATATCTTTACTTTAAACTTTAACATAAATGATAGTCATATGATATCAAAGTTTGTGATTAGCCATTACTGTGGAATCAGCCTCTCTTTGAAGCTATTCTGTGATGTAATAGAAGAAGGTTGCGACTTGGGAAGACTATTGACATTGCAACTGCAGTAACTTAATTAAACTTTATGTATGGTTTTTAGAATAAGGGCAAAGTTGGAGAAAAACTGAAAAGATAGTCTCTTTTTCCCCCCTTTAATTTATATGATGCTGCACTTACATAATAATTTATTTTGGACACTGTAGGTATAACTGCCTCTTAACTGTAAGTATGCAGCTCAGAGTATAGACTGTAAGTACCAACAAGCAAAAAAAGTATCAGGAATTGACCAATGTTATAAACAGCATGAGAAATACTTGCAACTAAATGGTATTTACATTTTCACTTTTTTTATAGTAATTATTCAAATACAAGTTTGAAAATAACAGTTATTAATGTCTTATTATATAATATAATAATGCACAATGTTGATTATGCAGTCTTGTTAGGTTTCATTTAAAATAGCAGATACATTTGTCATTTTACATAAACAAATGCTAAAAAATGTTTTTCTTTTTTAAGTTTGATTTCTTTTTTTATATTCTGATTGTAGAAGATACCTTTACATCTTACAATAACTGTGGTTTATCACTGACTGACAAAAGTAGATAATTGTGTTGAGATTATAATGTTCCTTTTTCTAACCTCTATTGATTGCTGTGAAGTTTTTTTTTTTTTTGAGACAGCCTCACTTTAAGTATCTTCTTGGATTCTGGATATCGCCATGTCTCCCTCTAGCACTTATTTTTAATACTGCAATTGTCTGTGGCTTTTCTGTTGGGAAATCATGTGTACATGATAGCCACAGTCAATTAAAGAACCATTCCGTCTTGTATATGACCTACCTTTTTTCATGCATATTAAAGTTAGTTATAAAAATCTATTGGGTCTATTCACAAAAATTCAACTTTGGAGGTTGACTTTTATTTTGAGAATAAGGCAAATTCGGCACCCGAACCTTCCCCATTGAAAGTAATGGGAGGCGAAATGATCAAAGCTAATTTTGAGACTAAGTCAAACTCAGGTGTTGGATTTGACTAAGTCTCAAAAATAGCTTTGATCATGGTGAAGATTCGAACCTGTTTTTTTTTCTCAAACTCATGAGGATGACCCTCCTTCTCAACTCTCAGCACTTGACTAGAGACTGGGAGGAGACAGATCAACATTTTAAAGTGTTTCAAAAAAGCCAAGTATGCTAAATGATATCTATACTTCCAATCAGTGGCGTATCGTGTCCCTGAGTGACAGGCGAGCTGCCAGCCCGGAGCATGCCTGTCACTCTCTCGGGTATTTCGGAGGTTTGTGTGCTGAGAACAGCCAGCACACAAACCCCCGGAAATACCCGAGACGTCGTTACATCCGAAAGACGATGCTGCGTTGAATTCGGCAACAGAGTCACTCACTCTGTTGCCAATTCAACAAACACGAAAAGTATACGAAAATTCATATACTTTTCATACTTGTTGAATTGGCAACAGAGTGAGTGACTTTGTTGCCAAATTCAACGCAGCGTCGTCTTCCGGATGTATTTCTGGGGTTTGTGTGCTCTCTGTTCGGGTGCTCCGTGTTAGGTGTGCAGCGCACACCTAGCACATATGGAGCATCCGCCACTGCTTCCCATGTGTGCATGCTTATATTGTACAAATTAAGTTGTACGTATCTCGTAACTGTGCTCGGCACCTACTCATTGACTGAGTTAAATAACTAGGGTGGCCTTTAACTTTTACATGTTCCCATGTAGAATGCAAGTCCAAGAGGAACCAGTTATTTAAGGAGAAGATACCATAGGAACTACTTTGATCAATTATTTCTCACCTAAGACATGTGAATTATACATCCTGCAGTGCATCATGTAAAAACTATGATTACCTCAAAAATAACTTAAATACATATGCATGGAAACAGACATAGGAGTTGATGGGTTGATGAAAAGAATACCAATTCATAAAGTGTGAGTAAGAGAGATGGCTGCTGAGGGCACAATTATTAAAACAGGTTTGCTTGGGCCTTTGCATGCCTCCCAACGTCTGCCATCTGCAAATCTGGATGCTGGGGGTAGAGTTTGGGATTCCATTGTGGCCGTTTTATCATGATGAAGTCTTACTCCATTTGCACTGTTGAAAAGTCCATTGAATTTTTCAGATACAACTTTAGCAGGCCTGGGGGATGTCAGCCTTTGTTATACCTCCTAAAGTCTGTGAGAACGAACATCTGGCTGTGGTGCCTCTGACACTCTCCCTTTGTCATTAGGAAATAACTGACTCAGGGCATCAGTTTCTCTGTAACAAATAAATGAGCAGCTTCATCTGCCCCACATTGAGCAGTGATGCAGAGTGGTGAGCACACAGCCCGCACCTGAAACCACATACTTTCCTCTCAACTGGGAGACCATTGTAGGAAAGAGAACACCTGTTGGTGTTTAAATTGTCATCCTTAAAATAGTCTTATATCTTTTTGGCTTGGAAAAATAATACCATAAATATAGATGTATCCAGGGACAACCCAAAATATTGTGATGCCTGGGTCCAAAAATGATGTTGTGCTGCCTGTGTCCCCCACCCCACTAAAACTATGCCCGCCAACACACCGCCCCACATGCCCACATCCATTATGTTACATCGGGATAATTAAAACTAAAGTGAAACATATCCTGAACAGCAGCACCTTGTCTATTTGCAAAATCATATGAAATCCCATTAAGATACCAATAAGTAGTAAATGCATAAACGTTGTATATGATGCCATTGAGCAGTAAATGCATACACTTTGTATATGGTACCAATGAGCAGTAAATGCATAAACTTTCTTATGTAATGCCAATGAACAGTAAATGCTTACACTTTGTATATCATGCCAATGAAGAGTAAATTAGTTACGGTAAAGAGTAAATAAAGTTGCCCAGTGTGAATCCATTTTGGGACAAATTGCTGTGTATTGAGTCAACTACTAAAATTTTACAGCAAAATGTTGTTCTTCTTTTAGGTTCCATCTGACAGATCTGACAGCTGTTAACCCCTTTGCGACACAGGACGGACATGTCTAAACGAGCACTGAAAGCGGAGTTTTTCCGCTTTCAGTGCTCTAATGGTATTGTAACGATGCTTCCGTATGGAAGTATACAATACTGAAAAAAATGCCCGTCGGCATTTCGATCGCTCCGGAGAGCGATTGAAATGCCGGTTTTAAAGGCACAGTGCCTTTAAAACGCAGGCATTACAAAATGAGCATAGGAAGCATTTTTTTTTGCTTCCTATGCTCTGTAATCAGTAACACAAAAAAAAAAAAGCACGATTTTGGTCACTGTGTGACCAAGATGGCGCTGCCCTTCTAAGGGCAAGAGCACAGGAGGCAGGAAGTACCTGCTTCCTGTGCTCTCTGGCTGCCATACGATTGCCTCTTCACAGAGGCAATCAGTGACTGCCAGGCACACTGACAAGCATTGGGGATGCTCTGATGAGCACCCCCACTGCCTGGTCAGATCAATATTAACCCTATATTGATCTGACCAGTTAGGATCTGCCTCCCTCTCCTCACATTTTTTTTAGTGAGGGAGAGAGACAGATCAAAGTTATAAAAGTTAAGTAAAAGTACAAAAAAATAATAAATACACAACACACGAATAATAAAACAATCAAAAAAAAATTAATTTATAAAAGCAATTCCCTGCGTTTAACCCCTTCCCTGCCACTGATCTTGCGTAAGCAGTGATCGTGCACATCAGCGCATTTATTTTTGCTGTTTGTGCATTTTTTTAGGGGTTAATTTTTTTTGTACTGTAATTTATTACAGTACTACAAAGGCTCTTCTAAGAGTTATTAACGCCAAATCAATTTTTATCTGTCTGCATATTTTTTTTTTCACATACCCACTAGGGGATTACGTGTAAAGTAAAAATATTTGAGATTTTTTTTAAAGCTGTCTGAGCGCATTGCGTTCAGTAACAGCGAATTAGTGGCAAAGGCGGTTTGGTGATTGCTCAAATAAGCTCATCATTCGCCCTGGTCATATCAAAATTCACAAATATTGATCTGCCTCCCTCTCCTCACTTACAGTTTTGTGACGGAAAGAGACAGATCAGTATTAGTGATTTAAAATAACATTTTATAAAATTGTCAGGTTTTATGAAAGTCTTTCACTGTGTATTAACCCCTTCCCTGCCATTCATCACTGTATAGGCAGTAATCTTGCACAGCAACAGTATGTTTTGCTGTCTGCACTGTTTTATGGATTAATTTATTTGTACTGTAATGTATTACAGTACTAGATAGGCTCTTCTAAGAGCTATTAACCCCTTCTTTGCTCAAGATCACTGATTCTGAGGCCGCGGACTCAGTGTTCGATTTTGACCCTGGTCAGCTTTCAGATACATCATCTAGTGATGTGGCTGCTGAACCCTTTCCATAATGAGTGATGGGTGTCTACCTTTAAAAAATATATGGTTTGGTGGGGGTAAGTTACATTGGCTGGCTTCAAAGATATATCCCATATAGGACACGGACGCAGGTTGACTACATGTCAAAATTCCAAGTTGGAATTTTGAGATGCGCATCTCACAAATGTTGCCTTCTAGCCAAAAAACAAACCAACAAACCTATGCATGGGTGGTATCCCTGTACTCGGGAGATGTTTCTGAACACATATTGGGTTGTTGTTTGGCAGTGACATATACCAGAATCTGTGAATTCATGCCTGAAGTACAATGCATGTGGAAAAAAAACTCCCAAAAAAGTACTACCACAAACTTTTACAAAGGCTGGTGGTAGAATTAGTACATATACAGTATTAAAATACCACCATTTGATATACCTTAGGATGTCTATTTTCCAAAAATATATGGTTTGGTGGGGTAAAATACATTGGATGGCTTCAAAAATGTTCCAAATTGAACATGGGCGCAGGCTGACTACATGTCAAAATTCCAGGTTGGAATTGTGCACCCCCTAAATGTGGCCTTTTAGCCCCAAAACAAACCAACAAACCTATGCATGTGGGGTATCCCTGTACTCAGGAGATGTTGCTGAACACATATTGAGGTTTTGGTTGGCAGTGGCAAATACCAGAATCTGAAAATTTCTGCCTGAACTACAATGTGTGTGGGAAAAAAATGACATCCCAACCCTTTGACATAGGTTGGTGGTAGAATTAGTACTTGGAAAGTGTTAAATGGAACATGGGCGCAGGTTTTCTGCATGTCAGAATTCCAAGTTGAAAAACCAAAAAGCGCACCTCTCAAATGTGGCCTTTTAACCCCCAAATAATCTAACTAACCTACACATGGGTGGTATCCCTGTACTCAGGAGATGTTGCTGAACACATATTGAGGTGTTGTTTGGCACTGACACATAATAGGATCTGTGAATTCATGCCCGAAGTACAATGTATATGAAAAAAAATTACTATCCAAAACATTGACATGGGCTGGTGGTAGAATAAGTGCATGGAAAGTGTTAAAATACTACCATTTGAAATACCCTAGGGCAGGGGTGTCCAAGTTTATTCTGCAAAGGGCCCCTTCACTAGAAATGTATGCGTGCGTGGGCCGCATTTTTTTCATTCATTCAGAGAATAATATACATAATTATATACATGTGTGTGTATATATATATATATATATATATATATATATAAAATTCACACTAATGTGCAGTGGTCACATTAACTACAAACACACACATGCATACACAGTCACACTTACCCCCCCCCTCCCACACAGTCACACTTACCCCACACACACATGTATACATACATACACTTACCCCACACACACATTTATACACACACACACTCACATACATACACATTTATACACACACTCACATACATACACATTTATACACACACTCATATGCATACACTTACCCCACATACACACTTATACACACACTCAAATACATACATACACTTACCACACACATACTCACATACATCCATACATACACTTAACCCCCACACACATACACATTTATACACACACACTCACATACATACATGCATACATACACTTACCCCAGATACGCATTTATACACACACACACACACACTCACAGACATACACTTACCCCAGATACACATTTATACACACACTCACATACATACACTTACCCCAGATACGCATTTATACACACACACACACACACACACACACACACACTCACATCCATACACTTACCCCCCCCCACACACACACATACACACACTTACCAAACAGTTTTTTTTTTTTTTTTTAAACGGGGCTGTGGAGGCTGTGGTCTCCCCTTTATCTCCATGCTGCCGGTGTGCTTCTTCCCTCCCTCTGACCCTTGCGCATGACGTCACGCGCAGGGTAGAGGAGGGGATATCCGCATGAGAGAAGCACTGCTCTGTGTAGAGGGAACTTTGTTCCCTCACACAGCATCCCGTGCGGTGTGCAGTTCGAGGTGCGGCTACCGGAGCAGGGCTGGACGCCCCTGCCCTAGGGTGTCTAGTTTTAAAAAATATATGGCTTTGTGGGGTAGAATACACTTTCTGGCTTCAAAAATGTCCCAAATGTGACATGGGAGCAGGTTTTCTGCATGCCAGAATTCCAAGTTGGAAAACCAAAATGCGCACCCCCTAAATCTGGCCTTTTAGCCCCAAAACAAACCAACAAACCTATGCATGGGTGGTATCCCTGTACTCAGGAGATGTTGCTGAACACATATTGAGGTGGTATTTGGAACTAACCCTTCACATTTTAAGGTAATGTTTACCTAAATTGCAATCTATTTCCTGCAAACTTTGGCAAAGATTGGTGATAAAATGGCTAGTGGTCTAGTTTTCAAAAATATGTACATGTTGGGGTCATTCATGGATTTAGTACAGAAATCAGTGTTACAATGTCACTATCGCTAATTTTGAAAAAAAGGATTTTAAAATAGCTTTGCACTACTTATAGTTCTGGCCCTGTAACATGAATAAAAAAGCACAAAAACATAAAACATGGGCTATTTCTGAACTCAGGACATATATTAGAAACTATTTAGAAGTGTTTTTTTGTTGTCTCTTGTACATGAGTATACGATTTTTCAAATAAAAGTCATAAAACATTTTTCTTTTCATTTTTTTGCCATATTTTATTATTTTTTTTACATCAAATTATATGCTATTATCAAAATAATGGTATCAAAAGAAAGCTCTTCTTATGACGATAAAAATAATATATAGTTTGTGTGGGTACACTAAATGAGACAGAAATAAATTACAGCAAAACACAAACACCTCAGAAATGTTAAAACAGCCCATGTCACCAAGCGTCGGACAAGCCAAAAAAGTCATGTCACTAAGTGGTTAAATGGAAAGAGTCTGTTGATGGTTATTGTTGCTTTCACAGTAACCTCTACACGTGTCAGACTTCTCTATTTCAGCAGAAGGTACATATGCATTTCAAATGATGGTTTTTACATGACACATTGGGGGTTATGTATAAAAACTTCCGCACTACAAAGTGTCAGGAGTTTTATAAAAAGGCACAATCACGGTTTGTTATATATTCCATGGTCACCGTGTGATGTTAGGCCAGGAATAGTTCCCCACTATGATTAAATAGTGTAAACTGTACCCAAATAAATAAAACATGGTAATTCAATGGTAAAAAATATAGCAGGTGGCCAAAGTACATGGAAAACTACCTATGCTTGTTATTCTGGAATTCAAGGACATACATTTTCTGGAATTACTAGTATAGGAATATTCTGGATATATACAAGGATACAAGTATTCAGGTATTACTAGGGGAGGAATATTCTGGTATTGTTAGGGGAGACATATTCTGGCCTTTTGAGGATAGTAATATACTAGTATTACTAGAATAGGAATATTCTGAAATTGCGAAAATAGAGATATTCTGGCAATAAAAATATGGAAACATTCTAGAATGGGCATATACTGAAATTATGACATTAGAAATATTTTGGAACTATGAGAATATACATATTCTGCCATTATTAGGATATACATATTCTCCAATGGAGAGAATATTAATATTCTACATTTATTAGGCCATAGATTTTCTAGAATTAGAAGGCTAGAAAGATTCTGGAATTACAAGCATAGGACTATTCTGGTGTTACTAAAATAGTAATATTCTAGCATTACAAGAATATTCCAGGCTGAAATAGCATTCAATATATCCTATCACTCTCCCATCAGTCCCTCCAATCACCTCCTATCGCTTAGGATAACCCCTATTAATCTAATGTCTAAATTGTCTCTCAAACCTGTCGCTAGTAATTACTGTGGCAATGCAGAGGGAAGAGGCTCCCTGTGAACATGCCAGGCTCTATGTCAAAAGGTAATCATTCACTTAATTGAGTGAAATAGATGGAGGCATATTTAGACCAATTGGGGATATAACAAAAGAGAATGGAATTTATCCAGAAAGAGGAATAGCACTGCACAGGGGTGACAAGCAGCCCCAGGCTGAAGAAAAGGCAAATTGTTCCACTGGCAACATTATATACATTTAGACTATACATGACATAAACAGTACAGACTGTGTCTCTGACATATACAACAAGGCTCATACACTATGCTGCTGAATTAAATACCGTAGCTGTTGATGTCCCTCTTATTTGGTTTTGGATGCATACTTCCACTTTACTTTCCAGTGCATTTCAGGTGATGTATTGCACTAATGAATCGCACAGTATTTCTTTCACCTGCAAAGCTCTGTCTGTTTGTTTTACTAAATAAAAGAGGGGAATGGTTTTCCATTTGTACCTGTGTAAAAGCTTTGAAGCACAGCTCAGATTGCTGCAGCATCAGATCCTAAGTTGTAAATGATATCAATGAAAGGCCCCCCAAATTCTAGGTGTCCAACTGTGGGCCTCCAGCTGCTGACGAACTGCAAATTCAATAATCCCCCGGAATCATTTATTAGTTGTGGAGAATCATGGTAGTTGTAGTTCTGAAACAGCTGGAGGTGTTATGTGAAAAGGGTTAATCATTGCTGGTGTGCAAAGGGATTATTGCATGCTCCAGATAACTCCCCCTTGCCGCTGCTCATTCTGTGAATTAATGTACTTTTGGTTGACATTATTGGTTCCTAGTTTGTTTTAACTCATGCAGTGATTTGCTTTAACTGATCTTTGAAACACTGATGGCTCAATACTATTACTTGTGACACATTAGCGCTATTTCCTTGCTTGCGGTAAGGCAGTACCATCTGTTTCAACCACGTGAAGCCCGAACAACATGGAATCAGTAAAGGGAATGCCCAGCATTATTTGGGGGAGCCAGAGGGACTGGACATACCCCTAGTCCAGTTAGCAATTTGGAGATCTGAAGGGCGATTACAGCCCTCAAATAGTTATTGGAGAACTGTAATCCTTAAGGGTAAATTGGGCCACCAATATATACATTTTATTCCCCCTCATCACCTCACTGCACAAGGGGATTATGGAAAGAGGAGGGAACTATCATTCATCCTGGGAACCTCCAACATTATTTCTTTCCTCTACCCCTCACACACCTGGGTTTGGAAAGAGGGGAGCCAGGAGCAGGCTAGTGGGGTCACTGACATCACTGGCTGTCAGTATTCAAGTGAGAAATATTAATTAATTATCATGCTTTTACCTGTGTTTTCAGTAGGGTTGTCACCAGGCCGGTATTTTACCGGCAGGCCGCTAAAAAAATTGGCATCAGACCAATGTTAAGTCTATGGAGACAGTACCAAGGCCGGTATTTTTTTGAAGAAAAGGTGGCAACCCTAGTTTTCAGGGACTTGCATGGTAGTTAAGTGGTTGTTAGGTCGCAATCCCTTTATTTCAGTGTATCACAAAGGATGTTCATTTGTTGAGTTGTACCTCATGCTACAATTAATAGAATGGGTTTTTACCATGATCTCATCAAACCAGTACACATTTCAGACATGCTGCTTCCAGCCAGATAAATATTATGACTACCCTCCAAACCCTCAAGAACCCAAATGCCACAATATGTGATATAATGGATAAAAGAGCTTACAGTTACTTTTGTAGACTTGTTGGTTTGTTTTTCACAACCAGCATTGTGTAAAAAATTATCTTGTACAGTGTTGTCAATATGAGCCTCTAAAAGCTAAAGGAAAACTGTCGGCAAATTAACTTAGGTTTAATGATAAATATTGCATTAAAGGACAAGAAACATTCCTTAAAGGAATCAAGGGTTAAAACACATGCCCTGCGTTTCCCAAGTAAACTTGACGTGTATTTGGAGGCTGTCCGCGCTTACAGTGTTAGCATGCACACAGCCAATCACAGTGGGGGCATGCCCCACTCGACTCTGCCGACTCTGTTTTGGCATGGGATCAGCAGAGAGGACCTAATTCAGATCCCCTCTACTGCTCCCATACAAAAATAGAGTCTCTCTCTGTGCTAGCATGTAGAGACAGTCGCCAACCAGACTATTAAACGTACATGCCAGTTTAGTCTCAGACTAGGGACAACTTATTTTTCCCTTGTGCTTCTATGTTAGAGGCACAAGTGAAAAATAAAGTTTAATGCTTTAGTGTAAGAGTATAAATAAAGTACCCTATTAAGGCCTCTTTGCTTGTATAATTCTACCAGGGAGCTTACATGTTGTTAAGAATCGTGGGTCAGATGAAGGAAGATCTGATACATTTGACCCGACATGTCTACTCACTGAGTATTAAGAAACAAAGAGGGATCAGCAAGGGGGTCTAGGACTCTTCTTCGCCGCTGCTTCATCGCTGACAGTTCAGCACAGCAGTTAGAACGCTGAACTGTCAGCAATGAAGAATAACGCGGCCGTTTGATCGCGGACGCTGCTATGTAAGAGCTGACAGTTCAGCGCTGAACTGTCAGCTCTTACAAATTTACAAGTTAAAATAAAATACCCACGCTAATAAATGAATCCCCCCCAAAGTGCTCCCCCAAACCCTAATACTAAAATTAACCCCCAAACCCCAATACTAAAATTAACCCCAAAACCCCAAAACTAAAATTAACCCCCGAACCCTAATACTAACCCCCGACCCCTAATACTAACCCCCTAAACCCTAATACTAACACCTGAACCCTAATACTAACCCTCTAAACCCTAATACTAACCCCCGAACCCTAATACTAAAATTAACCCCCTAAACCCTAATACTAACCCCTGAACCCCAGTACTAACCCCCTAAACCCTAATACTAACCCCCGAACCCTAATACTAACCCCCTTAACCCTAATACTAACCCCCGAACCCTAATACTAAAATTATCCCCCTAAACCCTAATACTAACCCCCGAACCCTAAAAACTAATTCTAACCCCCCAAACCCTAATTCTAACCCCCTAAACCCTAATTCTATCTAATTCTACCTAATTCTAACCCCAATACTAAAATAAACTTACCTTTAGCGATGAAATGTCCCGCGGTGAGCTGTCGTGTGGTGAAGTGACGGAGATGAAGCGAAATCCCCCCCCAATGTGCTCCCCCAAACCCTAATACTAAAATTAACCCCCAAACCCCATACTAAAATTAACCCCCGAACCCTAATACTAACCCACGACCCCTAATACTAACCCCCTAAACCCTAATACTAACCCCCAAAACCTAATACGAACCCCCTAAACCCTAATACTAACCCCTGAACCCCAATACTAACCCCCTAAACCCTAATACTAACCCCTGAACCCTAATACTAACCCCCTAAACCATAATACTAACCCCCGAACCCTAATACTAAAATTATCCCCCTAAACCCTAATACTAAAATTAACCCCGAACTATAAAAACTAATTCAACCTCCTAAACCCTAATTCTAACCCCCCAAACCCTAATTCTAACCCCCTAAACCCTAATTCTATCTAATTCTACCTAATTCTAACCCCAATACTAAAATAAACTTACCTTTAGCGATGAAATGTCCCGCGGTGAGCTGTCGTGTGGTGAAGTGACGGAGATGAAGCGAAATCCCCCCCCAATGTGCTCCCCCAAACCCTAATACTAAAATTAACCCCCAAACCCCATACTAAAATTAACCCCCGAACCCTAATACTAACCCACGACCCCTAATACTAACCCCCTAAACCCTAATACTAACCCCCAAAACCTAATACGAACCCCCTAAACCCTAATACTAACCCCTGAACCCCAATACTAACCCCCTAAACCCTAATACTAACCCCTGAACCCTAATACTAACCCCCTAAACCATAATACTAACCCCCGAACCCTAATACTAAAATTATCCCCCTAAACCCTAATACTAAAATTAACCCCGAACTATAAAAACTAATTCAACCCCCTAAACCCTAATTCTAACCCCCTAAACTCAAAACTATCTAATTCTACCTAATTCTAACCCCAATACTAAAATAAACTTACCTTTAGCGATGAAATGTCCCGCAACGAGTTGTCGTGTGACGGCGATGATGCAGCCGCGATGAAGTGTCCCATCCCTTCAACAACGAGCACTTTAATGGCACAATATTTCCTGGGCTCTGAGTGGCACACTATTACTGGGTTCTGACTGGCACAATATTCCTGGGCTCTGAGTGGCACACTATTACTGGGCTCTGACTGGCACAATATTACTGGGCTCTGAGTGGCACACTATTACTGGGTTCTGACTGGCACAATATTCCTGGGCTCTGAGTGGCACACTATTACTGGGCTCTGACTGGCACACTATTACTGGATTCTGACTGGCACAATATTACTGGGTTCTGACTGGCACACTATTACTGGGCTCTGACTGGCACACTATTACTGGGCTCTGACTGGCACAATATTACTGGGCTCTGACTGGCACACTATTACTGGGCTCTGACTGGCACAATATTTCTGGGCTCTGACTGGCACAATATTCCTGGGCTCTGACTGGCACAATATTACTGGTATCTGAGTGGCACACTATTACTGGGTTCTGACTGGCACAATATTCCTGGGCTCTGAGTGGCACACTATTACTGGGCTCTGACTGGCACAATGTTCCTGGGCTCTGAGTGGCACACTATTACTGGGTTCTGACTAGCACACTATTACTGGGTTCTGACTGGCACACTATTACTGGGTTCTGACTGGCACAATATTCCTGGGCCATGAGTGGCACACTATTACTGGGTTCTGACTGGCACAATATTCCTCGGCTCTGAGTGGAACACTATTACTGGGTTCTGACTGGCACACTATTACTGGGCTCTGACTGGCACAATATTTCTGGGCTCTGACTGGCACAATATTCCTGGGCTCTGACTGGCACAATATTACTGGTATCTGAGTGGGACACTATTACTGGGTTCTGACTGGCACAATATTCCTGGGCTCTGAGTGGCACACTATTACTGGGCTCTGAATGGCACAATGTTCTGGGCTCTGAGTGGCACACTATTACTGGGTTCTGAATGGCACACTATTACTGGGCTCTGACTGGCACACTATTACTGGGTTCTGACGGGCACAATATTCCTGGGCCATGAGTGGCACACTATTACTGGGTTCTTACTGGCACAATATTCCTGGGCTCTGAGTGGCACACTATTACTGGGCTCTGACTGGCACATTATTACTGGGTTCTGACAGGCACAATATTCCTGGGCCATGAGTGGCACACTATTACTGGGTTCTGACTGGCACAATATTCCTGGGCTCTGAGTGGCACACTGTTATTGGGCTCTGACTGGAACAATATTCCTGGGCTCTGAGTGGCACACTACTACTGGGCTCTGACTGGCACAATATTCCTGGGCTCTGAGTGGCACACTATTACTGGGTTCTGACTGGCACAATATTCCTCGGCTCTGAGTGGCACACTATTACTGGGTTCTGACTGGCACACTATTACTGGGCTCTGACTGGCACACTATTACTGGGTTCTGACTAGCACACTATTACTGGGCTCTGACTGGCACAATATTACTGGGCTCTGACTGGCACACTATTACTGGGCTCTGACTGGCACACTATTACTGGGTTCTGACTGGCACACTATTACTGGGCTCTGAATGGCACAATATTACTGGGCTCTGACTGGCACACTATTACTGGGCTCTGACTGGCACAATATTTCTGGGCTCTGACTGGCACAATATTCCTGGGCTCTGACTGGCACAATATTACTGGGCTCTGAGTGGCACACTACTACTGGGCTCTGACTGGCACAATATTCCTGGGCTCTGAGTGGCACACTATTACTGGGTTCTGACTGGCACAATATTCCTCGGCTCTGAGTGGCACACTATTACTGGGTTCTGACTGGCACACTATTACTGGGCTCTGACTGGCACACTATTACTGGGTTCTGACTAGCACACTATTACTGGGCTCTGACTGGCACAATATTCCTGGGCTCTGAGTGGCACACTGTTATTGGGCTCTGACTGGAACAATATTCCTGGGCTCTGAGTGGCACACTACTACTGGGCTCTGACTGGCACAATATTCCTGGGCTCTGAGTGGCACACTATTACTGGGTTCTGACTGGCACAATATTCCTCGGCTCTGAGTGGCACACTATTACTGGGTTCTGACTGGCACACTATTACTGGGCTCTGACTGGCACACTATTACTGGGTTCTGACTAGCACACTATTACTGGGCTCTGACTGGCACAATATTACTGGGCTCTGACTGGCACACTATTACTGGGCTCTGACTGGCACACTATTACTGGGTTCTGACTGGCACACTATTACTGGGCTCTGAATGGCACAATATTACTGGGCTCTGACTGGCACACTATTACTGGGCTCTGACTGGCACAATATTTCTGGGCTCTGACTGGCACAATATTCCTGGGCTCTGACTGGCACAATATTACTGGTATCTGAGTGGCACACTATTACTGGGTTCTGACTGGCACAATATTCCTGGGCTCTGAGTGGCACACTATTACTGGGCTCTGACTGGCACAATGTTCCTGGGCTCTGAGTGGCACACTATTACTGGGTTCTGACTGGCACACTATTACTGGGTTCTGACTGGCACAATATTCCTGGGCCATGAGTGGCACACTATTACTGGGTTCTGACTGGCACAATATTCCTCGGCTCTGAGTGGAACACTATTACTGGGTTCTGACTGGCACACTTTTACTGGGCTCTGACTGGCACAATATTTCTGGGCTCTGACTGGCACAATATTCCTGGGCTCTGACTGGCACAATATTACTGGTATCTGAGTGGGACACTATTACTGGGTTCTGACTGGCACAATATTCCTGGGCTCTGAGTGGCACACTATTACTGGGCTCTGAATGGCACAATGTTCTGGGCTCTGAGTGGCACACTATTACTAGGTTCTGACTGGCACACTATTACTGGGCTCTGACTGGCACACTATTACTGGGTTCTGACGTGCACAATATTCCTGGGCCATGAGTGGCACACTATTACTGGGTTCTGACTGGCACAATATTCCTGGGCTCTGACTGGCACATTATTACTGGGTTCTGACAGGCACAATATTCCTGGGCCATGAGTGGCACACTATTACTGGGTTCTGACTGGCACAATATTCCTGGGCTCTGAGTGGCACACTGTTATTGGGCTCTGACTGGAACAATATTCCTGGGCTCTGAGTGGCACACTATTACTGGGTTCTGACTGGCACAATATTCCTCGGCTCCGAGTGGCACACTATTACTGGGTTCTGACTGGCACACTATTACTGGGCTCTGACTGGCACACTATTACTGGGTTTTGACTAGCACACTATTACTGGGCTCTGACTGGCACAATATTACTGGGCTCTGACTGGCACACTATTTCTGGGCTCTGACTGGCACACTATTACTGGGTTCTGACTGGCACACTATTACTGGGCTCTGAGTGGAACACTATTACTGGGTTCTGACTGGCACACTATTACTGGGCTCTGACTGGCACAATATTTCTGGGCTCTGACTGGCACAATATTCCTGGGCTCTGACTGGCACAATATTACTGGTATCTGAGTGGGACACTATTACTGGGTTCTGACTGGCACAATATTCCTGGGCTCTGAGTGGCACACTATTACTGGGCTCTGAATGGCACAATGTTCTGGGCTCTGAGTGGCACACTATTACTGGGTTCTGAATGGCACACTATTACTGGGCTCTGACTGGCACACTATTACTGGGTTCTGACGGGCACAATATTCCTGGGCCATGAGTGGCACACTATTACTGGGTTCTTACTGGCACAATATTCCTGGGCTCTGAGTGGCACACTATTACTGGGCTCTGACTGGCACATTATTACTGGGTTCTGACAGGCACAATATTCCTGGGCCATGAGTGGCACACTATTACTGGGTTCTGACTGGCACAATATTCCTGGGCTCTGAGTGGCACACTGTTATTGGGCTCTGACTGGAACAATATTCCTGGGCTCTGAGTGGCACACTACTACTGGGCTCTGACTGGCACAATATTCCTGGGCTCTGAGTGGCACACTATTACTGGGTTCTGACTGGCACAATATTCCTCGGCTCTGAGTGGCACACTATTACTGGGTTCTGACTGGCACACTATTACTGGGCTCTGACTGGCACACTATTACTGGGTTCTGACTAGCACACTATTACTGGGCTCTGACTGGCACAATATTACTGGGCTCTGACTGGCACACTATTACTGGGCTCTGACTGGCACACTATTACTGGGTTCTGACTGGCACACTATTACTGGGCTCTGAATGGCACAATATTACTGGGCTCTGACTGGCACACTATTACTGGGCTCTGACTGGCACAATATTTCTGGGCTCTGACTGGCACAATATTCCTGGGCTCTGACTGGCACAATATTACTGGGCTCTGAGTGGCACACTACTACTGGGCTCTGACTGGCACAATATTCCTGGGCTCTGAGTGGCACACTATTACTGGGTTCTGACTGGCACAATATTCCTCGGCTCTGAGTGGCACACTATTACTGGGTTCTGACTGGCACACTATTACTGGGCTCTGACTGGCACACTATTACTGGGTTCTGACTAGCACACTATTACTGGGCTCTGACTGGCACAATATTCCTGGGCTCTGAGTGGCACACTGTTATTGGGCTCTGACTGGAACAATATTCCTGGGCTCTGAGTGGCACACTACTACTGGGCTCTGACTGGCACAATATTCCTGGGCTCTGAGTGGCACACTATTACTGGGTTCTGACTGGCACAATATTCCTCGGCTCTGAGTGGCACACTATTACTGGGTTCTGACTGGCACACTATTACTGGGCTCTGACTGGCACACTATTACTGGGTTCTGACTAGCACACTATTACTGGGCTCTGACTGGCACAATATTACTGGGCTCTGACTGGCACACTATTACTGGGCTCTGACTGGCACACTATTACTGGGTTCTGACTGGCACACTATTACTGGGCTCTGAATGGCACAATATTACTGGGCTCTGACTGGCACACTATTACTGGGCTCTGACTGGCACAATATTTCTGGGCTCTGACTGGCACAATATTCCTGGGCTCTGACTGGCACAATATTACTGGTATCTGAGTGGCACACTATTACTGGGTTCTGACTGGCACAATATTCCTGGGCTCTGAGTGGCACACTATTACTGGGCTCTGACTGGCACAATGTTCCTGGGCTCTGAGTGGCACACTATTACTGGGTTCTGACTGGCACACTATTACTGGGTTCTGACTGGCACAATATTCCTGGGCCATGAGTGGCACACTATTACTGGGTTCTGACTGGCACAATATTCCTCGGCTCTGAGTGGAACACTATTACTGGGTTCTGACTGGCACACTTTTACTGGGCTCTGACTGGCACAATATTTCTGGGCTCTGACTGGCACAATATTCCTGGGCTCTGACTGGCACAATATTACTGGTATCTGAGTGGGACACTATTACTGGGTTCTGACTGGCACAATATTCCTGGGCTCTGAGTGGCACACTATTACTGGGCTCTGAATGGCACAATGTTCTGGGCTCTGAGTGGCACACTATTACTAGGTTCTGACTGGCACACTATTACTGGGCTCTGACTGGCACACTATTACTGGGTTCTGACGTGCACAATATTCCTGGGCCATGAGTGGCACACTATTACTGGGTTCTGACTGGCACAATATTCCTGGGCTCTGACTGGCACATTATTACTGGGTTCTGACAGGCACAATATTCCTGGGCCATGAGTGGCACACTATTACTGGGTTCTGACTGGCACAATATTCCTGGGCTCTGAGTGGCACACTGTTATTGGGCTCTGACTGGAACAATATTCCTGGGCTCTGAGTGGCACACTATTACTGGGTTCTGACTGGCACAATATTCCTCGGCTCCGAGTGGCACACTATTACTGGGTTCTGACTGGCACACTATTACTGGGCTCTGACTGGCACACTATTACTGGGTTTTGACTAGCACACTATTACTGGGCTCTGACTGGCACACTATTACTGGGCTCTGACTGGCACACTATTTCTGGGCTCTGACTGGCACACTATTACTGGGTTCTGACTGGCACACTATTACTGGGCTCTGAGTGGCACACTATTACTGGGTTCTGACTGGCACACTATTACTGGGCTCTGACTGGCACACTATTACTGGGTTCTGACTGGCACACTATTACTAGGCTCTGACTAGCACACTATTACTGGGCTCTGACTGGCACAATATTACTGGGCTCTGACTGGCACACTATTACTGGGCTCTGACTGGCACACTATTACTGAGCTCTGACTGGCACACTATTACTGGGTTCTGACTGGCACACTATTACTGGGCTCTGACTGGCACAATATTTCTGGGCTCTGACTGGCACAATATTTCTGGTATCTGACTGGCACAATATTCCTGGGCTCTGACTGGCACAATATTACCGGGCTTTGACTGGCACACTATTACTGGGCTCTGACTGGCACACTATTACTGGGCTCTGAATGGCACAATATTACTGGGCTCTGACTGGCACAATATTCCTGGGCTCTGACTGGCACAATATTACTGGTATCTGAGTGGCACACTTTTACTGGGTTCTGACTGGCAAAATATTCCTGGTATCTGAATGGCACAATATTCCTGGGCTCTGACTGGCACAATATTACCAGGCTTTGACTGGCACACTATTACTGGGCTCTGACTGGCACACTATTACTGGGCTCTGAATGGCACAATATTACTGGGCTCTGACTGGCACAATATTACTGGGCTCTGACTGGCACAATATTCCTGGTATCTGACTGGCATAATATTACTGGGCTCTGACTGGCACACTATTACTGGGCTCTGACTGACACACTATTACTGGGCTCTGAGTGGCACAATATTACTGGTATCTGAATGGCACAATATTACTGGTATCTGACTGGCACAATATTACTCGGCTCTGAGTGGCACAATATTCCTGGTATCTATAAATTGTACAATTGTCACCTCGTGGGGCTCCTGTGTGTTGCATAATTAATGGCGGTCCCATGTGTGCATAATTAAGGGGCGCTTGTGTGTGGCATATTTATCGAGCCCCATGTGTGGCATAATTAAGGGACTCTTTTGTGTGGCATAATTATGGGGCACCTGTGTGTGTGTGTGGCATAATTATGGGGCACCTGTGTGTGTGGCATAATTAATTGGGCAGAGGTGAAGCATAAATAGTGAGGCTCTGGTGTGGCATAATTTATGGGGTTTCTGTGTGTGGCATAATTTTTGGGGCTCCTGTGTGTGGCATAGTTAATAGGCCATCTAACTGGCATTACTAAGGAATCTGTTTGGCATTGTATTGGAGGAAATCCAGGGGGTTGACATCATGAGTTTCCGCACCAGGTGAGACCAACCCTAATGACGCCCCTGGTGGTCACCACATTTAAAATGAGATCAGATTAATATGCTCTCCAGCAGTCCTGAAGAAGTCAGCAAAGGAAGGAAGGAAGTAAGTATAGGAACTCTATACAGAGTATTTGTCTGTGATTAACACAGGAAATGTCTGGGTTAAGGTTGCTTTTATTGACGTTACCCAATCCTTAGTCATGGAGGTGTCTGACTATTCAAGCACAGAAAAAGAGGGGAGGAAGAAAGACTGATTAACTGGCTGTCCTCGTAACTAAGAGGTTATACCCAGTCTAATAAATCTCTGTGTGATACTTTAACAGACCAACCATTCCCGAGTCAGGCATAAATCTGCCAGGCCTAATTCCTTATCTACTTAACTGAGGTTGAAATGTGGCTGTTTTAGTGGTATCGATTACCTCTTCCTTGTATAAAATTATCGTTCCCTTGTTGTTCCTTTTAAATACTCTATTAGCCTTTTGAAATTATTATACTTTTCATCTGAGATCAGCACCTCCTGTTTAATGTCACTTGTACCAGTGAAGACTTTTATACTCTGCCAATTAAAGCAAGTAAAAATGGACATTTCCCATGATCTCATGATTTACTTTTGACAGATTTTTTTCATCAAGTGTATTAGCAATTTATTTTAATTTGTAAATGGTTAATATGTTGTTTATTTATAATACGTCATTAGGTTTCATGCACATAGCAGTTCAGTATTTAGATATTATTGTTTTGTGTTTATGTAAGCTTGTTATTGTGTGTCCAAGACATGTAAATGGGCAAAGACATGATAAATAGTGGTTATATAATTAGTGCATGGTCTTATGCATTAAGCCAGCGCTGTCATCAGAAATTTTGGGGCACCTTACAGAACAAATGGTCTGGCCTTCCCTCATTTCGCCAGCCCTCCTTTCATTATTGCCTGTGCACCCACAGGAAATAATGAAAACCTATATAACATGCCATAGCAACACCTTGCAGCACCCATGTCAATTGAAACAGCACCCAGATTGGCCATGCAGGACATGCCCTAGCACCCAGATTGTACACCCAGGACATGCCTCAGCCAGAACCCATATTGCAAACTCAAGACATGCCCCAGCACTCAGATTGTATATCCAGGACTTACCACAGCCAGCACCAAGATTGCATTTACAATCTAATGTCTAGTGGTGGGCAGCACACAAACATCCTCTCAGGCTGCTTCTCATGCTTCCCGCACTTCTATGAAGTCTGAGTGTGAAGAGTGCAAGAGGAAATCTGTGAGGATGTCTATACCCCTATGTATCGCACAGACATCCACCTGTCTGCTCAACCGGGCTGGTAAAGGGAGACATTTTGCTCTCCCCAGTCCGCGTCTCTGCCAGCAAACCTTTTTTTAAAAGCTCTCTGAGCACCCTGGCCCCCCAGGACAGCTGAGTCCTTTAAAATCAGAATCGTTGTACCCTCTTCATGGCGGCCCTGCACTGTGCTGCCTGGGTTCAAGGATGAAAAGTTAAAACCACCCTCAACAAAACTTTGCTGATCAAAAACATACCCACATCCATTATGTTATATAATCATAATTAAACTAAATTGTAATTCTGCTCACTTTTTGCCACCTAGGTTTGCAGTCTAATGTAATTCATTTTTCCAATAAAAGTCACACTAATGTAATTCAGTTTGCCACTAAAGCTATCACTTCTTCCATCTTTACCTCCAAAAAGATTGTCACTGCCATCACTGCCCCCAAACACCTTACCAGTGCCATTTTGCCCCCCATACAGATTATTATAGACTTTGGCTAAGGAGGTGGAGTATGAAGTTTGTGCTGATTCAACCAACACAGACTTCACCCCTGCTGGTGTCCCTGGGTGCATATATTACCTTATAGAGAAAAAACATCAGCCCTGGAAATTATAAACAATCCCAATATTATACATTGTAGTGATTATCATAAAATAGTCTACCAGTCAGTGAGACTGTGACCACATTGTAGAATATGACTACAATTCTCATTATGCTCAGCCAGAAAAAAGCACATATGATACTGGTTTACCGTGATGGGAATTTAAGTTACACAGCAGTTGTAACTACAGTTCAAATGACACTCTGCAAGCAAAAAAGCACCATGATGCTTGCTGAACATCATAGAAAGACAGCATACTACATGATGCTCAGCCAGTCACACCACTCTCATGATGCTGGCTGAACATCATGGGATATGTTGTCCTCAACAAATTTAATTAAAAAAAAACGCTCTCCCGAATTGGCAATCTGCAGGCATTCTAATCATTGGTGTTTCGGTGGAGAGCCGCTCCGTGCAGAGCCATGGAAAGTTGAAAGGTTTGTGTCCTTCAAGCCTTCTGCAGAGTGAGGGCACTCACTGTCCATGCACAGATAAGACATCCCTGCACACTGCTCCCACTGCCACCAATAAAATGACGGGGACAGTGGGAAGCGAGGTATGTGGTGCATATTAAATATTAATGAATGGCAGTATAAGACTGTACCCACCTGGGATCAGCTCTACCTTGGCGTGGCAAATTCTGCGTGGGTGCGATGGATCCATCGGAACCAATGCAATGTGCTTCTTAATATAAAGGATAAAAACTTAGCAAAACTTAAGATAAAAACTTACGGCTTATGCAGTAGTACATTTCTAGATATATATGTAGTTATATGAAGAAAGGTTGTACTGAGAGAGAGCCCACTCTCCACTCTCTGTTCATAACCCTCATTCAACACTTGCCAGGAAGAATATATTAAGTTACTCTCATTTTCAATTATGTCTTGGGCAGGAAGCCCAGTACAATGTTACACATGTTTGAAAATATAAAAAAAAAATACATACTCATACAAATGGAGAGTGCATACTAGATAAGTATACAAATGTCAACATATAATGAAACGTACACACAGATACAAGGTGTAGCAGATTGTCAGATATATTCTGTTTGTAGAAGCAGTGAAGCAATATTTTAAGGGATTTTAGAGTAGTGTAGGTACTTGGAGGGCTATTCCACAATGGTAAGAGATGGTACCTTGACCCACTCTCTGAGTTTATAGGATGACTATGGAACTGGAGGTAGCATACTACTCAGGTGGAATGGGACCTTTCCAGTAAAGTGGTAATGCACTTAGTATTCAAGCTAATAACTGTGCCTTGAGGCAAGCATGAGCCAGATTAGTTATTTTAACATATTACAGTGATGAGTAGTATAATCACATTGGAGGACAAAGCAGCATTGTGAATTAATCAGTGTCAGATTTTCAGTGACTCGTCGGTGGTGCAAATATATATATATATATGGTATGAGCTGAACTGTGTTTTCTCCCAGGGAATCTAGGCAAGATGTGTTTCTGTACAAAGCGCCTATTCTAGAATACAGCATGGATAATGGTGTAGTAATATCAAGACCAACAGAGAGATTGGGGTCTAGCCATATTCCCAGATAATTATACAAATTGACCTTGGTTAGGTTATTTGATTTAATCTTGATGTTTAATTGGTGGATTATTTAAATTAAATACTTTAGGATTTGTCCCAAACAACATGAGTGCATGTGTGCCACTAAGATATATTTAAATATGAGAATTATCGCAATACATTCTTGTTGAAACAAAGGGAATTGTAGCAGGACTGTAGCCACCTCTAACTATTGTAATAGTAAGATCAGAATGTGAATGCAGTGAAGGTAGGTTGTACACACTGCCACACTCACCACTCAGACTTCTAACCTACCCAATTACTGACTATACTGCATATTGCTGTCTGGCTGATTATAAATCCTACATTAATTTAACTCTTTACAGCCCAGAGTGTGTTCCTATAGTTCTCAAATGGTTTATCTTGTAGTCAGTTTTAAATATGTGAAATAATTTAGAGGCATTTAACCCTAACAATAAAAAATTGCCATACAAAATAGTTCCCTTAATACTTACATTTAATCCTGGTCTAATGTGCTGGAATAAACAACTTACCTATAAATCTTCAGCATGGTCTGTGCGCCTTCTTATGTTATAGAGCTGACAGTGTTTCTCTCACGGTCTGCCTGTTTCCTAGTTGTGTATATGAGCATTTACAAACACATTGTGTTATTATTCACATACTCTCCTGTTCTCCAGTCATCCCTCCTAACTGCTCACATTAGCATTCGCATTCCCATTCACACACACGTTTCTCCCGCCCATCTTACATGATTGACACACAGATACACCACTAGGAGTGACCGACGGTTGCTGGACCATCTCAGTAAGGCAGCTTTTTCACAAAATGATTTCTCTCAAATGTTTATTTATTATTTTTTTTGAGAAAGACTAAAGGATAACTTTTGAATGTTACCCTGCAGCAATATCAATCTAAAATTATATGAAACAGACAGAAATTGCCTTTTGGGGTGGTTACTCCCTCTTTAAAATGCTAGCAAGAATAGACTTTTCACAAGCTTGGTTGGGGATCCCAGGTTGAACTTGGAATTAGTAATAATTCGCCATAGACCAGCCCTGTCTGCAAATCCGTTCTTGTGTTGTAGGTTAGATATGAGTTAATATTTTTGTTTTTGCTTTGTGAGCACATAGCTTGTATGGTTTCTATCTTAGTGCTTAATCTTAATGCTTGAAAGGGTTCACTACTTGTAAGAATTCCCACAGCCACTAAATCCTTAATTCCATCCTGTGGTTTGGACTATCAAAACGAATGGCTTCTGCCGGAGACGTGCAGTATGTAGCAATGTTCTCCAGCACATCCTAATGGCCAATGCTCTGTCTCAACATTCCGACAAATAACTTTCCCACAGTGTTCACAATCTCCCCGTTTCTCTTTACCAGTGGTTGATCCTTAAGTTTATAAATCTACTTTGTTGTCTGGCACTGAGAATATTTAGGTTACATGTAAAGAGCCACGTTCACCATGGAAACCAGTATTATTAATCCACTTCTAGAACTTTAACCCCAAATTGCCCCTTTTTTACATGAACCCCATAGTTTCTAAAACACACCATATATTTGGATGTATAGGAAAAAGCAGAGCAAACTACATTCAGGTTTCCTTGAAGTTGACCTGAGTGGGCCTGTCATGGGATAATTCAGAGGAAGTTGACACTAATTCAGTTTCCCCCTAAGTGCACCCACTGTCTAGTAAATGAATAAATGTAATCTGCTGCTCCCAGTTCAGAAGGCCTTAAGCCATTACACATTATTTGCTCCGGTGGAATTCCACATTAGCGCAATATAACCCAATTCAGTTCTGAGGATTGGTTCTGTATGAGAGCTTAAATTCTGCTATGTCTACCCCTAAATGGTTAAAACACCGCCGCCAAACAGTCAGTGGCTGGGGTTTTCGGTGACACCATGGATATAAAATGTGCTATGCTTCCAAAGGGGCTCATTATATCTTTGTACAAAAGTATGTCTAGAGCTCTGATTTATTTTTCTGTTGAATTGCCTTGAGCAAAATATATTTATTATGCATTTTTTTCTCCTGATAAACAGACTGCCGTTATGTAAGTGTTCTCAGAGAGATTGTAGAGCTTGGATTCACTAAGGGAAAAAGAAAAAAAAAAAGAAAGAAAACGAAAAAAAAATCACAGTTGTGCTCTTTAGTGTATGAGCCCAGCGCTGGAACAGGCTTTAGAAGACAGGACGTACTGTAGGGTTTCCAAAAGAATCATTCCTCAGCTGTTTCTTACTTCTTATCTTTTCTTCTATAGAAAAAAGTGTAGGTCTCCTGCTTGTTTTACAGCTGTCAGGGATTCAGGCTAATGTTAAAAGAAAGAAGAAAAAATAAAATTGTAGGTCAACAAGACTTGAGGGACCGCAAGGGGAGAACAAGGTGTTGGGATTGAAACTCTGCATGATTGACAGATTTTTTATGACTGCAACTCTAAATCTTAAAGAAAAAAAAAAAATCTTTATTTTGAGTTTCTAGCATGCACAGTCACTCACAGCTTTGAAATGATGTACTGGTAGTAGCTTTTTAAAACAAGCGGCCTTCGAGCTACAAATATTATTTTCGGTCTGGCTGGCTGTGGATGATAGGATTTGTACGTTTACTGATGTCATTTTATCTGTTGTTCCATTCAAGCAATATGTGGCTTCTGAAGGTTTTAATTAATACCTTAACTTGGATATGCTTATAAACACCATTCAAACTCAAATTGATACTACCCCCTGTTGTCTCTTTATTTTTTAAGATTCACAGCTTCACATCCACCTAAATCAGTGCCATTAACTAGAGGAATCATTATTAACCTGTATTGGTCCACTAAAAAAAAAAAGGTATTGTTACTTTAAAGTCAGTGAGCTTTGTTTCACAATTTCGGTTCATTTAAGGTTACTCGACACCTTCAAACTATCAACAAGGGAACAGACAGACTGTGGCTGCTCCTGCATCTGTAGATTACCTTCAACTCCTAATAAACTCAGCCAATCCTGAGAATCTTCAGCACTTACTGTTAACCCTTTCACTGCATTGTAGAAGACTTGTGGCCGCAGAATTCTTAATAGGCTTGTGCGTGGGAGGCTTTATATAAAAAGTGACTAACACAGCTCGAAATAATAATACCAACTCCGGCTATCTTTATTTATTCTGCTGGTCGTCGCGCCTCGTAATTATTAGCACAGGGGGGGCGGCTGTTGAAAGAACCATTTTCAATAGTCGCTTTGGCTTATAAACATTTTCTCCTGAAAGGTCAGGCCTCCTGAGAGGCTCAGAGAATAGTTCTGTCATCGCTAAAGATTTTATCCGTCTGAGCTAATATCTAACCCAAAGGTTTTTCAGCCCTCTGTTCGGCTGATAACACTGAGAATGTAAAAATGTTTAATCAATATATTCATATTGTCTGTGGATGGAGCTGCACAGTGTCATTATGTTTAATGGGATGGATCTTTTTCGGATGGGCTAGGTTCATTGTTATCTCAAGTGCTCCAGCAAGGTTGACCCTTTAAGTGCCAGAGAGAAGAGCGCTAAATGAATGCTAGAATCTTTAAGTTTATAAATCTACTTTGTTGTCTGGCACTGAGAATATTTAGGTTAGGTTTAAATTGCCCCTTAACAGGGTTAGCACCCAATCAGGTAGTCAATAAGTCTTTTTAAAATGACTCTGTCAGCCTAAACATTGCTCATACTGTGAATGTAGAGACTTGAAATATATGAAAAAATTATCTATACATTGTGTTAACAAAACTGCCAACAAAATGCATAAAATAAGAGAAATATATGGTTTAAATGTGTGTACGGTGTCTCCTGCTTATGACATCACCTCGTGGCGTGATATGCAAATTAAACATTTCCCACTGAAAAGAAGTTAATTTGCATACCAAGCTACAATTGTATGTTATAAACAGGACTTGTTTAAAATCTATATTTCTCTGATTTTAAGCCTTTGCTTTTTCGTGTTTTGTTCTCTACATTAACAGTATGAGCAAAGTTTTTAGTGGAGTAGAGTTTAATGACCGCCTTTTTTATTTTAAACCATTTCAACACAATTTGTAAAAAACAAACAAACAAACAAAAAACATTTTGAGAGCCATCTTCTATGTTATATTTGTGATAATTAATATTAGTAATCAGAATAGGAATAATTTGTAATAAACTGCACATACAAACTTTCTTTAGCAGCAGAAGTGTTTCATGTCACCAGTGCCAAGGACATGATGGACCCCCAGGATAACGTAACGCCTTACATGCTAAAAACATTGTTTTAATATATTACCTACATTTATATGTAAGCTAATGCTTTCACTAAACTTTTCAGATCTCAATGTTGCAGTGGTTTGGGATTTCATACATATTATAGAATTATTCTTTGACACAAGAGCTATGTACTAAAAGCAAATTACAGGTGAGCTGAGGTGAGATGACCACATCATCTCACTAACTTAACTATGCATTATGTAGAATCAATTGACCTCTCCTAGGAGGGAAAACTCACCAGATTTTGCCCTTATGAGAGTGTATAGTCGGGGAGATGGAATTTCATCTCACGTTTAGTGAATAGGTCCCAGAAGACGAGATCCATATTAGTACTAATATGGCCAAATATATGTGTGCTGGTTCCATGTATGGAGATCTATAGGTGGTAGCTACAAAATATGTTTAGCTAGACATAAAACTAAGAGGGCCTAAGGTAAAAGAAGGGCATTTATGTTATTAAAAAACCTGCATTGATGTTTAACTGGGCTAGTTTGGGCTTAATGAGTCAACACCAAAAGCAACCTAAGTTTGGTGATCCCTGTATACATACAAGAATCCCTGTGGACCACTGTGGACCAATAGCATACAAAATGCACATTTTGGCTCCAAATAAGAGCATAGAATGGTATATAGTTTTCTGATTGAAATACATTACCTATAATTGTCCCAGAATAAAATGGCAATGTGGGTACCCTGTGTGACTGGGACATGCACGTCCCTTTCTGTATTAAGACTGTATACTGACATGTCAATAGTTATATCAATAACTAAACAGTTAGCCCTTCAGACTGACTTCCTTATTATAAGCGTCAAACAGCTGTCGCTTCCACTTAGACAGCATCCTTCCTGCCTGGCCGGACTCTCTCTGTCATGCAAACAAACATTTGCTGACATTTCCTAACAATACAGTAGGTGGCACAGTCATTTTAACCCCACATCTGCTGGTTCAGGTTCAGCTTTGTAGCCCAAGATGTTGCTGCATGCACTGACGCCGAACAGATTAATGGATGCCAGTAATGAGGAAATAGGGATGAATAGGCTGGCAGAAATTAACCAACCCAAGAAGCATTCCCATGTCCTCGATTTCCTATGAGATGGGTAGGGAGGCAATCCCAGTAAAGCAACTGGCACAAAAAAAAAAGCATCATTGTATACAGGATAACTGAAATATGACGTCACTTTTTAAAATACAAATGAGAGCTGCAGGTTGCTGTACATTGCTTTACCTGTTTGCATGCCAGAGCATAGAGTGACCAGATTTCTTTTTTATTTTGGGACTTAGAATTAAAAAAATATATATATGCTTTGAAGTTTAATTATATATGCTTTAATGCTGCATTGTGCAACATTAAGACTACCGACGGTCTCCATTTTACTGATTACAGCCCAGAAATACACATTTTCTGTAAGCAATAGCGCAATACACTGCTCACACCAATCTCACGCCTTGACTGCCAGAGAGGTGAGTAATGCGTGGTTCACCTGCTTGCTCTGTAAACACTTTAATTTGCCGCAGTATAAAACATGTAATTATCCATCAGCTGCGCTCCTGTCTGAGACACGCACAGAGGTAACGTATTTTAATCCTGAATATATCTGCCGCTCACCGGCGTGTAAGGCCTGCGGCTCAGCTGTTCCTTTATGGCTTACCGGTGAAAGGGTTACTCAGATCTCTTTTGTCTTACTTTTTTTTTGTGTGTGTGTCTCTGACAAATCCCCATCCAGCAGATACCAGGGAGAAAATCTGGATGTCAATTGCTTTTTCGGAAACAATTCAGCAGTTCTGTCTAGACAGAGCTAAGTTAGAGAGAGCTGTCTGCCCCCTCCTCTCCCTATCTCCCTCTGCGTGCCTGTCTCACTGAGCCTCGTGTCTGCTAATTAAACTGGAACACTGCGCTGAAATGCCCTAACCGTTTCTTCCTTTGCAAATCTAGGTCATTTGACTGACATGTGTTTCTTCCTGGCACTCTTACCTCCTGGCGGGGAGGGATTGAGTAGGCCTTATTAGTCTTCAATAAGGGATATGACTGCTGGGTCTATTACATAACACGGTACTGCTGAGAAAAGGGACATCTCTGCTGAATTGGGTGGTAATGGGATCTTACCATCCCGTCTATTGTATGTAAATAACACATTACAGCTGTTAGGTTCCTAGCACCCTATAAAAATATCACATACCCCCTGTATCTTAACTAAAATTAAACCATTGCTTTTTTTCTGTTGTTAGTGGTGGGGGCAACTGCATCATCCAAACAGCATTTGGAGTGAGAATATACAGAGTTAGATATGCTTTTATACATTGTTATAGCACAATGCATATACTGAGAGAAAATGGGTTTTGACATTTATGTGTGTTTTGGCCTGTTTATGACATCACATTGCACCATCACATGCAAATGAGCTACTGCAATGCAGTATAATTCATTTGCATATGGAGCCACAAAATCAAGTCATAAAAAAGTGACAACACATACACATTTAATCCTAGACTTTAATTGAAAGTCTGCTAACACAATCTGTGCTTTATAATCTGCAGAGGAGCAATCAAGTATTTCCACAGGGGGAGTACAATATAAATGTACAAAAAGAGAAACGTCGTTCAGATCCATAACTGAACAGGCTTTATTTGGTTGAGGGAACAAGCTGACTAAATAAAGCACAAACTGAGCCGAATTTGTCCTTTATAATGCAATATATAAGTGTCTTGTTATGCGCTACATTCACACTGTAAATGGTAATGAGGTGAGTCACTTTAAGTTAACTGATGCTTAATTTTGTTATCTCACAGCATTTTAAGTAGGTGACTAGCAGCACCTAAATGAGAAAACAAGGCAGTTCTTTGAATGCCAAATGATATCATGCTTGTATATATATATATATTATATTCCTCTGTGTGAGGAATAGAGCAGAGCCAGGCGATGTCAGTGCATTCAGTAAGAGTTCATTTACTCTTCATGTTGAATTTATTCCATGTACCATTGTTTTTTTACCTGTGTAATACAGTAATCTATACACCACAGCTGCAACAGAGAGACTGTACAGACAGAACATGGAGGAAGAGAGGCTGCACTCCCAAATCTAGGACACATGGAAGGTGTGTGCATTGTGCAGTAAGAGGCAGATGCTGAGTTCACATACTGTCAACTATCATTCAGGAGGCCATCTAAATAATTGCCTGTAACCCAGCTGTACAATTTCATCACAAGCCAAACTCTTGGAGCAGTTGGAAGATCAATGTAAATATTGCCATGTTAACTTCTGTTCTATTCCTGCACTTATTAAATAGAGCTATAGTTCAGGTTTGATAGATGTTATTATATATAGCCACCATAGGGGGTCATGTACTAAACAAGAGCAGTGGGAAAAAAAAGGTAGGTAAAACATGAGTAAGGAGCAATGTGCAACTATTTGTAACATTTTGCGCTTTTTTCCCCCCTGATTTGCGCCTCTTCCGTTAATTTTTGTTTAGCATTCATATTTCCGGTGGCGCTAACAAATTGCGATTATATTTGCACATGCTAAAGAGTTTTATAACTATTTTGTGAAAAAATAATTCTTATTTGCGTGTGAAAATTACTCCAGCTTTTAGCAAATGCTATGAAAAGAGGTAAAAAAAATATTCGCAATCTTGCCTGTTTTTATTTGCAATTTGCTCGTAATTAATATGTGAGTGTTAAATGTTTAGTACATTGCAAAATGAGCAAAGTGCAAAAAAGTCACGTGACCTGTTGGTGATGATGTGACCTTCCCCGATGAAAGTTGCGGGGAGTGCAGAAGGTGGCTGGGGACAGAGTGCAGTAAGAAGGTGAGTAATGGGGGAAACTGTTGCATATTAATGACATACTAGTAGTGGAATATTAATGGGCATACTAGTAGTGGCATATTAATGGGCATACTAATTGTGGCATATTAATGGGCAAATTGCCTGTGGCATATTAATGGGCATAATAATCGTGGTATATTAATGGGCAAATTGCCTGTGGAATATTAATGGGCATACTAATCGTGGCATATTAATGGGCAAATTAGCTGTGGCTTATTAATAGCCATACTAATAGTGGCATATTAATGGGCAACTTAGCTGTGGCTTATTAATGGGCATATAAATAGTGGCATATTAATGGGCAAATTGGTTGTGGCATCTTAATGGGCAAATTAGCGGTGGCATTTTAATGGGCGTACTAACACTGGCATATTAATGGGCAAATTGCCTTTGGAATATTAATGGGCAGACTAACAGTGGCATATTAATGGCCAGACTAACAGTGGCATATTAATGGGTATACTAACAGTGGCATATTTTTGAGCAAACTGGCTGTGCTATATTTATGGGCAAATTGGCTGTGGTATATTAATGGGCAAGTAGCAGTATATTAATGGGCAATCTAACAGTGGGATATTAATGGACAATCTAACAGTGGCAAATGAATGGCAACCTTGCTGTGGGAATACATTGGCATGTCTGGTTGTAGAATGTCAAGTCTGGGGATGCATTAATAAGTCTGAGGTGCAGATTGACAGGTCGGAGGGGCAAATTGGAAAGTTTGGGGATGTCAAGTCTGTGGGGCAAATATGGGGGCAGAATGGAAAGTCTGAGGGGCAGATTGGCAACTAAAAGAAAATCAAAACAATAAATACATTTTTCACTTATAGGTTTTATTAAATATGGAAAGGTTTTCATGTGTATTATTATTTACTAGTAAAACTTTTTTCCCATAAGATCATCTTATATATACTGGGAGCCTCACAATACCTGTAGCCCAGGGGCCTACAAAGTCTAAATCCGGCACTGGTTATATGTTTAAGATGTGTTTACAGATATACCTGTTGTAGAACATTTCTGTCAACCTGGACACAGGATCCAGGATGTAAAGCTTTTGGTACTGATGGGATTGTTTTGCACACAGAGGGAGAGAAGATTATGGGAGGTCAAATAAATATGTATGTTTAAGGCCTTAATCAATTAATCTCCAGATATAACCTTACTAATTAATAATCTTTTTACAAGCCCTGGATTGCTGCAGTGGATTTATTTTAAACTACAAACATTTGACACCTTCATGGATCTGGCATGTGTCTAGTGATTTTATGGCCCCCTAACCAGCTCTGACTGATTTTATCTGTTGGATCTCTGTTGAACTGGCTGAGAACATTCTTTAATACCTTATGCTCTGTGCTCTGTGAGACAAGGAGGTCTTAGCCAATCAGGGAAGAACTCTCAACTCCCCTGATCGGCTGAGAGTTCAGAAGCATGTCCTGATTGACTAAGCCCCTCCTTCACACCAGTTAAGACAAAACAAAAACCACACTCTCTCTCCGACAGTGTGTGTATCTGTGTAAATGAGAGGCTGTGTGTATGTGTGAATGTGTAATGGAAAAAAAAGGGGTTAAAATCTCTGAAACTGGGTATCTAGCAAAAGAGGGGTTAAGTTCTCTTAAACTGCTAACAGAGGTGTCTGATAATGACTGTATATATATTATAAATATATTATTCAATCTGACAGCTACATGGTTCCCAAGACTTCCTACTAATTTATGAAATATAAAATGTCTCCATGAATGGCAGAAATAAAATGTGGTCACCCTACTAGGCCCTCCGAATAGCATCTCTCTGCCAACCTAGCCCCCCCCCCCCCCAACAGCCTCTTTCTGCCAACCTAGTGCCCCCCCCAAACAGCCTCTCTCTGTCCATTCGGCCCACCCAAACCGCCTCTCTCTGCCCCTTTTGGCACCCCAAACAATCTCTCTGTCCTTTTGGTCCCCAAACAGTCTTTCTCCCCAGCTTACCTGAGCTATCTTTGCCACATCGTACACTGTGCAAACAGCACCAACATGCAGGAAATGGCTGTAATGTAATTTCCTGCATGCTGGTCCTGACACAGCTGCAAGGAGAGTGTGCGAGATTGTGCGATTTGTTGCTATTCACTAAAAGGTGAGTTGAGGTGAGTAGCAGATGAGTTGCAGTGAGTAGCAGGTAAGTTAAAGTGAGAGTTAGGAGATGAGTTGAGATGAACATTTCCTCTCACCATTTTAGCTATACATTGTGGAGGAACACACCTGGTTAGTTCCCCCGCTAAATAAACTCACCAGGATTGCTATTATCAAGAACATTAAATTTTTTTCCATAGTGACTGCTCCACTTTTAAAACCCTGTTTTACAACTACTCTTTAGCCACAGTACTGTAATTGTAGGCATGTAATATAATGTTTCAGATGTTCACCTACAGTACAACCCAAGCATCGCTCTTTCTTTTAGACTGTAATCTGTAGAAGTGATAGATAAGCACACGCACCCGCCTGCTTTAGGTGGGACAGACCTGATGCACACTTCAGGGCTTTAGTAAGCAAAAGGAAAATGGAAGACTATATGCACTGTATTAATTACAGCCCTGCATCATCTTTTATTTCAAACAGTGAGTTTTTAAGGCCTCATTCATCCATTGTAGTTTGGAATTTTGTTATAGTCACATTGATGCCTGAAGAAGGGGCCTACCAACTTAGTTTTGAAAATCAAACCCTCAGTTAACCAATAAACGGTATCATTTGAACTCTACTTGTTTCCCGCTTTATTCTTGGGTATATTATTGCTTCAGTTTTAAATAATTATTTTGGTGCATGATGGATTTTCCCTCACAAAGCTATTTATTGGGTCAAAAACAATGTCTAGTTTATAAATCTGGATCAGACAAAGAATGAAGAGATACAGACAGGAAATGGTACACTGCAGAAGAGAAATAATGTTTTCAGACAGTTAGATAATAAAGATAAGAGACTTTAAAGTTTTTTTCTTGCCTAATATTAGGCTCAATAGCTCTAAGATTTGGCATTGTGGACTAGTTACTGCCCCCTGGTGTGTCTTACCAAGTACTACAGGTGATTACACACCTCTTACATCTCAACACATTGCAGTCTGTGGAGAAATAGGTATGTGTACTGTAATATGGCATTAAAGTGTATTAGTAAGAATGCATATTGTTATTGATTTTTAATAAATAACAATATTTCCCAATGTCTTCATCTGCCTGGATGTTTCAGCACCAGTGGGTGTAACTGACCTAAGATTTAACATGAAGTAGATAGTTTTTTTTATTAGACTTAGTCTACCTTTATTATTGTAATATTTTCACTGATTTGGAGAGAGTACTTATTGGGCTCCATTCAACAAGGTTACTTTAACTTATTATGAGAGATGAGTTTCAATATCGATAAATGTACCATTATGAATTTCGGTTAGAAAAACAAGAAATGCAAATGCTATTTATACTTCAATGGGCTTATCAGAGATATCCTCTATGGGAACAATTTAGGTGTACTTGTTGACAATAGACTGTGCACCTGTGCAGTAAATGCTGCAAAAGCATGGAACCTGTCAGAAGTACTGACACACACAGAATAATTATTCCCCAAATGTTTATTTATCCCATTCAGTCTCCTTGATCTCTTCTAAAGGGGAGTGTAAACACAGAAACTGCGCTACAAATTTCACCAGGAGTGTGTTGTTGTTTCTCCCTTTCTTGCTTAAAACTTTTACCGTTGCTTGCCTTAAATAAAACTGCCTACTGTATTACAGTTGCTCTAAAGGTTTGGTGCTCCAGTAGGCTGCTTTCCTGCTCTGCTCCTTCATTGCTGTAGATTGGTAACTTGTTTCTGACCCTGAGTTTACATGTTGACCTTGGATCTCACCTGTCTAGCTTTTGATGTTCACCTTGGTATGGTTGCCGACCTTGTGGTTTCCCAGCACGTGCATGTCTCTCATTGTTGCTGCTCTTCTAGCTGCTCTGACATATGACTGTGATCTGTTTCTTTTCACCTACATGACAATGGTATAGTCAATGTTCCCTTAAAACCCCAATAAGGATGGACACCAATGTTGGAAAAAAATATATGGCCACAGCTTTTAATAAAATATAACAGTAAATTGTCAGTGACTCCCCCAAAAGATAATAATAATAAATTCTATAGAGAAAAAGCTTGCAAATTAACAAATCACATTACAACATTACAAAAATAACATTTAAATAACATTAATACCAAGGAGAGGCATACCAAGATGCTCCTCCCACCACATAACCAACCACTTATTAACACACTAGAACACTTCCTAATCTAACTCCCCTTGCAAGCTCCGCCAGCCGTGACTAAACCTCAAAAAACAGGGAGGGTTGGAGGGAAGTGAATGTTTATATTAAAATGTGTGTTCACTAAGATGGCTGCAGCCTATTTATACTACCCATACCCCATCCCCACTAACACTGTATCCCAATCCCACTGTCCCACAACATTAAACCTATTCCTAACCCTGTCAAGGCCTCATCTAGCTATGCTCTGCTGCCCCTGGAGGTTCCATGACAATGGTATAGTCAATATCAAGGCTAATTTTCACCAATGTTGGAAAAAATATATGGCCACAGCTTTTAATAAAATATAACAATAGATTGTCATTGATTAATATTACAAGACCCCGCCCTTAAACACACATACATGGCAATGACATCCCCAAAAGATAATAATAATAAATTCTTTAGAGAAAAAGCTTGCAAATTAACACATTACATTAAAACTATAAATAACAATACATAACATTTACCAACATTCAAATAACATTAATACCAAGGAGAGGCATACCGAGATGCTCCTCCCACCACAGTTTGAGCTACCAATTTGCTCAAAACCACAAGCCACATAACCAACTACTTATTAACACACCAGAAAACTTCCTAATCTAACTCCACTTGCAAGCTCTGCCCCAGGCCATCCATTGATTCCTCACACAGGATGACCCCCGCCACCCCTCAGAGAGGCAGCTCGCTCGAGCCCCACTTGAAAACCAAGGTTCAATAAATCCAGTCCTACCTCCGTAAGATGAACTCCGTCCTGCCTGTAGAACCCAGGAAGACCCTTCTCCAACTCTTAGTGACGCACAACCAAACCCCGCTTATATCTGATAAAACTCAACATAGGCTTATTTACCCCTACTCTTACCCAACGCCACCTAGTCCCTAGTGTAACTCCAACTCTGGCGGGGAACTATCTCAGTCCAAACAATCTTAATATCCGGTTTCTGCCACCTGTAGAGATACAATGTCCCTCTGCATTTGCCTTATCATTTCCCTCTGAGGCATCAAACCCAAATCATTACCCACGGCATGGATCAACACTATATCAGTGATTTTGCCCTGCGTAATACGGTTATAAATTTCAAACCTCACATCACTCCACCCATAACCTCTAAAGACGAACCAATTGACCGACAGGTCTACCGGTCACCCGAAGTCCAGATCTCCTCTTCACCCAAAAGATGTATGCGTGCCCATCAATCCAGGCTACGAGACCTGTAATAGAAACGCAACATATCAACACCCTTTCTTACACAAACATCCCCTCAGCCTCAAATATGTTCGAAAGCATCTCCCATCTCCCAATCTTTTTTTGACGGTCATCATTAAACACGAACTCAGTGGCAGCCCCTTTCGAAAGGAATGGGTACCAAAGAGGGAAGGATCACACCCCGCACCCTGCAAACCTTTCTTAGAAACCTGATTAAACTTGAAATGGGAGAGCGAGCTTCCATCCTCATGCACCAACAAAGACCCTAATGGTCCTGAACCCCGGTCTTATTGATAGCAAAAGAGCGACCCAACATACCAACATCCCATAAACATCTGTTTTGGATCTCCGCAACCTTAGTACCACCTTATTAGAGCCCAACCAGGTATCCACCAACAGAATCAGGTGATGTATCAGCCAATACTTCCCCGCCTCTTTCTTTGTTAATGTAAAGGTTTAGCCAAGGCAACATCGCACTTAGCTGCACCGGTGTTACCCCCAGCGGGAACCGATGTTCCTGCTGCAGCTGTGGTTGACCCTGAATGTCCTGACTTGAAACATCTGGTGTTACTATGGCAACCCCCACATGTGTTGCATTCATGCTCGAACTTACACCCAGCCCCCCCCACTTGCAACTACCCTCGTTATATTGCCAGCAGAAACCCGGTTTACACGTGTCCGACGACCCCCCTGAAAGGGCGCTGACTTATGTGCAATAATTAACTGAAAACACAAGGGCAAATTAATTTGATCCCATTATATTCCTGGTTTTGCTGCCAATTTCTTCCTGAACTGCTCATCGTACTGCCACCATGTCAAACCAACGTAGGTACTATAAGCCTCCCAAATACCCTCCAAATAGCAGAAAAGGGAAGAACATAGCTCAGGAGACTCTTCACCAATGATAGTGGCTAAAATACAAAAGGACCTCAACCAATTGCCAAATGTAACTTTCTAAACCTAGGTTTTTTCTCTTCTTCCTCCTTTTTGGAGTCATTTTTGTCATCATCCTTTAACTCAATAGACTCCTCCAGAGGAAGCAGAGAAAAAAGTTCCACAAATTTCACTCTACCTATTTTTTCTTTGACCTCAGGTTTCAGATGTACACCCAAAAGGTCAACAAAAGATATATAACGCCAACCTAGCAAGTTCAGAAATAGTACCCACCTGTACCCCCAGCTCAGTTGAAAAACTAGACCTCTCTCGTGGGCCTGACAAGCGCCCCCAAGACTGGGGCCTACTACCTTGCCCAGGTGGGGGACAATTGCTATCCACAGCCCCCTACTTCCCCCCGGCAGAAACTAAATCTGGAGACCTGTCACTTGACCAACCCGAGTAAGAAGGCCCCATCCTGGCTGTTACCTGCTCCCTGGGACTTCCGGATTCTGAAGCCGGTTAAATAACAGCACCTCTGTGGGTCCCAGGGCCTGCAGTGTCATCCGCCCTCAGCTCCATCGGCTCACGTGGCCTCCGATCACAAAGCTGTCCACTTCTGCCGTCCCTGCAGCCTCCTTCACGCCGAACCAGTCTCTCCACACTTCCGAGCACCCTTTCCTCCACTACGGGCCTCAGGGCTGGGCGTCCTTTGTCTTCACCCAGACGACTCCCTGCTGGGACTCAAATGCTGCCTCGTCTCTTCCCTCTCCGCCGCAGGAAGCGATAATTCGGGCCCCAGCTGTGTCCTCAGCCAGTCCGCCCCTTTCGTCCTTGCAGCAACCTGGACGCCATACAAGAGTCCCTCCAGCTCCACATCCATCGTGCTAGTTGCCAGGCGAAGATCCAGTAGCAGCACAGAACCTGTAACTAAAAAAACTGCTAAGATCAAGGTGAATTTTTATATTAAAATGGCTCTTCACTAAGATGGCTGAAGCCTATTTATACTACCCACTGCTGCCCCCAGTGGCTCCATCAAAACCCCCTTTTCCCTAGTATCCATGGAACTGCCTGTCTACAGAGACATATTGCAAGAAAGTTCCTCCATGCATGAAGCTCCAACTCATCCTGACAATTTGTTATCACTATTCTCCCTCCTTCTTTTGGAAGTTCAGAGGTACATGTAGCAATCTGCAGCATTTAAAATCTCCCCCACAATCATCTGGTAACATTAAGATGAAATTTTCAGCTCACCTGCAACTCACCTTCTAGTGAATAGACTCTTTAGAGATAATTCAGAGCAGAAACGGCAGTGGGAGAATATGAATACAGGTTAGGAAGAACATATGCATTATAGGATCTTATATAAATAGTGCTGACTGCTTGCCTAATATAACAGTACATGACATGTCATACATAGGCAGTGCTGCAAATGTGCATACATTCCTGTGTACATACATGTGTGAATCCTTCAAGCTTGAGAAGACTTTAGAAATTAGCCCCTTTTCATGAGACAGAATTGTCCCAGGAGTACAGCAATATGCAGAATCTCCATTAACATCACTATTTGACATATATCTTCTGTTATTCCAGATTCAATGAATGTTAGTTTCAAAAGAAAAAATCTTTTACTGTTACTTTCACAAAAAACCCTGTTTTTTTCGTGCGTCAAATGAAGTTATTTTATTTGTCATAGATGCTATCTTTTCACGTATTGTCTCATGCATGCGGATGGTGCTGTGTTTTGCACAAAAGAGTGGTGTATGGAGAAGGGCAGTAACCTCTCCCAGTGTTCATGGATGACTCTAAAGAACATTTTCAAGGCTCTGTAAATCGTTTTACAAAAGGTACATTACAAAAAAAAACCACAAATGCAAAAACCTCAAATATATTGTACCATAATTTCACATCTATAAAAACACCTGCTTTTATTCAGTGTGTTGATATTTTCAACATTTGGCCTTGTGTTTAGCCAGAGAAGTTATGAATTATATTTTGCTATCTCCATTGGGACTCCAGTCCTGAATAGGTTCTGAAGTAGGCATTACCAAGCAGAGATATCAAAATGGTAGGCCTGGTTTGTGCAAAATGGTGTTCAATAGTACTGAGGTGTTTTCATCAGATCTGGATTTTCACATGCAGGTAAAATCTTAGTGTGACCACTGGGGAAACACAGAAGAGAATGGGCGGCTGGTCCTTCTGTCTGCACTCTGCACCCGTCCCAGTGAAGGACCATGTGTCTGTCATTATTGTCACCTTAGGTGTAATGGTTACTGTGATGCACCTTACTGCATGGATGGATGGTATTTGTAAGTAAAAGTGAGAGCAGAGCATTGTCAGATATTTAAAAAAATATCACTTGATTATATTTACACTGTAATTGTGGGCTACACATCCTGTCAACATGAGGGAGTGCAATATACACCAATGTTGAAGGGCCAAAGTTAGCAATTATACCAGGGGTATATGCAGTGGTGTATCTTGGTTTTGTGCTGCTCTAGGCAGACAAAATTTGGGCACCTCTACCCACATTGCACACCCAGGGCATGCCCCATCACCCACATTGCACACCCAGGACATGACCCATAGCCCACGTTGCCCACCCAGGACAGGACCGATAGCCCACGTTGCACACCCAGGAGATGACCCATCACCCCATTACATTCCCCATCAGCCACATGTGCGCACATTACATGTCCCATCACCCCATTACATGACCCCCTCACCCCATTACATACACATTATATGCCCCTATAACCCCCACTGTCAGAAGATACTGGCAAGAGAACATGTGTGTGTCTGTGGATATATTAATTATTAATTAAGGAGGACCGACACACACAGCGCAAACTCCTGGCGTTTATGATTTCACTATTATGTGCTATACCTGTGTGCACTTTGTCTATAGGTAAACCTCACTGTGGTTTGTTTGATAAAAGTATAAAGCAGTTGGTCTGTATTCTGAAAGTTGCGTTATATTCAGGATGTTTTGTCATTAATAAAAACATTTATAAAATGTTTTGTCTTATAAGGTAATATGTAGACATCAGTCTATTATCTCCAGATGTTATTCTTCCCATTAACAACTTGTACCAAATATTAATTAAATAATACAGCATAATGATCAGCAAACCAGTTGTCCTTGTCGGAAGCAGTGTAATTATTTGCAACACTGGCAGAAATTGTTTTTCGTGACTTTCTTTATGTGAAGTACCAGGCTCCGATTGCACATTCCACTGATGTCCTTCTGTTTTTTATCTCTGGAATGTATATGATAATGCATAAATTCCATTGTGTCAGAAATATGAGCGCAATGTATAAAAACCCCCCACATGCAATGAGAGTTATTATGTGAACTTTCGCACTTCTGGGTGCTGGCCCATATTTAAAGATTCAGGTGTTTTTCAGGGCCTGTAAAGTGTCACATCAAAGTGTCATCATGTAAGCCACAATCACAATTACATGTAAGAAATGCCTTTTAATCATGCCCTTTTTTTGTTCCGAAAACTCTTACATCTTCTCACTTAACTGAAGTATCTCTATACCTTGCAGCAGCAGATATATAGATCATTGAGGGCCATGCAAGAAGGAGCTTACAGTACGGAGACAAAGAAAAGTCCATGGGGGTTAAGTATAAACATTCGTGCACACAAAATATCAGGATGTTAAAAAAAAAGGGCAAAATCTGGATATGTGGCCTTTTTTATAACTCCTTACACATCGAGTCCGAGAATGGAACCATGCCAAAAATTGGTGAAAAAGTGGTTATCCATGCTTTGGCAAGCAGGAAATTCAGAACCTCACACATAGAGCAAACGCCCCCGGGCAGGAATTTGCGTGATAGATTGACTCAAGTGGCAGTGCCAACGGGAAAGTGAATTCAGCATCCAGAAGATTAACGGGATACCAATACTTTTACAATCTAGTGATATAATAGAAGATTCTGTCCCAATGAGCCCCTAATGGTAAATTTGGTGTGATTTTATCATTATTTCACATCTAGGTTATGTGAAATTTAATAAGGGGTTAATGTCTCGGCTGGTAGCCATAGTTAGCAAATTATCACAGTAGCATGTCCAAGTTTGGATCTCCAATAAAATAAGTTATTTTTTCATCCCCACACTGTTGTTGGCAAGTGATTGGGATAGCCTGTGTATCCAGCCTACTTTCACCCTACTATTCATAGAAAATCTGTGTCTCATAAATCTCTCAGGTATAACGAAGTTACTTGTGACTAACGGCGGTTATAATGCCTTGCGGATTTTTCTATGGGTTGTTGAGTTTGTGTTGTGATAGCCATTTCTTATTTACAATAAATAGGACCTAGTGGATTCTCTCTTTGTTGGGTGGATAGGTCACTCCACATTCTGTTTTTCTGAAGTATATACTTTCACCCTACACTGAGTCTTATCTAGTAACTGGGTGAATTGAGCAATAATCAGGGTTCCTTGGTTATATACTTGATTAAAATCTAGAGGACCACTGGCTTCATTACAAGTAATAGAGGAGGCCTTTTCCTATGTGAGTTGTTCTTTACTAAACAGATGGGATAAGGGACGCACACTCAGGGCACAACGGGCTGGCTGCTGTTATTTCTGCAGTGCTGTCTGCAGTACACTGAGTCAGTGCTGTCTGCAGGATACTGAGTCTTGTCTAGTGACTGGGTGAATTAAGCTATAATCATGGTTCCTGGCTGGCAGAGATCCTGAGTGTTGTCCCGGGGCTAGAGGAAGCACAGTTTTGGGGGAGCAACTCAGTCTGGAGTACGGGTATCTGTCATATTAAACATTTTCCTTGAACAGTTTATTCATAAGGAAACTGTTTTTTAAAAAAAATCTGGTATAGCATGTATCTTATAATTTTTCTAGATCACATAGCAGATCAAGAATGGAAACCAAAGTAATGATGTCTTATATTAAATGTTAAAATAACATAGGTTTCATGTATAAATCTAATCAAATGACCATTTTTTTGTAATCAAAAATCAACAAAAGATATGTAATAACCAAGGTAAATAATGGGCTTCAGCTTGAGTGGATTAGGCTATGAAATACAAATAGCACACAGTGATAGAATTCCCTTCACACACACATAATTAGCTTAAGGGCTTGTCTATATCTAAGAGCTAAAACCAATGATTTGATTGATCGAGCCACCAAAAAAAGCTTTTCTTTTCTACCATCAAACACAGTCAGATGTTCAGTGTTTGCAAGAAACCAGTTACACGTGTTGGACGCTTGTCTTTCTATGAAAAAGTCAACTATTTCAACGAAAAAGGCTTGATTTTTTCTTACTGTATTCCTAGGTGCAAGCGATTGCATACGTGTGAAAATGTTTATGATCATATTAATATTTATTTTTCTTACTATATCCTCTGCTGTTTGCTATCCGGAGAATGACTCACAAGGGAACGTAAGCAGAAGGGTTTCTGTCTGGAACTACATATGTATTTATGAATTAAAAAATAAACATGCATTTCCTGGGACTTTCTAAGACCCTTACACCAAAGAACTCTAAATATATTACATATATTCCTCATACTAGATTTGGTATATTTCCTTTATAATTTTTTTTCAAAAATAACAAAAAATCTTTGCTTGCTTATACTTGTCTTATAAGTATAAGTTGGAAAGGTATAAGTTAAGGTTAAAGTTGGATTTAAAATGCTGCTAGTAAATAGTTTCATGGTTTTCATTCTCCTGTTAATTACAGGAATTTCCGTTAATGGGGGAAGATCTTGTCTTGTTTTAACATAACGTCTGTTTTCTATTTTTGTATTCTTGTATTTTTTCTTTTTCTGTTTTTGTCTTTGTGTTATATTCATAAAACCCCCCCACAAAATAAAGTAAATAAATGAAAAAAAAAATGCCGCTAGTAACTTTAGTTGGCCATGCTACTGTGTTGAGATAATTTGCTAAGTACGGTATTTTTTGTGCTTTTTTTCTTTAGTATACTCTTTATATTGCTATAACTAATATCAGCCTAAAAGGATGTAAATATATACCTATTTCAGTCTGTTTCTGACTTTCTACTGACAAGTCTGAAGCATTGCGACATTTTTTAAAATCAATCAGTTAAAAATAATATTATCAACAGAGTAATGTTATTTCCTGTAATAATATAAAGGTGTTGCGCAATATAATACTTATCTAAATGATTCTTCAGAATAATATCCAAAAAACACTCTCCATAGAGACATAAAAAACAGAAAGAAGCAAAAATTTAAAGCCATAGAAAAACCTATAAAACATTGGTGGGGTTGGCAATAAGATAAAAAATTTAGGTCAGACAGAGATGAAATGGATCTTTGAATTGGATACCCTGGCCCCTAGAGGGTTAAATGCAGATTTCGAATTATGTAATTTCCTTTAAAAACATTCTGCTATCATCTGGCTGTTAACTGTTAGTCTTACCCCTATGTAGATTTTTTCAAGCTGGGTGCTTGATTAGTAAAGAGTTATATATTTACTAAGATTGAACTGTTTTGTCCTCCTGTATTTATACTTTTTTCTCTCTGACAGATTTATTCTGGATATGCTAAACCTACATACACTATGGGCAGAGGTGGCTCTAGACTTTGTGAGGCCTTAGGCGAAAGTCGAACATGAGGCCCTCACGGACACACATTGTTAAATAAAATATATGCAAGTGATAATAAAAATGAACTGTAGAAATAGCATATTTCAAGATCAGACTCAAATCCCAGCTTCTAGAAATGAACAGCTCCTAGAATTTTATTTGTCTCATAGTTATTCTACAAACATCTATAAACATTTGGTATAGATAAAATTGTGTGCGGCTGACTAACTCACATTGTTATTGCTGTGTCCTAAATGTGAACACTAACACATATCACACAGTCATTCATAGACACACTCAGTGAGCACACACTGACTCACAGACACACTCAGTCAGCACACAATCACACTCAGCCAGCACACACTCACAGATACACTCAGCCAGCACACACTGACTCACAGACACACTCAGAAAGCACACAATCACACACTAACAGAAACACTCAGCCAGAAGGAAAGGTGCTCAATGTTGAAAGTGGTCTCACAGACCACGTTGTGCTAGAGGATTGGCACTTTGTTCTTCCTCACAGCACCGGATGCACTGTGATTTAGCCATTCAATATGCCAGAATTCTGCCACTCAATATGCCAGGATTTAGCCATTTAATATGCCAGGATTTAGCCCCTTAATATGTCAGGATTTACCCCCTCAATATGCCAGGATTCAGCCCCTCAATATGCCAGGATTAAGCCATTCAATATGCCAGGATTTGGCCCCTTAATATGCCAGGATTTTGCCCCTCAATATGCCAGGATTTTGCCACTCTATGCCAGGATTGTGCCCCACAAAATGCCAGGATTTTGTCACTCAATATGCCAGGATTTAGCCATTTAATATGCCAGGATTTAGCCCCTTAATATGTCAGGATTTACCCCCTCAATATGCCAGGATTCAGCCCCTCAATATGCCAGGATTAAGCCATTCAATATGCCAGGATTTTGCCTATTAATATGCCAGGATTTTGCCCCTCAATATGCCAGGATTTTTCCACTCTATGCCAGGATTGTGCCCCACAATATGCCAGGATTTTACCACTCTATGCCAGGATCTTGCCCCTCAATTTGCCAGGATTTTGCCACTCTATGCCAGGATTTTGCCCCTTAATATGCCAGGATTTTGCCCCTCATTTTGCCAGAATTTTCCCCTTCACAATGCCAGAATTTTGCCTCTCAATATGCCAGGATTTTGCCACTGTATGCCAGGATATTGCCCCTCATAATGCCACTATTTTGCCCCTCACTATGCCAGGATTTTGCCCCTCACCTCATTATGCCAGGATTTTGCCCCACACCTCATTATGCCAGGATTTTGCCCCACACTGTGCCAATATTTAGCCACTCATTATGCCAGGCTTTGCTCGTTTGTGCCACCCTCCTCCCCCCTTCCCTAGTACTTACCTCCACGCTGCTCTCCATTGTTTCCTTCGTGCATTTTCTCTCCTGCACGGAGGAAGGAAGTTCCGGTCGCGTTTTTTTTTTTTAAACTTTATTGAAGCTGCGCGGGTTCAATAAAGTTTTTTAAAAAAAAAACGCGATCGGAGCTTCCTTCCTCCGTGCAGGAGAGAAGATGCACGGAGGAAACGTCCCAGGTTAGTGTAACAGGGAGCTTAACAGCAGCGTTAAGCTCCCTGTTACATCAAAGGCAATAAGGTGAGTTAGGCAGCCGCTAGGCCCCCCCCCCCCGTAACTCGCCTAATTAGAGAGCCGCCTCTGACTATGGGTTAATGAGTTGTCCTCTGTTGAAATGGGTTGTTTTTTAAATATGCATTTATATACCTTTATTTTATCTATGTAATTGTATATGTTTTAAAGTATCTATTTATGAAATATGCCTCTTCTATATATGGGTACTTGTTAGATAAGCCGATTTTTATTAGAGTCTATGGAATTGGGAACTTTTTATATTATGTTCCTCGTGTGAACACCCCTTTTACCTGGAGACCCTCCCACCAAAATGATGGACGCTCCGGTAACCGTGGAAACTGGGGGTGCAACCTACATAAATAGAGTCCCGAGATTTGGACTCTGAGAGACTCTGTTTACCCGCGGAATCAGGAAGCTCAGTGGAGACCTGCTTATCCCCACCATCTGTTTAAACACGTCAGCTGTTCCTTCAACTGGACTTCTATGACGGAGGAATCATTACTGCATTATATCTCTGTTCAAGTATGTTTTTAACCATTTGCTTTAAAAAAAAAAGCCTCAACCATAATTAAGAGGCTATTAAAATTTGTACATACTTCATCGTCTCCTCTACATATTTGACAACATCATCTCCGTTGCGGAAAGTGGAAAGGAGTCTCATAGACCTAAGGGGTCATAGGACTTATAGTCCATTTGTCTCTCACACCCAGAGCCGGTCACAGGGGGCTAATCTGATGTGAGGTAGGATCAAGTCTGAGGATCATCCAAAAACTGGAGCCAGTAGAACCATATTTTTCTGTATCTCTCTGGTATCTCTTCTGGAGGTGCCCGCTCCCCGCCTCCGTGAAGTGGGATCAATGATTTTGCGGCATTAAGTAAGTGTTTTATCTCAGATTTTTTTATATATATTAATATTGGTTGCTTGGATAATGTGATGTAGGGGGTAGGGTGCAGGTGCAAATCCGCGTGGGTAGACGGTAACCTTGATGAGGGTAGAGCGAATTTTGTCCCAATAGGGAGTTATGATTGGGCATTCCCATAAAATATGGAGTGTGGAACCCGGGGCCAACGCATATCACCAACACTCGTCGGGGCAATCTAAGAAGAACCTGTGGAGTATTGAGGGGGTCCTATATTTGATAATAATTTATTAATTATTAATCATTTAGGGCATCTATTTAGGGCATCTATTTAGGGCATCTATTAACAGAGATCTTATGGGTAGGAGAAAGAGATTTTTTTTTTCTTTCCCTTTGAGATCTGCTTAAGGAAACCTGAAGTGCTGACTCCCATTTTCCTACGTAATCCTGGTAGGGTTGGTGAAGATGTCTCCAAATTATGTCTGTGTCCTAAGATTTTGTTTTTGTGGTACAGTCTACTAGCTTAGCAGGTTGTGTTGGTGATAAAGAAATGATAACAATGGGTGTGGGGCACATACCAATCTGGGGAGTCATTAAACTGGTGACTTTACTACAATCAATCTTTTATGATTAAGAGGCTTGGTGGTCATATGAAAAATATTAAAGGGTCATGATAGAGACCACCTCCTTAAGAATGATCAATGGGCAGCACATAGTCACAGGACGTTCTGGATTAAGATCAGCTGCCACAGGTTCCAGCCCGTAGTGCTCCAGCTGCATTTGTATTGACACAGGAGAAGACGGGTTTGGAGAAAAATAATCTCTGCATTTAAATATGTATTTAAATTATATATTTTTGTATGTGCTGTTGATTTTTTTTGGGTCCAGTCACTTTTGCAGTGGTCAAATCTCTCTCTTTAAAACATGTTGGTGAGGAAGCTATAAGTAACACCAATCAATAAATATCATGACTATCTATCCTGATAAACAGTTAAAAAGATATGTAGTGTTACGCAGTTTTCCATGGAATACTGGTTAACTTACAACTGCATGGCTGTGTTTCAGAAAACTCTTGAATAACATATAATCTTAGTTTGTAGGTGAATTCTAGAGCCTATATACTAAGTCAAGCGTATCATTTAACTGTGTAAAGCTAAATATTGTGGTATATTTTTTGGCTGTAATTTTGATAATCTCAAAACCTCATTATACAATTAGAGCAAAATGTACTTTCTGTAGTTTGGGGGGAAAAAACAGACAATTTTCAGATGTTATAGGGCAAATTCCCTTTAATTTCTGATCTAGAAATGCAAATGTGCCAGTGTAATTAATGAGGTTCTACCATGTTATAAATTGATTTAGTTCCATTGCCAAAAAAGTGCACACTGTACTGTTCAGTGATGTACATAGATATTCAGTAGCTCACTAACCATACAAGGCGTAAAAAAAGCTTTAGGCTGCATTTGTATTGGCACAGAAGTTACTGGGTTTGGAGATATATAATCTATGCATTTAAATATGTATTTAAATATTTTTAGAATTGCTGGTAATTTTGTGGTTCAGTAACTTTTGCAATGGTCAAAACTCTTTTTCCCCCCCATCATGGAATAGTTCCGATGTGCATCTCAAGATGCGTTTATGAGAAAGTTCTACGTGTCAGCCTAACCCCTCTTTATAGAGACTAAACAGTTTTCTTCCTCTATGACAGAGAGAGGGTTATTTTTATGTTCATATAACATGAAATACAAATAGCACACAGAAAGTAAGTTATAACAGACAAACCTAATGAGCTAAAAGACTGGCCTATGCCTAAGAGACAAAACCAATGATTTGATTGACTGAGCCATCAAAATAAAGGTGTTATTTTCTACCATCAAACACTTTCTATTCGGATGTTCAATAGTTAATTGGATGTTTGTTTGTCTCTTTTTTGGAACTTTTTTCATTGAAAATGTTACATATTCTGTCTCGTATTCCTGAATGCCAGTGATTGCATGTGTGTGAAAATGTTTATGCCCATATAGTAATTTATATATCTTACAATGTGCTCTGTGGCTGTTTGCTATCCATAGAATGAGTGAGCGTATGAAATACACACAATTTTACAAAAAAAAGATCAGCAATATAAAGTCACTAGAAAACAACTCTGACAAGTGTCAACTTGTCAACAGTTTTTGTATCCAAAATTATCCTTGGTTTTCATTTTCCTTTGCAAACACCCAGCCACAATGAACATATTATGTGTAATGTAGAAAAGAGGAGGACAGCGCTACAGAGTAATGTTAATTGTAATAAAATAAATACAAATGTGTATAGATACACCATAAAAAACACACAATTTTGAGGGTATAAAAAGTATATAAATTTAATAAATATAAAAATAAAATAAATACACACAGAACCACCTGAACTCAGAGGTGGAAACACAGTATACAAATGAATTAAATTGTAATTTAGCAATAAGGATATGCTGTTAACAAATGCAGGTAAACACTACAAGGACAAAACTGAATAAAAACAATAGTAACAACAGGTAGATAATACACACCTTTTGAAGAAGAACCGTTTGAGACAATGCTGGACTCAGAGCAATGAATCCGGAGCGAAAAAATGTTTTACCATCTGCCAAAGATCCATAAGCAACTACAAGATCCCCCTGGACGTCCCATCATCTCAGGGGTGGGGTCTTTAACTTCTAATTTATCACTATATGTAGACCTCTTCCTTCAGGTCCTTGTCCCCACGATGCCTTCCTATTTAAAGGACGGTTTGGCCCTCATGAATGTACTAACCGACATAGAGTGGCAGCCTGGTATGCACATGGTAACAGCAGACATACAGGCATTATACACTACAATACAACATCAGGATGGCATTGAGAGGGTGATGAAGATGCTAAATCAGAGGGAATACCTAAGCATCGAACATAGACAATTCTTGAAAAAATGTATGTTGTTTATCCTTGAATCTAATTATTTTCTATTCGATGGTGATTTTTATTTGCAGACATGTGGCACTGCGATGGGGACCCGTTTCGTCCCCAGCTACGCCAACCTGTTCTTGGGTAGCTGGGAGGAGGAGGTTATTTTCGGACCCCATCGCAGTGCCAACCTTTTGCTGTACAAACGATACATAGACAATGTTTTTTTCTTGTGGAATGGTACTGTAGAGGCGTTGGACGTGTTCATGTGAGAACTCAACACAAACTCTTTTGGTTTGACTTTCTCCTATGAACACAGTCCAACTAGTATAAACTTTTTAGACCTAACGGTATCAACAGACGAAAGAGATAGTTTCGTCACCAAAACATACTTTAAAACAGTGGATAAAAAAAAAAAAAAAACTACCAAAATTCTAAGAGCTATCACGATAAGAGATGGCTTAATAACATAAATTAATAAACTAATTCGCATGAGAAAGAACTGCTCTAAACAGGAGGATTTTGAGCAGGAGGCAATGGAAATAAAGGACAGATTAATCACAAAGGGGTATAGTGAAAAATTGGTAGATGACACTCTGAACGATATTAGATCGAAGGATAGAACCTTATTTTTGGGTGGTAGTCAGAACCCTAAAAAGAACAACAAGAAGTTCAGAATTGCATCTCTTAATGGCTGCCCCATTATTGATAAATACAAGCCATGTCAAAACGACAACATCGATAACCCATTTCCAAATACCTTTGGTTCCAGTCTTATCACTACTTTTTCGGACAAGACTGGCAAGATAAAAGAAATCCTTAATCGACACTGGCACATCCTTAAGGGAGATCCTATCTTGGCCCCCATGTTGCCAGATAGAGGAAGGATTATCTGTAGACGTAATACTAATATTAAGAATATCCTAGCCCCGACAGACATATCAGATAAATTTAAAGAAAAATCTAAAAAGTCCAATTTTCTGTCTGGCATAAAAGGATGGTATAGATGTGGCACTTGTGACCACTGTGCAGTCTGTCCCAGAAAATCAAATTTCTTTATAGACAATGCCACAACTAAAAAGTATCCTATCAAGAGACATATATCTTGTAATACAAAGTTCGTCATCTACCTTTTGGAATGCCCATGTGGCCTCCAATATATAGGTAGGACCAGTAGAACTTTTAAAAAACGCCTTTCAGAACATAGGTATAATATCAGAAGAGGTTTTGAAAAACATATTTTGTCTAAACATTTTTTGGATGTACACCAGCGAAATGACAAAAAACTAAAGGCAATGGCAATTGAACATGTTATATTAGGTCCACGCAAGGGAGATAGACTCAAGACTCTCTGTAAAAGAGAGACTTTTTGGATCCTCACCTTAAATACTCTGGTTCCTAAGGGTCTTAACGACAATTTTGACCTCGTGCCATTCCTGGACTAGATTTATGTATCATTGTTTGTTAGTCTCTGTGCTATATGTATATATATGTCTGTATACTTCTATCCATTTTAAAGCATTTTTATGCACGTCGTCCATATATGTATATTTGGATGTCTTTCATGGAGTGTGGATGACTATTATTTGTGGAGTAGATCTATGTATACGTTTTTATAGAACATTGTTCTTGTATATACTGTGCATATAATCCCTCCATTTTTTCTCCGTGTCTATGTAGAAGATGGATTTTTTGTCTTTTTCCATGCCTTCTGAGACCCGTTACATACAGAATACTATATAATGCTATTGTCAATAAGTTGATATTGAATATGTTGGGGCGTGATTTCTTGGTACTTAGACAACGATACAATACTTAGACACAAATTCCAGTATTTTTGATTGTCTTATCTGTTTTTTTGTTAACATTTCTGCTTTTGTACTGTATTTTGGAATCTGTTTTTCTATTTTCAATATGTATCGCCGCTAGCGCCCTCTCTGTGCACCGATCAACACCACACTATGCCGGCTCTGTGTGGTCTCGATGCGTTGCTATGGAGATGACGTTGGCGTCGCAACGCTATGACGTCATTGCGCCACTGCGCGATTGCGTCATACTTCCGGGTCTCACCGCTGCTTGTAATCAGAAGCGGTCTATTTAAACAGTCAGAGATCAGTTTGAGACATGCTGGACGCCAAAGGCTGAAGAAGTTTTTTCGAAACGCGTCCCTTTTTTGGCGTCCTGTTCCCTCTGCGAAAAGACCTGGCCAGGCTTCTTTTTTCGCTCCGGATTCATTGCTCTGAGTCCAGCATTGTCTCAAACGGTTCTTCTTCAAAAGGTGTGTATTATCTACCTGTTGTTACTATTGTTTTTATTCAGTTTTGTCCTTGTAGTGTTTACCTGCATTTGTTACCAGCATATCCTTATTGCTAAATTACAATTTAATTCATTTGTATACTGTGTTTCCACCTCTGAGTTCAGGTGGTTCTGTGTGTATTTATTTTATTTTTATATTTATTAAATTTATATACTTTTTATACCCTCAAAATTGTGTGTTTTTTATGGTGTATCTATACACATTTGTATTTATTTTATTATAATTAACATTACTCTGTAGCGCTGTCCTCCTCTTTTCTACATCTCTCTGTCCCTTCGCAGTGCTAACCCACTGTGATTTTTTCTGGATTGGCGGCTACCTAAACCATTTCCCCATTAGTTCCAAACTAGTCAATCTCTTGACACAAGCCAGAAGGGCCCTTTACGGATATCATCTACCTCCGTTTCAATACCTACCAACGTACGGGTTTGTATGTTTTACTACTTTTTTATTTAGTTTACCCACAGGCGCTCGGTATTTATACTTCCGTCAGGTTGTATATCACTCTTTTTTCATATTATGTGTAATATTATTTTTCTGAACAGAAAATCTTCGAGCAGTGGGTACCAGGGTGAGGCACCAACATTTTCATGGTGGACATTTGTTGTGACAGACAACTTAATGATGTTCTGTGGACTTTCAAAGAACCTGCCACGAACACTGGTGTCTTTGTACAGTCATTTTGCTTATTACTGTGGGGGTATATTGATGAAGGACTGCTTTGATGGGTTGTGTGCCATGCCAATAACGAGATCAGGAAAAGGAACCACAGGTGAAGGAAATGTCTGTGGTAAAGACTTAACTGTAAGATAATTAAATGCAAACTGTCATCTGTTTATACTACTTTCTTGCCATTTCAAAAATGATTTTAAAGACCTGAACACTGTAACTTAGCAAATATACTGATCCAACATTACAATGATGTCCCCTCCAATGGAGCCTCGTTAAAGCAGCTGTTTGATAGTAACACTTTTCAACATTCTTTCATGCAAAAAGGTCCAACGGGAATTAATTAAAAAAAAAGTTGTATTATTTTAAATTTGATCATTTACTTGCAAAGAAAATTTTAACTTTGTCTATGAACGTAATTGCATACTTTTTCAAACTCCCAGAGGAGGTCTTTTCCGCTGCCATCTTTGAAATGTCCTCATGTTTCAGACACTTTAACCGCATCCTCCACCACGTCCTCCACAGCTGGTTTGTGAATAAGAAACCGACCGATACTGGCAGATACAAAAAGTAGAAAAATGTGTCAAGGAAAGGACAGAGCAGGAGGGAAAACTTGAAATAGTTGACTTTACAATACAGTTGAAGAGTTTTAGAGTTTAAGTAGTTTAAGTACAAATTCATGTGTAATCCTTAAGTGTGGAGAATGGTGCTCTTGATACTAACAATGAGGAAACTTAACTGGAATCATGTTGTACCACAAGAGACAAAATAGTGGCAGTTCTCCACACCTTTCCTTTAGGGAAAATGCTTTTACGATAAGGAGCAATCACACTGCAGTCATGTTCTAAAAGTACACTTTTGTTGAAATAAACTTTAAAAGGCAAACATAAATTCAACTATTACACATGAACATTACTGTTCCTCAGTAATATTGTCTGATATATTAATGATCATAATCATTGTGTAATATTATAAAAACAACTAATATTTATATAGCACCTTTCTCAGAATTAACCAAATCAGCAGCTAAATAATAGATGCCATTATTACCCAATTGATGGTACTCTTTTATCGACCTCAGAAGGATGAAGGGCTGAGTTGACCCAGCTGGGATTTGATGTTTGAACTGGCTCTGTAATCGTTGCATTTACCAACAGAGCTATCTCACAGGCATTTACCAACAGAGCTATCTTCCCGGACTTTGATACAAAAATGGGCCTTTCAGCTCTGAACAAATTGATAGATTTCTCTGTTTGAGTAACATCTTTTGTGCTATGATGTGTTGACTTCATATTGTGATGTGAAGTAAAGCTGTGAAAAGATACTATTGCAATTTTAATCAAAGTACAAAAAATAGGATTAATCTGAGGTAATATGGAAAAATCGATAAAGGGAGCTACATAAAATGGTGCTATCTATCAAACATCAGAAACCACCACTTGAATTATGGTAGGCATTTGGTTATAATATAACATCGCTCTTTCCCTGTCAATTTTCCTCAGACTGAGTCTCGGTAACATCGAAGAGGCATACTCCGAAGACTATTTGAAGAAATTGATATTAACCTGTGCAGACTGAGAGACAGGGCAAGTCTCCTGGGTGCAATCAGACATCTTCCTATTATAGTGGTCATTGACAGTAATAGGCCTTCAGGCCAATCCTCCAGGGCTGAATTAAACATCTCTACATGCATTGGGACACTGACAGAGCCGAGCAGAATCTTCTCCACTGTGTACAAACACAATCAGAAACTGCAAGGGCAGCGGAGAGCAGACTTTCCCAAGGGAAATGAGCAAGCAAAACAGATTTGCTCATCCTTGTCAGAAAGTCGTTTTTTAATGCTTCATTAACCCCTTCTCTGCTTTACCAAATGGTGCAACATAACAAATCAGATTATTTAAAGTAGGCTTTTCTGCTCCATAAGTCTTTGAAATGCATTGCAGTAGTAAAAAGAGCCTTGAATGTTCTCTCCTCCTAGCTTCTCTAGAGATCACTATATAATCACAGGCATTATCAAGCACTCACTAAAAATGTTACAGTCACCAACTGCACAAGGGTTAATATTGGTTATTAACGCGAAACCACTTATGAGGCGTACTATTTTTGTAAATGACTTCTTTTTAGTGATTTTCAGAGCAAATGTCTGTCTGTTTACTAAGGCTTTCACTGTAATATCCAGTGACCCTCAAAGAGTTAAGACGGCAAAGGATAGCATGTTCTGGTCCTGAGGTTCTCATTTTTCACATACGAGACACATAGTTCACAAACATAATCTGTTTTTATGTATGATATTTTGGATATCTCTATTAGCTGGATACCACAGCAGTCTGCATAATGAGAGATTCAGGTCACAATGACCTTTGGAGAGTTCCAAGAATTAGTGATAGAGCGGTTTCTGGATGTTGGCCAAAGAAGCTGATTTTTCTATATTGCTGTCAGACCCTAGTACAAGAAGCTTGCAGTCTTTGAAGAACATGGAGAATATGAAGTCCATGTGTAACAATTTTCTTTCAGAACTTTCTAATTGCATTTATTGTGGGAAGCAGTGTTCACTCGATATGTTACACCAAGCATGGTATGGCTGAGTTTATAGCATTCGTCAATAAATCGTATCTCTGCAATTTCCATTAGATGTTGGCCTATAATCAAACCATTTGATTCCCCAGAGCTGTCCTTCCCATTAAACATCTGTGTAATTATACACGCCTGGGTTGTCGTGCACCTGATTATCAGTAGCCACTCTGGTAAAGTAGAATTGCTCCTCCTCTTGTGTGGATCAATGGCTGTAATGTTGGGCTCTGAATTCTAGATGAACACAACAAGGCTTTGGCTTTTTCAGTGATGCATTCAAATTAAAGGGTGATAAAGGTAAACATGAACATATCACTGGACATATTATAAAATATCGCCAGAGCCAATAAGGCATGGTATTCAGGCCAATAACACTTATAGTAGGGCTGATCTTTAAAAAACGATATCACAATTAGTGCATCGCAGCCACTAAGATCTAAAATGGAAGCGTTGGCAAAGTAGACTGGAGGCAATATCCACTTTGCATATGAGACATCTTTATTCCTCCTCCTTTTTTACAGGATCTACCCAGCAATCCTTTCCTGACTGAGCCCGAGCTTTAGTGACGAACATATACTGGAGGAATCAGGTCACATGAGCGTACCATGAAGGCTCTTGGGATGAGCCACACTTTTTGTGACCAGTGACTATTTGTGAAACATTGGTGAATAGAATCCCTGTCTTAACATCATACACCTTTTCTTTCATTCCAAGGTTTAAACTAGTCTCTAAAACTTGTTAAAGTGTTACACAGAAATGATGTTCATAGGGAGATACTATACCAAACTCGGTGTTGCACACATCAAAGGATTAAATATCTTATAAGAAGTGCCTTAACAATGTGCATTTCATAGCTACAAGAACAGTAAAAGGTGGATAATGTTCTTTTAAAAACTAAAATATGATTAATTATCAGCATGGTTGGTACCATCTGGAGTAGTTCGCCTATATTTATTCTTTAACTCTGGTGTAATCCGGTACACCTTTTCTATTTCGTCCCCCAGCCCAACTCCAAAAGAATAGTCAAAACTGGCCCAGTTTAATTCACCCGTTGCCATGTTTTCTAAACAAGCCTATGATGTTGGCCTTGGGGTTGTTTTTATAGCTGGGGTGGCAAGGTCACACAGCATATCCAGTTGGCTCACAGTAGATAGGTAGAGAATGTTGGTTCATCTCATTCATATCACATTGAAATAATACACAGTAGAGGTCTGCAAAGGCATGTTTATAGAAGGATGAACTTTCCTCATACTGTCATAAAGCACACAACTCCACGGATGGCTATGAATCTACTCTTCTCCCACTCTCTGTTTTGATTAAGGGAAGTGTACAGGAAAGAGCCTGGCTGGAATGACACAGTATTGTTATTGTAGCTGCAGACAGAAAAGCATATTAAAATGTTACTTTCTTAGGGAAACTCCTGAGAATTCAACCAATGTGAGTATGTGAAATATTGTTCTTGGACGAGGGATGTTTATATTCCCTCTTTCACATACTTGAGTTCTCTTTGCATTTGCCTTGTCATTGGCACAGTGGGAATATTAACTTAATTCTATCGGCCTTACATATGCCATTCAGAATATAAATATTACTACTTTGGCTGACCCCATCATACAATGATCACTGTGTTTTTACATTCCATATTTTAATTTTACTTTCCCTTAATTTTCTTAAAACATGTTTTATTAACTTGTTGACTGCCTGTCTGAACAGATTTGCACTTTTGTGTAGAGATTCTATTTTCCGAGATTCCATTTCCAGAGATTCTGTTTCCCAGGATTCCATGTTCTGTGATTTTATTTGCTGAGATTCCATTTGCCAAGATTCTAATTTCTGAAATTCCATTTGGCTGTACAAAATCTATTCTTTCTGCAAAGTCTGCATTTTGTTTGAACTCCATATGCTCTGTTCCTATTCATAAAGGCTATATTAAAGGGATTGTCTAGTGTCCAAAATGCATTTTCCAAAAATTAATGCATATTAATGTGCTTTCAAAGTACTTTAAAATTCATGTTTTACATTGTTGAAAATAAAACATACTTAATTGTGAAATGACAGCAGTTTGCACGAAACCAGGACTGCCCATACTAGCCGAGTAAAAGTAATTTCCTTTTTTGCAGCAGGGATCAATGAGAATAATGGAATGGCATATCCTGTCTCTCTAGTGATGTCATCACTGGGGAGGGCTTGAGTGAAATCTTAAAAATGTGATTTATGCAGAATGCCTGCATCAAATATCGCTGGAAAAAAAAGCCTGTGCACAGTACAAGCAGTAATCTTCATCTTGCACCAAAGTGAGTTTGGGAACTACACTATCCCTTATATGACGTATAATATGAATTATATCACTATAACCATTTTTATTCTCATACAATTTGCTCCAAAAGTTCAATCAAAAGAATTATATTTGCGTATATAAGAGACATATATTATTATTATTACCTTCACTGCACTAGTTTTATTACCTGCAGAGCACTAGGTAATATCACTATGCCAAAGAAGAGGCATATTATATATGGATATGCCTAGTGCGCCATTGGCCAAGCTACTTTTTCTCTAAGATTTGAGATGTTATGTCTTTTATTGTCCAGTTAATGTTTTGCTATATAAATGACATTTGCATCTACACACATAAAAAATATACATATTAGCTATGCACATATGTGACTATAAATTACTTACTTTATACACTGTTGGTACATTTTGAATGTATTAATAAAGACAAAAATACAAAAAATAAAAATAATTATTATTAATGTCCCGGTGTCACTCCAAAAAGCCACTATTGTCATGATAAACCATATACGTCTATCAAAATATAATATTTTATGTTGCAAACTTTGGCAGGGGTGGTTTTATAAACTGGACCCATCTTTTTTTTCTTTTTATTAGCCTCTTAAATAGACATCTGCCTTTTTATTTAAAAGCTTGATTTAAGCACAGACCATGAAACCACAGAACTCAAAATGTCTGCCACCAGACATAAACACCACCAATTCTGTTTCAGACATAAATATTTGACAAAAGGCAATTATTTATTACATACTGCAGCAGGAACACTCAGGAACATGCGTCTGTACCTTACTTTCCAAACAACTTCTTATGTTTCTAGATTATAAGTTTGCCATGGACATCCTTCTTTTTTATTACTTTACATGAATCAATTATGTTGTTAGGAGAGGAGTCTAAGGCTTGCAGATCAGATAAGAGACTCTTTTTCAGCCATGCCCCTCAACTAGGACATTTGGAAAAATGTAGACGATCCTTTGCACCATTTTATGAAATACCTTCTCTAGCCAAGAACTATTGACAAAAAAAAAACACATTCATCCCAGGTAAAACTATGATTTAATAACTTAAAGGCACAGTCTAGTCCCCAAACTCACTTTGGTGCAAGATGAAGATTACAGCTTGTATAGTGCACAGGCTTTTTTCCAGTGTGATTTTTATATTTGACTCAAGCTCTCCCCAGTGATTACTATGCATGTTTACTGCAGGTGCAGCAGCACTGATTATATAGACACTGAGGATATAAAGTTTTGTTTAATCTAGTCATTTCATGTGCTCCTCGAATTGAATACATTGTGTGGACTGTGATAAACTTGCTCTTGTACACAGTAGGATCATCGATTTACAGTGCAACACATTGTCTGATGACCTCACTAAAGAGACAGGATATTCCATTCATTTGAATGAAATCATTCTCATTGTTTCCTGCAGCAAAAAAAAAAAGAAACGACTTTTACTCTTTCTTACAAACTACTGTCATTTCATAATTTCATCTAGCTGTAAGTATTTTATATTTTAAGCAATGCAAAGGGTAAAATATGCATTTTAAAGTACTTTGGAAGCACATTAATATGCATTAATATTTGGAAGATGCATATTGGGCACTAGACAGTCCCTTTAATACAGGATTTAGACATTGTTTTTTTTCTTTCAAACATAGCTGACCATGCTGATAATGGTTAACCATAAAATAGATAATGACCTAGATTCAATGTGTGCCGTTAAGTTAAAATGTGTGTTAAGCGGTAAATTAACAAGGATTTGTGATTCAATTCCCACTACTAAAATAGTTAGCGGGTCCGGTAAAATCATTACTGTACTTGTTAAAAAGTAAGGGCCTGTAATTAAGTGGATAAAAATCCCTTATGAAAGGGTAAGCAATTTAACCTACACCCTCAGTGACAATCTTGTTTGCAATCCAATTATAGCCCTTGGAGGGTGGGTTTTGGTGTCATACATATTAATTTACCTTGCCATGCTTCAGTCTCCTTTTCAACGTGTATTTGCCCACACAACACCTAGGATACCTCCATGATGTTGCATCGTGTTCAAAGGTGCACTAGGCCTTATTCCCGGGCCCTATCCGGTTTCCTTGCCCCCTGCAAAGGCACTGCAGACTCCTGTGAGTGAAGGGGAGCCATAGTGCAGGTGCAGGAATCACTCCAAATGCTCCAAGTCCCTAACTGGCCATCAGCTGCAGAGTTATGTTGTAGACTGCATGCGCACACACTTTGGCCAAACATCTACTTATAAATACCTACCTGGACAAGAATACCTAGTGAGCCCACTCATCTACTGCTGCCCTTCACCGCCAACCGGACACAGGTACAGAAGAGCCTCTTTGCACAGACGGGACTCCCGCTCTCATTATCCTCACCTAGGCTGAAGTTCTCCATTTCCGTCATGGTCTTGTGCAGCAAGGGGCTCTTCTTCAGCACACATCAGGGTCTCAGAGCGGTTCATTAATTCCTGCAAGCCCTACCATCCAGTTCTGAACGCATTTCTCTCCAGCCTTCATCTCATCTGCTGATCTTCCACTTACCAGACCACGTAAGGAAGGTTTGTTCTTCATCAGCCAGGAAGTCCTCTCACCCAATCATCCTCCTTCTAAACCACATGCTTTTGTGACACAGACAGGGTGGTTCCCTCGGCAGGAGTGTTGCTATATCTCCAAATGATCTGGGGCTAGAGCCCATGGTAGATATGCTAGAAGTGGAGTAAAGAAGCTCATATGCTTGGGCGGACATATATAGGATTTATATAATGCCAGTAATCAATATGTATATATAATATAAGAAATAAATACATATAAAAGATGATTGCAATGATCAATAAGCAATAAATGCATACAAATGATTTATATGATGATGCCAATGAGCAATAGGTATTTATAATATAAGCAATGAGCATCACAGTCTGAGATACAGATCAATACATTAACCAATACATTAACCCATCACAGTCTGAGATACCGATCAATACAAATACTGTCACACAATGTTTAGCTGTCCAATCCTTGCTTTTTACCACTTGCTGGTCCATTCCCCTCCCCTCCTCTGGCTGGTGTGAGAATTTCTCCTCTCAGAGTGGAGGCATGGAAATTTCTCTACATTCACCACCTGTTCTTTACAAAGGGGGCAGCGGTGAATGATAACTTTGAAATGGACCACTGCAAGGTGTCATGCACATGATTTGACTAAACCATTAGTTTGTTCTTGGTAGTGGGGCCTGGGTCCTACTAGCAAAGACAGATATAAAACCCACATTTTGCCTACTTCCAGGCTACACTGACTGTTTTCACCTTTTTGGTTGCTATTGGCATGGGGATATTTATGTTAATTTGTGCTTCTGTATGAGGTGCTACATATGATGTTCCTTCCTAGAATGGGTTATAAGGGAGGAGGCGGGAGTTTAATCTGTGATTCATTATCGTGATGATTTCTTATGTATTGGCCCGTTCCCTTGTGCCTCATCCTTCTCCATAACATTGTGCAAGGCTGCTCTCTAACCTGATGAAATAAGCTGTGGCTGTACTTACTTTTTGTCTCTAAATGCCCCACTGTGAACGAGAAAGTGCATCAGTGGTTACATTGTGCACTTCGGGAATGTGAATAGCCCGAAACGTAATATTATTGTCAAGACAGCGAAGAACCAAAAGCCGAAGCAAGTGGACCACTGGCGGGGAAGATGCCGTCAAATTGTTCACTGCCATGACCACCCCACATATTGTCACAGTGGAAAACCACTCTGCGGTTCCGCAGAGAGGATGCCCACAGTTCCACCGACACCAAGATAGGAAACATTTCGAGAAATGCCAGGTTTTTTATTAGGCCTGCCGGGACTCAGCAGGGGGTGCCAGGTCTCTGCAGACCACTGGGATCCCAAAATAGCCCCATAGCCCACTGACCCCGAAGCATCCGTATAGAGATGCAGGTCCGCATTGGACACTTCCGGAGCCTGCCACAAAGACCAGAAAATCATCCCACACGACAAGGTCGTCACGCAAGGGTAATGTCAGATGAACTTAATGGTGCGGTAAGCCCCTGCACGCCGTCGCAGCGGCCAACCGCCTGCTAAATACCCGCCCCATGGGTATGATTTTACAGACAAAGTTGAGCTTCCCCAGGAGAGACTGAAACCTCCGCAGCTGGATTTTGCGCAAGCCCAGGGCCCCGAGAAATGTCTGCCCGAAGGCTGAGAAGTTTGTCCTGGGGAAGGCGGCATTCATCCGCCACCGAATCGATTTCGATGCCCAGAAAACAAAGACCGGTAGCCGGCCCCTCAGTTTTGTCCGCCGTTAAGGGCACCCCAAAAGAAAACGATTGCACCGTCCGTAGTAAGTGGCTGCAAACATGTGAACCCGATGGGCCCACCAGCAGGAAGTCGTCCAGGTAGTGCATAACCGAATTGCACCCAGACTCCACCCTGACAACCCACTCCAAAAACATACTAAAACATTCAAAATAAAAACACGAGCTGGAACAACCCATGGGAAGGCACAAATCCACATAAAAACGTCCCTCAAAATGACAGCCGAGAATATGGTGACAATCGGGTTGAACCGGGAGTAACTGGAACGCTGATTCCATGTCAGTCTTCATCATCAACGCCCCTAACCCTGCGGCCCTCACCATCCCCACCGCTGAATCAAAAGACGCGTACGACACCCGGCACAATTCAGCACCAATGTCGTCGTTCACCGACTCCCCTTGGGGGTACAACAAGTAGTGAATTAGCTCAAACTTACCCGGGTCCTTCTTGGGGACCACTACCAATGGCGAAACCCGAAGAGACGCCAAAGGAGGTGATTCGAAAGGACCCGCCATACGGCCAAGCGCAATCTCCTTACCCAGCTTGTCCTCTTACAACATCCGGATGCTCGTAAACATAAAGCAATTTTTTTAGGCACATGGAAACCTCTCGCTCTTGAAATGGTATCGAAACCCGTCTTCAAACCCGTGGAGCAAGAGATCCGCTGCCCTGCGATTCTTATACTTGTTTAGCCAGAGGCGCATTGCCCCGACGGCTACCGGAGTCCTCCCCCTTTCCGCCCAGATCCCCCTTGTTCCCGCCTTTCTGGCGTTTAAAGCACCGGGAGGCAGGATGGCTGCCCCTGCATCCCGAGCACTCGTGCTTGAAACGACAGCCGGCACCAAACTTGCACTGGCCGTCGTTAAACTGCCAGCAGCCCCCCGGGCGGCGTGGCCGAAAGAGCGGGCGAACCCATTCCTCCGGCCCCCTGAAGAAAGGACGTCAACCCCTCTTGATGTGAAGCCGGCCGTGTCATAATGGCCAGCCATAACCCCACATCCATCTGGTCCCATCCCAGGTTAGGACACATGGCAATCCGCTGTCGGAATTGCTCATCGTACCACCACCAACTGGGACCCCTGTATACCCTGCATGCATTCCAAATCTGATCTTGGTAGCAAAAAAGCGTGCAACATTTCTCCAGGGATTTTTCGCCAATAACACTAGCAAGGATGGAGAAAGCCCGAATCCAATTCCCAAAAGTCTTGGGGATTTTCCGTTATTTGTATTTTTCCTTCTCCTTCTCAGATTCCTTCAGCTCTTTCTCCGGAGGAGGAACATCCTCCAGAGGAAGGAGAGAATAAATCTCCACGTATTCCCCTTTCCAAATCAGCTCCCTAATTTCCGGCCTCAAATGAAGGCCGAGGGGGCCCGACTAACACATGTATGAAGCGCCATGCATAACCGGCACCACTGGGCAAGCTATATCGACCCCCGTTGCTTGCGGCTCCGCCGAACCATCGGCCGAGGGCAACGGGACCACTGGGGCCATTGTGGCCAGTGCCGCTGGCAGGGGAGTGGCTTGTACAACTCACACCAGACCCAAAATGCTGGAGACTGCACCCGAAAGTCCCCCACATCCCGCCCAGCACCCCATTAAGACCCTGCAACGCAGAAGCGCTGGAAGACCTTGCCACGCGACCGACCTCCTCTATCGCCCCGTGCAAACCATTTAACAAATCGACCCATGGCTGGCTCTTAGGGACAGGAGCAACCCCACAACTAGCCCCATGTGCACACCCCACCACTTGCTCCCCCAACTCACCACTGACTCCAGAAACCGCACTTGGAGCCAGCGCTGTAGGAGGAGGAACTGCCTGTGGCCTGTGGTACAGGAGAGGGGGCGTGTCCTGGCATGGAGTCAATGACCGGAGTCTGCAACAAAGAAAAGGGTGAACAGAAGGACAAACCAGAAGGAGGAAGGAGCCCAGTTGCAGGGACCCGGTGAGCAGTGACAGGCGGGAGATCAGTGAGTGGAGCAGGAGGAGGCAGGAGAGGTAGGCCCCCATCCTCAGACCCAGAAGACACGCTGTTGCGCCCCCCCTCGGACATTAGAGGCAAGCGCATCGCCCCCCATGCGTGGCCCTGAGGCCTACTCACCACCCTGGATGGCCGCCTGGAGCTTCTCCTCCTGGAAGACCTCGCCGCTGGAACCGGGGAGGTATGTAGCAGGGCTGCACCGGACCAAGTGACAGCCCTGTTCGTGACGGAGCTCCTGGCATCAGATCCCCGAGGGGAGGGGCGCGGCCTCCGCTCGCCCTAGCCACTGGGGAAGGCCGCGTGGGATCCGGAGGAGGTCCGCTGCTGGAAACAGCAGACCACGTGGCTACAGCACGCGGCCCGCTAGCACGCCTGGCTCCTCTCCTGCTCCTGTGAGATGGGAGGGAGATGGCTTTGGGGCTCAATCTCGCGGGCTGGCTGGAATGCCGCCTCACGCCACCGCGAGTCCTTGGGGGAGGCGTGGCCTCCACGTAGGTTACAAAATTCTAGATGTGTTGTAATCACCATGGAAACCAATGGAATATCCCTGCTGAAAGCTTAATTTCTATATTCCAGAACAATATACAATTATCTACTTATTAGTGTGGCTGAAACCAATTCCGCTGTGGACTATTATCCACATACATTAAAGGTCTGTGAAATGTATGCACAGAATTATTATCTATGGGTTCATGACTCTGCTACACATTGGAACTTCAGACCTACTATGGAATGGTAACCTTTTCAGTGCTATAGGCATCAGAAAAATATAATGTATTATACTGAAAGGTTCATAAAACATAATCCCCTCCATTCTCCCTCCCATCCCAGAAATACCATACAGCCACTTAGCATTTGAGTCTTGAATCTTTGTTTTTCATTTTTAGTATCTTTGGAAACAGACCCTGTATATCAAATAGTCTATATTTTCTTAGCGTCCACAGCGGATGAGCTAGCTTCTCTCTTTGTGATTGTGCACGCAGCAGGAGAGGAGTGACTCTGTATTAAAGAAATGGAAAATGATTTCCTTCCATTGACAGGACTCAGCTGACAGCACAAAAATCTAATTTCACACACAAAGTGGCTACTGCTTGCAAAATGGGAATTTTGTCAACACACTCTCTCTCTCTCTCTGTGTCCCTGTCCCCCTTTCCCTGCATATTGGGGATCTTTAATGCAAAAGTCTAAATTCTGAATATCTACGGGAATAGAAATGGCCACACTTACATAACCTTTTAGAGTAGTTACGTTTTAATTGCAAAAATATCCTATGAATGTGGTCTTACTTATTTGATATTCATTGTTTTTTTTCCAATTCAGACACATAGAGTTCAGGTGGTAATATAGATTGTTGGTCAGACTCTACAAATATACTGTTTTGGCATCTTATTCTGTCTTTGAATTTTAGATGATTGGGTACTGCATTGCTTGACTGGTTGTTAAACACATATGATTTTGTTTGTAAAGTAACCTGTACTTGCTTGTTAGGAGTAAAAAAAAGTTTTATTTTTTCAACTCTGACTTGACACTTTACTTGCAGCAGACTCACACCTGTTTAGTAAGCATTGTATTACATATGTATACTATGGAGTATGTATAGAGGGTATGACTTTGAGACAGAGCGCCAGTGTTGCACACAAAAAAACAAAAACTGTCTGCGCTTCTCAACCTAATAAAGTTGGCAACAAATATATAAACATAAAATAAAGATTGATATATAAATCAAAGATTGAGAGGTTTTGGTTATATAAATTGGCCAAAGCATAATTAAGCTCTCCCGCCACGTCAAGGCACACTCTCAGTAGGGAGAGAACCTACTCTCACCTCCTATCTAGTGGGCACACAAAGCAGTTTAAAGCGCTACCAAAGCATTTTTAATGTGTTGAAAGAAGTGCAATTAAACCTTCTCCCCCCAGACATGTCTCAGACATTCAGTATTCATCAGATTAGTTGTTACTCTGCATAACATTATGCTATGCAGTAGAAAAATGATAAACTAACAAAATCCAAATGAACGAATGCTAAATGAACGAAAATCATTCGTCCATTCGTTCATTCAGATGCTGACATTCTGATATGTTGAATCTGAATTTTGTCTCAATTTCGGCTTAAGTTATTGTATGTAATGCTATTGGCATTCCATAAACCAAAATAGAGGGGAAATAGAGTCGAAATTCATACGAATTGACCTATTTCACCTCTATTTTGGTTTATGGAATGCCAATAGCATTACATTGCTTATATACACTGACTTTGCTCCAATTCACTCCCTGTACTTCACATACTGATTGTGAAGTACAGAGAGAGAAGGACAGTGAAAGGAAAAACACAAACTAATTTCCTGTTTAACCCCTTAACGACAGATGACGTGCCAGGCACGTCACGGCAAATCGAGGACTTGCCGACAGGTGACGTGCCTGGCACGTCATGCACTAAATGGAGTAAAGAAAGCGACCAGCGGTCGCTTTCTTTACTCTAACGGTGTTGCTACAATGCCTCTAGGTAGAGGCATTGTGCAACACCCCCCAAATGTGCAGGGAGTGATCGTAGCAGCCATTTAAAAATGGCTGCGCCCGCTGCACACATGTGCTTAGAAAGCGAACGATCGTTCGCTTTCTAAGCATCTGCGGTGTTTCTAAAGTGCCTCGCTAGCGAGGCACTTAGTAACACCTTCCAGCTCCCCAGAACCTATGGTGGTCGCTCTCCTGAGCGACCCCATCGGCTCAGTAGAAGGGAACGCTGCCTGTACAGGCAGCGATTCCCTTCTAATGGCAAGAGCATCGGAAGTGAAAGTATTTCACTTCCGATGCTCTAGGGGGAGCCAGTCGATGCCGGCACAACAGATCTATGTGATCTGTGTGCAGGCATGTATGGTAAGTGCTCTGATGAGCACTTACCATAGTGTCAAAGGCAATATTAGTAAATATTGCCTTTGACAAGTATTGATCTGCCTCCCTCACCTTACTAGTTTTAGTAAGGGAGAGAGACAGATCAGATAAAGTAAAAAATAAAATAAAATAATAAAAAAAATATTTAATACAATTTTAAACACCAAGGGCTTTTATAAAAGCCATTTAACCCCTTCCCTGCCATTGATCGCTGTGTAAGCAGTGATCATACACAGCAGCACATTTTTTGCTGTCTGTGCATTTTTTAGGGGTTCATTTTTACTGTAATTCATTACAGTATAAAAAAAAGCTCTTTTAAGAGAGATTAACCCCTTTCTTGCTGTAGATCACTGCCTAAGCAGCGATCTGACGCAAATGCAGCAATCTTGCTGCAGAAGCATTTTTAATTTTTTTAAAACTTTTTTATTACACCCGTCACGTGTTAATTATACCCGCTAGGGGACTACGTTTAACGTAAAAAAATTTTTTTTAGCTGTCTGACCGCATGTATAGCGATCAGTAACAGCTGATAAGTGACAAAGGCGGGTTGGCGTTTGGTTAGATGAGCATCACCATTCGTCTGGTTAGATCAATATTTGTAAATATTTGATCTGACCCGTGTAGATCTGCCTCCCTCTCACTTGAGTTTTAGTGAGGGAGGGAGACAGAGCTGTATAATGTAAGTTTTTAATTATAATATATTTAATAGAATTGAGACCCAAAGGCTTTTATAAAAGCCGTTTCCAGTATTTAACCCCTTCCCTGCAATTGATCGCTGTGTACGCAGTGATCTTACACAGCAGCACATTTTTTGCTGTCTGTGCATTTTTTTAGGGGTTATTTTTTTTTACTTTGATTTATTACAGTATATCAAAGGCTCTTTTAAGAGCTATTAACCCCTTCCTTGCCGTATATCACTTGCTAAGCAGCACATATGGTCACTGCCTAAGCAGTGCATATGGTCACTGCCTAAGCAGCGCATATGGAGCAATCTAGTCGCAGAAGGATTTTTTTTTGCTATCAGCATGTTTTTTGTCAGACTGGCTAGGGGTTAGTTATACCCACTAGGGGATTACGTGTATTCCTTTTGAAGCTGTCTGAACGCGTGTATAGCGATCAGTAACAGCCGATCAGTGGCAAAGGTGGTTTGGTGATTTCTCAGATGAGCATCACCATTCGTCTGGTTCGTAAATATTGTTCTGACCCATATGGATCTGCCTCCCTCTCCTCACTTGAGTTTTAGTGAGGGAAAGAGACAGATCTGTATAACATAATTTTTTAATTGTAATAAATTAAATAAAATGTAAAAAAATTGTGAGTCCCAAGGGCTTTTATAAAAGCCATACCCTTTGTATAGTGTAGTGTATTAACCCCTTCCCTGCCACTGATCACTGCACAGCAGAACATTTTTTCTTGTCTGTGCATTTTTAGGGGTTAATTTTTTTGTACAGTACTACAAAGGCTCTTATAAGAGCTATTAACCCCTTCCTTGCTCTACATGTTCAAATTCCAAGTTTGAAAATCAAAAAGCGCACCTCTCAAATGTAGCCTTTCAACACCCAACAAAGCTGACAAAGCTATGCATGGGTGGTATCCCTGTGCTCGGGAGATGTTGCTGAACATATATTGTGGTATTGTTTGTCAGTGACACATACCGAAATATGTGAATTTGTGTCTAAAGTGCAATGTATGTGGGAAAAAATACACAATAAAATGACTACCACAAACTTTGACAAAGGCTGGTGGTAGAATTGGTGCATGGAAAGTGTTAAAATAACACCATTTAAAATAGCCTAGGGTGTCTACTTTTACAAAATATATACTTTTTGGGGTAAAATACACTGTCCTACTTTAAAAAAAGTCCCAAATGAAAGATGGGCTCAGGCTGACTACACGTCAATATTCCAAGTTGAAAATGCGCACCTTCACAATGTGGCCCTTTTAGCCCCCAAACAACCCAACAAACCTATGCATGGGTGGTATCCCTGTACTCTGTAATCTGTGAATTTATGTCTAAAATACAATATTTGTGAAAAAAAACACACAAAAATTACTACCACGAACTTTGACAAAGGCTGGTGGTAGAATTAGTGCATGGAAAGTGTTAAAATACCACCATTTGAAATAGCGTAGGGTGTCTACTTTTAAAAAATATATGGGTTGATGGGGTAAAATACACTGGCTGTTTTCAAATATGTCCCAAATGGGACATGGGTGCAGGCGGTCTGCATGTCAAAATTTCAATTTGGAAAACCAAAAACGGCACCTACCAAATTTGGCCTTTTACCCCCCAAACAACCCAACAAACCTATGCATGGGTGGTATCCCTGTACTCAAGGGATGTTGCTGAACACTTATTGGGGTGTTATTTGGCAGTGACACATACCAAAATCTGTAAATTCATGTCTGAAGTACAAGGTTTGTGAAAAAAAAACACAAAAAAATTACTACCACAAACTTTGACAAAGGCTGGTGGTAGAATTAGTGCATGGAAAGTGTAAAAATACCACCATTTGAGATAGCCTAGGGTGTCTACTTTAAAAAAATATATGGGTTGAAGGGGTAAAATACACTGGCTGGTTTCAAATATGTCCCAAATGGGACATGGGTGCAGGCTGTCTGCATGTCAAAATTTCAAATTGGAAAACCAAAAACGGCACCTACCAAATTTGGCCTTTTACCCCCCAAACAACCCAACAAACCTATGCATGGGTGGTATCCCTGTACTCAAGAGATGTTGCTGAACACTTATTGGGGTGTTATTTGGCAGTGACACATACCAAAATCTGTAAATTCATGTCTGAAGTACAAGGTTTGTGAAAAAAAAACACAAAAAAATTACTACCACAAACTTTGACAAAGGCTGGTGGTAGAATTAGTGCATGGAAAGTGTAAAAATACCACCATTTGAGATAGCCTAGGGTGTCTACTTTAAAAAAATATATGGGTTGATGGGGTAAAATACACTGGCTGGTTTCAAATGTGTCCCAAATGGGACATGGGTGCAGGCTGTCTGCATGTAAAAATTTCAAGTTGGAAAACAAAAAACTGCACCTCACAAATTTGGCATTTTAGCCCCCAAACAACCCAACAAACCTATGCATGGGTGGTATCCCTGTACTCAGGAGAAATAGTAGAATCTATTTAGCATGTTTTTTCGTTCGCTTTTGTCGATGAGGAGAAGTTGTTTCAAATAAAAACAAAGAAATTTGTGTATTTTTTTTTTTTTTTACCATATTTTTTTTTTTTTTTAATAATATAATAAGATATGATCAAAAATATGGCATCCATAGAAAGCCCTTTTTGTCCCGATAAAAACAATATATAATATGTGTGGGTACAGCAAATGACGAAAAAGAAAATTACTGCTAAACACAAACAGCACAGAAATGTTAAAATAGCCATTGTCCAGAAAGGACAAAAATGTTTCAAAGGCTCTGTCCTTAAGGGGTTAAAAAAAAAAATTAACCCTTCCCCTGCTGATCACAGTTGCTTTTTACTGTGATCCGTTTCCTTCCAAGTTTATGGCCCTCATTTAGTTTTTTCTTATTATTTTTATTTTTTGCAATTTTACTATATTACTAATATTCTTTTCATGTATTAATGTAATTACAGTTAACACCTGCAGGACTGTGCTGTGATTCTGACCAGAGCAAACTTTAAATGTCTCCCCTTTCATATGTATTTTTGAATACTAAATTGTAGATCATTTATATGTACATGGTATCCATCCAAAGAAAATAAATTATAACATATAACTTGTATGGGTGCATTAAATGAGAGAGAGGAAAACCAAGTTTAATCAAGCACGTTTCAAAATGGAAAAATCACCTTTGGTCATTAGCCCTGGAAAATCCCTGGTTCTTTAAGGGTTAATGCATGCCTTAGGAGTATCCCTGACTTAATGGTGTAATATACCAGTAACATGCTCTAACAGTTTTCGCAGGACAGTTCCGATTTTGGAGGTTTGTCATGCTGTCCTGTTGAGCTCTACCACTGTTCCACTTTTCAAAAGAGAGGTAGAATTCGTCAAAACAGCGGAAATAAAAACTGCAACACCATGTTCTTCATCTGTTCTCTGGTGTCTGGGACACTGGAGACGGAATACTGCACATGCACAGTGCTGCCTGGTTGTGTGAGAGCGCAACCGCGCATGCTTGGTGGCGCTGTCAATATACCTCCCAGGGATACTGTCAAAGCATGCATGGACCATATATCTTAAAGGTAACTAAAGGGCAGGGCTCGAGTCCTGCAGGAACGCGTGGGAACGGCGTTCCTGCACTTTTTTCATGGCAGGAACGCCGTTCCCTTTGCTCCTGCAGTGGCGGATCTGGATTTGAGCCGCCGTGATTGAAAAAAAAAAAAAAAATTCGGCCGTTTCGCGCGCTTTTCTCTGCACGGAGGAGGTGTCCGTCCAGGGACACGGAGCTACCAGGTAAGTGATGGGGAGGAGGGTGGTTCCTGGGCATCTGACTGGCATAATATTACTGGGCATCTGACTGGCACACTTTTACTGGGCATCTGACTGGCACACTATTCCAGGTATCTGACTGGCACAATATTACTGGGCTCTGACTGGCAAACTATTCCAGGTATCTGACTGGCACAATATTACTGGGCTCTGACTGGCAAACTATTCCTGGTATCTGTCTGGCACAATAATACTGGTATCTGACTGGCACACTATTCCTGGTATCTGACTGGCACACTATTCCTGGTATCTGACTGGCACAATATTACTGGGCTCTGACTGGCACAATATTCCTGGTATCTGACGGGCACACTATTCCTGGTATCTGACTGGCACAATATTACTGGGCTCTGACTGGCACAATATTCCTGGTATCTGACTGGCACACTATTCCAGGTATCTGACTGGCACACTATTCCAGGTATCTGACTGGCACACTATTCCTGGTATCTGACTGGCACAATATTACTGGGCTCTGAGTGGCACAATATTACTGGGCTCTGAGTGGCACAATATAACTGGGCTCTGAGTGACACACTATAACTGGGCTCTGAGTGACACACTATAACTGGGCTCTGACTGGCACACTATTACTGGGCTCTGACTGGCACACTATTCCTGGTATCTGACTGGCACACTATTCCTGGTATCTGACTGGCACAATATTCCTGGGCTCTTACTGGCACACTATTCCTGGGCATCTGACTGGCACACTATTCCTGGTATCTGACTGGCACACTATTCCTGGTATCTGACTGGCACACTATTCCTGGTATCTGACTGGCACAATATTACTGGGCTCTGAGTGGCACAATATTTCTGGTATCTGACTGGCACAGAGGGGCAAAATCCTGGCACATAGAGGGGAAAATCCTGGCATATAGAGGGGGAGAATCCTGGCATATAGAGGGTGGAAATCCTGGCATATAGAGGCAAAATCCTGGCATAGAGGGGCAAAATCCTGACATAGAGGGGCAAAATCCTGGCATAGAGGGGCAAAATCCTGGCAAATAGAGGGGCTGGGCAGAGTCCTGTCTTATAGAGGGGCAAAATCCTGACATAGAGGGGCAAAATCCTGACACATAGAGGGGCAAAATCCTGGAATAGAGACACAAAATCCTGGCATAGAGGGGCAAAATCCTGGCATATAGAGGGGCAAAATCCTGGAATAGATGGACAAAATCCTGGAATAGAGGGACAAAATCCTGGCATAGAGGGGCAAAATCCTGGCACATTGAGGGGAAAATCCTGGCATATAGAGGGGCAAAATCCTGGAATAGAGGGGCAAAATTCTGGAATAAAGGGGCAAAATCCTGGCATATAGAGGGGCAGAATCCTGGCATATAGAGGGGGGAAATCATGGCATATAGAGGGGGAAATCCTGGCATATAGAGGGGCAGAATCCTGGCATATAGAGGGGGGAAATCATGGCATATAGAGGGGGAAATCCTGGCATATAGAGGCAAAATCCTGGCATAGAGGGGCAAAATCCTGGCATATAGAGGGGCACAATCCTGACATAGAGGGGAGAAATCCTGGCAAATAGAGGGGCAGGGGCAGAATCCTGTCATATAGAGGGGCAAAATCCTGACATAGAGGGGCAAAATCCTGGCATAGAGGGGCAAAATCCTGGCATATAGAGGCAAAATCCTGGCATAGAGGGGCAAAATCCTGACATAGAGGGGCAAAATCCTGGAATAGAGGGGCAAAATTCTGGAATAAAGGGGCAAAATCCTGGCATATAGAGGGGCAGAATCCTGGCATATAGAGGGGGGAAATCATGGCATATAGAGGGGGAAATCCTGGCATATAGAGGCAAAATCCTGGCATAGAGGGGCAAAATCCTGGCATATAGAGGGGCAAAATCCTGACATAGAGGGGAGAAATCCTGGCAAATAGAGGGGCAGGGGCAGAATCCTGTCATATAGAGGGGCAAAATCCTAACATAGAGGGGCAAAATCCTGGCATAGAGGGGCAAAATCCTGGCATATAGAGGCAAAATCCTGGCATAGAGGGGCAAAATCCTGACATAGAGGGGCAAAATCCTGGCAAATAGAGGGGCAGAGTCCTGTCATATAGAGGGGCAAAATCCTGACATAGAGGGGCAAAATCCTGGCATAGAGGGGCAAAATCCTGGAATAGAGAGGCAAAATCCTGGCATATAGACTGGCAAAATCCTGGTATATAGAGGGGCAAAATCCTGGCACATAGAGGGGCTAAATCCTGGCACATAGAGGGGCAAAATCCTGGCATATAGAGGGTCAAAATCCTGGCATAGAGGGACAAAATCCTGGCATAGAGGGGCAAAATCCTGGCATATAGAGGGTCAAAATCGTGGCATAGAGGGACAAAATCCTGGCATAGAGGGACAAAATCCTGGCATAGAGGGGCAAAATCCTGGCACATAGAGGGGAAAATCCTGGCATATAGAGGGGCAAAATCCTGGAATAGAGGGGCAAAATCCTGGCATATAGAGGGGCAGAATCCTGGAATAGAGGGGCAAAATCCTGGCATATAGAGGGGCAAAATCCTGGCATATAGAGGGGCAGAATCCTGGAATAGAGGGGCAAAATCTTGACATAGAGGGGCAAAATCCTGGAATAGAGGGGCAAAATCCTGGCATATAGAGGCAAAATCCTGGCATAGAGGGGCAAAATCCTGACATAGAGGGGCAAAATCCTGGAATAGAGGGGCAAAATTCTGAAATAAAGGGGCAAAATCCTAGCATATAGAGGGGCAGAATCCTGGCATATAGAGGGGGGAAATCATGGCATATAGAGGGGGAAATCCTGGCATATAGAGGCAAAATCCTGGCATAGAGGGGCAAAATCCTGGCATATAGAGGGGCAAAATCCTGACATAGAGGGGAGAAATCCTGGCAAATAGAGGGGCAGGGGCAGAATCCTGTCATATAGAGGGGCAAAATCCTAACATAGAGGGGCAAAATCCTGGCATAGAGGGGCAAAATCCTGGCATATAGAGGCAAAATCCTGGCATAGAGGGGCAAAATCCTGACATAGAGGGGCAAAATCCTGGCAAATAGAGGGGCAGAGTCCTGTCATATAGAGGGGCAAAATCCTGACATAGAGGGGCAAAATCCTGGCATAGAGGGGCAAAATCCTGGAATAGAGAGGCAAAATCCTGGCATATAGACTGGCAAAATCCTGGTATATAGAGGGGCAAAATCCTGGCACATAGAGGGGCTAAGTCCTGGCACATAGAGGGGCAAAATCCTGGCATATAGAGGGTCAAAATCCTGGCATAGAGGGACAAAATCCTGGCATAGAGGGGCAAAATCCTGGCATATAGAGGGTCAAAATCCTGGCATAGAGGGACAAAATCCTGGCATAGAGGGACAAAATCCTGGCATAGAGGGGAAAATCCTGGCATATAGAGGGGCAAAATCCTGGAATAGAGGGGCAAAATCCTGGCATATAGAGGGGCAGAATCCTGGAATAGAGGGGCAAAATCCTGGCATATAGAGGGGCAAAATCCTGGCATATAGAGGGGCAGAATCCTGGAATAGAGGGGCAAAATCTTGACATAGAGGGGCAAAATCCTGGAATAGAGGGGCAAAATCCTGGCATATAGAGGGGCAGAATCCTGGCATAGAGGGGCAAAATTCACTGAATTTTCGGTGAAATATATATTGGGGGGGGGGGGGGGGGGTCGCAGTGGATTTTGTGTGTGAGTTCCCACACTTTTTTCCCCAGGACTTGACCCGTGCTAAAGGGTATACTCCACGGGAGAAACTGTAGTGATTTGAGACAGGAATTTCAAACTTAAGTACAAAGTAGCCTTAATATAGGTTACTGGCCCTTTAAAGCCAACAAATAACATGTGAAACGGTCAACTGTGAATATTATATAAACCGCAGGTTTTTTTATTTAATATGCAACATATCAAATATTTTTTATACACTTTTATTAATATTATTTTAATCATACTTTTGGGTTTACATTTACACCACTAAAATTTGACTTTCTATGTTTCTATCTGTTTGATTTAAAAAAAAATGATGTCCCTAAGCTTCTATATACGAATTTCACAACCACTTATAGCCAAATTTCAACAGCTCAATAGCATAGGTAAGGGAAGAAATTCGAAAATTTCGACTCTTTCAACCGAATTCTCCCAGTGGCGTAGCGTGGGGGGTGCAGGGGGGGCCGGCCGCACCGGGCGCAATATCTGGGGGGGCGCACTAGCGGGGCAGCTGCCCTGGGCCCATTTACTCCTGGGGGGCCCCAAGGCAGCTGTCCCGTGGGCCCCCAGCCCCTGCTGCTGCGTTCACAGCGCATTGCGCTTGTGAACGCTTTTTTCCGGCAAGCCGCATCCGATGGATGCGACGGCCGGAAAAAAAAAAAAAAAAAAAAAAAAAAACTGCCGCCGGATGTGACGTCGCGTCACATCCGGTGTCTGCTTCCCTCCTCCGTGCAAGAGGGAAGACTGCACGGAGGAGACATCCGGCGGGGGACACGGAGCAGCTTCATGTAAGTACGGGGGGGGGGGGGGGTGTTGGCTGGCACAATATTCCTGGTATCTGATTGGCACTATATTACTGGGTATCTGATTGGCACTATATTACTGGGTATCTGATTGGCACTATATTACTGGGCATCTGATTGGCACAATATTCCTGGTATCTGATTGGCACAATATTACTGGGTATCTGATTGGCACAATATTACTGGTATCTGATTGGCACAATATTACTGGGTATCTGATTGGCACAATATTACTGGGTATCTGATTGGCACTATATTATTGGGCATCTGATTGGCACTATATTACTGGGTATCTGATTGGCACTATATTACTGGGCATCTGATTGGCACTATATTACTGGGTATCTGATTGGCACAATATTACTGGGTATCTGATTGGCACAATATTCCTGGTATCTGATTGGCACAATATTACTGGGTATCTGATTGGCACTATATTACTGGGCATCTGATTGGCACAATATTACTGGGTATCTGATTGGCACTATATTACTGGGTATCTGATTGGCACAATATTACTGGGTATCTGATTGGCACTATATTACTGGGTATCTGATTGGCACAATATTACTGGGCATCAGATTGGCACTATATTACTGGGTATCTGACTGGCACTATATTACTGGGTATCTGATTGGCACAATATTACTGGGCATCTGATTGGCACAATATTACTGGGCATCTGATTGGCACTATATTACTGGGTATCTGATTGGCACTATATTACTGGGTATCTGACTGGCACAATATTACTGGGCATCTGATTGGCACTATATTACTGGGCATCTGATTGGCACTATATTACTGGGTATCTGATTGGCACAATATTACTGGGCATCTGATTGGCACTATATTACTGGGTATCTGATTGGCACTATATTACTTGGCATCTGATTGGCACTATATTACTGGGCATCTGATTGGCACTATATTACTGGGTATCTGACTGGCACTATATTACTTGGCATCTGACTGGCACTATATTACTGGGCATCTGATTGGCACTATATTACTGGGTATCTGATTGGCACTATATTACTTGGCATCTGATTGGCACTATATTACTGGGCATCTGATTGGCACTATATTACTGGGTATCTGATTGGCACTATATTACTTGGCATCTGATTGGCACTATATTACTGGGCATCTGACTGGCACTATATTACTGGGCATCTGGCTGGCACAATAATACTGGGCATCTGACTGGCACAATAATACTGGGCATCTGACTGGCACTATATTACTGGGCATCTGGCTGGCACAATAATACTGGGCATCTGACTGGCACTATATTACTGGGCATCTGGCTGGCACAATAATACTGGGCATCTGGCTGGCATAATATTACAGGCATCTGGCTGGCACTATATTACTGGGCTCTGACTGGCACAATATTACAGGCATCTGACTGGCATAATATTACAGGCATCTGACTGGCACAATATTACAGGCATCTGACTGGCACAATATTACAGGCCTCTGACTGGCACAATATTCCTGGCCTCTGACTGGCACACTATTACAAGCATCTGACTGGCATAATATTACAGGCATCTGACTGGCACAATATTACAGGCATCTGACTGGCACAATATTCCTGGCCTCTGACTGCACACTATTACAGGCATCTGACTGGCATAATATTACAGGCATCTGACAGGCACCATATTCCTGGGCTCTGACAGGCACAATATTCCTGGGCTCTGACAGGCACAATATTCCTGGGCTCTGACAGGCACAATATTCCTGGTATCTGATTGGCACAATATTATTGGTATCTGACTGGCACAATATTACTGGTATCTGACTGGCACATTATTACTGGGCTCTGACTGGCACAATATTGCAGGCATCTGACTGGCACAATATTACAGGCCTCTGACTGGCACAATATTCCTGGCCTCTGACTGGCACACTATTACAAGCATCTGACTGGCATAATATTACAGGCATCTGACTGGCACAATATTACAGGCATCTGACTGGCACAATATTCCTGGCCTCTGACTGCACACTATTACAGGCATCTGACTGGCATAATATTACAGGCATCTGACAGGCACCATATTCCTGGGCTCTGACAGGCACAATATTCCTGGGCTCTGACAGGCACAATATTCCTGGGCTCTGACAGGCACAATATTCCTGGTATCTGATTGGCACAATATTATTGGTATCTGACTGGCACAATATTACTGGTATCTGACTGGCACATTATTACTGGGCTCTGACTGGCACAATATTGCAGGCATCTGACTGGCACAATATTACTAGGCTCTGACTGGCACAATATTACTGGGCTCTGACTGGCACAATATTACTAGGCTCTGACTGGCACAATATTACTGGGCTCTGACTGGCACAATATTACTGGCATCCGAAAGTTACAATATTACTGGCATCTGAATGGCACAACAATTATGGCATATGTGTGTGTGTGTGTGGGGGGGGGGGGGGGGGTAACATTAGAGGTACAGGATTGAGGAAGTTGGCTCCATCTAGCCCAGTCTTGGATCATCTCCAGGGTATGGTTCCATTTTGATGTTTAGTTTTTGTTCTTGATATTGTTTGTCGTTTACGATGGTTGTGAGACGACATATAATAGCATGGCCCATGCTAGGTTACTACATGTGTATATTTGTATTCATAGACCTGCTGAAAATGTGGAGAATGTGTGTAATGCATGTTCGCACTCAATAAAGTGTTGGAAAATAAACTTGTATTTAGATGCATTTTACTTTAATTACATAAGTATTTTCATAACAAACAATACATGTGCTTGGGGGGTAAGGGTTTCTTTAACTAATCTAGTAGAAGAGACTCGAGTGCTAAAATCCACGGGTTAGGGGGCGCAAATTACTTGCCTTGCCCCGGGTGCTGACAACCCACGCTACGCCACTGAATTCTCCAACCTTATACTATTGAAGTGAGGCCATTTTCATCCATTGCTTCATTCATTTCACCATTCAATTCGTATGAATGAACATTACAACTATGTTCATTCAATACATAGTATAAGGTAGGGGAATTCGGATTAAAGAAAGAGACGAATTTCAACAGATCAATAGCATAAGGTAGGGGATGAATGAAATTCGTATGGGATTCGGATGAATTTCGTATGAAATTCGTATGAAATTCGGATTAATGAGACTCTTTGAACCCACAGGCATAAGGTCCATAGGCCAAATACCATGCTAAGAAGAACATTGGATGAGGTGGGTTTATTTAACCAGTTAATATCTTTAAAACTCACTGTCATCAGTAACTGGTTGATGTCAATCAAAAATCTATGGTACCAAAGAGGTTAAAAACCACAATGGAAAATTACTGTATCTTAAGTGTTTTTCTTCTTCTTTTATTCCTTACTATCCTAAAAAAAATACATTTTGTCCTGAGCAGTTTTAGTGACAGACTGTATTTTATCCATATTTAGTTGTGCCTGTCAGGAGCTATGTGTGATTGGCAGCATCGGAGAGTACTTAAAGTTCAGGTGACAAAAATCTTTTTGTGAGAGTTATACTGAGAATGAAAAGAACTCGGGAAATGACAATCACAAATTTATACATAATTGAGTCACTTAGAAGGCAGCACACAGCCTTATCCATTCTATTGTGCAGACATCTGTGGTGATTACCCAAAAATCCTCAACTAGAAAGAACATAGCCTGCTGTTTTAAACTTTTACCTGCACACAGACAGCATAGTTTTGCTTACAGACATAGTGTTAGTTTGAAATGAAAGTGACCACATACCTATGCCCCCCCCCCCCCCCCCCAAAATAAGAGTTTAGCTACCCCACAATAAACAATGAAATTTGCTGGTCAAATAAGTACTGCTTTAGGTAATGTATTCTAAATGTGGATTTGGGCAATCTGTTCAAAATGTTTCTGCCAGGCTTATCTTTCTCTCTCGTTGCAAAGCCCTTCGCTAGCTTCCTGCCTGCCTAGGATAAAATGTAAAATTCGATCTTTAACCTACAAAGTCATTCACTTCTTGGCCCCTCCCTGCATTGCTTTCTCTCATTAACTGATAATACCCTGCACAACCGCTAGTGGACTAAGGATCTCCTCCAACCTCATCACTGCCTCCCATTCGCGCCTGTAAGATGTTACCTGAGCTGCCCTTTTCTCTGGAACTCACTTCTGCAGAGCATCCAACTCTCTTCCTCGTACTCAATCTTAAAAAAGTTCCATCAGTGAAGCTTACTATTCATCCCACTAGATCACCCATTTGTTCACCTCAGCGCTGGTGGAAGGATTTTTTTCTCCCCTTCCAGTTCTTAATTGATGGATCCTGGGAGGGGGCGGACTGCACCGGGTGAAAGGTGAAGGTCTGCCCCCACCCCGTGAAGCATAGTGGTGTCTGCTTTATGAGGCTGCTTGCCACGGGCAACATAAGCTCCATGTGTAAAAAACACATGGAGTTCAGTAAGTGCTGCTCGTGCTCCCCGCACGCAGTGATAATGCAGGGTATCAGAAATACGGAAATCATCTACTACCAGCAAACTTATTTTAATCTTTTTTTCCCCAGGTCTCTCTACCTCATTTACCAGTCTGTCCCTGTTGGTCTAACATAGTATGTAATCCCCCTCTATGCTCTGTACCAAACACTACATAAATTGTTGGTGCCATATAAATAAACATTAATGTGATGTAATACTGTAAAACTTCTATACAAAGCCTAATGTCTTTCCATGCAGTCACTAAAATCTGGTCTTTAACGACTCTAATATGGAATGCCCAGCTTATTTATCATCCATAGCTCTTGGTAGTTTGAAGTTCGGTTAATTGAAAATGACATGCCATCTTCTTAGTAATCCAAGACGGCGAATATTGGGAAGCAAAGTTAGTGCCTGACAAGCATGCTTTTTTAAATGCTTACATTGTAACAATTCCTGCGTATTCATTGGTCCAGTCGTATGTCAGTTTTCCAACAAAAGACAGTTATCAGAAAATTATTCGACTGCATTATTTAATAATTGCACAATTTTGTTCCAATATATCAATATTATAACAACTAACTGTTATGCTATTACAGAATTGCCATATATGGCTAAATGTGATGTCATATCAAATAAAATATTATTGATAAAAAAAAAAAAAATGACATGCCATATCACAGTTGGGGCATTAGTAGCCAAATTATGCTACATTCGTGAACCATCTGTGGATGTAGTATCCACTGTGTTATTCCCTTGTCTAGATTGTGGCATACCTAGGCTCTGGCGAATCTTTACTTAGGAGTATATCCATTCACTGTGTAAACATTGGGAACCTGGCAATAACCGAGCTAACTATCTCTAGACAAACAGTAGTGCCAAGAAAAATAGATTTTGTAGATTAGCATTGTCTACTTTTTAGTTTCAAAGGCCACTTGATGCTATTAAAGTAATGATATAACTAAATAGAATTTATGAACTTGACTACTGATACCCCCTTTCATGTTAAGGTTCATTACAAAAGGATTTGATACATTAGCAATATGCAGTACGGCAGTGGGCTTCATTTAATCACATATTTTGTCATATTTATAGCCAAACATTACCACTTTATTGACCTGTCCACACACATTTTTATCGAATACTTGGCTATAAGTTCCTATTCTTACTAAGCCACCTTTTGACATACATCTGGCAATAATACCTCATGAAACTTATAACGACTGGCCCTCCAAATCTAATCTTCTACAAGGTTTATGGCCATGCACATTCAAAATTGGACAACGCTGCTCTGATTATTACCCAAAATGAGTGACTTAGGATTCTGCTGTTTTATAAATAGTAAGGAAAAGAAATGCAGCATCAGAATAAGAATGCTGGATGAAAGGTGAGGAGGGTCTGAATGAGAACGAAGAAGAATATGAGTGTTGTGCCACTGATGAATGAACAGGTTTGGAATCCAGCAATTAGGTCAGCTTAGTTTTTTTTTTTTTTATCAATGGCAGTCTCTCTATTCCCCAATGGTTGAGACCCTGAGATTTAGGTAATCACCTTGTCTTTTATATGGCAGCAACCAGGGCTGGACTGGGAACAAAAACCAGCCCTGGAAAAAAATTGTATACCAGCCTCATAGCATAACATTTTTAAACCAACCCCATAGCATAATATAATTTTTTTGTTCATAAAAGGGGAAGCCATGCATTTTAAAAACACATTTGAACAGTGTATTATTTATAGATAACACTGATATATAAGCCTGCCTAGGGCAATATATATCTTCAGTATGTACACAGAGTTATATGAATTGCCCTGTGCAGAGGTATATATCGGGGCAGTGTGTGAGAAATATCCTTGTGTACATATTTCTGTATCATCTCTCTCTCTCTCATTTATGTAGCATCTCTCTCATTTATGTAGCGTCTCTCTCATTTATGTAGCATCTCTCTCATTTATGTAGCGTCTCTCTCACTCTCAGTTCTGTAGCGTCTCTCTCTCTCTCAGTTCTGTAGCATCTCTCTATCCTTTCTGTAGCGTCTCTCTCTCCTTTCTGTAGCATCTCTCTCTCAACCGCCCTCCTTCCCCTGTGGTGTCTCTCTCTTACCTCTCCCCTTCCCATGTAGTGTCTCTCTCTCTCACCCTCCCCCAATTCCCCTGTAGTGTCTCTGTCAGAAATTCGCCTGCTGCCGCCGGATGTTGCAGCACCCGAACTTCTTATAGTGGTGGCTGCCGCCAATTGGTTTTAAGTGGCCAAGGCGGCCCCGGAGCAGGTGGCCCACCGGGATTTTTCCCGGTATCCCGGTGGGCCAGTCCGGCCCTGGCAGCAACAGCAGGGCTGAGTGGCTGGGAACAATGAAGTAACAAGTGTAGTCAAACAAGCCAACGTCAGTAAGTAGGTAGAAGAAGCAGGTTTGATTTATGGGTCGAGAACCACAATAATGTGGAAATGGCAGTACTGTGCCATGTTCCAAATCTATCCTGCAGCACTTGTTGGGTTAATCCAGGGCTTGACAAATTTAATTTGATTCTAGGAGCCAGCAAAAATTTTTAGGAGCCAGACAATCACGCAAACATACACGCAAATCATAAACACACACCAACCCACTTCACATATACACCAAACACACACCAACCCACTTCACATATACACACACACACACACACCAACCCACTTCACATATACACACACACACACACACACACACTTCACATATACACACACACACACACCAACCCACTTCACATATACACACACACACACACACACTTCACATATACACACACACACACACACACCAACCCACTTCACATATACACCCCCCCACTTCACATATACACCCCCCCCACTTCACATATACACCCCCCCCACTTCACATATACACCCCCCCCCACTTCACATATACACCCCCCCCACTTCACATATACACCTCACATATACACCCCCCCCCCTTCACATATACACCTCACACATACACACCTCACAAATACACACATCACACACATATACACCTCACACATACAAAAGTTTATTTTTTTTTCCCCCTGTCTTAACTTGTGAGTGCTGGGTGTCGTCACTTGACAACCCAGCACTCATCCGAAATAGCAAGGAAGAACGGCTGCAGCACGAATGTTCCTTCCCTGCTGCCTTACCTCATTGCAGGGCTGGGGAACATTCGTGCTGCAGCCGTTCTTCCTTGCTCTTTCGGATGAGTGCTGGGTTGTCAAGTGACGACACCCAGTACTCACACGCGCTGCGCGAGGGGGCGGAGCTTACTGTCTGTGCGATCCGCACAGACTTCTCCCCCTCGCGCTGCAAAAATCCACTAACACGCGAACGGCAGCAGCAAGGGGGTCATGTAGGGAACGGCACCCGGGCGCCAGGCTTAATTTCCAGGTCGCCATGGCGACCTGGCGCCCGGGGTTTGTCGAGCCCTGGGTTAATCAATATTAATTAGTAATATATATATTTAATTTTTTTCCCCCTTCTTGCTTTGTCAGCCTGTAGGAATCTTCCTCCAGGCGCCTTTTTGTGAGAAAATCTGCTGGAAATGAACTGTCTGAAAACAAGTTCTCTTTATATAATAAACCCGCCTAATGTAATTTATTTTACTTAGAATCTCTCTGCATCAGAGCGCAGAATTTACTGAAGCTTGCTTTTATGGCTTGGTTTTAAAAAGAGATGCATGTGAACGCCAGAACAGATGTGTTATTCTTTTAACAAGGGGAGAAAAGGAAAAGAAAAAAAAAAAAAAAGAAAAACGAACAAAAAATAAATAAATACAAAATATGAAGATGAGAAAAGCTATCATGTTTCTCAAACAAAATAGGTTTGATGTCCCCAGCTGACATTTCAGTAGAAAGGATTGTAAAGGATTACAGTTTTGTTTTATAATGTCTTTCTTCTGTGTAAAGAAAAAAAAATGGTGTGGAACATACCATAATTTCTATTTTCCATGTGTATACTTTTTATAATGACTCTAGGAACCTTATATACTCTGAAAAATCACATTCTTTATCCATCATTGGTTTCTTTAGTTGAGGTCGCATTGAGGTCCAACTGGACGCCCTTGGCTGCATGTGGCCAAGTTTTTTTTTCCAACAGCCCCTCTGCTTGCCCATATGTTCTATTGCATTACGTAATGCCCAAGTTTTGCAATTTAGGAAAAACTGTCCCTATATTTGCCCTAAATCCCTAAATATTGTGTCCCTACTTGTTAGGAGCTAGTGACAGCAGAGGAGCAAAGAGGAACAGAGGGATTTAGGCCAAAGAAATTGTAGGAGCTCACAATTTTAGATGTGTATGAGTGTAACACAAAACTCTAAAGCAGTAAAACCTATCATATAATATGTTTAAAATGCAGTAAATATGGTTATGTTTATACATTAGCTTTTTTTTTAAAAATAATATGTAATATTCTTATTCTAAATGGCTAATACTAAAAATACTAATACTAAAAAATTATACATAGCTCTCGATTGGCCATGAAGTTCAGTCTATAGCTATACCTTCAGCCACTCCCTCCAAAAACAAAATGGTCTTTCTCAGGCTTTTTGAATTGTTGGGAGGTATTTTATCTCATAATAATAATATCTAGCCCCCAACCTATGATTCTGCATTTAAAATTAAAAACTAAAATGTTATATTTTCCTTTTTAGACAGAATGATAACCTCCCCAGAGAAGCCAGCTAGATAGGAGAGCTTGAATACTATCTGTTCTTAAGCTACGGGGCAGGCAATAAGAATGTGAGTTCCCATTCACTGGGTCTCAACACCACATCTTGTACTGCTACTGTATATTTTATACCTACTTCTTGTTTTTATAATAACTTTGATGCATTCATTGTTTTTATATGTTGTTATAATTGTTCATGAACTTTTCTACTTAATATGAATTTTTTCTGGTAACTATTACATTTTGCAAACTTATACATTTATTGTAAGGATTTTTCAGTAATTTATTTATATCTTTATTATTTAGTATGATATTATACAGAAAACACTGATTTACATTTTTGCTTCTCTTTTTTATATATTATTGATCAACAAGATTTGCAGACTGAAGGCCACGGGAAATCCATTGTTTTAAGTATATTTATTTTATTGCTATTTTATTCTAACTGGCAATGTTTGCTTGTATTTTTCACGTAACCTGTTATTAGACACTTACTCTAGCGCTCCAGTTTCTTTTGGTAATTTTTTTGTATTTTAATTTGGAGGGAGTCGGTCGCCTCCTTTTTTTTCTGTGAGCTGCAGGATTTCAATTATTTGCATTTCTAGTGCTAATTTTAACAAACTAGTAGCGCCATCACTATCATTTTTATTTGTAATAGGAATGATCTGCTGACTGACTGCTTTAGCAACATCGGCAGTGTGTAAAAACTGATTTTTTTTTCACTTAAAACTGTTTCATAAATGGTAAAAAAAAAATAATGAATGTGTACATTAACATTAATTAACATTTAACTTTCACCTAAATTAGAAAATCTGTATTTTACTTACTGATGTTTCTCTGAATTTACACATTTTTTCCACTAGGATAAATATGGACAGACAAGATGGGCCAAATAATTCTTTTCTGACAACACACTCAATGTTTATATATTACACATTGATGAGTAATAATGTTGTGTCTAAGCAGTTGGTGAGATATTAGCAGACTAGTTGCGCCAAAGAGAAATCTTGAGTGACAAATTGAGATGTCTTTTACAAGTCGAGAATGTTTTATTTTTAAGAACATATATTTGTAAAGTGTTTTACCAGGAAGAATACAATGCGATTTCTATTATTTTCAAGTATGTCCTGGGGATATTCTTAACCAAATCAAGCGTTTGTCTCTCTGTGTATTGCTCTACATAACTTTGGCTTTATATTTTATATTTTTCAAAAAAGACTATGCATTTTTTTTAAATCCCAAGAGACCTACCAGAAAATTAGGTATTCCACCAGATTTCATAAAACTGAATTCCATAGGGAATACCTAAAAAAAAAGTTACTGTTATCCCATAGGACAGTATATTAAACCTCGTCCATTTTTGTCCATTATCTCCTTTAATTTTGTTTTTAGGATCTTTTCCTTAAAAGACAATCCAAACGTGGTTGTGTTGTTCACTTGGGGATACCAGCCATAACTTACCAGTGAAGCCTGGATAAGGCTGAAACATACATCTGGATCATTTCGGAGCAGAAAAGCCTTTGTAAATCGTATTAGTCTTCAACGCTATTTAACTATTGTCTTGTTAATGGTACTTAAATTGACATGCTTGGGAGCAGTTACTGTCCCATAGGTGAAAATTCTCTGGGAATGTCTCTTTATTGGTTTTTTGTCTTTTATGTATAACCAAATGAATAACTTTGAAGGCTCGTAAAAAGATCAGTTTGTCTCCTAAGTTTGTTTCTTGGTTTATTTCTTCTAGAAACATTTGTCAAGCTATGTACAAAAAACAACAAAAACGGGGGGTGGGTGCTACAATGCCCGAGAACAAACAGTACTGCAATAGTCTGTCCTGTAGGATAATACCTACTCGGGAGAGCAACTCCATTTTTTGCCTGCTTACACCATTGCAGAGGAACCACCCTATTAGCATATCAGACTGATCCCACCCATAAAGGCAGTCCAGACCCGAAATGCATGGCTAGTACCCTCTACACGAGGTACACACAGGGCCGTCTTTAACGCGGGGCAAACGGGGCAGCTGCCCTGGGCCCAGTTACTCCTGGGGGGCCCCAAGGCAGCTGTCCCGTGGGCCCCCAGCCCCTGCTTGCCGCGTTCACAGCGCATTGCGCTTGTGAACGCTTTTTTCCGGCAAGCCGCATCCGATGGATGCGACGACCGAAAAAAACCCCCCCAAAAAACGGACGCCGGATGTGACGTCGCGTCACATCCGGTGACTGTTTCCCTCCTCCGGGGGACACGGAGCAGCTTCATGTAAGTACTAGGGAACGGGGGTGGGGGGGTGGGGGGGGGCTGACTGGCACTATATTCCTGGGCATCTGGCTGGCACAATATTACTGGGCATCTGGCTGGCACAATATTACTGGGCTCTGACTGGCATAATATTACAGGCATCTGGCTGGCACTATATTACTGGGCTCTGACTGGCATAATATTACAGGCATCTGGCTGGCACTATATTACTGGGCTCTGACTGGCACAATATTACAGGCATCTGGCTGGCACTATGTTACTGGGCATCTGGCTGGCACAATATTACTGGGCATCTGGCTGGCACAATATTACTGGGCATCTGGCTGGCACTATATTACTGGGCATCTGGCTGGCACAATATTACTGGGCTCTGACTGGCACAATATTACTGGGCATCGGGCTGGCACAATATTACTGGGCATCTGGCTGGCACAATATTACTGGGCATCTGGCTGGCACAATATTACTGGGCTCTGACTGGCACAATAATACTGCGCTCTGAATGGCACAATATTACTGCCATCTGAATGGCACAACAATTATGGCATATGTGAGTGGGGGGGGGTAACATTGCGATGGATGGCGGGATTGCATGCAGGGGAAGGGGCAGGGTCCAGGGGGCCCAAGCAAATGCTTGCCCAGGGTCCAATCACTATTAAAGACGGCCCTGGGTACACAGCAAACCACAGACGTACGTTTCAGCCTACAATGGCTTCGTCAGTGTGGTATGGCTGATGATCCTCTAGGTGCAAGCAGGCCAGGGACCCATGGCCGTAGGCATACCCTGATACTTATGGCTACAAAAAAGGGGGGTGGGTGCTACAATGCCCGAGAACAAACAGTACTGCAATAGTAATACCTACTCGGGAGAGCAACTCCATTATGTGTACAAAAAACAACCAGGACTTTCCTTTTATATTAACAATGGGTTCTGTACAGAGATGAGATCCATTCCTAAATAGTCAAGGGCAGGATGTGCTTCATATCTAAACTAGGTGTCTGTGTTGAGTGATGGAAATATGTCTTTGATGCATGCCTTCTATTAAAAAGTCTGAAAACCTCACATAGCAAATGTCCTGTTGCGAAGATTTTTTTTAACCTAATTGTGTTTTGTTTCGTTGTATAAACAAATGAATCCCACCACAGGTACTTAAATTCTATCGCCGTAGGAGACGAAACAATATCTTCCAATAATGGACACCAGATCTCATATATTTCAACAGCATCTGCTACAGGTTAAGCATTTGTAAGGAAAATCTACAAAAAAGGAAATTTTATAAGAAAAATCTGTGCCACCATTCCAAAAGAATATTTAACTAAGACCTATGAAATGACTGTGTAACTATATGAAATGAATAGAACATTGCAGTCTAAAAACGGAGATATGTTAGTTGTGTAGTGCCATGATCTACTAGCAATACTTGATTACGATATGCACGGTATGCAAAATAATAATTTATATAGGCAGGCCTAGTTTTATTACCAAATAAGCCAAATTACATGTACTCTAACATGACTTCAATTTGTCCCCCGATATTAGGTTATATTGGCAGACTCAGACTTGCTGCCTTCATCCTAGTGTGCGCTCTTAGCTCTCAGCATTATGGCCCTGGTTCTTCACCATGTAACAGGCCGGTGTAGTCACCAAGCTACCTTCTTTTGTTGCATGCACATAAAAGACAATAACAAGAGCTTTGAAATGCATATTTCATTATTGCAAAAGCTTTTTGTTTTCTTCAGATAAATGTAACTGCTGGTGGCTGAAGTCCGCCTCCAAGCTCGATTTTTCTTTTGAAACTGGCTGGCTTTGCCAGACAATCAGAGTGAGAGAACATTACGCTTTAATTATGCCAACATTGCCCCTTCTTTGTTGAGAGCGACCCTTTTAGTGCCGGTGGAGTGAATTTAAAATACAATTCTCTTTACTGCCTCGGCACTAAAATAGTTAAAAAAAAAAAAACCACACACCATTGCAGAATCCCTCTTCCAAAAAGTATAACTTATACAAATATATAACAACATAATTTGCTTTCCCCACAACGAAAAACCAGAGAAGAACTCCTGCCCCTGCTGCCAGAGTGTCATCTAAAGATGTCATAATTGTCAATTCCTGAAAATGATGGATTCTCTCCATCCCATAACAGCCTTACTCTCAGTTTTAAATATGGCACCATGTTGATTTTAGCTGAGAGCAGATTAAAATTACTATTGGATGCATGGAATTGCATTTGCTGGCTGGAGCGTCTGCGTTATTATAAAAGTATATACCCTTTTATAATCATTTGTTAGAAATATGTCTGTGTAGCTTATTATACTGTATACATTTTCTGTTTTTAACATCTGATTAAATAATTTGTTTTGATATATTTCTTCAAGTAAGTAAGCTTCGGTGTCAAATGTTTGGTGAAACAGGCGTCTTTTTTTCTGATTTTTATTTCTGTTCCCCCACACCTCATAATTAAGCAATTATTTTGGCAATTATGCCAAAGTCAGAGTTACACACACTTAAAGTTATATAGACATACAGAGTAGGACCAGTGAGTAGTACTGGGGATGGTGTCCAAGGTAGAACATTATCTGGCTCCAATAACTCATGATTCTTCCAAGAACATTTTTATACTTATTTGCTGATTTCGTAATATTTATTGAAATATCTAAAGCACACATTTATCAATGTTAGCCGCTTGTCTATTCAATGTAACTAACCAGGCACCATGGCTCCTGCACTAAACATTACTAAATAGTGTTAACATATTCCTATTGCTGGTTATAGCACATGCTTTCATTTTGCTTCCGCAAGCAGTATTGTCCATCAGTTGCATGAGCAATAAATGCACCTGACAAATGATGTGATTTAAGCCATTCCTTCTCATCTCTCATTGAACTATGCAGTGGAATAGTTTCACAGCTTATAAATAAACAACAATGATAGTAAGTCACTGATTTGGGACTTATCAATTATTAATGAGGCTGTCAAGGCCTGTAAAATGTACAGCAAATTTAAATATACTTTGTACGTCAAATACACTTTATTGGAAAACGGTGCCTGGTGAATGTTGATACGCTAAGGCTAGAGAGAGGTAATTTAATCTGGAGTTTCAAAATGGAATAAGACTTGTGGTATTAAATGCTTATGTGTATAGAGAGAGTTAATTAATCCAGAACGTTTTCCCTCCATCCAAAGAAAACAAAAAGTTTGGGATTTTAAAATGTTTAACTTTTTAGTTGCTGCACATTTTTATATTTTAACAGCTGGTACGCATACAGTGCTGTTTAATGTGATGGTACTTTATAACTTATCAAATAATAATTAAATCCAAAATTAAACAAATTACATTTCTCTTGTAGTTTAACATGGAATATAATTCCACAGCGGCCTAAAAAATTCAGTGACATCAGTCAGAGAGATTATACCGTTGTCAGAGTGTCTCATTCTGCAGCAGTTTTTTTATGCACCCAGTCCATAGCCATTACTATGGAATTAGATTCTCGCTGTATAACGTAACTGTTTCAATTGCTTAGAATGCAGAGGGGTGTGATTTAAAACAAGAAAAAAAGGAGAAAACGCATGTGAACTCCAGTGCCTGTGTGAGCCTTCAAATTCTACCTCTCGGTCCTCTACCGATCAGACTGAAGTAAAAAGAAACAAAGTTCCAGTTTGGGATGAGGCAAGAGGAAATGGCGTCACAGCGAATGATGAGACAAACTTCTGGAGGTCTGTGCATAAACGTTTTATTAAGTAAACGGCACAGACATCTTCTGCAGTGAAAACCAGGTGGGTATGACAAAAAAAACTCCTACGCGTTTTGCGCCTGTGTGCTGGCGCTTCGTCAGGGATAGACATCCCTGACGTGTGAACATAGTTTTTCACAAGGAAAATCCTCATAATAGTGCCCTTTATTCCTTATAGGTTTGTGAGAGTTTTTTGTTCCAGCAAATAAAACCATGTAGTCGAAGGATTTCCTCAGTCCATGGGGTAAATTAACAAAAAATTGTGGATAGTGCAAGGAAGTCGACTTGGGGATGTCGACTTATATTTTTAAAGTCAACCTTCCAAGTTGACCTCATCACACTTTACACTAACACTAACTCAATCACCCTATCCCCCCACATTTCCAAAGTACATCTCGATCTCCCATCTCAAACTCCCTTCAGTGAAAAGTGAAAAAAAAATGCTTTTCACCAAAAACCAAAGGAAGTTTGAATTGGGAGGCGACCTAGACTTTGCCATCCAAGTGGCAAGTACCCTTTTCTCCATATAAATAAAATGGTGCCGGCAGCTCCTGACATTGATAATCAATATCAGGGCCAGGGCAAGTGGCCTGGTGCTCCGACTAAAATAAACATGGCTAGGAGCCTGCCAAATGCTATTATAACCATAAGCAGACTCTCATGGTAGCAGTGGACTGGGAGCTGTTTGCTCAAGATTCCTGGCCCATTAATAAATATGCCCCGCCCTCTTCCCCAGCACACAATGATGGGGGGTTATAACTACCCCCCCATGCATTGTATAGTAATATTCTGGAGGCTTGCCTAAGGCCCCTGGAATAAAAATAACTAATAGTCACTCCCCCATAATTAAATAATATTCCCCCACAACCAAGTTATCGGGCATCATAAATAATAAATATTTCACTGACCACTCCCCATATGTGTTAGAGATCCTGGAGACCATTTGGTGACCCCCGGGACCTGGTTTTGAATAGGTTTTCTTTTAAAGTCAAATTCTACCTCCAATTATAAGGTTGAATTTGGATTAGAAAAAAAATGCTTGTTTCAATCCCTTCCATAGGCTACAATGGGAGGCAAATTGAAATTAGTCAAACTCAAACTTCGATCTCGGTAGCGAGTTGAACTTCGAGATTAGTGCTTATCTCAAACTCTGATCTCGAATATTAGTAAATAGACTCCCATGTCTTCCTTTTTTGGCATGATGACCATGGCTGATATAGCTGGGCTCCTAGGTTCCCTGGTGGGACTGTTTTGCACTTGTGCAATTATGGTTATCACCTAGCCAGTATTGTATGGGCAGACCGGTAAGAAGATGGCTTGCGGACAAGTTTAATTCTATAGAGACCATAGGATCGACAGTATTTTTTTTTAAAGAAAAAGGTGGCAAACCTATGTGTTTTGTGCAACAGGACATAGAAATGCCTTCATCTATCACCAACTGTAGGTGGGGAGGTCAAAAGTCTGAATGGTTTATGGTAAGATGTAATTAGTATGCTTATTTGATTTTTACATTAAAATGTAATTTACTAAGTAAATGTTGTTGCACTGAGTGTTTAATATTGTACCATACTGTGTCAAGGTGTCTTTTGCAAATTTCCTGGATAATAATAGCATTTCAGAAACAAAATGGAATTCTCTCTTTAGGTTTTACTGCCTAGTTGATATACAAAGGGAATTTAACTTTCAGGTATTGTACCATTATAGTGTTAAGTTCCACATAAGACATACAGCATTGCTGGGCCTTGAACGTGGATATTATTGTCAGATGCAGTACTTCTTAAAGCTCTTTTTAAGTATAGACAACTCCATGAGAAAATACCTATGTATTTATCTGCTAAACTGACAGAAAACAGGCTTGTATTTTCAACCTTGTGCAACCCCATCAAATACTGCCGTTGTTTTTCTGCAACTTTTATTAAAGACCAAACTGTTTTGTTGCTTCCTCGGGAAAGAACAGGGAACAGGAGATGCGGGAGGCAATTCAGAAATATGTGAAGGTTTTCTTTGCTCTTCCAAGGTCTGTTGTTTGTTCGAACGAATGAAGGAGAAAAATGTAACGTTGTTACATGGTGTTTTGGTATTCTGTTATCACTGAAAATAGAAGACGTGCTAGATGAGGGGAGAGAGAGTCACACAATACTGCTATTGTCTTTCTTTTCTAGTGTATAGAAACAACGCTTCTTACTAACAAGCAAACCCTGAAAACCGCAAGGTTACTTAATGTGCTCAAAGTGCGACCTGGATAGCCAGACAGTATGAGACAAGATAACACATGACAATGTATCTGTGTATCAAACCAAACCTGTGCATGACAAAATTCCCCAATAAGTATTCACCTGTAATTTGTGTCTTCCAATTACATGTGTTTGACAGCGCTAGGGGCTTCACCTCACCCGCGCGTTTGTACTTCAGTAACCTCGCCTCCACTGGACATGCCCAGATTATGGGAAATTACCATCGCACTTACCCTGCGTCTGTCGTGGGGAAGCTAGGCTGTCATAGGTGTACTAAATGACCACCCTGATCTCCTATACACCTGCGTGTTATTATTTCTAACATATTTTTATGGGTGGGGGGCTTGATATGGTTTGCATCTGATTAGCTTTTTCCTACAGTTGCTGGGGTCCCAGTATACAGAATTGAATGCTTTACCAAAGTACCTCAGATTGAACAATATGTTTAGTGTAGTTCATATATATTTTTTTAAATCTAAAGATATATTTAGAACTACTTCATTTTGTCCATGAAAGTTCCCCTCAGATTGCACAAGTGAACCTCCAGTGAACCTGTCAAGTGTTTATAAGTGAGACACTGTGTATATGTGTCTTTGAAAAAAGTGTTTATTACATATATTAAAGATATACAGATAAATGCATGTATCTATTTATCTATGTGTATTTGCAGTGACGTAACTACTGTGCCTCCCTCCCCCTTGCTGGCTCTCCTCTCCGCAGAGCGAGCCCTCACAGTGCATTTTCTTTTTACCACCATAGTGCCCGGTGTCACGTGACAACCCTGTGCTCAAAGTGAAACCATAGTGGGACAGAGAGACAAGCTTAACAAGCTGCCAGAAATCTGAGTGGGTCGTACAGAAAAACATTTGATTGCTACACTTGCAAAATACCGGTATGCATAAGGATCTGCCCTGTTACAGGGAAGCTGCATTTTGATATTCCACTATTTATATGTGTGTACCTGTGAGTGACTGTATAGCCATGAGTCAATGTCAGTGAGTGACTATGTGTCGGGAGTGAGTGTGTATGTGAGTGTGTTTCTCGAAGTGACTGAGTAAATGTGAGTGTGTGTCGGGGAGGGACTGTGTTTGTGAGTGTGTTACTCGAAGTGACTGAGTATATATGAGTGTGTGTCGGGGAGTGACTGTGTATGTGAGTGTGTTTCTCGAAGTGACTGAGTAAATGTGAGTGTGTGTCGGGGGAGGGACTGTGTTTGTGAGTGTGTTACTCGAAGTGACTGAGTATATATGAGTGTGTGTCGGGGAGTGACTGTGTATGTGAGTGTGTTTCTTGAAGTGACTGCGTATATGTGAGTGTGTGTCTGGGAGTGTCATTTATAAAAAATGCTTAACAGATTGTAGAATTTCACATTGACACCATGTAATATTTAGAAGATAAGTTTACAACCTAATAAATCTAAATAAAGATATATAAAAGAGTATAAAAATGTGTCTGGAAGTGACTGGGTGTATGTGAGTGTGTGCCTTGAAGTGATTGTGTATATGTGAGTGTGTGTATCTCTGAGTCACTGTGTGTATGTGTGTAACTGTGACACAAACTACAAAAATAAACAAACCCAGTCAGACACCGAATGATCACCTAGACCCAGGTATATGAATGTTATTATATTTAAACGTAGTATTTTTTCTTTCCTTTAATGCCAAGGTGGTGGGTGAACCCAGATTTACAGTTCCCTGGACTGACTTAATGGATACCTCAATATTAATGTGATGGGAGGTTGCCATGTGGTGCCTTCTCCATCCATTTAATTAATAGGACATAATACTATTGAGCAAAGTTTCTTAGGGATTAACTAGTTAATTTGTTATGTAGCATGTACTAAATAATACTGTTGCATATCTGAGAGAGCATGTGTTTAATCATGGTTATTCATATTGAATGTGATAATCAAATGTGAAAATAAATATAATATGAGATGATAGTATTGTTTTTATTTTCACACTTGATTCAGTATGAATAATAATGATTAATCATTTTCTCCCACTGAGTCTCTACTTCTCTCTTTTTTAAAATAATTTATAATAACCGTTTGGTATTTTAATGTATATTTCATGAACACATTTGTAAAGGGGAGGAGTTAATAAGATAGCCACGCCCCAACATGTGATTTCTACAATTCTTTATTGGTAGAATACTTTCACACACAAGAATACTTTCATACCATTGTATGCATGTACAGGCAGTGGCGGATCCAGGGGGGGGGGGGGCAACGGGGCAATTGCCCCCCCCCCCTCCCCCGAGAAGAGAAAAGAAAAAAAACCACTTAAAAAAAAAAAAAACAGACGCTTTAAAAAAAAAAAAAACACGCTTGCATACAGAGACGGAGGTGAGAAGGGATCAGAAGATCCCCCTCACCTTCTCTGCCTGCCAGGCTGCACGGGGAGCCGAACAGGCAGCACAGAGAAACCTCCATGCTGCCTGTTCGGCTTTCCGTGCAGTGTGACACGGAAGTGCCGACAGGTCACGTGACCGGCGCACTGACGTCATACGCGCGCCGGGTCACGTGACCTTTCGGCACAATCGCCTGGGAGCCGAACAGGCAGCATGGACGAGACCATGATGCCTGCCACTAGACACCAAGGAAAAAGGTAAGTGCTGGGGAGTGGGGAGATGGGGGGGGGGGGGGGGGCGGGATGTACTGGGGAAATTGGCAGGGGCTTATTAATGACAAGTAACACTGGCATATTATTGGGCAAATTGGCAGGGGCATATTAAATGGCAAATAACACTGGCATATTACTGGGCAAATTAGCAGGGGCATATTAAATGGCAAATAACTGGTATATTATTGGGAAAAATGGCTGGGGCATATTAAATGGCAAATAACACTCGAATATTATTGGGCAAATTGTCTGGGGCATATTAAATGGCAACTAACACTGGCATATTATTGGGCAAATTGGCTGGGGCATATTAAATGGCAACTAACACTGGCATATTATTGGGCAAATTGGCTGGGGCATATTAAATGGCAACTAACACTGGCATATTCTTGGGCAAATTGGCTGGGGCATATTAAATAGCAACTAACACTGGCATATTATTGGGCAAATTGGCTGGGGAATATTAATGGCAAATAACATTGGCAATGTGTATGTAATGGGGTGATGGAAGCATGTAAATGGGGTGATGGGGCATGTCCTTGGTGTGCAACATGGGTTATGGGTCATGTCGTGGGTGTGCATCGTGGGTAGGGGGGGTGCCCAAATTTTGTCTGCCTAGGGCAGCACAAAACCAAGATACACCACTGGGGGGGAGAGGAGAGAACACGGGGGAGAGAGGAGAGAACACTGATGGGGGGGAAGAGGAGAGAATACTGATGGGAGGGGAGAGAGGAGAGAACACTGATGGGGGAGAGAGAGGAGAGAACACGTATGGTAGAGAAGAGAGAACACTAAAGGGAGGAGAAGAGAGAACACTGACGGGTGGGGAAGAGAGGAGAGAACACAGATGAGGGAGAGGAGGAAAAGAGACAGCTATTGGGAAGAGGAAAGACACATACATGTTTAGAGGGACAGTTATAGGAGTTAGAGAATAGAGAGAGACATGGGAAGGGGAGAGGAGACAGACAGACATGGGAAGGGAGAGGAGAGAGACATAAATGGAAAGGGAGAAGAGAGAGACATAAATGGGATGGTAGAGGAGAGACAGACAGACATGGGTTGGCAGAGGAGAGACAGACAAACATGGGATGGCAGAGGAGAGACAGATAGATATGGGAAGGGGAGAGGAGAAAGACAGACATGGGAAGGGAGAGGAGAGAGAGATAAATGGGAAGGGAGAAGAGAGAGACATAAATGGGATGGTAGAGGAGAGACAGACAGACATGGGTTGGCAGAGGAGAGACAGACAGATATGGGATGGCAGAGGAGAGACAGACAGATATGGGAAGGGGAGAGGAGACAGACAGACATGGAAAGGGAGAGGATTGAGACATAAATGGGAAGGGAGAAGAGAGAGACATAAATGGGATGGGAGAGGAGAGACAGACAGACATGGGATGGGAGAGGAGAGACAGAGAGATGTGAAATGAGAGGAGAGACAGACGGACATGGGAAAGAAGAGGGTACATAGATGGACATGGGAAGGAAGAGGAGAGAAACGGACATGGAAGGAAGAGAGACAGAGGGACACGGGGAGTAAGAGGAGTGCGACAGACATGGGAAGGGAGAGGAGCGTGACAGAAGGACATGAGAGAGAGGAAAAGACAGACGGACATGGGAGAGAGGATAAGACAGACGGACATGGTTGAGAGGATAAGACAGACGGACATGGGAGAGAGAAAGACAGACGGACATGGGAGAGAGGAAAAGACAGACGGACATGTGCCCCTCCCGAGATCGGACTCTGGATCCGCCCCTGTGTACAGGTAAGTTCAAAATTCTAGGAGGAGCATGGCTTTATAATTTCATGCTCATAAATCCAAATTTGAGCATATAAACAGTAAGGAACACTAAGGAAAATTCAACATGTGCCTCAAAATAAGAAATTAAAAATAGTCTGGAGTAGACCTTTATGATGAAATGTGGACCTGTAATGATAACGCCATTAAGTCTGTATTCCATCTTGTGGACTTAATGTAGAATTTTTACTTTCCTACCAACTGGGTCCCAAACATGTGTTTGTTCATCATGTTTGCCGTGTAATATTGTCTCGTATATGTGGCCAGAAGCACAATGGTTTCATAGATCCCAGTGAGCAATCATTTCAACACTGAATTGTCATCGGTAGTGAAAATCACTGTACCATGGAAAATACTGCAGAAATATCTCTGGTTGTGATTCATCCTGTTATGTTTCAGACTGACCTAACTACAGTTCTAGAACTCACTCTATGATTGATGTGCTGGGATTTTTGCTTTTTTTGCATTATTTTGTCTTAACTATTGCAGAGATTATTTAACTAAATATTATCTATCAAATAATCACACCATTACCCCTGTCATAAAGGCTATTCAGATGACTAATTTATGTAATTAAATATTTGTTATCAATATTTTTAAAGATTCGCTAACACCTTTGCTTTACCACCTCAATCTGAAAAAATGCTGTCACTTGTAAACGGTGTTATTTTCCCACAAGAGCACCTTTATCTTGTATAGGTGTAACTGAGCTATTCTGTGTGTAGTAGTAACAGCTGATCCATCTCCTTTTCTCATTTCCCATTTTCATAAGCTTTAATTCTAGGCCTTTGATATATATATATATTTTTATTCTTTTCATCATAATAATTTTCTCTGTGAAGATTAAGGATCAAAGGGTTGAAATGGCTCAGAGCTGAATTTTTGTTTTTTTTTATCCCAAGGACTAGAACGCTCCAAAGCACAATGCGGATTTTCTCAGCCTCGTACGGTCGCTGTGGAGCAGGCAGCTTTGGGCCTCTGGAGACTTTATCAGACAACAGATTAACCAGTTTCTTACCACAGTGAATATTGGAGATCATATGGCAATAGATGGTACATATCACACAGGAACTGGCAGGTTTAACTCTCAAAGTACCTCTACAAAGCATTTTTGCCTCACAAAAATTTAAAGTGACACTCCCACCAAAAAATGAAAAGGTTTTCAGTTTTTTTTTATTACACATTGATTAAATACATAACTTTTGTTTTTCTTATGTGAGGTTATTTAAGAAAAGGTTTTACTAAACATGAGTGACTGGACACCTGCATTTTGTGAAATAATGTTTTTGGGTGACTTTACAGCACTAATATGTGACTATGGGGCTGGGGACACAGAATGCAGTCTAAAAGTCAGAATTATGTCCACAGACTTGCATTGAATGGGAGGGTTATGAAACTATTACATCACAACGGGCAGCGTTATGATCCTGTTTGATCAGGTAAAATTCACAAAATGGATGCAGGAGATAGACACATCGTATTACTTTTACTTTTATAAGCAATTAATTCAAACATAGAAAAAAACAGTGGCAAATGTCTTTTATAGGTTGAGTATCCCTTTTACAAAATGCCTGGGCCCAGAAGTATTTTGGATAACGGATAATTTTGGATAGCGGATCATTTTCCCCAATACGATGTATTAAATCCTCTCAGCACTCATGGAATACAGTAGTATCAATGAAAATACTGTAAAGAGCAAATAAATCACATTTACTGTGATGTGAGGCATCGCTGGGAACCTTTGTGCCGTTTGTGCATCAGGTTGGCACAAGTGCCACTGTATTACCCATTATGGACATGGGGGAATCTGAACATGTATGGAAAGACTATATTGTAGCTTAAAGGGTCTGGACACTGAATGAACTGTTGTGTGCTTGCATTCTGACAAATGTGAGTGTGGAATTTGCAATGTCTGGCAAAATCCAAAAAAGGTTTTTGGATAACGGATCATTTTGGATAATGAATTTCTGGATACATGATAATCAACCTGTATATGAGTTTGTTTTAAATGCACAGGTAATCTAGTTCCATCTTATGTAAGTGGCAGTGTCCCTTTAAAGTAATGGTAATGACTCCGAAAAAAAAAATCAAATATATGTATTCTAAACATAGAAACATGCTGTAAATACACAGACTACTTTTTTTTCATTATTTAAATGTACAAAAAACATTAAATGATGTTGTCTCAAATCACTTCCCATTACACTAACTGGTCAGCTACCACAGCTTTCTCATGGTCATTAAAAAGAGAAATGCTTGATGATTTTAAAGACATATAAATAATAGCACATTTAAGTAAAAACATTTATTTGGAGATTTGTTTAAACATTACTATGACTTTAATTTTCCTTTTTATTTGGTTTAAGTATATTGCAGTTTAACTATAATTCACTGCATGCACCAGTACATGTGTACTGATCGTTCTGTCAATCCATCTTTCTATCAATATTTATGTGTACTATATTTCACAGCTCTTTATATGTATGTCTCTCAATATCTTCTCTATATAATTCGTCTGTCTAGTCCCTGGCTGTGTTATACAGCCGTCTGAAAGATTAATCCACTGCACGATAGTTACTTTTGGCCACCAGAGGGGCCGGCAAGCGACACATGATTTGGAAAGTCAAGGCATCTTCTATTACTGGCATCCCAGGAGCAGCTTTGGATTATGTAAAGAGAATGTCGGAGGGAGGATGTCAGATGTAAACGGCAGTAGAGGCCGACAGGACATTTAAAGCTAGTAACCAAAACGAATCCACTTTGTTCTTCAGCCACAAAGACCTTGGATCTGCCCTTCAACTTATTTAAAGGTCACTGTGCATGATAATGTCATTATCACATTAATTGAGCCTAATTGTCATTAGGAAGCATAGCATTTTACAATGCTATATACAATCTGTCTCCAAGATTTGATATAATTATATTTGCTTTGAGAAAAGCCCTTTATTAATGTAGGGAATACTTTCCCATCCTTTACTTTCAAAAATTAGAAGTACATATGACAAAAATTGACCTTGTAAGATGTAAAATGTCTGTATGGGGTTTAGTATGGGGTGTGTATAAATTTGTTGAGAATTTAGTCCATTACAAGTAACTGTTAACTATAAGCCCAGATCATAAAGTCACCTAGAAAGGAAATATAACGGTAACATGCTTGTCATATATGGATAACCACAAAATAACTTAATGGCATGTTTCAGTTGTGTTTACCAACTTGTAACTCACTAGTCTTATAGCCGCACCTCAAACAACTACTCCTCTCTTAAGCAATGGAAAATAGCCATTCATTTTTAAAGTGAATGGGTTATTTTTTTAAAGAATATAGAAAAGATTTGGAATAGATCTTGGAATAACTGGAACTTTTACATGGACCAGAGCAAGATGTGGCGCTATCATCAGAAGGATTGTGGTTGGTTCCATGGTGATTGCTCCAGTTTTAACACTAAAATACAATAAACATGGATTTTGCCCTCTTGGAATATTATTCTTAACAGAATAACTGAAAAGCTGTTCATTTCTTTGATAAGGTAGTAGGTGAAGCCAATAAAGTAACACCTATAGCTTTAAAAAGCATCTACTGGACCAGCACTATCTCTAGCTCTTGCTGTCCATCAGTAAAGTTCTTTTCAGATCAACAAGTAGAGTTCCAAAAAAAGATAGAGTAGAGAAAATGGTGTATTTCTGTTCCTAGAGATACCCACTGCAATCTGGTGTCAACTTAAGGTATAACTGAAACAACTGCCTCTTTGAATTTCCCTCAAGCTGCTGCAACTCTTGCTTGAATGCAAGATAAAATAAGAGGATATGTATTTAATTGGCACTGTGATTAATTGCACTGCACCAACATAGATTTGAGCTCTTCTCCTTACATTACTGCTGATCAAAAGCAGGGGAACACAGAGAAAGCACACACACAATTTGAGCAAATTAGGACTTCCTGTTTAAGAAAAAAAGTAATTTGTTCGGCTATAGTTTTAGTTCTGAGGATGGTTATTGTTTTTAATTGTGCTTTTTGCATTTTCTATTAAGGTATCGATTTTTTTTCTGTATGCTTGTTATTGTGCCATTTTTCCCACTTTGCTGCATTCTGTGTATAATTTTACACATTATTTGTATTGTTTTGCCATATTACAATGTAGTCGTCCTCTGCATTATATATTTACAGTTCAATTGTGTGCTGATGAAACATGTGTTGTCAATTGTATGTTGTTTTGTCCTATTCAATTTTATGTATAGTCTAGGTTATTGCAATATGGATGTCAAATTGCATAAATATAATTGTCACTACAAATTAATTGCATTTAAATCCGTTTAGCTCTTGTACTTTGCCAAAAAAGAGCATTCACATTTTGTCTGGCTACTTGCTGTAAACAATATCCTTACTACCAGGATTTCTTTGAAACTAAATTGAATGAATATGTTTGCAAGCACAGCCCCAGACACATTGGACTGTGTTTAAATACCACTGTAAAAAGATAAGGAGTTTTACACTCAAGTAACTTGCAATATGGTATAGATTAGGTGCTAGCGCTTAGAAAAAGTGAAGGACCTACTACCGGGAAAGTAAAATACATTTAATAGTACACATAAAACGTATAACAATACAATTAATAAAATCAGCGCGTGAATAAAAGGATGCTAATTTGATGAAGCTCCTGGTGGAAGAACACCTGACACATTTCGCCCTAGGCTTCTTCAAACGTGTGCTTTAGACCATCCAGTCTTTTATAAAAATGACAGTGGAGGAAATGACAGGGAGAGGAGAAGTTAATATCTCTTCAAAATTACACTCTCATTACTTCATTTAAGGCAGAGAGGTACTGTGATGAAATATGGTGAAAAGATGATGATACGCAGAACCTGCAGTTATTTTTTCTCTCTTTTCTCTGATAACCAGTCATAGTTAAATGAAACAGTGTTAGACAGCCTTGGGAATGGCCCTTTTATGTGTTATATAGCAGCCCTTGCTCTCTATTTTCCCTTCCTTTTTTTCAATCTCAACCTGTATTTCACTGGCGCAGGGCTATATTCGTTTTCAAGTAATTTGCAAGTCTGTGAATTATGGTAGTGTCCCTTTAAGCCATTATTTGGGATTCTTACTCCCTCCCCTCCTTGAATGCATGACTTGTATATTTTCTCTGCTGTACCTGACATCAGGCGTGGTCCTCGTCAGCTAATTAAAGCTCAATTAGTGTTTTAATCGTTGCTACCTGAGGATAACAGCACAGCAAGTAATTAGGATGTTTGACATCTGTTTAATGGCGCTAATTGGAAACTATACGCTGTCTGTGATGTTTAATGCAGGATAACCGGGGATATTAAAAAAAAAAACCCATCAAACTGATCTTTCATTTCATTTATAAAGGTGTTAACTGGGAGTTTATCACATTTGCTGTTTGCACTTATTATAGATACTCTGTGATTATTTTTCAGGAAAAAGTGTTCAGACAGAACTACTATTTTGTCAACAATGTTTTTCATAAAAATAGAGAACGAATGGTTTGAAGCTATTTGTGGTTTGGAAAAAAACTTGTCTGCCATGTACCCTAAAGGCACAGGAAATGTGTGATCTTCCAACCGCTAAGTATTATGGGAGTGATGAAAACGCCAGCAAGTTAAAAAAAAAAAAAGGGTAATTGTGAAGCCAAAGACAAATTTTCCGTATGGTTTATACATTGGTTAGGCTGGTGCTGGGTGCTCAGGCAAATTGAGGAAAGGGCACATAGCGCTATCTCCCAAGACATGACGGGTATTAATGTTCTACCTTGGCGCATATGTTGATCGTTTCATATAAAACCTAGGGTGGCCACATTGCCATTTTATTCAGGGACATAAATGAAATGTGCACACTCCGTATTAGATCGAATACAGATTGCAAACAAGTCTAGAATTTATTGATTACAACCAAAGAATGTGCATTTTATCATAAGTATCCCTGAATAAAACAGCAATGTAGTCATCCTAATATAACCCCCTAAATGTTGTGACACCAGGTACGTCGAAGCTCATGGCTGACTTATCTGCAACTCCCTTGTTATGCTCTGTAGAAAATAACTGCATACATTTGTTGGTGTTATATAAAAAAATTGAACTACTACATAGTGGATAAAAAAATATCAGAAATGATCTGTATATTGTGTTAGCAGAATTGCTACAAATGCACATTATTAAGATAAAAGGTGAATAATGTTTATGACATCACCTGTGGCTTTATTTGCAAATGACTAATTTTCCATTGAAAAGTAGTTCCTTTGAGTATCAAGTCACATGTGAATCCATAAACAAGAGACGTCACAGACACATTTAAAACACATTTTTCTCTTAACTTCTCCTATTCTGCTAACACAATAGCTCATTTTTTATATTTTTGTATTCTCTATATTCACAGCAAAAACAATGCTTAGGTGACAGAGTTCCTTTAAGAGATGGAACAATTCAACTTTAATGGGAAATTGATGACACTATAGGGGATGTCTGCAATAGTCTATTTCATCAGCTTCTCTTTATGGTACATTGTTGGTCCAGAGACTGTTCACTCAGCTTAAAACATGCATGTTAAACCTCTCTCACCATATCATTCAGTCATACATGTTTCACCAGTGGTGAATTACCGTGAGGTTAAATGTGAATTATCCAAAATTCGCATTGGTTTTACATCGTATACAAAACTGGCAGGTCACATTTGGTGCCATTCTGTCAGAACGCTCATTTTTACATTTTTTATTTGTCTTTCAGGGTTTTTTTTTGTCTTGGGTAAACCAATGACAGACCAAGAGCACTATCCTGGATGACAGGGGATAGATTTTTATTAAGATGAGGAACAAGACGTCTGCAGATAAGTATAGTCATTAGGATATGACTATACTATATTAAGACAGAAATGCACCGCTTGCCTCCTCTGCCAGACAAAAAGTAAAACCTGATTTCCACAGCAAGATAGAGGAGTTTTATGAGGCATTTTTCAACTTTTTATAATCCGTTCTGATTGTTTAGCAGCAGCATCAAACTGACTGGCTCTGCGAACGTTTTAGCATTCATTTTGAAGCATTCAATCATGCTGCATGCTGGGAAGCATGAATTATACATGGCTCAATGCATCTTAACATTTTAAAGGGGAATAGAATAAAAGTTTATTTTTTGGTAAATTGTTTCAGATTATGTTATGAGGAAAATCTCTCAGATGACTTGTTTTTAGAAAGGGATGTGAGAATCGTCATTTGATAACATAATTTTCATTACAGTTAGAAGACTGCAGTAACTTGGTGTTTTTGTGTTTAACTAGTTTCATTAACACTCAAATATTCAGATGCTCTGAAAAATGCCCCTAGTCTTAAATAGAGGTCTGACAATAAGACTGGGATCCAGGTCCCCCGCAGAGCTGCAGGGGACCTGGATCCCCCTCGCTAGCAGCTGGTGGATGTCTGTGCAATGCTCGCAGACATCCTCCGGTGCTCCCCGGCACTTCTATGACGGAAGCCAGGAGGTCACATGACCTTCCGGCGGTCCGTCATAGAAGATGGAAGTGTCAGGCAGCATTGGAGGATGTATGCGCGTATCGTGCAGATATCCACTGGTTGCTCCCACTAGCCACCAGGGAGATTGGGACAGCCAGTGGATGTTTGCACAAACATGCAGACATCCTCTGGTGCTGCTCGGCACTTCCATTGACACTTCTGTGAAGGAAGCCTGGAGGTCACATGACCTGTACACAAAACACACTCAGATGGGCGCAATAGTGGTGGATACCTTAAAATTAAACACATAAATAAAAGTGCAACATTGTACTTCAATGATGTGAACAAATAAAATGGGTGGTGATAGTTATACTCACAAACGTCCGTGAGTAATGATCATATAAAGTGAAGTTGAATCTTCATTCAATATTTTAATAAACAGAATTTATCTGAAAGATAAAAACAATACAAAGAATGTGCGTGACCAGAGTGAAAGTCTAAATACTGGCCCCCTTTACAAGGAAAACTCACGCGCTGCGGGGAAAAATAATGCACATAAACCAGTGTTTCCAGAGAACCTCCTCACTACAGGAACTGTTCAGGAGATGGTATACACAGACAATGTACATAGACGGGAACTGCCAAACCTCTACGCGTTTCACCGGATCGATGGTCGCAGCTTCATCAGGAGGAGACGTATGAATCCGTGATGTATCCACCACTATTGCGCCCATCTGCGTGTGTTTTGTGTACTGTTTTTAAGCATTCCCGGGGAGTGCTTCAGAAGGCAGCATTGTGTGTGGTACCGCAAGTATTGATTTTTTATAATTTTGTACAGGGTCTTTTTGCACAGATCACTTTACCTCAGGTCACATGACCTGCTGGGTTGTGGTGTGGGGAGTGTGAGATCATTGGGCAATTCTGAGGGAGGGATGGGGGAGAGGAAGATGATTGGGCAAATCTGAGGGAGATAGGGCGGAGTAGGATATCATTCGGCAATTCTGGGGGAGGGGGGGGAGAGGCAGCATTGGGCAATTCTGGGTGAAGGAGGGGGGAGAGGCAGCATTGGGGAAGTCTGAGGGAGGGGGGAGAGGCAGTATTGGGCAAGTTTTGGGGGAAGGAGGGGGGAGAGGCAGTATTGGGCAAGTTTTGGGGGAAGGAGGGGGGAGAAGCAGCATTGGGTAAGTCGGGGGGTAGGGGTAGAATTGGCTAAGTCTAGTGGGTAGATGGCTGTGGGGGTGATGCATTGGCTATGTTTGGGGCAGCAGGGCAAATAAAAGGCATCAAAACAAGAAATGAATTTTTTATGTCATTTAAATTTTTATTAAATATGAAAAAGCAATTTACATGTGAATATATACAAGTTAAACCTTTTTCCTATAGATTTGTCTTAAAAAGGTTATTGAAATCCATTTCTTGTCTTTAATTCCTTTTCATTGTGTCCATTAATATGCCACAGCAGTATGCCCATTAATATTTTTAATCTTTTGATCTCCCCAGCCAGCATCCCTGCTGGCACGCGGTTTTTGTTTTCCAGTTTTTTTAAAGGGCCAGGGCCTGGATTAAAACAGCCCACTGGCCAGATAGTTTGGAGACCCCTAGTTTAGAGGAACAGCAAAATGAACTTATACATGGAACTGAGCTATAAAATAAAAATGAAACCATCATAGAGCTGCCAACCTTATTTCCATTATGACGTATGTGTATTTGATGGAAGAGTTGCGCCCATCCAGGAGAAGTTTGACGAACAATCAAGAAAAGTAACCTTTGGGGAAGTGCATTCATGCAGCAACTGATAAGTTACTACATGTCTTAATAACTCCACAGGAGGGCTATTGATATTTATAGTGTGTTCAACTTAATAATGAATAGAGGCGTATACATAAGCACTGGTTGGGACAGATCATTAGTAGAAGCCATTAGGCCCAAGTGTCAAAATTACCTTGGGGCCTGAGATAGCATGCTGGAATGCTAGTCGAGTGACACTCCTGGCTGCATTAGTGGCTCTACAACCACTGGCGTTTCATCGTTTACCAGGGCTGAACAGTGCAGCAAAAAGAGGTTTATCATATTCCCAGGTAACTAGCTGGATATCAGTGGCTAAGAGGTATGGTCTTTTTCAGAACTGAATTACGTTAGTTGTGCACATAGCTACCCCGTGTCTATTCCAGGTTTATACACAAGTTTCACAAAAGTAACATTTTACATTTTGGACAGCAAACAAATAATATATTTTATTTTCTACAAACCTCATACACCCAGTGCAGAATGTAGTCTTTTAAAAGATGTATGGTACAAGGGACCCCATCACAGTCTGCAAAAAAAGAAGAGCAGATAACCCTCAACATTTTAGGTTTTGCTGCACTGAAGCCTTCATTTGATTCTGAAATGTCTCAAAATTAAATTTCCAAGAATACTGAATACCATTTACTTGCTCATTTGCATAATATGTACCTATAGGGACCTATAACTTCGGTGATATCATTGAGAGTTACTACACAGGAGATTTGTAGCACCTCCCCTCTAGGACATTGCTGTTACTAGGCATTACTGTACAATCAACCAGTTTGTTTCAAGTGCTTGAAATGCAGGGTGCGTGGTTTCATGCAGTTATTTGTGATGTAATACGAGAAAGAGGACATGACTGATGCACTGTATGTGCTGTTTTTAGCAGATCAGACCTGTTATACTGATAAGACATGTTTTTCTTTACTTGAAACAACATTCATCTAAATATAACTTTTTTTCAGACACGCTAGGTAGAATTGGCTCTAGAGAGGCCCAATCATTTCTAGAATTCTCTATTATGACTCAGTGCTTTCCCGCTTTTAACACCACAACTTCCACCCACTGTATCATGCTGCCTTCACCCACTGCTTTCGCTACATTTCTGGTGAATCTGCAAATCTGCTGAAACAACAGCTCGAGATGGATAAGGTTTCAGTAAAAATCATTATTAGTCTTTATTGTAACATTTTCTTATTAGAGCAACATGTTGCAGACACACTGGTTGTTTAAATACCAAACTAATTTAATAAATAAAACAAATTATTCCTCAGCTCATCAGTCATGCTCTGGTAGTTCCTTCTAGAGTCTGTGGATGCCAACAAAATTAATATCATTATTTTAGAGTAATTATTGAAATTGTCATTATTATTCATATACACTAGCATTGTGTTGATTCAGATAGACTCATTGGTTTGGCATGAACTGACTGCTAAGGCTTTGATTAATTGTGCTATGTAATATTTAATAAATGATAGCATGACACAAACAAATGCCCTGCTAATATAATGGTCTTGGAAAGCACAACAATTAGTGACTGTAGCTGGGAAATCATTTCATATAAGCACAAATGGCTAGTATAGACCACTTCCTTATTAGTTAATTTGTAACCCTCATGTAGCCCCCAGACAAGGTCGGGGAGGGGCAATCATGACAGGGTGCTGAGGGGATATGTTCAGCCTATAGTGGGAGTTACTCGGAGGAGCTGGGAATCTATAAAAGCTAGGAACAGGAAGTTTGGGGGCCATTTTAGGAAAAGTTTTCCCCTACCTGTTGTCTCACCCACCCACCCTCCCTAATTTTTCTGGTTATGAGCCTTTATTTATTTACATGTCACAGCGTTGGCGGAAGCTTGCAGAGTATCCAGGAGGGTTAATGGAAGAATGGATTGGGGAGAGTCAATTGGGACTCTGGTGGGAGGTTTGAGGGGAAGTGGTACCTCGAACCTCAGGTATTGGGGCATTGGTATATGCCCAGAACATGGAGTTATTCGGCTGCCACCTGGATACTCGTGCAAGCTTGGTCGGTTTTTTCTGTTATATGGAATGTCATATTTATTCATTGAATAATACGGATATATATGTGTGGAATGTATAATAATAATGTAATGCAATGACTATTTAAATAAAGTGCTGTGGCCGTTATTTTACCCCACAGTCTGGTTTTAAGTTCAGTTATTTCTAGGCAAATACATATCCCTAATGATAGAAGCTACCATGTCATGGTTCAGGATCATTCTAAAGTTTGTAACTGACCAACTGACCATAACTTAAAACAGTGTTGTGATTTTTTTTCATTGAGGAGGGCCATGTAGCAGCAGAGGCTGGGGAAGAGGCATGACTGGAAACCAGTGAGAGAGAGCTGGTGACTACCATAATTACATGATGTAAAACAATAGAACATAGAGATTTTCAGAGAGGATATGGGCTGCACAGAAAGAACTTAACAGCCATCTTGAACCCAGAGAATAACTTCCACTAACTAATTCTCTTGAGGTAAATTTTCATTAGTCAATTAGTTGTGCATTATGATTCAAATGGTTGTCCATGCATTGTGCAGGTTTATACACGTAATTTTTCACCCTCCTGACCTCTTTAAGTACCATGTGAAGCCTCTAAAATTTCAAATCATAACCGTATACATTATTAATTATATCCTACTGATGGTATTCTTCCAACAAAGATAAGAGGACATGATGCATGTATATATACATTTTTTAGTATATAGAAATTGTACGTGTATTTTGCTATACCTCTCTAATGTGTCTACAGGGAGTGCAGAATTAATAGGCAAATGAGTATTTTGACCACATCATCCTCTTTATGCATGTTGTCTTACTCCAAGCTGTATAGGCTCGAAAGCCTACTACCAATTAAGCATATTAGGTGATGTGCATCTCTGTAATGAGAAGGGGTGTGGTCTAATGACATCAACACCCTATATCAGGTGTGCATAATTATTAGGCAACTTTCTTTCCTTTGGCAAAATGGGTCAAAAGAAGGACTTGACAGGCTCAGAAAAGTCAAAAATAGTGAGATATCTTGCAGAGGGATGCAGCACTCTTAAAATTGCAAAGCTTCTGAAGCATGATCATCGAACAATCAAGCGTTTCATTCAAAATAGTCAACAGGGTCGAAAGAAGCGTGTGGAAAAACCAAGGCGCAAAATAACTGCCCATGAACTGAGAAAAGTCAAGCGTGCAGCTGCCACGATGCCACTTGCCACCAGTTTGGCCATATTTCAGAGCTGCAACATCACTGGAGTGCCCAAAAGCACAAGGTGTGCAATACTCAGAGACATGGCCAAGGTAAGAAAGGCTGAAAGACGACCACCACTGAACAAGACACACAAGCTGAAACGTCAAGACTGGGCCAAGAAATATCTCAAGACTGATTTTTCTAAGGTTTTATGGACTGATGAAATGAGAGTGAGTCTTGATGGGCCAGATGGATGGGCCCGTGGCTGGATTGGTAAAGGGCAGAGAGCTCCAGTCCAACTCAGACGCCAGCAAGGTGGAGGTGGAGTACTGGTTTGGGCTGGTATCATCAAAGATGACCTTGTGGGGCCTTTTCGGGTTGAGGATGGAGTCAAGCTCAACTCCCAGTCCTACTGCCAGTTCCTGGAAGACACCTTCTTCAAGCAGTGGTACAGGAAGAAGTCTGCATCCTTCAAGAAAAACATGATTTTCATGCAGGACAATGCTCCATCACACGCGTCCACAGCGTGGCTGGCAAGAAAGGGTATAAAAGAAGAAAATCTAATGACATGGCCTCCTTGTTCACCTGATCTGAACCCCATTGAGAACCTATGGTCCATCATCAAATGTGAGATTTACAAGGAGGGAAAACAGTTCACCTCTCTGAACAGTGTCTGGGAGGCTGTGGTTGCTGCTGCACGCAATGTTGATGGTGAACAGATCAAAACACTGACAGAATCCATGGATGGCAGGCTTTTGAGTGTCCTTGCAAAGAAAGGTGGCTATATTGGTCACTGATTTGTTTTTGTTTTGTTTTTGAATGTCAGAAATGTATATTTGTGAATGTTGAGATGTTATATTGGTTTCACTGGTAAAAATAAATAATTGAAATGGGTATATATTTGTTTTTTGTTAAGTTGCCTAATAATTATGCACAGTAATAGTCACCTGCACAAACAGATATCCCCCTAAAATAGTTCAAACTAAAAACAAACTAAAAACTACTTCCAAAAATATTCAGCTTTGATATTAATGAGTTTTTTGGGTTCATTGAGAACATGGTTGTTGTTCAATAATAAAATTAATCCTCAAAAATACAACTTGCCTAATAATTCTGCACTCCCTGTAGACTTTTTACTATATACAAATGGTTAGATGCCTTCAGCGGAAGAAGACCATCTAAATGCATCCTGAATGGTGATGTCTTTTCCAGTCTTATATAAAGATTTTACTTGCTAGTAGTGGGAAATAGCGGGCTTAGAAGTGTGTATTTAATTTATTGGTTTACTTGCATTGCTTTCAATCAGAGGTGCTGATATAGATAAAGCAAAGCTCTGAAAACGCTTTACATTTTTGCCACAGTTTTTTTTTTCTTTACTAGCTTTTTAGTCTTTTTAGTATATCATTATATTTCCATTTTCTTATATTATTGTGTGGGGAATGTATGTTTTTGTTTTGTTTTTTTACTAGAGGTGCTTATAATTGTGAATGCATAACTCTTAAACCACCTTATCATTGTGCAGTAGTTTTTTTTAATCTTTCTTTTAATCAGCTTTTCTGTCTGCAATAGTATATTAACTTAGTTCCCCTGTTATTTTGTGGATAGTGCTATTACGTGTGGCATATATTTAGGGCCGCCATCAGAGGTGGTACAGCAAGTATCCCAGTAAGGGCCTGCAACTGGAGGATTTCTGTGTGCAGCACACAGACATCCTTAAGTATGAAAATATATTTACTAGAAAATACTTTTTCCCATGTAGTGTTGTCTTCTATTCAGGTCTTTTCTTTTTTCATAAGTTTGGGAGGATGGTTACCTTATTTTCTACCAAATACAATACCCCCCCCCCCCCCCCCGTTATATTTTCAAATGAGTTACTACATGAAGTATGCAAAATATATTTAATTAAAGAAATCCTAGAAAACTACACATTAGAACGGAAGGGAGAAAACTCAATATAGACAGTCAATTAAGAGCACATGTCAGCATGACCATATGTTTCCAAGCGAGTGGGCACTGGTAAAAGACATTAGATTTATGCATGTAGGAAGCCCTTATTTGAAATGATTGCTATCCTTTGAATAAAAGCTAAAATGTGTCTTTTATAACGCTGACACTCTTTTTTTTCAAAAATATACTGGCCATGCTATTGCCTCTTTAGACTTAACATTGGCTTCCTGACAATTATTTTCTAGCATGTCTTTTACCACACACACAGAATCCGTAACAAATATTTAAGATGTGAAAAGTCCCAGTGTTGTTGCTACCATATAAGTGAATTAGAGGCTGCTTAGTGCCCACACTTGCTAAGGTGGATCCAATAATGCATAACTGAGAGGAGGCAGTTATGGGGAGGAGGTGAAAACGGACACTGGGACGTTTTTGCCGAGGGCCCCCAAAACCTAGAACCACACCTGATCAGTCCTGTGATGGAGGAGAAAAGCATGAAAAGATCAAACTACCGCAAACCCAGCCATCTCTAATCTGGCTATGACATGCACTGACAGTGTCAGCGTGCACTCAACCAATCAGAGACAGTGGTCACTGCTTGCGTCAAGGCCTGATGGACACTGTGTGTTGATTGCCATTTTCACATGATTACATATATGCAGTTCTTTCATTTCTCTGGTACAGAGAGACATTCAGACTGCCAGAGGGTACAATGACAATTATTTCAAAAATGTTAGTATGAACAGTACTTCATTTTTAGTCATACTTGTTTGGAAATGTGCCTTTTTTCTGACAGATTTCCCCCTTCGTATTTGTGGTTTAGTATGCATATAACTCTTGAAAGCCAAAAGAGTAATGTAAAAACCCACTACCTTAAACCTTGATCAAACGATAGGAGTTTCCTTAAAAATATCCTACAGAAACAAATGGAGATGTTGGCTCCCATGAACATCTGGAGGGGGGAATGACTACCAGGGGTATTTTGTTGGAAAGATGACCCCCAGCAGAAATTGCAAGAAAGAAAGGCCTAATGTACAAACTCTTAGTGCTCGTCTTCCTTTGGACTCTCACCAGCTGCAGCTCTCCTTAAGATCTGGAATAATTATTCAGTTGGAGGATAAAATAACTTTTTAATTGTCCACGAGGAAGCAAATATTTCAATCTTTGTGGCTCTAGGTATCTACCACTTTAAAATCTACCATTATATACATCACTATATTTTTTTCACATTAAGCATTCTGTATGCCTGAAATTGCTTTCTCTAGGATTGCAAATATTTTCAATTATTCTGGCTGCATGCATTTACAGTGGGATGCTTACCTTTTATGTGGCTACATTATTGAAAGTATAGTAATCTTTTCAGATAACAACTTCCTATATGCATAAAACGGTTTGTTTTAGGATTGAACCTGGCCTGAAACATATGCTGACTACATTCTTAGTAATTTTCCCATCTCCTTTCCTCTTTTGTCCTTTTTTTCCCTGAATTGATCTTCCTTAACAAATATATTTTTCATACCTAGTTAATCATTTGAATATAATAAAATATTTTTCTTAAAAAGCTCTGCTTAAACTGGATTGATTACCAAAATACACGTGCAATTGCCATATACTATGTAGTTTATATAAAATAAATTCTGCGTGAGTTCATCTTGTTTTTTTCTATATATTGTATAATTGGTCAATATAGAACATTGACCTAAAGATTTAGACCTTTTTTGGGGACTATCTTGCGAGATTTGTTGTAGTTTTCCACTGCAGACACTGAGGGATTCTAAAATATCCAATTATTGTAACACAGCAGATTGAAAGACTTGCATTTCCTCTCAGCATCCTCCCTCCAAAATTCAAGTTCTCCAGGAAAGCAGAGAAGTATTAACTGTGACCAGCTCTGTTTTTGTCATTTTGCCTGGAAGTTACATAACGCACATTTATAGGATATTACGCCCCAGAGACACTAGTTTTTATATCTTTTGACTTAGGGACAAGTATGAATGTATAACTCCAGTCAGCCAGTTCCGACTGCAAAGTAATTTGTGACATAATCCTAAAGGCAAAAAAAAGATGATTCCGAAGATAGCTTTTCGAACCTGTCTGCCTTCAGGTCCTGTGTCCCCCTGGATGGCCAGGATTAAGTGGCGACTACACCATGCTACCAGTAATTAAGGTGGGGTTGGTTCCAGAGAAAACCAAATATTATATAACAACTTAGCTCACACCTCTACAGCATTGCTGCCAGGGGTATTATTAAAATTGTTAGGAGAGATGAAAGTGACAAGAGCTATTTAACATCCTTATTTTATGCTGGATGCCAGAGTGTTATATAAGTTGGCTTTGTGAACACCACATGAAGCACCAGCCTGTTCGACTAGCCTGTTCCAGTTCTGGTGAACAACAAGTGTAGAGAAAAACTAGTCATGTAAAATGTGTTGGAAGACAAACTGTTTGAAACTGCTTAGAGGTTAGAGGCAAACATAGGTACCACCATTGTTCATGATGGACATTTACTTAGTCTTGTTTCTGGGAATGCTCAGAGGCTTTTGCTATGAATTAGTGGATATGTTTCTATGTGCCTTTGAGGCGACATCAAAATACTCCATATTTAGTGTGTGAAGAAAAAGATGGTGATGATCAGGATATCTAGCATAGATCAGTGGGCCATTGTAGTCCAATTCGTTGTGTTTCCCAAGAGAAGACATTGGCGTGAAACATCGGTACACCACCTGTATTTCCTTGTTCCTACTGGCCCCAAGCCATGACCACTTCCTTCATTGTATAAAGCCCATAAGTTTATTTAGCAAGTTACTTTATGAAATGAAAGGACTATGAGATTTTAACTTCTCGCATGTGTTGAATATTAAAGTAAAATGTAACTTCCACTGTAGCCGCTAACAATTATCTACAGCTGGGAACAAAACCACACACAAACCAGGAAAATCATCATTGCGAGATCTAGTATGGCTCTGCTATTGTTGGATCTAATAATTTGTAGTGGTGATTGTCCCTGTGACTTTGTGTCAGCACTGCCTGACCATTTGTACAGCAGTAAAGTAATAGAAAAAAAACATTACATTTCAATTTCATATCACACTTTTTAATTTATTTTACAGTAAAGGCTTCAAAAGCCTGAATCACGCAAAAAACATTTTTTCTGACACCAATCTTATTGAGTGGTTGTTTCAATACTGAGGGAGGTGCTTGAGTGGAAGCATGCTCCAAGAAAGCTTGGCAACTCAGTGAGGGTAGATTTATGAAAAGGTTAAAAGGATGAACAGTTCATAATCCTATGAGTCCCCTATGACTTCCCATGTTTCAATAAAGCATATCCCAAAAGCCAGATGCATGGAAACACCCATTATATTATTCAAAAACATGAGTACATTTGTGTCCCTGGAAGGAGTTTGCACATGTAGTGATTTTTTCCTACTGGCTAACAATCAATGCTGTGCTTTGTTATATTCAAACCAACACTGATGAGAAGTGTTATGTTTGTATCACAGAGATCCACCTGAATACAACGCACACTAATGTTCAGTGTGGGATTGTAGCACAGTCTCCACAGCAATAAAACTCACAGTAGTGCACAGTGTGGATGTGTATAGAGGTGCTGGTTAGGGGAGATCACCCCCAACCAGCGTATCCTTTAATTGCTCTGCTGGATGGGTTTAGTGCCATCCCATGGACAACAGATAAAGGGGGCGGAGCATCTCCTGAAGTAATCAGTATATAACTGACACATCAAACGTCAGTCCTACTACTGAACCAGTAGGGAGTGCTTGTTAGATCAGTACTCTCTCACGTCAGTTCACAAAGGTATTGTCAATCACTTGGGGGCATTTGATTATGTAGGGAGGCTGTGTTCCACAACACTACCCTTAGACGATGCCACTAGACACTATCCACTGAAAATCTAAACCGAATATACTATTGAGGCTGCAGTGTTACCCCTGTACAATTTGCATGAATACACATTGTTTACAATTACAGAACATATTTTTAGCTGCCATGCTCCACATGCACTTTTCATGACTGTCAAGGCCGGTGCATAACTACTACATGATGATGGTGATGGGCAATCGCTGGTGCTTTATTAACTTCCTAGTTCACATAACCATCATTAACACATCCAAATGAACCCATCAACCGCAAATATTACCTGCGAATACTTCCTCTGTCTGCCAGAGTTCTTTCATACTGCACATTCAGACACAAGATGGCTGTGGTTTATCAAGCCCAACTGAGGGCAATAAATCACGAATGTACATTCCAAAACAGCACTGCCCAAGGAATTACCCTGAAGTTGTGACAATGACTGCAAGGCATCTGTAATAGAAGAATAGGTTAAAGAAGCAATGTAAAGCAGTATTAGTGCTTTTCACTTGCATATTTTCATGGGTCTGACAAGTGCTGACTTTATTGATTATATATAAAAATGAGGGTCTCTCACTGTGCTAGAAGTCAGTGATGACAGGTTCGAACTACATCCTTCACAGTGAAGTATGGAGCTACCTGTGAGAGGATAAAACTGCATCTTAAAAAGTACATGTCATGTTATCCCCACACTAGGGTCAATAGATTCCTCATAGGTGAAAAAAAAGTTAAATGTTTATTTAAGACCACCACAATCTAAAAACAACCACTCCATATGTTCTCCTGACTCTTGGCTCTAGTGGATTAAAAAAAACCCGTTATAATCGCATGAAAAAGAAAAAAATAAATAATTCCCAGATTTCCATCCTTGAATTCACCAGTAGATATAAAGTTTGTATTATCTCAACAAATAACTTTCTTCTTATAAAGGTGTTCTAGTTTGTTTTATTAAAGTTTGTGCTGAAAGCTGGTCGAGTGGCTGCATTGGTTTACCATGGAAAAGCATTGTGCATCAGCAGAACTAAGCGCTAAAGGACTGCTCCAGTCCAAATAATTGCAGAAATGTTTTGTACAAATTGACCCTCTTATTTTTTGCATACACTGCTAAACACCTACCTCCAATTAGACATCCTGGGAGCAGAGCAGAAACAGCAGGGTGGAAGTACAACTTGTAATTGTCATGACTACAGTCCCCGCACGCTTTTCTGCTCTGCAATCTCTGGGATCTAAATGAACTTTAGTCGCCATGGAAATGAATTGTGTGTGCTTTAAGGATACTGTCCCTAAACTACCAAGAAAACTTGTAAACCTCAATACAGTACTTTTACTGTGAGACAGCTTGCTCAGTTTGAATTAATAATCTGGAATACAATGTAAGACTTCAGATTTAAAAAGTATATTTTTGGCATGGAGTAGGGTTCGATCCGATGGCAATAACAAGATAAATGGATTGGTCTTCGGAATAAACAGTGCCATTTCAAAGTTTGACTGTCCCACATAGGTGATCAGTGATTGAGATTAAAGAAGTATACAGCTAAGTTTTTTTTAATTCTTCTTCCCTTTTTTTCTTTTTATAATAAAGTTTGCCATATAGTTAAGGACTATTAGTTCACAGGCAATCTTCCACCTGTGGCAAATCTCAACCATTAAATCCCAATAACGGGGATAGGCAGTAAGACATCTTCTAGTTTTAAAAACAAAAAAACTTTGGAGCTCTATTTTTAACTACGGATCCACTTTGCAACCGTTTGTGGATTAGGCACAACTAACAAGACAAAACTGAATCTCATCTCCAGGTATTTTTTATCCATGAAACGCTTACATAGAGATATACTAACAATTCCTTAATCCAAGATTTCTGTACACAGAAGGATCTATTCAACTAACATATGTGCTGCAAGTACACTGTAAAAGGCATTAATATCTGAATTGGAAAGAATTTTTCACAACTCCACTATTAACACCTGATTCTTGCAGTTGACTGGTCAGATCATGACAGTCAGTAAATTGATCCAAGAGTCTTTAGCAGTTCCAGTGCTGAATAACCAATTGTGCATCAGCTGGAACTTTGCAGAGACTGTCTTTTACCCCAAGTGTCCTAGAGACCTGGGACACTATTACGTATAGCGGTATTGTGATGCAAAGCTTTAAAAGCTCTAAAAATGGGGCAATCACAATGGAAAAGAAATGGTGTATTAATCTTGCCCCCAAATAGTTTTTCCTATATAGCCACTATATACAAATATATACATTATCCTTGAAAATCACAATATACAGCTGTCACCTAGGAAATTCCTAGCACCTCCAGGAGAAAATTTGCAGGGCTGTGTGGCTGCATACATTCACAATGATTACCCGGTGTGACCTCAGAGATTACTCGCACTAATGTTCTGCATATAATCCCATTTTACTACTTGCTATGACAACCTTTTTTCTATAAGTGGATAGAGATGTTTATTCTGTTCAAACTTCTATTTCATTGTAACATCTGAGTACTTTGTTACATGCCCCCTAACTGTGTTTTACTATCTTATAAAGAGCGTCCCCCCCCCCCCCCCCCCCCCCACCAGTCCTGCTTTAGGCAACATGGTTCCAATTCTTGGAATTCTTAAATAACAATTTCTTTATTAAACAAACAAAGCAGCAATATATGAATTAGATATATAATGTAACTAGTGCTATGAGGGTGGCGATGGCCCAGTAGGTATAGTAAGTATAGAGGTTCATTCTCAGCAACAGTAAAACTGAATGACTTAAATTAGTAAGTGCAATGAAAAATCCTCACCAATAGTAAAACTGATTGTCTTATTTATAACAGTATAAATATATCCTCTAACCAGTGTATATAACATGGACCAGGACTTCGGGTGAGATACATATATATTTTAATATTTAATATTTTTTAATATTTTTATTAGCGATATTGCAGAAGGTCTTGTTGGTAAAGTATGTATTTTTGCTGATAATACAAAGATTTGCAGCAGGGTTGATATTCATGGAGGGATAAGCCAAATGGCAAATGATTTAGCTAAACTAGAAAAATGGTCAGAGCAGTGGCAACTGACATTTAATGTGGACAAGTGCAAGATTATGCACCTTGGGCGTAAAAACCCAAAAGCAGAATATAGACTATTTGGTACAGTCCTAACCTCAACATCTGAGGAAAGGGATTTAGGAGTAATAATTTCAGAGGACTTGCAGGTAGGTAGGCAATGCAATAGAGCAGCAGGCAAAGCTAGCAGAATGCTTGGTTGCATAGGGAGAGGTATTAGCAGTAGGAAGAGGGAAGTGCTCATGCCATTGTACAGAGCGCTGGTGAGACCTCACTTGGAGTATTGTTCACAGTACTGGAGACCGTATCTCCAGAAGGATATTGATACTTTGGAGAGAGTTCAGAGAAGGGCTACTAAACTGGTTCATGGGTTGAAGGATAAAACTTACCAGGAAAGGTTAAAGCATCTTAACATGTATAGCTTGGAGGAAAAACGTAACAGGGGGGATATGATAGAAACATTTAAATACATAAAGGGAATCAACACAGTAATGAAGAGAGTATATTTAAAAGAAGAAAAACTACCACAACTAGAGGACATAGTCTTAAATTAGAGGGGCAACGATTTAAAAGTAATATCAGGAAGTATTACTGTACTGAGAGGGTAGTGGATGTATGGAATAGCCTTCCAGCAGAAGTGGTAGAGGTAAACACAGTCAAGGATTTTAAGCATGCGTGGAATAGACACAAGGCTATCCTAGCTATAAGACCGGGAACGGGGGACTAATAAAAGTACTCTATGTTTCTATGTTTAACATCATCAACATGCAACATGCATTGCAAACTTTCGACCTAACATGACATTTAACATGATAGGAAAACATTCTCACAATGGCAATTATAAAATATGTTTCCATGCCTGCCATTGTTAATCCAATGCCATGTAAAGACTATTGCATGTTAAACAAGATGGCCATGGCTATCCCTTTAATCCTAATCATGATTAAGGCCTGTTCAACCCTGTCCTGCAGGCTATAAAGATTAGAAACCAGGCCAATGTTATTGATACATACTCCACCATGGCATTGCTGAGAAAGAAAATCCGACTGTAGCTTCCAATAGCATACAACCACACCACAACCTCCAGATTTACTAGTGTCGAGTGAGATCTCGCACCTCCACCTGAGCCAGTCAAAAAAAATATGCAAAATGTCCCAGGTCATACCAAATCAGGTAAATGTTTTTAAAGTGATTCCAATCATTACCACCTGCATAAATTACCAACATGTTCCCTAATTTCTTACATGCTCTGCGGAAGCTGAAGGCAAAGGAGACCCCTGAAACCATGCCAATGAACATCAACACCAAAAAGGTCCAAAGCTAGCCCAGTAGGGTGAACATGCAACTTGGATGAATGCTTGTCCAATGTTACAGATAAAAGGGTTGACAGCTGCTATGGGGAAATAGATCATAACAATACATGAGGGGGAATGTAACCTTTAAATTGGGAAGAAGCCCTCTTACAGGGGTGGTGGCAGCAGCTTAAGAAAGAAGAACATTGTGGGCCATATGTCCGGCCACTTTTCCTTTGCCCTTTTGCTAATTTCAGACATGGCAGCACCAATCCTGAAGGGAGTTTTACCCTCCTACAAGAATATTGAGAAAAGATTGCACAACGGATATCTTGAAAGAATTGGAACTGCATAGAAAGTAACTTGTGATTACTCAGTAACAGCATAGTCACTAATGTCCCTAACTTCATTTGCTCATCCGGAGGGAGCCAGAAAACCAATTGATGGGAATCTATCACTAGGCCTAAAAAAGGCCGGGACTAAAGTTAGACATTCCCTCTTAGCTTAAGACAAGGAAGCTCCAAGCTTGTTTGTAAAATATTGAAAGGAACACAACACTGATCAGCCTATGAGGAGGCATTTGTCAAACTAATATGCATCCTGAAAATGATAACCCTGCAAATGATGGTACTTAAGGGTAATTCTCCTCTTAAATGCTCTCAAGTCACCCCTTTTCTGAAGGTCTGTGGCTTCCATGACCCCTGTCCCATAGTAGCAGATTCATGCATGTGCAGAATGATTAACCACTGCGCAGGATATGGCCAGTGGCTAATCAGAGACTAGAAGGTCTACTCAGTATGAACAAATATTTGGCCCCGAATATGTGTCCCCAGACTAAATGTCCCAATTTGTATACCTCAATGCTTCATTTTCTGATTGGCCTGAACTGAATTGAGGGATATTGAGTAGCCTTATATCTGCTATTTGTGAAATTCGGCTATTATTCAGGATCCAAATCTAATTAAGGGTGGATCAGTATATATTGGGTAGACCCTTGACACACTGCATAGTTAGTTGCTATCTGTTTGCCAGTGCGACCATGAATGTGCCCTCCAAGGAAATACCCCCGAGCCGTCCCATGATGGCAGTTAATGGTTGTGAGTTATGCTGTTTTATTAGCAACTGTATACTACAATCTCTCATTACCTAGACGGTGTTACTCTGGAGAGAAGTAATATAAAGTAGTATTATACCCTCTGGCTGAGGATCATGGGATTCTCTGAACCTGCTATTTAGTCAACAATCTTAAAATCTCTCTCCAATAAACGAAGGGTACTTTAAATAACCTGATTGGGAAAGAGCCCTCCCCAACTTATTAACACTTCTCAAAGTAAACCAATCGGGATTAATTAGAAAGTTAATTCTGGAGCAAAGTTCTAAATGTGGAGCAATCAGCAGGAATATTGCCTTGGTTACATTGGTGATTGTGAAACTTTTAGAACTTTTCCCTAGAATTGCCTTTTTTACATAAACCCCAATTTATCACACATCATTTACAGGCAAATGACATCCAAAACTCATTTCCAAATGTCTTTGTGAAGCAGCTTCTCTTTAATTCTGTCACCTGTCATTAGAGGAGGTTGTTCCCATACAGACTGTCCCTTGAAATGACTTTACAGATTGCCTCAGTAAGGGGAGGTGGCTCATGTCTGTCTAATACTTGGCCCTTCAGCTGATCCCGTCAGCCGCTGAGCTGATAAGAGACCTTTCCTACAACGGCATTTAAAACGGGGCCAACTTGCAAGCTGGTAATTGATTTCAGACAACCAACTCATTTCATCTGTCTGGGAATCGCTGATGTGAAGGGATGATGTGTCTGATCTTAACTGCCCTTTGAATTAAAATGCCTCTGAAAACTTACACCCCATCTAATGCCTCTGGTTGTAAAAAGAACATTAAAAAGCATTGCAAAACGATGAATTTTAATGGTTAATTTATAGGCTAAAGTGTAGGATGTAACCCCTTTGATGCCAGAGAACATTTAAATGTAGTGAGAGTTTGAGCATTGGTAATACTATAAAAACACAGTTTGTGGTAATGATATGAGATGATGATGTCACAGATTAATAAGAATGTGCACCTGTATTGTTATTTTTCAGCATCTCACGCTCAAATTCACATGTAATCAAACAGATAACTGTATGTGTTACTAAAATGTGTGATATGTGTTATGCTTCTAGAATTCAATCAGCTGTAATTGTCAGGTTGTTTTCCAACACTGTGAACTGACCAGACATTCGATTTATGGAAAATGAATACTCCAGTGCTGCATTAAAACTGCTCCTACCAGTAACCAGTATGCATTTTTTGCAAATATACTGTCATAAAGTTACACAAAATCAGGATGATGCTTCTGGTAGGGTCTAACTAGTACAATATGCAGGTCATTTAGTACATACAAAATGCATGCAGTAAATCTTTAGCAACCTCTTTCAAAGTTTACTGCTATAAACATCTCTTTTCTGTTTGCATCGGAAGGAGATCTTTTGTCTGAAAAGGATTATCGAGCAATGTAAACCACAGCTAAGGTAGACCTGGAGCAGGAAACTGCCTCCTTGTTTTTTTTTTACAGCAGTGTTTGTAGGACAGTTGTGTTTGGAACAGTTGTGTAATGCCACTGGTGACATCACTGACAATTCTGTGCAATGATAGAATTACCATGGCTCCTAGAATATTCAGTGAACTGTGATTTTATGAGATCCCAGGAGAAGGTCTCCAAAGGGTTTTCCCCAAACAAATTCCAAATAAACAGAGACCAAGCTATTGACATTTATAAATAACTATATTTACACAAAACAACAATGCCATCAGTTACAGCTGTACCAAGAAGAACAAGAAGGTTATTAATACCAGTAGTTGAAGCATCACCAAAGAAACTTAATTTTGCATTTAAAAAAGTCTACTGAGTAGATATATTATATATGAATTTATTATTGTAGAATGAGTTGAAACCTATTTGCTGATAAAGAAAACTTAATAAAGATTGAGATATAAAAAAAAAAAAGTCTACTGAGAATGCACAGCAACTGCACTGATATGCTTTTACCAAGACTGAGATGAGCAAAATCCTCTGTGAGGAGTAGAGCACACAACCACAACTCCTGATAGGGTCAGGACTGAAAATTGTAAGGGTGTATGGGATGGATGAATTGCGAGGCTATTCGGGGTCACAGTGGGACCCTGATATACCCCGAATCTTTCCGAACATCGGGCCAATTAGTTCAGGCCCGAAGTTCGGAACATATTGTGTACACCCTTCAATATATCCCAATGTTGCTCAACTCCAGAAATCTTTCTTGCAAGTCAGTCCAGGAGTTGATCCAGGGTTAGTAAGTTAATCTCAGATATTATTGCAGAACCAAAATTAGACGACCATTCCACCACTCAGGGGGGAAGACACCAACATTATTCATGGCAGACGCTTACTGGACTTTGTTACGGAAAATTTGAGGATGTTCTATTGACCTTCACAGACCTTTTCACTAGTGTCCTTGAAAGAATGGTCGCTTAGCCAATTCCTGCCACCACTCATTGTCTGTGTTACAGCTTTGCACAGACTTCTAACAAACCCAAAAGACCAGTGTTTGTAAATAAACTAACATCCACACGTAAAACACATATAATTATAGATATCCAGATATGCGGACAGACAGAAGCAAAATTACACAGTATTACTTGGTATCAAACCTGATGAAGATGTGAATCAGCCAATCTTTTTATTTAGTGAAAAACAAACAAACAAACTAAATTATTTATTTGCACTATATTTGAGGACTTTACTGGATATGTTTTTGTCTCATACCAGAAGAAATGTATGAATCACAAGACAGAGACTAATCAATTCATACTCATGTTTGTTCCCAGATATTAATGTTTGAAGAATCACATCAGATCTTCCAAGCATTAAGCACGTTTTCTTTAAAAATTCAGCAAAGGTCAATAATGATAAAACCTGTATTAGATGAGAAATAGAAAATGCGCTCTGTGCTATAAAGTTTTTGTGGCTCTGCCTTATTTACTAATAATTAAGATCAGTTATGCAGGACACATGATTTTGACATATAATTAAAAAGGATCATCTCAGGATGAATATTAGTATGTAAGAGGAATATGTCTGCCAGTCATTGGAGTGATGTGAAGAGGTCTCTTCAAAATGTCTGGCATAATATCAAACCATCCAATGCCATCTGTCATCTTCACTCTTCAACCTGCTGGAAACTCCCTATAAAAAATACTTGTTGGATGGAGAAGCTTGCATCTGAGGTCACACAAGCCGCATTTATTAAAAGTGTACCATGAAAAATTCCATATAATGCGATTAACAAGAAATTAAAAAAAACTCATTAACTCAAAGGACATCATTTGGAAATCTAGACACACAAGCTTTCATGCAAACCACACTGCTTTCTAGCAGACGGGCCCCTATAAAGATCTTTGTACATGAGCAGAGGTGTAAAACAACAGCACTGAGTCATTGTCAGACTCATTTGTGCTCTGACTAGCAAGAAGATAAGTCACATCTGAAGTATCTGGAGACACAGGGAGTGGGCAAATTTGACCCTTTTCCATGACGTGGACTATTACATTGTAGTCTATGTTATACAACAGTGCTAACCTAGGTGGCATTACCCTCTTAGGAGCGTGTGATGTCTCCGGAGCTGGGTGTGTGTGAGTACTTCAGGCAGAGTATCTGGATATTCTTTATTGTTGCAGTGACAGGTTTACCAACAAACAGGATGGCTAAGTATAATGAAAGGAAGAAAAAAAACATCTAATAGATGCTGATGACTAATGATAACCCCAAGACTTTGATGAGAATTAGAAGGGCATGATCTCAAAATTTTGGGAACCCCTGGGATACAATGACCTGAGATAGGTTTACTCAGGTCATTGCACATTGCATGGAGCCTAATAAGGGGAAGAACTAACATTATTTTGAAAAGTCATAATAGGTGTAGGACCATCCTTTGCCTTCAGAACAGCTTCAATCCTTCTTGGAATTCTGAATTATGTGTAGTTGGATATTGCACATTTGTCAAGAAGGAACACCTGTAGATGAAGAAGGTGGAAATCTACGCCAAACCCTCCCATCAAACATCCAATGATGTTCTGTTGATTGGGAAGGCCATGAAAAGAATTGGATCACAATGTTCATAAAATGATTCTTGAATTACAGGGTATAACTGGTCCTGTAAAAAGGCATTACATTCTCTGGCCATTTTATACCCACACAGTGCAATCAGCAGACCTAATGACTCTCATATGATGGTTGCCTATATCATTACGGATCTCCCACAATATTTATTAGTTGGCAACAGGCACAGTTAATATGCATCTTTTGGCTTATTTTAAAAGTAAACCCATTCGAATATAAGGATAAAGAAGATTCATCAGATCATATTATGGTCTCCAGTGTATTTCAAAAATACGGCCCATTCAAAAAGTGCAGTTTTTGTCTGAGCCACAGAGTTGCAGATTTGATTCGATGCCCATTTTTGAGGCTGTACTTTTGAAGCATTTATGAACTATAGAGTATTTGCCTATTCCTGTCAGCGAGCTTAGACTAGTGTTCATCTTTGCTGATGCAGCTTGTCCATGCTTGCCAAAAAAAAAAAAAAAAAGATTAATAATAAGAAATATATTTACTGTTTTTGTGACCCATGTTAATACCACAAATTGCTATTTTGTAATGAACCAAGTACTTCTCACCTGTGTAGCGGCATTCATAATTTTAATTTAGTTAAGTCTAAGTAACAGCCTAATGGAGCCTACTCCATTTTTCATGCAGTGCTTCTGTTATTTTGGACACTCCTTATGTGTACATTTATGTTCAAGGATCGTTTAATATTCATATCATAGTCCACAGGTGTCAGTAAAAAATGACTTCACTTTTTGGCAAACCAATGATCAAATAGTGTGGCCCATGGGGCAAATGTAGCCTGTATGACAGCAAGGTGAGGCCCACCTGACTTAACTGCCCATATTACCAAATTATTCCTGTAAATGTATACTTTTGTTTGAATACAGTTAATATCAACTTGTTTTGAAGTGCTTTTGCTTTACTGCTAATTAACCAAACATTTTTCTATGGCTAACAAGCTATACGTCACCCTTACTGTAAATTTAAAGAAATAAATGAGGGTCCAATATACACATGCATTTCCTGATTATGCGGCCCACTTCAGAAAAAACTTGGACGCCCCTAATTTAGGGTATACTTCACATCCTGGTATCCTAGCAAATGTTGATTACTGGAATAAACCACCCCAGAGGTAATGTAACTCACGGTTGCATTAGTATCAATGTTTAATAAATATGCAGCCAAATTTCTGTTAACAACTGTTGAGAAAAACAATTTCCATAATTAGATATAATTTGAAAGCCATGGCAGGGAGCACAGAATGAATTATATACAAACTGAGATTGTTTCTTGTTATGTAAGAAAAACATATAAACCAAATATTTAGCTTTGGCTAAATGGGAATCTTCCATTTGAATATCACTGCTTTGTTTTTCCTCTCTGTAATTCTTCATGATAATAGGAAAGGTCAAACAAGACTGTTTCTTTTTTTTTTTTCATTTTATTTTTTTATGTAATCATACTAATTTCCTTGGGTTTATGCTTAATCCTTTCATTCCCACTGACGGCAGGAAAGAGTTTTTTTGGTTAGGTTTTTGGATCTTCCATCTGGCGCCATGGGGTTAATGCGGGAATTTATCCGCAAAGACATGAATCCAGCAGAGAGTAATTATAGAGCTACTGGGATGTGAAAGAAAAAAGAAAAAAAAATATTTTAATCGTATCCTTTTGGCAGATATTAAGTCAAACAGATGGCTTCAGAACCACACCAGATTCTAAAACGGACACATGAATGGTTTCAGAACTAATAATGCATCCATTTTATATATACTTTTTCTATACGCACATCCATACATCTGAATACACATATAAGATTTTAGTTAAAACTATACAAGACATAACATGACACTTTAAATATAAACTCACAATTCAGTTTGTTTTATGTTGTGTTCATTCAGGTAAACATTATTGTATGTATGTAGATTTGTAAAATAGCAGGCAGACTGGTACACTAATCCAACTTACCTCTGCTGACTGAACGCTAAATGGGTGCTGCCATTTTGAATAATTAACTATTCTTGCAAATGCACTTTGTTTCAGGCAGTTTGCCTGCGATGAGTCATCACTGACTAATGGGAATAGTATGCTTATTTTCCTCTTCCGAAAATCTAAAAATCAGAATATAAAGTAAAAAATATAATAAGCAGAATAATAGCAGATTGTATTTGATAAATTATAATATACTAATATCTGGAAAATGTTATTTTTTGTAAAATGTCTTTATGATTCAGATCAAGGAGATTGCTTTCTATCATAAACATTCTTACAGAACATATCCTCTTAGAATCCTGCATCTTATGGACTCAGCAGTTTTGTACACATTTCAATCATATCTGGAATGCCAAATGTTTTAGTGAGGTACTCTGCAGGCTAACCTTTAACATCCTAGCTGTTGTTGACTATGTTTCCCATAGGGCATTGCTTGCCCTGTGAAAACTAAAGAGTTCAGTGTGCACTTTAAATGAATTTTCTCAGACTTATGGGGCTATTCATTAAAAGGTGGGTTACAGGTGAGTTGAGGTGAGATCAGGGGCGTACCTAGAGCATTTGGCACCCGGGGCGGACCCTGAGTGTGGCACCCCCCCCCCCCCCCCCATAATAAAAATGCAAGAAAACACCCACAATTTTTTCAATGTTTGAAAATTGTACAATTGTAGATACCAGGAATAGTGTGCCAGTCAGATACCAGTAATATTGTGCCAGTCAGATACCAGTAATATTGTGCCAGTCAGAGCCCAGTAATAGTGTGCCACTCAGAGCCCAGTAAGTGTGCCAGTCAGAGCCCAGTAATAGTGTGCCACTCAGAGCCCAGTACTAGTGTGCCAGTCAGAACCCAGTAATATAGTCAGAGCCCAGTAATAGTGTGCCACTCAGAACCCAGTAATATAGTGCCAGTCAGAGCCCAGTAATAGTGTGCCACTCAGAGCCCAGTAAGTGTGCCAGTCAGAGCCCAGTAATAGTGTGCCACTCAGAGCCCAGTACTAGTGTGCCAGTCAGAGCCCAGTAATATAGTGCCACTCAGAACCCAGTAATATAGTCAGAGCCCAGTAATAGTGTGCCACTCAGAACCCAGTAATATAGTGCCAGTCAGAGCCCAGTAATAGTGTGCCACTCAGAGCCCAGTAATAGTGTGCCAGTCAGAGCCCAGTTATATAGTGCCACTCAGAACCCAGTAATGTGCCAGTCAGAGCCCAGTAATAGTGTGTCACTCAGAACCCAGTAATATTGTGCCAGTCAGATACCAGGAATATTGTGCCAGTCAGAGCCAGTATTATTGTGCTAGTCAGAGCCCAGTAATATAGTGCCAGTCAGAGCCCAGTAATAGTGTGCCAGTCAGTGCCCAGTAATAGTGTGCCAGTCAGTGCCCAGGATTATTGTGCCAGTCAGTGCCCAGTAATAGTGTGCCACTCAGAGCCCAGTAATAGTGTGCCAGTCAGAGCCCAGTTATATAGTGCCACTCAGAACCCAGTAATATTGTGCCAGCCAGATTCCCAGTAATATAGTGCCAGTCAGAACCCAGTAATATAGTGCCAGCCAGAGCCCAGTAATATAGTGCCAGCCAGATGCCCAGTAATATTGTGCCAGTCAGTGCCCAGTAATAGTGTGCCACTCAGAGCCCAGTAATAGTGTGCCAGTCAGATTCCCAGTAATATAGTGCCAGTCAGAACCCAGTAATATACTGCCACTCAGAACCCAGTAATAGTGTGCCAGTCAGTGCCCAGGAATATTGTGCCAGTCAGTGCCCAGTAATAGTGTGCCACTCAGAGCCCCCCCCCCCATCACTTACCAAATCGCTGCTTCTCCCGGACGGACGACTCCTCCGTGCAGTCTTCCATCCTGCACGGAGGAGGGAAACACAGTCGCCGGATGTGACGTATCGTCACATCCGGTCGCTGTGATTTTTTATTTTTTATTTTTTTCACCCGGCGGCCGCATCCAGAGGATACGGCCGCCTGAAAAAAAAAAAAAAAAAGGTAAGCAGCGCGGGGGGTGCTGGCAGTACCGGTGGCACCCCCCTAGTCAGTGGCACCCGGGGCGGGCCGCCCCCCCCCGCCCCCCCCTCGGGACGCCACTGGGTGAGATGAACATTTCATCTGATCAATTTAACTGTACATTGTGCAGGGACAAACATGGAGTTCCCCCGCTAAACAAATGCACCAGGTTTGTCACTGCACAATGTATAGATAATTGGTGAGATGAAATGTGCTTCTCACCTAAACTCACCTAATCTCACCTCAACTCACCTGCAACTCAGGTTTTAGTGATTAGTCCTCTTAGAGTCAGGTCAGCTTATGTTTACCCAAAGCTGGAGATTATACATAAGATTGGAACTGAATAAATCCTACAATGTGATCTAAAAATGAACATTATATTTCCCGCCTTCCTGGTTGTTACTTGTGAAAATGACAAGAAGAACATGAAATTAATTGTGCATTGCATCAAGTCCTGAGGAGGCTGCAAAGGTTTCTATGAAGGTTCCCTGGCAGAACACAAAGTTTTAGAGCCAAGCTAACCACTAAAACAATTCCCTTATAGAATACAGCTGTCTGCTTTGGCGGATACCTTGTAAAATGTTTCTCTTCTAAATGCTGACAAGTAAAGAAAAACTCCAAAACACTGCTTTCCAAAACAAGGAGGGTTTTTAGGAACAAAACTGAAATATCCTGTAACATTCACTAACACTCCATGAAAATGGAAGGAGATTTGGACGAATGGAGTTGTTTATGAAACACAGTTGAAAAGGCCTTAAATGAACTTTCCCAAAATGATGCGTCTTTCCTCTACATGGTGCTGTGTGATGGCTAAGTCAGCAACACAGAACTAATCAGTATTTAGGCTAATTTATTGATTTGCATAGGATTTTATTACCATATGTATTGATAGCAATTTCCTCCATTCTACTCATGGTGATGAGTAACAAATTAGGATCGGTCCTTACAGCTTCCTCTCTCCACCAGTAACTTGGACCTTTAGGGTCTTTCCTCAGATTTTGAGGTTTGGACTGTATCAAATACTATATATTCTATCCTTGGGTTTGTATGCCCATGGTGCATTATCTTTAATTTATCCACATTGAACATCAGTTGAGTATTTTTCAAATTGATGTAAATCATTTGCTATTTAGCTTATCCTTCCAGGAACACCAACCCTTTGTGTAATTAGAGGGATATCCTTTATCATCAAAAACTTCTGTGATACCACTAATAAAAATACTAAAGATAATGGGTCCAAGTATAGATCCCTGAGTTAACCCGCTAGTAACAAGACCTTGCTTTGAATATACTCCATTGACTACAACCCTCTGTTGTCTGCCACTCACCCATAACCCCCAACTCATAGATAAGCAATATCTATTGTACAACCGTGATCTATTATTTTAGTCACACAAGGTGTTTTAGAATGAAGAGGATCAGTTGCAAGGTTTGTTAGGCTTTCATGATTTTGGGAGGCACCAGGGTGTTCCCTAAGTTTATTTACAGGAAAACTTGCTTGCCTGGGTTTTTGGTTCAAAATATTGGAATAGCAGGACATCCTTAAAGACTTCTTGGTTCACCAAACTATGAAGAGTTGGTGCAGGTGGTCCATATATATATATAGCAATGTACACAAACTTCTTCCAGGGCCACTGCTTCTTGTTTTTTTCATGCTCTTCCCAGGGTCTGGACATCAGTATTTGACGTGTCTTTGTTCCATGTCGCATTCACCATTGCCTTTTTCGGGGTTATGAAGCTGGATGAACTCGTAAGCCCTAGCAAAAAGTACAAGGGGAAATACTGACCCATAAGATATATCATGAGGATGTTAGGGTGCGTTTTGTTTGCTGAGATAGAGAAGACGAACATGCTGGCAAAAGGTGGCACTACACATAGTTCTAGGTCCAGTGATCTGTCCAGGATCCAGGTTTACCTGCCAATGTCAGGTTCCTTCCTCAATCAGTGTGATGGTATATCTCCTGTTTTCAATACATTCGGGTCCTCCGCTTATATTGGATGCCCAGGGCATCCACAGTTAAGAGTTTGGTGGTCACTCTTTTTGCATCGTGGCAGAAACTGAGGCTTCCAGCCTGGGCTTTACAGAACAAGCTATTCGCCGCATTATCAGGTGTGAATCCCACGGTTTATATATTGAATGCATTTCTTAAATGGTAATTACTTTATTTGATTACAAATATATTAGTCTGTTGGTAATAGTGTTTTAATTAAATTATGTACAACATTTTTGTGATGGGTAAGATTTATTTTTTGTCAGTTTGAACCTTAAGATACATAAATTCATAGTACCAATGAATAGTAAGGCCTTGATGTATGAAACACTAAGAACACAGTAAACAAAATCTCTCCAATCCTTTTCCACTTGATAGCTAGGATTTATAAAATAACCCAGGATTTGAAGAAGGTTTTAGACAGCATACTCCCCGCTATCAAATCCTGTATTACTCTAAAGATCTCTGCAAAGCATCTAAACAATCTTTCCACTTAATACTAAAACAGAATTTGCCTGCGATATGGAGACTTTGTTAATGTACTTTCTGTAGCGCTTCATATAATAAAACACAAGTATTTGTTTACAGTGGCATATGCCCTGAAAATGTGGGATGCTGTGAGCTGTGGCTTGGGGGATTGAGCTTGCACTTTGTTGGTGACCATTACCTATAGGTTGCTCATTCCCAGGTCTAGATTTCTGTTTTGAATATTTAATAATTATAGTGAGGCTTAAACCATTTAGGTCTGTCAAAGACTTTGATGGAACCTCTCTAAGATCGCATCTTCATATCCTGTGTCATGTCTAGTTTTAAACATGACACAGGATAATAGGCAGAAGTAAATGAAAATGACCAAAACGTGACTTTACTGGATGAGCATGTTTGTAGGCAGCAACCAGAGGCCACAAAAAGTGGAGTACCAAATATTTTAAAGGTGAGTTTTTTTTACTTATTCCTATTAAGATATTGTAACGTGTTAGAATACACTTTCTGTTTACAAAAATGAAATATGGTAATTAAAATGTTAATTAAGTCTATTTGTCAACGTTTTCTCTTATTTTATTTGCCTAACCTTTTTATTATGTGCTTGTTATTGTTATGTCTATAGTATTTATTCTTGAAATTAAGTTGGCTCCCTATTGAGGGCAATATTTCTAGGGTAGCCATATCTTCAGGAAATAGTCAAAGCTGTGTATCATCTAGCTTGTCTCAACTACTCGCCACCTCTGCAGTACAGTCATTTTATAACAGGTGTTATTTACTGCACCGATTAATAACCGTGTAAACACATTATATATATATATATATATATATATATATATATATATATATAAACAAATCCAAACTGAATGCACTCACCTAAACTAGCATATATTATATTATACGGGGTGCTGCTGAGACCAAATATTTATACAAAATCCAAAGATCAGCGCACTCACCTCAAAGCAGGTAGGAGAAAAACTCTTAAAGCTATAGTTTTAAATAAAGCTACTTAAAAACAACTGTCTTACTAAGATAACAAAATTGGAGATTTAGTCACATATATGGCCATATTATGCTAAGCCCACCACTACGTCAAAGTACTCCAATATATATATATATATATATATATATTTTAGTTTAAAAAAATCCCTCCACCCCTTTTTAGTAACCAGTGCTGGGAACTGACAAAATGGCCCCCATCCAAATATTTGGTCTAGGGGCTGGGCAAGTGCCCCTAACCCTGTCAATAATGGCCACCCCCTGCAATAAGTAAAATGTGGCCTGAGGCTGGCCATGTGCACCTGGCCCTGTTAATATCCCCTGTTGTAATATATGAGGCCAGAGACTGAACATGTGCTCCTGCCCCCCCTTTAACCCACTAATATCAATGGGTGGATTAATTTTATTTCGGATGGCCCCTTTCCCTGGGCCGATGAGGATCCAGGGCCTTGTGGCTCATAGATATACATTATTTAAAGGAGTTATTTTATTCCACACAGCACCTTGTGTGTGCCAAGAGGGTGGCCAGTCATTTATTATAGCCCCTGGCGCTATGTATTATATGGGGTGATAATAATGGGACCACAGACACTAAGCCAAAAGGGCACTTTGCCTATTAATTTTAACTATAAAGCCACTATCACTGTGGGGGAATATAATTTTGTTAATGGGCATGTCTGTGGCCCATTCATTTGATAGTGACTGAGAGCCATTTGGCAGTCACCCAACCCTGGTAATTTTATCAGGGGAGAAGGCTGGCAGCCAACAAGCAGGCTTCCGGGGGGGCTGGGAGTCTGCTTATTGGCTCCGAGCACTGTTAATAATAGCAGGGGATCATCCGCAGCCCCGTTTTAATTATAGAGGGGGGCCAGGGGTACTTATTGTGACCCCCCATATGTGTAATGGGTCTCAGGAAGGAGACGCGTTGTGGGAGGGAGGTTGGAAGACCAAGTCCAACTCGCCTCACAATACAAATTTTAGTGAATTGCAATTTTATTTCTTTTCACTAAAGGGAGTTTGAGATGGGAGATCGAGATTGACTTTGGCAAGGTGGTTCCCTTTAGTGAATAGTGCAAGGAGGTTGACTCGGTAGATCAACTTTTAAAGTGAAATAGATAGTATCCTCTAAACATACTAAATAAAATTTTCTTGGCCAAGTGGACTTTTCTAGGACTCTTCACCCGTTGAACTAGAGGGCTCAGGATTTAATGCCGCAGAGTTTCCAGTGTAAATAATTGAGATAAAATAATAATAAAAATGTCTAAAATATCTAAATTCCTCCAGCATGTCAATTTTAATGATCTTCACATTAAAATGCATGATTTCTACACTCAAACAGGGACAAGTGACTCTGATGTGCACATGTGGTTCACTGGACTTTTATCCTGGGTGGTCGGCAGCATTTAAAAACAATGTATTTTTATAGATCTTTGTTTTTATCAGCCACAGGGGCCAAGGTCTGCTCTTACCACTGCTCCTGACCCGACAGTGCTTAATCAGCAACCAAACAATTCCAAAAACAGCTGCCCTTGAGTGGGGTTGTTGATTCAGCCCTTACCTCAGAATGTTGTCCAAGTTATAGAAATCAGCATACACATAGACACAAACATATCAAGCTAGGATTAAAGGATTGAAAGGGTACTGCCTCAGATTAAAACAGAGAACAGAAAGTCTTTACGCTCCAGATGATTGAGCAACATGGGCAGCATGGGCAATCTTAGGTACTTCTTAGTTTTCTATGTCCAGAAAACTGCTGTATTGTGACTGATAAAAACATTTTTCTCTCGAAATTGTTTTTTAGGATTTAAAGTAAAACCAAAAATGTATTCACATCCTTTCTCAGTGCAGCTCTGTGAGAGATCACAGTTTGCACAGAAACCACTGGCCACAATATACTGCAGTGAAACTCTCACTCCTCTTCATTGCAAATATTAACTGTAGTTTCTCTTTAATGGTCAGTAGTGCCGAGAAGAAAGAAAAGGGGTTAAATGCATGCCTAGATTTAGCTCATGTTTTAAAACATTGCATAACATTACGTTAACATTTATTTATATAGTGACAACAAGTACAGAGCATATGGGGGAACATCATGCTACATTAGATGAACAAGGACAGGCTGATATATGAGGTAGAGAGTCCTGCTTGTAAGCTTACACTCTAGGGATTTCACAAGACCTAAGAACAAGGATGCAGCTCTGGTTAATGGGTTAACACTGACGTGTCACACAATGACAGATTCATGACACTAGTGGAATGTGCTTGGTGTCATTTAATGTGTGTGCATGTTGCTGAGCCCAAGAGAGGGAATCAATGTAACCTTATGTCTAGTTTCCTTGCGTAAATTGAATGTACTTTATTGATCTCAGGCTTCCCTTATCATTAATACACAAGTAGACAGATAGCGCTGCAGGACAGAAGGTATATTGAGTTTCATTTGGGTTAAGAAGAGTGTATTGAGGTGCAGGGTTTCTGATATCATAGAGTAACACCCAACCTCTTCTAAACCAGCAGACAAACACGCTGGTGTGGGCTGAGGAATAGAGCAAGCGGGATGTTAAACTTTCTCTACAATAGATTAAGGACTCTATTCATGATATTGGGAATTTCAGGGAATTGACTAGGGAGTTTCAAACAGGGACACTACCACTTACATAAGATGTAACTAGATTACCTGTGCATTTAAAACAAACACATATATTAGACATATGCCACTGTTTTTTTTCCCTCTATGTTTCAATTAATTGCATAATAAAGTAAAAATTAAATTAGGTGTTTCTCTCCTGCATCCATTTTGAGAATGTTACCCATGATGCAACATTCTCCAAAATCTTCCAGCAAGTCGCACTTTACAACTGTGGCCAGAGCCTACATGAGGATGTCATAAGATACACCCCTGCTCTCTTGCTGGCTCCTCATCACTAGTGGGCAGGACTTGGTGGCTGTGTACAAACAGGATCATAACTCCGCCCCCTTGTGATGCAATAGTTACATTACCCTCATATTCAATGCAAATCTCTGATCAGAATTCTGATTTAAGGCCAAATTAGCTGAGTTGGAGAGTTTTCCCAATTTGTCTATGTTGGCCTTAATTTTAAAATTATCATGAATGAAGCCCTAAATCTATTGCAGAGAAAGTGTATTCCTTGTTAAAAGATAAGTAACAAAGTAACGCTGAGGCTGTGGTAATAGTAGTGGGTGTATGCCAAAACAGAACAGTGTTGCAGTTTAACTCTGCAATAAGGAAGACTCACTGGCTTCAGATGTGATAGTCCATTAGGTAAGTTGATCCTTTTGCTGGAAGATAAATGACAGTTTTCAAAAATGTATTAAACATATCTATCATTGTAACCATTAAAACATCAAAAACAGTGTTGCACTACCAACTGGTTTCAGCTTCCACTATAATGCTATTATCAAGGTGAGGCATCATTTTATGGTCTTGGTGTTGTAATTGTTGGTACAACTTTGACTGAATAAGACTTAGGGCTTTATTCATGAAAGAGAGGATTGCAAGGAAGGAAAGGGGTAAGTAAATTCAACAGTGTTTTAATATCAGACAATATATATAAGATGGAGCGCTATAGCTTTACAAACTTTTTAACCCAGTGTTCGAAAAAAACACACAAATATAACCCCGTCATGACAGATGGTGCTTTGGTCCTTAATGACCAAAGCACCATCGGCGTATTTTTGTTCCTGGGCGCCGATTTGTGATCGGCAGCCAGGAACATCCTGCCGACATCCCGCGATACTTTGTGATGTCACACATGATGTCACGGAGGTGTGCCCGAACCCGGAAGTTCGGGCATGGCAGGGTGTCTGAAATGTAGCGAACGCTCGGTTTGAGCTGTTTAATGTAGGATGTTCCTTGCCGTCCTACAAGCCTCTAGGCACTAAAAAGTAGGACTGCATGGAACGTCCTACAGGCGGGAAGGGGTTAAATTGTTTAGTAGCGTATGTGGAGTAAAGCTTCTTCATAGATAGATCAGATGTCTTTTCTCATGCAAAGAAAATAAAATGCAACAATAGTGCTCTCTGTATACACTTATTGGTAGTAGGGTGCCCCCTCAGATTAGTAGTACACTCACTTGTATTGAAACAGAAAGGGTATTGGTCACTTTAAAAATATGTGTAATCTCTTGTGGAGTTTAGAAGTCACCATGTCTCCCCAATATAGCGACACTGTGTCTCTTTAAGAGATTCTTCAGCTCACATGTAAGAAATCGAAGATATTCTCATAGTATAAAACCGTTTTTTAATAAATGTAAAAAAAAGGTTAAAAAATGCTTACATAAAATATTGGTGACTGCTCTCACAAGTGTCACACAAACGCTTGAATTTTAAAAGTCAGTAAGTCTTGGATTCATCAATGGCGGTTCAATCTCACATTCCCTCTAGAGGAGGGTGCATTTCGCTCCACCCAGGGCTTCGTCAAGTGACCTTTTCAATATCAAAAAGGTGCGGATACAGGTACACAAAACCATCCCATGATATGCTTTACACATTTTGTACCTTTCGATTTTTTGGGTTGAAATTGAAACTTATTACCAAAGTAGTACCAAAGTTGGAAAAATGATCCCATTCATCTGAATTCTCTTTTTCTTGCATAAAGTCCCAAGTCTCACTCACTAACTTTATGTTGGACCACTCATGTGATAGACACATGATTGTAGACCTCAGACGTTGGCATAAGCCATGGTAAGAACACATCTTCAGGATGTGTCTAAGAAAGAAAACGGGTGACAATGGGGAATAAAGGAATGAGGGACACATGAGCAATGGAAACCAATCTGTGGACATGGCATAGGAAGCCACAGGCTGAATTGAGTCAGTTATATGCTCTGGAAAAGGAAAAGCACAACAGTCATTCAACTGCATCAATATGAAAGGAAACTGCGTTGTCTTGCACATTGTATGCCTCCTGCAATTCATTTAACAAGCTTCTTTCAACTCAAGTTGTCATAAGTAGTAGAGAAGAAATTAGACTCATCTCCAGCTTCATAGTCCTTGTTTCTTGGTTGTTAAAATTGCAAAAATTTGAAAAATCACCTGTATGAAAAACCGAACTCCACATCTGTGGTACAGAAAAGCAAGGCTTCAGATAGCTCAATAAAGAGCATCTCAGTTCAGTGTGTGAAGGAAAATCATAGAAAAGAAGGGACATGAACAAAACATGTCTACACAAAGAGAGGGTGTATAATCATTCCTTTGTCTGGTCAAGACAGAAATGTGCCTCCATTTTTATAGCATTGTTTCCCTGTTACAATGGAATCTATAATGCACACATTGTAACAGTCTTTGATGTATCCTTGAGAATTAGCACACAATACAATATTTTATCTGTCACATAGTTGTGACAAAATGGGTTCCAAGCTCTGACAAATCAGAACTGTCAAATGTATTTTTATTGTGGGAAATAATCTTGATTGTCTGTTCCAACAACTGGCTCACCTCAGGTTTAATGTTAACACTCCCTTTGGTTAGATGGGAACTAAGGTTTTCCAAATTCATCTACAATGTGTAGGTAGAACATTAAGGTCTGTAAGATTCAAATAATCAAGTTAATCCAACCAAGGTCCACAACAAATGTCCTTTGCACTGATACTGAGTTAATAGTAGTGGGTAAGCATAACAACTTATGTCAACTCCATAATCTACTCAACAGTGAGTAATCACCTGCTGTGGTTAACTACTAGAGAATGGCGTAAGGTATAAGAGGACATCATAAGTGCTGACCAGAGAGTGGGTTAATCTGCATTAACAACATTTATTTACAACAACAAAAATAAAAAAATTATTTCAAATAAAAAATAGTTTCATAGGTTAACATTTAACTCGTCAGCAATGGAAATGGAAATAAGCCTTATGACCTACAACAGTAATTCTTAGGTCTTGTAAGCCAAAACTGCTGCAGACCCAGAACTTGTCTATCTCCGACAGAAGTGGTAAAATGTCCCCTCTAAGTTTGACTCCTCTTCAGCTTAAAAACATTTCACTTTCAGAAGAATAACATTACTTTTTTCTTGAGGAAGGCTTAAATGGTAACACTTCCCACACAGTCCTGTTGTATCATGCTTGTTCTGTCTTCTTTAATCATTTAATCATTTTTGGAATTGTTTATATTTGTTTTTTTTTTTACCATCTGGAAATCTCTTTTTTAGCATAGCACTAGATGCAAGTCATAATTTAGCAGCAGATTTTATAAACCCATAAAAAATGAGTCATCCCTTCGAGGCACGCCTTGATAAAAAAAAATTGCCAGTGGATTAAGCTGGAAGAAGAGTTCCAGCTTTATATTACATCCCACTGCCAAAATGACTTGTACCACATTGCTAACTCATGTAGAAGCCAAAGAATTATTCACCTGTTAACCCCTTCACATGCCGAGGGTCTCTCTAGGAACAGCAAAAAGGCTTTGCTTGTTGATTCCTTACAATGGATACAGATTGGGATTTGAAAAGAAGCTTGTTTTGGCTGGATGTAATGTGCAAAACTGCATAACGAGCATAGTAAGGGGCAATATCCTGGCATATTGGGGGCAATATCCTGGCATATTGGGGGCAATATCTTGGCATATTGGGGGAAATATTCTGGCATATTGGGTCAATATCCTGGCATATTGGGGGAAATATCCTGGCATATTGGGGGAAATATCCTGGCATATTGGGGCAATATCCTGGCATATTGGGGGCAATATCCTGGCATATTGGGGGCAATATCCTGGCATATTGGGGGCAATATCCTGGCATATTGGGGGCAATATCTTGGCATATTGGGGGAAATATCCTGGCATATTGGGGCAATATCCTGGCATATTGGGGGAAATATCCTGGCATATTGGGGCAATATCCTGGCATATTGGGGGAAATATCCTGGCATATTGGGGCAATATCCTGGCATATTGGGGGAAATATCCTGGCATATTGGGGGAAATATCCTGGCATATTGGGGGAAATATCCTGGCATATTGAGGGCAATATCCTGGCATATTGGGGGCAATATCCTGGCATATTGGGGGCAATATCCTGGCATATTGGGGCAATATCCTGGCATATTAAATGGCATATTGGGGGCAATATTTACCAGTAGCTGCCGCATTTTCCACCCTAGGCTTATACTCGAGTCAATATTTTTTCCCAGTTCTTTGTGGTAAAATTAGGTGCCTCGGCTTATATTCTGGTCGGCTTATACTCGAGCATATACGGTAATTTTTTTTTGTACCATTCGATTCTGCTTCATATATTTTGAATTCTGTCTCCAAACTATATGTAAGGTATCATATTGCACAATAAATCTTTCAGTATTGCTGATTTGTCTTCTTATTGCTTGGGGGTTGTTTTGGAAAGTACCCACATTTTGAAGGATCTGGCTTGCATGGAATGAAGATATAGTTGTTTTATGCCCACTGATACAAGTTTGTTTTATGAGTGCATAAACCATATTAATTAAAGGCTGTGATGTAAGGAGCCATGCCACACTATATTGTGCTCTTAGATTTCCCAAGCCTGCCTTCTATATAAACTTGCTACACTTTATAAAATCAAATCCCATCAGCATCCTCCTGCAAGTTATTTTGGTCTGTCATTGCTTATCAAACATGATTTACAACCAATCCTAGGTTATAGATTTCCTTCTCAACTTGTGATTGGTTAAAAGTTATTTGTTTTGCTCAGTCAATCACACGTTTCCTTTGACTGATTTGAGATCTTCTCCTTTAGTTTATGTATGAAGGGAAAGGCAAAAATTGTTTGTTTGTTTTTTTTAAAAAAAGAACACCTCATCACATCACCAGTCACCTTTTCCAGCTATCCTAGACCTTCCTGAGGTCAGCAAATGCATGCTCGAGAAATTAGATTGGAAGATTGCAGTGACAGTGAGTGAGATGCCACTTAAATCCACACACCGGGTGTCGGCTGAAGGGAAATGGTGCGTGAGAATCTGACAACCCCACATCGTTCATATCCTACAGGAATTACCTGTAATAACAACTCCTTGCTGCTCAGAAGTCTTATAGTTTGATTCACCTCTCTACCTGCTTTACTTCTAAAGGGCACACTGATCTATAGCATTGGATCACTTCATGCCAGCAACAACCACTATTAAACGTAGCTCGAGGGAAGCAGACAAGAATTTCCGTGTATTAGAAAAAAATATTTAAAAAGTAGCGAGACATTAAAAACAATTCTAGCTATTTTTCTGAAAATGTGACATTTTGAGGATAGAACAAATACACTTCTAACCGTGCAAAGTTTACATAGAGGTCATGAATAGATCAATAAAAAAAATTTTAAAAATCATATTTTTTTCTTTTGCTCTGTTCTCCTCACGTTGAAGCAGAGATGGTTAAATAATGCATGAGGATGGAAACTAAATTCAAGTACACTTTTTATTTGGATCTAGAATGGAAAACAAAAGGCCTTACAAGAAATGTTTATATGCATGCAGCAATTCAAATAATGTGGGTGATGGATAAAGATTGTATATAAGGAGATAGGTTTTGGTACATAAGGTGGAGGTTGAAGGAATAAGGGAAATCATGTAGGAAAAAGAGGTGGAGATGTGCAAAAAACCCCAGTGGGAGAGAACTGGGTAGTAAGGAAATGAAAACATTCTTGGGATAGATACAAGGATATCCTGAATATAAAAGAAGGCTCTGAAGTTTGAAAGGTTGTGTAAAATGGGAATACTGAGGAACATCTAATCTGCCATCATGTACAGAATTTAGTTCCCGACTGGGACATTCCAGAAACTTAGACAAAAAAGGAAAGTAAGAAGGGGTGTATCTGTGAATGCATTATGAGGTGTTCTTTTATATTTGTCTATTTTCACAATTAAATAGTATATTTTTTTCAGAACCCGATGATGGGTTGATTTGATTATACCTTTTTTAACAAAACTTTTCAAATATTTCCCACCAGATCAATGCTGATGAATGAGTGTGTCCTTCAATGTGAAACATGAATGGTGTTGCAAAATCTTCTGGATACACCCTTTGTAATTTGTTGCTGCTCCATGGTGTTACTATAGATTAATAAAGCTGGAGGATGCCACCAAAAAAAATATTTAACAAAAAATATACAATATTAGGAATTCATCAAGTCTGCTCTGATTTGGGGGAAAACAAAGCATTGTTTCTGAGCCAGAAAGCATTCTTCATGTGATTAATCATACCGGAGGGAAGTGACAAACATCAGTGATGTGCCATGAAAGAGCCAACCACAACTATTAATGTAGGGGCAGGGTTAAAAGAGCTTCCTCTATCATTCTCTCTCTAGATTCAAACAGTAAGTCCCTTGGCACTATGGTAAAGCTGCTAATACCTTTGCCTTCACACACACAGGGATGATTCAATGTTCAAATTCTATATACTCTAGAGTTTCTCACATAAATGATACCCCTACCTTGTGAGATTCATGGAGCATGCTCTTGCAGATATTTTGGCCTGCCTTAGCTGTAGTATCCTGATTCTGTTTTCCCTCGCACCTACTTTTGTTATTCTTATTTATTTATAAAGTATGTTTTACCAGGAAGGATACATTGAGATTTAGATTTTTTTCAAGTATGTCCTGGGTCGACAAAAACATAGCATTGTTACAATAGGTTACAATATAATATTAAAAATACAAATATAGAAATTTAGCATAGAACACAAACAAGTAAGAAAACAAGTGAACTACAATCAATCATGATTTTAGGTTCATTCTTTAATGAGATATATTGACAGATATATTTTAAGGGATTTTCTACCTATCCCTCCTGCTTTTGAACCAAAGGAAGGCAAAAAATGAAGAAAAACCCCCAAATAAAGAAAAAATATATATCCATACTCTTTTGAATGCATCTATTTTATTTGATACCACCACCTCCCTTGGCAGTGAGTTCCATACCTTTATTGTTCTTACTATAAAGAAACCCTTCCTTTGTTGTCAATAAAATCTTTTTCTTTGTACATTTTTGTTCATGAGCAGGTCATTGGAGAGCTCTTTATTTTGGCCCCGCACATTTTTATACGATGTTATAACAAAGTGCCATTTTCTAACCTATGTAAATACAACATTTTTAGTCTCTCTTCATAACTAAGATCTTCCAATCCGCTTATTAATGTTGGAGCCCTCCTTTGCACTTTTTCTAGTTCCTTAATGTCCTTTTTATGAACCACTATCCAACATTGCACTGCATATTCAAGGTGAGGTCTTACCATTTACTTGTAAAGAGACAAGATGATATTGTCCTACCATGAAGAGGATATTGTCCTACCATGAATCAATACCCTGATTGGTACATGCCTTATTGGCCTTTGCAGCTGCTGACTGGCATTGAGCACTGTTGCCAAGTCTGTTATGTGCAGTTATTCCTAAATCCTTCTCATTAGTAGTTTTTTCCTAGGGCAATACCATTTAAACTGTATGTTGCATTGTTATTATTTTTCCTACAATGCATAACTTTACCTTTGTCTGTACTGGACCTCATTTGCCACTTGCTTGCTCTAATAGACTAGACTATATTACCCTACATCATTTTGTGTCATCACCAAACACTGTGGCATGGCTCTCAGTGCAATTTTTGTCAAGCTATCATTGTCATATTGCACTATGAACTCAACTTTGCTCCTGTTTTTCAATGGGTAAACTGGCACATCTTAAACTGACTATAAAATAATCCCAGCAATCTATAAGAAACTCTGCTTGAACATAAAGTCCTCTCTTGAACACTTGGTGTTTCCTGTTTCCCTCATCAACAGGTTACTTACTGTTTTCTTTTAATTTGAGTTGTACCAGTTATAAGTGGGAATTTGTGTTTCTAATGGCACTTCCTACAAATTCAAAGATACATTTTTTAAAGATTTTCAGTATTTAAGGGTCTGTGATTAAGTTACTAAGTATGCACATATTACTCATATAATCTTTACATGCATTTGTTTCAAGGCCTGAAAGTTTCTCTCTAACTCACTTGTTATGTCTGTGAGCATTCATGTTTGTATGTGTGTATGTAAATCAAGGTTGGAATCTTATAGCAAACTATGAATGCTCCAAACCTAACAAAAGGATAGAAAAAGTAAGAAAGAAAAGTATTGATTGACCCTGCATGTAAAGTCTTCTGTCTCTTGTGTTGACATCTGCGGTAAGAGAATTCTGGGAAAAAGCAGCAGCAAAATGAGGTTACGCTACTGGGACTTGATTAACCTGCTTGTAAGTTTACATTGCAGTTTCGATGTTTAACAAATAGTGATTTGACGGAAGCTAAAACTAGTACTTTTTGCAAACTGAAAATGTCGGCTTGAATAATAAAATCTATTTTTGGCAGAAAATAAAATCTAGTGTCAGCAAAAGAAATATAAATTTGTCAACAGCCAGATTCCCAAGTGTGTAATATACTAATTTGATGATTCTGAGCCACTCCTTAACCTGGGATTCATTACAAGCCTAACAGACAGCTGAAAGGTTATAGGCCAAGGACTGCAAGACATAGAGATAAAATTAATTCCAGATGTGAAGTGGTCTTTTTATTTTGCTGTAGACAGATGAAAGCTTGAAATTTAATGACATGTTCTCACCACAAATCAGGTAATTCATAATGCATTCTCTCTTAGAACCGGTGCAAGCTAAAACAGACGTATACCGCTAAGAGGATATCTTTTGGTAAAATAGTAAACCTTTAAGTTTGCGAAACATCAGCAATTAAAGTCTCTTCAGTGAAGATCTTACACAGACAATCTGTTATCCTACTAGTGGAAGGTTATTCCATGTATCTACTACTCTTTTATTAAAAATAGTAATTTTTTTTTTTTTACCTATTTCTGTACCAGACACTAACTTCAAAAAAGTACCCTCTTGTTCTACTGCCACTTCATGTTTGAGCCGTTTGCAGTTACAGGCAGTGGAGTTCTAACAGCCAGTCAGTGCACATGCCAGTCGAAAGCCTCTAACCGGTAGACGTCCTAATGGGAGCGGTTCCAGCTCCCAGCTTCATTTAGAACACAGAGCCTAAAACCTGGATACAAAACCATTACAAACCACTACATGCAGCATTGTTTAATCATCCCTAGCTTCTAGTTGCCAAGCAGTTAATAGAAAGAGGCAGTTTGTGTATTATCAGTTAAAGGCTACTCTGAAGAAATATGTAGATGGTTAAGTGGATACAGATAGTTTAAGCAGATGTTCAATATACTCTTTTTTTCTAGTAAGCAATGAAGGCTAGAACTTAGCTAGCGCTCCTGTAATTCCATTTTGATTAAGCAAACACAGTTATTCCTCTTGACTCATTCTCTTGTTATACAACAGCTTTGCAACGCCCTGACACAAACAGTAAAGTCAGTTCTTTTTAATCTGTTTCAATTGTTCAATTTCCTGAAAAGAGCTTGATAGGAGTATTAGTATTTGCCTGCACATTTATTAAACTGGGGATTTTTTTTTTATATTTTATTATTATTGTATTGTTTTTTTATTCCTTCCAGCTAACATACCAGCATTGGATCCATTTCACTAAGAAATGATTTATAGATGGTGTCAACACTTAGAAGAGCATACTTAAGATTTATTGTGAATTAAAAGCAGAGTCAGTCATTTTCAGATCTACAGAGACTTAGCTACAATATGATCAGTGCAGCTAAAATCATGACAGGACCCCTCAAGGTGGGCTAGGGGAATGAAAAACATGCTACCACTGGTATCTAATGTGTTAAAATGGAGTTTCAGCTTTTATTCTTAATCCATTCTACTGTCTATAGCTAGTGGCAAATAGTTTGTGGAATATTTCATGTGACCAAGTGTCTAGTCAAATTTTACTTTGTGTCCAGGGGTGTGTCTTTAGTTTGCAACACCGTAAAGAAGGAGAATATATTTAAAAGAAGAAAAACGATGAATGTGTGAAATGACAGCAGTTTGCAAGAGACCAGGAATACCCACACTAGCTGAGTAGAAGTTATTTCTTCTTCTTTTTTCTTTTTTTTTTTTGCTACAGGAACCAATACGAATAATCCCATTCAAATGAATTGAATATCCTGTTTTCTAGTGATGTCATCATACAATGTGTTGCACTGTTAAGATATCCTACTGTGTACAAGAGCAAACTTACATTTCACACAATGTATTCTATTTCAGCAGCACAGGAAGTGACTAAATTAAACAAAACTTGATATGCTCAGTGTCTATATAATCAGTGTTGCAGCACCTGCAGTAAACATGCAGAGTAATTACTGAGGGGGACTTGAATCATATATTATAAATGTGATTTATGCAGAATACCTGAAGTGAGTTCGGGGACTAGCATGCCCCCTTAAATTAGAGGGGCAAAGGTTTAAAATAATATCAGGAAGTATTACTTTATGGAGAAGTGGTAGAGGTTAACTCAGTGAAGGGTTTGAAGCAAGTATGGGATAGGTATAAGGCTATCCTAGATATACGATAAGGCTAAGGACTAATGAAAGTATTCATAAAATTGGTCCGAATGGTTCTTATCTGCTGACACATACATTTTAATACACTTCTATTGTTGTCTCTCTAACATAACTCTTCTATCTACTAGTGTCAACCGCCATGACCCTGTCTTCATAGCTAGAAATATATACATTCTTGGTATCAAGACACACTCATTCCTTTGTGGGCAGGACATTAGTGAAAATTCTTATACAAGCATGATTAAAATAAGAATGAGTAGAAGTGGGTGGTGCTAACATTAAGCCCCACCCACATGTCTCCTGACAGTGCTCCAGAGGGATGTGTAGTGTACTGCCACTCGGTGATTTGACATTATTTTTATGATTTAATGATCTGTCCTAAAAGCGCAGTTTAGTTACATTTGTGACCAGTTATTTACCTTAATTTGTGATATTAATGTCACTTTACTGAAACAGACATACATGTAAACTACAATAATCAACAATCAATAGCAAAAACTAAAAAAGTCTCCTACTTTTTTTATCATTTCCAACTGAGCTGATTCTTGCAGCACAATTCTAATGAATAATCTTCAATGGTACTTATTTTATCAACCTTGGAACGATGAACTGCTGAATTTTACCTGGCTAGGAATCGAAAATTGAAACAATGTGGTTCGAACAGATACTGCCGCGCTGCAGTTTGGTACCTGAGCAATCTCACCAACTTTTGCAATACTTACTACCTCAATAGTTCCTTCTCACTATATGTAAACCTCCAACATCCTTTTAGGGTAAACAAAATACACCCAACATGGAAAGTTAATATATACTGTAACTCATCAAAAAAATTTTGGTCCAGCTATTCAATTTATTTGTATATGGACTACAAGCTGTCAAGATTTCTCATAAATGACAAAAGCTTCTTACAATATGGAGACTATGAATTCATTACTTGATGTTAGCAGTTTATCTCCAGCATCAACAGGTGGTTAGGCCAAGCTGCATGAAATCCTGGTTGTCCCAATCACATCTAGAGGAAATGGAAACCTGGTCTCTGGTTTCGATCTAGGACCACAAATGGTAGGATGTTCCATTCTATCCTATGTGTCTCCATGCTGGCACTGAGGCAGCAAAACTAACAGTCAAATATTGTATACCCAATGGACACAACATTCTGATCTATAGGAGACCCAGTTCACTTTCTCTAAACTGTTATTTAGCTTCTCCTGAGCGACGAGAACTTCTACAGTAGAACTTATATCAAGTTGGAGGAGAGTCCATATGGAAGTATCCCAGGTAGAGGATTATAATTCCTGTAACTGTTTGATGCATTGACACCTTTCCTTAAAAACAAAACAACTATAAAAAAAATCCTTGCCTTATTATTACCTCCACAGACATAACATTGGCTTCAAGCCAACACTGGCTGGATGGCAAGTCTAGATGGCTGATGCATTAGAGGCAGAATGCTAAAGTTTCTGTAAAGAATGTACCTTACAAAAGATACAACTGTGGCAATGCTTGGTAGCATGACCATGTGGATGGTCCAATACAATGAACAGAACTACAGCTGGTGACAAATTAAACTCATTAGTGTTTGAATATCTGCTGCCCAAAGGACACTACATGGATCTAGAACACAATATTTTTCTCTCTAGAATTCAACTCTAAAGAAGTATTAGAATTAGAGGATAGCCCTGGATATGTAATAAACTAGAAGACATATTCCATAGAAGGCATTGGAGGACAAATATTTGCAGTAATAAATTGGACACAGCCCACTGGCATATCCTGATTAGAAAATAAAATGCTCATGTTGTCACACATGGAACACTAGGCTAAAAGTATTATTATTATTATCATAACCTCATGGATGAGAAAAAAGTGATCTAATTCTACACCTTCTAGTTGAGAAGGGTTAAATGCCATATGTGGTTTGCATCCTTGTACTCTGAGGTAATACCATTCTGAAATCTACTTAACCAAAGAATGGACGAAAAAATAAAATGCTCCAGGTTTAATATGATGCCTCTGGGACAAATCACCAGAACATCTGGCAAGGGTTTCTATACGTAGCTAAAACCTCAGTACATCAGAAATGGAGGTGCCATTTCAACGTGTTTCAGAAACTGAGTCTGGATGTCTTCATCTTAAGTAATATGTACAGTTCATGTCATTTTTCAGGAGACATAGACATCATCGTTGGATGGAATATTGGGTGCCCCACCCAAAAGGAGAGATAGAAGAATGCCAGAAGGATCTAATTGTAGCATATGTGGATGAAATTAGAGAAGGGAGACATGGATGGTGTGTTGAAGAAGGATATTTTGGCAGAGGTATGGATCATGATGAATAACTGTTCTCTTCTCTTCCAGTTTCCTTTATGTCATTTCTGACTTTCTCCTCTATCACCTCATCTGGAAGGGATATGTTGGCACAAGTTGGACAACTTATTAAAGTTATTTTATGGCAAGCTTATGTTAGTTAATGAGAGGGTAATCTCCTGCCCGTCAGAGAATGTGGGGAATGATGGACACTCAGGAAAGGGGGTAGTCTGAAGTGTTTTTTTTTTTTTTTTGTGGGTTTAACACTTTACCTTCTGGACGGTTTATAAATGGAATGGATTTAAAGTATTACATATACATATACATTTCATATTACATAGTTCCATTACGTGTATTTGAAATATATAAGGGTGCAATGTTATATTACTCATAGAGTAAAAGAATGGAAATAGTTTTTGACAATGTGATATATGGAGAATATCATAGGAAATCCTAAACTACAATGCCATTTTGTAAATATCTAGTAGGGGACTGGTGGCTTTGAGCTATTTTCTCATAGCATCACACGTAAACATACCATTTCATGGAATAATGAATCAAAAGATTTTAATGACTGTATATCCTTATAATCACCACAATACCTTAAGATCCTCAAATTTCAATTCATAAGAATTACTCATCAGATATTAGTATATTCTCTGTATAAGTTATTTTAATTGATGTGAAAAACACTTTGGGTACTTTTTTTGCTCTCCTTTCACAAAAATATACTTTCCAAAGGTTCTTCAAAAGTTTTTGGGTGGACATGTCACCCTGTCCAAGCAAATGCCAGTGAGGTAAAAAAAAATAGAGAAAACATTTTAAATAGAACCAAGTCCATTAAAGAAGTCCATTAGGTCACCATCGGTGGAAAGACCAGGTTTAAAGGTAAGTAGCAGAAATTTCTGCAATGCCATAGGCAGTTACTTATTCCTGTAGCACTGAGAGGAGTGAAAACTCTATAGTGTGCCAAGAAGCCAATCATACTTTTTGAGTGTTTTACATACCTTTACTGAGTAAAAGTAAATTATATTTCTAAGCCTTTGCAAAAAGCATTTGCATTTAAAACATTAGGTCCAGGAACAGGCAGATTAGACAACTATACACATAAACAATGCACATTTCTTCTGTCCTTCTCGCCTTGTCGTCTATTGAATTAACCTCACACAGTCTATTGTTTGTCTTCAAGACCCTTTTGTTTCATTCTGATGGTGAATGAAGGAGACAGAATCCACGACAACAATACACGTCGCTGAATGGCATATTGTTATTTAGGTCTCCTTAAAGTTTTCTCTTCACTTTTCCCATTTGTAAATTTCATCAAATATCCCAGTAGTCTTGTGTGACTATTCACGTTACAAATTATAAAGCTCTTGGTAATTTGTGCAAATAACTGCAGATGCTTTGTTCGAGGAACAATAAATAAGGAGACTTATTTCAAAACCTTGGATCCTTGGTCTGATTACTTGTAATGCTATTGAGTATACATGGACAAACTGAGTTCTTGCAACTATAATAATTGTTAAAACCTTGGCCTCTATATTTTGTTGTTGCATAATCTTGCAAACTATGTAAAAAAAAAAAAGAACCGGAGAACAGTATTTGATGGTTACCTTGAAGCAAGTACTTTATCGGAAAGGGAACAATTGAATGATGTATGCCTAAACCTTTAATTTTAACATAAAAAATCAAATTTGTTAATATCTGGTTTGTAGCTTTGAATTAAATGTTCAGTACAAGCAAAAAAATAATTTCCCCCTGGTTTAGTGGAACATCATGCATTATTGCAAGGGGCAATTCATGTAGCTCTGCATTTTGTACCCAATCTTATCCCTTTTATGGTCCAAGTATCTCTCAAATTGGGGCTACTCATAGACCACAGAAGTGATCTTGAATCGGCATGAAAACCGGGCAACGTGGCAGTTTTTTGTGCCAACATTTCGGAAGCCAATCTCCGGAGTTTGGCAGCTGAAATGGTAGCCTAGGTGCTCCCCATAGACTTCTATGGGGAGGACTTTGGCTTATTTCGAGAGGACCTTGGTTGTTACAGAAATAGCCAAAGTCCTCTTATAGAAGTCAATAAAATGACTTGAACTATAGCCAAAATAGCAATAGTCCTCCAAAAATTATCCAAAATGAAATAAAAACAAATTTGTTAAAAAGAAAATAAAAACAGACACATTAATGAAACACAAAAAAATAAAATAAAATTAACATTAAATAATATTGCAAAACTAAGGCCAAAATATCCACTTTTATAATACAGCTCAGTGGGAGAATTTTCCCAACTCGGCTGCTTTGGCCTTAAATTTGAAATTTCCTTTAATTCCCTCTTGAATGATTAAAGTGCTGCACATAGTGTGTATAAAAGAATGCTGTTTGAATGAGAATGATGTTTGTAACATATTTCAAGGTTTAAGTGACTTTTAAGGTCTAGAAAGTATTCACAAAATAAACTGTTTGTGGACAATGCACTACTGGATGGTACCACTGGGGGCTCTGCTTGCCCTGGGTCTCATTAACATTAAAGATGCCCCTGTATATGAAGGGGACATTCTTGTGTCCTAAAGAACTATGTGAAGAAAGTTGTGAGCTACCAGTATCTTTCTACAGATTACATCATTTCAGGCTGGGGATGAAGAAAAAACCCCTCATTGGCATATAAGGCAGTAAACAAAAAAAGAAAGATTAGTTAATAATAATAAAGTATGGCATACCAGCCTCTGTGATTTTATGTCTCATTCTTTATATAACATGTGAGAGACGTTTAGTCCCTCTCATTATATGTTTATCTTATAGGGGGGATACAGAATGTAGAGTGGTATCATATTGAGGGAAGTAGGCTACTAGTGTCAGTAACTAGGCTACTATTATATATACTAGTGATAGAGCCCTGTTAGGTACAGTGAGGGTGTTGCAGTATACTATGCAGTACATTGTGTTTTAATAGTAGCAGTGAAGCAAGATGCCAGGTAGTTATGTTTCAAAATAGTTACAGGATGAACATAAAGTAATGTGGATAATGTTAAAGTTTAGCAAAATTGTTACAATTAGTAGCTTACAGGTAAATAGTGTCAAAATACACCCATCTGACTTATATTAAGGTGCATAAAAGTACATAGAGTTGCAGTCAGTAGTGACAAATCATTGAGAAAGAGGAATAAATTCAAGAAACAATCCTATTTTAAATAAAGTGCTAATTATTCGCAAAATTGTGCTCTATATCCTTATGTGACCGCTAGCAGCTTTTAGGTTAATGGGTACCAATACTTTAAGTACATCTCAATAAACTCCAACAATTTATGGAAGAGTTTTAGGTGAGGCCCTAATGTGAGCTCACTGTATTGATCTGACCCAATTAAAAGCATATACAGAAATGACCATAGTGGATGTTTAATGATTAAATTACAAACGTTGATCAGTGTGAATGGCATGGCACTGGATGTATAACAATATCCAATTAAGGTAAATATATATGTCCCCTGTGGATGTTTATACGAAAGTAGGGTGTATGATTGGTGTTCAAAATCCATATCTACTTCCCTGTCTAGTGAAAATTCCATAGACAGCAGTACCGGACTCAGTTGAAAGATGAGTGATTGAAGCCTGAAAGGTGTCAATGTTTGTAATTTATAGATCCATTTTAATTCTAGTTGAAGTAGTCTCCCATTACAGTTACCCTTACGTTGAGAACCCTGTAGTTCAGTAATTACATGCCTTAATATTAGAGTGTCAAACCCATCAGACACCAAATTGACGTGTTCCGAAACCCATCTGTAGAATTCATGAATCGTCTTGCCAATATATTGTACCTCACATTGTCAACTGATCAGATATACCATGGGTACTTTTGCCAATGATAAACATATTTATAGTAGTATATAGGCTGTGGAGAAATAGATCAAGTAAGTTCCCTCTCCCTTTTCACAGTGAGAGCTACTGTCTCTGGAATAGTCCTTTCCAGGAGGGTTTCTGATAACAGCATAGGCAAATAACATTGCAATATTGTTCTTGCAAGAGTCATACTGTGTTAGTGTGTTAGTTTTGGGGTAAGGATATTTGAGGGGCAATCCAAAATAATTGCTCTCTAGCAGGCCTTTTTAAGCCATTTTGATGGATAACCAAGATTAAACATGTCTCTTAGTTAATTGTCTTTTAACCTGAAAAAGATCCACAGAGGAACAGTTTCTTCTTGCACATAGATATGTATCTATCGGAAATGCTCCTGTGTCAAAGCAGTTAGTAGCTCAGTAGGCTTGCTATTTGGATTTGTGTTGATTTTGTGGTTAATATCAACAAAGATACGTAGGTCTAAAAAAGACCAGTTCTTTCTTGTTGAATACAATTCTCACGTTCATCCCAATTTGGTTTCTATTAAAAAATTGGGTGAATTTCTGAAATGAAGTTACTGAGTTAATCCATATCATAAATATATTGTCAATGTATCTCATCCAGCTGTGGATATGTTGAGTATACAATGACGATGCCTCAGTGAAGACAAATTGATCTTCCCACCATGTTAAATTTAGATTGGCATCACTAAGGACACATGAAGTCCCCATGCCTGTGTCCATAGTTTGGTGGTAATATTTCACATTGAAGATTAAAATAATTATGGGTCAAGATGAATTCCAAAAAGACCAATAGCACCTCTCTTCGTGTATCAGAAACATATTGTGTGACACAGTAATGGCAGACTTTTATGCCTTCATCATGTGGTATATTTTCATAATGTGCTTCCACATCAAGAATGCATTCCATGGAATGCTCAGGTCTCATAGTCTTTTGATTGCATGTGAGGTATCCATTAGGTATGTTTTACTGGACTCTATGATGAGATGTAGGATCTTGTCCAAAAATATATTCATATTTTCCATTAGACAGTCATTACCTGAGAATATTGGCCAAGTAAAGGGGATTCTCTAGTTCTTTAGGACTTTTGTTCATTATATACATTTTTTAAAGGTCTGATGTTACCAGCCTAGTAAATAGGTCAATACTTTAAAATTCTGACAAGGGGCATGTAAATTGGCTTTTAACCTTTACATCAGTTAGGTGGTCTCCATCAATAATTTGGTCATCAAGGAATGACATAGATGTTTGCAGACAAATTATATCCCTGGACGTAAAGCCCAATGAAGTCCCTTCCTTCTACAGAAAGCATGAGATGTTAATTTATGTGTGAAAAGGTGGGCATCTTTTAAACAATTAAGGTTAAAGTGTTTTAGAGAAGGGCGGAAAATTGAATAGACCTCTTAGAGTGATAATATTGAGTATTTCGAACATCCTTGTGGTTACAAATCATCAGTTTTGTCCCCCAATGAATATAAGTTCTATACTAAAGATCTTTAAGGTGCAGTCACAAAAGATGTTGAAAAAATATATCAGAAACATATTAATATGAGTATTTTTGAAAACCTTACATATAAAGAGCGGTAGGCATTAGATAGATTGGCTAAGAATCAGCAAATTACATTCAAGCCTACCAATAAAGACAGAGCCTTAGGGATATTGAATACAGAGTATTACATAAGTGAATATGAGAGACAACTTACAAATATTAACTATTCTAGACAGAAAATAATCCTTCTGATCATATAAAAGCTAAAGTGGACTCTTTCCTAGAGATAAGACTAAAAACGCAGAAGATCTTCCCATCTTTCCACTCAGACACAAATTATGATGTTCTAAACCAAAAGTTCATAAACTAGTCACTCCTCCCCCTTCTAGATCCATAGGAGCCAGTGTCGGATCAGTCTTGGAACCACTATGCATCTTCATAGATCAATATATATTTATGCAGAAACAGTTCACTTACTTGAGGGATAATTCCCATGCACATTTTGAAATAAAAGTCGGCAGACATTACTTTTATAGCCACAATGGACATCGTGGCGCTATATACCAACATGCCTCATGATAGGGCCACCATGTTTAGAGTTTGGTCTTAAAATACGCTTCAACAGATGTCTTCCAGTGAATTTTTGAGAGAGTTGTTATCTTTTATTCCTTCCATATATTTGAAATTTAATGACAAGTTCAATAGCTGGTATTGCTATACAGGCAATTGGACATATTTATGTAGGTATTTTAGAAGAGCAATATAACGTTTCATCCACTAATCCATTCAGAGATAAATTAGCCGGTTGCTACTACTTTAATAATGATATTATAATTGTGTGACAAGGAAGCCTACTAGAACTACATAAATATCATGCATACAGTTGCAAGAAAAAGTATGTGAACCCTTTGGAATGATATGGATTTCTGCACAAATTGGTCATAAAATGTGATCTGATCTTCATCTAAGTCACAACAATAGACAATCACAGTCTGCTTAAACTAATAACACACAAAGAATGAAATGTTACCATGTTTTTATTGAAAACACCATGTAAACATTCACAGTGCAGGTGGAAAAAGTATGTGAACCCTTGGATTTAATAACTGGTTGAACCTCCTTAAGCAACAATAACTTCAACCAAACGTTTCCTGTAGATGCAGATCAGACGTGCACAACGGTCAGGAGTAATTCTTTACCATTCCTCTTTACAGAACTGTTTCAGTTCAGCAATATTCTTGGGATGTCTGGTGTGAATCGCTTTCTTGAGGTCATGCTACAGCATCTCAATCGGGTTGAGGTCAGGACTCTGACTGAGCCACTTCAGAAGGCGTATTTTCTTCTGTTTAAGCCATTCTGTTGTTGATTTACTTCTATGCTTTGGGTCGTTGTCCTGTTGAAACACCCATCTTCTGTTGAGCTTCAGCTGGTGGACAGATGGCCTTAAGTTCTCCTGCAAAATGTCTTGATAAACTTGGGAATTCATTTTTCCTTCGATGATAGCAATCCGTCCAGGCCCTGACACAGCAAAGCAGCCCCAAACCATGATGCCCCCACCACCATACTTCACAGTTGGGGTGAGGTTTTAATGTTGGTGTGCTGTACCTCTTTTTCTCCACACATAGTGTTGTGTATTTCTTCCAAACAACTCAACTTTTTTCGTTTCATCTGTCCACACAATATTTTGCCAGTACTGCTGTGGAACATCCAGGTGCTCTTGTGCAAACTGTAAACGTGCAGCAATGTTTCGTTTGGACAGCAGTGGCTTCCTCTGTGGTATCCTCCCATGGAATCCATTCTTGTTTAGTGTTTTACGTATCGTAGATTCGCTAACAGGGATGTTAGCATATGCCAGTGACTTTTGTAAGTCTTTAGCTGACACTCTAGGATTCTTCTTCACCTCATTGAGCAGTCTGCGCTGTGCTCTTGCAGTCATCTTTACAGGACGGCCACTCCTAGGGAGAGTAGCAGCAGTGCTGAACTTTCTCCATTTATAGACAATTTGTCTTACCGTGGACTGATGAACAGCAAGGAACTTTTGGAGATACTTTTACAACCCTTTCCAGCTTTATGCAAGTCAACAATTCTTAATCGTAGGTCTTCTGAGGGTTCTTTTGTGCGAGGCATCATTCACATCAGGCAATACTTCTTGTGAAAAGCAAACCCAGAACTGGTGTGTGTTTTTTTATAGGGCAGCTGTAACCAACACCTCCAATCTCATCTCATTGACTGGACTCCAGTTGGCTGACACCTCACTCCAATTAGCTCTTGGAGATGTCATTAGTCTAGGGGTTCACATACTTTTTCCACCTGTGATTGTCTATTGTTGTGACTTAGATGAAGATCAGATCACATTTTATGACCAATTTGTGCAAAAATCCATATTATTCCAAAGGGTTCACATACTTTTTCTTGCAACCGTATATAGACGCGACCTTTGGGAGTTTAGAAATTCACTTTAAATTACAATGCAGAACAAATTGAATTCCTTGATATGTGTATATATAAGGGTGGAACAGGGTTTGCAACCAACTTATGAAGAAAACCCATGATATTGAATGAATTACCTCACTATCAATCATGCCATCCTCAACAGATGAAAGATGGCCTGCCCAAGGGTTGGTTTGTAAGTGGCTCTGTTTATGTACTGACACAGACATACTATGAGAACAGATGGAGGACTTGTCTAAAAGATTTGAAGCTAGAGGTTTCCCATAAGATTTACTTCATGAAGCTCAAGTAATAAGAGAAGCTTACAAAACAAAGCCCCCAAACAGTAAAATTAATAATCACATTCATTATATCACTACTCGTTCACCTGTTTCTAAAAACATTTTTCCCAGATTGTGAGAAATCCAAATTTTGTATACAAATGACTGTCTAATATTAGAACAAACTAGTCCATGGAGATGTTAATTATAAGAAATGAATTAGAGAGGGAGAGAATTAGCCAGCACAAATCAGCCATCCATAATATAGGGGTCTATTCAAAGAGTTCCAAGATACAGGTCCAAAAATTTGAGCTCTGAATTGAATTCAGGGAATTTAGGGATCACCACTGAAGTGACCCTAAATTGACCTGACAATTGGCCATTATGGCCCTCTGACTTGTAGTCCATCATCACGTGGTACCACCACTGTAAACCCCACTGTCCACATACCAGCTTTGTCAACATAACACTTGTAAGCATAGTGGTTGAAGGGGTCGCCTGGTCCACCTAGTGTGACTGGTCCACTTGCAGTAGCAACCCCTGAGACCACTGCACTTGTGTGGTGTAGGGACCAAGCTTGACAGTGGGAGTGTATTGCAATGATTTTATCATGTGGTGATGTGCTATATAGTCAGAGGACCACATGGCAATCTTACCACTCTGTCATGGTGGCATTTATTCATGCCACTGCCTAGTGCACTCACATGTAAGGTGGACAATGGTGCATTGCCAAGCAAAGTGGTCATCCCTACTGTGGACATGAAATGGTACCATGATATACATGGCATGATGGTAGGAGGGTACATACAACGCAACAGCTGTTGATGGTGAACAATAGCCGGTAACGTGATGTTAACCTATAGCTGGAATGACTTTACCGGTATTATACCATAGGAGCTGTTATGGAAGTGTATACAATTATTTATGTTACTGTATGTACATATGTATATGTGCCCATTCCCTAACTTTATTGGGGTTACTGAGTGGTGTATTTGATATGTGTATATGTTATAAAATGATGTGTTGATTGACATGGTAAATGTACTAATAGCATAATAGCATATTTAAAAAAAAATGCAAATCATGATTTTAAAAAAAAGAAAATGCTATAATGTAAAATACCAGAAATTCAGCAGAGTCTCTGTCTTTAAGAATATCCGAAATACATAAGATTTCGCAGGCCAAGTTCCCAAACCAAATACAGCCAAAATCGTCCATATGGAATAGCCAGATGGGGTCAGATCATGGAATATTGAAAAGACCCCATAGAGTCTATCATAGGTAATGACATAGAAAAACTGAATGTGATAGCTGTGCGTTACAAGTGGGCGGGACATGGGTCCCCTGCCTCATTGAGATTTTTTGGTTTGGAGGCGGTAGATGAGCTTATTTACTGAAAAGACGGGCTCACTCTATTTTGGAATTAAATCCCTTAATGGTCGCAGGTATAAATAGAGAGTTAAACTAGTATGTTTTACTGGGAGCTTGTATTGTACATTAAGCAGGGTTACCACTATAAAAGGTGTCAAGGGACCATTGTTTTTTATATGCCTTGATAATGACATTTGTTACAGCTGAAACTGGTCACATTGATTGCCTCTGGATACAAGATACCATGCTAGAGGGATTCTCTTTGTGAATTATCACATTCAGACTGGTGACTGAGAGCGGATGGTGTATACAGTTAAGCACTTTATATACTAAATGTGTGTCTATGTGCTCCAGTGCACAGTGAATTTGTTACAAATAATTATTGTTACATTGCATAAGACTGTAATGGTCTATCAGTTTATGATACTATCGGCTACAAAATCACTGCTTCTTTATTAGAACTGGTGAACAGATTTTTGTAATAAATTGAAATGACATATGTTTTATTTGAATGTAGAGAGATTATAGATTTTTTTGGTGTCTAATCTCTTTGTTGCTATTATTGTTTCCTTTTGTATCCACATACTCTTCTCGTAGCCTTTCCTTTGGTGGTTTGTGTGCCCTCTAGTCCATCTCTAAAAAAGAGGCGTTGATTTTAAGGATGCCCTTTGATTTATTAGACAAGTCTGAGGTTAAATTGGATATAGCAGATATACTTGTTCCAGGTTCACAATAGAAGTTAGTTATGCTCAGACTTTCTCCATCTGAGGTATCTGCTGGATTTCTGTGACATAGATTTTGACCTGGAGTTCTGCCTAGAGCGTCTCAAAGTCCTTTGGGTCTATTGACTTAAATTCGACTTTGGAGGTCAAATTCAGCACCCAGGTTTGCATTTTCCCGAATGAAAGTAATGGGAGGCAAAATGATTAAAGCTAAATGATTGAAACTATTTTCACTGAATTTGACTTAGTCTCAAAATTAGTTCTACTTCAGTTTTTGTTCCATTAATGAAAATTGATGATCAGTTGTGGATTTTTAAAAAAAACAACAACTCAATTATACAGAGCTGCTACGTAATTTAGCATGCAATCAAATATGATGCTCCACCCCTTGGAACTTTTGTGAATATTCTGAGAGTACAGTTTATGCTTGGCACTCCCATGTGCCCAGGGCCGGTGGAAGGATTTTTTTATACACAGGCGAAAGTGCTTTTTGGTGCCCCCCCAATTCCATGACTCTCCCCATATCCCTCATCTATCCTCCCTCTCCCCATATCTCTGTTCTACCCCCTCTTCAGTTCTCTCCCCCTCTTTCTCCGTTCACTCCCTCATCTCTGTTCTCTCCCCCTCCCCTGTTCTCTTTCTCCCCCCTCCCCTGTTCTCTCCCCTTCCACCCCCCCCCCTCTCCTGTTCTCTTTCTCCCCCCCCCCCCCCCCCTGTTCTCTCCCCTTCCATCCCTCTACACAGGAAGCGTGAGCAGTTCTTGCTGAGTGAAGCAGTGAAGCGGACACCGGGGAGGGGGCAGACCTTGCTCCCGGTGAGATCCGCCCCCTCCCAGGCTGCTCCACAATGGCCGTGTAGAGGGCTGGTGAGGGGAGATCATCTCCCCAGTCAGTGCCTCTACCGGCATTTTTTTTTTTTCCCGGCCCTTCATGTGCCTTCATAGTGAAATCTAAAAATCCCCAATAAACAAAACCAGAATAAATGCAAACTGTGACCATGGTAAGATGGGATACTTTTACCAAAGTTGCATGGCCTACCAGCATAAAGCAGTGGATGTCATGGGATTGTTTAAAAAAAAAGGCTAATGGTAGCAAAATAATTTCTTGCCTTCGCAACAAACTATGTTAGAGACTTACACTTCTACTCAAACCAACCAGTCCGGCATGGATTAAAGAGAGAGTCACCTGAAATCTGGGTTTAACATATCTAGAAATAGAAATTGCTATAGACACATCCTCAGCCTGTGACTAAGTGCTGAAATGACATGAAACATGCATGGTATTCCTCACCTCCTAACCTTGGTTTTTGATTTATTTGTACTTTTGAAAAAAGTATAAAGATTTTTATTTTATTTGCAATCTTGTTACCATAAACACAGAGTTATTTTTCTTTGCAGTATTTCTTCAGAAAATATTAAATTATAGGAGTTCAATATGTGATCTTACACTCAAAATGGTTGGTTTTATGAAAAAAACATACCAAATTAAATGTAGCTGTACTGGCTGATAGGTGTACAGGAATTGTAAAGAAGCACTTCTTTACAATTCCAAGGCATAAAAATAAAATTGATGTATCTGGTAGTGTTTACCTGTTCCATTGTACTGGGGTTTTTCTTGCATATAAATGCATGCAGGGAATCCTTGGGAATTTATTTCAAAGTTTCCTGCTCCAGTACTTTTTAATTTACATGTGATGTTGATTTCATTGCAAGAGGCAGTAAGAATGTCCAGCAAAAGCTTCATTCAGAAGTTGATAAAGTCCTCCCTGGTAACATTCGTGACATCCTGCACAAGTGCAGTTGGCATCTACATGCATTTATATGGGTGCCCTCTGATTTGGTCAATCAGAAAATATTCTCAGATCCCAGCACAAAGACTGCAAAAGGTTAGGTTTCATGTTTAGGATTGGTAAAATTAAAACCAAACTAAAATAAATTAATATTATATTTATTTTTAATGTGTTAGTTTTAATATGTATGTATTTGTCCACTTTTTCCAACAGGAGGGATAGTTTAAGATGCCCCATGTCTTCAGTGGATGACAACTACATAGAATAATAATAAAAAATAAAATAAAAAAAAGTAATCGTAAGGTTTCACTGTAAGTTCTTCAAAACTCTGTAAATAGTCCAAGTCAGTCCTCTTGCTTTATGTCCAACATTTAATCATCCTTTGCAATCATATACTGCTGGAGAAAAGCCATTACAGGCCTTTGATTTCCGTCTTTTATCCTGGTTTTGATGTGATGTTCTCTGCCCTCTTCTCTTTGTGTAGCACAAAAAGCTCTTACAAATTGGCATTTGCAAAGCGGACTGCAAAATATTTTGCAAACTGCTGATGTCACTGACTCTTTGGCGTGTGAAAAAAGCTCACAAATGAGTCTAGCACATTTAGAAGTGTTTTCAACATCTGTTCACAAAGGAAGAAGGATTTTATTTCACAAGGAGGTAACGTTCATCTGTGCCGTATTATTAATAATTAAAAATATATGTTTTTGTTAGACTACATTATCAATGGTCCTCTTAAGGTAATAGGAGGTTCAACTGTCCCACATCACATCTGTTGTCCACCCTACTATATTCCATTAGATATTCCAAGCATATCATCCCAGCACAATGTGATCTCTCCTTAAAAGACCACTACAACTTAAAAAGGACAAATCTTTTTTTTCATGCATATTAAAATTAAATAATTATAAAAATATATGTAGTCTTTGAAATTTTTGTATCTGTATTCAGGTTTGTAGCCGCAATAAATCCTCAGCCCTCCCAATCCCAAGAGTTTCTTAATGATAACCATAGAAGCATTGTGGAGAGACATATATATCACAAATGCTGTATATAAAGCACACATCTGCAGGTTTTTTCCACCAGTTGAACAACTCGGATTACCAGGTAAGCTCGTTTTTATTTGCAGGACATATATCATTTTTACATGTTCTCCTGAAGAATTCAAGTGTGTTCAAGGAGAACCAGTTAGATAATCAAGGGATGGCGTGGAATGGGCCAAAATGGAAACTCAGTGACTACTCTACTTTGGCACTGCTTTAGTTAAATTGGTACCTGGCGATCAATTTGTTTCTCTTATAAACAAGTCCTTTTTTAAACCTGCATCTGTTGTCAGTGTAGCTGGACACGTGTTACCATGATCCAGGGCCCATTTTAAGAAAAAAATTCTCACTGCACAATAAATTATCATTATGCCAGACCCATAGCACTGCATCATTATTTTTTGTTCAGATAGGGAAATTATATTTATGAAGCACAATTGAAAAATACACTTTTATAATAGGACACATATAAATGGGCATATAGCTTTATATGTGGTACTTATGAATAACCCCACTGAAACACACTTTGCCAGTCACAGACGCTGGGTGGTAAAGTGTAATTATCAGATAATAAAAATGTTGGAAAAAAATGCATTCCTTGTACTTAATTTTTACTCTGCCCCCCTTCACTTCATTGCTCCTGCCATCCTTCCATTATTGCCCCCACAATCTTTGCCATTGCACCCACAGCACCACCTCCAGCATGAGACTTGACAGAGCACCAAGATTATACACACAGGACTTGCCAAACACCCAGATTGCACTATCACGTCTTCCCAGATCACCCAGACTACACCCAGATTGTGCCCACAAGACTTGCTCAGCACGAAGATTGCACCCACAGGTTTTGTCCAACACCCAGTTTGCACACACAGGACTTGGGGAGAAATTGTGGTGCGAAGGGTGGGTGATACACCTGGATACATATTTTAGGATTGGGACAAACAATGTGTCACTTGGAAAAAGTGGCATTAATTGTCCCTAGATAAGGATCTTAGGACTCCATCATGTACATACCCTCTTACACTACTTGCATCATCCTTGAAAACCACCTAAAGATATCCTGGGAACCCTGGCTTGATGCTCCCTGCCCTAGGGTCTCAGTGTGTGCCTGGAAGCAGAGACACTACTGTACATCCCTAAGGCAGAGGTCTGTGCAGCAGTCATGCAGGATCTTGTGCACAACCCCCCCCCCCCCCCCCCGCTAGAATTCCAATTAGTTTACCAACTCCCAAGCAGCATTTCCAGATGAGGCCTGTGATGCCTGTGTGCTTGGCCAATGCACAGATATTGAGCTGACAGCCTCACACAGTGAAAAATCAAATCTGCTACTACACGGATTTGATTTTCCACTGCCAAATGTGCCTATAGGGCCCTGCTATGACCATACCTCCCAACATTTCCGCCAGGAAACACAGGACAACAAGGTCATGGTTAAAGGGACACTCCCACCCAAAAATGGAAAGGTTTTATTTTTTTAAATTTTGTATTGTTGATTTCAGATATGTATTTTGTTTTTGTTATTAATAAAATATGTAACTAAACAAGTGTGACTGGGTGCCGCCATTTTGTGAAATATATATTTTTTTGGGTGCCACCCCCTAGTGACTTTACAGCACAAATTTCTCACTTTGGGGCTGGGGACACAGAATGATTCTGATTCTGTTTGATCAGGTTAAATTCATCTCTTTGTGTTGGAAGGCAGATAAGAAAAAGTTGTACACAGCTACCTAGTCCTGCCCACTATGAGCCAGTAAGAGAGCATCTTATGACATCATCATGCAGGCTTTGGTCAAAGTTGTAAAGTGAGACTGGCTGGAAGATTTTGGACAATGTTGCATCATGGGAAATATTCACAAAATGAAACCAGGAGATAAACACCTAATTGTATTTTTACTTTTATATGCAATTAATTCAATCATATAAAATAAAAACCCATTGGTATATGATTTATATATGTGTTTGTTTTAAATGACCAGGTTATATAGTTACATTTTGTGTAAGTGGTTGTGTCCCTTTAATGAGGGGGACAGTCAGTGCTACATCTGGCCATGCACAGTATTCATTCTCTGGAGTTCTTAATTGGCTGGGTAGCAGGTTTAGGGCAGGGACCTCAACTTTGACAAACCACCCACATAAAAGAGGAAAACATGTACTGGTTCATAGCCAGATGTAATATCCATACAGTTCTTAGCTGCAGTTTAACCAGCAAAGTAAAAAAAAACTCTATTAATTAAAAAAAAATTTGAATTATTTTTATAGTACCTACCTGTATAGAGTATCTGTTAAAACATCCTTGTGACATTATTTTCTTTCTATTGAGATAAGTTATAGGAAATCACTGAAAAATTGTTTCCAAACTTTGAGCTAGAAGACTTATAACTTTGCACAGAGATCCGCAGAACAACTGGTAATTCTTTTTGACACGGACTGTGGGAAGGCATCATTACTGTGAAGAATATGTCATCCCTATTAAAAATAGTCACCAGCCAAATCAAACCTTGAAGAGGCGAGCCTTCCAGAGGATGTCGTTAGAGATTAGGAACCTATCTATAATGCTGCCTTGGTTTTTGGCACCGATTGTTGTGGAAGAATTTGGAGTCACCCCATCTGCATTCTCACGTCAGTACGAACTGCAGTAAGAGAGCAGAGACAGATTTTTCTCTCCGTTACAATGTGGAATGAATACAGCTGATGGCTTTACACCTAAAATGCAAAATCTTTTCCCTGCTTATACAGGTAAAGATGACAGACAGGTAATGTGATAGACAGATAATGTGATGATGGACAGGAATAGCCTGTCTCACCTAGACAGTCAGTCTCCTTTGTGCAGTAAAGCCTCACATACTATCATATTCTTTATCTCCTAAAATTTGCAAATACTCAGGGGTAGGCACCAACATTGTTCATAGTGGACATATACTTGACCTTGTGTCCATCAATGTAGGGATGTTCTATGGACCTTAACATAGCTTGTCATGGTCATTGGTGTCCTTCCAGGTAAACGTTGCCTATTTCTGCATTATCTGTACCATTGCTCAAAAGTAGTCTTACATTCAAGGTCGTCTTATAATCTGACCTCAAATCGAGGTCAGACTATAAGACTGGAATCCAGGTCCCCCGCAGAGCTGCAGGGGACCTGGATCCCCCTCTTTAACAGCAGGGGAATGTCTGCGCGATGAGCAGACATTCTCAGCAGACAATGTCTGCCCGGGAGGAGACACACACAGACAAGGGGAGGGAGGGACGGGGGAGACACACACAGACAAGGGGAGGGAGGGACGGGGGAGACACACACAGACAAGGGGAGGGAGGGAGGGATGGAGGGGGGAGACACACACAGACAAGTGGAGGGAGGGAGGGGGAGACACACACAGACAAGGGGAGGGAGGGAGGGGGGAGACACACATAGACAAGGGGAGGGAGGGGGGGAGACACACACAGACAAGGGGAGGGAGGGGGAGACACAGACAAGGGGCAGGGCCATCTTTAATGCGGGGCAAACGGGGCAGCTGCCCTGGACCCAGTTACTCCTGGGGGGCCCAAGGCAGCTGTCCCGTGGGCCCCCAGCCCCTGCTTGCTATGTTCACAGCACATTGTGCTTGTGAACGTTTTTTCCGGCAAGCAGCATCCGCTGGATGTGACAACCGAAAAAAAAAAAAAAAAAAGACGCCGGACATCCCGTCACATCCGGTGACTGTTTCCCTCCTCCGTGCAGTGCATGGAGGATACATCCGGCGGCTGGGGACACGGAGCAGAAACAAGTAAGTACTGGGCGGGGGTATCTGAATGTCTCAATATTACAGGCATCTGACTGGCACAATATTCCTGGGCTCTGACTGGCACAATATTCCTGGGCTCTGACTGGCACAATATTCCTGGGCTCTGACTGGCACAATATTACTGGGCTCTGAATGGCACACTATTCCTGGGCTCTGACTGGCACACTATTCCTGGGCTATGACTGCCACAATATTCCTGGTATCTGACTGGCACAATATTACTGGGCTCTGACTGGCACAATATTACTGGGCTCTGACTGGCACAATAATACTGGTATCTGACTGGCACAATATTCCTTGGCTCTGAATGTCACAATATTACAGGCATCTGACTGGCACAATATTCCTGGGCTCTGACTGGCACAATATTTCTGTCTTTGACTGGCACAATATTACTGGGCTCTGACTGGCACAATATTCCTGGGCTCTGAATGACACAATATTACTGGGCTCTGAATGGCACACTATTCTTGGGCTCTGAATGACACAATATTCCTGGGCTCTGAATGGCACGATATTCCTGGGCTCTGAATGGCACAATATTACTGGGCTCTGACTGGCACAATATTCCTGGTATCTGAATGTCACAATATTACAGGCATCTGACTGCCACAATATTCCTGGTATCTGACTGGCACAATATTCCTGGTATCTGACTGGCACAATATTGCTGGGCTCTGACTGGCACGATATTACTGGGCTCTGACTGGCACAATAATACTGGTATCTGACTGGCACAATATTCCTTGGCTCTGAATGTCACAATATTACAGGCATCTGACTGGCACAATATTCCTGGGCTCTGACTGGCACAATATTTCTGTCTTTGACTGGCACAATATTACTGGGCTCTGACTGGCACAATATTCCTGGGCTCTGAATGACACAATATTACTGGGCTCTGAATGGCACACTATTCCTGGGCTCTGAATGACACAATATTCCTGGGCTCTGAATGGCACGATATTCCTGGGCTCTGAATGGCACAATATTACTGGGCTCTGACTGGCACAATATTCCTGGTATATGAATGTCACAATATTACAGGCATCTGACTGGCACAATATTCCTGGTATCTGACTGGCACAATATTCCTGGGCTCTGACTGGCACAATATTCCTGGGCTCTGACTGACACAATATTACTGGGCTCTGACTGGCACAATATTACTGGGCTCTGACTGGCACACTATTCCTGGGCTCTGACTGGCACACTATTCCTGGGCTATGACTGCCACAATATTCCTGGTATCTGACTGGCACAATATTACTGGGCTCTGACTGGCACGATATTACTGGGCTCTGACTGGCACAATAATACTGGTATCTGACTGGCACAATATTCCTTGGCTCTGAATGTCACAATATTACAGGCATCTGACTGGCACAATATTCCTGGGCTCTGACTGGCACAATATTTCTGTCTTTGACTGGCACAATATTACTGGGCTCTGACTGGCACAATATTCCTGGGCTCTGAATGACACAATATTACTGGGCTCTGAATGGCACACTATTCTTGGGCTCTGAATGACACAATATTCCTGGGCTCTGAATGGCACGATATTCCTGGGCTCTGAATGGCACAATATTACTGGGCTCTGACTGGCACAATATTCCTGGTATCTGAATGTCACAATATTACAGGCATCTGACTGCCACAATATTCCTGGTATCTGACTGGCACAATATTCCTGGTATCTGACTGGCACAATATTGCTGGGCTCTGACTGGCACGATATTACTGGGCTCTGACTGGCACAATAATACTGGTATCTGACTGGCACAATATTCCTTGGCTCTGAATGTCACAATATTACAGGCATCTGACTGGCACAATATTCCTGGGCTCTGACTGGCACAATATTTCTGTCTTTGACTGGCACAATATTACTGGGCTCTGACTGGCACAATATTCCTGGGCTCTGAATGACACAATATTACTGGGCTCTGAATGGCACACTATTCCTGGGCTCTGAATGACACAATATTCCTGGGCTCTGAATGGCACGATATTCCTGGGCTCTGAATGGCACAATATTACTGGGCTCTGACTGGCACAATATTCCTGGTATATGAATGTCACAATATTACAGGCATCTGACTGGCACAATATTCCTGGTATCTGACTGGCACAATATTCCTGGGCTCTGACTGGCACAATATTCCTGGGCTCTGACTGACACAATATTACTGGGCTCTGACTGGCACAATATTACTGGGCTCTGACTGGCACACTATTCCTGGGCTCTGACTGGCACACTATTCCTGGGCTATGACTGCCACAATATTCCTGGTATCTGACTGGCACAATATTACTGGGCTCTGACTGGCACGATATTACTGGGCTCTGACTGGCACAATAATACTGGTATCTGACTGGCACAATATTCCTTGGCTCTGAATGTCACAATATTACAGGCATCTGACTGGCACAATATTCCTGGGCTCTGACTGGCACAATATTTCTGTCTTTGACTGGCACAATATTACTGGGCTCTGACTGGCACAATATTCCTGGGCTCTGAATGACACAATATTACTGGGCTCTGAATGGCACACTATTCTTGGGCTCTGAATGACACAATATTCCTGGGCTCTGAATGGCACGATATTCCTGGGCTCTGAATGGCACAATATTACTGGGCTCTGACTGGCACAATATTCCTGGTATCTGAATGTCACAATATTACAGGCATCTGACTGCCACAATATTCCTGGTATCTGACTGGCACAATATTCCTGGTATCTGACTGGCACAATATTGCTGGGCTCTGACTGGCACGATATTACTGGGCTCTGACTGGCACAATAATACTGGTATCTGACTGGCACAATATTCCTTGGCTCTGAATGTCACAATATTACAGGCATCTGACTGGCACAATATTCCTGGGCTCTGACTGGCACAATATTTCTGTCTTTGACTGGCACAATATTACTGGGCTCTGACTGGCACAATATTCCTGGGCTCTGAATGACACAATATTACTGGGCTCTGAATGGCACACTATTCCTGGGCTCTGAATGACACAATATTCCTGGGCTCTGAATGGCACGATATTCCTGGGCTCTGAATGGCACAATATTACTGGGCTCTGACTGGCACAATATTCCTGGTATATGAATGTCACAATATTACAGGCATCTGACTGGCACAATATTCCTGGTATCTGACTGGCACAATATTCCTGGGCTCTGACTGGCACAATATTCCTGGGCTCTGACTGACACAATATTACTGGGCTCTGACTGGCACAATATTACTGGGCTCTGACTGGCACAATATTACTGGGCTCTGACTGGCATGATATTACTGGGCTCTGACTGGCACAATATTACTGGTATCTGACTGGCACAATATTCCTTGGCTCTGAATGTCACAATATTACAGGCATCTGACTGGCACAATATTCCTGGGCTCTGACTGGCACAATATTTCTGTCTTTGACTGGCACAATATTACTGGGCTCTGACTGGCACAATATTCCTGGGCTCTGAATGTCACAATATTACAGGCATCTGACTGGCACAATATTCCTGGTATCTGACTGGCACAATATTCCTGGGCTCTGACTGGCACAATATTCCTGGGCTCTGACTGACACAATATTACTGGGCTCTGACAGGCACAATATTACTGGGCTCTGACTGGCACAATATTACAGGCATCTGACTGGCACAATATTCCTGGTATCTGACTGGCACAATATTCCTGGGCTCTGACTGGCACAATATTCCTGGGCTCTGACTGACACAATATTACTGGGCTCTGACTGGCACAATATTACTGGGCTCTGACTGGCACAATATTACTGGGCTCTGACTGGCACGATATTACTGGGTTCTGACTGGCACAATATTACTGGTATCTGACTGGCACAATATTCCTTGGCTCTGAATGTCACAATATTACAGGAATCTGACTGGCACAATATTCCTGGGCTCTGACTGGCACAATATTCCTGGGCTCTGACTGGCACAATATTCCTGTCTTTGACTGGCACAATATTACTGGGCTCTGACTGGCACAATATTCCTGGGCTCTGAATGACACAATATTACTGGGCTCTGAATGGCACACTATTCCTGGGCTCTGACTGGCACAATATTCCTGGGCTCTGAATGGCACAATATTCCTGGGCTCTGAATTGCACAATATTCCTGGGCTCTGAATGGCACAAAATTACTGGGCTCTGACTGGCACAATATTCCTGGGCTCTGAATGTCACAATATTACAGGCATCTGACTGGCACAATATTCCTGGTATCTGACTGGCACAATATTCCTGGGCTCTGACTGGCACAATATTACTGGGCTCTGACTGGCACAATATTACTGGGCTCTGACTGGCACAATATTACTGGGCTCTGAATGGCACACTATTCCTGGGCTCTGACTGGCACAATATTACTGGGCTCTGAATGGCACAATATTACTGGGCTCTGACTGGCACAATATTCCTGGTATCTGACTGGCACAATATTCCTGGTATCTGACTGGCGCAATATTACTAGGCTCTGAGTGGCACAATATTACTGGGCTCTGACTGGCACAATATTACTCTGCTCTGACTGGCACAATATTCCTGGTATCTGACTGGCACAATATTCCTGGGCTCTGAATGTCACAATATTACAGGCATCTTACTGGCACAATATTACTGGGCTCTGACTGGCACGATATTAGTGGGCTCTGACTGGCACAATATTCCTGGTATCTGAATGTCACAATATTACAGGCATCTGACTGCCACAATATTCCTGGTATCTGACTGGCACAATATTCCTGGTATCTGACTGGCACAATATTACTGGGCTCTGACTGGCACGATATTACTGGGCTCTGACTGGCACAATAATACTGGTATCTGACTGGCACAATATTCCTTGGCTCTGAATGTCACAATATTACAGGCATCTGACTGGCACAATATTCCTGGGCTCTGACTGGCACAATATTTCTGTCTTTGACTGGCACAATATTACTGGGCTCTGACTGGCACAATATTCCTGGGCTCTGAATGACACAATATTACTCGGCTCTGAATGGCACACTATTCCTGGGCTCTGAATGACACAATATTCCTGGGCTCTGAATGGCACGATATTCCTGGGCTCTGAATGGCACAATATTACTGGGCTCTGACTGGCACAATATTCCTGGTATCTGACTGGCACAATATTACTGGCATCTGACTGGCACAATATTACTGGACTCTGAACAGCACAATATTACTGGGCTCTGAATGGCACAATATTACTGGCATCTGAATGGCACAACAATTATGTCATTTTAATGGTACAATAATACTGGTATCTTAATGGGCAAATTGGCTGGGGCATCTTAATAGTACAATATTACTGGTATCTGAATGGCACAATAATATTGGCATTTAAATGGGAAAATGTCTGTGGCATATTAATGGCAAAATAATTCTGAATATTAATGGCAAAATAATACTGGCATATTGATGGGCACATTGACTGTGGCATATTTAATGGACAAACGGTGTCATATTTTAACAGGCAAACTTTTGCATATGCAATGACAAAGTGACTGTGGCATGTTCTCTTGGGAAAAATAACATGTACTATGGGGGAAAGTGACAGTGTGGCTTTTTTTTGCATGGGCAGTTCAGTGGAACAAAGTGAAACTGTGGTATGTTCTGTGGGGCAAATTTACACTATAGCATGGGAAATTGTGTGGGTTTAATATGAGTGCAAGCCAAGTCCCCCGGGAACAAGCGCAGCTAGGTGGGAGGGGGCTATGTGTGAGGGGTTGTGAAGATGTGTGAGTGACAGGTGTATGTATGGTGGGGGCGTGATGGCAGCAGAGGGGGTATAAAAGGACTTCCCCCTCTGTCATCCGGCAGCCATTTTAGGTCCGGACAGAGCAAAAGATAATTTTCTCTTGCTCGTGTCTATACTTGAACGGCTGCAGGATGAACATCGAGGATGTCCTCGCAGCTCTGAGGGCAGAGGCCCTCCTGGACGGTGGGGCCCACCTTCAAGCACAGATGGCTCGGTTGCGGGTGGCGCCGGCGGGAGCCCCCGCCACAGATGGCAGTCGCGGGTCGGGCAGGCGTGTCTCGCGCCCCCCCGCCGTCTCAGCCCCGACGGAGGTCCGCTCTCCTACCGGAGTAGGAGTCCAGGGGAGAGGACACGGAGGCGGCGCTCGTCTCCCGGGAGGCCGGTAAGTGGATCGGCTGCTTATGTACCCCCTCCCCCGTCACGCAGACCGCGCTCGCGGGCCGTGAGGCCTGCAGGTCCATCCCCACAGCCTCCACGGCAGGCTAACAGAGGGGCGAGGCCTGCACGGAATGTGAGGCCCGCCCGATCAAGCACCAGGTTGCTCCCCTTCTCTTCCCCGCTCCCAAGTACCTCCACCCCGGGTAGGGCCCTGCGCTCCAGTGGTGCTCACATCTCCGGGGGCGCTGCTAGGCCGGCAGCCCCCCTCGGCCCTGCCACGCGTTTAGTGATCCCATCACGCTCCCCCAGCGGTGAGAGCAGGCCCCAGGCAGGCAGAGCTGCAAGTGGCAGGCGTGCAGTACCACGGAGGGCACCTGGCTCACCTCCCCCTCCCGTTTGGCCTGATTCCCCATCCGATGGCGCCATGTCGCTCCTGTCGGATGAAGAAGAGGTTCCCAGCACCTCTTATTTTAACCCCCGCTCCACTACTGCAACTCAGGCTGCCGAGCTGCCGGCTACAGGACCAGCGGATCAGGTTAGGGGAGGGAGGGCCGTTCACCAACCTGTTTCCTCTCCCGCAGCAAGCCTCAGCACATGCTATCCCGGCCGTGCTCCAACCGCTGATGTCTCCCATAGTTCAGGCAATCTCTCTGACCGGATCGTCACCATCTGGCGTGGGTCTGTCGCCCGCCGATGCCTCGGATGCGGGGTTATCTCATCATCCCGGTGAGTTTGGGGACGAAAGGGTGGCGGGTTCGGGTACTTTAATGGCAGGTCTTAGTATGTCGCCTGCGTGGGACGGGTTATTATGGGGGCTGCAGGCTTTATTAGTACAGTTTGCGGCGCCGGGGGGTGCGGCGTCACACACAGTTGCTAAGACAGTTGATGCGCAATTAAGGGGGGTTTGGGAGGCGGCGGGCTTGCCAACGGCCGACCCCTCTCCTCCCGTAGTTGAGGTAACGGTTCCTCCTTTGCCGGTACCATCTTCATCTGTTGTTGCTCTAGCCGGGGTTTCAGGGACTGACTTGTGGGTAACGGAAGACCTCTCTCAAACGGGGTCTTTGGTAGCCCCGGTAGCGCACGGCGCTTCTTATATGTGCTGGTCAGGCCCTCTCGGCCTGCACCTGAAGCAGGAGGTAAAGGAGAAGATCTGGAAAAGGGAATACCTTGAGATATTCTCCCTTATTCCACTGGAGGACGTTCCTCCTCCAGAAAAAGATCTTAAAGAGTCGGAAAAAGAAAAAGAAATATATCGTTACCGAAAGATACCCAAAACTTTCGGTAATTGGATACGTGCTTTTTCTATCCTGGCTAGCGTGATAGGGGAAAAGTACCCGGAGCGGTGCTCATCCCTATTCTGCTACCAGGACCAGGTCTGGACTGCCTGTCGCGTTTATGGGGGGTTAAACTGGTGGCGCTACGATGAGCAGTTCCGCCAGCGTTTAGCCGTCCGTCCAACGCTGACATGGGATCAGATGGATATCGGGCTCTGGTTGGCGATTATGACTCGCCCCGCTTCAGCTCAAGGGGGCATGTCCTCCTTTCTCGGGGGGGCCGGCGGGATGGGATCCCCCACCCCGTCGGCTGCGCCACGACGCTCTGGGTCATTCTGGCAATTCAATGACAACCAGTGTAAATGGGGGTCAAACTGCCGCTTCAAGCATGAGTGCTCGGGATGTGGGGGTAACAACCCCGCTTCCCGGTGTTTCAAAAGAGGAAAGGGGGGAGATAAGTCAGACATCGGCTCTAAGGGGGAGGACGCCGGTGGACGTCGCCGCGATGCGCCCATGGCTAAATAGATATAGGAACAGGAGGGCGGCGGATATACTGTCGGAAGGTTTCGGGGAAGGGTTTTGGATCCCATTTCTGGAATGGCCAGCGGTAGTATCCCATCGGAATCTACGTTCGGTTGCAGATCACCCGGGGGTGGTACGCGAGAAGTTAGACAAAGAAGTAGCATTGGGGAGGATGGCGGGGCCTTTTCGGGACCCACCCCTCCTTAACTTACGGGTTTCCCCGTTGGGGGTGGTTCCCAAAAAAGAACCGGGGAAGTTCCGCCTCATTCACCATTTATCATTCCCACACGGGGGGTCGGTGAATGATGATATTGATGTGGAACTGTGCCGCGTGTCTTACGTTTCATTTGACGCGGCGGTGCGGATGGTTAGGGCTGCGGGCCCGGGGGCACTGATGGCAAAAATGGACGTGTAGGCGGCATTCCGTTTGCTTCCAGTACACCCGGAATGCCATCATCTCCTGGGGTGTTTTTTCGAAGGAAAGTACTATGTGGATCTGAACCTCCCAATGGGTTGTTCGATCTCCTGTTTTTACTTCGAGTGCTTTAGCACCTTCCTGGAATGGGTAGTGTGGGAGGAGTCTGGGTGTGACTCCGTGCTGCACTACCTAGATGATTTCTTGTGCGTAGGCCCAGCGCGGTCACACGTCTGCGCTCACACGTCTGCGCTCACTTGCTACAGTCGGTGCAACAGGTGTCTAGGCAATTTGGGGTACCGTTGGCTCCCGACAAAACGGAGGGCCCTGGGACGTGTTTTAGCTTTCTCGGCATTGAAATTGATTCAGTGGCGGGAGAGTGTAGGCTTCCTAGGGATAAGTTGGACGGGCTCCGATTGGCGGTGAATAGGGCGTGGGGGATGAGGAAGATTCAGCTCCGCCCCCTCCAATCCTTATTGGGGAAATTGAATTTTGCGTGCCGCATCATTCCGATGGGCCGAGTTTTTAACAGGCGTTTGGCAGGTGCCACTGCGGGCATAGTGCCTGCGAACCACTTCATACGGCTTACCAGGCAATTGAGAGAGGATTTGGGGGTGTTGGACCATTTCCTTGAACAATTCAACGGCAGGTCGTTGTGGCAAGCCCCAGAGGTGTCTAATCAGGATCTCCATCTCTTCACCGATGCTTCGGGATCGGTGGGCTTTGGTGCTATCCTAGGGTCACAATGGAGCTCGGGGGTCTGGCCATCAGAGTGGCGTGTGTCAGGGTTGACCAAGAACCTGGCATTCTTAGAATTGTTCCCTATTCTGGTGTCCTTGGAACTATGGGGAGCCACACTGCGGGACCGCAGGGTGGTTTTCCATTGTGACAATTTGGGGGTAGTCCAGGCTATTAACAACCTAACGGCATCTTCCCCCCCGGTTATTCGACTCTTGCGGCGTCTGGTGTTGCGGTGCATGTGCCTCAATATTACTTGCAGGGCGGTACACATCCCCGGGGTGCAAAATGTGACGGCAGATGCCCTCTCTCGTTCACAGTGGCCGGAATTCAGGGCAGCGGCTCCAGGGGCAGAAGAGATGGGTTTCCCCTGCCCCCTGGATCTGTGGGACCTTGGGCTGGCCGAATAGCTGAATGGGTTCGAGGGTCCGTGTGCCGGGCCACTTGGGATCGGTATGGTAAGGCCTGGACGGAGTGGGAAAACTTTGAGCATGCCCGGGGGGGTTTTAGAGACTCAGAGGAGCGGCTGCAGAGCATATTGTGGCTGTTGTGGCATTGGGAGGCTTCCGGTCTCTCCCCAGGGGCGGTATCAGGTAAGTTGGCAGGTTTAGCATTTGGCTTCAAGCTCCGCAGGGTCCCTGATGTTACAAAGGATTTTGTGGTCCGCCAGGCCCTAAAGGGCTGGCGTAGAACTAGGGTCTGTAGGGATTCCAGGAAGGCGGTGTCAGGAGCTTTGCTTTTGGGCATGTTTCACACATTACCCTCCATTTGTAAATCTGCAGCTGAGGTGTCACTGTTTCGTCTGGCTTTTGCCTTGGCATTTTTTGGGGCGCTGCGGATTGGCGAACTGGTCAGCCCATCTAAGGTTAAGCAAGGGGCGATCCAATTGCGGGACGTTTTGCGGGAACCAGGGTCCCTACGCTTTAAAATACAACGGTCAAAAACTGATATGCTAGGTAAGGGTTCTTGGGTCACGTTGCACGAGGTGGTGGGTTCGGTGGTCTGCCCGGTGACATGCATGGATAACTACTTAAGGGTGCGTCCTGCTGCCCCAGGATCCCTCCTTATCCATCTAGATGGGACCCCTCTGTCTCGTTTTCAATTTATCAGAATTTTCAAGAAGGCGGTAGAGGCGATGGGCATACCAAGTGTGGATTTTGGGGGTCATTCCTTTCGGATAGGGGCAGCTACTGAAGCCGCCAGAGTTGGATTGTCAGATAGGGCAGTGCAGCGTATTGGGCGTTGGGTTACTCGTTGTTTGCGTTCCTATGTGCGGCCGGCAGGCCTAATTTCTCACGCCTGTCTGTATCCTTCTAGGTCATTCCCCGGTTAAGGTGTGGCTGATCGGCCACTCTTACATATACTGGGTGCGGCGGGGGCAGCAGTGCGCCGGGGTGGTGAGCATTTGGGGTTTTCTCCTCTTCAAGCCGAGGTGAGATGGTTCGGCTATAGAGGTATGAGGTGGGTGAGATTTCTTCCGGAGGTCATTCAGCTGTCACGGCTGTTGGGCCCCCCGGATTTGCTGATGATTCATTAAGAAGGCAACAATTTGGGCACAGTGCCAGTTTTAAGTTTAGGGGACACAATCAAACAGGACTTAGCCAGGTTAAAGGTGCTTTTTACAGAGATTTGCCTGATCTGGTCTGAAGTGGTTCCCAGGAATTTTTGGAGGTGTGCACAAAATCAGAGGGCGCTGGAGAGGTCCAGAATCAAGCTTAACAAGAGGGTATCGAAGTTTGTTTTGGGCATCGGGGGAATTACGGTGCGTCACAGGGTTTTTGAAAGAGAGGCTGCCGTCTTTTTCATGAGTGATGGGGTTCACCTGACAGAGGTGGGGTTAGACTTGTTTAACTTGGCGTTACAAGAGGCTTTGGAGCAGGCCATGGCGTTGGGTGGGGGTCACTGCTGATTTAAGGGGTTAACCAGCAGTGCCTATGGCGGGGTTTGTCCTTGCCAGTCCAGTTAAAAAGTGGAAGGAATAAGACAGACGGATCGATTGGGGGGCCCCTCCCCTAACCTCTAGCATTGAGAAGGATGATAATGGTCGTGCCCACCAAGCTAACAGCCGGCTGGTGGTTGGCATCAGGTTTGAAACATGTGGTAAAAGAATATGTGGCATGGTATAAGGATGAACTAAGTCCCATCTACTACATACATGTGCTGTTGGTGCAATATAGGTGCATGACAAGTGCTGTGGGTGCAATATAGGTGCAAGACAAGTGCTGTGGGTGCAATATAGGTGCATGACAAGTGCTGTGGCTACTCTATGGGGCTGTGTTAAGTATATTAGGTGTAATAAAAACAAGAAATGCAACTCTTCAATAACATTTTTATTACATTTAAATAGTTGAATATAATATTAAGAAGTCCATATAAGTATAAATGCAACTAGTGAGAGAGAGTGAGATGTGTATAGATATTTATAAATATATATGAACATATGTAAGTGCTCTCTAATATCTGTGTATGTCTTTGTCATTTAGGTAATGAGTAGTTGTAGTGCAGTGTTGCATAGTAAGATGGTATACATATTGCAGCCATATATACACATTTTGTATCCAAATATACAGTTTATACACTGCAAGTATAAACGTAATATACACATTTTATTCAATGCAATAAAAATACTCACTGCAAGAAAAAAACAATTGTGTGTGTGCTTATTTTTATGGTTTTGTGTGTGGGGGGGGGGGGAGGTAACATTGCAATGGATGGAGTGAATGCAGGGGAGGGGGCAGGGTCCAGGGGGCCCAAGCAAATGCTTGCCCAGGGTCCAATCACTATTAAAGACGGCCCTGATAAGGGGAGGGAGGGGGAAGAGATAAAAGGGGAGGGGGGATAGAGAGAGACAAGGGGAGGGGGGAAGACAGACAAGGGGAGGGGGGAAGAGACAATATAGGTGGAGAGAGAAGTTTGGGGGGGAGGGAGAGAGAGACAACGCTGGGGGGGAGAGAGACAGCTGGGGGAGGGGGAGAGAGGCCGCATTGGCACATAAAAGGAAATAAAAACAAGAAATGCATTTGTATAATATCAATTTTTTGTTAAATATTAAAAAGCAATTTACATATATACAAGTTAAACTTTTTTTCCTATAGGGTAGTCTTATATTCAAGCTTTTAGTTTTTTTCCTAAAGGAATATACAAAGTTTGGTGGGTCGTCTTATAATCAGGGTCGTCTTATAATCAAGCAAATACGGTATAAGCTGGAGTCACGTACACGCACATCACATGAGCTTTTCTTAGTGTAGGGAGAGGATGCTGCAGCTGTGAGGGACAGATTAAAAAAAATTCTGGTGTTGAATCTGCAAACTACAGCGATTATTCAAACTACAGCGATTATTCAAATTACAGTGATTATTTTAGTGGGTGCTATACTACATATTTGTACCCTGCCCTGAGCCTGGTGCCACAGAAAGTGCAGTGCACTTGAAACTGCATGTGTGCCAGGCACATGACTTTAATCCTGTTCTGTTAGCTCAGTGGGCAACATCTAGGCATTTTTAAATACTGCAATTTGTTGGTGTTAAATATTACATTTGCGTCCTGCACTTCATATCTGAGAGTCAAATAGAACCGTCAAATACTGTGCTTACAGCGCACTTTGAAAAATTCTAATCGTTTTGGGTGGTAAATAGTACATTTGTGTCTTGCGGTGCACTTCATATCTGAGAGTCAAATAGAACCGTCAAATACTGTGCTTACAGCGCACTTTGAAAAATTCTAATTGTTTTGGGTGCTAAATAGTACATTGCGTCTTGCGGTGCACTTCATATCTGAGAGTCAAATAGAACAGTCCAATACTGTGCTTACAGCGCACTTTGAAAAATTATAATTCTTGTGCTAAGTAGTACATTTACGTCGGTGCATTTTTTGCAGTCCAATAAACAAAAAAAAAAATACAAATACAAATAAAAAACAGTGTTGGCTACCTCCTCCTCCTCCTCCTCCAGCGCCGCTTCCACCTACACCGCCACGGTCACCGCCTCCTCAACCTATGGGTCACTTAGTATAAACTGAAAAAGAATACCCTACACTCCAACCCTCTCTCAAATGGATAATTCTGTTGATCCTCCTGGCAGCCATGCTTTAGATTTATGTTCTTCCAAAGCTAAAATTAAAGATTCCATCTAGTGCTATTTTATGGCTCAGCTGTATTTGTAATTTGTATGTATTTTATGTTATTTTAAGTTATTTCCCTATCCACATTTGCTTGCAGGGCACTTGTCCTACTCTTACCCACATTTTACTTCCTTTTGCAGCCCTCTAGCCCTTTCCATGACTTTTTTAGAGGCATTTTAGTAGCCAAAAGTTTGTGTCCCCATTGACTTCAATGGCGTTCGGGGTCAAGTTCGAGCACGGACCCGGACATTTTTTTCGAAGTTCGGTTGAACCTGCCGAACCTGAACATCCAGGTGTCCGCTCAACTCTACTCAAAAGCCTATTCAGCTGGCTTCTTTTCTTTCTTTTCTGTACATTGTAAGAGTGTTGTAGCATTCAATATGTTAATGAAATATTAAAGTATTTATCCAGTTTGTTCTAATATAAATCTTTGTGGATCCATCCGGGATCTCTCCACTAAAAAGTTTAAATGGATTTGATTAAAAAAAATTAAAGAAATCAACTGAGATGCTGTAAGAGGGATAACTAGGATATTATATATAATCAGATAAGTGTAGTTTGGTATACCAATGAGGTGCTTTGTGAATAATTCAACTTGAGACCACAGAGAAAAGAGAAATTTAATATTCACTGACATTCACTGAACCAGAATTGTCCTTAATGCCTTCAATTGGGAATAGAGTTCAACTAGAAGTATTGCCAGACCCAAGTTGCTGATGAGTTTTCCTGAGGTGAGGAATGCTTCAAAGCATTGAACATTGATACTGTTGGAGTTCAAAATGGCAAGTTGGTCTTCTTTGCTCCATAGAGAAAATACTGCGAAATTACAAATTTTCACCTTCTGCTACTGTATATCTCTGGATCTGTATATCAGCTCTGCTCTTCGAATAAGCACATTTTTTCCCCCTTTAAATACAGAACTTTTCTGCTTATCCAATCTATAAGAGTTATGCATTCACAACCAGGACCCCACCAAAGGCTATATATGACATTATAGCCATAGCTGTTTGATAAAAAATACTAGATCAGAGGACAGACACAATGGTTTTGTATTTCTGCATACTATGCTGTCTCATCTGCCTGCTTCTTTCTTTTTAGAGTTCCTTGGCCTCATATTTGCATCCCAGCCAACTCTGAGGCTGTGTTTCCAGCAGACTGACCTTCAGCTGCAGCATCCCATCAGAGGTAGTGGAACACATTTTAGAGCAAAGATGTCAGCTGACCTGCTTGTTCCTTAAGCTGATATCAGTTCTGCTTGCTTTGTGGGCTTTAAACTAGCAGAGTTTGCTACACAGTGTGGTCCTTCTTTCCAAGAGCTCCCTGAAGTCAGTCTTGCTCACTTGCCACCAATGGAGGCCTGGAGAAATGAGGTGTGTGAGATTGCATGTGGCCGTCTGATGCCTTGTAGTTGACAATATATAGAACAAACAAAGGGACATTAAGTTGAACAGGAATCCTGAGTCTGCAATGCTCCAGTGCTGTCGTGTAAATCCACACCAACCTTTCCATCATTAACCCACAAAACAAATGGTGGACAGCTCAGGACTTCCTTAAGATATTCTCTCAGATGCTGATTGAAATTTAAAAAGTAATCTTTATTTCCAGTGCAAAATAATAAGAACAGCAATGTCAAGCAGGAAAGCCTCACATAACGGCAAGTTACAGACTAACAACCTAACACGTTTCTTCTAAAGAATCAAATGTATACATCCTATATTGAAGTTGCATCAATAAATCAAAAACACCTGTTACCACATTAAACAATTAGAAAATCCCAGCTCCCGACTCCAACATGAAAAGTAAGTTAAAGGAACATTGCCCCTTTGTTAACACTTGGGTTCTTGAAGGAAGCAAGGGTTAAAAAAAGCATGTCCCGCTTGTCTGGAGTAAACCCGACGTGCATCTTTATTGGTACATTTTATCTACTGTGCCTCACATCTGCGACACAGCAGTTCCTGGTTGTTGTCAACGCGTTAACAGCCAATCAGAGAGGGGGCACGCCCTGCTCCAACTGCTGATTGCAAGGGTCTCTCGCTGCCTTTTTGATGGGGCCACCATAGTGCGTGCAGATGGGCACTCTCCTTAAGCAGGTTCGTGGATGTGAGCGCCGCCATGTTTTTATGGACATGTGGAAGCACTGTGCCTGCTACTACAGTCTGAGGAAGCGGCCTACCATGAGGTCGCGGGACCCAGGTGGTAGAACCAATGAGGACAAGTATTATGGGCTGGTGCACAGGAAAGTAAAGGTGGCACATCTAGACAGGGGATTTAAGATGTATACTTCTCCATATTAAATCCTCTGTGATTGGTTGCTTATACATTCAGTACAGACTAATTGATTGGATATTTAATTGTATAAAGGGCAATCAAGACTATATCAATACAATAAATAAACCCATGTATAAACTTATCCTAGCAACATACAAAAACCACTTGCATTATATAAAGATATAATAAATATATTACAAAATAACTATTACATCTAAATATAAAAGTAAAACATTTTTCATACATCACAGTTTATAATACACAAAAAAAAAATAAGATAGAAAAAAAGAATATTATTACTAATAAATATATACTGAGCTTATATCCCAAAAAATAAATTCTGACAGCAGTGACCAAAAAATATATATATAATTCAAAGTCACTGTTGAATCAACCTCATTTCTTTTTGTCTAAGGTTTTTTTTTTTCATGTTCATTCCTCTCCAGGACTTTTTAATCACAGTTAGCCCAATACATTTTAGACTATTGGGATTATTTTGATAGTGTCTACAAAAAAGGCCTGATACGTCATATTTTAGATATCCATTCCGGATATTTTCGACATGTTCTTCTATCCTAATATGCAAGGGACTAGTCATTCGTCCAAGGTATTTAAGCCAGCATGGGCATATTAAAATGTATACTACATTTTTTGAAAAGCAAGTAATGATATCTTTGATATTATATTGCCTACAAGTGACTGAAGAGGAGAAATATAACACTTTGCTCCTTGGTGTATTTACAATTCGACAAGCTAAACATGTCCCACACCAGGAAAAACTGTGACTTTCAAAGAATTGTGGTTTCCTACTCTCTATTAGATGACTTTTCACTATTTTTGGTTTCATTTTTAGGGGTCCCCCTAGATATAATTCTCGGCATGTCACTAATTACATTTTTCAGATCTATATCTTTCTGTAAATGGGACCAATGTTTATTGATAATTTGCATAACCTTGTGATTTGCCCCATTAACATCCAGAATTATTAGCACATCTTTCTTAGTTTCAGTTGTTTTATACTGAATGGCCAAAATATTCTCCATTGTTTGGTTCTTCACTTCTCTTTTTTTGTTTACTGATGAATCATTGTTGCTCTTCTCCCTGCAGGAATTGCCTACTTTTTGGGCCTGAATAAGATATTGATTCTTCTCAATGCAATTCCTACGGATCTAATAAACTGTCTCTTAAGAGCATTACGTATCCACGGGCTGCAATGACAGCTATCTGACTGAATATAGTTATTGACATCCACCTGTTTAAAAAATGTATTCGTTTTTATTTTGGAATCTTCAACATATATTGTCGAATAAATAAAATCTATTTTTTTCTCATCAAAGGTAGATGTCAACTTGATACCCCACTGATTGTCATTAAGGGTGTTAATAAATTGCCCCAAGTTGTCTTTTGACCCGTTCAAACTTTGGGTTGGTGTTTGCTGGTAGCGGGGCCTGAGGCCTAACAGAGATAGATAGAGATCGAGACATTTACAAGATTTCGTGGTTTTTAGAAGCTTATTTCATATTGATGGAGCTCTGACTTGAACTCAATTCCCTTTTGTTAAGTGAAATGGATAGTAACATGCTGAAAATAAACCTGACCCTGTAGGACGTGTAGGACATGTGGGGAGCCTGAGTGAGTATGCTGCTCAACTAGGTTATGAAATAGGCCATGAAGAGAAGTAGTTATGAACAGGCAAGCAAAGGGGAACAGTGAACCAGTTTATTCAGCAGTGGAATAATTTATAGTTACAGTGCTACATTTAAATTCTTCCCAATACATAGAAGGGTATTTCAAACTTAAGGCCAAAGTAGCGGAAAAATTCTCCCATTCAACTGCATAAGAGATTTTTTCCAACTCGGCTACATTGATCCAAAGGTAGACATTCCCATCTCAATTCCTTGCCATTCTCTCTTTATTGAGATTTGGGTAGGGTCTGCCCCTGGAAGCACTGCTTTTCCGCAGCGGGATTCAGGACCGCAAGTCTATGGTCCTGATTGCATTCTCTGGTGTCTGGGACACTGGAGAAGGTGAGTAGAGCTGTCAGGATGGCTGACAGTGCCACCTCGCATGTGTCACGATTTGGCACGCATGCTTTACTGTTTAAAAACCATATAGTTCCATAATGGTAAATTAAGATATGAATGAAACATTACTTGAAGTCCTAAACTTGCTTCCTTTAAAAAACAGTGTCAAGTAAATCTGATTTGAATCTTTATAGATATACACAAGTTTACTCTCGGCTCTGCCTCAGAGCTGAGGCAGAGCCAGACAGGAGGGTGGCGTGCGCTGCAAGTTTCAGCAAGTCCACAGCCAATCAGAGCAATGGCTGTAAGGTCCATTACTAGTGCAGAGAGAGAACACAGGACGTAACAGGCTCCGATCAGATGCCAGTCTATATCTAAAGCACAAATGTAAAAAAAAAAAAGGTGCTTAAAATGCCTATGAACTATAATTAATAATTGGTAATATTTAATGAAGCATCTGATTTAAAATTAACCTTTATCTAATTCAGCACGTTAGACAAATGGACAAAAATATCACATTTTGGGCAAATACAATCTCTATTAACACTTAATGCATCATGTATCTTTAGAAATCACAACTGATTTGTAAACGTTTGCTGATGGTTTAGACCTTTGGTTAATGCAACAATAGCTGATAAAAGACTTCCAACCTTGGAAAGTCAATGGAGTATTGGTAGGGCAGATAGCGGCACGACTAATCAGCGAGGACGATGACATTTACGCGCCCTGCGTGCCCTCATTGCCTGAACCCTGAAATAGAGGTGACATCTCAATCCTGAACAATAAATAAATTGCTTGGTGAGGAAAAAAAAAAAGCCGATTTAGGATCTAAAATTGAATGTGCGTGTTTACTAGAGAGGTAGCTGTGCAGAATGTACAGTATAACATTTTAATATTTTAGGCAAGCAATGAGGCATGTGATTCATCCAGTCTAGACGCTGAAATGATTTTCAGACACAAAATTATTTGAAATGCTAGAGCAAATAAAACAGGCTTTACCTCGCCTCCCTAGCAGATTAGAGGATGTCATTTACTTAAAATTTGCAGTGAGGCAGCACATAACCGGGGAGATTGGCTGCAAGAAAAATGGTCTGGCAACTTATCGCATGATTCCAGTGGGAGAGACGAAGGATGTCGGCTGTCTCTCGCTTTCTGACAATTGAGTTTTCTGCCAATCAATAACGAGATGCTTTTCATTCGTGAACTGGCTTTATCAAACTTCAGACTCATTCATTGTGCTGGTGGCAGCGAGAGAATCGTTACACAGATTGGCTTTCTTTCTCCCTCAATGCTGCAGATGAGAGACGATAAAAGGAAAAAAAAAATATTAAACAAGCTTTGCTAAATGCCAAAGTAATGACAGCATAATACATGGAATTATTTATCCTCAGTGGACCTCTGCCCAAGAGCGTACAGTCAAACCGTTAGCTTGTAGCAAAATTACACTATACACAAATTGTTGAAAAAAAAAAGCTACCCCAAAAATACCCCTTTAACAGAAAATCGAGACGGACATAGTAGCCTCAGTAAATGGAACATAAGCTTTCATTGTCGGAATTCTGCACCTGACAGTGGGCAATGTGCCCATATGGGAGAAGCATTTTATCTATTACATTTTTTTCTTTAATAGAAGCAAAAGTTAAAAGAAAGTGTGCCATTTCTCCCGAGCTACACTTAGCCCTGCGTTCCTGATTATACACAAAATATTGTTCCCTCTATTGATTATTTTTAACAACAAGGGTCTCTCACTTCACTAGGTGCCAGAGCAGAATGGAATTATATGCAGCTTCTAATACCCACTAAAAGAACTGAAATGAACGGTTGAACATTTTTATTTCTTTTATTTTGCATTAATTTTTTAGGAAGATAAAGAATAAATCCACAAAGATTGTTTGCTATGAATAACGCAGGTATTCATACTGTGAATGTAGAGCATAACAAATGGCAAAAAATTAACAAACACATAGTGCTAGCAGAATTGGAAGCAAATGAATCATGTGATGGGGTTATGGGTGGAACCAGAATTTGCAACTCAAATGCACTGTTATTGCCCATGGGATTCACTCTGTAAGATTAGAAACAATATTGTCCTTTTACAAGTCAAGACCTATGATACTTTGGAAGAGGGTCATTGGCAGGTCAATAGCAAATACACTCGTTAAAATCCCCAACTCTTTGAAATTCAGTGGCATTAATTTAAATAGTCATTTCCCATCACAATTGGGTAGAGACAGGTCATTTCACACTAATGTTAGCTCATTCAACTTGTATTCCCATGCTAAACTACAGAGTTTTTCCATTGCTTTAAACAGGGGAACATTTACCCATTATAAACCACTAGGAAAATGGGCAGCATCCATGGAACCCAAATTTTCTGAGGTCATCTTTTCCTACCTGCATGATGTCTTCTGTAATTCAGGATGATTAGTAACATAATTAAAACAAGTAGTATGCTTTTTGTGGTTGATGACCATTGTAATGATCCAAAATGGACAATTGGCGGAAGCCTTGAAAAGCTGTTGTTTGTATTCTTAAATACTGAAATCGTATTGCCCATTGGAGTCAAGAAGGAATTTTCCCCCCTAGGAGGCAAAATTTGAAATAGCTCCTTAGGCGTTTTTGCCTTCTTTTGAAACAAAAGCAGGAATGATAAAGGGTTAAACTTGATGGACTTATGTCTTTTTTCAACCTATGCTACTATGTAAATCACACATTCAAGAAAAAAAAACCAGTACATATAGCCTTTACATTTCCAAAACATTTAATTCATTTTCTTATGTCCACTGATGTTATCAAAATGTGTAAGCAACAGATTAATCCACGCTTCTTTTGAGTGACAAAATAATTGTCACTACTGGGCTGGCACCAGAAATTGTGGAGCCTCAGATAGGACAAATAATGTAGCCCCTTACCCTAATGCATTCCCTCCTCTGGTCCATTTTGCTTTTGTTATTGTCCCCACATCTCTCGCCCCAGCACCCACATTGCACATCCAGGACTTACCCCAGCACCCAAAGTCATTCCCAATCACCTATATTGCACACACAGTACTTACCCCAGCACCCACATTGCACAGTCAGGACTTACCCCATCACCTACACTGCACTCCCAGGACCAACCCTAACACCCCAGGCCATGCCCCTTCACCAACATTGCACACCCTGGATATAACCCAGCACCCCATCACCCAAACTGCACACCCAGGACTTACCCCAGGACATGCCATTATCAAGCACACTGCCCACCCTGGATGCATCTCAGCACCTCAGGACATGGCCCATCACCCCACTGCACTCCCAGGACATGCCTCATCACAACCCTGCACTCCTAGGATATGCCCCATCACTACATTGCACGCCCAGGGCTTACCCAAGACACCATCCACAGCTCCCTGATGTCTAGTGGCAGGCAGCATGGTGTCTGTGTGCTGCCCAGGTGCACAGACATGTTCCGTGCTGCCTCCCATGCTCCCCTCACGTGTCTGAAGTCTGAGCGCCAGCAGCCACAGCCAAAATTGTATTTAACACCATTAGTCATTAGTCATTGCAAACATAAATTTAACCATTTTCATGGAAGTTATAAACCAAAACATGACACAATGACACAATGACTAACATAACAATATTGCTTTTATCTTATAAAAGCAATCCGAGCCAGCACAGGTATCCAGGTGGCTGCCAATTACATGTCCCAATTAGGGTTGCCACCTGGCCGGTATTTTACCGGCAGGCTGGTAAAAAATTGGCTTCAGGGCAATGTTAAGTCTATGGAGACTGTACCAAGCCGGTATTTTTCTGAATAAAAGGTGGCAACCCTAGTCCCAATGCCCCCAAACCTGAGGCTCCACGCCCTTTCGAACCTCCCACCAGAGTCTTGTTATGACCCCCACCAACCTTTTTCCATCAAATCCCCCTGGATACTTACCAAGCTTCTGCCATGGCTGTGACAAAATACTGATATCCATGAGAAAAAGGATAAGAGAAGGTAGGTGAGACAAAAGGTGGGGAGAACCTGTTTGTTAAAATCGCTGCTTAATTACTATAACTGTTCCCCCAAGCAGTCTCAAGTCCTCCCCCAGTAAATCAACCAATGATTTCCCATAGTCCTCCTCAACACCCTGCCAGGAGTCCCCTCCCTAGGCTGTCTGGGAGCTACAATTTGCTCAGAGAGGAAAAGGGCCTTGTTGCAGGTATTATCTGCATTTTAATAATGTTTAAAGGGCATTTTTATTGGCTTCCTGAATTGGAACTTGCCAGTCAATGATTTACAGATCACTGGGTCAGTTTAAATCCTCACTGACATAACATTAATGCAATAAGAACAAGAATAACCCCCAAATAAATAAAAAGAAATTCACAATTTACAGTGCTTTAACCATCCTACCAGATGCTGCCTGATAAGAATACTAGACTGAGGGAGCAGACAGTGCTCGTTTGATATAGGATTATGTCCTCTACAGATGTTAACAGGCTAAACCTCTTCTGAGAGTCTGGGGACTGAAGAGCCCATTTTAGGGGATTGCAACTAGGAAGGTTTATATGAGTTGTCTGTTTTATCTCACTCCGAGTTAGATGGCTTGTCCTCTTCATATATGCAGACCTTGGATATCCTTAGCAACTGCTAAACAACAGCATTCATTCTAGGAGATGGGAGCCTGTAAGAAATATAAACAGACATCAGTACGCTGTGTGTAACAGGGACTGATCTTCAGCATAAATGGGATTAATTAGAGAAGCTAGTATCTGAATGGAGGATGTGGTAATTAATACATGGTTAACAGAGAAAATCCAAAATTTAACAGAAGCTTCAGTATATATAATATTAGAAGAATATATAGACGTATCGAGTTGTCGCCTTTATTTAATGGTGGGTATATGTATACATGCTACTTTTTGCATCAGCACTGGAACCGACTATTAGCTTATCATATTGGGGAAACACCATTTAAGAGCACTTGTGTTAGGTCAGATAGACTGATCTTTGTTGGATAACTAACACACCTTTTCTCAGGTAAGGATATCACGCAAGTGCCGCAAAACAGTAGATCAATATGCCGCAGCGTTCTTATATTACACTCAAATTATTTAAAACAAATCTCCTTCCACCGTTGCGACTTCCTCAAAGAACAGGGACCCCTGTTTGCAGGGCACTGTGTTTTCTTACACACCTGCACATGTATGTTAATTGACCTCCGAGGTGGATTCTCAGTTCATATGTATTAAGGTTTGAGCACACGTTAACAAAGCAAATGCTACTGTTCCTTGGGGAAGATGGATTTAACTAGGAAATGAACTATTCTCCCAGATGGATATTAAATTATATCTACCATAATGTGCCACGTAACCCCCTCAACTCATAAGGTGCTTTTCCAATGATGGTTTCCAAATGATGCTGTCAGAACCTCATGTAAGGTCTTCCATTCTATAAATGCCTAGTAAACTCTTGTGTCAGCTTCTCTGAAGACTTATTGTAAGCTCCACTGGACAGGGTCTTCTCATTGTATATTATTCTATTTATTTTTAACATATTTTAAAGGAAGAGTAGTTAATATATGGAATAACCTTCCAGTAGAAGTAGTAACCCAGCCCCCTTTTTTCTATGCCCCACCACATATCAGAAGCCGGGATGGCAGGTATGCAAGATGCCTCCTGACTCGGTACTGCAGAATCTGTAGGAAAATAGCAATATGTGTATAAGAATGGCTCACTGTCTACAGCTGGCACCGTATTAGGAGCTGGATGTGAAGGAGCGAGGTGTCTATCTGTATTGACAAAATATTAATGTTGTTTTGCCTTTTTTTGCAGATTAATCAGCCATTAGCAGTTATGGAGTTAACTCAGCAGCCGAGCACAAGCTCTCTCTCCCTCTAATTATTATTTCATTTAGTGCCCCTGTTAACTGTTATTAAAATGTCACTCTGTGCATCTCATTAATTTATTGCTCAGTTCGGTAAGCTTGGAGTCTCGGAGCTCTGTGAGAGGAGGTGACTTTCTAAGTTGAGGTGACAGATAAATACCCTTAATAACCCATGGTGTGTAAATGCCCTGAAATGACTTTATTAAAAGAGATGCTGCATTTAAATCTGCTCCATGCTAAAAGATTACTGGGGAATATAATGGAGTATATGAATCATATTACACAAAAAACGGAAATTCATATGCATTTGTTATTCAGCACACCATACCTGCCAAGTATCCCTGTTTTGGAGGGAAAGTCCTTAAATTGAACCCAAATCCCTCACAGAGGTCCAGAGCAATATTATTCACAATAACGTTTGTTATATCCTGAAATATCCTGGTAATGCCCCTCCCATTGCCACACCTCCAGCCACTCCACAAACAAAATTGTCCAATAAACTAAAATACACATATTCATTAGCTACAATGAATAGTGTATTTTGAAATAACCAAAAGTATTTATTTATATTTATTTATAAAGTATTGTACCAGGAAAGATATAATGAGATTTCTCTTGTTTTCAAGTATGTCCTGCGTCCTCAAACATTACATTGTTACAGTAAGTTACAAAATAATGTAAAAAATACATTATAATATCCAAATATAAGCTCCCTCTATTTTCACTCCCCAGCAGTGCTATTTGTATTGGAGCTGTATTTTATTCACCCTTTGGAGGTAGCACTGTGTTGTAGGGTTTGGTTTTTTTTTGGTTTTTGTTTTTGTAACTTTTCATTTGTTGGGGACTTCACAGGTCTTTTCTCTTAGTGACACCTATCCATAAAAACTTATCCAGAGCAGCATTTCCTGGTCATAAAATACCTTACCTGAAAATCTTTGGATGAGTCTTTGTGGCAGCTATGTTGCTAATTCCTGGATGAGAGATGAGGCCCCATTCCTTTATTACTCTTGACTTTGTTATATTTTCATACTTGTGTTTTCACTGGAGTAACTCACAAGTCATAATCATCCTTAGCTTTTGGAGAATAGATGTGTGAAAGAAACAATGAGCAAATTGTGTCAACTTAGGTAGAGGAAGTAAAAGAAGTTCTAAGTATATGAACTTCAGACAAGAACCAATGCTGCAAATAAGTTACATAGATCTGTTAAATGATTACTCTTGCACTCATTTTTCACAGGCCACATTTCATTTCTGCATTCTATATAGAATTCAAACTGGCTATATGGAGTGGAGGGAAATAAATGGATTCATCTAAAATGATTTCTACTTAGTGAGCGTGTTAATGCTATGCACTTTATGACTAGTGTCAATTCCCAGTGCATAGAATTTATATGTGGCCTGTATACAAAAAGAAGCATGCATTCAGTGGGATGGTATTTTTTAATTCTATATAAATGCAAAACTTTTCATCTATGGGTGTTAACTTAAGCTGTCATTTGCAGAGTTCAGATAAATACCTAACTAGTCTTACAGATATAAAGAATGCTTGTAACCCTTGATCTCTGTGTCCCACACAATACCTCTATTGGTTCTGTTGTATTTGTTTATATAGATCTATCTATATAAAAAGGCAAGGGTTGTCTGTGGCAAGCAATGGTGCACACTTTCAACACTAGATGGCAGTTCTACAGTTTTACCATCTGCAGCCGGCCATCAAACATTAGAGCGAATATGCAAGAGATGGCAGGTTTGAACAGACAGTGTGTATACCCCTTCTGCCATGGCAGTGGATTATACGACACGAACAGCTTCTAATAATTAGTAATGAGATTTCCTTGTCACAAGAGCTTTCACTCTTTATAAACTCTTACCCTAGAGCAGACAAACATTGTGTCCATGTAAAGATTGGTAGTTGCCCTGACAGTTTGCCGCACTGCAGGTTTTTCCTGGAACATATTGGTTAAATTCCAGCTGCCAGAATAATATAAATATTACAAAGGAAATAATAATGATTTTTTTTAAGGTCTGTGCTATTTTCCTTCTTTTTTTTCCCCTCTCCCGCTATCCAAACTTTGATTTTGTTAACTTTGCATCAAGCCTCACACAGAGAAGCCAGCTACTCCAGTAATTATGAATTTGCTTTTTTAGATTCTAGTTACATAATCACTTTTCAGTTATAATGAGAGAAGTCTTATGTCTCAGCAGTATAGCAGTGATTGCTTGGTGCAGAGTCAGAAGCTGGGAGTTTGCATTATGTTGCAAATGTTTTGTTTACCCAGTAGTACATCTGCAGAACATTCGACAGGGAGGGATGGTTTCCAGCCAGGTATTTTCAACGACTTTCTGAAAGGCAGTTTTTTTTAACTTCTGAAATGGTTTTAAATGATTTCTGCACTGTCAGAATTACTGAATGTACCTGTAGCCAGTGTTATGAAACATGCAGATATAATTGTTGTGAATATAAATAATAAGCAAGCATGTTCTTTTAAGTGAAATATCACACTGATTAACACTTTAAAATTCTCCTGTCTGAGATTTTGATCCATACATTTCTCTGGCCAATTTGTAAGCATAGGTTGATAGTAACCATTTATAGAACAGTATTTTTGTTTCCCAGCATACATATAGAAACTTCCAATGGGGGGTTTAACCATTTATTTTATACTGTCCCTGCTCTCATCTTCATAGACTTACCATTGGACTCCAGCCATTGTTTTACTAGGTTGCTGGGTGTTAATGCTAATTCTCATTGAAATGGTGAACAGGGTAAGTTCCCTCACTATGTACCTGAAAGTTATGATCACATCTCCTACCTCCACTGGTTATTGGAGAACATGTACATTTATGTTTATTGTCAGCACTCTTTTGGACTCTAGATCTAGAATATGTAGTTCATTCCAGAAAGTACAGTACCAGACAAAAGTTTGAACACTCATTGGAAACGTGTTTCATACAGACAATGTTTCACATTGTGTTACTTTTTTTGAAATGTACAAAACATAAGAAGTATCAAAACAATGTTGAAAATTGTCTCTACATCTTGTATTCCTCAAAACAGCCACATTTAGCCTCAATAAAAGCCTCATATTTGAGCTATTTGGTTCACAAACTTCAGAATAAGCATTTCAGGCTTTTAAAGGACAACTGTAGGCAAATAAATTACCTCATGCATAACTGAAATATTGCATCAAGGCTCAATAAGGTAGTTTAATTGTATTATTTCATTAAATCATTTCTATTTAAAAAATATACTCTTGCTGCAATCTTTCAATTAAACATAAGTTCTGTTTTGTATCATGCTGACAGTTGTCCATTAACTGACTTAAGCCTCTGTCTTAAATCCTTTTGGTTTAAGTAACCATATTATTTTCATTTTTTTTTTTAAATCCTCTCTTTTAAAATGTAATTCATTGATAAATGGCAGCTTATATAAATACATGTATTATATAATGAAATATATATGCTTATGTTTATAGAGAGTATTGTACAATAAAATCATAGATAAACAGTGCGCTCAAACTTTTGACTGCTACCATAGTAACAGATACACTATAAATATATATACACTTATTTATAATTAATAATTTGGATTTTGCAGGCATACTAAAGGAGTCTGAACATGTTTACAGTGTTGGTAAATGCAGACATTGTGGCCTTTCGAAGGGGAAAGAGCCCAGCAGGGATGCTTTGTGTATTATGAAGCCTTTACAATGGCCCTGAATCTTCATTTAAACCATCAGCGAGGTGACAATGTCTATCGAGCAGCCCTGCAGTTGATGCTGCAGCTAGTCGCCTGCTAATTTATCTGTTTTCAGGCTGTCTAGACATTGTTTGGGTCAGAGAGTGCTGGCTGTACCCTGCTGGGGGCTGGCTGCTCAGTTCTGTGCTAGGGAGACCCTCTGTGGCAAAGAGCATATATTGTCAATTGCCTGCCTGATTTCACTGTTTAGAATATCCTCCATTTGGCTACTGCAAGTTATAGAGAGGTAGGCCGACTGAATTACATGATTTTGGGCCACTGACCTAGAAACGTTGCTGGTTTAACCCTTTGCTTCAGTGCAAAACATAAATATATATATTTAGAATATAATCATAATGTTTGAACTTTTACTATGTCAGTACATCTTTATTTAAAATGATACAGAATATGGTTTACATGCAAAATATTAATAGACAGATATAAACAACCAGACTGGAATGCAACATATTTATATAAAATATACTAGTGATATTGTGTATCAAGGAATAATAATTAAGAAATGTAACTAAAAATAATAATAAAGAATAATAAAAAATAAAAAAAATATATAGAAAATAGAAATTAGTTTAATGTTGCCTCTATTGAACAGTAACCTATTGATGATTTGTATCCAAATGCACCTTTAAAAAACTAATCTAAAAAAGATTTTACTGACCCCTAATCAAGTGGGTTCCAGGAAGTAAGTTTCCTATTGTTTTCTTACCTACTTCACCTACTTTAGAGATCTAAACAAATCATGACAGAGAAGTAATTTAAAGTGACTCCATTCAGGGCCACCACCAGGAGCCGCTCAATATGCCAGGATTTAGCCAATTAATATGCCAGGATTAAGCCCCTCAGTATGCCAGGATTTAACCCCTCAATATGCCAGGATTTAGCCACACAATATGCCAGGTTTTAGATACTCAATATGCCAGGATTTTGCCACTCAATAAGTCAGTATTTTGCCATTCAATATGCCAGAATTTAGCCATTCAATATGCCAGGATTTTGCCACTCAATAAGTTGCTATTTTGCCATTTAATATGCCAGGATTTAGCTATTCAATATGCCAGTATTTAGCCACTCAATATGCCAGGATTTAGCCACTCAATATGCCAGGATTTAGCCACTCAATAAGTCAGTATTTTTCCATTCAATATGCCAGGATTTAGCCACTCAATATGCCAGGATTTTGCCGCTCAATAAGTAAGTATTTTGCCATTCAATATGCCAGGATTTTGCCACTCAATATGCTAGGATTTTGCTGGTTTTATGCCACCCTCCTGCCCCCTTCCGCAGTACTTACCTCCTTGTTGCTCTCCGGTCGTCTCCTCCATGCAGTCTTCCTTCCTGCATGGAGGAGGGAAACTCCGTTCGCATTTTTTTTTCTGGAGTGACTTGGGCCTGCTGGCCCCCTGGACCCACCAGGCCCGGGACGCCAGTATCACCCATCACCCCTGATGGCAGGCCTGACTCCATTACCTAAACATTGTGTATCTAGAGGATCAAGAATTATGAAACATTATCTATACATTATAGGATCGACCCAGTATGCGCCGATAATCGACCCTGAAGTGGTGTCTCCAAATTGTGAATGGGTTCAGGGTACATTGGGAACCCAAATGTCAAGCTATCCAGGCAGCCCCAATGTGCTTATGAATACGTTCGTAATTTGAAAATCATAGGTGACTTCACACTGATATCTCCCGACACCGAAATCTTCACCGAAACAAAGTGGTATCCTCAGTTCTCCCCATAGACTTGGATGGGGAGGATATTGGCTTATTTCAGGACCATTTTGGGAGAACCTCAGCTATTACGAATACAGCCGAAGTCCTCCCATAGAAGTCAAGGGGAGGACTTCGGCTATACCTGAGAGAGCTGAAGTCCAACCGAAATGGTCCAAAGTGTAATAAAATAAAAAAAACAGTAAAAAAAAACAAATACATAAAAATACAATTATATATTAAAAAATGATTGCATTAATGTAAATATACTATTAAAATATGTAACATAATATATTATAATTGCATATATATATATTATTGTATTTAAAATATGTTTACTTTAATAATTATACAATTTTCTATTCAATGCTTCAACAAAAAATCTGGAAAATTGAAATATGTAAATGTTGTGTTTATTTCCCAAATTCGGAGCATGATATATGCATATTGGTTACCCAAAATTGTATGCTTTTTATAGATAGAAATTGTCAGATAGAGCTGATTCTGACCCGAATTCAGGTATATTTCTGAGATTTGTGAAATGCGTCCAAAGTGCCCAACCCAAATCAAAATTGTGAATAATCAGTGCATAGGGGTCAACGCTTATGTTAGCAGAATTGCAAGCAAATGCATTTTTATTATTTTGGCTGGGGTAACTGTGTATTACATCACCTTGTGGCTTGTGAAGCAAATTACACATTTCCTATTAAAGGTAGTTAATTTGCCCACCAAGTCACAGATGATGTCATAAACTGGAGACTCCACAGGTTCTGCTAACACAACCTACACACCACTTTTATATATTTTTTTCTCTGCTTTCACAGCATGAATAATATAATGCAATAGTTGTAGTAAGCACAAATAACCTATTACCAAAACACAGTATCTTGTGGACCTAGAAACAAAGAATGTGTCAGCAGATAAGAACCGATTGGCTCATCTAGTGTTTTTTGAACACTTCCATTTTGGCCACTAAAAAAGTCCTGGAAAGGGCTAGAGGGCTGCAAAAGGAAGTAAAATGTGGGTAAGAGTAGTACAAGTGCCCTGCAAACAAATATGGATAGGGAAATAACTTCAAATAACATAAAATACATACAAATTAAAAATACAGCTGAGCCATAAAATAGCACTAGATGGAATCTTTGATTTTAGCTTTGGAAGAACATAACTCTAAATCTAAAGCATGGCTGCCAGGAGGATCAACAGAATTATGCATTTGAGAGAGGTTTGGAGAGCAGGGTATTCTCTTTCAGTTTATACTAAGTGACCCACAGGTTGAGGAGGCGGTGACCGTGGCGGTGTAGGTGGAAGCGGCGCTGGAGGAGAAGGAGGTAGCCAGAATTTTTCAAAGTGCGCTGTAAGCACAGTATTTGACGGTTCTATTTGACTCTCAGATATGAAGTGCACCGCAAGACGCAAATGTACTATTTACCACCCAAAACTATTAGAATTTTTCAAAGTGAGCTGTAAGCACAGTATTTGACGGTTCTATTTGACTCTCAGATATGAAGTGCACCGCAAGATGCAAATGTACTATTTACCACTCAAAACTATTATAATTTTTCAAAGTGCGCTGTAAGCACAGTATTTGAGGGTTCTATTTGACTCTCAGATGTAATACATGTAATGCTATTGCTATTCTAAAAACCGAAATAGAGTCCCCATTCATACGAATAGGTCAATTAAAAGACATTCGGTTTATAGACTTTCGGTTTATGGAATACATGTAATGCTATTGCTATTCTATAAGCCGAAAGTCTATAAACCGAATGTCGTTCGGTTTATAGACTTTCGGCTTATGGAATACATGTAATACTATTGGCTTTCTATAAACCGAAATAGAGTCCCCATTCATAAGAATTTCATTCATAATAGCATTACATACAATGTAATCGCCGAACCCCGACACGGTCTTATAATCGAGGTCTCTTATAATCTGACCTCAAATCGCGCAGACTTCCTCTGCTGCCCCACTAGCCACCAGGGTAAATCGGGCAGCTGGGGGTTGTCTGCACGATACGTGCAGACATCCTCCATGCTGCCCGACACGGCAGACTATTATGACGGACAGCTGTCCGTCATAATAGACTGCCGTGTCGGGCAGCATGGAGGATGTCTGCAAGTATCGTGCAGACATCCCCCGGCTGCCCCCACTAGCCACCAGGGATTGAGGTACAGGTAAGGGGGGGGGGGGGGGGACAGAGAGACAGGGGGAGGGAGGGAGGGGGGCAGAGAGACAGGGGGAGGGAGGGTGGGGGGCAGAGAGACAGGGGGAGGGAGTGAGGGAGGGGGGCAGAGAGACAGGGGGGACAGAGCAGGAAGGGGGTGAGAGACAGAGGAAGGGGGGCAGAGAGAAACATGTGGGGGGAAGAGACAGGTGAGGGGGGGAGTGGGGAGTGAGACAAAGCTGGGGGCAAGGGAAAGAGAGAGGCAGCATTGACACATAAAAAGAAATAAACACAAGAAATGCATTTTTTTTATATAATATTTTATTAAAAAAGCAATTTACATGTGAATATATACAAGTTTAACTTTTTTCCTTTAGGGTAGTCTTATATTCAGGCTTTTAGTTTTTTTCCTAAAGGAATATCCAAAGTTTGGGGGGTCGTCTTATAATCAGGGTCGTCTTATAATCGAGCAAATACGGTAATTACCATTTTTACCACAACCATTTCCACTGGAAGGCTAATCTTAATTTAGAAATCTTGCCGCCTTCCCTACATGCCGCCTACTTTTTTATTTATTTAACATTGTTTTACTGTACTGAGAAGGTGGAATATCACTCTAATTGGCTGAACAATATTAATGATAACTTATTCATTGGATCTGTAACTGCCAGAACACACGCCATTGACTCAATTAAGTAAAGAAAATACCAGATGTAGAAAAGGACCTACAGATACAAATGAAGAGGTACTAATCCAAAAACAACAAAACCTTTTTTACATATAAATACTGTGTTACTGGAACACAGAACTCAACCATAGAGTTCATTGTACAAAATGCAGAGTCAATTATTTGTCCATGCTGGATTCCCTTGAAAAAGGGACCTCGGTGAGCCGTTGATAAGGTGTCCTGGATTTCGGATGACTCAGGATCATAAGTGCGTGACTCAGAGGTGCTACGTCTGTAAGAAACACACCGACCACATGTCCTGGGGAAAGGATTGGAATTTCTTTATTTATCCAGGAAGTTGGTTTATGACTGTCATTGTTTAACCACAGTTACATTGCAATGCTATTAATAGAAGAACAAGTGCTGTGTGCGGGGTCAGAAAATCTTAGTCATTGCCGGCTAGACATCACAGTATCCTAAAAGTAGCTTTAAGGTGTAGTGGTATCAAGGAAGCACTCAGATACATATTGCACCTAGCATGGAGGGAATGTCAGAAGCACTAAGATGAAGGTTGCATCCAACATGGAGTAAACATCAGGCCACGCATGGCGCTTAACAAAACGTTTAACCCCTTGAGTGCTAAAGGAGTGATGAACACATTGCCCATCTACCTGGCACCATCCTTGTCAATTTTTAAAATTTTATTCTTTTAACTTAGGAGCCATCAATGACTATTCTGTCAAGAAGAAAAAAACAGAAATTAATAGACATGTGCATTCGTTTTCGGACGAATGCATTTTCGTACGAAAATAGCATTTTTGTACGAAAATAGCATTTTCGTCTATTCGTCCAAAAAACGAATAACGAAAATGCTAAACTAACGAAAGCTGAATGAACGAATGGTTAATAAACGAAAATCATCCGTCCATTCGTCCATTCTTACTATTGGCATTATATAAACCGAAATAGAGTCGGTTTATAGAATACCAATAGCATTACATTCATTCCATAAACCGACATAATGAACGACTTTCGGTTTATGGAATGCATGTAATGCTATTGCTATTCTATAAACCGAAATAGAGTCCCCATTCATATGAATAGGTCAATTGACCGTCAATTTCGGTTTATAGAATAGCAATAGCATTACATGTATTCCATAAACCGAAAGTCTATAAACCGAACGACATTCAGTTTGTAGACTTTCGGTTTATAGAATAGCAATAGCATTACATGTATTCTATAAACCGAAAGTCTATAAACCGAATGTCGTTCGGTTTATAGACTTTCGGCTCATGGAATACATGTAATACTATTGGCTTTCTATAAACCGAAATAGAGTCCCCATTCATAAGAATTTCTATTTATGAGAAGGAAATAAGAATCTTATAGAAATAAGAATTTCTTATGAATGGGGACTCTAGTTCGTTTTATAGAAAGCCAATAGTATTACATGTATTCCATAAGCCGAAAGTCTATAAACCGAACGATGTTCGGTTTATAGACTTTCGGTTTATAGAATACATGTAATGCTATTGCTATTCTATAAACCGAAAGTCTATAAACCGAACGTTGTTCGGTTTATAGACTTTCGGCTTATGGAATACATGTAATACTATTGGCTTTCTATAAACCGAACTAGAGTCCCCATTCATAAGAAATTCTTATGAATGGGGACTCTATTTCGGTTTATAGAATACCAATAGCATTACATGTATTCCATAAACCGAAAGACATTCGGCTTAAAGACTTTCGGTTTATGGAATGCATGTAATCCTATTGGCTTTCTATAAACCGATATAGAGCCGGTTTATAGAAAGCCAATAGCATTACATACATTCCATAAACCGAAAGTCTATAAACTGATATGTCTTTCAGTTTATAGACTTTCGGTTTATGCAATGTGTAGGTCAATAGATTCGAACGAACGAATAAAACGAAACGAAAATAATGAACGAATTTCGTCTGAAATGAATGCAGTAATGAATGAAATTCGTTTTAGACAAAATAAATAACATTTTCGTCCGAATGGACGAAAACGAAACGAAAATTTGAGTTTTGCACATGTCTAGAAATTTAACAATTAAAATTTCTCATTTTCGAGCACATCCTGAGTATATTACTAGTGGACTGAACAGACTCTACAGTCGGTGCATTAGCTAACTGAGCTATTTTATAATCTAAAAGCAGGGGCAGAAGCAGATATCAGATGGGGCCCTGAGAGGACTTTTGAAGTACAATAGTATATATTCAAGCACCTTTACACATTAAAAGAATATTACCTCCATATATAAATGACAGTTGTATCATTATCCAAATGTGCTCAGCTCTCTTCACTTAAAGGAGCCCCCTGGACTATTAGAAAGGAAGGAATGACAGCTGACCCATATCTTATTTTATGATTCAAATAACAATAATACTCTAAGTGATGTGTTATGATTGGCTTAAAATATTGTTACAATGTTGTAAAGGTGATTGAGTGCCCAAGCAAGGGGTTGTCTGATGGGTTGCCTGTGTAGTGGCAAAAAAAGGAAAATTAACCAAAAAAAGAAGAAAAACAAATTGTCCTGACTACAGGATTAATAAATATTAAGCTAGGATATTTGTTTGGTTTGGGCATTATAGCGTCGAGCTTAGCTGAGAAGCTGGAGAAGCTCCTGAGAGAATTTGCCCAGCAGCATCAAAGTGCACAACAGTCCCCCACTGAGCCTACCATGATACCAGTAGGTGTTGAGGAGCAATAGGAAGGTCAGGCGTACAAAGCCTCCATCCCTGATCCAACTGCATTTCATGTAGCATTCTCCGTTTGGAGGGTGTTAGAAGATCCAGTGCACAGCAGAGTGATGTGATTACCAGGCCAGAAGTGTTGCCGCTGTTGAACATGGTAGGAAAGCCACTGTGGTAGCAGGCCAAAAGTGGTATTCACCAAAATGGTGCCGGCAGCCATATTGTTGGAAGATGGGTGTGCTAGGGGATTTTCACCATATGAGTTGCCCACCATGGCCCCAACCTAAAATCAGTTTTCAAAATTAGTCAGTTATAATGGAAAACCTCCAAAATGAGGGCTGCAACTATGGAATGCATTATCCCCTCAGCATTGTTCCAAAGAAGGAGTCAGGTAGTTTTAGGATGATACATCAGCTGTCCTACCTGACTGATGGCATAGAGAAGGGTTAAGCATACATCCTTTTATAGGGCTTGCAGTTTGTCATGGCCGTTCTCTTGGCAAAATCTGTAATTGAATCAGTTTTTAGGCTCTATTCACCTGCTTGGCATTCACTTCAGAGATTGCTATTATTATGACATTTGCCTACCCATGGGTTGTGCCATATTTTGTTATTACTTTTAGGTGTTTGCTACTTTTCTGGAATGGGTGTTTGTCCGGGTATTGGGCAGTGGGTCTCTTCTTCATTATCTGGGTTACTTATTTTTTGTGGATCCACTGGATAATTACAAATGTTTGGGGCTCTCCCGATGGCAGAGCACACAATCTGATGGTTCAAAACTATGGTTTTATCATCCCATGGCATCGGAATAGATTCCACAGCAATGGTATTTAGTCTCCCTCAAGAAAAGCTATGCAAACTGTCGGTTTTTATTGATAGGGTAAAAGGTCAAAAACTTCATTTGATGCAGTCATTACTAAGTAACTTGGTGTCATGTGATGCCTATGGGAAGGGCCTTCTGCCACCGTATGTCGTGAAACATTGGCACCATTTAAGTTGGATCACGTGACAGATTAAGGATGATCTAGCAGTATGGCAATCCTTTTTGGGTCAATTCAATGGTCAGACGTGATGGCAGTACCAAGAACAGTCTAGTGAGTATTTTTTTCACTGATACCTCTGGCTCGGTCAGAATTGGTACCTACTATCAGGGGGACTGGTTTGTGCAGGTTTGCCTGAAGAATTGTTGAGGAGTGACTTGTGTCACATCTTAATATCTTAGAGCTCTTTCCAATGTTGGCACCAATAGAAATTTTGGGTCCTTCCTTAGTGAATCCGAGAGTTCTGTTTATGTTGACAATATGAGTATAGTCCATGTCCTGAACAGATCAACCTCTAGTTCAGTGCCTGTCCTCTCTCTGCTTCAGCACCTGGTGTTGTAATGCCTGGACTACAATATTTGGTTAAAGGCCTGGTCTGGGTCTGGTAAACGCAACTGCTGACTTCAGTTCCACAGATTCAGCAGAGTGGCTTATCTGGCATGTCAGTTGGGAGATTCCTTTCTTCTGAAATTGTGGCACCTCGTTTCACCAACTTGTTGACCCTGCTGTCTGAGTCTCTGCCAGATCAAATGTGGAGAAGCCATGTCCAGTTCTGGTGCACATGGTTATGGGTTGCTGATGCAGACCAAGGTTATGTACTCCCTCAAGGTCTCCTCAAGGAATTTCTGTTTAAGAAGGTAATGAAGAGCTGGAGTAGGACACTAGGCACCTGGTATTTTTGGGGGTTGTTTTGTGGTTTGCGTGTGGCTCCCCTTCTATCAGTTTATCCTTGTATGAGGGCTTACTATTCCAAAAAACATCTTTTTCACAGTGCTGTTCTTTGGTGCATTGCTGGTTGGCAAAGTCATCACGTCACATCAACAGGTTAAGTTCCTTTTATTGAGAGAGGATGTAATGGTAGAGTGCTCTGTAGCATCTATAGGGAACAATGGTAGAAGACTAATCAGTTGGGGAAAGGTAGATGGGATTCATTCTGGTTGTGTCAATGGTGTCCAGACTTTCAGGGTTCCTTTTTCGTTCATCAGGTGCCCCTTGGACAGATTTCAGTTATCATCTACATTGAAGAAAGACATCGTACAATTGGGTCGGAAACCTTGTCAATTTCACCCTCTTTCATTCAGGAGATGTGCAGCCTCTGATGTCTCACCTTCTGACTTTCAGAAACTGGGTAACCCACCCCAGCTGTTATGGATCTTAGGCCACTCTTATGTATACTGGGCTGTGAGAAGGGCTGGTGACAGGGTTTATGGATGAAATCTGGGAGTGTCACATGAGGAGGTCAAAATTCATGCTGCAGCCTCAGAGGCTTATGGTTGTTCCAAATGTACTCTAAATGTTGTGCTCTTTAGAGATATGCTTCTTCCTCCATATGTTAGTGTTCCATGCTGGGGGGAATGATAGGTCAAGTTAGGACGATAGACCTTATTCAGGTAAAGGGGATGTGACTAGATGCTGTACCTTTAAAGATGTTAGGACCATATGGTCTGAGGTGATTCCTCTCCCTGCGTGGACGAACTCCTCCAACCCTAAGGCACTTTGGAAATGCAGGAGGAATTTGAACCTGGCAATATCACGGTTCATTAACAGTATCAGGGGAATAGTGGTTAGGCACACAAAGCTGGGGAAGGATAATGAACCTCTGATGTACAGGGATGGGGCTCACCTCACATCTATTTGTCTGTATTTTTTCAACAGGGCGTTGCAGCAGGGTATTGAATTGGTGCTGGCTTCAGACTGTGCGCAGCTCACTGGCTAGCCATTGTTGTGCTGGAGGTATTTTTCTGGCCAGCATGAATTTGTGAATGCAGAAATGGAGATCCGCCCAGTTGGGTTTGGGGAGCTGTGTACAGTTAGTGGTCCATGATGGTGCTTGAGCTGTTTACAATTATTAAAATTAAGCTGGCATGTTAAAATTGAAATGAAGCTGTTGCCAATGCCAGTACCAACTTTATATGTGTGTCGTGTGTTTATTTGGGTATCGGTTTTGGCTAGTGTACTGTTGAGGCCCCATAGACAGACTATGGTATTACTTCCTCTTTTGCTCAGTATTTATTCACTCCTGATGCTGAGATTGTGCAAAATAGTGTCTGTCTGGAAAGAAAGTAAAAAAGTATTGCAATGGCTCATGTTTTTTGGAAAATGTCAGTGAACCAAAGTGAAAAGATCCCAGTCCTTTTTTTTTGTTTTCACTGAACATGTTTTATCCAGATGACATAATCTAAAATAGTTGCCCTACTTTATCATTATCCAATGTACTAAAAGATTTAAATGGAAAGTTTTTAATTGTGGCACCTAGCCCTAACAAATTCCAGGCTTCCTTGACTTGACTCAAAGTCTAATTAAAAAGATACCATTTGACACTTTATTTACAAAATGATATGCAAGCTAAAAAAAAAAAATGCATCTAATGGTGCAAGTTATACTAAATTGGGTTTTGAACAACTCATTTACCGGATTTCTGATACATACAACCCAATATTTTGAATGGCTACTTAATTTTTAGGTGTCATGGCTGCTCACTTCTCAAACAACTCATATTATATATGCTTGGATGATGGGTCAGTGAGGTGGGGCCACTTCATTTTCACCTTGAGATCTCTATACATAGCCTTTGGGCTAACTAGCTTGTATTCAGTTATCCAGAACTCAGTTATTTTGGTGCACCTTCACTTCTGACCTATACTGTAAGTTTGCTTAAATAATTGTTTTTTTTCCAGTTCCTAACTACAGCTTGATTCTCTGATTGACTGCTTCCTGCCCTTTAACATTGATTTGTTTCTAGCTACTGTACCTGCTCTGCCAGCTTATTGACTTTGGACTACTTCTAAATCTGCATATTAGCTCCACTTGTACATCTGCTAACACCTCCATTGTCTCTGAGTCTGTTTTCTATGACTTTCCAGTCAAGGCACATGTACAAGCATTGCACCCTGTGTACTTGCTCTATTAACCAACATCTTACCTTAGAAGATTAGCAAGAATGTAGTATTAATTCTAATAATTATTACATGGTTTCATAACCTACCGATAGCTATTTATGTAACTAGTGAACTCATTTATATGAACAAAGTATTTTATTTACATCAACTCATTTTTAAACACATTTACTACAGTCACAATATGGAAGGAAAGATGGACAAGGAGAACTTGATCCAAAATAGGGACACCTGGAAAGCATGGTGATTCACGTGTGTGTTTCCTTGGGAACATGTGAGACAGAGACAGAGCAACAAGGGGAGGGAGGGGGCAGAGAGACGGAGGGGGGGCAGAGCCACAAGGGAAGGGAGGGGGGAAGAGACAGAGCTACAAGGGGAGGAAGAGGGAAAGAGACAGAGGGAGGGGGGGACAGAGCAACAAGGGGAGGGAGGGGGCAGAGAGAAACAAGGGGGGGAAGAGACAGAGGCGAGGGGGGAGTCAAAGGGAGGGGGAGAGAGACAAAGCTGGGGGCAAGGGAAAGAGAGAGGCAACATTGGCACATAAAAGGAAATAAAAACAAGAAATACATTTTTTGATATAATTTTTTATTAAAAAAGCAATTTACATGTGAATATATACAAGTTTAACTTTTTTTTCCTATAAGGTAGTCTTATATTCAGGCTTTTAGTTTTTTTCCTAAAGGAATATCCAAAGTTTGTGGGGTCGTCTTATAATCAGGGTCGTCTTATAATCGAGCAAATACGGTATATTAAATGATAATGGTTCACTGACCTAGCAGCAACTTCATTGTACATTGGTGAATCCCATACCCTACATAACTAATATTTGTTGCCAGTATCATCTTTATTTTGGGCACCAAGGAGTGGGCACAGAATTAATCTTGTTACAAGGGGAAGAGGTGCGCTTATCCAAACCATGCAGTTTTTAGGGAACTTTACAGTACTCCAGGTTGTTACACCTGTATCTGAGCCCAATTTATCCTTCAAATTCTCCATGCCATTTATATTTTCATTTAACAGCAGATTATACAGTCTAGAGGTCAACTTTCTGGTAGAACAGCCTGCCAGAATCGTATCTAATTTAAACTCAGTTAGTGATAATGAGACCATTTGTTTTGGGTTAAGCCTGCATGTCCTAGTCGTATCTCCTGAAAGTCAAATTCCCAAGGTGGATCAAACTCCTGACACTGTTGGAAAGTTTCGATTTTAATATCGTTATGTAAGATGTGACTAGTCAGTAGATGTTCTTTTTTCCCCCCTATGATTTACGGTCAGCAACAACAGTCAGTTAACAACATAGCATTGTACAGAATTAGAGCTTAAAAAATAATTACGTTCTTTTCCTTCCAATGTTAAGGGCTAATAGCCTTAAGGTTGCTTAAAATGTAACACTGACAAAGGATCTGGTTTTGAAATTCAAAGTTACTAAGACATTTATAAAATCCAAACTTCAGCAAACGCATAAATGTAATTTTTTTTAGGAGTTTTTCAATTCCTCTCTGGGATTGCTAATTAAAGAGTTATTTTATTCTCAAGGACAATATACAATCATCAAAACAAAGAAATTGTCAGATGACCATATCATTCTAAAAAGGGTATATATACAAAGTGAGCGATTGCAAAATCTGATTATTAATGATCCCTATCTGGTATTAGGGAAATTAACTTTGACTTGGTTATATTAAATAATAAACATTAAAGGGCCAGTCCAGGTGTTTTTTTTTTTTTTTTTACAGCAGGCAGTGAATATGGCTAGGCAGACTAATCTTGACATATCATGCAATCTCTGTCTCTATGAATGATACAGCAATCTTAGCCATGCATTTCAGTCTATTGTAGGCCTCTTCAATAAGGTACGAGTGGTATCCCTCTAGGCACAGTGTGCCTCGTGCAGAGATAACCTGACATTTTGTGTCTAGACAATAGACAAAAATACAGTCCAATAGTACATTGTATCAAAAATCAGCAAAATAATTGTGTAAAAAAATAATAATTTATCATATTAATGAATAAAAAAAAATTGCAGACCATATTTCAGTGTACAGTATAGCAGTTCCGGACTGGGAACACAAACCAGCCCGGGAACTAATTGAATACCAGCCCCATAGCATTGCATCATTATATCAACCCCATAGCATTGCATCATTATACCATCCCCATAGAATAACGTCATTATTTTCCAGGACTTACCCCAGCATGCAGATAGCAATCACAAGACTTGCCCCAGAACCCAGGACTTGCCCCAGAACACAGGACTTGCACCAGTACGCAGATTGCAATCACAGGTCTTTCAGCAGCAGTTGTCCCAGTATGCAGATAACACTTGTGGGCCTTGGCCAACACTCAGGACTTACCCCCAACATGCAGATGTCACTCTGAACTTGCCCCAATAGCCTTAACTTACCCTAATGGTGGACTTCTCTCTGGACATGCAGGGCCGTCTTTAACGCGGGGCAAACGGGGCAGCTGCCCTGGGCCCATTTACTCCTGGGGTGCCCCAAGGCAGCTCTCCCGTGGGCCCCCAGCCCTGCTTGCCGCGTTCACAGCGCATTGCGCTTGTGAATGCTTTTTTCCGACAAGCCGCATCCGATGGATGCGACGGCCGAAAAAAATAAATAAAAAAAAACTGACGCCGGATGTGACGTCGCGTCACATCCGGTGACTGTTTCCCTCCTCCGTGCAAGAGGGAAGACTGCACGGAGGAGACATCCGGCAGGGGACACGGAGCAGCTTCATGTAAGTACTTGGGAACGGGGGGGGGGGGGGGGGCGGGGGCTGACTGGCACAATATTACTGGTCATCTGGCTGGCACAATAATACTGGGCATCTGAATGGCAGAATATTACTGGGCTCTGGCTGGCACAATATTACTGGGCATCTGAATGGCACAATATTTCTGGGCTCTGGCTGGCACAATATTACTGGGCATCTGAATGGCAGAATATTACTGGGCTCTGGCTGGCACAATATTACTGGGCATCTGAATGGCACAATATTTCTGGGCTCTGGCTGGCACAATATTACTGGGCATCTGAATGGCAGAATATTACTGGGCTCTGGCTGGCACAATATTACTGGGCATCTGAATGGCAGAATAATACTGGGCATCTGAATGGCAGAATATTACTGGGCTCTGGCTGGCACAATATTACTGGGCATCTGAATGGCAGAATATTACTGGGTTCTGGCTGGCACAATATTACAGGGCATCTCAATGGCAGAATATTACTGGGCTCTGGCTGGCACAATATTACAGGGCATCTGAATGGCAGAATAATATTGGGCATCTGAATGGCAGAATATTACTGGGCTCTGGCTGGCACAATATTACTGGGCATCTGAATGGCAGAATATTACTGGGCTCTGGCTGGCACAATATTACTGGGCATCTGAATGGCAGAATAATATTGGGCATCTGGCTGGCAGGCACTATATTACTGGGCTCTGACTGGCACTATATTACTGGGCTCTGACTGGCACTATATTACTGGGCATCTGAATGGCAGAATATTACTGGGCTCTGGCTGGCACAATATTACTGGGCTCTGGCTGGCACAATATTACTGGGCATCTGAATGGCAGAATAATGCTGGGCATCTGAATGGGAGAATATTACTGGGCTCTGGCTGGCACAATATTACTGGGCATCTGAATGGCAGAATATTACTGGGCTCTGGCTGGCACAATATTACTGGGCATCTGAATGGCAGAATAATATTGGGCATCTGGCTGGCAGGCACTATATTACTGGGCTCTGACTGGCACTATATTACTGGGCATCTGAATGGCAGAATATTACTGGGCTCTGGCTGGCACAATATTACTGGGCATCTGGCTGGCACAATATTACTGGGCATCTGGCTGGCACAATATTACGGGGCTCTGACTGGCACAATAATACTGGGCATCTGACTGGCACAATAATACTGGGCATCTGGCTGGCATAATATTACAGGCATCTGGCTGGCATAATATTACAGGCATCTGGCTGGCACTATATTACTGGGCTCTGACTGGCATAAAATTACAGGCATCTGGCTGGCACTATATTACTGGGCTCTGACTGGCATAATATTACAGGCATCTGGCTGGCACAATATTACTGGTCTCTGACTGGCACAATAATACTGGTATCTGACAGGCACAATATTCCTGGTATCTGACAAGCACAATATTCCTGGTATCTGGCTGGCACAATATTACAGGTATCTGGCTGGCACAATATTACTGGGCATCTGGCTGGCACAATATTACTGGGCTCTGACTGGCACAATAATACTGGGCATCTGACTGGCACAATATTACAGGCATCTGACTGGCACAATATTACTGGGCATCTGACTGGCACAATATTACTGGGGTCTGAATTTCACAATATTCCTGGGCTCTGACTGGCACAATATTCCTGGGCTCTGACTGGCACAATATTACTGGGCTCTGAATGGCACAATATTACTGGGCTCTGAATGGCACAATATTACTGGGCTCTGACTGGCACAATAATACAATTATGGCATATGTGTGTGGGGGGGGGGTAACATTGCGATGGATGGCGGGATTGCATGCAAGGGAGGGGGCAGGGTCCAGGGGGCCCAAGCAAATGCTTGCCCAGGGTCCAATCACTATTAAAGACGGCCCTGTGGACATGCCCCAACACCCAGGACTTGCCCCAGCAGGAGATTGCACTCTGAATTTACCCCAACACCCATGTCTTATCTCAGCAACAGATTGCACTCTGGACTTGGCCCAACACCCAGGACTTATCTCAGCAGGAGATTTTACTCTGGACATGACCCAACACTCAAGACTTAGCCCAGCACGTACATAGCACCCAGCCAATGTGCAGGAGGAAAAAGGTGCTAAATGTGACTTCATGTCATATCCAGTGGAGCAGGGCAGCCAAATCTATTACACAGGCCATGGCTGTGGCCAAGTCTGTTAAAGTGGCCTTGGCCATAGTGGCCCCAGGGCAGGCGGCCTACCATGATGTTCCTGGTGTCACGGTAGGCTAGTCCGGCCCTGCAGTATAACATCTTTAGTAATATAGTTAGCCAGTGAGATATATTGGACTTGATTCAATGGCTCCCGTTAATTAAAAAACTGGCTTTAGCAGTAAAATACCAGGTAAAATAATTACTACACCTGTTAAAAAAAGATTGAACCACTGTATTGTGCATAATGATTCAACAACTGCTAGTAAACACTCACAGGCAAAGAATCATATATTTTTACCATTTAACTTACCGGCTTAAAAAAACATAACCTAAATGTGCATCGGCTGTTTAAATATTGTATGGGGTTAGAGGCATGTTACCAGCCCAAGGAAACCATTAAATCGTTTTTTATACAGAGCCAGGTGCATTGAATCTAGGCCATTGTACAAGTTGGTTCCTATCAGCATATTGTTACACAGAGCACAGCACAATAAAGCACCTATTAGCATGTACTTAGCCAGAAACAGAATACAGTATTCCTATTATCAATATATGACATAGATAGTGGTACAGTATAACTCCTATAAGCATATAATTAGCTTGACACTAAGTGGTACAAGGCAGTTCTTATAAAAAATCCAGTTTGTGGGGCACAGATATTCATAGAGAATACCTCCTATCAACATATAGTTAGCCAACTACAAACTGTGGTACAATACAGGCCCATACAGTTTGCTGGTCACAGACAGTGGCAGATACCTCAGCATATAGTTTTCTGTACAGAGAAGGTTAGTACTCTCTGTACCCTATGGGTAGGTGGGCAAAAAAGATGATTTGGGATACTTCCTATTCGCATATTAATAGCTAGACACAAATGGCGGGACAGTGTAGCTTCTATTAGTATATAGTTAGCTGGACAAAGAAAGTGAACACTTTGAAACAACCTGGTATTCTTCATTAATTGGTCATAAAATGTGATTACCTCTTCATCTAAGTATATATCACAAGTATAGAAAAAGACAATGTACTGAAGCTAATAAGACACAAAGAATGATAATCTGTGATGTCTTTATTGAAGACATCTATTAAACATTGATAGTGATGATGTAAAAAGTAAGAAATAACCTCAAACAAGTGTTTCCTGTAGCTGCGGATAAGACTTGCACAACATTCAGGCATTTTGAACCATTCTTCCTTACAGAATTGCTTAAGCTCAGCTATATTCTTAGGATGGCTTTCTTGACGTCATTCCACAGCATCTCTATTGGGTTAAGGTCTGGGCTCTGACTTGGCCACTCCATGTGACTCATGTCCAAGTGAGTTTTAACCTAATGGGGAGTGGTTATAGGCAGGGGCGTACCTAGAGCATTTGGCACCCGGGGCGGACCCCGAGTGTGGCACCCCCCCCCCACAATAAAAATGCAAGAAAACACCCACAATTTTTTCAATGTTTGAAAATTGTACAATTATAGTTACCAGGAATAGTGTGCCAGTCAGATACCAGTAATATTGTGCCAGTCAGATACCAGTAATATTGTGCCAGTCAGAGCCCAGTAATAGTGTGCCACTCAGAGCCCAGTAAGTGTGCCAGTCAGAGCCCAGTAATAGTGTGCCACTCAGAGCCCAGTAATATAGTGCCACTCAGAGCCCAGTAATATAGTGCCAGTCAGAGCCCAGTAATAGTGTGCCACTCAGAGCCCAGTAATAGCGTGCCAGTCAGAGCCCAGTTATATAGTGCCACTCAGAACCCAGTAATGTGCCAGTCAGAGCCCAGTAATAGTGTGCCACTCAGAACCCAGTAATATTGTGCCAGTCAGAGCCAGTATTATTGTTTGTGCTAGTCAGAGCCCAGTAATATAGTGCCAGTCAGTGCCCAGTAATAGTGTGCCAGTCAGTGCCCAGTAATAGTGTGCCACTCAGAGCCCAGGAATATTGTGCCAGTCAGATGCCCAGTAAGATTGTGCCAATCAGTGCCCATGAATATTATGCCAGTCAGATGCCAAGTAATTTTGTGCCAGTCAGTGCCCAGGAATATTATGCCAGTCAGATGCCCAGGAATATTGTGCCAGTCAGTGCCCAGTAATAGTGTGCCAGTCAGAGCCCAGTAATAGTGTGCCAGTCAGATACCAGGAATATTGTAACAGTCAGAGCCCAGTAATATAGTGCCAGTCAGTGCCCAGGAATATTGTGTCAGTCAGTGCCCAGCAATAGTGTGCCACTCAGAGCCCAGGAATAGTGTGCCAGTCAAATGCCCAGTAATATTGTGCCAGTCAGTGCCAATGAATATTATGCCAGTCAGATGCCAAGTAATTTTGTGCCAGTCAGTGCCCAGTAATAGTGTGCCAGTCAGAGCCCAGTAATAGTGTGCCAGTCAGATACCAGGAATATTGTAACAGTCAGAGCCCAGTAATATAGTGCCAGCCAGAGCCCAGTAATATAGTGCCACTCAGAACCCAGTAATATAGTGCCAGCCAGAACCCAGTAATATAGTGCCAGCCAGAGCCCAGTAATATAGTGCCAGCCAGAACCCAGTAATATAGTGCCAGCCAGAACCCAGTAATATAGTGCCAGCCAGAACCCAGTAATATAGTGCCAGCCAGAGCCCAGTAAGTGTGCCAGTCAGAGCCCAGTAATAGTGTGCCACTCAGAGCCCAGTAATATAGTGCCACTCAGAACCCAGTAATATAGTGCCAGCCAGAACCCAGTAATATAGTGCCAGCCAGAGCCCAGTAATATAGTGCCAGCCAGAACCCAGTAATATAGTGCCAGCCAGAACCCAGTAATATAGTGCCAGCCAGAGCCCAGTAATATAGTGCCAGCCAGAGCCCAGTAAGTGTGCCAGTCAGAGCCCAGTAATAGTGTGCCACTCAGAGCCCAGTAATATAGTGCCACTCAGATCCCAGTAATATAGTGCCAGTCAGAGCCCAGTAATAGTGTGCCACTCAGAGCCCAGAAATAGCGTGCCAGTCAGAGCCCAGTTATATAGTGCCACTCAGAACCCAGTAATGTGCCAGCCAGAGCCCAGTAATATAGTGCCAGCCAGAGCCCAGTAATATAGCGCCAGCCAGAACCCAGTAATATAGTGCCAGCCAGAACCCAGTAATATAGTGCCAGCCAGAACCCAGTAATCTAGTGCCAGCCAGAACCCAGTAATCTAGTGCCAGCCAGAGCCCAGTAATATTGTGCCAGTCAGAACCCAGTAATCTAGTGCCAGCCAGAGCCCAGTAATATAGTGCCAGCCAGAACCCAGTAATATAGTGCCAGCCAGAGCCCAGTAATATTGTGCCAGTCAGAACCCAGTAATATAGTGCCAGGCAGAACCCAGTAATATAGTGCCAGCCAGATGCCCAGTAATAGTGTGCCAGTCAGAGCCCAGTAATATAGTGCCAGCCAGAACCCAGTAATATAGTGCCAGCCAGAGCCCAGTAATATAGTGCCAGCCAGAACCCAGTAATATAGTGCCAGCCAGAACCCAGTAATATAGTGCCAGCCAGAGCCCAGTAATATAGTGCCAGCCAGAACCCAGTAATATAGTGCCAGCCAGAACCCAGTAATATTGTGCCAGTCAGAACCCAGTAATATAGTGCCAGCCAGAACCCAGTAATATTGTGCCAGCCAGAGCCCAGTAATATTGTGCCAGCCAGAACCCAGTAATATAGTGCCAGCCAGAGCCCAGTAATATAGTGCCAGCCAGAGCCCAGTAATATTGTGCCAGTCAGAACCCAGTAATATAGTGCCAGCCAGAGCCCAGTAATATAGTGCCAGCCAGAACCCAGTAATATTGTGCCAGCCAGAACCCAGTAATATAGTGCCAGTCAGAACCCAGTAATATAGTGCCAGTCAGAACCCAGTAATATAGTGCCAGCCAGAACCCAGTAATATAGTGCCAGTCAGAACCCAGTAATATAGTACCAGTCAGAACCCAGTAATATAGTGCCAGTCAGAACCCAGTAATATAGTGCCAGCCAGAGCCCAGTAATATAGTGCCAGCCAGAACCCAGTAATATAGTGCCAGCCAGAGCCCAGTAATATAGTGCCAGCCAGAACCCAGTAAGTGTGCCAGTCAGAGCCCAGTAATAGTGTGCCACTCAGATACCCAGTAATATAGCGCCAGCCAGAGCCCAGTAATATAGCGCCAGTCAGATACCAGTAATATAGCGCCAGCCAGAACCCAGTAATATAGTGCCAGCCAGAACCCAGTAATATAGTGCCAGTCAGAACCCAGTAATATTATGCCAGTCAGAGCCCAGTAATATTGTGCCAGTCAGAACCCAGTAATATAGTGCCAGCCAGAGCCCAGTAATATAGTGCCAGCCAGAGCCCAGTAATATAGCGCCAGTCAGATACCAGTAATATAGCGCCAGCCAGAACCCAGTAATATAGTGCCAGCCAGAGCCCAGTAATATAGTGCCAGCCAGAACCCAGTAATATAGTGCCAGCCCCCCCCCCATCACTTACCAAATCGCTGCTTCTCCCGGACGGACGACTCCTCCGTGCAGTCTTCTCTTCTCCCTCCTGCACGGAGGAGGGAAACACAGTCGCCGTATGTGACGTATCGTCACATCCGGTCGCTGTGATTTTTTTTTTTTTCACCCGGCGGCCGCATCCAGAGGATTCGGCCGCCTGAAAAAAAAAAAAAAAAAAAGGTAAGCAGCGCGGGGGGTGCCGGCAGCACCGGTGGCACCCCCCTAGTCAGTGGCACCCGGGGCGGGCCGCCCCCCCCGCCCCCCCCTCGGGACGCCACTGGTTATAGGAATTTGTTTAAAACTATCTATACTAGACATGTGCAAAACTAAAATTTTCGTTTCGTTTTCGTCCATTCGGACGAAAATGTTATTTATTTAGTCTAAAACGAATTTCGTTCATTACTGCATTCGTTTCAGACGAAATTCGTTCATTATTTTCGTTTTGTTTTATTCGTTCGTACGAATCAATTGACCTACACATTCCATAAACTGAAAGTCTATAAACCGAACATCGCTGAAAGTGGGAGTTGCAATTCAACAATACTTACAATCTAAAGGTTTACTTTATATCAGTATATGGTTAGCCAGATACAGATATAGTTCTTATATATAGTAAGAATTTCTTATGAATGGGGCTCTCGTTCGGTTTATAGAAAGCCAATAGTATTACACGTATTCTATATGCCGAAAGTCTATAAACCGAAGTTCGTTTGGTTTATAGACTTTCGGTTTATAGAATACATAGAATTACATGTATTCTATAAACCGAAAGTCTATAAACCGAACGACCTTCGGTTTATAGACTTTCGGCTTATATAGAATACGTGTAATACTATTGCCTTTCTATAAACAGAACGATAGCCTAATTCATAAGAAATTCTTATGAATGGGGACTATACTCTGTACTATATCTGTATCTGGCTAACCATATACTGATATAAAGTAAACCTTTAAATTGTAAGTATTGTTGAATTGCAACTCCCACTTTCATTGAACAACCATTTGCACGAGATAACCATATTGGCTACCCTTGATGTTTGCAGATAACTTATGTTAAATATGTGTTCCATTTTTACAGTTTCAATTTTAGCTAAATGGCAGGCAGTGTCACCACAAAGTGAGCAGAGCCCTTTGCTCAATAGACCCAGAGTACATCCTGTATTACTGAGAGAACTGCGGTTGGCCCCGGGAGCTTTGTTGTCAACAGCTGTTGTCCGCGCAATAGTAGTAATCTGCTCACTTTTTTCTAAACAGGGCTGTATTTCCTACAAGGAAAACAAGGCAAGTGCCTTGGGCAGCACTTACCAAGGGGCAACATTTTTAAATAAAAAAAGCTTGCCATCAGATGTCTTGGTTTCACCAGCCTCTCTGCAGTGAGCAGGCAGCTGGGTGTTTGTGTGCTGCCCAGGCACTCAGACATTCTCCCATGCTGCCTCTCGCACTACCCATGCATGTTGTGAGTGTAAGGGGCCACACGACTTGCCACATTGAGACTTCAGACCACGCGGGGAGCATGAGAGCTGACATGGTAGGATGTCTGTACGCCTGGGCAGACACCATGTGGCCTACTACTAGACACCAGGCAGCTGTGGGTGCTGGCTGGGCTAAGTATTGGGTCTGCAATGTGGGTGGTTGGGCATGTCCTTTGGTAAGACCTGGGTGTACAATGTGGATGATGGGGCATGTCCTGGGTTTCCAATGTGGATGATGGGGCATGTCATGGGTGTGGATGACGGGGCATGTCATGGGTGGGCTATATGGGTTATGGGGCATGTCCTGGGTCTGCAATGTGGGTTCTGGGGTATGTACTAGGTGTGCAATGTGGGTGATGGGGTATGTCCTGGGTGTGGATGATGGGGCATGTCATGGGTGGGCTATATGGGTTATGGGGCATGTCCAGGGTGTGCAATATGGGTGATTGGGGATGTGCTGGGGTAAGTATTGGGTCTGCAGTGTGAATGATGGGGCATGACCCGGGTGATCAATGTGGGTGATGGGTCATGACCTGGATAGGCTATGTGGGTGATGTGGCATGTATTGTAGGTGCTATGTGGGTGATGGGGCATGTTCAGGGTGTGCAAAGTGGGTGATAGGGGATGTGCTGGGGTAAGTCTTGGGTCTGTAGTGTGGGTGATGGGACATGTCCTGGGTGTCCAATTTGGGTGATGGGGCATGTCCTGGATGGGCTATGTGGGTTATGGAGCATGTTCAGGGTGTGCAATATGGGTGAAGGGGATGTGCTGGGGTATGTCTTGGGTCTGCAATGTGGGTGATGGGGCATATCCTGGTTCTGCAATGTGGGTGCTATGGCATGTCCTGGGTGTGCAATATTGGTGGATGGGGTGCTCAACTGTATTTATTCCTACATAGATGGCAAGCAGTTGAGGGTGTACAGAGCTAGAAGACTGAAAGGGAATATACTGCATATTGGAAGGGAGTCACTCTAGCTGCAGCCAGGTGTACATTTCTCATGATGATCAGGCAGAATAATGCTGGCAGACAGATAACTGTGGAGAATTGCAGGGACTAAAAGTGGAGGAAAAGCTGAATCGGCTGATTGAGGAGTGGGGGCCTTGAGCGGAACATTTAAGGGAACTGATTGTGAGAGGGACTGAAGGAGAGGGAGGGAATTGAGGGCCACATAGTGTATTGAGAGAAGTAGGGGAAGAAGTGGAGTGATCATCTGGGAGCCAGACTTTTTTTTTTTTATCAGTACTGGACCCCATGATTTCTGGCAGGTAGGAATTGTCTGCTGAAAGGTCTTCTGTTGGCTCTGAGAATGATTGTTAACTGTAAAAATCAGGCTTGAATCCTAGACATCTCACTAGAACACAAAGAGTTAACCCATCTGTTCTTTTATTCTGATATTTTTAATTGCCCTAATGGAAGAGCTTCAAAAGCAACAAAGGAAAAACACTGCAATATGCAGCTTTTTCAGTGAGAGCGAGAGAGAGAGAGAGAGAGAGCGAGAGAGGAAAAAAGATAGTTACGCTGACTTTGAATTCACTTTAGTCTGGTTTTAAGGAAGGTGTATACAGACTAGATGATCTGAATGCTAAGAGAATGGGCTTTTTAATTTGTATTCACATGGTATGAATTTCATCCACTCACATGAGACAACGCTGTTTAATTAGGTCTGGTAGTTAACTCCGAATAAAGTCTACCACTGGGCGTTTTTGGAACAAGATTGCATTCTCCTGGGAGAACGCAGACTTCTGACAAAAAAAGAATATCAAAAGCTAGTGGTTTCAGGAACTGGGAAAAAAAACATGGCCCCCAGCAATAGGTTAGTGCTCAAAACACAGACAGCAGAGGCTTCCATTTTGTTTTGCTTGTTAGTTTTAATGAAGATGCTAAAAAAAAACTCCTTTGTCATACAAAAAAAAAAAGCAATGCACAGACTTGATTTGTGATGTATCTGTTTATGTATCTATCTGACTTGTCTTTGAAGATAAGAGCTGTAATCTAAGGTTAACAAATTGTTAAAATAAAATCTGTAGGCAATTTAAGTTCTTACATGCAGATGAACAAATTCTATTTACTGCAAATTATATACACACTGTATTTGGTTTGTGTTTGTAGAGCAAATGGGCTATGTTCTACAGTTTACATCATATTTCCCTCAGAAAAAGATACAGAACTGATTTCATTGGTGACCTGGCCCTGACTTTCAGCATGAAGTGGTTGGTCCACGACTGACTGTGGGTTTTGATTTAATATTTTTTTCTCTAATGCCTGGCACTGGAATTTGGGTTGTCAAGTGTATGGGCTAAAGGACTGTGACTGGCACGGAACATTTCTTGGATAGTTTATGTGCACATGTGTGTTCATGTCATGTTTTTGACTACTACATTTTTAGTGTGTTCTCTCACATCTTGTTGAACTCACATCTGATGCCATGTGGCCATTAAAAATACATTTTGGGCTTTATTTATGAAAGCGAGAATGGCAGAGCACTGAATGGGAGAATTTTCTCAATTCTCTACAATCTAGTTAAATGGGGTCTTTTTTACGTTGGCAAATGTGTAAAAGATTTTTCAGGTCAAAGTTAGAAAAAGTGTGTTTTTTTTTTCTATTTTCTTCATCATATTTTATAATCATAAAAATTTATTTATTTTTATGATGTGAAGATAATGATATCTAAAGAAAGACCTTTTATGGTGATAAAAAGATAAATATGTGTGGGTTACAGCTAAACACTGCAGAAGTGTTAAAACAGCCATCACAAAGGGTGCAAAAATTTCACAACAGTCCTGTCACTAATGGGTTAAACTTGATCCTTGATTTGAATTTTGCTAATATCTTTATATGTCATGCTTCTTAAAATGTCTTCATTGGTTTAACCTCTAACCTCTAGGCTATTCTTTACATGCACCACCAGGCTATTGAATTGAACACCAGCAAAAGGCAACCAATTGTGCACTCAGTACACTTTAGCCTTTCCATAGATCAAGACAGGGACCAAATCCGTATTTGCAGTGCTGTATTTAGTGCTTGGCAAACAAGGCAAGTGCCTAGGGTGGCACTTGCCTTGTATGCCTTTAAGGGGCGGCACAAAATGCCAAAAAGAAAAAAAAAGTAAAAAAAAGCCACTGCTTTAAGGGAAAAAAAACCCTCGCTTTCAGGCAGAGACAGTGACTGGGGAGATCGGAGGATCTCCTTTCACCTCTGCTCTGCCTGCAAGCAGGGTTGGAGGCATGTATTGGGGGTGATGGGGACATGTATTGGGGTTGATGGGGGCATATATTTGGGTGTTGGAGGCATGTATTGGGGGTGATGGGGACATGTATTGGGGTTGATGGGGGCATATATTGGGGTGATGGGGGCATGTATTGGGGGTGATCGGGGCATATAATGGGGGTGATGGGAGCATGTAATGGTGGTGATGGGGGCATGTATTGGGGTGATGAGGGTATATAATGGGGTTGATGGGACCATGTATTGGAGGTGATGGAGGCATGTAACCAGGGTGATGGGGGCATGTGATGGGGTAATGGAGCATGTGATGGGGACATTATGGGGGCATGTAATGGGATGATGGGGGCATGTAATGGGGGTGATGGGGAATTTAATGTGTGTGCATGTGGGTGATGGGGCATGTAATGGAATGATGATGTAAGTTTTTGGTGTGCAACGTGGGTTATGGGTCATGTCGTGGGTATGCAACGCGGGGGGTGGGGGGGATGCCCAAACTTTGTCTGCCTAGGGCAGCACAAAACCAAGATACACCATTGCATATTTGTATCCGCTACAAATGTAGCTTTGGTGTCAAATGTATTTCTTGTCTGTTGCTGATCTGTTAATTATTAAATAATTATAAATGAATTAAATAAGCACATCTAAGTGGAGGTGATACTAATATTTACCACCAGTCAAGTGCTTTACAATAATCACTTGGCTGATGCTGCTATGTTCTCATCATTTTCCAGATGAATTAGAATCCCTCAATTTTGACTAGTATTGAATTTCCCACATTATCTCAGGAATATCATCCTGGTTACTTTGGATACTGCACAGAAATGAAAATGTACCTATAGAGTCTATTGAGATGGGAATTTCAAACTTAAAGAGACAGTCTAGTCCCCAAACTCACTTTGGTGCAAGATGAAGACTACTGCTTGTATAATGCACAGGCTATTCCCCAGTGTGATTTGATGTAAAATTTGACTCAAGCTCATCCCAGTGATTACACTGCATGTTTACTGCAGGCACGGCAGCACTGGTTATATAGACACTGAGGACATAAAGTTTTGTGTCATTTAGTCACTTCCTGTGCTCTTCCAATTAAATACATTATGTGGACTCTGAGTGACCTAGCTCTTATACACAGTAGGATCTCTTAGCAGTGTAATACATTGTCTGATGACATCACTAGAGAGACAGGATATTCCATTCATTGAAATTATTCTCATTGGTCCCAGCAGCAAAAGAAAAACAAAACAAGGAAATGCCTTTTACACAGCTAGTGTGGGCAGTCCTGGCTTCTTGCAAACTGCTGTAATTTCACAATTTCATCTAGCTGTAAGTATTTTATATTTTAAGCAATGCAGGATGTAAAACATGCATTTTAAAGTCCTTTGAATGTACATTAATATGCATTAATATTTGAAAGATGCATTTTGGGCACTAGGCAGTCCCTTTAAAGCAAAGTTGGAAAAATTATTTCATTATTATGCATTGGCAAATGTTTCACACTAGGCTACATTGGCTTAACGTTTGAAATTCCCTGCAGTTCTCTGTATATTGAGCAAACACTTCTTATTTACATTTTTATAGGCCTGATTAATTATAGCCTGTAATCATGTGACACAAGGAAGAGGGCATTGACAGGTTGGAAGTCTGTGTTTTATGTGTTTACAATTTTAAGGGAAGGAATAGACTGGCACATATGAAATTTATTGGCATCATTTTACAAACTGATTTTCACATTGTTGTGAGTTTTGTCAGCTAAAAATAGTGCTTATTTTATCTGCTGTGTATTTACTTAATTTATTAGCTTATATTTACATTTTTTAGTTTTCTTATCATGCTCTGCTAGACAAAACCAACAAATCCGTATCTCACTTCATCTTGGTAAACAGCACAATGCCATGAACATTCAACTAATGAAGGTCTTCAGTTTGGGCAAAAGATTGTGTCATCAAAACGTTTCTTTGCATCATGTAGTTTTGATCATATTAAAAGATGTTCAGCATGTTTTGTATTTATTAGATTTCTAACGAACTGATATTTACTTGTGCACAGTGGGCACTTTGCATCATCAGGATCTTATTTCCCCCCCTACTGTGCAACTTAGAATGCTATCAGCTAATCACCACAACTCAAGAACACTAGATTTTGACCAAACATAAAATCAATCTGTTAGAAATATTGTATGTAAACACATTTTTGGAGTTTGTAATGAAGCAAGTTTTGAAAAAAAGGGTTGAAACAATACATAGCCCATAATGACTTGTTGTGACTTTCTCCTGAGTAAATACAGTTTGTTTAACATACGTATCCTATTAGCACCTCTTACCTTCTCCTGCTTAGTAGATGAAGTAAGTTTAACGTAACATTAACAAAGGAAATTTTTAATTTTACATTACATTACTGTGTATTTAATTGTACCGTGGGTTACTCCAGTTTTCAGCCATGTAAGAAAGAAGTGTGTTTTCCAGCTGTTTTCTATTGCTGTAAACAGCTTGGTCTAAACAGCTTGGAATCAGAAGGATTATATTGTTCGGCAGTGACTTATTTATAAAAATGTCTGTCCCCTGTATCTGTCTGATCTCTGTGTCTGTGACTCGATACACAGATAAAACTGATACAGAACAATTACGTGAAATTTACTTTGAAAGCATTATGAGAATCTCCCATATATCAGCTGGGCTGGAATATTAAAAATGACAGTTTATGGATGTAAAATGTGCAAATTGAAACAGGTACACTAGCTGCCTTCAGTTTTACAGCGAGGAGATGCTCGAGGCTCCTGCAAACAGAAGTTTAGATTTCACAGAGAAAATATAATTAGTGGTTGCCACTTTTTCTCCTGTGGAGTACAATTTACAGGTACTAATCATTTTAGTGAAGTATCTGTGAGATCTGATTTACAGAACATTTCCATAGATAGAGGCAAATGTACCCAATCCTGCTAACCCCCTGTAGCTCTTGTAAATATCAATTTAAATGCCATTTTAACCTGTTTGCTGCTGGAAAGGTTACAGGCTCCATTAGTTATTAACAGGACCATGTCATGATATTTTTATACTTTGCTACATGTGTGCATAGTCTTAATTATTGTAAATTCATTTTTAGAGAATTTAGAAGTCATAAAATGACATGTTTATTTGTGTTCAGAATTGCTTGACATTTGGCACACTGCTAAAAAAAACACCATTCAGATGTAGTAAAAATAAATAAATAATAGAAACATAGAATGTGTCGGCAGATAAGAACCATTCGGTCTGCCCAATTTTCGAAATACTTTTATTAGTCCCCCGTTCCCTATCTTATATTCAGGAAAGCCTTGTGCCTATCCCACTCATGCTTAAACTCCTTCAGGGTGCTTACCATTTCCGCTGGAAGGCTATTCCATGCATCCACTACCCTCTCCGTAAAGTAATACTTCCAGATATTTCTTTTAAATGTTTGCCCTTCTAATTTAAGACTATGTCCTCTAGTTGTGGTAGTTTTTCTTCTTTTAAATATACTCTCTTCCTTTACTGTGGTGATTCCCTTTATATATTTAAATGTCTCTATCATATCCCCCCTGTTACATCTTTCCTCCAAACTATACAGGTTATAATTATTTAAATATTTTTTTTACAACTGATGTTCCTGTACGGTGCCTGGTGGCATTTTACTGCTCCTGTGGTTTGCGACACAGAGACACACACACCACCAGCCAAGTCTTATCATCCATTCAGTGACATTGTGGAGCCAAATTATTTGGGAATGTGTGAAGGAACAGCCCAATACTGAAAACACGTGAGACTAGCATTCTAATTATTTATACTTATAAATACACCAACTGGCAGCAAACCGCTTTTTATATGACGTGCTAGTATATAGAGTTGTGTAGGAGGGTGATCATTGCAGGTAGGTAACAGAAATATAAGATTAGAGAAAAGCTACACCGGGCGAGATATAAATATAGAAGATCACTTTGTAAGTATGTGTTGTGGAGATGTTGGTAGAGGATGGGGAGGGGCACATTGGGAGGACTGGGCAGGTCCAGGTTTTCCTAAAATATTTGTTGTTCAAACATGATCTTTTCAAACCCATCTGGGCGAGTGTGATAAATTTCACTGATCTGACAATCCATGATCGCACTGTCGTCAACGTATATAACAGGATAAACTGTTCCACGGATACCAGATGCCGGACAATGCATATGTTTTCCATTTAAAAATATATTTAACTCAACGTGATCATATGTGAGACCCACTACATCTCCTTCCTGGGGCAGGCTGTTTGCTGGCAGTCTGCTTTTCTCCTCATTGTTGTGATAAATGGCTCCATCATTTCTCATTACAAGGCTATGAACATACCAACCCAGTGGAATCTGATTTAAGTTTGCTTTTTGAGTTGCAACTCCAATGCCCCATAGCATTCCCTGCTGCTCTATTGCATTGTCTTTAAGTGCTCTGAAAATTATTACTCCTAAATCCCTTGCCTCAGATGTTGAGGTTAGGACTGTATCAAATATTCTGCTTTTGGCTTTTTACGCACAAGGTGCATAATCTTGCACTTGTCCACATTAAATGTCAGTTGCCACAGCTCTGACCATTTTTCGAGTTTATCTAAATCATTTATCCATCCAGGAACATCAACCCTGCTGCCAATCTGTGTATCATCAACAAAAAGACATACTTTGCCAACAAGACCTTCTGTAACATCACTAATAAAAATATTAAAGAGGAACAGAAACCGGCTTTCTGGGTCGTATTCCCCGCTGATTTGGTACCCAGTCGATATTCTGACACCCCTCCTCAGCGATGGGACGAAAAACAAAAAAGTTTGAGAGCTCTCTGAAGCCTAAAAGCCAAGATATCGGGACGTTCCTGTTTAGGCCTCTACAGCCTACCTCGAGTTTGGCGCAATTGCCCTCTCAGCAGATCCAAACGGACTCTGAGGATTCCTCGGGAGACTCAGGACCCATACAAAGAGAGACTCAGGCGAAGCCTTCTAATCCTAAGACCTCGACGCAAGCCCCAGCGACGAAGGCAGATATACAAAAGCTGTATTTGGACCTACAAACAATGATTAAAGCTGAACTTGCAAGTGTTCGAGCGGACATCTCAACACTTTTCACTAAAGTGGACAAGCTGGAAATTTCGGAGGTCCAGACCCGACTGGCTCAATCGGAGGCAGCAAGCCACACGTCCAAACTTACCTTACAGATGGCACAGTTCCACCGACAGCTTACGGTCTTGGAGAGCAGATCGCGCCAATTAAATATCAAGGTACGAGGAGTGCCGGAGGATATTGGGCCCACTATCCTTCCTGCCTATCTGAGGAAAGCTTTCATTCATCTACGACCTGATGTGGACTCAAGAAATCTGAGAATTGTGGATTGCCATAGGATTAAAAAAGCAGTCAAAGCGCCTCCAGATGCCTCACGCGACGTCATTGTTCACCTGCAATCGCTCTCAGATAAATTAGCTATTTTGAGGGCAGCGCGTACGCTGCAGACTATTAACTACGAAGGAGCTGTGCTGCAGTTCTATGAGGACCTGGCCCCGGAGACTCTCCGATGGAGGAGGTCCATGTCACCCTTAACGGCTCACCTACGCAACCACGAAATACGTTACAGCTGGGGGTTACCCCACTTGCTGTCAGTGAACCGGGACAACAAAATACTCCAGATTGAAGACCCAGCTTCCATCGCTGAATTTTTGAAAAGTCTTGATCTTCCTCCGCTTGATAACGAAGTCACCATTGCATCACGGGACTCTTGAATCAGAGGACTTATCCTTCAAATGGTTCCTTGTTCTGGACATCTCCCTTTTTATCTCAGCCCAGTCTGTTCCCATGTAATTCGTTTGCTCCATCCACAGTCTGTCCCCCCCCCCCCCCCCCCCGGGCATGCCGTCCTCATCTTGAGGCCACGGCGCATTTTAATTTGGCTCACTTTTTTGTGAGACGAAGGCCCGATTTTTCGGCGCTATTTCTGCCGATGCAACAGTCTACCCCCATCTGTTTTTACCCGCAGATTATGCATTCCTAATATGTCTACTTCTCCTATGTACTCGTATTATTCTTCTGTCTTTGTTGGGTACTCTGTCCCTTTCCTTCCCCCCCCTTTTTAAAAAAAAAAAAAAAATGTTTCTTATTTTTTTTTTTTTCTCCTCTCTTTCTCTTCTTTTTCTTTCTCTTTTCTTCTCCCCTTTTTAGCTTTCCCTATTCTCCCTTTTTTTTTTCTTTTTCTTTTTCTTTTTTTAATCATCTCCACCCATGACCTATTTGTTTATTGAGTTTACTGTTTAAGTTTCTTAAACTCGAATCAAAAACTGTGTTTCATTGGTATTAGTATGAAGCCGATATGGCATATATGTTCTTGCGTTCTAGTATATAGTATTGGATGACAGTTTATCCTACATGGCGCTAGGGACCACTAGCAAGGGTGGTTTAAAGATTTATTATGCGTAGCAAGGATCTGAGAGCCCTTTTGGACTTTTTTTATTTTTTTTTTATTTTGTTTTTCACTGAAGAGTGGCAATTACAGGAGACTGTGCCCTACCTGAGTTCACCCTAGATTACCTAGGACGTTCGTTTATTATTATGGTATAGATATAGCTACCACTTACTACACAAATAATATGTCTTGGAATCTGTTTCAATACTTTATGTTTACAATTACACAAAAGTATATTTGTTCCAGTTTATTTGGTCACATCTTTACAAACTTATTTTTCATTTTATCATGTGTTTGTAACATGCATTTTGTATAAGATGTGTACGTATTGTTCCGTGACAAAATAAAAAACTTTAATTAAAAAAAAAAAAAAAAAATATTAAAGAGAATGGATCCAAGTACAGATCCTTGAGGTACTCCACTAGTAACAAGACCTTGCATCGGATATACTTCATTGACTACAACCCTCTGTTGTTTGTCACTCAGCCATTGTCTAATCCATTCAACAATATTGAAATCCAAACTCAAAGATTGCAGTTTATTGATAAGCCTTCTATGTGCTACAGTCAAAAACTTTACTGGAATCTAGGTTTGCAATGTCAACTGCACCACCCTGATCTATTATTTTAGTCACCCAGTCACCCTGAAGTAAGCCCATGTTGTCTACAATCCTATTCTTTAACATGGTTTCCATTATTTTACCCACTACTGAAGTAAGACTTACTGGTCTATAGTTCCCCAACTCCTCCCTACTAACTTTCTTGTGAACGGGCACAACATTTGCTAATTTTCAACCCTCTCGGACTACTCCCATTGATTGGTTAAATAAATCTGTTAACGGTTTTGCTAGTACACCACTAAGTTCTTTTAAAAACGTTGGATGTATCCCATCAGGGCTTGTTGACTTATTTGTCATTACTTCAGACAGCTGAATTAAAATCTCTTCCTCTGTAAACTCACATGTATCAAATGACTCATTAGTCCTTTTCCCCACATGAAGTCCCTTTCCCTCAATTTCATTTGTAAAAACTGAACAAAAATATTCATTAAGGCAATCTGCTAGACCTTTATCCTCTTCTACATAACATTCTTCTGTTGTTTTTAATCCGACTACTCCTTGTTTTACTTTCCTTTTCCCATTTATGTATCTAAAAAATGTTTTCTCCCCCTTTTTACATCTCTTTGATAGTACACTGCTGAATTTGTCAGTCATTTCACTTCACTGACTCGTTGCAATGTATTTAAAACCTCTATAGAATGAAATATATATAATCATGCTCTTTTTCACATTTATTTATAAATAAATAAAGAGATTTAAACACGGACAATTTAAGCAGTTAACTTTTTTACACTTGGATGAAATCTGACTTCTATATTGCTCTAAAACATTACTGCAATAACTGAGTTTATGCTTTAGTTAAATAAGATAATGTAGGTGCCCCTTTAATATATTTATCCCTCTACTATAACCTGTTACTTATTGTACTTAAGAACAGGTAACAGCAACATGGTCATTTCTACCCTTCAAACCCCATAATGCTCAGCAAGCCTATATCAAACATGTAATGTATTTAAATGACAATATTGCCAAAGCACATTTCTCAGGTGTCATTGAAAGCAAAACATTTTCAGTAAGTCAGCTGAATACATCAGTAAAGGGGACTTTGCTTGTTAAAGGTGTATTTCAAAAGTGATACAATTCTGTGTAGAATTGTAGAAACATTATGCAGAGGCAAAGAGGACACACGTCTAATTAAAATCTCACCTCCCTTGAAAGGTATCATTTTTCTGTGTCCTGCACTAGTAATATTCTTACGGTCAACTGTGGTGAATTGACAAGAGAATTACAATCACGCCAAAATAGCTGAAGTGCAATAATAGGCAAATTGGACAATTTTTCATCTCTGCTATTTTGGCCTGATTTCACAATTTTCTTGTCAATTCTCCACAGTCCACTGTCTAGTGAATAGGTCCATAATGATTTTAAAACCCACGTAATAAGAGGCTTGTCAAGAAGAGGACAGGTATGTTCTTCTACATATTATAAATAATGCCTCATAAACTATCTTAATCACCAGTAACTATGGAGTTTAAGTATAAAATGTCCCATACTGTAAAGTGTTGGGATGTTAAAAAGATGGTGCAACTGCATATATAAGTGCTTGGACAGGTCTTGAGTGCATAACAGGGTGCTGTGGCAGGTGCCCATTGCAATTAGCTGCTGGGGCAGGTCCTGAGTGCAAATATGGGTAATAGGGCAGGTCCTGACTCCTGAGTGCAAATATGGGTGCTGGGGCAGGTCCTGTGAGCGGAATATGGGTGTTGGGGAAAACCATGTGTGCAATGTGGTAGCTGGGGCAAGTCATATGGGTGCAATGGCAAGGGATGTGGGTGCAGTTATGAAAGGAGGACAGGAGAATTAAGGTCAATGGGAGGAAAAAAAGGAAATAAAAACAAGGAATACTTGATATCAAAATATTTGCTATTATCTGATAACTATAGTTTACCACCACTTGTGACTGACGGGAGGAGTTGGCGCCATGGGGATGGCCCACACATTGCGTCTGAACACATAAGGTCGGCCCTGGTGCCTCTATTATTAATATGTGCGCCTTCTTTATACATAAACCCTATATACTCAAAGACAGATTGCATGGTCAAATGTAATTGTCTACACAAACATGAGCCAATCAATGTTGTAATATAAATTGATTTATATAACAACACTTTATAAATGAAAACTTCCCAGCAAGAACAGGAGTCTCAATCTCTAGCCTCAATAATCCCAACTGTGACAGAGTTCTAGGATATCTAATATTTGCATGTAATCAAACAACTAATTTGTCGTATGCCTGACCAATGTCATACAAATTAAACCTTTTCTGTTTTATTCCCTCAGTTATTGCCATTCATCGTCTCCATAATTCAGTTTACTATTATAATTTATTTATTTATGGAGCACCCTACTAAATGCATTTGACCCATTTATCTACTGCTCATGACCCATCTTTGATGATTGAAAGATGTCAGGGTACCGCCTGGGTCTTTTTTGGGAACAGAATATCTGTTTTTATTGATATCTCTCCTCTCAAGCTGAGAGACATTGCTAATTATTTCTTGACGTTAACGCTTGTGAACTATAATTGTGTCCTTGTTTTGCAGATTGCTCAACTCACTAAATTCCACTTTAAATTCCTTTTAAGGACAAATAATTACCTTAAAAAAGAGGCACTTATGGAGTTCTCCAGCTAGCTGCTGCTATAAGGTTAATTGAGTTTACACAGAAAACACATAACTTTTTCGAGATATATTAGGACATTACAGGTAGACTAATTGGATTACCGTAATTTAAATATAAAAAGTTACAGTTTGCAACCACAGTGGCTAGATATTAAATAAGACTTTGTTCTCATCAGTGGCTTTGTTGCAGAGATTTTATTACAGAAAATATTATTAGAAGATTTCTAAAGCAAATAAATAAAATTATATCAGGTCACCTCAGCTATAACTTAGTATAGTGTAGAGACTCTAATTCCTATTTGTTTTCTTCTCAACCAAATCTTAACCAGGCCATGCCATGCATAGTTTCGATGCTGCAAATTCTCCAATATTTGTGTTAAAAACATTTGATATACGTGGGTATTATTTATTTAGTGACACATTTTGCAGTTAACAAATGTTGAACATTGGTCATGCCAGGCACGTTATGGCAAACTGTACAGTGCCAACATTGTCCCACATTTCTGGTAGTGGTATGCCCGCTGGCATATCGCGATCAGGTTATAACTGACATAGCTGAAGCACTCTAGCCATGTCTATAGAGGACCCATCTGTCACCTCCGGTCACTGTGTATAGCTGTCAAAGCCAGGTACTGAAATTGTGGGGCAGGACGCAGGAGCGTATTCTCCATATGTGCAGAGAGTACGCAAACCCCAGGAAATACATCGGGGAGGCAGACGGCAGCTGCGAATTCGGCAACACTCTGTTGCCAATTCTGTTGCCAATTCGGCCAGCACGAATAGTGTATGAAAATTCATATAATTTTAGTGCTAGTCAAACTGGCAACAGAGCGAGTGTCTCTGTTGCCGAATTCACAGCTCCCGTCGGCCCCTTGGATGTATCTTGTGTATTTCTGGGGTTAGTGTGCTGGCTTTTCGCAGTACACAAATCCCCGGAAATACATGAGAGACATCGTGTCTCTGAGTGACAGGTGTGCACCGGACTGGCAGCAGGCCTGTCACTCAGGGGCACGATACGCCCCTGGCAGGAAGAGACTAATTACAGTAGTGGTTTCCTCCTAATTTTTTCACATTAAAAAAAAACACTTTTTTGGAGGCTGGTGTTAGGCTATGATAATATATATAAATATGGGAGAGACACTGACGTAGAATAATAGAGTGACTGTAAGTAACCACTTGGGTCTACAAAACATAAAATGCACAAAAAAGAATGATCAGTCATTGTATAGACAAAAATACTTTTTTTTAATCATTATTATTATTGAAGATCAATTGATCTGTGTTATTTAAAGCCAGAAAAACCCGCCAACAAGTTAAGGCTAGGGTGTAATAGGCAGTATTCTTTAAACCACTAGAAATTGCCAAAACAACAGTGTTTATCACCATAATAATCTCAAAGGGGTTTGAAAAACAAATATTATTTGATTACAATTTGTGTGGTTACAGTAAATGTGGAAGAGAGGAAAATTACAGCTAAACATAAACACTGCAGAAATGTCAAAATAGACATTGTCCAGCACAACCAAAATATTTCCCAACAATAACAGCAAAAATAGAGATTGTGTGTGTTTCTTTTTAACCATTCATTAGTTTTTAAGTAAATTATTATATGTTTGCAAAGTTAAGCACAGGATTTTCCAACTTCTCCATTGTGTGGATTATTGATCTTTCACGGCCTGATCTAATGCTGGTCCCATGTTATAAAAATAATAGGGTTCTTCAGCAGGTCAGGTCCACATAAAATTCCATCATTACTGTTCTGTGTTAAACAGCCACAAAGAATACATATACAAAATAGTAATGAATACTGAATGTTATATACTGGAGACTTATTGTAATGTGTTAGGAATCTATACCTTAGTAAATGAATCTTTTGTGTTGAAAACTTTTGTTAGCTAGGGAAGTTTGAAAAGTTGAAAGATGAGGTAGACTAAACTATAAGGACAATACACATGGAGAAAGTGGTGATTAATACTTGGGATTCTCCACAATACATCTTATGCCGTCTCTATTTATGGTGCTATGAGAAGAAATATCCTGTTAGGCGTAAATCAGAAATATTCCTTTAATGTCCCACATCTATTGCAAGTTGGCTCAAGGACATTAATGAATATAAATGTTTGTCTAGTGTCTTAATAGTGTTATGGGCTGGATAGTTTTAGAGCAGGTACAGAACAGGTGCAATGGAATTTTTGAGAAAGGAAGAGACTTCACTAAAGAAAAAAATAATATCCTAATTATTACCCAAGTCTGGTCCCATGTGACTTTGCTCTTGGTTAAAGCTATAGACATCCAATGCTCTTGTGCAGTATAGTGCACTGACCAGCAAGTGTATATACTCAAAACATCATATGTGAGCTTAGCAAACATAACTTGTAAATCCATGCCAGCACTTTCGAAACACAGAATTGAATATTTTGACTTCTAGTGTATTTTTCTTTCTTTAGTTTTTGCCCGGGCAGAGTTTTTTATAATAGTTAGGGAGCTATAGTCTCTTACACTCACATTCTGAATATAACTCTAGGTTGCGCTGAACGGTTTTCAACTACAGTGTACTCTGAATTCTGCCTGACTGGGTGCATTAAATTCTTACTGTAATTGGAACGAACATCCTTTTACCTGTGGCATGTCCCAGACTATGATATAATGCTGCCTGCCTCAATTTCTGACAGTGGTTCAAGCTATCATTTTGTGCCTCCTGCATTGAATTTTGAATATGTTTTTGACCTAACGTGTCCCTTAAAGGGACACTACCACTTACATAAGCTGTAACTAAATTACCTGTGCATTTAAAGTAAACATGTGTGTAGAATGTGCCAAGATGTTTTTTTGTGTTTCTTTCAATATATTTCAGTAAAAGGGAAAATAAATTTGTGTGTTTATTGCCTGGAGCCATAAATGTTCCCATGATGCAACAGGCTCAAAAAATCTTAGATCAGGGCTCACTTAACACCAGTGAGGCGTACAGACGGGGGGAAGTGACAGGGATGTTTAACTAGCGTCAGTAACTAAGGGGCAGAGAGGATTTTAGTTGTGCAGGCAGTCACACTGGCTAGTGCCTGTCTGCAAATACTAATACCAAGGGAGGAAGGTCCTGAATTACCCCCAGACCAACTATCTCTTGCCTATGCCATTGTCACTGCCAGAACAGACAAGAGACCCTCTCTGTCAGGGGTAATGCAGGACAGAGGAGGGGGCAGATGCAGGGTAGAGGATAGCAGCTTGGGGAATACAAACCTGGCAGCACTCTCCTCTGTCCTGCTCCATCACCACCATGGCTCCTAACTGATTTGAAGTTGGAGCTCTGCGCTGCCCTGCCCCCTGGTGATGTAAGCATGACATCACCCTCCCACTGCAAGTCTGTGAGCAGAATTCCGACTTATAGACTGCATTGTGAGTCCCAAACCCCAAAGTGAGATTTTATTGTAGTAAAGCCTCTGGGGGTGGCACCCAAAAACAATAGATTACACAAAATGGTGGTGCCCAGTCACACTTGTTTAATAACATATTTTATTAAATAAACTGACATAGAAAAAAAGAAAAACATATCTGAAAGCAACAATACAAAATAAAAAGTTTTGGTTGGAGTGTCCCTTTAATTGAAATTCAGATAATGATTCAATGCCTTGACCTCTGCTAATGTGCCACCTCCCTTGACCTGTGACTAAGGATAGGCAAAGTGTCTGTCAGGGGCGAATCCTGCCCATGAGAGAAAGGTATTTGTCAAACAGACAGCACTCAAACACAAAATAGAGCAGGCAGCATGAATTTGGCATCAGTCACTGAAAATAACTTTGTGTACTTTTCGTGCTGGTCAAATCAGCAACAGAGTAAGTGACTCTAACCAGCATGAAAAATATTCAAAAGTAACATTGAATACTTTTCATGCTGGTCGAATCAGTAACAGAGTGAGTAACTGTGATAGCAAATTCGGCTCTATTTTGTTTATTTTTTCTGTTCAGAAAACACAAACCCTTAAAATACTGCGCAAAATTGTGCATCGGCCTAGCACCAGTGCAGGCGCTTTAATAGGGCAGACTGGGGCAGCTGCCCCAGGCAGTACCCTGGCAGAGGCAGCACTTTGCTCCTTCATGCAGTGGTCTTTTTATTTTTCCTGTGTCCAGGGGAGCTTGATAGAAGGAGGTCTCAGCCAATCAGGTGAGACCTCTCAACTCGCCTGATTGCATGAGAGTTCAGAAGCCTCCTGTGGTTGGCTCAAAGCAATGAGATGTCTGGACCAGGTAAGTTAAAAACTGACCATGTGTATGTCAGTATGAGTGAGTGTGTGTATGTCAGTGTGAGTGAGTGTGTGTGTGTGTATGTCAGAGTGAGTGTGTGTGGCTGTCAGTGTAATTGAGAGTGTATGTCAATGTAAGAATGTGTGTGTGTATGTCAGTGTGAGTGAGAGTATGTGTGAGTGTGTGTGTATGTGTGAGTGACACTGTATGTGTTTGAGTGAGTGTGTGGATAAAGGGCTAACTCCTCTGATACTGCCTATATCTGTCTAGCCACCCAAGGGGTTAACCCCTCTGACACTGCATATATCTGTCTGACCACTGAAGGTGTTAACTCCTCTGACACTGCCTCTATCTGCCTAGCCACCCAAGGGGATAACTCCTCTGATACTGCTTCTATCTGTCTTGCCACCCAAGGGGTTAACTCCTCTGACACTGCCTATATCTGTCTAGCCACCCAAGGGGTTAGCTCCTCTGACACTACCTAGATCTGTCTAGCCACCCAAGGGGTTAACTCCTCTGACACTGCCTATATCTGTCTAGTCCTCCAGGGGTTAACTCATCTGACACTGCCTACATATGTTAAGCAATCCAGGGGTTAACTCCTCTGACACTGACTATATTTATCTGGATTTTGTTATAGGTCACTGGTCACAATATATTTTAGGGTACAGCACAGCCTATTATCATAATAATGTGTTACCATTACTCTCTTTCAACCTTATGGGTAATCTCTTTGAAAAAATATTTTATTATGTATATAAGAAGTGCTTTAGTGGACGTTTAAAATAAAAAATGTGTTCTAAGAGCTAACCCACGAGGTGAAAAGAAAGAAATGGTAAAACAAACATTATTATAAAAATAGGCTGTGCAATTCCCCAAAACATAATATGTGGCCACTGACCTATAACATGACTCAAATTAAGTTTAAATGCTCAAACATTTAGGGTACACATTTTAATCATGGCCAGCCGATAATCGTGCCATATCATTTTGCATATAGAAAGGTGCTCTTGCATTAAATTATCACTTTATAAGTCTGATAAGTTTCATTTTAGTTTGAAATATCATGACTGTGTGCATTTTGTTTTTTGCCCCAGGTCAGGCCCGCCATCAGGGGGTGACGGGCGATACTGGCGTCCCGGGCCCGACAGGGCCAGGGGCCCCAGCGGGCCCGGGTCACACCAGGTTACACCATCGGCGGCTGTGACATTTAACAAAATAAAGTTTGTTTATGCGAGAGTCACTCTGGTCGCATTTTGTTTTTTTTTAACAAACTTTATTGAATCCGCGCGGCTGGAGGGGAGCGCACAACACTTCCCTCACAGCCGGGGACTTACACCGGGAGACAGCACCAAGGAGGTAAGTACTGGTTGAGGAAGAGGGGAGGAGGGTGGAATAACGAGCATACTGAGGGGCAAAATCCTGGCATATTGTGGGGCAAAATCCTGGCATATTAATTGGCAAATTCCTGGCATATTGAATGACAAAATCCTTGCATATTAATTGGCATAATCCTGGCATATTAATTGGCATAATCCTGACATATTAATTGGCATAACTCTGGCATATTAATTGGCATAATCCTGGTTTATTAATTGGCATAATCCTAACATATTAATTGGCATAACCCTGGCATATTAATTGGCATAACCTTGGCATATTAATTGGCATAATCCTGGCATATTAATTGGCATAATCCTGTCTTATTAATTTGCATAATCCTGACATATTAATTGGCATAACCCTGGCATATTAATTGGCATAATCCTGATTTTTTAATTGGCATAATCCTGACATATTAATTGGCATAATCCTGGCATGTTAATTGGCATAACCCTGGCATATTAACTGGCATAATCCTGGCATATTAATTGGCATAACCCTGGCATATTAATCAGCAAAATCCTGGCATATTAATTGGCGTATTGAGGGGCAAACTCCTGGCATATTGAAGGGCTAAATCCTGGCATATTAAATGGCTAAATCCAGCATTTTGAGTGGCAAAATCCTGGCATATTGAGGGGCAAAATCCTGGCATATTGAGGGGCAAAATCTTGGCATATTAATTGGCAAATTCCTGGCATATTGAGTGGCACAATCTTGGCATATTAATTGGCAAATTCCTGGCATATGGAGGGGCAAAATACTGGCATATTAAATGGCACATTGAGGAGAAAAATACTTGCTTTTTAAATGGGAAAAGAATGGCACATTGACGGGGAAAATCCTGGCATATTAAATGGCAAATGAATGGCATATTGAGGGCAAAATACTGACTTATTGAGTGGCCAGATATTACTGACATATTGACCAAATGCTCCCAACCACCCTCCATATTACAGTAGACATGGATAACATGCTTGTGAGGGTAGGTGGGGTGAGTGGGAGATATTGTCGGGGGGGGGGGGGGTAGGGTAATGGGCCCTGAAATTCCTGGTGGCGGCCCTGCCCCAGGTAGCACAATGTCTTGGGCTGGCCCTGCCTAGCAAACATGTAGGATATGCCTCTGCTGTCTGTACAAAGACACCAGGGGCTAGGTCTGTGAAAGTCCACAGGAGATCATTAAATTGCCCAAGTCTAGTAAATGTCCACTGTGAACATTGCTGGTGCCTACCCCTGCCTGTGGCAACTTTGCTCAGTGTTTTTAAATTGTTGCATGATATTGTTGGATTAAGAAAGAATTTTTTTATTTGGACCTGCGTTTAAGGTTTGTGTAGTGGTGCATCGTTTCTACTGTTTTGTGATTCTGCCATTATTCTTCCTGTGATCCATGATGTGATTTTATGCTGTTACATCAATCCTTGTCCAATTCTACAACCTGCCACGAACAGTGAGAAGGTTCAGTTGTTAACCTCATAGAGCTCTGCTCCAGACAACTGTTTGGTTATCAAATCCCTTGCTCAGTTTTGATTCAAATACTGTGCTACAGCCAGGTAAGTTGAACAGCAACACAAATAACTGTGTTATAACACAAATAATTGAACTCCTTTCTGTACAGGTGTAGATGTGTTCCAACCATCTGTCTTTATTATTGTCCAACTGTTGTCTCCACATTATCAAGGCAACACCAATTCAATATACACTGTTATTTCTGTGCACAGGGACTTTTTCAAATGGTATGCACCTCAGTGTCAATTACCTTTCTTAAAAAATGTACATGATACTTGGTACTTGATACAATAGTCCCCTTTTACCCATAGATACGGACAAGGGATAAATGAAATGCCTGTACAAGAACAACAAATGCGCCATTGAGACTGACTAAAGGAGAGCCTACCGATATTTAAATCTCTGCAGTGCGCTTAGCCATCCAAAATAAAGAACTAATGCTACAAGGAATCTAGCATACACTATGAAGACTTTACAATGTATATAAAATATGAGCAATAATGCAAAGAGACAATTACTGCTCAGTAACTTATCCTGGTTCTGTCTGACTTTCTGATCTGTGTTCTGATTTCTGATAATTCTGTTGACTTCTCCCTGGACAACCCTGAAGATTATCTGCAGTTCCATACTGATTGCAAGCTCTGTGCTCTAATCTACTGTCTGATACAGTTCCTTTTCAAAAGTAGACTGCTGAGTTGTTACATGCCTTGCTTACTCCAATGATCCCAGTGAGAAACCCCAGAGGAGGAGCAAAGTCCTGAGTTGGCAAAGCTTCAGGCTCAACATTTATATTTGGACTATATTTTGATTCATTCTCCTGATTTGATTAGGCACCACAAGCATGTACTTCAATATTGATATCCCAAGAAAGAAAAAATGTCAATTGGAGCTATCCCAAAAAATTTGGGGATATACTATTTTTGCTTCACTATTTCAGAGGCTATACATGAATGGCCTCAACCTCTGGCACTTAAACTTTTGCAAATATTTCTTGGAGTTGCCAATTATTATGGGAAATCGATTAAAAACGTTTTCCAAGATTGTAGCTCCACTCACCATCATGACCAAATGTGGAAACAATTGTGAAAACTGGTCTGTGCTTGTCCACCCAGATATATCTAGGTCTATACCTATTCTATTTGTGGTCGAGGTGGACGCTTTAGAAGTTGGCATGGGAGCAGTTAAATGGGAAAAAAAAGGATTTTATTGGCAAGTTGTATCCCTGTGCTTTTTTTCAAAAAAATGTTTCCCTTATGGAGGTTAATTATGATATGAGTAACCTGGAATTACTGGACATCATTTTGGCTCTCCAAGAATGGCGGGATTTGTCGGAGGGAGTACGAAATCCTTTAATGATACTTACGGATCATAAGAACTTGGAGTTTACCTGAAAACATCTAGAATAGTGGCTGCAGTGTCCACTCACCTGTCTTCTCCATTATCTGATACCATTTTGGCATATGAGGAGGAGCAGAGTTTGATGGATCCATAATTGATGGATCTACACTATCCTCTGATAATCTATTTTAGAAGGTTTTAGGAGTAACATATTTTTTTACTTTAATGAGAGAGTAATGGATGCATTGAAAATCCTTCCAGCGGACGTGGTAGAGGTTAATAAAGTGAAGAAATTTAAAAATACATGGTATAGATGTGGGGGCTATCCTAGGTAATAGATAAGATCTGTGATGAATAAAAATCAGAATTTTAAAAATAATTTGAAAAAAACATTTGAAAAAAAAAAAAATGTTGTGGTGGACTGGATGGGCTGAATGCTTCTTTTCTGCCGGCAGATTCTTAAGTACTTTCATCAGAACTCACTGCCCGTTCCAAGTAACTGGCCTTCTGGTACCCTGTTCAATCCTCCTGCAGGAAGAAGAAAAGTTTTGCATTGTGACCATTCATCTCGTTCTGTAGGTCAGTCTAGCTCACAAGGGACCCTTAATTACCTTCTTCTTCAGTTTTGGTTGCCCTATATTTAAGCAGATTGTATTGAATTTGTAGCTGCATGTTTCCCCTGTGCTGTCAGTAAGTCATCTCATACTAAACCTGAATTGTTTATACAGTCTCTTCTCAAACCAACACTTTGGTGGTTACATCTTGCTGTGGGTTTTGTTGTGCATTATCCAGCATCAGAAGGTTATACTGTAATTTTTGTTGCAGTGGATAAAAAGTTTTTCAAAATGCCTCATTTTATTCCTCTGCCTAAATTACCTTCTGTTCCTGAAATGGTACCCATTTTTGAAAATCTGTTTACATGGTTTTCCGGTAAAAATTCTCTCTGATCAAGGTGTTCAGTTTACTACAATGTTCTGGGAAAACGTTTGTGCTGCTGTAGGAATTTCATTGTTGTTTTGCTGCCCACCTGCCTGGCACCCAAAAAGTGCTCTGTGGATTAAATAATAATAATTACCTGTTCTTGAAGACCAGCAGTGATCCACAATGTCCTCGGTCTTCATCTTGACCACCCAAACCCCAAAAAATAAGTCCACCTATTCTTATTAAAAAACAGCTTGCATAAAAATCTTCCTGGTCCTAAGCATCCAGCCTTGGCTCTGAGAGCTGGGATTTCACTTTAAGATGTAACTTTAATCCCAGCCTTCCCATTGGACGGTTTTCAAATATATATGGCCACATATTCGGTAGCTGAAAAGATATGACTTTCTAGGCGAAAATGTGTTGATCTGAAGATTCAGTTTCCACACAACGTGAACTGCCAATTCAGATCCGAATCAACGCATATTGAGTAGCCAAATTTTGGGACTTCAATTCAGATAATAGTCCCAATTCGAATCCATTTAAAAATGGATCGGTGCATGTGGAATAGACTCATATATTGCCCAGTTACCCAGTCTATGGTCTATGGTCCACGGTCCAGAATGTGGTTATATACTAAGCATTTCAGGCTCAGACTACCATCTATGAAATTACATCTTCCTTCCTCTTTGAGAATTCCATGTGTGTTTCATGTCTTGCTGTTGAAACCCTTAACATGTAATACACTTACTAGGAGGGTCCGTCAACTTGTGCTGGTGGATGTTCACCTAGAATATTTTGTACAGGACATTACTGGTTCAAGGAAGATTTTTACGTCTGTTCAGTATCTGGTGCATTGGACAGGCAACAGTCCGGAGGAGCAGTCCTGGCTTCCTGCTTCTGATCTTCATTCTCCAGCTTTGCTTTCTGCATTTAATTAAACGTTTCCTGGTAAACTTGGTGTTTTTCAACCTTTTGATGGTCCTCAGGGTAGGGGAGATGTCACACTACGGGGTTCCACTCGGGGCAGCCATTCTGGGTCTAGCCAGAGTGTGCATTCCTGTCATAAGTCTTTTATCAGCTAACAAACTAATACTTACGAGTCGGTGGGTGGGGCTATGATGCATTATGGGGAGCTTGTCAGTGCCAAGTTTAAATGGCCATCTTGCTTTTATGCAGGCACCCGATTGTGGTCCTTTCTATACCTGTGTTCCTGTGGTTGGCATTTTGTTGTGTATGATCCTGACTTTACTGATTTCTTAACCTGTGTATGACACTGCATTTGTCTGACTTCCTGATCTGTGTTCCAACCTTGACTCCCTGTGCCACCCTGAAGATTGTCGGCAGTTCCATACTGATTGCAAACTCTGTGCTCCAGTCTCCTGTCTGCTGCTGTTCAAACGTAGACTACCGAGTAGTTACTTGCCTTACTTACTATGCTATAACTCCAAAATGTTATATCTGGTTTGTTTCTGGGGTTCCTCTGCGTGCAGTGGTGTATCCTGGTTTTGTACTGCGCTAGGCAGACAAAATTTGTGCACCCCTCACCCACTTTGCACAACCATGACATGACCCATAACCAAAGTTGCACACCAAGGACATGCCCCATCACCCCATTTACATGCCCCCATCACCCCATTACATGCACATTACATGCCCCCATCACATGCCTCCATCACCCATCATATGCCCCCCCATATCAGGGGCACTTTAAGACACTAGTGGGCCCTGAGCCCTAAAGTCTTTAGCAGTGGACCCCACTTGACTCAATTTTTCACATTCAACTATTTGTATAAGTAATAAAATTGTTATTAAAAAGTTGCATTTCTTTTTTTTAGTCCCCTTTTCTGCACCCACATTGCACCCAAAGGACTTCACACAGCACCATACAGTACCCACAGCACTTGTCATGCACCTATATTGCACCCACAGCACTTAGCTTGCACAGAAAATACCACAGTGTCACTTTGTCCCACAGAACTGCCCCTGCAGATCAAGCCACAGTGTCACTTTTCCCCATATTTCATGTTATTTTGCCCCATAGAACATGCCACAACATCACTTTGCCACTTAAAATAAGCCACTGTCAGGTACCAATTAACATACCACAGTCACTTTGTCATTGACATATGTAACAGTCACTTTAAATATTAAATATGCCACAGTTTGCCCATTAATATGTCCATGTAGTTTTGCCATTAATATGCCCCAGCCAATTTACCCAATAGTATGCCAGTATTATTTGCCATTAATATGCCTCAGCCAATCTGCCCAATAATATTCCAGTATTATTTGCCATTAATATGCCCCAGCCAATCTGCCCAATAATATGCCAGTATTATTTGCCATTAATATGCCCCAGCCAATCTGCCAAATAATATTCCAGTATTATTTGCCATTAATATTCCCCAGCTAATTTGCCCAATAATATACTAGTATTTGCTATTTAATATTCCCCCGCCAATTTGCTCAATAATATGCCAGTATTATTTGCCTTTAAAATGCCCCTGCCAATTTGCCCAATAATATGCCAGTATTATTTGCCATTAATAAGCCCCAGCCAATTTGCCCAATAATATGCCAGTATTTGCAATTTAATATGCCCCTGCCAATTTGCCCAGTAATATACCAGTATTATTTAGCCATTTATATTCCCCAGCCAATTTGCCCAATAATATGCCAGTGTTATTTGCCATAAATATGCTCCAGCCAATTTGCCCAATAATATGACAGTTTTATTTGCCGTTAATAAGCCACAGCCAATTTGCCCAATAATATGCAAGTATTTGCCATCAATATTCCCAGCCAATTTGCCCAGTAATATGCCAGTATTATTTGCCATTAATATTCCCCAGCCAATTTGCCCAATAATATGCCAGTATTTGCCATTAATATTCACCAGCCAATTTGCCCAATTATATGCCATTATTATTTGCCATTAATATTCCCCAGCCAATCTGCCCAATAATATGCCAGTATTATTTGCCATTAATATACCCCAGCCATTCTGCCCAATAATATTCCAGTATTATTTGCCATTAATATTCCCCAGCTAATTTGCCCAATAATATACTAGTATTTGCCATTTAATAAGCCCCAGCCAATTAGCCAAATAATATGCCAGTATTATTTGCCATTAATATTCCCAAGCCAATGTGCCCAATAATATGCCAGTATTTGCCATTTAATTTGCCCCAGCCAATTTGCCCAATATTATGCCAGTATTATTTTGCCATTAATATGCCCCAGCCAATTTCCCCAATAACATGCCAGTATTATTTGCCATTTAATATGCCCCTGCCAATTTGCTCAATATTATTTTGCCATTAATAAGCCCCAGCCAATTTGTCCAATAATATGCCAGTTTTATTTGTCATCAATTTGCCCCAGCGAATTTGCCAAATAATATGCCAGTATTATTTGCCATTTAATATGCGCCTGCCAATTTGTACAATATTATGCCAGTATTATTTTGCCATTAATATGCCCCAGCCAATTTTCCCAATAATATGCCAGTTTTATTTGCCATTGATATGCCCCAGCCAATTTGCCCAATAATATGCCAGTATTATTTACCATTAATATTCCCCTGACAATTTGCCCAATAATATTCCAGTATTATTTGCCATTAATAAGCCACAGCCAATTTGCCCAATAATATGCCAGTATTTGCAATTTAATATGTCCCTGGCAATGTGCCCAGTAATATACCAGTATTATTTTGCCATTAATATTCCCCAGCCAATTTGTCCAATAATATGCCATTATTATTTGACATTAATATTCCCCAGCCAATTTTCCCAATTATATGCCAGTTTTATTTGCCATTAATATTCCCCAGCTAATTTGCCCAATAATAGACTAGCATTTGCTATTTAATAATCCCCAGCCAATTTGCCCAATAATATGCCAGTATTATTTGCCATTAATAAGCCCCAGCCAATTTGCCCAATAATATCCCAGTATTTGCAATTTAATATGCCCCTGCCAATTTGCCCAGTAATATACCAGTATTATTTAGCCATTTATATTCCCCAGTAAATTTGCCCAATAATATGCCAGTGTTATTTGCCATAAATATGCTCCAGGCAATTTGCCCAATAATATGCAAGTATTTGCCATCAATATTCCCAGCCAATTTGCCCAGTAATATGCCAGTATTATTTGCAATTAATATTCCCCAGCCAATTTGCCCAATAATATGCCAGTATTTGCCATTAATATTCACCAGCCAATTTGCCCAATTATATGCCATTATTATTTGCCATTAATATTCCCCAGCCAATCTGCCCAATAATATGCCAGTATTATTTGCCATTAATATACCCCAGCCATTCTGCCCAATAATATTCCAGTATTATTTGCCATTAATATTCCCCAGCTAATTTGCCCAATAATATACTAGTATTTGCCATTTAATATGCCCCAGCCAATTAGCCAAATAATATGCCAGTATTATTTGCCATTAATATTCCCAAGCCAATGTGCCCAATAATATGCCAGTATTTGCCATTTAATATGCCCCAGCCAATTTGCCCAATATTATGCCAGTATTATTTGCCATTTAATATGCCCCTGCCAATTTGCTCAATATTATTTTGCCGTTAATAAGCCCCAGCCAATTTGTCCAATAATATGCCAGTTTTATTTGTCATCAATTTGCCCCAGCCAATTTGCCAAATAATATGCCAGTATTATTTGCCATTTAATATGCGCCTGCCAATTTGTACAATATTATGCCAGTATTATTTTGCCATTAATATGCCCCAGCCAATTTCCCCAATAATATGCCAGTTTTATTTGCCATTGATATGCCCCAGCCAATTTGCCCAATAATATGCCAGTATTATTTACCATTAATATTCCCCTGACAATTTGCCCAATAATATTCCAGTATTATTTGCCATTAATAAGCCACAGCCAATTTGCCCAATAATATGCCAGTATTTGCAATTTAATATGTCCCTGGCAATTTGCCCAGTAATATACCAGTATTATTTTGCCATTAATATTCCCCAGCCAATTTGTCCAATAATATGCCATTATTATTTGACATTAATATTCCCCAGCCAATTTTCCCAATTATATGCCAGTTTTATTTGCCATTAATATTCCCCAACTAATTTGCCCAATAATAGACTAGCATTTGCTATTTAATAATCCCCAGCCAATTTGCCCAATAATATGCCAGTATTATTTGCCATTAATAAGCCACAGCCAATTTGCCCAATAATATGCCAGTATTTGCAATTTAATATGCCCCTGCCAATTTTCCCAGTAATATACCAGTATTATTTAGCCATTTATATTCCCCAGCCAATTTGCCCAATAATATGCCAGTGTTATTTGCCATAAATATGCTCCATCCAATTTGCCCAATAATATGACAGTTTTATTTGCCATTAATAAGCCACAGCCAATTTGCCCAATAATATGCCAGTATTTGCCATTAATATTCCCAGCCAATTTGCCCAGTAATATGCCAGTATTATTTGCCATTAATATTCCCCAGCCAATTTGCCCAATAATATGCCAGTATTATTTGCCATTAATATTCCCCAGCCAATCTGCCCAATATTATGCCAGTATTATTTGCCATTAATATGCCCCAGCCATTCTGCCCAATAATATTCCAGTATTATTTGCCATTAATATTCCCCAGCTAATTTGCCCAATAATATACTAGTATTTGCCATTTATTATGCCCCAGCTAATTAGCCAAATAATATGCCAGTATTATTTGCCATTAATATTCCCAAGCCATTGTGCCCAATAATATGCCAGTATTTGCCATTTAATATGCCCCTGTCAATTTGCTCAATATTATTTTGCCATTAATAAGCCCCAGCCAATTTGTCCAATGATATGCCAGTATTTGCCATTAATATTTCCCAGCCAAATTTCCCAGTAATATGCCAGTATTATTTGTCATTAATTTGCCCCAGCCCTTTTGCCAAAAAAAATGCCAGTATTATTTGCCATTTAATATGCCCCTGCCAATTTGCCCAATATTATGCCAGTATTTGTTTGCCATTAATATGCCGCAGCCAATTTGCCCAATAATATGACAGTATTATTTACCATTAATATTCCCCTGACAATTTTGGCTAATAATATGCCAGTATTATTTGCCATTAATAAGCCACAGACAATTTGCCCAATAATATGCCAGTATTTGCAATTTAATATGTCCCTGCCAATTTGCCCAGTAATATACCAGTATTATTTTACCATTAATGTTCCCCAGCCAATTTGTCCAATAATATGCCGGTATTATTTGCCATTAATATTCCCCAGCCAATTTGCCCAATAATATGCCAGTATGAGCATGACATCTGTAGTGGGAAAATTATTTGAAGGATTGCTAATGGTGTACACTCAAGAATACATCTTGAATCAGAATATAATTAGTAAAAGTCAACATGGTTTTGTGAAAGACAGGTCTTGTCAAACAAACTTAATCACATTCTATGAAGAGATCAGTAAAAATATAGATCTAGGTGAGGCAGTTGATGTGATCTATTTGGATTTTGCTAAAGCATTTGATACAGTACCACACAAAAGGTTACTCTACAAATTGAGAGTAAAAGGATTGGGGGCAAATGTATCTATTTGGATTGAAAATTGGCTAAAAGATAGAACACAGAGGGTTTTTGTAAATGGAACAGCCTCAAATTGGACCAGGGTATTGAGCGGAGTACCTCAGGGGTCTGTTTTGGGACCTCTTCTTTTTAATTTGTTTATTAATGATCTCTCACGTTGTGCTGAGAGCCACGTCTCAGTGTTTGCTGATGACAAAAAATTAGGTAAGGTAATAAAGACTAATCTTGATGTTTTTTCTTTACAGGAAGATTTGGACAGAGTGGGGGACTGGGCAAGAAAGTGGCAAATGAGGTTCAATATAGACAAATGTAAAGTTATGCATTATGGCAAAAATAATAACAAAGCAACATATACATTAAATGGTATTTCCCAAGGAAAAACTACTAACGAAAAGGATTTAGGAATCTTTGTAGATTACAAACTTGGCAACAGTGCCCAATGCCAGTCAGCAGCTGCAAGGGCCAATAAGATATTGGCATGTATAAAACGAGGTATAGATTCACGGGAGGAGGACATCAACTTGCCTCTTTACAAATCAAAGGTAAGACCTCACCTTGAATATGCAGTACAATTCTGGGCACCAGTCCTTAAAAAGGATATTAAGGAACTAGAAAAAGTTCAAAGGAGAGCTACAAAATTAATAAGGGGATTGGAGGATCTTAGTTATGAAGAGAGACTTAAAAAATTGTATTTATTTACTTTAGAAAAAAGGCGTCTTAGAGGGGATATGATAACATTATATAAATATGTGCAGGGCCAATATAAGGAGCCCTCCAGGGACCTGTTCATTAACAGAAATGTACAAAGAACAAGAGGTCACCCCCTGAGACTGGAAGAGCAAAGATTTCATAGGCAGCAAAGGAAGGGATTCTTTACGGTAAGGACAATAAAGTTATGGAACTCACTGCCAAGAGAAGTAGTGCTGTCAACCACAATAGATGCATTTAAAAATGGTCTGGATGTATTTTTTTAGAAAAGCAGAACATACAGGGGTATTAATAATAGAATAAGCATTAATAATAGAGCTTATTGATCCAAGGAGAAATTTGATTGCCCTTTTGGAGTCAAGAAGGAATTTTTCCCCCTGGGAGACAAAATTAGAAATAGCTTCCGTAGGGGTTTTTGCCTTCTTTTGAATCAAAACGCTGGAATGATACGTAGATGGGTTGAACTTGAAGGACTTGTGTCTTTTTTCAACCTAAATTACTATGTTACTATTATTTACCATTAATATTCCCCTGCAAATTTTCCCAATAAGATGCCAGCATTATATGCTGTTTAATATGCCCCTACCAATTTGACAATAATATGCCAGTATTATTTGCCATTAATAAGCCCCAGCCAATTTGCCCAATGATATGCCAGTATTTGCCATTAATACTCACCAGCCAATTTGCCAAAAAATATGCCATTATTATTTGCCATTAATAAGCCCCAGCCAATTTGCCCAATAATATGCCAGTATTTGCCATTAATATTCCCCAGCCAATTTCCCCAGTAATATGCCAGTATTTGCAATTAATATTCCCCAGCCAATTTCCCCAGCAATATGCCAGTATTATTTGCCATTAATATGTCCCAGCCAATTTGCCAAATAATATGCCAGTATTATTTGCCATTAATAAGCCCCAGCCAATTTGCCCAATAGTATGCCAGTATTTTCCATTAATATTCCCCTGCCAATTTGACAATAATATGCCAGTATTATTTGCCATTAATATTCCCCAGCCAATTTGCCCAATAATAAGCCATTATTATTTGCCATTAATAAGCCCCAGCCAATTTGCCCAATAATATGCCATTATTATTTGACATTAATATTCCCCACCCAATTTTCCCAGTAATATGCCAGTATTATTTGTCATTAATATGCCCCAGCCAATTTGCCAGTATTATTTGCCATTTAATATGCCCCTGCCAATTTGCCCAATATTATGCCAGTATTATTTTGCTATTAATAAGCCACAGCCAATTTGCCCAATAATATGCCAGTATTTGCAATTTAATATGTCCCTGCCAATTTGCCCAGTAATATACCAGTATTATTTTTCCATTAATATTCCCCAGCCAATTTGTCCAATAATATGCCAGTATTATTTGCCATTAATATTGCCCAGCCAATTTGCCCAATAATATTCCACTTTTATTTACCATTCATATTCCCCTGCAAATTTGCCCAATAATATGCCAGCATTATATGCTATTTAATATGCCCCTGCCAATTTGAAAATAATAAGCCAGTATTATTTGCCATTAATAAGCCCCAGCCAATGATATGCCAGTATTTTCCATTAATATTCCCCAGCCAATTTGCCCAATAATATGCCATTATTATTTGCCATTAATAAGCCCCAGCCAATTTGCCCAATAATATGCCAGTATTTGCCATTAATATTCCCCAGCCAATTTCCCCAGTAATATGCCAGTATTATTTGCCAATAATATTCCTTAGCCAATATGCCCAATAATATGCCAGTATTATTTGCCATTTAATATGCCCCTGCCAATTTGCCAAATATTATGCCAGTATTATTTTGCCATTAATATGCCCCAGCCAATTTGCCCAATAATATGCCAGTATTATTTACCATTAATATTCCCCTGCCAATTTGCCCAATAATGTGCCAGCATTATATGCTATTTAATATGCCCCTGCCAATTTGAAAATAATATGCCAGTATTATTCGCCATTAATAAGCCCCAGCCAATTGATATGCCAGTATTTGTCATTACTATTCCCCAGCCAATTTGCCCAATAATATGCCATTATTATTTGCCATTAATATTCCCCAGCCAATTTCCCCAGTAATATGCCAGTATTATTTGCCATTAATATTCCCCAGGCAATTTGCCCAATAATATGCCAGTATTTGCCATTTAATATGCCCCTGTCAATTTGCCCAATATTATGCCAGTATTATTTTGCCATTAATATGCCCCAGCCAATTTGCCTAATAATATGCCAGTATTATTTGCCATTAATAAGCCCCTGCCAATTTGACAATAATATGCCAGTATTTGCCATTAATATGCCCCTATCCCCCAGCACTTACCTTTTTCCTTGGTGGCTTATGGCAGGCAGCATGTTGTCCTCCATGCTGCCTGATCGGCTCCCCGGCGGTTGTGCAGAGAGGTCATGTGACCCAGCACATGTCAGTGCTCTGGTCACGTGACCTGTCGGGCACTTCCCAGTCACATTTTCCAGTGCACGGGGAGCCGAACAGGCAGCATGGAGGTTTCTCTGTGCTGCCTGTTTGGCACTTGCCTTGTTTGCCTTGCGTTAAATTCAGCGCTGTCCACGTGATCATCCTGGGTCGGCCAAGCACCAGGCACAACCTTCGGCTGATTCAGGTGAAACCATTTGTGTGTGTTCTCTGGGTTGAGGCCTTTAATATGACAGTCATGTAAGCACAAAGGGAAATCCTGTCTCAATTATGGTAGTGCTTATTTTATTCCTTAAATGTACATATAGCTCTGACCCATAGCGGCTATGGTTTTCTAAATCGCTGTCCATTTATGACATCATTGTGAAAATCAATAACCCACTAGATCCAGATGGTCTATTACACTCATTTCAGACTATTGCAAAGTCTTACTCTTAAGAATCTAATGAAAGGTAGATAAGACATTTCTGATTGTACGAATAATTTAGTGGCGTATTCACTAAAGGATGAGTTATAAAGTAACACTTCATCTCACACGCTAACTATGCATACTGGAGCTTTCACAGACTTAACATTGGCTTAAAGGCAATTCTTTACCGGTCATCTGGTAAAATACTGGCACGGTGACAACCATGGCAAGCACAAGTCTGGTAAGCTCCTTCAGGAAATGGATTAGATAAACTATGCATTTTCCATGACCAGCTAAGCTCTTGTAGCAGAAAAGGCTCACAAGGTTTGGACCTGCACAATAAATAGTTGAGTAAGTGACATGAGTAGAGTTGAGCGGACACCTGGATGTTCGGGTTCAGCGGGTTTCGGCCGAACTTCGGAAAAAAGTCCGGGTTCGGGCTCGAACTTGACCCCGAACTTGACCCCGAACCCTATTGAAGTCAATGGGGACACAAACTTTTGGCCACTAAAATGCCTCTAAAAAAGTCATGGAAAGGGCTAGAGGGCTGCAAAAGGAAGTAAAATGGGGGTAAGAGTAGTACAAGTGCCCTGCAAACAACTATGGATAGGGAAATAACTTCAAATAACATAAAATACATACAAATTAAAAATACAGCTGAGCCATAAAATAGCACTAGATGGAATCTTTTATTTTAGCTTTGGAAGAACATAAATCTAAATCTAAAGCATGGCTGCCAGGAGGATCAACAGAATTATCCATTTGAGAGAGGGTTGGAGTGCAGGGTATTCTCTTTCAGTTTATACTAAGTGACCCATAGGTTGAGGAGGCGGTGACCGTGGCGGTGTAGGTGGAAGCGGCACTGGAGGAGGAGGAGGTAGCCAGAATTTTTCAAAGTGCGCTGTAAGCACAGTATTGGACGGTTCTATTTGACTCTCAGATATGAAGTGCACCGCAAGACGCAAATGTACTATTTAGCACCCAACTTTTAGAATTTTTCAAAGTGCACTGTAAGCACAGTATTTGACGGTTCTATTTGACTCTCAGATGTAATACAAGTAATGCTATTGCTATTCTATATCAACTGACCTATTCGTATGAATGGGGACTCTATTTCGGTTTATAGAAAGCCAATAGCATTACATGTATTCCATAAACCGAAAGTCTATAAACCGAAAGAGATTCGGTTTATAGACTTTCGGTTTATAGAATAGCAATAGCATTACATGTATCCTATAAACCGAAAGTCTATAAACCGAATGTCGTTCGATTTATAGACTTTCGGCTTATGGAATACATGTAATACTATTGGCTTTCTATAAACCGAAATAGAGTGGGGACTCAATTTCGGTTTATAGAAAGCCAATAGTATTACATACAATGTAATCACTGAACCCCAAACTCCAACACGGACATACAGTGAAATGTCCGTGTTCAGGTCCGGGGTCCAAAAACTGTAAAGTTCGGTACGAACCCGAACAGTGCGGTTCGCGTTCTCTCAACACTAGACATGAGATGTTTATTTCCACTCAACTCATCTCAACTGCAACTCACCTTTTGAAAGACTCATTGATGTTTCTTAAGACAGCTGCAATATGTGTGTACAGTTACATAGTAGTTTAGGTTGAAAAAAGACTTGGGTCTATCAAATTCAACCCATTCACTATACTGGTTTATGTCTGTTGATCTAAAAGAAGCCGAAAAAAACATTACTTCAGAAATTTCCGATCTGCTTTCAATGGGGGGGGGGGGGGGGGGTCATTTTTAGCCCCAAATGGCAACCAGATATATCCTGGGTTGATCCTGATGGGGGGTCCTGTGTCTGCTACTTGCCCCCTCTCCATAACTGTCTCCCTCCATTAGGTGCTGTCAGGTCCCTATTTATTTTAATTTGCTTATTTCTTAGCTCCACTGTCCATGATGATTTAGTCACCTAAAGTGTCTTTGACCTTGATTCCTCTCACACCCCATTTGTCTGTGACTAAATTGTTATTTATATTATTAATATATCCTAATTGTTACTTGACACAGCACAGGATTAGAGTGAAGTCACTAATCCCAAACACAAGAAGATTTTTTTCTTTCAACAAACAACATAAAAAAAAGTTAAAAAAAGATACTGACTCGGGATAATTGTTAGCTGACAGCAGCAGCCGCCCCAAAATAAAAAGCTGTGTCTGTTTGCTGCATCCTCACAGAAAGGCAACTTGCAAGCATATTAATCGCAGCCATTTGAGTTTTGAGCATAAAATTATGAAATAGTTGAAACAGCAGAGGTGATTTTCCTACGGTGGTCGTATTCACTAGAAGCTTTTTGCAGATGCTTTTTTTTTTTTTTATACACAGCTAAATAGCCAAAAAATGAAACAGCATCCTTGATATACTGCATTGAACAGCCCTTGGTTATAAAACTGATTGCGGCAGGGGAGGGCAAGAGTCCACAAAAAAAAAAAAAAAAAATAGGAAGAGTCACTCCGAAGCTTCTAGAAGATCATCTTTCGCCGAACTTTTTCTTATTTATTTATTTCTCTTTCTCTTTTTTTTTTTCCTGAAGAAATGTTGTTTCAGGGAGTGTCACTGCAGCTTGGCAGAAAATCCAGACGTTACCTCATAGCTGCAGACAGACAGCAAATTTCTATGCCAGGCTAAATCTGCAAGAGAACTCAGCCCTGTGCCTGCTTGATTAGCACTTCTGCTGTTTCAAGAGTCCTGGAGGGTTTTCTCCGACGTTGGCTTTTAAGTGGGTACTTGGTGTTCCTTTATGTCCAGATAGACTCTTGGATAAGGTGATAATGGAGGTTAGGTCAGGGTTAATAACGCTGATAAAAAAAGATAGACATATATAGTAAATAATATATATACTGTTCTATTTTCAGATCTCTTTCCTCCGTTATCTAAATTGATGTGGTTGAATAGTTTATATAAAAATCTAGATATATTGCAGAGGGATGTTAGGTGCATGCAATGTTCCATATCATAGAACCTGTGTATCTTATCCATCGTAGCAAAGTTAGTTAAACCTGGTAACCCATCTATTAGTGATTGCTAAAAAAAAATTGATAGACCTCTTGCACAGGACATTGAGAATCCTATAAAAAGCCATCTACAGCACATTATCTGAACCTTTTGAATTAGACTGAAAATTGGGCAGACGCTGTTAAAGGGACGCTAGCATCAGAAAATAAAATTAGCTTAATTAACCCTTTTTTATTCGAAGAATTGTAAAAATGATATAGTTTTATTAAAATACCTACATCATGATCTGACCACTTTTTAGTGCTTTTTTTAAAGCAAGCAGTAGAGGGTTGGCCGTGTGGTTGCACCTCCATTTCACATTTTACATTTCCCCCAATATTGAAAAAAAATATTTTTTCTTCTATAGACCTATATTAATAACTTGCTCAGTTGGATGAAGTAGTGTTTAGCTCCATCACCTTTGTACAATGTTTCATCCTTGTAGGATCTGATAGCCCTATTGCATGTAAACCTCCCTTTCCTCCTCTGACAGACGGAAGAGGAAGCAGAATCTCTGAGCCCTAACTACCAATATTTCAAGGTATGTTTATAACTATGTGAACAAATAATTCATTGTTTGCCCCAAACATAGATTTTCCAGCTAAATTATCGTGCTGCTGTTTAGAAAATAGATGGTAACAATTCCTGCAAGTAGTAATCTCATTTTATTGTACTAATAATACCAAGATTTGAATCATGTCATTAGTCATACATAGTGTCTCACTATTGGAAGCTCAGTGGAATGCGTTGGCGCATTGTAAGCCTATAAAAATACTACAATAATTTACATGCGCCTAAGGCACCTAAGGGCACTTACTGTTCCGATTGCACAGCACTATGGAAAATGTTTGTCCTTTATGAATCAATAATAGTAAAGATAGTGATTATCTTATATTATGAAATGTAACATAACAGTTTGTGATTCATATAAAAGTGTACTTTTCACTTGAAAATTGTTTACATTAATCATTAGAAATAATTAAAAAATGTTTAGTGTGTTCAGCTCAAAACAGGAATTTAAATCATCATCCTACCCACGAAAATAATTAACCACAGAAATAACTACATTAATCATTAGAGCCTAAACAACTGTTTATATTTTGTGTTGAAGTTTTCTAAAACAGTTCATGTAGGTTCAAAGAAAAACAAGGACACTTGTTTTTAATGTTGCTTGTGCTAAGAAGATAATATTTCCCAGCATGCCTTTGGTCTTCTTTACATGAAAGATTGCTAATTTTACTTCCTTTACATTTGTAATATTTATAAGTGGTATAGAACACAGGAGGTGCTTTCATTGTCCATCCAAAATTGTCTTTGCATAAAAGAGCCCAGGAGCGAACAGTGACATGACTATGGATCTAAACGACCATTTAGGCAATGTTGGCTATACATTGGGGTTATAAGAAGCTTCTCACTAAAACTGAAGCAAAAGAGCGGGAATGACATCACAGGAAATTGGAACCAGAAGTTTAAACACACCTTTCTCCTTATTTTAATATTGTAACATTTTAAATGTGTTGGATATGTGTCCAACATGGGTCAATATTTGCAGAATTCCAGAAATATACGTGTCACTTTCCTCCCAATGCATTGTTCAGACATATTTGCCACATTGGGAAAGGGGGTTGTTTGACTTCAACTGGGTCAATTAAAGCTGAGTTTGTTCACATTATGTATTTTTCAGTCTCATTAACTTTACCAAAAGCAGTGGAAAGACCTTGCCAGGGCAAGACCTTGCCATCAGAAATAGTTTTGCACCTTACAGAACAAATAGTCTGTCCCCAGTCATGCTCCAGTACCCACATTGCACACCTAGGATCTACCCCAGGGCATGCCCCAGCACCCACACTGCACATCCAGGACTTACCCAAGCACCCACATTTAACACACAGAACTTACCCCAGCGAGCTCCCTGGTGTCTAGTGGTGGTCAGCTGGATGTCTGTGGCTGACGTCAGAACATGCACAGGGAGTGTGTGAGGCAGCATGGGAGGTAGTCTATGCAACTGAGCTGTGCACAGATTTTCAGCTGCCTTCTTGCCCGCAGAAAGGCTTGTGAGGAGAGATCTTTCAATCTCTCCAGCCAGCGCCTCTGCTAGCAAGCTTTTTTTAAATAGGCCGCAACAAGCTTGTCATTTGGAACTGTGTCTTCTATATTGGTAGAGATGGTGATATTATTAAGAACTATAGAAACGCGAAACATGTTAGGTTGTCTGCCTAATTGTCCTGACTGTACCCCAGCACTTTGTCCAAATATATTATTTGAACATTATTAAACAAGCTTGCATACAAACAATTAGGAGTTCCTTTCTTCCGTGGAGTGCCAAAAAATTTCTTTGAGAGATGGTGATATAGCCAAGCTTCTCATGAGAAATGTGGGTATTTGTCCTCTCATGGGTAGAAGTAGTCTTAATACCAAATGATATTACTCAGTGTAATGGCATGATACTTATGTCAGAGCTTGCTGGTGTTTCTCTCATTTAATTATTTCTATGGGTGTACTGGCATGGTCCTTTTTTCAACAAATATGTAGGTTAAAAGATATAGTTATAGGAAGTTGTCCTTTACCAAAATGGTCCCAGGCACAGATATGCATGCATTTGCCCACACCTTAATGATAATGTCGCCATCAAACAGGCATACTTTTTGAGGGCAGTTGGATGCAGGGGCATCGCTATGGCTCCATCTTGTAGTTTCTAAGCCAAAGCACCATCGGCCTTAGAAACAAAACTTCCTTAATAAAAAAAACTATAAATTTCATACAAGTTAGCCATTTTTTAACAGGAATTTTGAGTTATGTTTGGCATGACAAAGCATAAAAAAGCCAGACATGAGCAGTTGTTGTGGCAACGAAGTGTCAACCAGCCGCGGATGATAGATGTTAATTAACCACTCCACATGTGCAGCAGTAATTAATCAGTCTGACATCAGGACCGGAAAAACCAAAAGGAAAATCCTCATGACCAGGTCAACTGACAATTGTTCCACTATAAGCTGTGCTGTGTGGCTATTGAAGCATCATGGGAGTTGTCGAACAGAGCATTTGGCATATGAGAAAGCTCTAAGTAAAACTTAAAAATGGAAATTATATTATGATATTTATGAATTAATACCAAATATAAGAGATTCTAAACACATTTACCGCACTTTAAACAGACTTCAAAAATCGCCCGAGCCCCCAGGCCCGTTTACTTACCATCTTGTTGATGTCCCCCGGTGCAGGTCCGTGGCTGTGATGGGAGCTCACCTCCAGCCGAGCGGATCAATAAAGTTTGTTGAAAAAAAAAGTTTGAACAAACTTTATTGATATGTGCGGCTGGAAGGGAGTGCACAATGCTTCCCTCACAGCCACAGACCTGCACTGGGAGACAGCAGGAAGGAGGTAAGTACTGGGGTCTGGGGAAGGGGGGAGGAGGGTGGCATAACGAGCATACTGAGGGGCAATATCCTGGCATATTGAGGGGCATAACCCTGGCATATTGGGAATATCCTGGCATATTAAGTGGCAATACCCTGGCATAATTATTGACAATACCCTGGCATATTAATTGGAAATATCCTGGCATATTAAGTGGCAATATCCTGGCATTTTAATTGGCAATATCCTGGCATATTAAGTGGCAATACCCTGCCATTTTAATTGGCAATATCCTGGCATATTAGGAATATCCTGGCATATAGTGGCAATACCCTGTCATAATTATTGACAATACCCAGGCATATTAAGCGGCAATACCCTGGCATATTAATTGGCAATATCCTGGCATTTTAAGTGGAAATATCCTGGCATATTAAGTGGCAATATCCTGGCATTTTAATTGGCAATATCCTGGCATATTAAGTGGCAATACCGTGGCATTTTAATTGGCAATATCCTGGCATATTGGGAATATCCTGGCATATAGTAGCAATACCCTGGCATAATTATTGGCAATACCCTGGCATATTAAGTGGCATTATCCTGGCATATTAAGTGGCAATTCCCTGCATAATTATTGCCAATACCCTGGCATATTAAGGGGGCAATACCCTGGCATATTAAGGGACAATACCCTGGCATATTAAGGGGCAATACCCTGGCAATACCCTGGCATATTAAGTGGCTATATCTTGGCATATTAAGTGGCAATACCCTGGCATAATTATTGGCAATACCCTGGCATATTAAGTGGCATTATCCTGGCATATTAAGTGGCATTATCCTGGCATATTAAGTGTCAATACCCTGGCATTTTAATTGGCAATATCCTGGCATATTGGGAATATCCTGGCATATAGTGGCAATACCCTGGCATAATTATTGGCAATACCCTGGCATATTAAGTGGCATTATCCTGGCATATTGAGTGGCAATACCCTGGCATAATTATTGGCAATACCCTGGCATATTAAGGGGCAATACCCTGGCATATTAAGTGGCTATATCCTGGCATATTAAGTGGCAATACCCTGGCATAATTATTGGCAATACCCTGGCATATTAAGTGGCAATCGCCTGGCATATTAATTGGCAATATCCTGGCATTTTAAGTGGCTATATACTGGCATAATTATTGGCAATACCCTGACATAATTATTGGCAATACCCTGGCATATTAAGTGGCAATATCCTGGTATATTAAGTGGCAATACCCTGGCATTTTAAGTGGCAATATCCTGGCATATTAATTGACAATACCCTGGCATATTAAGTGGCAATACCCTGGCATTTTAATTGGCAATATCCTGGCATATTGGGAATATCCTGGCATATTAAGTGTCAATACCCTGGCATATTAAGTGGCAATAGAGTGGCAAAATCCTGGCATATGGAGGTGCAAAATCCTGACATATTGAGTGGCAAAATCCTGGCATACTGAGGGGCAAAATCCTGGCATATTAAGTGGCAAAATCCTTGCATATTGAGGGGCACAATCCTGACATATTGAGGGGCAAAATATTGGCATATTAAATGGCATATTGAGTGGCTAAATACTGGCATATTGAGTGGCAAAATAGTGTGTCTCAGGTTATGTGTGTCACTGTGTGTGCGTAAGTGGTAAGGGTGTGTGTAAGTGTGTCACTTTATAAGGGTGTGTGTCACAGTGTCTGTGTAAGGGTGTGTGTGTGTGTGTGTGTAAGTGTGTGTGTGTAAGTGTGTCACTGCATAAGTGTGTAAGTGTGTCACTGTGTCTGTGTAAGGGTGTGTGTGTAAGTGTGTCACTGTGTCTATGTAAGGGTGTGTGTATAAGTGGTAAGTGTGTCTCTGTGTGTGACTGCAAGGGTGTCTTTGTGTTTAAGGGTTTCAATGTGTGTTAGGGTGTCAATGTGTGACAAATTTAGAGCATGCGAGTTGAATATTTAGATGTATTTATTTTCCACACTATACAATATACTTTTCTATATATAAAATATATGGAGGGTTGGTGGTGTGGGAGGCGTGGCGGGTCAGAGAAGGGGGGCACCAAAATGCACCTTCGCCTGTGTAGGCGAAAATCCTTGCACCGGCCCTGGGTGGGAGGATCCTGGCTGGCATATTGTGTGGCATAATAATCCTGGCATATTTGGTGGCTAAGTCCTAGCATATTGAGGGGCATAATCCTGGCATATCGAGGGGCAAAATCCTGGGATATTAAGGGTTATAATCCTGGCATATTGTGGGGGAAAATCCTGGCATATTAAGTGGCAAATCCTGGCATATTGTGGGGAAAAATCCTGGTATATTGAGTGACATAATAATCCTGGAATATTGAGTGGCATAATAATCCTGGCATATTGGGGGGCAAAATCCATTGGTGTTTGTCTCCAGTCCCCAGAGTCCCCAGAGCCAGACCAAGAGCCAGACTGCAGCCAGAGACCAGATCATCTTATTGTCCTGGTGGTAAGTAGACAATTTAATATGTTTATTATGTAGTTGTTTAGTTATTAATACTACATTGGAAACTAATTTACCTCACATTTAAAGGACAATATAGTCCCAGAACCACTACAGTTTAATTTAGTGGTACTGGTGTCTATAGCCTGTCACTGCAGAGAAAAGACACTGTGCAGTACTGGTGTAGAAGGAGCACTATAGTGTAATTTTCACAGTGAGAATCACGGAAGCACCTCTAGCAGTTGATAATGTGGGGGGGGGGGGGGGGCGGCAATATTTATTTTGCCTAGGGCTGAAAAAATCCTTGCACCGGCCCTGTACACACCACAAGTATTGAGAGACAGGGACAGTGGGATAATGACCCAAAAATAGGTATACTTGGGATGTATGTACAAGGGATAACAGTTGGTCTGGCATTTAAGACTGTTTCTCTATGTACTGTATATATACATATATTTATATATATGAGTCTATACATAAATATATAAATATACATATTATATTTGTTTGCTGAATATTGTAGTTGTACAACCATTATGTAATACTGTTGTTTGTGTAGAGAGAATTGTTCCTTTTAGATATTGGGTTAAACAGTTTTCATTCTACAGGTACACCTCGAGACAATTTCTCACAAGTCATACTGTTTCACTAACCCAACCCCCCCGACTTGTTCAAAACTCAGAGATGTTCCAAAATTGATAAAGTTACCAAGTACATTCTAAAGAAGTTCTTCACAGCCTCACGAGGCATTAACAAAGTCAGGAAAGCTGTGAACTGGTGGAGTTAAGTTGATTACTATTCAGTGTCTGTCACAGGCAACGGGTTCGGAAATCGTACAGTGCACATCCAAATGGAAAGGTCAGAGCAGAGACGAAGAAAGAGAAAACACTGGGATGATGGAGTGACCTATCGGATCAAAAAGCAAGCCAACCTTTTATTGTTTCACTTTTGCGCTTGAGCTCGGCTGCCTCTTGACAAAGTCAGGGAAACTTTAGCTGCCTGTGCACACGTTCCAATCCAGCAGAGCCTGGGGAGATTCAAAAGTGTCTTCAAATAATGCTTCTCAAGTGTAATTTTCCTTTTCACCTATTGATTTTGCCTTCTGTGTACACTCCATGCAGATGGGAAAGCTGTCATCCTAACCTCAGGTTGTCTCGAGATAGAATTCCGACTTCCACCACTCAAACCACTATATTTAGGTCACTTGTTTTCTAGAAATCAAGCCAAGGTTTCCATTGGCAAAGATACAAGATAACCGCAGGTTTTTTTTTCTTTTTTTAAAGGTAAGGCAAGCTTCTCCCTATAAACATCCCATTTAATCATGATATATGAGGGCTAGGTTTATTGTGATTTTTAAGATTTTCACATATATCTTGCTACAAAAAGAAATATTGAATATAATTAATTAACCCCTTTACTGTCTAGAGCCAAATCATCACCAATAACAATTATTTAGTGTAATCTTGCACAGGGACTGTCAGTCTGAATCCACAAGACTTTGTTAATGGAGCTCAGTAAACAAGTCCTTGTCTGTCAGACTGACAGACCTACAGAGTATCTGCCAGTCACTGACAGACCACACCCACAAACAGAAGAGATATGTTTCCTACTGCTTGTTTTCTTTCCTATTTATTCAGTTATATCTTGTTAGAAAAAAACATTATAGAATGATAATTTAAAACATGAATAAGACAGCAAAGTGGGACCTGTATATTATTAGTATTATAATGTTAACAAAGCTTTAACTACACTAAACCCAGTGGTGTATCTTGGTTTTGTGCTGCCCTAGGCAGACAAATTTGGGCGCCCCCCACCCACATTGCACACCTACGACATGCCCCTTCACCCATGTTGCACACCCACAACATGCCCCATCACCCCATTACATGCCCCATCAACCACACTGCATACACACTAAATGCCCCATCACCCCCATTACATGCCATCACCCTTATTACATACACCCACCACGTCCATTACATGCCCCCATCAACCCGATTAATTGGAAGGAGCTGCAGCTTGCTGAATGGTGGGGGAGTGTAACGATAGCAGGTGAATCCATGATGCAGATACTTGACACTGTGATGTGATGGAGACAGACACGTCTGTAACTTGGGCCTTTGAGTGGTGAGAGGAGGTCTTCTGCCCCAACCAGAGCTAACTTTGGTTGAGCCGCAGGCACAAAGGAACGGTTGCTGCATCCCTACCACTCTCCAGACACCAAGGTAGGACAGTATCAGAAGAGCAGAGTATAGTCACAGCTGCAGCACACCAGGAAACTCAGAAGCGAAGTCAGGGGATGAGCCGGGGTCGTGGAGCCGGGAGGACTGGACTGAAAAAGCCAAGGTCAAGAATGGAGAGGATGATGTAGTAGAAAAAGCCGGGTCAAGGTGAAAACAGGAGAATGAGGGTAGTCCAAGGAAAGCCAAAGGTCGATACACAGGAACACACAGTAGAATACTCAGAAGCCAGGACAACGCCACGGATGCTAACACAGGCAATGAGAGAGGGTAAACGAGCTGAATTTATACCAATAGGTGCCATTAGGAAGGCCCAAGGGTGTGGGATAAAGGTTATAAGTGTGGCAGCCATGTTGGAGACCATAGGGCTCCAAAAACATGGTGGTGTAGGATTTTAAAACTGAAACTGGCTGCAGCGTGAGGACTGCACGGATAGACACAGAGGGGGCAGAAGGCAGGTGAGTGACAGTACCAATGAGAGAGGGCAAATTAGCTGAATTTAAACCATTAGGTACCATTAGGACCGCCCAGGGACGTGGAAAAAAGATTATAAGTGCGGCAGTCATGTTAGAGACCATTGGGCTCCAAAAACATAGCGCTGCAGGATTTTGAAACTGAAACTTGCTGCAGCGTGAGGACTGCATGGATAGACACAGAGGGGGCAGAAGGCAGGTTGGTGACAGGGAGGGAGCAAAAATGTTTGAAGCACCAGAAGTGTGCTTTAACACCCTCTGGCAAGTGACGCCCTAGCCGAGTGCTTTGTTTGCCTTGTGGAAGATACACTACTGTCTAAACCTGAGAAAAGTGTTATATTAAAGAATTATACTGCTTGTGTCTGTATATATGTATGTATACACAGAAAAGTAGGCATGACAAATATATATATATACACACACACACACATATATATATACACACACATGCAGTATTATGATAATACTGCATGTACTGCATGTACACAGTCAGTGGTGGTGCTACCATATAAGAAAATAAAATGGCTGCTTAGTGGCCCCGCAGTGCTTAACTGAGAATATGCAATTATGGACAGGGGACAAATAGCTAACATGCGACCATATGGTTTTTATTTTTTTTACTTAAGATCTCCAAAACCTGCATACAATATGTATATATTTATATACACATTGTATATACAAATGTTTCTATGCAGGGAGTATCTCTGGGTTGTGTCTCCTTGTCATGCCCACTTTGCTCTAATCCTAATTAGAAGGGCCTGCAAGGGAAAATCTGGTTACATACTAAATAATTAAATACCAGTCTTTAAAACTGCAGAATGTCAGTAAACCTTTGAGAATACAGCATCAGATCCAATCAGGCCCCAGGCACAGAAAGCTAAAGACAGAATAAAAGACCAGTAACAACAACAGAGACTATACAAAGCAAAAAATAAAGGCCATATTTATTAAATAAAATTGTAAACTGTCGCTATTATTCAAACTAATAAAGGCAGAAACCATGAAACTAAATTGTATCAGGGGTAAACTAAACTAATTCATTTTTGCAACTGAGCTAATATGTTACAGGCATTTAACTGTTTAGATTATAGGCATAACTCAGTGATGTATGCATTAATAATAGATATTTTTAGATTTGACATTATAAAATAAAATATGTATGTAAAAGATTGTGATAATACCCCTGGGACAAACAGCAGTATACTGATCTTAACATCCATGATTCAGTCCTGAAAGAATGCTGGTGATTAGAGGCCCAATCATAAAAAGCTATGATTGGTTCCTGCCTTTCTATAGGCATCCTGCACAACCAATGAGAAACAATCAGTCAGACAAACAAGCTAACAAAGCAAATACAGTATGATTAACAGAACTTTACAGAAAGTTAACAAAATAATGATGCATGCACTCACTTTGAAGAGAGTAGACTGTGCTTTGTGTAGATATCATTTTGTCACACTACCTAGAGAAATTATGAGTTTCTAGGGATTATTTCTTCATTGTTACCACTGCACTGGGAGTCCCTGTGTCTCAGCTTTCCAACATTTATGTGGATCGCTATTTTGTGCTTAGAAGAAAGCTTTAAATAATAAAGAGTAGGCCAGAAACTTAAGGGAAAAAAAACATAAAAAGAGGGTTAATCGGCTGGCGTTATGATGCAGGGCTCTACTAAGATAAACAATTTTTTAAAAAGCACTCTTAGTGGTTACACAGAAAATATTCTAAAGAACATGTTTACTCTACAAACTTAACCCCTTGGCGACACAGGACGGACTAGGTCCATCCTGTGTGCCGAGTATGGAAGCATCGTACAATACTAAAAAAAATGCCCGCCTCCAGAGAGCGATTGAAATGCCGGTTTTAAAGGCACAGCGCCTTTAAAACACGTGAATTTAAAAAACGAGCATAGGAAGCGAATTTTTCGCTTCCTATGTTCAGAAAGTGTTTCTGATTGCCTCACAAGTCGAGGCAATCTGGAACACACAAAAAAATGCACGATCTTGGTCACTGTGTGACCAAGATGGCGCTGCCCTTCTAAGGGCAAGAGCACAGGAGGCAGGATGTACCTGCTTCCTGTGCTCTCTGGCTGTCACACGATTGCCTCTTCACAGAGGCAATCAGTGACTGCCAGGCACACTGACAAGCAGTGGGGATGCTCTGCTGAGCATCCCCACTGACTGGTCAGATCAATATTAACCCTATATTGATCTGACCAGTTATGATCTGCCTCCCTCTCCTCACCTTTTTTTTTAGTGAGGGAGAGAGACAGATCAAAGTAAGAAAAGTAAGTAAAAGTACAAAAAAACAATAAATACACAACACACGAATAATAAAACAATAAAAATAATTTATTAAAGCAATTCCCTGCGTTTAACCCCTTCCCTGCCACTGATCCTGCGTAAGCAGTGATCGTGCACATCAGCGCATTTATTTTTGCTGTTTGTGCATTTTTTAGGGGTTAATTTGTTTTGTACTGTCATTTATTACAGTACTACAAAGGCTCTTCTAAGAGTTATTAACCCCTTCTTTGCTGTCGATCACTGCTTACGCAATGATATTGACGCCAAAGCAATTTTTATCTGTCTGCATATTTTTTTTTACACATACCCGCTAGTGCATTACATGTAAAGTAAAAGTATTTGAGTTTTTTTTTTTAAGCTGTCTGAGCGCATAGCGATCAGTAACAGCGAATTAGTGGCAAAGGCGGTTTGGTGATTTCTCAATTAAGTTCACCATTCGCCCTGGTCAGATCAAAATTGGTCGGATCAATATTCACAAATATTGATCTGCCTCCCTCTCCTCACTTACATTTTTGTGACGGAAAGAGACAGATCAGTATTAGTGATATAAAATAACATTTTATAAAATTGTCAGGTTTTATGAAAGTCTTTCATTGTGTATTAACCCCTTCCCTGCCATTCATCACTGTATAAGCAGTAATCTTGCACAGTAAAAGTATGTTTTGCTGTCTGCACTGTTTTATGGATTAATTACTTTGTACTGTAATGTATTACAGTACTAGAGAGGCTTTTCTAAAAGCTATTAACCCCTTCTTTGCTCGAGATCACTGCTTACGCACTGATTCTGAGGCCGCGGACTCGGGGTTCGTTTTTGACCCTGGTCAGCTTTCTGATACATCATCTAGTGATGTATCGGTGGCTGCTGAACCCTTGCCACAAGGAGTGATGGGTCTACCGTTAAAAATTATATGGTTTGGTGGGGGTAAATTACATTGGCTGGCTTCAAAGATATATCCCATATAGGACACGGACGCAGGTTGACTACATGTCAAAATTCCAAGTTGGAATTTTGAGATGCGCATCTCACAAATTTTGCCTTCTTGCCAAAAAACAAACCAACAAACCTATGCATGGGTGCTATCCCTGTACTCGGGAGATGTTGCTGAACACATATTGGGTTGTTGTTTGACAGTGACATATACCAGAATCTGTGAATTCATGCCTGAAGTACAATGCATGTGGAAAAAAAATCCCAAAAAAGTACTACCACAAACTTTTACAAAGGCTGGTGGTAGAATTAGTACATATACAGTATTAAAATACCACCATTTGAAATACCTTAGGATGTCTATTTTCCAAAAATATATGGGGTAAAATTCATTGGACGGCTTCAAAAGCAGGCTGACTACATGTAAAAATTCCAGGTTGGAATTGCGCCCCCCCCCCCTAAATGTGGCCTTTTAGCCCCAAAACAAACCAACAAACCTATGCATGGGGGGTATCCCTGTACTCAGGAGATGTTGTTGAACACATATTGAGGTGTTGGTTGGCAGTGGCAAATACCAGAATCTGAAAATTCCTGCCTGAACTACAATGTGTGTGGGGAAAAAATTACATCCCAACCCTTTGACATAGGTTGGTGGTAGAATTAGCACTTGGAAAGTGTTAAAATACCACAATTTTAAATACCCTAGGATGTCTAGTTTTCCAAAATATATGGTTTGATGGGGTAAAATACTTTGACAGGCTTCAAAAGTGTCCCAAATGGAACATGGGCGCAGGCTGACTACATGTCAAAATTCCAAGTTGGAAATGCACCCGCCCCTAAACATGGCCTTTTAGTCCCCAAACAACCCAACAAACCTATGCATGGGTGGTATCCCTGTACTCAGGAGATGTTGCTGAACACATATTGGGATGTTGTTTTGCACTGACACATAACAGGATCTGTGAATTCATGCTCGAAGTACAATGTATGTGGAAACAAAACATTAAAAAATTACTAACCTAAAATTTGACAAAGGCTGGTGGTAGAATTAGTGCATGGAAAGTGTTAAAATACTATCATTTGAAATACCCTAGGGTGTCTAGTTTGCTAAAATGTATGGTTTTGTGGGGTAAAATACACATTCTGGCTTCACAAATGTCCCAAATGGAACATGGGCGCAGGTTTTCTGTATGTCAGAATTCCAAGTTGAAAAACCAAAAAGCGCACCTCTCAAATGTGGCCTTTTAACCCCCAAATAATCTAACTAACCTACACATGGGTGGTATCCCTATACTCAGGAGATGTTGCTGAACACATATTGAGGTGTTGTTTGGCACTGACACATAATAGGATCTGTGAATTCATGCCCGAAGTACAATGTATGTGAAAAAAAATTACTATCCATAATATTGACATAGGCTGGTGGTAGAATTAGTGCATGGAAAGTGTTAAAATACTACCATTTGAAATACCCTAGGGTGTCTAGTTTTCAAAAATATATGGCTTTGTGGGGTAGAATACACTTTCTGGCTTCAAAAATGTCCCAAATGGGACATGGGCGCAAGTTTTCTGCATGTCAGAATTCCAAGTTGGAAAACCAAAATGCGCACCCGCTAAATGTGGCCTTTTAGCCCCAAAACAAACCAACAAACCTATGCATGGATGGTATGCCTGTACTCAGGAGATGTTTCTGAACACATATTAAGGTGTTATTTGGAAATACATTTTAAGGTAATGTTTACCTAAATTGCAATCTTTGTGAAAAATTTAAAAAAAAGTTTTTTTGCTGCAAACTTTGGCAAAGATTGGTGGTAAAATGGCTACATGAAATGTGTCAAAATACCCCAAGTTAAATGCCCTGAGTGGTCTAGTTTTCAAAAATATGTACAGGTTGGGGGTCATTCATGGATTTAGTACAGAAATCAGTGTTACAATGTCACTATTGCTAATTTTGAAAAAAAGGATTTTAAAATAGCTTTGCACTACTTATCGTTCTTGCCCTGTAACATGAATAAAAAAGCACAAAAACATAAAAACATGGGCTATTTCTGAACTCAGGACATATATTAGAAACTATTTAGCAGTGTTTTTTGTTGTCTCTTGTACATGAGTATACGATTTTTCAAATAAAAGTCATAAAAAAAAATTCTTCATTTTTTTGCCATATTTTATAATTTTTTTTACATCAAATTATATGCTATTATCAAAATAATGGTATCAAAAGAAAGCCCTTCTTATAACGATAAAAACGATATATAGTTTGTGCGGGTACACTAAATGAGACAGAAATAAATTACAGCAAAACACAAACACCTAAGAAATGTTAAAACAGTCCATGTCACCAAGCGTCGGACAAGCCAAAAAAAGTAATGTCACTAAGGGGTTAAAGATGCAAAGACTTTATTATCAAGCTTAAATGGTATTTATCTACTGCTAAATAAACAGAAACATTTCACTTTTATTTCTATAATTTTACAGTACAATACCACAGGTCTTCCAATACCAATATCCAAGAGTAAGGATCAAATATCCTGTCTTGGGGTCAGTAGCAGAAATAACATGTGAAGTGGTTTTGTTATCAAAATTAGCAGCTGTTCAATATGTCTTTATTTATTTGTTTTGTTTTGTTTGTACTCTCGTTCATGTGAGCTAGAAGTTATGTATTATTTTATTAAAATTACAAAAATGCAAAGAAACATATCAAAATAGAATGTGTCGGCAGATAAGAACCATGTGGCTCATCTAGTCTGCCCAATCATGTTTAGGATAGGATAAACATAGGACCCCTTCTGTGCAGTCTGAAAAAAAGGTGGTTGGCCACTTGAGTTTAGTGGCCTAGTGCACCCAAAATGTGTATATGTGTCCTTATATGTGGATAGTAAGCTGTGTCCACTTTCCAGTAGTTTGGGATTTGGGGTTTAATTCTACTTCTAGTTAGGCTTATCATAAACAGGGAGGGCCCAGAGGGAGCTGTATTGATGTTATGCTGAAAATAATTCTGCAATTACTGTTATATTCCGGAAAGATTCAGCCTGGCAGCCTCACTGGCAGCTCCAATTCAGAATGAGTGTTTTGCAGATTTCAGTGGATCCAAACCAAGCTGCTGCAACCAACCATAACCAAAAAAACCTGAATAAACTGAAATCTTGAAAGTGAATTCCCATCCATATGAAGTACTAGGGAAATCTCCCTCCTTGGCTTTTGTCTTAAAAACTATTGGATCAGGGCAATAGACAGGGCAACTTATATGCCCCGCTACAGAATACAAAACCACATCACACCCCTTCCCAAAGACATCCAGTTTGGAGTACTGAAGTCAGATATCCACCATTTGATATACTTGAACATCACCAGTTTATAATCCTACTCTCGCTGAATGGCTGGGACTTAACATCTCCCCACTCTGGAATCCCCCGAAATAACCTCATATGAACAAAACCAAATAACATAACTTAAGTTGAGGAGTCCCACTCAGCAGACACCAGTTCCCTCCTGTGATTCAGTCTACCACCTTTTTAGACCCCCCCCCCCCCCCTGTGTTTGTCAGAAAGATCAGTACCCATCCTTGCCAAGAACTTGCCCATTCACCCCAAACCCTGTATGAAACATAGTTGGTGCAAATGATGCTCTCACCCAATGGGCAAACATGAAATTCTGAGTTACTACATCTTGTCCAAATACTGGTTAAGATGGAAAGAAACTCTATGCACACATATGTATCTTTTAAACAAAACATATAGATAAAGATATATTAATATATGTATGTGTGCATATTATTGCATTCAATGTTTACTAGTTTTTTCTCCAGCAATTAAAGGGTCTTGTGTAAACTATAAAAATGAAACTACTCCAAGAGATAATTGTCGAAATACTTTATGATTGCAGCAGAGCATTTAATTAACCGATTAGAGCAATTAAACATTGACAAAGTAAATGGCACATGTGATTAATGAAATCAATCTTGAGAAAGTAAGAAGATAGAAAGGGATTTGGAGAGCTCAGGCTGACAAATAAACTTGAAGGGGTCGGAGATGATTCTATTTACGGTAGAACAATTCAGTGGAAAATCGGTGCGGACATCAATATAAAATGATTTATTTTATGCACCTTTATTGAGTGCACTAAATATTCTCAATACATTCCTTTTAGAAACTGAAATCTAATGTTGGATTGTAAGACTTGTGCAGCACTGGAATAGACACACTGATCTGCAGTAGCTGTCTCCATCTCAGAGACAACTTGTGCTGGTAACTACTATCTGCCATAGTGAGGCATGATCTGGGCATAGCCTCAGATGTTATAAAGTCGAGCGCTCCAATACAGTAAAAAAGTAGCAAAATTTTAATGAAAGCCATAGCTAAAAAAAGAAACTCCAAAGCCACAGTGTGTATAGGGAACACACACAGACACGCACAGCGTGTAATCACCTAAAGCGTTTCCAACCAATCAGGCACTTAATGATAGGTCTGCAGTACTCATGTTTATTCTATTTAAATATACCAATACGTTACAAAAAGCACACAGGTGTACCAATTTACAGAAAAAAACATTATGTGAGTTTAAAAACAAATACAAGAAAAGATGCTGGAGAGCACCTGAAATAATTATAAATACATTTACACATATATTGAGACCACATATAGAAGATGTTAGAAAACATACAAAAAATACATATATAATTTGGATATAAAGATCTATTTATATATACCGCATATACTCGAGTATAAGCCGACCCGAATATAAGCCGAGGCACCTAATTTTACCACAAAGAACTGGGAAAAAATATTGACTCGAGTATAAGCCTAGGGTGGGAAATGAGGCAGCTACTGGTAAATATTGCCCTGAATCTGCCATTTAATATTCCAGGATATTGCCCCCAATATGCCTTTTAATATGCCAGGATATTGCCCCCAATATGCCATTTAATATTCCAGGATATTGCCCCCAATATGCCATTTAATATGCCAGGATATTGCCCCCAATATGCCATTTAATATGCCAGGATTTTGCCCCCAATATGCAATTTTAATATGCCAGGATATTGCCCCCAATATGCCATTTAATATGCCAGGATTTTGCCCCCAATATGCCATTTTAATATGCCACGATATTGCCCCCAATATGCCATTTAATATGACAGGATTTTGCCCCCAATATGCCATTTTAATATTCCAGGATATTGCCCCCAATATGCCATTTAATATGCCATGATTTTGCCCCCAATATGCCATTTTAATATGCCAGGATATTGCCCCCAATATGCCATTTAATATGCCAGGATATTGCCCCCAATGTGCCATTTCATATGCCAGGATATTGCCCCCAATGTGCCAATTTAATAAGCCAGGGTATTGCCCCCAATGTGCCATTTCATATGCCAGGATATTGCCCCTTAGTATGCTCGTTATGCCACCCTCCTCCCCCAGACCCCAGTACTTACCTCTTTCCTGCTCCGTCTCCCGGTGCTCTGAAGGTCCGTGGCTGTGAGGGAAGCGTTGTGCGCTCCCCTCCAGCCGCGCAGAACAATAAAGTTTGTTTAAAAAAAAAACACTTTGTTGACCGCGCGGCTGGAGGGGAGCACACAACGCTTCCCTCACAGCCATGGACCTTCAGAGCACCGGCGGACAGAGCAGGAACGAGGTAAGTTTTAGATTTTTTTTCCCCCCCAGACACCGACTCGAGTATAAGCCGAGGGGGGCATTTTTCAGCACAAAAAATTTGCTGAAAAACTCAGCTTATACTCGAGTATATACGGTAATAATAATAATAATAACGAATATAGAAAATAAATAATAAGTATAAACTAAAAATAAATAACAAGTATCCATACTGATCCACTAGTTGCTATACATAATATGGAACACCAAATTCTGAATTGAGACCAAGTGGTTTTCTAGTCTGCAATTCAAAAATCCACTTGGTCTCCAAATATTTCATTTTCTGAATGAGATTACCTCCCCTAACACTAAGGGTGGCTTTCTTTATGCCTTGTACTTGGCATTCGCATTATTACAACTCAAAAAATGTTTTCTAATGGGTGTATCCTTAGCTTTGTCTCCCTCACTGCTGATAGACAGAAGGTGCTCCCTAATACGTTCTTTAAGGGGGCGCATGGTCATTCCTACATATTGAATATTGCATGTGGCACATATAAGAAGATATACAATATATTCAGTGGTGCAGTTAATATACTGGACAATCTCATCCATCTTGCCAGTGTTGGTAGAAGTTAAAGAACTACCTACCAAAACTCTGTTCCCCAAAACGTAGGACTTGTTGTCATTAAATATCATTTAGATCAAAAAGGGTTTCTTCTGCACAGTATTGATTATCTTTTAAAACACAACTACTTTTTGTTTGACTGGTGGGAGGAGTCACACATTTTTGGAGATATCCTGGAGGACTTTTTATTATTTACTCTTACAACTCGTATCGTAATTTTCAAACGATATATTGATGACCTTCTCATTGTGTGACGAGGGACTTCCGTTGAATTGGAAGAATTTATCACTTTAATTAATTCTAATGAACTTAATCTAGAATTTACGGTACAGGTTGAACATGATCATTAGTATACATCTTTGACCATTGGTGCTAGATGTTGGTATCTAGTATGAGTTAAGATCTTTAAATCTGAATTATATGTGTAAGGCCATAGGCCTGTATTTGTGGGAGGAGTTAGCGTTACTATTTAACGCTACTCCCCCCTCCTTACCTCTGCCGTCGACTACGCTATTCACGGTCTTCATACGCGACGAACATCCACTTCCGCTTCAGGTCCCGTCATTCTGCTGCTGCCTTCCCGCCTGGCAGCACCTCATTCAAAACTCGGAGCAGAAACACAGGTAATCGGCGGGTATAGCCGCATAAGGACTATTCCCGCCGTTCGGCTATACTTCCGTTTTTTGCAGTAGAATCGACTTGTTCTGTTCGCCTTTCCGCAAGTTCAGTATTCTCTGTCATTACCTACGTCTACGTTAACGCTGAGCAAATATATTACTCTTTGATTGCATATCCTCCTTGTGGTTATATCTGAAATTGTAAATGATGGGGAGTACAATGCTAGCAGCTGTAATACCGAAGGTTAGTTGTGGCACGCACAGCTGCTCTTTTTCCACAGGCAGAGCACAGACACAGCTACACTGATGACAGCTGGGGCATCACTAAGCACACACAACGGTATACAGAGCGTAGTGTGCTCAAGCACAGTTACAAGTTAGGAGCCCTTCTTCAGTTCACACCAGCCCCCCTTGCATTATAATGTGAGCTATAGATAGTTATTATCATAATGTAGCTCACATGGCCATCTGTCCTGTCCTGCAATAGCTGCTGGACTATCCCTTTAGCAGATAGAGGTGTAGCAGGTTGTGGGTCAATTTCAGTGGCAGTTATGCTTAATTTTTACCATGTTCATTGTATAGTTGCCTAATTGTCGTTGGCCGTTGCTCAATGGCTCTCTCATGTTTTACAACTTGCAAACGTAGAGGTTGAGTAAACCATTTTGTTGTTTTCTGTTTCATTTCAATTCAGCTGTTTGCCGTTCAACTCGCTAGGACATTGTATTATACATTTAATTGTATTACGTTTAAGCATCACTCATGTCCCCTTTCCTCCTGTCATGTACTACCTCAAATTTCAGGTTTCGCAGAGTACTTCGCTACAACCCGGTTGTTAGCTCCACTACTCCTCGCGTTTTCAGGTGCTTATCTATATTTAGTCATGTAATTTATTTTTCTGCCACGCAACACCGGTAAGGGTTACTTACATAAGGAGGCTTGATTTCTTGCCTTGCCTTGACAGGCCACGGCTTCACTCGACTACTCATTATCCGTTGTCATCGACTCTTATGTCACAGTAGTCATTCTATACTCCATCTACACCTTTTTTTCATTCTTTTACCACTTTCCCCTCTTTCTCACTATCAAGGCTGTTTTACTATTACCCCTTCTCATTCTTCTCCCTGCTCTTTCCCTACTTCTCGTGTCATAGGTCTTTTACAGAAGTTTCCTCACTGAAACCTCGCTTAGGTTTTGCTAGGTACGTGGTGTGACCCCATTCCTCAAACCCCTGTCCAGGGTCAGAGAACTGGCTGTATAGGGTTAGGTGCTGGCCTTAGTTGAACAAGTAGCTGGTCCCGTGAGGCCAACTCCCCAATCTCAACACGGAGATTTCGCCCCTCGGCCCAAATCATAGTTAGAGCCTCACATTCACCCACCTATCGGGTTTTAGTCAGGGCATCACCTGTCACGGCCACACGTTTTGCATCTTTTACCGTCACTGAGAGGCCAACACCCCGCCACAACGCTAGTGGCCCGTGCCCCACGCCCACACCATAGGTAGAGCCTCTCATCTGCCGCTTGGCAACTAGTAGGGCCTCACCTGTCACGGGGTAGAGAGTTTTTCGCTTCGGCACTAGTTGGCCAGCCAGTTCTGTTTATACTCAACGGTGTCTTACTAACTAGGTTATTGTTGCTGTGTTGTTTTTTCTTGTTGTTTTATTCTCTAGCATGTCTCAAGAAGCCAACACATGCAAAGAGTCGTCTCTCCCTAGCACACCCACAAGCTCTTACACCCCGGTTAGGGTTACTACTCCCAGGGAACTCCAAGACCCATCCACGCCAGGCTCTTTGAAATCCTGGACAATCCCCAAGATATCGGCTGAATTGCGCTGTAGGAATATCCCTTTCCCTGCAACGGCCAGGAAAGCTGAACTTTTTAGGCTTCTCACGATCCTGGGCTGGGTACCAGCTCACAGGGGCATAGCTCTGACATACAAGGGACACTAAACACCATCCTGTCGGCTCTACAGTCCATCAATGATAGACTAACCAAGTTGGAGAACACTACCCCAGCTACCACAGACCCTCCTCCCGTAGGACCGGTACAAGCACCCACTTTCGACTACTTACTGGGTAGGCCCCCGACCTCGCCATTCTCCTCCCTTTCTGCCTCACAAGTCATAACCCCAGCGCACATGGTCCCTCCGGCCCTCCGTAAGGACATTTTGGACGGTAAATCTAGTTTCTTTGCTACTTTCCTCCCAAGACGTTTGTCACCTAGATCCCCCGGCAATAGCAGACCTAGCCATGTGGAAGGAGTTCCTAGATCATTGGAATGGGTTCTCTATGTTCATCCCTCCAGTATCTGACCAATCCCCAGTCTTTTGGACAGACGCAGCCGCCAATACCGGGTTTGTGGCTATATACAAAAACTCCTGGTTAAGAGATTGCTGGCCGGACGAGACTCTCAATTTACCCTCCTTTCATACAACGTCAGCATTATTCGAAATTTACCCCATAGTGGCGGCGGCCTTTACTTGGGGAAACTCCTGGTCGGGTATGGAAACTCCTGGTCACGGATAACATGGCTGCCTGCAACATAATCAATAAGGGCCGTTCATCTTCTTTGGTTATCATGAAGCTTGTTCGCAGACTGACATGGTTAGCGGCCACCTTTCAGTTCTTTCTATATTGCGAGCACATCCCTGGCTGCTCTAATTCCGCTGCTGACGCTTTGCCCTGTTGCAAATTACAGGAATTCTTCAGCCTCCACCCTACTGCCGACAGATACCCAACCCAACCCAAATCCCGGATTTCGACAAGTTAATCCTGGATTAGCCTGGGTTTTGGCACACAGTCACGAACTGGCTCGGGTAGCCTTATCTGCAAATACCAGGAGGACATACGACAGAGCCATGACCATCTTCCGAAGGTTCACAGTAGAATTCGGCCTACACGACTATTTAGTTCAAACCATGGTCGCATTTGCTGCCTTTTGCCACCTCCAACTCAGACTTTCACACAATACAATAAAACTTTACCTATCTGGCGTACAACACCACGTCTTGACCACCTTTCCAAACCATACTCCTACAATTACTTAGCACAAGTCAAAGATAATCCCAGCCCCTCTCTGCTTTTTGTACTACCAGGTAGTCCCTTAACCACTGCCAAATTCATATTTTACATTCGTACACTGTGTATCAAATGAGGCTGGGACCCCACGTCCTATACAGGACATTCATTCAGGATAGGGGCCGCGTCAGCCGCATCCAGCACTAGTACGCCAGTACACATAATTAAGAAATTAGGGTCGTTGGGAATCTGCGATATACCACAGGTACATACAGTGCTGTATTTACCGCGAGGCATCCTAGGCGGATGCCTATGGCTGCAAATTTTGGGGGGCGGCAGCGCCCCCCAGCACTGGAAAAAAATAAATAAAAAAAAATAAAAATGTAAAAAAAAAAAAATCCGGCCCTTTAAAAAAAAAAAAAAAAAACCCCACCGCGCTTGCAGGCAGAGACAGAGGTGAGAGGGGATCGGAAGATCCCCCCTCACCATCGCTCTGTCTGCCAGGCTGCACGGGGAGCCGAACAGGCAGCACAGAGAAACCTCCGTGCTGCCTGTTCAGCTCCCCGTGCAGTGTGCCGACACGGAAGTGCCGACAGTCACGTGACGGGCGCGCTGACGTCATACGCGCGCCCGGTCACGTGACCTATCGGCACAATCGCCGGGAAGCCGAACAGGCAGCATGGAGGGACCATGCTGCCTGCCTGCCAGGGAAAGGTAAGTGCTGATGGGAGACTGTGTGTGTGTGTGTGTGTGTGTGTGTGTGATTGTGTGTGTTACTGAGTGTGATGGGAGTCAGAGTGTGTGTGATGGGAGACTGTGTGTGACTGAGTGTGATGGGAGTCAGAGTGTGTGTGATGGGAGACAGTGTGTGTGACAGTGTGATGGGAGTCAGAGTGTGTGTGATGGGAGACAGTGTGTGTGAATGAGTGTGATGGGAGTCAGAGTGTGTGTGATGGGAGACTGTGTGTGACTGAGTGTGATGGAAGTCAGAGTGTGTGTGATGGGAGACAGTGTGTGTGACTGAGTGTGATGGGAGTCAGAGTGTGTGTGATGGGAGACAGTGTGTGTGACTGAGTGTGATGGGAGTCAGAGTGTGTGTGATGGGAGACAGTGTGTGTGACTGAGTGTGATGGGAGTCAGAGTGTGCGTGATGGGAGTAGGAGTGTGTGACTGAGTGTCAGTGCTGTATTTACCGCGAGGCATCCTAGGCGGATGCCTATGGCGGCAAATTTTGGGGGGCGGCAGCGCCCCCCAGCACTGGAAAAAAAAAAAAAAAAAATGTAAAAAATAAAAAATCCGGCCCTTTAAAAAAAAAAAAAACCCCACCGCGCTTGCAGGCAGAGACAGAGGTGAGAGGGGATCGGAAGATCCCCCCTCACCATCGCTCTGTCTGCCAGGCTGCACGGGGAGCCGAACAGGCAGCACAGAGAAACCTCCGTGCTGCCTGTTCAGCTCCCCGTGCAGTGTGCCGACACGGAAGTGCCGACAGTCACGTGACGGGCGCGCTGACGTCATACGCGCGCCCGGTCACGTGACCTATCGGCACAATCGCCGGGAAGCCGAACAGGCAGCATGGAGGGACCATGCTGCCTGCCTGCCAGGGAAAGGTAAGTGCTGATGGGAGACTGTGTGTGTGTGTGTGTGTGTGTGTGATTGTGTGTGTTACTGAGTGTGATGGGAGTCAGAGTGTGTGTGATGGGAGACAGTGTGTGTGACTGAGTGTGATGGGAGTCAGAGTGTGTGTGATGGGAGACTGTGTGTGACTGAGTGTGATGGAAGTCAGAGTGTGTGTGATGGGAGACAGTGTGTGTGACTGAGTGTGATGGGAGTCAGAGTGTGTGTGATGGGAGACAGTGTGTGTGACTGAGTGTGATGGGAGTCAGAGTGTGTGTGATGGGAGACAGTGTGTGTGACTGAGTGTGATGGGAGTCAGAGTGTGCGTGATGGGAGTAGGAGTGTGTGACTGAGTGTGATGGGAGTGTGAGCTTGATGTGAGTCTGAATGATGGGGCATGTCTTAGGTGTGTAACGTGGGTGTGCAGCTTGGGTAGGGGGGTGCCCGGATTTTGTCTGCCTAGGGCAGCACAAAATCAAGATACACCACTGCTGAGTGTGATGGGAGTGTGAGCTTGATGTGAGTCTGAATGATGGGGCATGTCTTAGGTGTGTAACGTGGGTGTGCAGCTTGGGTAGGGGGGTGCCCGGATTTTGTCTGCCTAGGGCAGCACAAAATCAAGATACACCACTGGGTACATACCACAGCCAGAGAAAGAACTAAGACAAGCCTTTAAGAACCTTTTGCCATGATTTGTTAAGAATAAAGTGTGTTTTTGTGCAATCTGTTTGCATTCTTTTTTTACAGGCCTACCCCCTCCGTCGGTTCCAGCACACCTCACGGACTTAACCTATCTCACGGTATTTCACAGTCACTAATTTACCGACCACAAGTGTAAGGCCATAGGCCTGTATTTGTGGGAGGAGTTAGCGTTACTATTTAACGCTACTCCCCCCCTCCTTACCTCTGCCGTCAACTATGCTATTCACCCCACCCACCGCACCCTCTTATATTTACCAATACCTTTGGGAGGCCCTCTTTTTTTTACAGGCCTACCCCCTACGTCGGTTCCAGCACACCTCACCGACTTAACCTATATCACGGTATTTCACAGTCACTAATTTACCAACCACAAATATATTTTTTGTATGTTTTCTAACATCTACTATATGGATATATGTGGTCTCAATATATGTGTATAATTGACTGTGTGTGCGTGTGACTGCAATAAGAGGCTTGTCAGTCCTCTGATCCACCGATTTACATTTGCACACATAGTTACATACATAAAATACATATTATCTATACTATATAAATTATTGGAAAATGTTGTGAACCATATATATCAGAATCATTGCCAAGGGTGTATAAAATCAAGCACCTAGCCATGCAGTCTGTATTTACAAAACTTTGTATAAAAAATAGGTCTTTGTGAAGTTCTCAGTCCATTCAAGAGTGGTACTGTGATAGGATAGTATGCCACCTTTGCAATAAGTCAGCTTGTGAATTTTCATCCCTGCTAGATATTCCACGGTCAACTATAAGTGGTATTAGATGAAAGTGGTAGCGTTAAGGAACAGCGGAAGACCACATAAAGTCATAGAGCAGGGTCAATGTGTGCTGAGGAGCATGCTACATAAAAGTTCTCTGCTGATTCCATAGCTGAAGAGTTCCAAATTTCCACTGGCATTACTATCAGCACACAAACTATGTGGCTGGAGCTTCATGGAATGGGTTTCAAAGGCCTGAACAGCTGCATGCAAGCCTCACATCTTGGTTGTAATGGTCAGATGTCCCAATACTTTTGTCCATGTAGTGTATATGTGTACACAGTCACATAATATGTATGGATTACACATATTGGTCAAAGTCGACAAAAGTTTTCACACGTTATTCCTAAAAGTATAACATGCGATTCAATGAAAACATATACTGCAAATATACAGTGCTTTAAGGGGAATAACAAAGTGTTTTATATAAATAAATACATTTTATTTTTTAAAACATCCCCCTACCTAAGCCCTTTAACTCTACCTTGCCCAGGCAGGGGGGAACAATTCAAAAAAATACAGAATCCTGTAAAAAGAATTAAAAAAAACCTTTTCAGTGCCATGAAAATAATTCCCCAGTCCCTGCCACACAAAGGGTGCCTTGTGGATAAACTATACCTATTAACTATGTCCAACTATGCCCTAGCTCCTCATCTTCGGCCCAGGGAGAGGAGTCATCAAAAAATAAAACTTATATCTCTATCACCTATCTCTAAAAAAAATACCGCACCCCCCCCCCAAACAAAATATGTGCCGCACCTAATACATCCAATCTTGACTTTTATTGAACAGATCTCATAGGCTCCCTATGAATAAGAGCCACAAGTAAGGCTCGAAACGAATATGTTTATTTGAACGTCTTGTGTTTTGCAATATGAACTAATAAATTATTTTGGATCTGAGGATTGACAAACGTCTTATTACATCAAATGCTTTAGCCCCAGTGAGATATTGCATCCATTACTGGGTACCACAGCAGTTGGGATGGAAGAGGTGAGTGATACACCAGTCTGGTTAATATATTTTTACTTAAATGACATTTGTACATTAGTGTGATGTTTACCTTACCTGGCATCCCATATGGCCGGAGAGGCATGTTGCAAGCTATGTTTAAGGAAAGTTTCCTTTTTACTATATTTTAGTTTCATTATTGCTTGAGAAAAGCATTAATAGAACTTGAAGAGTTTTTCATGCATGTTTGAGTCATAATATAAACAATTTTTTATTTGAAGAGTTCAGAAGCATGTTGTATATTTCAAATCTTCTCTCAAAGCAAAAAAATATTAACCTTCTGAAAGCCTAAGGTCAGTGCAACAAAAGTGTTAACTTTTTGAGTAGATGGTAAGTTGATCCCACTGAAATTTCACATAGTGACTGTGGTGGAAAATGCATTACCAGAGCAATGTACTGGACCTTCTCTGGCAAAGAGCCTGAGTTCATGCCACAAGCCAAGCAAGACTCTCATACTTCTCAACAGATGCTTTCTGAGTAAAAGAAAAGGGACAACAGAGAAGGCAGACCCCCCACCCCTATTACGTTAAATGCTAAGGATCTCCAACTGTCACTGGATATCGATCTGCACAGCAAGGCTCTAAGGAAGTATCTATACTGGATGTCTTGTGGAACTCAGAAGGACCACATGATGTGAAACTGAATTCGTGGAAGGAGACCCAGAGGCATGTGGGAGAACATTCTAAAAAAAAACTGTTTTTTGTTCGGCCTATATGGTCGCATATAGTATGACGCGACGCTGTTAGCTATGTCGCCCTAATAGTGATGCAATTATTGTTTTAATTGATATTTGCAGTATATAAACTGCTCTGTCTCTCATGGGTACTATTGGATCCTGATGAAGCCTACCACTTAAAGGCGAAACGCGTTGATCACGATCTACTACTACCCATTAGAGCTCTCTCCGGATCCTGCTATTCCTATCTATGTTCCAAGATTTTGCTGCTACTCCAAAACTGAAGTGTCTTATATCAAGATTTGTTATACATCATTTACTGTGTCCCATATCATCAGGGACTGTGTGTAAGTGTTAAAAAGTTTTTTTCTTTTATTTGCCCTACGGGGTACACACTTTGTAATAGCTGCACAGAGGCAATATTACCTCATTGCACTTTATCCACTTTATAGCACACAAGCGCACTGCCACTTTCTATATGTTTGTTGTTTATCTGTATTGCAGTTTGTTGGGATAACTGCTGGGCTAGTTGCTGCTAATGCTATATCCCTCAGAGCGCATTCTACCTCCCCCATTTCATTTTCGGGAGAACATTCTATATTTTATTACATCTACGTTCCTCATGTAATGGAGTATGGGGTATGGAAAGTGTCTTACACCCAGGGGGTGGTTACTAATACTGGCATTGTCCAAACAAATAGTCAATAGATCAGTATTGAACATATTACTATAACATGGATTATTAGACTCACAATCATCCTTACAATTTCACTACTGTTTGTGTGATCTGGTATAGACACATATTTAGTGGTAGCAAAGTGTGCTGGGCTAGCACAGTCACAGTGTATGAGGTGTACCTTTAATCTACCTGTGCACTACATTGCTAGCCTTCTTGCCTGGCTTGCATGTAAGAGGCAGGGGAAAGCTTTTATTAAAATCATCATGAATGTGCAGGATTCCGGGTCAACAAGTCTCGGAGTCCAAATCATTTATCCATCCTTGTTATGGTACATGGGAGCAGAGATGATCTGACAAGGGATGCCCTTCAGGAATCGTTTCTAGACTTCCCCTGCTGTTCAAACGCTCGAAAGGCAGCAGCTGGAGAGAAGAGACCAGTAGGGAGACAGACACGTCTAGACTGGCACATTTGAGCTACCAGGCGGCCCCTCCTTAACTCTCTGTTTCCTGGAACACTTGAAAATCACTTGGTCATCTTCAGTCCATTAGCAAGTTACACGGAATTTAAAGCAACAATGACTTCTTTTACTATATAACTGTATACAACATATCCAAGCACCTCCCCTTACAGTGACCATTCATGTTAGAATGCGGTGGTAATAGATTGTTAGCTTGCGAGCTCTCCCTCATGTATCGGTCTGTCTCTGTACAGCTAATGTAGTCTGTAATTCATTTTTATGTTCTGTACCAAGTGCTGCGTGTATTGAAAGAGCTATATAAATAAATGTTAGTAAGAAGTCACTGTAACTGTTCCATATACACAGCCTCATACTATTAAAGCATGCTAAAAGTACAAGGGGAGAAACTTGGTTCTTGGTTACATAGGTTTAAAGGCACTCCTTTACCTAAACATTGGTTATATTGTCAATGTAGAAAATACAAAAATGATGGAATATTACCTATACATTGTTTTAGCAGAATTGCAAGCAAATGCATAAATGAAGCATACCATCTCTGCTGTAAGTCTATTCTAAGTTCTTCTAAGAATACATCTCCATTGTATCTTGAAACTTTTGTGATTTGGACTGTTGTGTTAATTTACAGAATATATCCCAATTTATCATTTTCCCTTCTGTCACAGTCTCCCATCTGCCATGTGTATAATTAATAATCACAATTTAATCATTTTCCCCAAGCCATTTGCTTAATAACTTATCTTTTACTCCAGCGCCTCCTTGACTCCTTAATTTGCTTTTCTCAGAGAAATGTTATAGACCTGGTACTAAAGATTTCAGATGTGTTATCATCTATCCATAAGGTAACTGGACCTGGGAGTATTACCTTTATTATAGTATTTTTGTTAGTGCCTACTATTATAGAATGTTGCCCTCTCTTTTTTTTTGTGAAGTGCCATCTTGCAGTTGTTTAAAATTATTGTTTCTCAAGTTTGATAATGTCACTCAAGATAGCCTAGTTTGAACCAATCAGATAATGAAGATTGCTGTTGCACTAGCCTGATTTATATACTTTAGAACAGTGTTATCCAACTTTTTAAAGTGATAATGTAGATTATTGTCAGTTCCTGTTTTTGCCTGTGTCCCAGAAAAACAACAGCTACCAAAACTTCCATCCCTTGTGTGAGACATTCTCCCTGATGCCTTGTGCTGCAATACATTTCGGCATTATGCCTTCTACCGGAGGAGCAATCAAGGCATTACGCCGAAATGTTGGGGTGCTATTTCGCTGGTATATATTCTGCTGGTCTTGGCTATTTTCGTAAGTTGTTTTGCTGTTTTTTCTTAATACTGTTTTTTTTTTATTTTTGTATCTTTTTTGTATACATTCTAATATGGCTTGGATTATGCCATACTAATTTTTCATCATCACTGTATATTTATTTATTTATTGAATGTTTAATGTTGAATTGTTTTTATTGATTGATTAAAAATTATATTTTATACTTTCTTTCCCTGGTGTGCAGTCTCTTTTTGGATTTCATAAGTTTTCTTTAGTTTGGGACTGCTTTTTGGCTTGCACCCAATTGCTTTTGTTATGTTGATATATATTGCTTTCATGTCTTATTCTCCAGTTGACCTTTACCTGATTTTGTCACTCACGATGCCAGCCAGGATGCGTCCCCTTGGAGAGCCAAACCTTTGTCCTGTTCATTGTGTTTCCCCCAGGTTAAGAAACGTTATTATATTAGTGTTGCAATGTATACTTATCTAATCAAAATGTGTTTGCTGTCCTGTGAGCCATCCATTGTTTCTTGTAGTCTGGATGTCTGTATCTAAAGGTGTCATGTTTAATTATGTTAACTCATACTGTGTTTAATTACCTGTTTTAAATTAGGTTTTTTATTGTTTGAAGCATATCATGTTATAATTAGTTTCCCCTGTGCCTCCCACCAGTTGGTGTCACATTTGTCTGTATATAAGTCTGTGCTTTTTTACAAATAAATGTTCATTCTTGCTTTACTTAACTGCTGGTCCAGTCTGCTATTTTGATACAAAGAACAAGGTTCCAGGGAAGACTTGGTGGGTGGATGCTGAGCTTTAATCAGAGGGAATTTCCTACAACAGGCAGAGGTGCTACCGGCCTTGATTAGCCGGCCCGTTACAGTGGGACATGGTACTGTGCACTATTGCCTACAATTACTGCCAAAATGTTTTCATTAGTAGATTTCCCCAAAGAAACACCATTTAAACCATTAGTTCCCGATTTTTACTTTATAGAATACACTTAAGTTAGTTTGACTAGATGCAGAGGCGTCGCTAGGGGTGGGCTAAGGGGGCTGAAGCCCCGAATGTAATGATCAAAGCCCCGAGTCTTTGCAGCTCCGTGTAGCTCCGCCCCCTGTGTGTGAAAGCCCTACACTGATAGGAGGCTGAGTGATGTGTCAGCCAATCAGTGCAGGGCTTTTACACAGCATTATTACTGTGTGTGAAAGCCCTGCACTGATTGGCTGACACATCACTGAGCATCCTATCAGTGCAGGGCTTTTACACAGCATCATGACAGGGATGTGAAGGAAGCTCCACGTGGGACAGTGAAGCAGCTCTGAAGATATCCATGCAGGCTGTCACCTTGTGGGAGATGCAGAACAGGTCTATTCCCATTCAGGTAAGCTCTGGATATGGTGGAGAGAGGGGAGGGTTGGGGGTCACTTATTTACATCCACCTTTGTGTATTTTAGCTATATATTGTTGGTTTGAGGTTCCTTATTACAGGACTGCCAAACAGCATAGGAATGATTCATGTTACATATGTGTGTATATATATATATATAACATAAATCCTTCCTATGCTGTTTGGCAGTCCTGTAATAAGGAATCTCAAACCAACAATATATAGCTTAAATACACAAAGGTGGATGTAAATAAGTGATTTATGCTATATATGCATAATGATTTATACTATATATATATATATACCGTATTTGCTCGATTATAAGACGACCCTGATTATAAGACGACCCCCCCAAATTTGTACATTCCTTTAGGAAAAAAACTAAAAGCCTGATTATAAGACTACCCTATAGAAAAAAAGTTTAACTTGTATATATGTAAATTGCTTTTTAATATTTAATAAAAAAATTATATTATACAAATGCATTTCTTGTTTTTATTTGCTTTTATGTGCCAATGCGGCCTCTCTCCCGCTCCCCCAGCTGTCTTTCCCCCCAGCGTTGTCTCTCTCTCCCCCCAAAACTTCTCTCTCTTGTCTCTATCTCCCCTTTTATCTCTGTCCCCCCCCCTTGTCTATCTGTGTCCTCCCGCTGTCTCTTTCTTCCCCCCCCCTTGTCTATCTGTGTCCTCCCCCTCCCCCTGTCTCTTTCTCCCCCCCTTGTCTATCTGTGTCCTCCCCCTCCCATGTCTCTTTCTCCCCCCCTTGTCTATCTGTGTCCTCCCCCTCCCCCTGTCTCTTTCTCCCCCCCTTGTCTATTTGTGTCCTCCCCCTGTCTCTTTCTCCCCCCCCTTGTCTATCTGTGTCCTGCCCCTCCCTTTGTCTCTTTCTCTCCCCCCCCCCCTTGTCTGTCTGTGTCCTCTGTCCAGCCCCCCCCCCCCCTTACCTTTCGCTCCCTGGTGGCTAGTGGGGGCAGCTGGGGGATGTCTGCACGATACTTGCAGACATCCTCCATGCTGCCCGACACAGCAGTCTATTATGACGGACAGCTGCCCGATTTACCCTGGTGGCTAGTGGGGCAGCGGAGGAAGTCTGCGCGATGAGCGCAGACCTCCCCTGCTGCCGCCCGGCACGCTCGCCGGGACTTCTGTGACGAAAGCGGAAGTACCCGGCTTCTTCACAGAAGCCCCGGCGGTCGTGCCGGGCGGAAGCAGGGGAGTCTGCGTTCGTTGCGCAGACTTCCCCTGCTGTTAGAGAGGGGGATCCAGGTCCCCTGCAGCTCTGCTGGGGACCTGGATCCATGTCTTATAGTCTGAACTCAATTTGAGGTCAGATTATAAGAAGACCTCGATTATAAGACGAGGAGGATTTTTCAGAGCATTTGCTCTGAAAAAAACCTCGTCTTATAATCGAGCAAATACGGTATATATATATATATATATATATATATATATATATATATATATTCATAAATCATTCCTATACTGTTTAGCAGTCCTGTAATAAATAACGTCACACATGTGTGTTATGTGTATGTGTGACATGTTTTATTACAGGACTGCCAAACAGCATAGGAAGGATTTATGTTTATATCAGGGCTTGACAAATTTTATTTAGTTTTAGGAGCCAGCAAAAAAATTTAGGAGCCAGACAATGGCACATCAGAAAAGCATACATACACAGAGACAATCACATGCACACACCTCACAGACATCCAGTCAGTCACATACACAGCCAGTTACACACACACACACCAGTCAGCAAGTTTTCTTTTTTTTTTAAATAAAAAAATAATTCCTTAATGTGTCCCACACGTCACATGCACAGCCAGTTACATACATATTCACATACAACACATACACAGCCAGTTACATGCATACACACACAACACATACACAGCCAGTTACATACACACACAACACATACACAGCCAGTTACATACACACACAACACACACAGACAGTTACATACATACACACACAACACATACACAGCCAGTTACATGCACACACAGACAGTTACAAAGATACTCACACACACAACACATACACAGCCAGTTACATACATATACACACACACACACACACACAGCCAGTTACATACATACACACACAACACACTCACACTGACATACACACACTCTCGCTCACACTGACATACACACACTATCGCTCACACTGACATACACACACTGTCGCTCACACTGACATACACACACTGTCGCTCACACTGACATACACACACTGTCGCTCACACTGACATGCACACACTCTCTCTCACTCTGACATGCACACACTCTCGTTCACACTGACATACACACACTCTCGCTCACACTGACATACACACACTCTCGCTCACCCTGTCATACACACACTCTTGCTCACACTGACATACACACACTCTCGCTCACACTGACATACACACACTCTCGCTCACACTGACACACACACTCTCGCTCACACTGACACACACTCTCGCTCACACTGACATGCACACAGTCTCGCTCACACTGACATGCACACACTCTCGCTCACACTGACATGCACACACTCTCGCTCCCACTGACACACACTCTCGCTCACACTGACATACACACACTCTCGCTCACACTGACATGCACACACTCTCGCTCACACTGACATGCACACACTCTCGCTCACACTGACATGCACACACTCTCACACTGACATGCACACACTCACACTGACATGCACACAGTCTCACTCATACTGACATGCACACACTCACACTGACATACACACACTCTCACTCACACTGACATGCACACACTCTCACTGACATGCACACACTGACACTGACATGCACATACTCACACTGACATGCACATACTCACACTGACATCCACACACTCACTCACACTGACATGCACACACTCTCACTGACATGCACACACTCACACTGACATGCACACACTCACACTGACATGCACATACTCACACTGACATACACACACTCATTCACACACTGTCAGGTTTTTAACTTACCTGCTGCAGGCATCTCTTTGCTTTGAGCTCAGTGTGAAGGAGGTCTTAGTTAATCATGGGAGGCTTCGGAACTCTCAGACGATCAGCAGAGTTAAGAAGTCTCACCTGATTGGCTGAGATCTTTGAATCAAGCTCCCCTGGACACAAGAAAAAAAAAAAGACTGCTGCATAGAGCAGCAAAGTGCCGCCCCTGCCAGGGTGATGCCTGCGGCAGCTGCCCCATTAAAGGACCGGCCCTGTGAAGGCTCCTAAATTACAAAACTGGCATGAAGCTCAGAGCGGTGAGCATATATTGGTAAGTGCCTGTATGGTTCCATTTAAAAAACTAAAAAAGTCTCATGGGCTATAGCCCCAGATCTTTTGGAAACCTAGCAACGCCTCTGACTAGATGTGTTTCTCACAAAGCCATGTTGGCTCCTGCTAATGAAATTCCTGTTCAAGATGACATCTTGAATATATTCATTGAGCAATCCTTCAAACAGTTTCCTCACCACAGATATCAAGCTTACAAGTCTATAATGGACCGGCTGGGATTTTGATCCTTTTTAAATTATGGGCACCACATCAGCTTTACGTTGATCTGTGGGCACCATCCCTGAAAAAAAAAAGAATCTTGCCAGGACCCGTGGGTGTATACCATCTCGTTCCAGGATAAAAACAGAAGAAAATTAATTATATAAAATTATCTCTCTCTGTCCCCCACTGACAATTTCACCCATTTCAGATAACAAAGACCCAACACTATCAACCTTTAATTTTTTGCCATATGTGTATTTTTGGGGATTCCTCTTGCTCTCCTTAGAATTCATTTTTTCATTCAACAATTTAGCTAATTTAACCTCCTTTTTACAGTTTTTGTTGGGATCTTTATATTTTGCAAGTGCCTCTGCTGGTCCCTCAGCTATATAATGTTTGAACACTACTTTTTCTTTATTTATTTTCTGATTTAGCTTACTGGTTAGCCACATTGGTTTTAGTTGGCTTCTTTTATATTTGTTCCAAAAGGGTATACTTTTATATGTCTATTTTTGGGGGGTTTGTTTGAAGGTATTCCACTTACCTTCTATGTTTTTTCCAAAACCAGAGATTTCTGTTGATACCCTATTCGCAAAAATAATCTAACTAACATATATCAAAATGTTTTTCCCCATTATTTTCCCAATAATAATCTATACAACTAGTACAACACTTACCCACTTATCCCAACTAATTAACTAACTAATAAAAAATAAAAATATAGGTTCCAAACCCCCCAACAGAAACCCCCGGAAAAAAACTCTGACCAGTGCGATATCAGAGTCATAAGAATCACAGAACAGGCATGCAGGGGTTAACTGTAATTAAATTAATATATTACAATAAAATGTATTATTAAAAAACTTTCAAATTGCAAATATAAAAAAGTTTGTAAAAAACAAAACAAAGTTGCGAGTTTGCGAGTTAACTCGTCATAAGATCGCAAAGGGGTTAACCTAGCAGTGCTTACAACATGTACAGTTAATTCATTTTCAATATTCAAGTTGTCACCACAGATGATTGTTAAGTTTAAGGCAAGTTTATGTTTAATTACAGCAGTTTAAGACAGCATTCTTGAAAAACATGACTTTAAAAATGATACTTAACCTTTGTCAACTTCCTAATCTATAATATTCCAAAAGAAGGATTCACGGGAACATAAATCATAGGATTGACTTGAAGACTAGGAAGCTAATTTTAAGGCTGCACTAAGATCAGAGTCAAGAGTTCAAGTAGTACAAAATCCTTTATCAGAGACAGAATGTCCGATGTAAGTACTTCATTTTTTACCAATGTTCTTTTATTTATTACATTTTATAAAACCTATACAATACAGGAAAGAAAAATACTAATTTGATATCTTTAAAAACTTTGCAAAAATTCAGCATATACAAATTACATCCACAGAAAAATCACTTTAATATATCAAAACTGCACTACAATCTTAGTCTAATACTTATCTCAAGATTGACAATAACAACTGTTCACTTTGACCTTAGGTGAGTCTGGGCATCTGTCCACTTACGATTCACCATACTTCAAATAATTTCATAATTCTTTGGTTGGTTAATTATTATTCCTATTTCCATTTTTTTCCAAAGTTCATTTTTATTACAATGAATTACAGGTTTACCCAAATGTAAAATTTCATAGGGACAAAAACAATTATACATGAAGGCGACTGATGCCACTGACAGAGCTGGATATTACGAGATCTATTAACTAAAAAGTGAACTAACAAATGAACTACAACCATCAGATATTAATAGGTGAGTTAATTAAGAAAGGCAAATTGGAGAATGTTTTCAATTCATCTCTTAATACCTGATTGTGTTTTTGCCCTTAATTTGTAATTTCACCACAACTCACTTTGTTTTGTTAATAGACCCTATGTGGATATTGTGGAGTATGAGTAATGAATGAATAATTAATGTAAATACATATATTTTGAACATACAGACAGCAGTAAGTTTTCACAGATTTACAGCAGCTCATGAGACATCTTGCTTTCTAAATTATAAATATCCAAGCTTACTTGATCTTTTTATAATGGGATTTAGAATGAGCTAGAAGGGTTATTTGTTTTATTGTACTATTACTATTATCTGTTTAACGAAACTGGGCCATTTGCAAGGAAGGACTCCTTGCTTCGGAGTATATTAGGAAAAGGTTGATCCTTCCTGCCTCCTGCTGCAAACTTGGAACCTTTGTTATCTCCCTTCTTTCTAAAATGTCATTCTGTTAGCAGACACCCGCCTCATGCAAAGCGTGTGAGATTCTGATATGGTAAAAATCTGTTGCAGAGAACAAATCTGTGCCCGGATACATTTTTTATCTTTCTCTGGCAGAATCCAAAGAGTATACAGGAGCCATAAGGAAAATGGAAAGATATCAGACAGGCCGGCCAACAGATTAACATGCTAAGAATCTAAAGGATAAATCTTAAGTAAGATCTACCATGACAACTCTCAAACTGAGATCTGAATTCCTTAAAAAACAGGATGCTTTTCAAAGAAATAAAGGATAATGATACTTCTCCCAGCAAAAGAGCCAAAGTCAATATCAATCAAAATAGTGAGGCTTGTGAAGGAAGCATTAACACACCCACCACTTCTAGTTTACTTTATAGAGAAGGATTGTCCATCTGTCTAAAAACATTGCCACCTGCTCATCTCACTAACCTCTTAACCATTCCAAACCCACAGTATGTAGTCATTTCTCCTCATCTTTCAGTTAATAATTTCCAATTCACCCTTTTTTTACCGCCTGTCTCAATCTTCATCTTCTTGTCTAGATTGCAAGCTCACACGGACGTCCTTCAGTAGCCTTCCAAATACAATGAGCAATTTGTGTTAACAATGCTAGATTGCAAACTCATGGGCAAAGTATTCAATTCCTTTTGTACTGCGTTCCTTGCTCAGATTATACAAGCCAACAGGTGCGAGCATTGTATTATTCAACTGTTAATAATAACAATATAAAAATGTCATATTTTTTATAACTTTAAGAGATGATGCAAGTTTAATGCTGTCCCTTGATTTATTTATATTTCGGATCCAAAGTCTGCAGAGTTGGGGCCCTCCATTTTCCTTCTTGGCCCTGCTAGTGGTTCCACTACATTCCGTGTACTAGTATGTTCAAAATAATTAATGTGCAACGGCAGGTTCTTAATTGCAGTTTGTTTATTGAAAATAAAACTTAAAGGCTGTAAAGGACTAAGCATGCTGTAACTACTATTTGTAGTTTACAAATGTATTTAGCATAGCATAACACTGCCCAGTGTAGTATTACTGCAGTGTATGGCATGTTAGGGGATGCTATATGCCAACTGGCTATGACTATTGAACCAGCACTATGAGTTCACACTGCTTGGCTAAACAGTAGGTGGAATCTACCAACAGACTGAGTTGCAGGATAAATCTTTAAATTTTATATAACAATACAAATTTGGGTGGTTTAATTAAATCTAAAATATAAACAGATGGTACTCCCTGAGAGAAATGTAATCTTTGTTTGAGAATATTTAGGTATCACCATAGTTCTTTATTGTATCTGGAAACATCCTACAATATAGTTATATCAATAACCTTGTTAGTGTTAGGGCCACAATTTTCCTTCAGAACAGCTTAAGTCCTTCTTGGGATATTTTAATACAAGTCCTGAACTGTGTGGCATGTTACAATATTAGTAAGGGGGGAAAGGGGGATGAAGGAGATAGAAGGAGATATAGATGAAGGCGATGGAAACCAACTTCACATTCTGAAAGATCCAGAACGGTCCATAAAGGGCTAATGATGTTTAGTTCTGGATCTCATGTTAAGCAGATATTGTTGCCCATCTAGATGTAGGTTGTAGGGTGCAAGATGACACTTTTTTCTCATTGTTCAGGGATGGCCTTGGCTAAAAGTGGTTTACGAATAGCAGTTCTGTTATAAATTCCAGTTTGTTAAGCAATTGATAATTAGTTTACGTTGAGACCAGGTCATAGAGGTGCTTATTATAATATCTGTTAATTATAGAGGCTGTGCTTTTAGATCATTGAGCTCATTCAGTAAGCTTTGACTTGAGACCACATTTGCACTTTGCAGTGTAGGCTGTTCGTGTTTGGTCTATACGTTCATGATTTTAACACTGTTCCCTTTTATATATGAAATAATGTTGCCATTTTTGTGATAATAACATCTTATTTATAATAACACTGGAACAAAACATTAATACTTTCTATACACAAACAAAAATAGTACTTTAACTTTTTCCATATTGGGGTCCCCAAGGAACAATATTTTATTTAAATGTAATTAACCTTAAGAACTAAGCCTACAGTGGGCATATCAAGAGTTGTCTACTCTCTTTATTATGACTCAGTGACCTTTTCGGTGGGGGACCTCTCTTGTAAGAAAGGCCATATAAAAATAATGAGTAAAACTCTCCCGTTATTTTTAGTTATATTTTAGTGCCCCTTAATATCTCCTTAGAACTTCTCCTGCATTTCTCTGCAGTTCTATGTTAGAATATGGGTGAATGTGTAGGCACTTTTAATCTAATAAGTCCTTTTTTTGCAGCACATAATGACTCAGGTGTTTATAACCATTCCAACACACTTACAATAACAAAAGAAATAATGCAAAAAGAGAGGGTGAGCAATGACAGTATATAAATGACACTTATCATTTTCTTCTTCTATTCTTAGATATGGAAAGAAAGGAGGGCCATCAATGCATTTTGCTTTATTCCTTCTTCACTTGGATGACTGGCATCAAGTCTCTCCATTGTGTTTATATATATACATATATGATGTAGAATTATACAACTGTAAGTGAGAGAAGCCAATATGGAACCAAGAAATGTTATGCAGTGTTTTACCTGAGGTTACGGGTACATGCCACTAACTGATATAGGACTTCCCCCCCCCCCCTACCCATTTGGCCTTTGTCGCTAATTATGTTTTGTATTTTGTGACAGTTGTCTTAGTGGGAAAGATTGATACAAGAAAATAAGAGTTTCTTGAATAATTAGCAAGCACAGGTCGATGATGCAGCTTAAGTCATTCAAGGCAAAGTATCTTATATTGTCTCCTAGACTACATGTATGTATTCTAAAACACATTCCCTTATTAACTCAAGAATCATTGGTCCTGTGTTCTTCTAAGGATATTCCAAAAATTAGCCTAGGTGATCAGACACATCCATCACCCACTTATTAGGTGAAATATATTTTGGCAAATATAACTTAACAGATACAGGTCTGACATTTCCTTCGTACACCCATGATACACCACTTGTATCTGATATTTCTAGTAAAATACATGAGTTTAAATTTCCAAATAGCCGACTCGTTATAATATAGAATGGAACTTATACCAGTAGAGAGTGATACATATCTATACAATGGTTTCTGTAGCAACACAAATTCTCCTCATTTATTCCTCAGACCAAGGCCTTCAAATGGAATCCTGCCTGGCCACTTCCGTAGATGAATGGTTAATATGTAACTATGAGACCATGTGCTGCTCTGTATCACTGTTAAAGATAACAGCCTTTGTGGATAATGCCAGATTTGTTTTTTTGTACAATGAGTACTGAATTGAAGCCGACTATAAAGATGTCTGGCAGGTGGAACAAATTCCTTTAGTATCCGGCCAAGTTTCCGAAAGGAATAATAACTTGGGTTAAGAGTGGGATTCATTAACTTCCAACCAACCAGACTGTGACAGGTTCCACCGCTTCCCAAACACTAAGCTATGTCTTTCTACCCTGTCTCCCAGCCCCAGGTTAGGACATTGGCGTTGGTGTGCGTCACCTAGTGGATACTGCATCTTTAAATTTTGTAATACATAAGGTAAATCACTGGGCGGTCCACACCAGTCATGACAGTTGTTTTCTCTGGTAGACTGTGGAACTTTAACATTCTGGATGGATGAACTTTATTAAAGGTGTTTTTAACCTTTCAAATGAAGAACCTTTATTAATGAAAACTATCCACTTTCCACTGATTCCTTTACTGGTCATCACTTTTATAATTATGTGGTAGTGCTAGATTGCTGGTCAAGCTGTGTTATGTTGAGAGGTTAGAGCAAAATCCAGTAAAATAAACAGTCATTAAAAGGAATAGTTTAGGTGCTTTTTGTAGAATTGAATAATAAAGGAACATGGTGCATTTGGACACAGATATTGGTATATGTTTTAAACAACTTTTTTTTAAGTGTATCTTACTGTAGTATCTGCAATATTAGTTTACTCAAATATATTAAATAAATTATAACCTTTTTTAAAAAAAAAAAAAATCTTATCACTGCAACATCTCCTGCTTATTTTCAGACCTGACTTTTTAATGATTATTTTGGCAATGAGACTAGTTTTTTATGCGTTTATCTAATTAGAATTCTTCATCTCTTTCTTTGTCTAATAATACTACTTACTAATTCACAACACCTACTAGAAAATAGAAAGTGGACCTCTGCCCCAATATAATAACCCAATATGTTTAGGTCTAGTGGCCAGAGGTGTCGCTAGGGGTGGGCTACTGGGGCTATAGCCCCGAGTCCCCCCTTCATAGCCCCGAATGGAGACTCTGGGGCTAAAGTATACTTTAGCCCCAAGACTCCAGGGCTGACATTGGTAAAAAAAAAATAAAAAAATCCCGTGGTGAGCTTTCCTCCGTCTGGGACATGGTACCAGAATTGGAGGATTAACCTCACACGGGGGTGAGGGCCGATCGGGAGGAGAGGCTGCTATAGGGAGCTCTCTCCCGAGCCTCTCCTCCTCGAGGTGCGGCCCACAGGCAAGTGCCTGCAGTTCCCGCACCTCCTGGCCATACTGAGCACAGCGCAATGGGTGCAAGCTCCACCCCGTCTCGCAGTGAGAGCTGCTCCCCGGATGCCAGATGACATCCGGCAGAAGATCCTGGATGACGGAACAACTGTAAGGTAAGTTAAAAAGAATTAGAAGAAATGTGTGACTGTGTGTGGGTGTCTAGGTGTGTGTCAGGGTGTCTCAATGTGTATAAGTGTGTGGGTGTCTCAATGTGTGTGTCAGGGTGTTTCAATGTGTGTGAGTGTGTGTCTGGGTGTCTCAATGTGTGTGAGTGTGTGTCTGGGTGTCTCAATGTGTGTAAGTGTGTGTCAGGGTGTCTCAATATGTATGTCAGGGTGTTTAGGTGTGTGTGTGTAAGGGTGTTTGCATAAGTGTGTGTGTGTGTGTAAGGGTGTTTGCGTAAGTGTCTGTGTGTGTGAGAAAGAGAGAGAGACTGTGTGTGTGAGAGAGAGTCAGTGTGTGAGAGATGGAGATGGTGTGTGTGAGAGAGAGGGAGATAGTGTGTGTGTGTGAGAAAGAGAGATGGTGTGTGTGTGTGAGAAAGAGAGATGGTGTGTGTGTGAGAGAAAGAGAGAGACGTGTGTGTGTGAGAGAGTGAGACGTGTGTGTATGAGAAAGAGAGACAGTGTGTGTGAGAAAGAGAGGGAGGGAGGGAGAGAGACAGTGTGTGTGAGAGAGAGAGAGAGAGACGGTGTGTGTGAGAAAGAGAGAGAGACGGTGTGTGTGAGAGAGAGAGATTGTGTGTGTGCAGGGCTTTCTTTAATATTGATTGGACCCTGGGCAAGCATTTGCTTGGGCCCCTTGACCCTGCCACCCCCTGGCACGCAATCACCCACCCCGCCCAAAACAAACACACACAAATGTTGCCTAGAATATGCATGTGCTCTCTAATATCCAGGTATACATTTGTAATATTGGTGCTGAGTACTTTTATTGCAGTGTATAAAAAGTTTATATTAAGGGTATAATTGCAGTGTATAAAATGTATATATGGCTGCAAAATATATACCATCTTATTATGCAACACTGCAGTAAAAGTAATCCATGCCTATATTAGTTAGTTTTCTTTATTCTTATAAAGAGATTTTTTTTTTTTTTTATGTCCCCCTCCCTGTTTCTTTACCTTGATTTGACTGGCAGGGAGGGGGATGGTCCAGGGTAGCTCAACGTGGTCTGTGCATTCTCTGTAAGTGCAGACCACAGTGTGGAGTGGCGGAATGTCACATGACACTCGGCACTCCGATAGTTGCATCTAAATGTGCGTGTGGGCAGAGCATCAGGATATATATATATATATATTTATCTCTCTCTCTCTCTCTCTCATGTGTGTAGGTATATATATATATATCACAGCGTCATACACCATCACAATGTTTCTGTGTTACACATACAAATACACACATAACCATTATCGCACACGCAATCAGTGACTGTATCACACACACAGTGTGTGTGTTACACACAATCTCAGTGTCAGCCACACACAATCACACAGTGTCACTGTGATGAACGTACCGTGGTTCAGAAGTGGAGCCCCAATTGCAGTAGTGACAGCCCTTGCCAGATACCACAGTACTGGAGGATTAGCGAGACTGCAGCAGTGACAACTGGCACGAGTGTCGGAAAAAGGGTAGTGGAGAGGAATCCAGGTAGTAGAGCCAGAGATAGAATAAACGATAAACAAGCCGGGTCAGGGAGTCCAGAGATCACAAAAACGAGGAGGAGTGCCAAGGTCAGGGAGCCAGAAAGCGGGAAGTCCAAAGAATCAAGCCGGGTCAGGAGCCCAGAAGAAGGGAAGGTCAGCAAAACAATCCGGGTCAAACAACAATAGCAGGATATATCACAAAACAGGAACAGGCAAGGTGAATACTCAAGCAATTTTAAAAAAGGCGCGCTGGTGTTTTAAAGGGCCATAGCCCCGCCCCCGTGACGTGTGAGACACGCGCCGTGCCGCTCGTTTCCATAGAGACGCTCGGGAGAGAAAAGCCACAGAGGTCTGACGCGCGCGCGCTAGTAACCAATGCCGGGCGCGCGCTGAGCGGGGAATCCGACGGCTGGGGATGTGAGTGTTGTTATGTCCCGATCGCGGGACCCGTCTGGCATCAGGTCTTGTAGGTGGGTGACAGGGGGTAGCCCTGCGATCCTTACAGTCACACACACCCAATGTCACACACAGTGTGACACACACAATGTCACACACACACACACAGTATCACACACACAATCACACAGTGTCACACACACACATAGTGTCACATACACACTTAGTGTCACGCACACACAATCACATAGTGTCACACCCACAATGTCACACACAATCACAGTGTCACACACACACATAAAGTGTTACAAAAAAAACACATATAGTGTTACATAAAGTGACAGCTTTTAATTTTAAGAAAAAAAAAAAAATTTTACCATGTGTCCTCCTCCATGCTCTTTTACAGGCATGGAGCAGCAAAGACCATTGCCTGCTGCAGTCCACCAGCTATGTGAGTTAGAGCGTTAGAGCGTCGCGATAACACATGCGGGTCTCTGATTTAAAGCTTTAAACGCTAGGAGGTGGGGCTAATCAATACTGAGCTCACGCGTTTTAGGGAGCGTTGTTCAGCGCATGCGGGACGCACCTCGATGTCAGGTGAGCCGCATGTTGGACGGCCCTGTACTATGCGGTGCGTGCCGATCGCATAGTACAATTAACAACTGGAGTTGAACACAACTTTTTTTTTTTACTTCAGCAGCGGGCCCACGGGGCAGCTGCTTTGGGCCCCCCAGGAGTAACTGAGCCCAGGGCACCTTCCCTGTTTGCCCCAAGTTAAAGACGGCCCTGTGTGTGAGAGAAAGAGAGAGAGACAGTGTGTGTGAGAAAGAGACGCAGTGTGTGTGACAGAGCTCATCTGGGCTCTAGCCCCAGATCATCTGAAGACCTATCAACACCCCTGCAAGTGGCCATTGGAAGTGGGATACAGATATCTCATTTATGCTGAGTGTGCAAGAGACCATCATCTAGGCTTACTCTTTAAATTAATTGTAAGACACAAAAATATTTGTGACATCAGCTCTTTTGACAGAAGACTGCAGTAAAATAGCCTGACTTGAGTGTGATCTCACAATTATATTTTTCTTTAATACAAAAAGATATGCCTAGATGCAGATGCTTCACTTTCTGTTTCTAGAGGAATATTAACATATCACCAGATAGACCAAAATGCAAGAAAAGACATCCAAATCACTTTTTATCTGGCTAGCCCTAAGGGCCAGGATTAGTTGGAAGTCACATACCTTGAGGTCCGTGTTCCTGCCTGTGTTGGAGTGTGGACACTCACTGGAGTTTATGTATTCCATTCTTGCAGTAACTGAAGTTCTGGATTGAATACCAGGACTTGGCCTCTTAACGTTATGTGTTTTCCTCTACAATTACCCATATGTGGCTTATACAGCTGAGTTTACTTATTTGCTTGATTATTTTTATCTATATATTCTTCCGTTCCGGACCTGGCTCATACAACTACCCAGCAGCCAGTTATTGGCCCAGTTCCATGTGTCCTGTATTCCACCCAGCCTTTAAGACTATCAGTTCTCCTGTTTTTAACCTTGCTTGCTGGCTTTGCTAAGTAGTTATTCTGATTACTTTGGTACTATTAGCGGTACTTGGTTTTATAACTTATTTACGAAAAGTGACAGATCAAATATTAGTATTAGAAAGAGTTGCCAGATGTTCAAGAATTTAAATGAATTGAGACCAAAATGATAAAGCCCTCCAAAATTCATTTTTGGAGAGCTTTATCATTTTTTTATGGTTGAACTCATTTTGCACATATGGATTTTGTACAGTATCATCATGAGAGTTAACTTCAGTCTCTGCGTGTCACCAAGCACCACATTTGGATTTGGTTAACTGTGTCATTGGTGTCTGCTTTCTAGTTAATTTTAACAGATTTCTGAATAAAGGATTTGAAACAATTCTATGGTCTCTTCTATAAAATAGTCTTGTGCAGAGTGGTCAGACACTATAAATATTGCACCACTGTGCATTTTTTCTTTGTTCTTTCTTGTAACTGTGCCCCTTTCTTGTAATTGGTGCATTGGTGGGAGCTGAGCACATTGGGACATATTGGTGTCTACAGTGAGTTCTAGAACTACATTTTGTGTTTAAAGCATAATGATGAAAGCCATCAATTATAGGGCTGCTTTCCAAGAAATTGGATACCTTTGCATTTTGTGTACTGATTTATTAACTAGTAAATGATCCCTTGGTCCAGGTTAACTCCAGGTATGGATGTACTAAGATACCCATTTCACATGTTAAGGTGGTGTTTTTTTCTGAAGATCCAATTATAGGTATGACTTTTGGGGCTTATTTGTGCACCAATTCCTGATTTTATTTTAGCTTGACACCTGCCCTGACCTGGGAACTGAAATAGATTTATAGAACTATGCTGCCTGTCTCAATGCCTATATTACATTTACAGCATCAAGACTTAAATACAAAGGGATTCCATCTTCCATAGGGTAATCAGATTTCCTTTTTATAGGGCCAATATTACACTACAAGGTAATTCTGATTTTAATGCAGCCCTGTAACATACAGTTGACTTTAACTGCACCTCTTACGATATTTACCCATCCCCTGTATGGTTCTTTAGTAATTGAGCAGGAATGTTCTAACTTACAGGTAGGCATGAAATGGATGGTAGTTATCTCTGATAAATTATTGCTTTTTAATGTCATTTCCTGTTCTGCCTGAAGAATGTAGTCTCCATAAAGGGAGCAGTTCATTGAAATTTCTTCAGTTCTCACTTTCACCCATCCCTACCAAATTGGAATGTCTCTCCATCGAGTCATCTTGTTGAGTTCCTTTCTTGTGGTTCCACACATATTTCTGGTTTCCGTTTTGAAAAGACTAACATTATGGTGTTTATCTTATGTACAAAAAATATAATCATTCAGGTGTGGGTCATAGTAACAGACTAGTAGCAGAACATGGATGCTGGGGCACCGGTTGCTATTAAATTAATATAGAAAAATGTATATTTTGTAGGTAACAGAGGTATTACTATAGTAGAAAGTATAAATATTCTAGTATCATTTATGTTCAGAATATTAAAAATTCAAAACAAATAAAATCTGGGGCACGAGAGTAAACTTAGATATAAACACAAAATATTTAACAAAATAAATCCCAAAATGGCTAAATGTGCCCATCCCTGAATCAATCAATAAGCCTGATGTGTTTTGTCTTCTGGATTTGTCACAAGAAACATTATATGTGGTGTATCAAATGCAAGCTAATATAATGTCTGTATTGGTGACTTCAGTCTTATTCTTCTTTTGCATACAGTAATGCAGCCATGATTGGTATGTTTTAAAGAACAAATATGTATAAACTCAGGTCGCTTACACCATTTCTGAATGAACTGGCAGCCGGCGACTTCACCACGCGTATCATTATCTCAAAATCCAGATGTAGGCTGCTTGCGTGTAGTCCGAGAATGCACATAATCCTTCATCTGTACATGCAGACCGATAATTTATTTAATCCATAAATAGGACAAAATGGGGGAAGAGGCAGAGGTGGGAAATATACAGAAAAATGTCTTTCAAGCTGCTAAACAGCTCTTAATCATAGTCTACAGCACAACCTATGCTGTTTTCTGCCATTGTCTGGTCCCTGCACAAATATGTAATTTGTAAATATTTAAAGAGCAGTTAACATTTATCACCCTACCCTTATTGTAAATATAGTGGGAATGCATAACATTAACATTATTTATACATTGCATTATAAGTAACATTTGTATGGAGGAGCACATGTACATAGTAATTTTTTAACATAGTAATTTAGGTTGAAAAAAGACACAAGTCCATCAAGTTCAACCCTTCTACCTATCATTACAGCTTTTGATCCAAAAGAAGGCAAAAAACCCCTAAGGAAGCTATTTCGAATTTTGCCTCCTGGGGGAAAAAATATAACACGTCCATAGCATATCACTAGATATGAATATGCAGCGGGGTATTAATGTACTCACAAATTGGAAATATCAATCAGGTATATCAAATACAAATAATGCATTTTCTGATAAAACAAAGGCACCAATGGCACAGTATCACTTAGTCATGCAAACTTAATAAATATGTTACATTTCCATGACAGGCATAGCTTCGATCATTGGGGACATGTATTTGCCTATAAATAACCACCGAAACCTTCTGGGGTAAAATGGCCACAGCCTAATCTTTATTGTAAACCAATAGTCATTGCATACATTTCAGAACATTTCCAGTACTTATTACACTTTATACAATGACTAAAAACATAACCAGTTACAACTAGCTTAACAGCAAAAGCCCCCAAACCAAGCACCAACAAGTATCCAGGTGACTGCCACGTAACATTTCACGTCGTGGGCATATCCCTAATGCCCCAATAAACCTGAGGTTCAAGGTAGCACTCCCCCCTCGAACCTCCCACCATAATTATTTTATTGACATTCCTCCTTTAAAAGTTTAACCCCTCCTGGATACCCGACGAGGGGTATCTCATTGACCTGTTAAATGGAAAATGAAGTCATCAAACCCAGCACAACATGTGGATGTGGTTTGGTGTGACAAGTGGAAGCAAAACCCACAATAGGAGGAGTTTAGTGGTGCTGGGTTTTTCATAAATCCTTCTACTCTGACATTAATGCAGTTTACTTGTATTCCTCTCCTTAAGATTTGTGATGACATTGATGTCTGTGGATATTTTCCAAACCCACATTTTTAAAGAATAAAAAGATCTCCTCCTTATCATTTCTCAGGGGATAAAACATTTTTAGATGAGTTAGTGAAACAGCTCATCTTATCCTTTCTGACAGCTGAAACCAATCCCGACAGATCCGCCAAATAGCCTCCTTGTTTATCAGCATTTGTCCCAGATCTGCTTTGTAATGTTCTTCAGCCAGTGTTCACCTATAATTTTCGGCAATAGGCCACAATCAGGGGAAACATGCTAGAATTGAGTGTCTGAGTTATGAATATTAATAGGGTAATTGTAGATGAATACTAACATTTCCTTGTCTCTGTGTCAGTGAAAAGACAACAGTGAAAGATGCATTTATTGATACAAAAATATGTTTTAAAAGTGATATTGGCTGTTTTTCAGGAGGAAAATGAACATCAATTTAATGCACATTCATGGGGAGGTTGGGCTATATACACTCATACTACATTTTCTGCATTTCAACACATGTGCTACTTATAATTTTCTGTTTTTCTGTATCATTATATGGATGTCTTTTTTGTTTTCAATTTCCTTCTAGGGGTAGGGATAAGAGTATAGAAACAAGCACTCTGGTATTTAAATGTATTCCCCTAAAAAGCACTATATAGGACAGTAAATCAATTAATTTGAAAGACAGCACCAGTTAATAGTACTAGCTGTAGAGTGGAACTAGTTGTTAAACACCTCAGTCAGTACTGAGAATTGGATGAGTAGAGCAAGGAAGGCAATATTTTCAATTCAAGACAGCGGATTTTAAAAATAATCCTGAAATGTATGTAATTTGGTTGTGGTAACAAAGGGGACATATGTGATTTTTTATCACTCCTTTGTCAAATAATTTGTTGGATGACTATGTGCTACTTTAATGTGTTCAGATGTTAGATCACATCTATTTCAATGAGATAGTCAGGAAAGAATTTGATAGCAATGACAGATAGCTGAGGACTTCATAGTTTTTTCTGAGAAATATCTGGAACTAAGGCCCTAGCTGAGAGACATCACTCTGCTTTTGGGTAAAATCTAGAAACCACAGCTCTAGCTAAAAAGCTAAATATTAATTTGGAGCAACATCTGGTACTTAGAAGCACATTGGGAACCTCTATAACACATCTAGGAATAAGCGGACCCCCTACTTTTCTATGCAACTGTGAAAACTTCCATGGTTCCTCCAGCTGGAGCTGAAACACCAGTAATACCAACTGCTTAATGAAAGACAGCAATAGCATCATTTAATTTGAACAGGGCACTAAGTGTATGAATTAAATTGATTTGATACAAGCATACGGCTGTTTGCATACCACATGATGGTGGCATGATGGTGGCATGTAGTCATATAGAAAAGGTATCCGTGGGATGTTTGTGTGGTCCAATGTTCTCCACATGAACCAGCGATTAATATTGCTGACTTTAAGTATATATAATAGCAAGTAAAGTATAATAGCAAGTAAAAGTGTTATTACTTTTCCAGACTCCAACAGCTGCTGAAATTTCCCCTACCCATGACCCATGACACATGACCAAAAAAGATACTAGCTGGGAGTCATACAAACCAAATAGTAAAATTAAAATTCGGAGAAAAAATAATCTTCTAAGCAGCCATCTCTTTTAGCTTCCCTTACAAATCATACTGTTTTCTTACTATTACCTTAATAGATTTCACTCTCTGTATCAGATGAATTCCAGGTGTACAGCTGTACACCTTGTTGACAATCCGGCAATTGTGGGTTCTGTACAGAATCCTGCAGCAAGTACAGTTATCATTTGAGACACTTTGAGTTTTGCTTTTTATTCCCACCTAGTCTCCAAACACTAGAGAGGTGATTGGAAGGATCAATGAAATTAGTAAACGTTTATGTGCATTGAAAAAAGAAGTAGATCATCTGAAAGCCGTACTGTACTGGTCTTTTAATGCAGAATTACCACATCTGTCAAAATACAGGGTTCTGTTTTTTTCAACATTAAAAAAGTAAGTTTAAGGTTATGGACAATGTAACCACTAAACCATGTCTCTTAACTACTTTGTTGCTGCTGTCTAGTGTTTGTCTTGAACACACACCATAAATTGCAAGCTTTTTGGTGCTAGAAACATGTCTGTAAAATGGGAATGACTCAGCAGCAAGTGTGAAGTTTTTTCAGACAGAGCAGGGAATAAATTAGGATTTTAAATTACAGTTTCTATTAGAGTATAAAGTTTAATATGTCACATTTTAGCGTGAAGAAATACCTTCTTAAATTCTATTCCCATTGTGTTAGTTATCCGCGATGCCTGTGCCCCCTCCCCGCAGCCCCCTCTCTTTCTTAACTGATGAAGGGTGAAAAGTTAAGAGTACCAATTACATGCATTTTATAATGGCACAAAATACTATCAAGACACTTAAATGCTTATTAACACCTTTTTAATGTATCGCCGTGTTGCAAACCCTGCCATTTTTCATCCTCCGAGCATCATTAAATTGATATTACCAACAAATCTTGACCTGCCTTCTGAGTACATTAATAATACAAACTAAGTATCATTTTCTTTGCTAATCTGTTGCTTGCTGCCTGTTATAATTGGCAATGAGGTTAAGAAAACACCAATATGGGGTCTGTTTGTTAAAGCTTCCCTGCTGTAAAACTAGGTAGGGCATTAGTACAGAAGGATACAGTGTTTTTTTTCACAGGAATAGACTTTAGTCCTTTGACTAGGATGGTACTGATTTCGTTTTTTGGTCCCTTTTTTGCATTAGTAAGGGCATCCTTAGATGGAACCCACAGGATTGTTTCAGATGAGTCCACTTTAATTTTAGTAAACAAAACAATAATTTTAGAAGGGATTGCTAGCAATTTGAGGAACATTACATAAGATTTCAGCTATTTTATATACCTTATATTGGACTTAAAGGCGGGTTTAACCTACGAAGGGTACTAATTCCACATATTTCAATGAAAAAATGAATAATATAATAAATACCCAATTAAAAAAAACAGGCTTATTTTAAACATTTTGAGTATGTTTTTTTTTTTAATATAGGGTTTATTTGGTACATTCACATTAAAGAAATCTCCCAACAGGTATGTGCCCTCCAGCTAGGGAATTTTACATAACAGAAAAAACTCCCAATATTTCACAATCCAGAAGATCTAGACATTGAGGAAGCATGTCTCACCACTGAACACACTGTAAATATTTACATCTGCTTTAAGTAGATTTTCCATGAGAACAAAAGTGATCTGTAAATATTCCTTTCCATCTGCAGAGCGGAAATAGAGCTATTGTCTGGGATACCAATGAATTAGCTTTTGTAAAAATTAGTAAACTTTGTCTACTCATTGTTCAGGTGATGTAAGCAAGAGTGTGAGCAACGCTTTTTGGTGCCACAGTTCAATGGGGGTTATTTTGAAAGGTATTTTCTGAGGAAAGTTCTAAATGTGGAACAATCAGCAAGAGCAGTCCATTGGCTTCCATAGTGCCTGCATTACTTTAATAGCTTTACCCCAGAATTGTTCTTTAAAAATAAGCCCCAATAAATTGATTAAGTCTGCTATAGGGGATGATAGACCTTAGGCTTTTGTAAGCATTGTGGGAAGTCCTTGGTGGGTACCTGGCCACTCCTTCTGATACACCAACTGTGTCCAATATAATGGGTTCTGACTTAAATTTTAGCGATACTATACTGTTTTTGAGCTATCCACTTTTACTTGGTAGCCACCAGTGATTGGGCAAACCTTTAGGAAGGTGATTGTCAACATGGCTGTAATTTCTTTCAGAGTGGGCCCTGTTCCCCAAGACTTCTTTGGCTTAGGTATTAATTCAATTCAGTCACAGCTATGTTGTGTGGTAACATGCAAATCCTATTGCACAAGGGGAGAATGAGAGAAGACAGCAGACTAGCCAATATAAATACTGTTTAGAAGAAATGTGTTCACCTTTTATGGGAAACACCTATAAAGAACATAGCCTAAAGGGTCATATTGATTTTACTACAGCCCTGCACTAAGCATTATTCCTAGAAATCCTTCCTTAAAGAAATGTCTTTAAAAATCCTTGACATCCCGCACACAGTGAATTGTGGGGGCGTGTTTCCAGTGGTGTATCTTGGTTTTGTGCTGCCCCACGCTGCACACGCATGACATGCCCCATAACTCCCATCACCCCAATTACATGCCCCCATCACCCCATTACATGTCCTATCACCCCAATTACATACCTCCATTGCCCCATCACATGCCCTATCACCCCCATTATATGCCTCCATTAAACCCATCACCCCCATTATATGCCTCCATTAACCCCATCACGCCCGATCGTCACAATCAGGCTGCCTGTGCATTTTTTTCTTAGTTTTTTTTTCAGTGTTGGGGGCGCTGGCACCCCCCAAAATTTGCCGCCTCGTGGTAAATACCACACTGAGTGTTTCCCAATATCTATGCAGTTGTGGGTCTCACATCATGTCAGTGGGGACTCCATTCATTGGACACTGTTGGAGACCTGTATTGCATAAAGCTTTTAAAAATACTGATATTACTTTGGCCAAAGCTAACCCTGATCATATTATAATCTGTTACCTCTCCATCCCAATGCACAAGGGATGGAAGAAGAGAGGGCACACTTGCTGGTTCCACTGAGTTTAAAGGATTAAAAAAAAAACTTTATTTTTTTCATGAAATTGGTGTTGTGGAAGAGGGAGAATCTTTTGGCCTGGTTACTCTCATTAAGTGGGGACACAGGAGACCCCAACACTGTTTTCTACTCTATATGCCAAAGATGTGCAGATTAATATACATATTGTAGTTTCTTCTTTTTTTTGTTGTTGTTGTTTGCTCGCCTCTCTGTAGGTTATAGAATGGCATTCATCCATAGATTTTACGGTAATAAAACTTATCGGTCAAAACTGCCCATAAAAGTGCAGTTGATTTTTATTTAAAATAATGGGGATATAGAAGAAGGCCGAAAGGTCTATTACCTACACCAGGTGCATGTTGCATTCTGCTTTGCTCTCACAACGACACATAAATGGTTAACCAGCTCCACACTCAACCATTTTAAATCCAGCAGGAACGTGAACACTAAAGGTGGATTCATTTTCACTGTGCGGTCTGACATTGGAGTTTTCGCAGGTGTGCTTAGCTCGGTAAAACCGACTGAATTGATTTTCTGCAGCTGTTGCCGCAGCCCCACTGAGAGTAACATTTACACAGCAAAGTCTAAAGACGCACAGTGTTAAATTGCTCTGCCTGTCCATTATACAGACTCATTTTATCTGCCTGCGTTTTTATGTACAAAGGAAGAGACGGCACATCACCAAAACAAATCTAACTAAAAATGCTTGCAGAACAATTTACTATACTCGGAAAGTGGAAACACTTCTATTTACCGAAGAGCTGGATGCTAAAGATTTTTTTTTCTTTTCATTCGGTTGTATAACCTGCAATGTAGCAAGATCTTCCAGTTGCCATTTAATAATCTCTTACAGTGCGTGAAGACCCACTGTACTTGAATTAATAGATAGGGCCGCTTTGATTGTTCTTGTGCATTCTACCTCACTAGCACTGTCAGAATTAAATACCCTCACACTTTCCAGGTGCAGAAAGGTACGACAAATTACAATAGAATAAAAAATAAAAAAAACACTTTATTTCTGTATAACGATTAATATGAATTGCAGTGTGGGTGCATTTTTTGCTTCCTACCAATGCTGGGTCTAGGCAAGTTCCCAGGGGGCACTGCACCTGGTCAGTGTAGCAGCAGCCTTGCGGTGCAAGATGTAACAGAGGCTGGATATGGAACATCTCACCTAACCAAACACTGCATGCGCGCAACATGACTGGTTGTAGTAGGGCTGCAAAATCCTATAATATGCAGCATGCGGAAGCCGTGAATTAAAGGGAATATCTTTAGTCCATTTCTATTGGCAAAGGTTTAAATCAAATGGCAGCTGGCAGCATACAAAGTCTCCCTGCAAATATGCATTCCGTAGCAACACTGCTATTTTGGGCACGGTGTGTTCCAGAAAATAAAAACTGCTCTTATCAAATTAGTCCTCACCTCTATCTTGCAGACACCAGAACATTACATTGGATTGGATTTGGATTCTATACAGGCTTGGTCAAACTGGCTCTGAGAGGTTTGCTGACTCTTCTTTGTAGATCGTAAGAGAACTATTGTTTCGTGTAGAACCATAGAATTTAATCAAGAGTTCCATACTTCTCCTTTAAGTCTCTTCATACTCCAGGGTTTACAGCCCTCTGGTTGAAAGAATAACAGAGGTAGAATTAATTATATAAAAAAATACAATTTTCAAATAGTACTATGCACTCTACTTTACATTATATAAGCTGCTTTACTGATGCATTTTATGTAACATAGTAGAATGACTACATTTCTTCTTTAAGCTGGGACACTGTTAGCTTTATTCATGTAAGAGTTGAATGGAAGAAATGTTTGCACTTAAAAGGACTGTCGGGTGCCCAAAATGCATCTTCCAAATGTTAATGCATATTAATGTACTTTCAGAGTACTTTAAAATTCATGTTTAATATTTTGCATTGCTTAAAATATAAAAATGTACAGTTAGATGGAATTGTGAAATTACAGCAGTTTGCAGGAAACCAGGACTGACCACACTAGCTGATCAAAAGTCATTTCCTCTTTTTTTTTTTTTTGCATCAGGAACCAATGAGAATAACGTCATTCAAATGAATGGAATATCCTGTTTCTCATCCTGTTAATAGATCCTACTGTGTACAAGAGCAAAGTCACTTAAGAGTCCACGCAATGGAATCAAATATAAAAAATTTGATTTATTCAGAATGCCTGCATAAAAAAGCCTGTGCACTATACAAGCAGTATCTTCCACCAAAGTAAATTTGGGACTAGACTGTCCCTTAATTCCTTGCAGTTCTCTCTTTCATGAATAAAGTCCTTAGAAAACAAAACATATTCCTTATAGTGGGAAAAAATTCTGGACCAGTGTTCCTTTGAATTGATGGGCTTTATCGTCACGGTCAGGGAGAGGGCTCTGATAGACCTCAAGACCGAGATAGAAAAAATCTGTGACACTTTAACACCATGTGAAATACTCCCGGAATTTGAGGGATACACTGAGGATATGAAAATAAATTTGAAAAAAATGGAAGAAGAGGTTAGAAAAATTAAAATAAAAAAATACCGGAGAGACAAGGATGATTACCTTAAGGATAGAACTAGAACTTTCTCTAAAAAAATGGATAAACAACACAATGACATTCCGTTTAAGAACTATGGAAAAAGAGAAAAAGAGGAATGGCAGGTAATAGAACCCAGGAATAAGAAAAAAACATACATAGATTCCCCACGTATTTTAAAAAAAGACACCTCCATTAATACACATAATAGGTTTAATGTCCTCTCACCAGAGGCAGATAACCTGAGATCTGATCAGGAAGCTTTTTTAGGGCAGGGCCACAAAGCATTCTGGTGGAAAAGAACACCCCCCCGAAGAGAAAGAAACGTAAGACCCCCACTCTTGAGGAGAAACCAAGATATAGGGGAAGAAGGGGGGGTACACGCAAAAAAGCCCGCATGGAGGAGAAATTAGATACAGCAGGGGTCTTCAATATTTCCGGTTTTGCCCTTAGTGAGATCCAACAAAAAGTCTTGAGTAAAGGACTAAAATATGCCCCCACGAGGAATCTTGACAGGTTTTACACATATATAGATATCAATAGGTTTGTGAGAAAAGCAACCCTGAAGAGATTCTTCATAAACAAACAACAAAGGAATCTAGGAAATATTGATAAAACTCACAATATAACATCTAATATAAATAGAACTTCCTTAAAAAAGAGTTCTACATTTTACCCCACTGCCTATCGTTCAGGCCCTTTGGAGGTGTTTGAAAAAATGGTTATCTCAGATATAGATAGAATTAAGAATTCTAAATACGATCCCTCTAATCTTTCTAGAGTAGAAAGAAAAACTCTGGAAGATCTCAATAAAGATGAGAGACTTGTGATTAAACCAGCGGACAAAGGGGGCGGTGTGGTAATTATGTCTGCAGAATACTATCTAAAGGAGGCATATCGTCAGCTAGATGACCCGATTGTCTATGAAAGACTTAAAGCAGACCCTACGAAGGGACAAAAGAAACTGCTAGCAAATTTCCTAGACAAAGGGAGGGATAAGAACTTTTTGGGTAAAGATGAATATAGCTATATCAATAACCCACACCCTATCATTCCGGTATTCTATTTTTTACCCAAAATCCACAAAAATGTGGAGTGTCCCCCGGGTAGACCAATTGTTTCAGGGGTAGGATCGCTTTACTCAAATCTATCTGAGTACCTAGATCACATTTTACAACCTTATGTGAAAGAAATACCGTCATATTTAAAAGACACTATTAGTGTTTTAAACATCTTAAAAGATCACGAGTGGGACAAAGATATGTGGCTGGTAACCAGTGATGTTTCATCACTGTATACCATAATAGATCATGAAAGAGGCTGCACAGCAGTAAAGAATATCCTGATGCAAAAGAATACTCTAGAGGCTAATTTTGTGGATTACATTATTGAAGGAATAAACCTGGTCCTTCGGAATAATTTCTTTTGGTTCAATGACAGCTTTTTCCTACAAAAGAAAGGGACAGCTATGGGAAGCAGGTTCGCCCCAAGCTATGCAAATCTTTTCATGGCAGAGTGGGAGGATAGATTTGTGTGGTCGGAGCATAAATGGAAAGCAAACTTGACTTCCTACCATCGTTACATAGATGACCTTTTCATGATATGGAAGGGAGATGAATTAGAACTTAAGGAATTCCTGGAACATCTCAATAACAATGACTGGGGAATAAAGCTAAATTCGGAATACGACCGCCATAGTGTCCACTTTCTAGACTTGGAAATTTACATAGAGGATAATAAGATTAAATCCAAGACTTTTTTTAAAAAAGTGGATGTGAATAGTTTTATTGGATATGATAGTGGACACTATCCCCCGTGGCTGGCTGGGATTCCGAAAAGTCAGGCTTTGAGATTAAAAAGGAATTGCACAGAGGAGATAGTATATAAAGAACAACTATCGATCCTCAAAGAAAGACTGACTATAAGAGATTATCCCGAAGGAAATATAGATAGGGCTATACAAGAAGTCAATCAAGTAGATAGGGAGTCCTTGCTTACTTATAAGAAAAAGGAGGAAGGTAAGAAAGAACCCCCACTCTCTATCATTTTAGATTTTAATAATAAGAATCTTCGGCTGAAGAAAATTATTCAGAAGCACTGGTCAATTCTTAAAAAGGATGATCTCCTGAAAGAGATCTTACCCGAAAAACCTAAAATTATATTTAGAGGCGCCCCCAATATACGTAGGTGCATTACTAAGAGCTATACGAAGCAACAAAATAACATTAAACCTACCTTTCTAACTCAAAATCCTGGCTTCTATAGATGCAACAACTGTAATGCATGTCGTCAGACAAAACAAAAACAAAATAAAAAGATCTGCAGCTTTAAATCTAACGTGACAGGAAAAGACTTTGTGATCAAAGACTTTATGAACTGTCAAACATGCTCAGTTGTGTATCTACTTGCATGTCCGTGTGGATTGCAATATGTGGGTCGCACCTCCAGAAAACTGGGGAAACGAATAGGGGAGCATTGTAACAACATTAAAAACAAACTCGTTACACATTCTGTACCGAAACATTTTTTACAACACAATAGTGACCCCCGGGAGTTAAGTTTCACCGCAATTGCAAAATATAAAAAGCATTGGAGGGGGGGTGATTCTTGGAAAGAATTAGGAAAATTGGAAATGCAATGGGTTTATGAGCTGAAAACCTTAACCCCCAATGGCCTTAATTCTGATTTTGACCTTTTTAATTTTTTATAAGGTTTTATGTTTTATAAAGATTTTTATAATGTTCAGTGTTGGGACATATTGCCATCTATGCTATGTAGGTGGTTATATATGACTCACACTAACCCTGGACTCTGAGCATAATTAATTTTAATTTTAAATTTCATATTACTTTTTATTTTATTTAATGTGTGCCAGACCCCATAGGGTTAAGATTTGAGATATGCTTAAACCCAAAGGGTTAAAATATTTGTAGCACACAATTTATTAAGAATATTTTTACTTCATCCCTAAGAGGGTTAAAAGAAACACCCTATACTGTGGGATGCACATTTTGATTCTGCCCAGAGTCGAAAGGGTTAAAATAAATTGTAACCAGACACAAAAGGGATTTTGAAGGCTTTTATTATTGTTTTCTTTACAATCTGCACGATGTGGAATAACATGACATATGAGGAGAAACTGCAGAGGCGTCCTGACGGGGAGACGCGAGATGCAGAATGAAGATGCCGGCTAATGGACGCTGAATGTGTGACGTCATCACGCGCGACACCCGGAAGTCGCGCGCAGCGGGAGATTTAAAAATGGAAAAGAAGAGATGGAGAGAGCACACTTGAAAAAGCCCATTCTTACTGGGCGAAACGCGTTGTGGAGAGGAGGAGACCTGCTGGGACTATCTGAGGACATTGGGACTGATTGTATTTTACATGTTCCTGTTGGATCCTATTTACTTTTAATGTAAGATCTTTTATATTTTTTCTACAATAAATTTTATACCCCCACTAACGTCTCTCCTCTGCTCTCTCATCTTCTGGGATACGTGTGGAACATCTACCCTACGTGGGCTCCCATGAGGCTTGATATACTGAGCAGTATACTGCTCAGGGATATGTGAGTATATTTTCACTTTTTCACATTCCCTGGTTTTGCACCGAAATACTACACTATATTATCATTGTTTTGTTTTTTCCCTCCATGTATTCACCAAGAGGATTACTACCACATTAAGGGTAATCCCCTTTTTTTTGTTGTATTTAAGTGTTGGTTCAAGCGCACTTTTTCACCATTTTTGTTATTCCTTATACTAGCATCGATTATAATGGGCATCTTCTCACCTTACCTTCTCCTTCCGCTCCGATCTCTTAAAATTCAAGGGTGTTTTTTTTTTACCAAAAACATTAAAAGTGTGATTTGGTGTTAATGGTCCTGATCACACAGTGATAAATTGCCAGGGACACAGAAGCAGAGACCGATCAGTGTCTTCTAGAGATGGGCAAAACAAAAAAAAATGGTTTAGTTTTCATCCATTCATTCATGTTTCGTTACATTCATTCATACAAATGGAAAATAATTCATGTATGTTCAATAGTATAAGGTTGGAGAATTTGGTTGAAAGAGTCAAAAGCATCCAAATTTCATACCCTACCTGCTATTGAGCTGTCAAAATTTGTCTCTTTCATCCAATTTTCCCAATCTTATTCTATGTATTGAATGAACATAGGTGAAATGTTCATTCCTATGAATTGAGTAACGAAATAAATGAAGCAATGGACGATATGGCCTCACTTCAACAGTATAAGGTTGGAGAATTCAGTTGAAAGAGTCAAAATCATCCGAATTTCATCTCTTCCCTTTTGCTATTGAGCTGTCAAAATTTGACTCTTTCATCCGAATTCCCCAGCCTATGTATTGCAGGAACATAGGTGAAATTTCCATTCATCCGAATGGAAATAACGAAATGACTGCAGCAATGGCTGAAATGCCCTAAGTTCAGTAGTAAGTGGTTGGGAAATTCAGATATAGAAGCTTATGGACATCATTTTGTTGAAACCAAACACATAGAAACATAGACTTTTAGTGGTGTAGATGTAAACCTGAAAGTTCGATGAAAATAATATTAATAAAAGTGTATCAAAAATATTTCCTATATTAAATAAAAAAAAAACCTGCAGTTTATATTATATTCACAGCTGACAGTTTCACACGTTATTTGTTGACTTTTAAGGGCCAGTAACCTTTATTAAGGCTATTTTGGACTTAAGTTTGAAGGGTTTCTCAGTTCCCTACAGTTTCTCTCGTGGAGTATACCCTTTAGTGACCACTTAAGACATATGTTTCATGCATGCTTTGACAGTATCCCTGAGAGATAGATTGACAGCACCACCACGCATGCACAGTCGTGCTGTCACACAACCAGGCAGCACTGCAGCACTGCACATGCGCAGTATTCCGTCTCTAGTGTTCCAGACACCAGAGAACAGATGAAGAACATGGTGTTGCAGTGTTTGTTTCTGCTGTTCTGATGAATTCTACCTCTGTTCTGAAAAGCAGGACAGAGAACGGCGGGACAGACTGACAGACCCCCAAAATCACAACTTTCCCACGAAAAATATTGGAGCATGTTACTGGTATATTACGCCACTCAGCCAGGGATACTCCTAAGGCATGCATTAACTCTTAAAGAACCAGGGATTTTCCAGTGCTAATGACCAGAGGCGATTTTTCCATTTTGATATGTGGTTGTTTAAACGTAGTTTTCCTCTCTCTCTCATTTAACGCACCCATACAAGTTATATGTTAGAATTTTCTTTGGATGGATACCATGTACATAAAAATGATCAAAAATACTTATAAAAGGGGGAAGTTTAAAAACATTCACTATTTTCCCAATAATAGTGTACACAATAGTACAACACTAATACTGACCCACTTAGCCCAATTAACTAGCTAATAAAAATAAAAATATAGGTTCCCAGAAACCGCAAAAAAGTACTGAAAAAATCTTAACCCAGTATAATGTACTGGTCAGAGCAATCAGAATCACAGCACAGGCCTGCAGGGGTTAACTGTAATTAAATTAATACCGTATTTGCTCGATTATAAGACGAGGTTTTTTTCAGAAAAAAAAATCGGAAAACTACCCCTCGTCTTATAATCGAGGTCTTCTTATAATCTGACCTCAAATTGAGGTCAGATTATAAGACATGGATCCAGGTACCCAGCAGAGCTGCAGGGGACCTGGATCCCCCTCTCTAACAGCAGGGGATGTCTGCGCAACGAGCGCAGACTCCCCTGCTTCCGCCCGGCACGACCGCCGGGGCTTCTGTGAAGAAGCCGGGTACTTCCGCTTTCGTCACAGAAGTCCCGGCGAGCGTGCCGGGCGGCAGCAGGGGGGTCTGCGCTCATCGCGCAGACATCCTCTGCTGCCCCACGAGGCACCAGGGACAATCGGGCAGCTGGGGGATGTCTGCACGATACGTACAGACATCCTCCATGCTGCCCGACACGGCAGACTATTATGACGGACAGCTGTCCGTCATAATAGACTGCCGTGTCGGGCAGCATGGAGGATGTCTGCAAGTATCGTGCAGACATCCCCCGGCTGCCCCCACTAGCCACCAGGGATCAAGGTAAGGGGAAGGGAGGGAGGGGGGGCAGAGAGACAGGGGGAGGGAGGGAGGGAGGGAGGGAGGGAGGGAGGGGGACAGAGAGACAGGGGGGACAGAGAGACAGGGGGGACAGAGAGACAGGGGGGAGGGAGGGGGGCAGAGACAGAGTCAAGGGGAGGGAGGGGGTTAAGAGACAGAGACAAGGGGAGGGAAGGGGTTAAGAGACAGAGACAAGGGGAGTGAGGGGGTTAAGAGACAGAGACAAGGGGAGGGAAGGGGTTAAGAGACAGAGACAAGGGGAGGGATGGGGTTAAGAGACAGAGACAAGGGGAGTCAGGGGGTTAAGAGACAGAGACAAGGGGAGGGAAGGGGTTAAGAGACAGAGACAAGGGGAGTGAGGGGGTTAAGAGACAGACAAGGGGAGGGGGGAGAGAGAGAAAATGGGGGCAAGGGAAAGAGAAAGGCAGCATTGGCACATAAAAAGAAATAAAAACTAGAAATACATTTTTTGATATCATAATTTTTTATTAAAAAAGCAATTTATATATGAATATATACAAGTTGAACTTTTTTCCTATAGGGTAGTCTTATATTCAGGCTTTTAGTTTTTTTCCTAATGGAATATCCAAAGTTTGGGGGGGTCGTCTTATAATCAGGGTCGTCTTATAATCGAGCAAATACGGTATATGAAAAGAATATAAGTCATATAGTAAAATTGCAAAACATAAATTATGAGGGGAAAAAAAATGAGGGCCATACACTTGGAGGGAAAATGATCACAGTAAAAAGCTGTGATCAGCAGGGTAACTTTTTTTTAAACAGGAAATGAGTTTGTTTTTTTCCTTTCACTTGCTGCCATTCTCTCTCTGTACTTCACAATCAGTAAAAGTCAGTGGATATAAGCATTTAACATTTAACATAGATTGTATTACTAGGTATTTTGATAATTATGGATGTGAAATGTAATTTTTTTTTCATGTGACCGTTAATGTCATTCACGTTTCCTACCTGTATTTAGGGTTGCCACCTTTTCATAAAAAAAATACCGGCCATAGTTGTGGGCGGAGCCAAACGGGGTACATCCATTCACTGTCCCTCTCAGATTGAGTTTCAGACTCCTCGGTACAGTTACTGGGTGCCTGGAGCTCATTTCTCATTTTGCATATACTTCTCACTGGCATGATATATATATTTTTGCATATCATGCAAATGAGCTGTCACACACACAGTCATGTGGGAAGTGGGCACTGTGGGAATTGAGGAGGTTCATGGGGGTTCAGGGCAGGGGTACAATGCAGCGGCAGCTCCTCTGAGTTAGTATCAGTCTTCTACCACACAGGCAATTCAGCAAAACATACAAAAGATCAGAAATGCACACTGAATATTTCATTAAATAAATATTTTTTTGGTATTTATATTAGTAGTATGTCAAATTCATTATCAAAAAAGGAGCAAAAACCTGAACAAAAATAAGAAAAAGTAAAAAAAAAATAAAAAAAAAAGATAGCAAGAGCTGAAAAGAATACAAAGCAAACAGATAAAAAAGTGAAGGAACCAAAATTGTAAATTAACATAAAAAAATTAAAAAAACAGGACAAAAAAAAATATGGGGCAAAAATAGAGAGTGAGAAAATCAAAATAATGAAGCAGTAGAAAGTTATCAAATGCAAACATTATAAGGGGCTACGATCTCACAAGATTCTTGTTCAGTAGTGGACAGTCGTGGTAAATATGAGAAGTCACAGAGAAGTCTCTCCTTCCGGATGCAGAAAAGTGCCATGTACTCCGGCAGGTCAGCACACCACACTGATCAGCTGCGCAATGCTTTATTCCCTCCACGTTACCACTTGCCGGCAGCCAGTGACTTGAGTAAGACTTTACTTTATGATTCGCACCGCGCACGCACCACAGGAGCTGCCGCAACGTCACTGCACAATTTAACATTTACATATTGGCGGCTAGTAGAAACTCGCTCTGCAATTCTGAAAAAAAGAAAACCGGCTTTTGCATTGCCGGTATTTAACTAATAGCGACACCGGCTCAGAGGGGTCAATTACCGGCTATGCCGGTAAAATACCGTCCAGGTGGAAACCCTACCTGTATTCTGCAGGCAGCTGGCCTGGTTCTCCGCCTGTTGCTCTCTGGCTGCAAGTACGCGAGGGAAGCTGCAGTGCTCCACCCTGCATGTCAAGCGAGGCTGCCGCGCTTATCTTCAACAACGTGGTGGCTGTTCTGACGTTGCGGCGCACAGGACCACTTTAAGGCCCTAGGGGGCCCTGGGCTAAGTCTTTAGCAGTGGGCTCCCCTCAACCCAATTTTTCTAAAATCACACTGTAAAAAACTGTATGTAAATGTATACTTTTTAATATTATAAGCAACTATTTTCATATCACATTCAACTATTTGTATATGTAATAAAAACGTTATTTAAAAATTGCATTTCTTGTTTTTATTCCCCTTTTCTGCACCCACATTGCACCAAAAGGACTTAACTCAACAGCATACAGTACCCACAGCACTTGCCATGCAACTCTTTTGTACCCACAGCACTTGGTTTGCAGTCAAATGGCACCCACACAGTTTGGCATACCACAGTGTCCATTTGCCCCACAGAACATACTACAGTGTCAATTTGTCCCACAAAACTGCCCCTGCAGAACAAGCCACATTGTCACTTTCCCCCATAGTACATGCTACAACACTTTGCAAATTAAAATAAGCCACTGTCAGGTACCAATTAACATGCCACAGTCACTTTGTCATTAACATATGCCACAGTCAGTTTGCCTATTAAAATATGCCACCGTTTGTCCATTAAATTATTATTTTGCCATTAATATTCCACAGCCAATTTGCCCATTAGTATGCCAGTATTATTTTGCCATTAATATGCCAGTGTCATTTTATTGAGCCACAGCCAATTTGCCCAGTAATATGCCAATGTTATTTTGCCATTAATAAGCCACAACCAATCTGCCCAATAATATGCCAGTATTATTTTGCCATTATTAAGCCACAGCCAATTTGCCCAATAATATGCCAGTATTAATTTGCCCAATAAAATGCCAGTATTTGTTTTTCATTAATAAGCCACAGACAATTTACCCAATAATATGCCCATAATATTTTGCCATTAATAAGCCACAACCAATTTGCCCAATAATATGCCATTATTATTTTGCCATTAATAAGCCACAACCAATTTGTACAATAATATGCCAGTATTATTTTGTCATTAATAAGCCACAACCAATTTGCCCAATAATATGCCATTATTATTTTGCTATTATTAAGCCACAGCCAATTTGTACAATAATATGCCAGTATTATTTTGCCATTATTAAGCCACAGAAAATATGCCAGTATTAGTTTGCCATTTAATATGCCAGTATAATTAAGCCATTTAACATGCCAGTATGATTTAGCCATTTAATATGCCAGTATTATTTAGGCATATAACATGCCAGTATTATTTAGCCATTTATTAAGCAAGTATGATTAAGCTATTTAACATGCCAGTATTATGTAGCCATTTAATATGCCAGTATTATGTAGCCATTTAATATGCCAATATTATGTAGCCATACAATATGCCAATATGATTTGGCCATTTAATATGTATGCCAGTATTATGTAGCTATTTAATATGGTAGTATTATTTAGTCAGTATTATGTAGCCATTTAATATGCCAGTATTATGTAGCCATTTGATATGCCAGTATTATGTAGCCATTTAATATGCCAGTATTATGTAGCCATTTAATATGCCAATATTATGTAGCCATACAATATGCCAATATGATTTGGCCATTTAATATGTATGCCAGTATTATGTAGCTATTTAATATGGTAGTATTATTTAGTCAGTATTATGTAGCCATTTAATATGCCAGTATTATGTAGCCATTTGATATGCCAGTATCATGTAGCCATTTAATATGCCAGTATGATTTTGCCATTTAATATGCCAGTATTTTGCTGGTTATGTATCACCCTCCTCCCCCCTTCCCCAGTACTTACCTCCTTGCTGCTGTGTGTCCCCGGTCTTCTCCTCCATGCAGTCTTCCCTCCTGCACAGAGGGAAACGCAGCCACTGTTATGTCATATCTGGTGTCAGAGTTTTTTTTTTTACCTTTTCTGCGGACTGCCGGCTGTTGTCTGCATGATTGTCTTGTTGTGAGTCATATGGGCAGAGGCGGGCGGCACATTTTTTTTTTAAATCCGGAGGCAAGCCCCCACCCCCCACGGACCTTCACCTCTCGCACATTGAGGTCCATCCCCTCCCAGAATCCTCCTGGGCTGCTGTGTAGAGGGCTGTAGAGGGCTGGTGAGGGGAGATCTTCTGGTCTCCCCAGCCAGTGCCTCTATCGGAAAACTTTTTTTTTTAAAAGTGGTGGACAATCGCACAGGTCGCACACCCCTAAGGCCAGCACTGCATGGAAGGAGGCTAAAGGACAGCATTTGAAGGACAGAGTGCCAACACTGCCAAGCATATCTGAATACTACTAATCCCAGCCAGCCCATTATCTGATTGTTACCTGGCTCTATTAGGGTGCATTTAAAAGTTAATTCAATTAATCTCTCATCTCTGACCCTATAAAAACAGCTAAAATTGAATCCCTACTACAAGAATACTTTCAAATGAACATGAACGACGATGTCTAAAAACTCACAGTATGGGAAGCTCATAAAGCTTTCATTAAAGGACACCTAATTATTCTAGGCTCATATGGCAGCCATAGCAAAGCCTACATCAGAGATCAATGATTTAGCAACAAGACATAAAAGAACATTACACAATACCACTTCCTAAATCTTATTACCAAAACGATCAAAACTAGTGGAATTGATCAATACAAGACTCCATAGAGCCTTCACTAACACAAAACAAGTTCTACCAACATGCTAACAAACCCAGCAAACTGCTAGCAAGAGACCTTAAACAGAAACATCAGAAATCTAACATTGCATGAATAAAAACACCAGAGGGATGCTTCATTTACAGCTATACTAAGATAGCAGAATGTTTCAGACAATATTGTGCCACCCTTCATAACCTAAACCCTCCCGACACCTTTACAGTGACTGACCCTACCACAGACAGAATACGATCATACTTAGAAAAACTCCTTAAATATCCCCTCTCCTTAGAGACATTTCAAAAGCCCAATATCTGAGGCTATAAAATAGTCACTGGCAAGAAAGAGCCCAAGTCCAGATTGACTATACAATATTACAAAAGTGTTTAAAATACCGTATTTGCTTGAATATAAGACGACCTTGATTATAAGACGACCCCCCAAACTTTGGATATTCCTTTAGGAAAAAAACTAAAAGCCTGATTATAAGACTACCCTATAGGAAAAAAGTTTCACTTGTATATATTAACATGTAAATTGCTTTTTAATATTCAATAAAAATGATATTAAACAAATGCATTTCTTGTACTTATTGTGCCAATGCTGCCTCTCTCTCCACCCCCCCTGCGTTGTCTCTCTCCCCCCACACTTTTTTCTCTCTCCCCCCTTGTCTTTCTCTCCCCCTCCCTCCCCTTGTCTTTCTCTGCCCCCTTCATCTTTCTCTGCCCCCCCTCCCCTTGTCTTTCTCTGCCCCCCCCCTTGTCTTTCACTCCCCCGTCCCCTTGTCTTTCTCCCTTCCTCCCCCTCACCCCCTCCCTCCCCCTCACCTGTTTTTTGCTCCCTGGTGGCTAGTGGGGGCAGCCGGGGGATGTCTGCACGATACTTGCAGACATCCTCCATGCTGCCCGACACTTCGTCTATTATGACGGACAGCCGGTCCGTCATAATAGACGGAAGTGTCAGGCAGCATGGATGATGTCTGCACGATACACGCAGACATCCTCCGCTGCTGCCCGGCACTTCCGCAGGGACTTTTATGATGAAGCCGGAAGACATCCCCCGGCTGTTAGAGAGGGGGATCCAGGTCCCCTGCAGCTCTGCAGGGGACCTGGATCCATGTCTTATAATCTGACCTCGATTTGAGGTCCGATTATAAGACGACCTTGAATATAAGACAAGGGTTATTTTTCAGAGCATTTGCTCTGAAAAAAACCTTGTCTTATATTCGAGCAAATACGGTAATACTTTTATCACATATTCTTCACCCCCTTAGCCAGGGCACACAACTTCCATTGCAAGACCAAAAGTCACACATCACCATTATACTGAAGCATGGAAAGGACCCCAAGGTTTTGGCTTAAATAATAGCCACCCACCACAGATACTCCCCAATGGAATCCTCCGCGACTAGGTTGGGTTTGTCCCTGGTCGCGAGGTGTTGATTCTACAAATCCTAAACATCATACACTGGGTGAAACAGGAGAATGTTCCAATCCTTCTTGTCTACACTAATGCTGAAAAAGCATTCAGCAGAATCAGCTCGCTATACTTGAGTGCAGTCCTCTAGGAGATGATGTAACGGAACCCTCAGTACTTCGACTGAGTACCTCTGGTAAAAGCTCTGCATCCTTGCTCAGAGCTGCTCTTCCAAGAGCAGCCTATTGTGGCACCCACTAGACAGAACCAGTGCTGTGATTAGTTAGCCCTTACAAGAGCTTTAGTGTGATCTGCTTTAAAGTCACTAGACGATACCAGTGTTAGAGTTAAGAAAGAATGACAATTTATTACAGGAACAGCACACATATATACAGACATATTTACATCAACAGGTGATTAGCATACAATACTATAGGGGGGGGGGGCGCATTGTATTTTCCCACTAGGTCCAGTGATTAAATTGGTACAGGCATACAATGGACATAATCACTAAACAGTTAAACTAATTAACAGAAAACAATGGATGAGTCAAACAGAACTTGTCCAGCTTTAAACATGACATGAGATATGACAAATACAAGTTTATTTGGAGCACTCTTAGAACTGCAGTCCAATTATCATGACAATACTCCCCTGTGACACACTGTAATCAATGCAAAGTGCACACTTACCCACTGTGCCCACCTCCCCAAACATAGAACCCTTTTTAATGCCAGGGTCCATAATCTATAGGTAGGAGGCAACCCATTAGTTCTTTCCAAGAACCCCAGTGCTGGAGGGTTCTGTCACAGATGATATTTAGCCCACATTTTGGATTGGGTCCCTATGTGATACCCGTTCAGTATGCATAAAGGTTAATGGTGAACTATCATAGCTGCTGACCCTGTCAAATGTCATGAAACCGGGATGTCCCCTCTTTTAATCATGCCAATACCTGCTGAACCATTTGCCAATGCCATACGACAGCCCAGATATCCACGGTATTCAAATAGGACCTACCAAACATAAACTTGCAACATTCTCCGATGACCTACTGCTTGTAGTCACTGAACCCATGACCTTCCTTCCAGTGATCGACCACGAACTGTTCAGATTCATTAGTAATTTTAAAATAAACAACACCAAATCTGAAACATGAATATAAATATTCCAACTAGCTACTTCAAGTGTCAACTAGCTACTTCAAGTGTTCGCAAAAAGAACAACATTAATTACTTGGGCACTTACCTATCCCCAGATTTATTAAACTTTTCCACATTAAACACGCACCCCTACTTAACACAATAAAAATGACCTAAACAAACAGATCCATAAACCATTTTCCTGGTTTGGCTGGATAAACATAATTAAAATGCTCCATTTCTACTTAAAGCCAGCAATCAGCAAATACATTTTTGACGGTGGTATAGCAGAATTGCACCACATCTTTAGCTTTGTATTGCCCCTGTGCAGGAGATGCCTACAATCCCCAGTGACTTATCTCCACATCTACAAAATAGTAAATTTCTGGATCATAATCCTGAAAACCATTCATCCATCTTCTCATCATGGCCAAAACACTAATCCCACTACAGACATTTAAAGATTCCGTCAGGTCAGGAGAGGCTGTTGTGACAGAGGAAAACCTCACCCAAATGGCAAAAGGTAAGGGTATCATGTAAAGGGTGGTTTTCCTGATCTGAGTTTATGGTATCCAGGACTTGTTTAGATACATTTACTGTAGCCCACACTTGTTACCACCCCAAGCTAATAACACTCATCAGTCTATAACTATAACAAAACATCCAATAAAGTAATCCTCTTCTCTGTGCATTTTGCAGTTGTCAAGCATAAGTTAACTTGTTATGTTTAAATAGTTTATATTTGAAAGTTAATATACACTAATATGTATCCCTGACATTCCTTGAATATCAACCTTATCTTTCGCCGGACTTATTCCACTTTTAAACATATGATACTGTATTCTGTATTTTATTTATTGTAAAACATAATAAAAATATTTTAAACAAAAAAACTCAGATTTGAGAGTGGTCTGGGGTACTGAAAGTCGTCCCCTGGTCACACTATTTATATATATATAATTTATATACTAGTGATATACACAATTGTTGGTCAGAGACTTGTGCTATTGACGTCTTTTACCCAGTGGCCAAAAAAACGATTTGAAAAAATGGTTGTCAATTTATCACATTTCACTCGTGTAGCCAGGCACTCCTGTGAGCATGTAAGTATATATAATGAATTGTGCCTAGCTGATTACCTTGTTGCCAAAAACTCACAAAGTGTTAATTATAGAGAGAAAGAATGAAATGCCTGAGGTGATATATCCCGGGGAATGTAAAAAACGCAGCAAGTTCGTGGGTTAGGATTTGAAGTGAAGCCCGCCACAGTAAGTAGGAAGATTAGCCATTCACTGAATCATTGTCAGAATTACGAATATTGAAATCTGAACAGTAGCCAAGGTCGTAACTGTGATTTAAGAAACAAAACACTTACAACTCAATGCTCGGCTCTGTAAATCGACTTTTATTTAATGATCCCGTACTTTAGGACTGAATTACTTTACAGGGAAACAACCTATTGGGTACTGTAAGTATCACTCAGTGTTAGTGACTGCAAAATTAACTCTTGCCCATTACCTATGGAAATATTAACCTATTCAGTCCCATTTCACCTTAGTAAGGTGAACAGCAGAGGAAGGTATCTCTGCAGAAAGGTATCTGCACAGGTCCAAACCATCCAACCCAATGGTGCTGCGGTATTAGTCAGCCAGTAGCATCCGATGCCTGCTTAGCCTCAGTTATCTTTTTAAAGGCCAGTAATTGAAAGCTTAATTCCAGCAGGCAAGATGAATCTCAGACTATAAGACTGTAAGCTCCCTGGGGCAGGTTCTTTCGTCTAATTCGTACAATCACCTTCTGGATGTTCTCATCCTCTTTTGTTTGGTGCAGTATTATATTACCGGATAATGTGATTTTGTAGAGAGCTGCGTGCACTGTTGGCTGTCTATAAATAAATTATATGGACGTAACCGGCGAATGCCTGCTGCTGGTACTAACGATGCATTCTACGGGATTTGGGAAAATCAAAGATAACAGATTTGAATTATTAGGTGCTACAAATTCATGTAAGCGGCACAGATTTCAAGAGAGGAACAGCAGAGGAATTTGTCCCTTCCGATTCTGGTACACAGACGATACTGCAGTGTATGCCATCTAAGTGTCTTAACTGGTTGTGTACCACAGGGGTGCACATTCCATTCACAGGCTTGGTTATTTCCAACTAATATAAAAATGTATCTGCTATAATCATATTTATTGTTTATAACAGAAAGAGGTCATATGTATATGTACAGTTTAGCAGTGGTGAGAGCAGATGTGTAGGCCACGAATTAACTCTTGTAATGCCAGAGAAGTTACATGCATTGGGAGGGTATACTAAATTGACTAATCAGTTTGCGCATGGCCACAATGTATGTGCATAATATTTTTTCATCTTTCCATTGTGAGAGAACAGGGACATCAGTGGAAAAAACCAGAGCAGCAGGACATAAAAAAAAACACAATGCTTCTGAAATAAAACAAGATAGCTGAGAGGTGTGCCACCTGAGATTCATCATCTGAGCAATCTTTAGTTGTTATTAACTCAGCCTTGAGTTGAGAAAACTGATGTCAGTTACTAAATTAGTAATTAGATTGCCCTCCAAAGTCTTCATATTAATTTTCCAGTAAAACATGAGATTAATACAGTGTAAAATGTAATTTCTGTCCTTCTGAAATGTGTTGGCATGTCCATGGCATATTGGCTCCAATTTTCCAATGAGCCGATGTAGCCTTGTTATTGTCAGGACGTTCAACCTTCAGTCAAATAATAATTTTGCATATGGTTCTTTAGTCAGGCACAGCTCATAATAAGGGTTCTATTCTTATATCTCTTGGTTAAATAAATAGTGTTTTTCAGTAAGTAGCTCCCAAAAGAAAAGTATTTGGAAAGTGTATAATTTCCTTAGCCCCCCATCGCTTCCAACAAACTGCGCTTCTCACAAAGATGCCAAAGATGGCACCAAATATACAAGCATAATAAAGAGAGGTTACTTGTATGATTTTTTGTATTTTTATACTCTTTGTGATAGTTTCATAGGGTTAGTGAACTTTCCTTCTGTTTTTTTTTTGTATTTGCAGCATGCTCAAAACCTCTTTGGAAGCATCATATTACTTTATTTGTGATCCGGATTACAAGACGACCCTCCAAGCTTTAGAAAAATAGAAAAGGCCTAAAGACGAGCCTATAGGAAATTTTTTACTAGCATATATTGCTTCACATGTAAAATGTTTTTCATATGTTATTGAAAATGTATTTCTTGTTTTTATTTCCTTCTGTTGTCCCCTTCATTTCAGTTCTTCTGCTCACCTTTCACCTATTGTACTGATAGACTTCCCAATTCCCCCAGGACTTACCAGTGCAACTATAGGACTACCAATGCACCCCAGGACACTCCCTGGTGTTTAGCAGGGCAGCTGGAGGATGTCTGTACCCTGCGTGATGCACTGCGTGAGGTACAACACTGAGAGGGTGGCCCCAGTGTTCTGTCTCAGAAGACCCAGCAGAAGTGTTGGGCAGCATTGTAGTATTTGCCCCCAAGACAATCTTTGAGCACCAACATTTTCCTTTGTAATGCACTGATCTAGCCTGTGGTATCATGAAACCTTTAAAAGTTTAAAAGTATAATCCTTTATCTTTATACAATGAAACTCTCTAAGGATGAGTTATTATTCCACCTTCAGACTATGCCATCATAGGTCTTAACAAGTCAAGCATACATTTTTGAAAGCGAATAAAAACAGTAGAAGGATATATTATAAATATTTCTTCTCTGTTCTGGATATATATAAAACAAAAATAAACATTAAGAAGTCCCAGGACACCCAATAACCATGGGTAGACCCTCTGTGTCCATGATGTCTTGACAACTTGAGGGGGCAGGGAATGACTCATTTCTTATTCCAATCCATTAAGTGCAGCATTGTATCAACATGATAAAACCATGTTAACTAAGGACCAAGTCCAAATAGTGTACTGCATCCTCATAGAGGTCATCTAATGCTCAAACACGTTTTCAATAACCCCTAACTCATTTCACACTGAGGCCTTATTCCAAATTACTTATTTGGTATAGAAGAGTATAATACAATAAAAGAAACTGAATTAAAATAATATGGAGTAACTGTTCTTACATGTCAGATATGTTTAGTTTTGCCTGAGATACCCAACAAAACTAAACTTTAACATTTATATACATACAAATTTGGAGTTTTAATACAGTATTATGGGCTCGAGATGGATTTCTGAAATGTATAAACATTTTAACTGAACTTCCCTACATATATATATATATATATATATATATATATGTGTGTGTGTGTGTGTGTGTGTGTGTTTGTCTGTCTAGTAATCTGTTTTTCTGTTCATTTGTTAATGTGTCTATATTTATCATCTATTTTGTCTCTGTCTTACAACACCTCACTGAAAGCCCTAGTTTTCCCTAGCCACAAACACTTGATTTGTTTCTGACAGCTGTGATATCTCCCACAAACCTCACCACAGATCAAGAAATGCTGCAAACTCTGGATATCGGGTCATTACTAAAACACAAATTTCAAGCGGACATTTTGCTCCTGTTTAGAGGAGACATTTTAAACCGCAGCTCAGCTTAATCTTGGCTGTTCTCTCAATCTGCGCTCAGACATTTATAGAATCCCAGCTAGATCCAAAAAGCTGGCACGCTTCACAAAAAGCAGGCTGGTATCAGGACGAGGGAACTAAAAATAGCGTGGTTCTGTCCGCCCTACTCAAAGAACAGCTTTGTAAAACATTAGGGACAAAAAAACTGCCTACACCCCTTCCAGCCTTATAATGCTCTGTAAAGAGGAATAATTACTTTATTCCAACTATTGTTCAAATACAGAATCATAAGAAATCCATGGATCTTTGTCACGGGGGAAAACATGAAGGTTATGCTGGATGCAGTTTGTGTTTGGTTCTTGTCTGTGTAAGCATGCATGACCTTGTTGTGCTAATTGTCTACTAAACTTTATTAATACCACAAAATGACAGTAATACTTTACTACTGCTGAACAACATACAATGCTATTTCTGCTCAAGGGACACCTAGCTCCCTTTTGAATGGAATGGAACCACCTCTTATCTGTGTGCTGCACCGTAGACGACTTGACAGTCAATCAAAACAAAATAAGCTTCCCTGGTGTTTCTTCGTTATTGGGCTGGAGTCATTTAGCAATGGTGGGAGTGACTTTCTTCAACACCTTAATCTCAACTATGCCCTGATAAAAAATCCTTTTATTTATCTATTTTTGTTTTACAATGTGGTCTATACATCAAAAAGTAAAATGTTGGGAACTGAAAAATGAACTGCAAAAATCAGGCACTTATAGCTATGTTGAAGATTATTTTTGGAGCTACTAATGCCTAATAGATGCCATTTTTGTTCTTGTGACCAATATTAATTGTTTGACCACCAGATGGCTGTGCAATGTATCACAAAAACTAGTGAGAGGTTTTCAAACTATCTGCAGGAGAGGAAAATATTCAGACTACATAGGCCAATATGCTGTCAGTTCTTTGTTTCAGCAAGGGTGCTGAGCTAATCTGCTGACATAGGTTGTGGAAGACTTAGTTAAAACATAATAATTCTCCTACAAGTTAAGACATGTGTTAATGGGTGCAACTAAGAGGATAGAGTTTATCTGGATTGGGCTTTGTTTCCCTTTTGTAAAAAGTGAAAGGAACAGAAAATGTTTTAACAAGTGCCACTGTTATGTAAAACATTACATAATTTCAATAAAAAAAATAAAAAAAAATATTCAGGTTCGAATATAAGTAAAGCTATATATTTGCTGAAACTTTTACCAGCATATATATTGACTAAATTACAATACATAACTGAAGGGAACATTCCCTGTCATTTACACTTTTGAATTGGTCTGAAATGGATTTGGATCGGGCAACTTTGTCAAACCGCACAAATCTCCGAAATGTGGCTACTCAGTATCCCTGAATTTGGTTCGGAATCGGCTGTTTGGGCCATTTGGAAACCAAACTATCGGAAACATTCAGATTGGGACAAATTCGTTATAAATAAGCATACAATCACCGCCACACATGCTTCAAACATACATGAAATTTGCCCATTTAAATTCTCCAGATATTAGTTGGAGAACATAATAAGAAAGTGTCACTCCAAAACAAGCAGTTAGTGGCAACTGACATGCCTGGCACATCATGCACTTAAACAAGCATAGGAAGGGTTCAAAATTAGTTACCAATGCTCAGCAGGTATTGATGCAATGCCTTGATATCGATGCATCCAGCAACACCCATATTTGCCCCCCATAGCGCAATGCTCTGGGCTGCTTAAGGAAGATCTTCCTACCAATCCAAGATCTCTATTCAGTTGCTGCTCCAGGAGTCTAATGGAATTTTCACTAGTAGGATCTAGTCCCCTTTTCTGGGCACGAATGGTCGGAATCATCTGATAAAAGAAGGAGAAATATTATAGGAGTTATAAGTTCCTTTTATTTATTCCTCTTAATACAGGTGTGCAGTTCTTGCAAGGGTTGCAGTATCCACAACCAATCATCTCATCTTCAAAGGCAGAGTACAGAAAGATGACTGATGATCCAGGAGTCATGTGTACGCTGTTGCCATCACAGATGATTGTGATGTTGAACTTTTAAATAATGGAGAGGTTCCGCTCCTGCAATAGTTTTGAATTTATATTTATTTGGAAAGTGTTTTACCAGGAACACTACATTGAGATTTCTCTTGTCTTCAAGTATGTCCTGAGGACCAAGTCCAGAATGGTGTTACACATTTAACAGCAGTTTAAAAAAAATACATACATATATTTATACAGAAAAGTTAGGGAGAGAACACATAGGGTAGATAATTTTTGATACAAAAAAAAAGATATTATATATATATATATATATATATAATAACAGGTACATTCTGTTTTAGGGCATTGCCCTAAATTAAATGGTAATCTTTATATGTTTATGTAAGACAGGTAGTGGCGGATGCTCCATATCTGCTAGGTGTGTGCCGCGAACAGAGAGCACACAAACCCCAGAAATACATTTGAAAGGCGACACCACTTACGAATTCGGCAACAGAGTCACTCACTCTGTTGCCAATTCGACAAGCACTAAAAGTATACAAATTTTTCAGCACACAAACCCCCGGTAATACACGAGAGACGTCACAGGCGTGCTCCGGGCTGGCGGTCACTCAGGGGCAGGGCCGGTGCAAGGATTTTCGTCTACACAGGCGAAGGTGCATTTTGGTGCCCGCCTGCTCTGATCCGCCACGCCTCCCACACCATTAAGCCTCCTTAAATTATATATATATATATATATATATATATATATATATATATATATAATGTATAGTGTAGAAAAAAAAATCTAAATATTCAACTCGCATGCTCTAAATGTGTCACACATTGAAACCCTTGAACACAAAGACACCCTTGCAGTCACACACACAGACACCCTTACCACTTACACACACACAGTTACACCAATTCACACATAACCTGAGACACACTATTTTGCCACTCAATATGCCAGTATTTAGCCCAGGGGTCCTCAAACTTTTTAAACAGGGGGCCAGTTCACTGTCCCTCAGACCGTTGGAGGGCCGGACTATAGTAAAAACAAAAACTATGAACAAATTCCTATGCACACTGCATATATCTTATTTTGAAGTGAAGAAACAAAATGGGAACAAATACAATATTTAAAATGAAGTAAAGTTAAATCAACAAACTTACCAGTATTTCAATGGGAATATTATGCCAGTCAGAGCCCAGTAATATTATGCCAGTCAGATGCCCAGGAACATTATGCCATTCAGATGCCCAGGAATATTATGCCATTCAGATGCCCAGGAATATTATGCCATTCAGATGCCCAGGAATATTATGCCACTCAGATGCCCAGGAATATTATGCCAGTCAGATGCCCAGGAATATTATGCCAGTTAGATGCCCAGGAATATTATGCCAGTTAGATGCCCAGGAATATTATGCCAGTCATAGCCCAGGAATATTATGCCAGTCAGATGCCCAGGAATATTGTGCCAGTTAGATGCCCAGGAATATTATGCCATTAAGATGCCCAGGAATATTATGCCAGTCAGATGCCCAGGAATATTGTGCCAGTTAGATGCCCAGGAATATTATGTCATTCAGATGCCCAGGAACATTATGCCAGTCAGATGCCCAGGAATATTATGCCATTCAGATGCCCAGGAATATTATGCCATTCAGATGCCCAGTAATATTATGCCAGTCAGATTCCCAGGAATATTATGCCAGTCATAGCCCAGGAATATTATGCCATTAAGATGCCCAGGAACATTATGCCAGTCAGATGCCCAGGAATATTATGCCATTAAGATGCCCAGGAACATTATGCCAGTCAGATGCCCAGGAATATTATGCCATTAAGATGCCCAGGAATATTATGCCAGTCATAGCCCAGGAATATTATGCCAGTCAGATGCCCAGGAATATTATGCCATTCAGATGCCCAGGAATATTATGCCATTCAGATGCCCAGTAATATTATGCCAGTCAGATGCCCAGGAATATTATGCCAGTCAGATGCCCAGTAATATTGTGCCAGTCAGATGCCCAGGAATATTATGCCATTAAGATGCCCAGGAATATTATGCCAGTCAGATGCCCAGGAATATTATGCCATTAAGATGCCCAGGAATATTATGCCAGTCAGATGCCCAGGAATATTATGCCATTAAGATGCCCAGGAACATTATGCCAGTCAGATGCCCAGGAATATTATGCCAGTCATAGCCCAGGAATATTATGCCATTAAGATGCCCAGGAACATTATGCCAGTTAGATGCCCAGGAATATTATGCCATTAAGATGCCCAGGAACATTATGCCAGTCAGATGCCCAGGAATATTATGCCATTAAGATGCCCAGGAATATTATGCCATTCAGATGCCCAGGAATATTATGCCAGTCAGATGCCCAGGAATTGCTCGTTATACCTCCCTCCTCCCCCCTTACCCAGACCCCAGTACTTACCTCCATGCCGCTGTTCATGTCCGTGGCTGAGAGGGAAGCGTTGTGAGCTCCCCTCAGGCCGTGCGCATTCAATAAAGTGTGTTGAAAAAAAAAGTTTCAACACACTTTATTGAATGCGCACGGCCTGAGGGGAGCGCACAGCGCTTCCCTCTCAGCCACGGATCTGAACAGCGGCATGGAGGTAAGTACTGGGGTCTGGGGGAGCGGGCGATTTTCCCGCCCCCCCATTGGTGCGCCCTAAGGCAGCCGCCTGTGCTGCCTTACGGTAGCGCCGGCCCTGCTCAGGGGCACAATACGCCTCTGAATACAGGGGAGGGAAATGTCCAGCCCGCAGGCCTTATGCAAAATCATTTGGTCTGGTAAACCGCAGGGCCAAGGTCGGGTCACATGACCTCATCATGCAACATCAGGTGACCCCGGTCAGGCTGTTTGAGCTGCCACTCATTACAGCCTGCAGCACACATCTGGGAAGCTCAGCTCAGGTAATGCCCTGAGTGCATAGTGTGTTCTAGGGTGTAAGCCTTGCATGCAAAGTGTGTTCTGGAGTGTAAGTCCTGCATGCAAAGAGGGTTCTGGGGTATAGGTCCTGCATTTAAAGTGCAAAGTGGGTTTGGGGGCAATTCCTGAGTGTAAAGAGGAGCCTGGGGCAAGACCTAAGTGCAAAGTGGCTTCTGGAGCAATTCCTGAGTACAAAGTGGTTTTGGGGCAATTCCTGAGTGCAATGTGGGTTTTGGGGCAATTCCTAAATGCAAAGAGGGGTCTGGGGCAAGGACTAAGTGCACAGTGGCTTCTGAAGCCATTCCGGAGTGCAACAGGGGTTTTAGAGCAATTCCTGACAGCAAAGTGGTTTGGGAGCATTTCCTGAGTTCAAAGTGGGGCCTGGGGCAAGTCCTAAGTGCAAAGTGGCTTCTGGAGAAATTCTTGAGTGCAAAGTGGGTTTTAGGGCAGTTCCTGAATGCAAAGTGGTTTGGGGGCATTTCCGAAGTGCAAAGTGAGATTTTGGGGCACTTCCTGAGTACAAAGAGGGGTCGGGGGCAGGTCCTAAATGCAATGTGGCTTCTGTGGAAATTCATGAGCGCAGAATGGGGTTTGGGGCAATTCCTGAATGCAAAGAAGGTTTCTGGGGCAATTCCTGAATGCATAGTGGCTTCTGGGGCATGTCCTGTGTGTGTAATCTGGGTGCCACACCTGGCTTTTGGTGTGTGTAACCTGCGATCTATACTTGCAATGCTTGTTTCCACGTGTTGTTTATTTTATATACAAAAAGGGTTTGTATGTTTTATGCAGTTGATCTACTTCTGCTATACTGGTTTTGCATGTGTTATTCTTAATTTATTTGTTACAAAGATTTTTTCTTCTTTTGTTTTAGTTGGTGTTCAGATGATGTGTGCTTTGGGAGGGAGGGCGGTTGGCATGCACAGGCAGGGCCGCTATAACCAATGGGCAAATTGGATGTGCCTTATTAATGGTCAAAATAATGCTAGCATATTCGTGGGCAAATTGGATGTGCCTTGTTAATGGGCAAAATAATACTGTAATAATATTGGGCAAATTTGCTGTGGCTTATTAATGGGCAAACAAATATAGCATAATACTGGGCAAATTGGATGTGGATTTTTAATGGGCAAAATAATACTGGCATATTATTGGCCAAATTGGCTGTGGCCTATTAATGGGCAAAATGATATTGGCATATTATTGGGCAAATTGGCTGTGGCTTATTAATGGGCAAAATAATATGGGCATAATATTGGGCAAATTGGCTGTGGCTTTTAATAGGAAAAATAATACTGGCATATTAATGGGAAAATAGGCTCTGACATATTAATGGCAAAATAACCCTGGCATTTTTTAACTGTGGCATGTTAATTGGTACCTGACAGTGGCTTATTTTAATTGGCAAAGTTATGCTGTGGCATGTTCTGTGGGGCAAAATAACATGTACTATGTGGGACAAAATGACACTGTGGTATATTCTGTGGGGCAAATTAACACTGTGGCATGCCAAATTGTGTGGGTGCAATATGACTGCAAGCCAAGTGCTGTGGGGCCCACTGCTAGGGTTGCCACCTTTTCTTCAAGAAAATACCGGCCTTGGTACTGTCTCCATAGACTTAACATTGACCTGATGCCAATTTTTTACCGGCCTGCCGGTAAAATACCGGCCAGGTGGCAACCCTACTTACTGCTAAAGACTTTGCCAGGGCCGGCACCAGCATAAAGCTGCCTAGGCTGCCTTAGGGTGCCGCAGCAGGGGGGAGGGGGGGGTGGATAGCGCCAGTGGGGAGAGAGCCAGGTCTAAAAGCTTGCCGGTACAGCCATTGGCTGGGGAAGATCTCCCCTCACCAGCCCTCTGCATGGTTTCACTGACAGATCCGAGGGGAGGGGGGCGGACCGCACCGGGTGAGCGGCATCTGCTTCACGAGGGAGATGAGGGCAGCATAAATTCAGTGTGTAAACCTTACATGGAGCTCAGTAAGTGCTGGTCGCTTATGTTGCCCGCGCCTCCCTCATGAGGCAGAAGCCGCTCTGCTTCACGAGGTTGGGAAGACCTCTCACCCAGTGCGGTACGCCCCCTCCCGTGACCCATCAATAAAGAATTGGGAAGGGGAGAAAGCAGAGGAGGGGTAGAGAACAGGTATGGGGGAAGAGAACAGGGGAGGGGAGAAAACAGAGATGGGGTGGAAGGGGAGAGAGATATGGGGAATGCGAGATAAGATATATTGGGAGAGTGAAAGAGATATGGGGAGAGGGAGGATAGATAAGGGATATGGGGAGAGGAAGATTCATGGGATTGTGGTGGGGACGGGGGAGGTGGGCACCAAAATGCACCTTCGTCTGTGTAGAAAAAAAATCCCTCCACCGGCCCTTCCAGGGCACAGTAGGGTCTTAAAGTGGTTGTGTGGTTATTCAAGAAATCACGCAATATAGTAGTTATGTAGTGTCTGTGTGTTTTTGATATGTAACTTCCCAAGAAGCCTAGAAGTTTTTAACATTTTATTAAGGGGTGAAAATTTAGTAATTTTCAAAAATTACTGCCAGATTAAAGTGGGTGCAATCTGTGTGCTGGGTGTATGATTTATTGGTGGAAATTATTAGTGCTCCCCCTGCCCACTTTTTACTGTGGTATCTTATGTGCCCCCCGCTACTGGATAGGACACATACGAGTACATGGCAGGTCAGACACATATGTGTCTCATCTGCTGCCTGACCTGGAAAAGCAGTTGCAAGAATCAGCTTCATCAATGCCAGCTAAAATCACATGCCTCACCAAAGAGAAGAAGTTCCACATTAGAGGTGTGTTAATTATATGTTTGACCAACTGTAGCAGGCTAACTTTAACGTTAATGTTGTGTGGCCCACTAATAATTGTTTAAATATACAAATGGCACTTTGCAGAAAAAAGGATCCACCCCTGATGTAAGAGAACTAACGTGTGAGTAGTTTTGACATGCTGCCAGAGCACACGAGTAGTATACTGCGTGCTATCTATCAAATGGCCTCAGGGGTTTCATTAAACTTACAATCAATTTGGAGATACATATTGGCATCTGTCCACAGGTCTCTATGACAAAACATTTTACCGATTTTGTATTAAGTCTCTTTTAACGGAGCATTTAAAGTATCACAATTGCCAATACAACTTTGATTGGTAGTGTTTTTTCCCTACATGTCCACAATATAAAATCTAAAGAAACAGGTGTTGTGAGACACCTGAAAAGTGCACATCTTCCACATACTCTGTTTGGCAGAAGCATGATTGCTGCATATAAAAGTGTTGAAATGAAAGAAAAAATTTCAGTCACTGTTATAAATTAGATTTCGCCAGTTATAACCTTTTTTTTTTTTTTTTTTAACTTTCTAACACTTTAACTAATAAAGCACAGTTCTGTAGTAAAGTTTTTAAAAAATGTAGCAGGCAGCAGGAGCATCATTGGTTTCCATAGTGATCTCCCCACTTTTAGTGTTTGGCTCCAGAACTGCTCTTGGCACATCATCCCAATGTGTCAATACCATACCAAGCTTTCGGCCTCTATATTATAATAATGCAGTGGTTTAAAAAGACAGCCCTTCAAATGCTGATGGCCTACATCTCCCATAATACTTTGTCAGCTAAGTGGCTTGCCAGGGAGTATGGGATATGTAGTTTTGCAACAGCTTGAGGGTCGCAGTTTGTCATCCCAGTTCTAATTCCTGCCACCAAAGTGTTTGGAATAGATTAAAAAATGTTTAAAAAAATTACAGTACATTTTGGTGGATTTATTTGGCAGCTGGTATTAAAAAAGGAAAACAAGTGTAGGTGGGAATCCTGGGGTACATTTCCTTCACAAACATTTTGTGTTTGCAACCAAAAGAAAGCCGACAAAAAAAAACTGCGCCGCTTGAAATGACAATATAAAGGCACCAGCAGAGGTACATCGGACCAACAAACTGTGTGAGCGAGGTCACTGAGCCGTGTGATATTCACATCACGCCAGGATAAATTTATTCACTTTATATTTAGTAAGTACAAAGCTGTTTTGATACAATTCTCTGCAGTAGCAAAATCAACAAAAGAACTTGAAGCCATATGGGCTAAGTAAAATGGCAGCTGTTAATTCATTAAAAGAACAATGCGGAATGTTAGGTAAAATATAATACTTTCTCGTTAGACCAAAGCTTTAGCAAGCTGCAGTTCCCCTGTTTAAGACTGAAAGCATTGAAGAACAAGACCATTATCACACTCTAAACATTATGTGAATTGTGTGTCCGATTGTTATTTTATATAACATCATTGTAGGATGTGTTCCACTTTTATAGATTGGTGTTAGCTAACCTTGGCATTCCAGATGTTTGGGAACTAAATACCCCAATATGCTCAGTCAGCAGCATAGTCTGACCAATACTGACACTGCTGGCTCTTTTTTTTTTTTTTACATACAACCTGTATATCCCATGGAGCAGTGCTTTTTACAAGAATATTTCTTCTTGAAAGCAGGTGAGTATGTCAAAGCTGACATTATGATTGACTGTCATAACAGTGAAACTATATTGTCTGATTTGTTCCATGACTGTGGGTGATGTGTGTATCAATTTAATACAACCTGAACATTTATAGGTTGTCCACCCACCTTATTATCGACCGTTAATTGTTACATTCAAACCCCACCAATCCTTTTCCTTCAATGCTACTAGAACCACTTTCACTAGTTAAATGTATGCTGTTTTTTGACCATTGTTCAGCACTGCAGTATGTTAGAGTTTTATAAATGCTATATGTTCACAGTACTTCTCTGCTGTCTGTGTATATTTTACATTATATGGATATTACGATGTATCTATACAAATACAGTCTGTAAAGTATTGTGGACCCCTGTATTGGCTGAATATAAATATATTTTAAAGTTCCTTTGCAGACAGTGTATACTTTTGGCTGTCTAACCTTATTTTATTCACACCCAGATAAGAATGTCCCGCCCAGTATGCCCTCAAGTTACCCCATGAATAAACTCACACCTTATCTGACTTAAGTATTCTCAGTCCACATGCCACATAATAACCATACCTTTCCCCTGCTGGGAGGTAGTTCCATTAACTCACCACTACTTCAGCTATGAGAACGGAAGTATCTGCTCCAGTAACCTTACATAAATAAACGTTTATTTATCCATGCGCTAACAGCACAGTTCAGTTACCAGATGCTAATTGTAGATGAACAATTATTTACTCTCTGAATAATGTTGTACAACAAAATCCTGTCATTAATCTTTCACAGACGGACTACTTTTATATGTATGGCTCAGACATGCTCAGTACTCCTGAAAATGCCATCTTACACAAGGTGAACTGCGACAGAATTGGTTGTACGAAAACTCATAGAAAAAATATTTCCACACGTATTTTGATATTATTCGGTGAATTCAGTAGCATGTTCTCTTGTGTAACATGGTATTATAGCGCATTCTCTAGCATTGCTTAGTATCACATTATTTACTGGGTGAAATAATTGTACAAAGTAACGTATATACACGTTTTGTCATATCAGCATTATGCACCTTGCACTGTATGGCGTACTTCACCAAAAAAGGAACGGCAGACTGGGAGGACGACTACGAAGTTGCCCTTCACCCTAATTTACTAGATCTATACACTCTGTCATCCTACCTACACCAACCAACCACGTGTATTTATCTCTGCATGTGTGTTCCAGGCACGCCCCTGTTTTCTAATTGGTCAGCCTTTGTATTACATTCCTTCCTTCTGCCGGTTTCACTTTTCATTGGGTGCACAGTCTGTCCGTCTTTTTCCAGACTTGTCTGTGACGTCAGTGTCTGGAAACGCCCTCATGTGTCCTAGGGGAACATTTAAAGAGCCAGAGAGCCATTTAATTAGTGGAGGCAATCCCTCCCCCCATCCCTTGCGCAGGTTATTATTTTACAGTCTGGGCTAGCTGGGCATTCCTGGCTGCTGCTTCCTTCTAGCTGCTATCCATACATAACAGCTAATAGACAGAGGTTATGAAGTATTATTATTCATAATAATGTAAGCAGTTTATTACTACTTAATAGGTATAGCACTACTTAAAGGGACTGTATCACCTAACCATTGCTTATACTGTGAATGCAGAGAATAAAAAATGAGTGACAATGACATATTTATTGTGTTCAAGCAACTACCTAAATTAGTAGTAAATGTCTGTGAAATCTCCTGCTTATATTCCCTGTGACATTATATGCAAATTGGTTTTCAATGGGAAATGTGTAATTTACATATCAAGCCAGAGGTGATGTCATTAGTAGGAGACCACAGACACATTTAAAACATCTTTTTCTCCTAATGTAGTCATTTGCTTGCAATTCTGCTAGTACAATGTGTAGAACATTTTCAATATTTTTTATTGTCTACATTCACAGTTCAGCTTTGATACAGTCCCTTTAAGTACCCACGACCACGAGATATATATGGGTATTGACTATAACATATCACTCACAGTGTGGGTAGATAATTACTTTATAATGTGTCACACTATATGTAGGTGAGCGTTTACTGTATAATGGATCACTCACATTATAGTTAGTTGGGTAATATATATCACACTTTATGTGGGTTTAGAATTACTGTAAAATCTTTCACACAGTATATACTGTAGGTGGGTAACTACTGTATAATGGATAGGGTTGCCACCTCGGCCATGTTGTTTTACCGGCCACATATAACATTTGCAGTATGTAGAAGTCATATGTGACCAAAAGGAAATCAATTAACTAATCATCGTATTTCTGTGAGATCCACTACTTGATTAGGTAGTTGATTTCTTTCTGGTCATTAATGACTTCTACATACTGCAAAGCAGCATGCAAAAGTTATTTGTGGCCAGTAAAAAATGGCCGAGGAGGCAACCTTAATAACAGATCACACTATGTGTAGGTGAGCATTTACTGTATAATGAATGGATCACACTTTAGGTGGATCAGCAACTACTTCACAATCTTTCACACTAAATGAAGGTGGATAATTAATATACAATGGATGAGTGATAATATAGGTAGGTGGCCAATCACAGTATAATCTTTCATACTATACAGTAGGTGTGATATTATGGTAATGAATAACTCACATTAAAGGTAGGTGAGTAAGTAGTCCGGGTAAAATGTATCACTACTAGGTGGGCAATTACTACACAATGCATCACACTGCTGATGGGTGGGCAATTACTGTACAATCTTACAAACTGTGCATAGATGGGTAATTGCAATATACTGGAACACTCACTATAGGTAGGTAGGTAGATAAATACTATATAATGGATAACATACTATGGGTAGGTGGACAATTACTGTATAGTCTTTCACACTGTAGTTAGGTAATTAATATGCTTATTGTATTCTATTGATTTGAATAATGTGATTAACTCTTCCTTCACCAGTAAGTTGGTAATCTGTTCAACCCTTGGGTGTCACCGGTTCTATTCCTGGCAAGGTTGTCTCAGCATCTAACTGTGGTATTACTCCACTGTCTTTACCCTGGGTGTGTAGGGGTTAATGTACCCTTCCATGTGATTAATGATGTGAGACAAACAGTGAGCTATCCCTTATACCTTGCCACTTTCTTCACACACTGAATATTCTTGAGCAAATTACACATATTAAGTGACACATACCTCTCTACTAATGAAATATTTAAAATGCAATATTTTGCCCAAATGAATTGCCCTGTCTATAACACACAATTAAACATATACACGATAACTTGGATCATTTCAGCCTACGTGTCATTAGTTTCCCGACAACATAAGGTTGAGTAGAATTTTGGCTCAATGGCTAACCATGGACACTGCAGTAACTGGGTTGGCTGAGCATTATGGGAAATTAATTCCACAATATCTGGAATGCTAAGGGTTAACCATGATTGCCTTAGTGTGTGCAGGGAGATGCATAAGGAGCAAAGATAGGGGGTGTTAAAATATTGATGTAGAGAAGACAGACCTATTTGTGTGATCTGCTAATAAACAAAATCTGATTTTTGCATCTTAAAAGAATCGTGAAATGATTCCTAGGATTTTTCTGGAAATCCTTTCTCAGGATATTTTATACTATTAGGAAGGCTTTACACAAGCCATGTGCCAAAATCTACAACTCAGACAGGGAGAGGTGTGTGTGAAATGTAGCTGGCACTCTATTTAATATCCCAAAATCCTGGAAATAAATATAACCTTATTCACCATGGTAACTCTACAAAAGGGCTGAGAAATATTTAACATGAAGTAATCTGTTAGTTTCACCGGTGAACTTACTTTTATGTACAGATATAAGTGTTAATACAGGATTTAGGCTGTGAAATTACGCTGCAGAGATGTCTAGTATGGCGTATGGAACATTACCTGCTGAGAGCTTATGCAGATGTTTTTCAATACTTTTTTTTTTCCCAATAGATTTTTGAAGAATCTGAGGATATTCAAAGCAAAAAACAAACAAACAAAGTAATTCAAAACATACTATATATTTGTTTTATTATCCCCTCTTCACTGTCCTGCACAAAAAGAGGTTTAACTGTTATTTTAGAAAAATGTAACATATAGCTGTTTTAATGGTCTGAAGAAGATACAGTTTAAATAACAAGGATCGAGTAAGTCACTTAATACAATACATGCATTCAATGGTTGGATATATTACCATGACTATTTAGTTATCTAAACAAAATACACATGTTAGAGATGCATTTGTATACACATCTGCAGAATATCTGGATTTATGTGAGCAGCACCTTTTGATGCTGCAATCCGAATATTTTTTAATTTTTTAAACCTTAATTACCTGGTTCTTCTTTTTTTCTTTTTTTTTTTTTTACCTTGCAAAAAGGCATGGATTCTTACTTAGCAGGGGTAACCTTAGAATGCTTGGCTGGCAATAAAGTGGTTAAGTGATCCATGCAGAGAGGGGGGGGGCATGGGGTTGTCTAGCAGATAAATCCTAATAGATATGTCTAGACAAGCTTTGTGAATTCCTGTTACTGCAGAATGGGAACAGATGTACTGTAGAGGAATACACATTTTGTTTTTTAACGTAGACACTCAACTCTCTTTTCTGGTGGTTTAATAAGAGAAGTTATACAAAGGCTTTTGCACTTTAAAACAGATTCGAATAATATTTCACAGTTTCAATAAGGATAATATACTCCAAATCAATACACAAAAGACTAGGATGTCATAACTTATAAAGACCAACTACCCCCTGCCTGATGACTAATGGAGGGTGCAGGGAAAAATAAGGCAGTTTTAATATTTTAATAAATATATTTTATGCCAAAGGAAATATCTGATATTACATTAGGTATTTTGCTATTAATAATAAATTCACAGATTACAAAGATATCCTTATCTCACGCTTTCTTTCTATATATAAATGCACTCACACACAAACATTTGTTTATTTTATACAGATATATATAGAGAAATTTAGTCGGATTGGTACAGATTAGAAAAGTGTGTTTAAAATATAAGAAAAGTGTAATGTTAATATCTTTAAGTGCATAAGGGGATATTTACGTTAGATAAATGTGTATATACATGGATTGCATAGTATTTTACAACGTAATAAGTATAAGCTACATTAGGATTCAGTGAGCCAGGTGTGCTTACAATCTATTAGCATAAGATATGACAAACCTACTATGTTAAAATACTCAGCAGGATACTGAGATTAATAAGTGATCTCTTTCTTATTTCTTATGCATGCAAATATGTGTTTGTTGTTTTTTTTTTTTTTAGTGCAAGTCACTGTACCCAAATCTCCCTCTGTCGGGCTGTCTGAGGCTGACAGGCTGCATGTCCCTTTAACAGCAGTGGGAGGTTCCCTGCCGGCCCAGCAGAGGCTGGTAATTGATCAACTACGCTGTCCATCAGGCCGCTCTCGGCTCCGCCCCGTGCAGTGAAGGGCAGTCCCAGTCTGGCGCTGACGTCACGGGCTGTCTGGCTGCCTGGGGTTGGATCGAGCTGAAAGGCAATCTCCTTGGACTTGAGGAGGGGGAAGGAAGGAAGGACTGGGGACTGCTCTATATTCTGTGCCTGGGACTGAGTGACTCCCTTACAGCCTGGAACCGAGTCTCCTGAAACTGAGTTTACTCCTCCAGTTCCCCAAACTGAACATGACTTCTCTATATCTTGAAACTGAATGTGACTTGTTCTCTAGATCCTAAAGCTGAGTAAGACTTCTTTTCCAAATCTTGAAACTTAGTGACTTCTTCTGAAGATCCTGAAATTGAATGTGACTATTCCTCCAGATCCTGAAACCGAATCAGACTTGTTCTCGAGATCCTGAAAGCTGAGTTTGAGTTATTCTTAAGAGCCTGAAACTTAGTGAGACTTCCTCTAAAGATCCTGAAACTAAGTGCAACTTCTCAAAATCCTGAAGTCCCGGAATTGAGTGTTACTTGTTCCTTCGCTACTGAATTTGAGTGTGACTTCGAACCCAGATTGGCACCAAATCACCTGCCCAGAGTGAAGGTCTCTTTCTCCTCACTGTCCAGCCATGTACCCAAACTCACCCTATGCAGTTGGACTCAGAGCCTGCGAGTGTGAGTGAGTGAAGCACTTTTTTGGAGGAGAGTTATCTATTAAATGTATAACTTGATGGGTCTGAACAGCACAAGCGCAGCTACCCAGTCCAATGTCTCCTGTACCTGTAACTGCAAGAGGTCCTTATTCCAAAGCATGGAGATCAGTAAGTATTAACGTCTATCCTCTTATATACAAATATAACGTTATATAGTTTATTGCGTGCTATTGTAAACGAAAATACTAAACATGGAGTGGATCTAGAACACTGAATGGCTGAGCGTCATGGAAAATGTAGTCTAGCAGAGCTGGAGTGCCAAAACTAAGCCATCCCTGTCCTAGGATCTCTCCCACCCCTCCATCACTCCTGCAAGATCTCTAGAAAAAGTTTCTGCAGAGTTTGCTATACATTGTGCCGTATGGGAGGGGTAGGGTTTACTCGATGTACATTGAGCCAATTCCCCCCCCCCCCCCCCCCCCTCTCTCTCTCCCTCAAGCCAGATCCTCTTTCCAACAGCAAAACTTAACTGGCAGCAGAATGAAAAGACCCTCTGAATGTCTCATTGTTAACCTCTTATAGACCAAAGTTTACTTCAGAGCTCTCTTTGCATTTGCTTATGCATAAGTAGTGTTCATGGATAAACAAGTTTTTTTTTAAATCAATTTTGGTATTAAATATGAACGTTGTTCTATCTTCCTGAAAACCTTAATTTATTGAATTCTACATTCAGATTGTCAGCGGAACTTGTGCTGATTTGACAGGATCATTAACCTCTTCCTATCACTCTTAGATGACCCCTTTTTATTTATCATATTTCAGCCTGGTACTATATAGCAGTTCTGAAGGGATCCATATGCACGTTATAATACTATCTATGATGCCAACACAGTTCTGCAGAGAACTGAACTTATAATATATATACAGCCTATAATGTAAAGTTGCCTTCCTAATCAAATGTATTTGTGGCTCAAAAGGTGTACACTGTATTCTACATGGCTAAGTGCAAATAGGTGCCAATACCCCAGAGTTCGCAATCCACTGCATTCTTGTTGTAGTTAATGTTTCATTCTGATAAAAGGCATCTCTATTGGAGATGTATATTTGGATCCTAATAAGTGTATGCAGTGCTTCACCCAGTCTGAAAGCACAACAAAAAAATACTACATAAATTATAATACCCAAGAGCTTGCAATCTATTACATGTGTGGGTACAATGTGTATTATTTTGGTCTATGTGAAAATATATGCCCCAAATATTATTGAGTGCGCTTTCTTTTTCTCATAGTTAATTCTTACATGTTTCAAGGGGAAGTACATTAATTAGGTCTGTCTGGGTTACTTAGGGACACTTTGGTAAAAGTTTCCATCCTAAAAACCATTTACAGTTTATTTTCACTTTATTAGTAGTATCAGTTGATACTAAGATTATTTAAACCACCCCATTACAGAAATGATTACGAAGTTACTTGAGATCAGTTCTTCCTCCAGACATAGAATAATGCATAAATTATGTTTATTTTGTGTAAAATGCAAGGATCATAACTGTATTTACTAGTATTACCCCCCAGTGCTTTATTTTGTATACTATTTATAAAAGGTTGTTCAATAATCCATCCAAAAGACCCAGTAAGTTTAGGCTTCATTTTTTTTTACCTGTATATGTTTTAATTTTAGGATTTAATGTTACTGCACTGAGGTGATGTCATAGTGACTGCACCAAATATTTTGGAGACAGGAAGCAAAGTGACGGTCATTGCCTGTCTTCACCCAGTTGGTGACTGAGCTATTAACCGTTAACGTCGTGATCATCTTCTCCAGCTAACCAGGGGTTAAGTCAATGTGCATGTTTACTTTTAAACAGCAGTTGGTTTTAGGATAACTTGCAAAGTTATCCTCTGTCTAAACTAAAAGCACAAATTGATGGTCTAAAGAACGCAGTATTATATAACACCTCGCAAAACAGGATGTTCTTTGATTTCCGTTATGTGTTAAATATACTCTTCTTCTTTCTCAAGAAAGAAAGTTCATATTCTTTCTTTTTTTTTTAAATCCTTTAGAACAGCACAGTCTTCAGGGTTACTATAATACAAAACCTTTGGCACGATTTAAAGTCTGACAGTACAAAGTGTTCAAGATACAGACTTCAGCTAACCCGGGAGATGGTGTTTTTAACCCCCCCCCCCCCCCTTGTTTCATCCGAGCAATGGAAATGATCTAGACAAACCAGGGCAAAAATATAATTATTTCTCATTAACAGAATAGCATCAGGGGGAACAAATTCAATAGATGAGATTTACCTTGAAAAGTGATGGAAATGAAAGCGATATATACAAATTACATGATTTTTAAATTGTTTTACATATTCCAAACAGTATAAATCTCCGAGACACACAATTAGGATGCTCAGGTTTTAATGAAGCGTGCCTTTTCATTTTTACATGTTAAACAAATTCAGTCATATCTGTAGAATCAACTTAATTCTCTTGTGTCAGGAATTAAGTGCAGTGAATTAAGATTTTAGGTCTGTTATTAAATATGACTAATTTTTGAGTTTACTTAGTGTTGTATGATCTTCTGAACCAGTATAACTATATGGTTTATGTAAAATGTTAATCAGCCTTATTTTGTTTTTTTTGCCGGTGGCTTGATGTGTGTAGTATGACCCTTTTTCTGTCCAATAGTCTGTTAAGAACCAGCAACAAACAGGTTAAATTTTGCCGGTGAGGATAGATATGAAGTCTGAATTTTACTCACCATTTACCTTAAGACAGGACCGGAGCCCCGCATTGTCTGATAATAGCCCTGTAACACTTGAATTTGTATGTACCCGAATCACCCTAATAGATGGCTCCCAGTGGAGAAATCTCCTGTCTGGGTCTCGCTGTAAGTTTGCTTCCTTAACCTCCAGTCTGTTGACTCACTGATGACTATAGGATGATCCTTCGGGTACTGTGTGAATATATACAAAGATGTACGAGACAGTGCAAAGACCTAGGATTTAGTCTCTAAGTGACGGAAAGTTGCAGACAGTGTAAGAAAAAATCCCCCCAGCTTCACAATTTGCAAATTTAGCATCCAAAATGTAGCCATAGATACCTTGAACAATATAAAAAAAAAACAGTACCAATTTGCAGGTTCTTACTCACTCCTGTACTCTCAAAGAGTATTTTTGATTATATATATATATATATATATATATATATATATATATATATATATATATATATATATATATATATTCACTTCCATGCTGGCTGTGGTGTTAAATAATGTCTGGATTTGTATTCACCTCTACACCTCCCGCATCTCTGGAATTTAACTCTTACAGCATTGATGTTTGCCCTGAAAGGGTTACCTGTCCTCCGTTCTCCACTGGTTTGATTTTATGTTATATTGTTGAGAACCTTTCACTTATGTTAACCTCCCTAGATGACTTGTAGTTATAATGGAATTCTGCACACCAGGGGCTACCCCTGGCACTTGCATTTATTGGACACAAAGGGTGGTAGTTTGTACCACTTGTTGAAGGATAAGGTTGATTGGTATCCAAGTTTTGAATAGTGTGGAAATACCCTTATTCAAGACCATAATAGCCTCCAGAATTAAAGTTACTGAATAATTTGAACTGACTACTAGATGCCAAGAACTTAATATCAATACTTCTCCTGATCCCTAGTGGTTAACCTCATTTTAATAGCCTCTGCATCTGTTTCTGGTCTCTCCTACACTTTTTATTGGAAACTTCTGTCTCAACTAATGCTATAGGAATTTTGAGGAAATACAGTAGGATGGGTGAGTGGAGATGGTTCGACATAGCCCAAATTACCTTAATTCGTCTGGATCATATTGATTTACATTTCAACCCTACCTGCAGCAACCCCCACCTCAATCCTTTTCTAATTCTGATTGTAGTCTACCTCCTTCCTCTAAATTAGAATTAGGACATTAAACGTGAGTTGCTTTCTTGGTGAACATTTCACAACAATTCTGGCTAAGAAATCTAACTTGGGATAGACGGCTAATGTTTGAGAATCGCTTTGGATGAGTAGAAATGATTACACATATACTCCAAAGTTCTAAGAAATAGCAAGAGTCTTGCTAGAAACCTTAGGCAGCTCTTTGGGATATGTTAGAGTTTTATAAATGATACCCTAAAATTCATCATCTTACCAAGCACACAAAAATCCCTGTGGCAAAATAATGAATAAAGGCTTTAATTTTCTGAAATATGTCCATGGGGCTGCACAGGAAAACTAGTATTTTTCCATTTCCTGGTTTAGAATTTCTGTAGCTTAATATTTGAAAACTAATTCACAGTTTTCCAAAGTGCATATTCCTACACCTTTAAAAACAAACCATCACATTTGGATTAAACCTGAACATATACAATCAGCTGACAGTTCAGAACCAGTTCCATATCTGGAAAGATCATCATTCATTCTAGATTTGTATTTCCTGTTCAGGACACTTTTGTGTCTAGCACCAGACATTCATAAATTATCCTTATCCGCAATTCCATTCCTGGAAGACTGTTCCGTGTACTTACAACCCTTTTTGTACAAAATATTTTTTCGGTTTCAGCCTCGTCGTTCCAAAAAGGATTTCTTCTAACAATATCTAATCTGTAAAAAACAAACAAACAAAAAAATACAATTCTTTCCTTTTTACCTAATATAACTTTTTTTAATTGTTTATATATATATTTTTTTTTAATATATGCTCGGATTAACCCTTTCAGATTATGCAATTCTTTCCTGTCTAGTTGTGAACATGTTAACATAATTCATTGTTTCACGATAGACTTTGTATATTCATACTTTTTATAATATTTTAGTAGGCTCTTTTCTGAATGTTCTATATGTAAAATAGGAATAACTTTTAGATACATGTCCATGCTAGTTCTGCTTGCGTTATTTTTTGGTGAGTTTTCCCCACTGATTTAATGTAGTCTGTTAACTCCAACTACCTTCTTCTGCATCTGTAGTTCAGACAGAACAAGCCAAGCCATCAATCTCTACCTCAGAAGTCTATATTTGAAACCATCAGGGTATTTTATAAACAATTTATAAAAATCGAACAAAGAATAACTGGAGGTAGGCTCAAACCTAGCCTTTACCCTTTTCATGTGTTAGCTTTCTGATATTGAAAGCACAAGTATTTACATAGTGGGTCAGGGAGGTTACTGATCTTGTCTGCCGTCAGGGTTTCTTAGAGATGGAGAATGTCATGCTGCGTGCTATTACACATTTTTATATGGGGGGGGTCTAAAGAAGGACCTTGGCACTACTACAAAGAAGGGTAGTGTTGTCTCCATGTACCTGTGGTTCTATATTTTTTGGGGACACCATATGAAGTCACAGATGGAAGCTCTGTGTCAACTCTATGGCCCCTGTCCATAAATAACGGTCTCCCCTCAGTCAGGTGTGGTGGGCTTTCACTTTGGGGGGCCCTAAGTTACCACTTAATTCACTTACATGTCTCCTTGGCTCCAGGACCTGCATTCTAATAATTCAATTATAATATGTATTCAACCAACCTGAGCATCAACCATGTTCTGATTTTTTTTCTTGGCCAGTGGACCAGTAACAACATATGTGTTCTGTAACAACATATGATCAAATTATGTCCTCAGTCCAAGAAATTGTACAGTTTCTAAGGAGAGAAATATGAATATGGAAGCCAAAATTGAGAACACCTGTGGCCAGACAGTGATTATCCTTAATATGTGCAATAAAATTGGACTTGGGCACTTCTGTATGTGCTATCGGTGGAAAACTGTGTCACAGAATATAATTTTATGGCCTGCCTAGTAATGAAACAATGGCTGCAGACTATTTACAGACGTAAATGGTTCGGACTGGTCCAGACACTGCTTCCCATTGAATCCTCGCTCCCTTAAGGCACCCTGTTTAACTGCAAGGTCAAGTCTGCAGCAGCACCTTTTGAAAAGCAGACATGACAGTCTCCTAGGTTTAATATCTCTTCAACAGCAGATGAGGTTGCCTTTCTGCATCTGAGGGCAGACTGCCCCTAACTAGAATGGTGTTTGTGTCTATCACCTGATTTGTTCCTGATGTCTGCCACACGATAGAGACGTCTGGATTCTCCTGCTTATGAAGATGCTGTGTCTGATTGCTAAAAGGTATTACAACCTGCCACCGTGCCAACCAACCAGGAATGACAACCATGGGAACTGCAGCTGCTGTGGACATCAACTTCTATGATGCTCATCCAGCCAAAGTATCCTATCTCTGGGCTTATATAACTTCACTTGGTCCTTACTGTCAAATTCAAACAGAGGATTTTTTGCAATTATCCAATAACTGGTCTTTAAGACCTTTTAATTATCCCTCTACACATGTAGCGAGTGTTGCTCATTGTATAGCCAAGATTTCTATATGTATTTTCAGACTGTAGCTTGCAGAAGATGCTGCAGATCTCACACAGAGCGAGTCCCGACAAGACTCGGATATTTTCACCCCCAACGTCCTTTCGAAGCTGTGCTTCAGTGTCTGTTCTACAATCTAATTTTAACATGGAAAGAACAGAATTTGGAACAGCATGTCAAACAAAAAGCTCTGATCTGATTAGAAATGCATGCATATGTTCCTTTATTCCCATTTGCTCTGTAATTTTACCTATTGTTACCATGATGCATTAACCTGCTCTTTTGATGTGCGGTGGGACGGCCAATGAGTCTGGCGAGAAAGGGGATAGGAATGGCTGGCTGAGGGGCAAAAATGGTGACACAAACTAGACTTAGCATAGTCACATAGATAATTGGGAACACACAATCATTAAATTCAACCGTGCCAAGTACCTTTTATTCTGTAAAACCTGAAAGCAAGTGTATTTTCAGTGGATCATATTTAATGAAATAGAAGTTAATGATTGACATTATTTAGAATCCTTTTAAAGGTTAAAATGCCTTTAAAAAATAGTGTTTGGATGAGTAAATTCCCTTTTGCCTGACTTCCAGCGCATTGCATGCAATGCATACGTGGTATTGCTGGGAATAAAGTTTTTGTGCTCACACACTCACTTCTCACTTCTTAAATCTCATTGGCCACATTACAAACCTCAATACCAGCTTCTGTGTATAATCTGTGTAGCCTTTTAACATTGATTACCAGCTTCCCACGAACTTGATTTAACCGCTGCTGGCTCTCTGTAGCAGTGAGGAGTTATACTCTGGGTACAGGACATTCCTTTAAAATAATAGCACGAAAACTTGTAAACACAGAGACTTGTCCCATAATTAGTATTGTTACCCTGATTGTCAGGAACTCTCTATAATAAATGTATATTTAAATATCAAAGACTGTACTCATTCTGTACATGGGATGGTTGCAGTTACAAAACGTCTGATTCTATAGTCCCCCCCCATCAATCTAGAATAGATTATGACTTTTTTTATGAACTAATTTACTATTCTAGTGTGATTTCATTAATTATCACACTTATTATTACATAATTGTTCTCATACACTGTATGTTTTTTTGTTTGTTTTATACATCTTTGTATTACAGGGCACATATTTAAACTTGTGGATGTGAGGTCATTTTTAAAGAAGATAACTTTTTCTGTCTAATATCAATAAACATTGGTATTATAGATGACATTTAGAATATTGTACCACAGGATAAAAGGGGTTAAAGCAGTCAGCCATGAAGGTCAGGGATAAGCTATAGTCTGTAAATAACTACCCATTCACCAAGACCAAACAAAGTCACTGGAACACCCCATTTCCCTTCTCAATAGAGGCTGCAAAGGAGGAGGTCTATATGACAGAGTTCATTGGAGTCCAGATCTTCTCAACTTCATTTGACCCTTTAGAAACAGTGATCTGGTTTCCCAAGGGAAGGCGAAAGTAACCTAAAGCACAAACTAGATTTCCCCATCTGCCAATTTTTTTTATAATCTGGGAATAGCAAAAATGTTATGCTTATATTGAGCAGGCCTTAGTCTTCCCTTAAGTTAAATTTTATATGACTATAATATACTATTATTTCATACAGAGGACCTTCACAAAGACTCAACAGAAACAAGACTTCTTAAAATGTCCCTTTTAAAAAAAGTTCTCTTGAAGTGCCTCTTCCTTACTTCATGAAAAGAGGATTCATGTTGGCTCCTACATTACCAATATCCAGCCATTGAACTTGTATCTTTCATATTTTAGACATTCGAGAGTACAGATTATGACCAATTATATTTAATGAATAAATAATATGTTTTGAATTTACTTGGAAAGTAATATAGAAAAAAATATGTATATGTGTGTGTGTGTAAAAATATCTCATTCTCTATGTGAATATGTATAAATAACACAAATAATAAATATATATTTTATGTCTGTAAAGCCAGGCTCTCATTTTATTGAACCTTTGCATCTGGACTTTCTAAAGGCCCCATTGGCTTGTAAAATGCCTCCAACGGCTACAGCTGTTGACCTCCAAGGCAGTGCCACATGTCCTCACTTTATGGACATTGCAATCACATGTGTGGGAAAGGATCTTGTGAAGATTGTTCTTGAAGTTTAAAGGTCACTGGGGGGAGGACTCCACAAACAAGCTCCCTGCCTTCACCATGTGGATGGAGAATATTCTGACACATTATCTGTTTTACAGCTGTATAGAAAGCTGAACTTGCCAACAGAGACAAGCCACTTGCCCCATCTAGTTAGCCAGCTTGGAAACAGTTTCTTTGCTTTGAGGGATAGGCAATCTATTAGGTTGCTGTGGGTTATATATATATATATATATGCTAAATGTTGTCTATTGAAACGTTTTTTCATATTCCAAGATTGTCAAATTTTGATTACTTTTTAAGCATATAATACATTTGTATAACATATAAGCTCACTATTTATGTCACTCTTATAGAACTGAAAGCAAATGTATGCATCAAAAGAAGTAAAAAAAAAAATGTGGTTCCTTCTATATATTCTACATGCTGGTCAATGATGCCCTTTTTAACACCTGTTATACCTGTTTGTGGCATAATCCATGTGCAGTTATGGTAAAAAGAAAGTACATTTTCTTTGAATTCTATAGTTTTACATATCAGGATCTGTTCCTTAGCAGAACTGAAAACTATGTAAATACAACGCAGATGACATATTACGCTGTGTTACATTTTTTTAAACAAAAATGGAGACGCCATCTGTGGAAAAACTAAGTACACCTTATAATTCAATAGTGTGTATTCACATTGTCGTGGAGGAATTTTGGCCCACTCTTCTTTTACAACGTTGCTTCGGTTCATTGAGGTTTGCTGGTATTTGTTTATGCACACCTCTCTTAAGGTCCCACCACAGCATTTCAATTGGGTTGAGGTCTGGACTTTGAATAGGCATTTGTAGCACCTTGATTCTTTTATTTTTCTGTTTTAGATTTGCTGGTGTGCATGGGATCATGTACAAATGTCCTCACATTTGACTTACATACTTTGGAATTTTAAGACCTGCTAAGGAACGGATGATATTGCCCTCATATGTAAAACAATCAAATTCAAAGAGGGTGGATCACGCTTTGCACCAGTGACCACTCCTTGTGTCTCTTGCGCTGTGCTGACAAAGTTTGAGTGTGTTGTGCATGATAGTGCTTTAGCAGACAGATCTAATTGCCTTCTTAAAATAATATTTTATGTAAGGTTTTTTTGTAAATAAGTTCATGGTTTGCCAAGTATTTGGAAGACACATCTTATAGATTTACAACTCTGTACAGAGACCGCTTTTCCACATACCATTGACTGTAGTAACTGCTGATCATTGCGCCAGTCCGCTGTGAGCCTTTCTTTAAGTCTTGTTATATTTGGTGATCGTAACCAGTCTGACTTACCAACTCGTCCTGTTTGACTAATCTCAGCCGATTACTATTTCCTCTGTAATGACCAGAAAGCTTTCCATTACTCCCTACCAGATTTTTTTTCAAGTGCCTAGAGTAAATGTGCATTAATTAATTAGTGACCTTTTAAACTGACATTTTAATCAAATATATCCTCAAACTGATATTCATTTTGTTTTGTCTCCAAAATATATATCCATCTTTGGCTTTTATGGTACTATTAATAAAAAGATGTGGCTATCCTATATATATATGAAAGGTCTGATAAGGCCGAGATTGCTTTTAACATTTAATTAGAAGTTTGTCAGCTAGAAAATAGTTTCTCCCCTTTTGCTTTTCTTGAAATGCAATGTTATTTTAGTTTGTTGCTGGAGATTCTAGACTCTAGGTGTCGTAACCACAGGAAACATGACCTTAATTTCACCATCCTCAATTTCTGATCGATATTAACTTAACCTACTTCCTTTACACAGTCTTTCATAATTTGTTGTTCTTTGTTTACTGTCCTTATTTTGTGTGTTGTATTGTTTGCCGCCATTTTGTCTTGCTATGAAGGTGACATAGCAGAATGGTTATATATGAAGAAAACGTTTATGTCCTGCACAGTGTAACAAAATTACCTCAATGTACTAGAGCAAGCTCTGTTTAACCATTCGAATGATATAGCCCAGTCTGCAATGCTCAGCTGGTTAACACGAACCCCAGGCAGTATAAGCAGTGTGCATCCAATGGAAACCAAGAATATATCTCACAAATGTCAGCACAAGCGACACTGTTAAGTAAACTGTCATGAAAACAGATTCAATGCTTGTCACCCACCCAAGCTATTGTAAAATCCAGAAACGCCGGCGTTAAAATCAAATTACTCTGGCTTGTGGCGTTCTTGGGGTTAACTGGATAAGTGGGACATTAAAGGTTTCCGATATCATTTCTAAGCCCCTAATCACTCTGGTCGCACACTGTTAATTCCCCCTCCGAGCCAGCCTGCATGGGAGACTTGATACTGTAGCAACGACCAGCTGTATTCTGTAATAATTCTGCAGCCCCATGAATCAACTTTACATGACTTTGTACAAACACGTCTGCTTCTCTTTGTTCCTTTTGCTTTGCTTTCTAATTGATGTCTGTAAAAGCCCAAAGGTTTATTCTTGCGGAAAGCATGATTCATTTATTTGGTGTCTGCAGCAGCCCAGCTATCATACTGTAATTCCAGAGCACAGATACAAGCCAAAAGTGATTCATATGTAGTTAACTGCACAGACAAGCACGGTCAACGCCATCTGTAGGCCCCTCCTTCTAGTCTATTTGTAGATAGGAGGAATATGTGGCTGTATTAGCGATGCACAGACCCTCACTCTCTTGTTCTGTTTTGTGTCTATTAACATAGCTGTATGCAGTGAATTTGGAAACGATATTGGATAGGGTACACACGCACTTATACGTAGTCTGTGCTTGGGCCTGCGATCTTCCAAACATCACACAGCAGATTGGAATCTCCATCTTGAGGGAGATGTTAAGGTATATACTACTGATAAACTACTGGTATACTACTGCTTAGGTTTTAAACACCCGTCCTCAAATGTCAGCTTTTGGGGTTCTGTCGAATATTATATTATTTTCTCATGCCTGCTTTCAAACAGGCAGATTACTTGACAATATACATATAGATTTATGACACAAACAGACCGCTGTCTACGTGGTGTTGGGCTTATTAATATAACCTTTTAAAAATCTCTTTTTACTCTTGTTATTGATAGTTATACCCTGTGTCATTCTCTTTCAAGGACGCTTCTACACCTAAAAAAAGAAATAAAAAAATGGTTAAAGTACTTACACTAGATAACGACAAGATTTGCTAGTTTGAGAACACCCTAAACTTTGTCATTAGACTCTTCAGAGTCCAAGATCTGATCAAGTTTTTTCACAGTCTAAAAAAGTTTTTGGTAATGTTATATTGCTGAATAATGAACTTGTTTATGCCGAATGTAGGAAGTAAAAAAATAAATGCTGAAAATGATCATTGAGTTAGCAGAATTTGCAAGTGAACGCATAAAATAAGAGAAAAAGACATTACTGTTCAAAAGTTTGGGGACACATAGAAATGTCCTTATTTTCCATGAAAAAACATATAAATAAGTTGCAAAATGAATAGTAAATACAGTCCAGACATTGACAAGGTTAGAAATAATGATTTAGAATCTAAAGAAGAACAGTTTTGTTGGTTCTTTAATAAGCACAATTTTTAGCTAGATTTTATTTATAATCATTAACAATCATCTGATCCAGCTACAATAGTCTTTAACAACATTAACAATGTCTAAACTGTATTTCTGATCCATTTGATGTTATTTAAATAGATAAAATGTACTTTTGTTTGAAAAACACCAACAAATTTGTAACATTAGTGTGTGTGTGTGTGTGTGTGTGTGTATATATATACTGAAGAAAGAACAATACATTCTTTTGAATCTAAAGCTTTATTTTTAACGTCTTGACTGTATATTTTTAATTTTGCTCATTTCATGTATATTTCATGGACAACAATGACATTTTAGTAAGTAACTTGGTAGTGTATGTTTTAAATGTGTCTAGGGTTGCCACCTTTTCTGCAAAAAAATATCAGCCTTGGCCCTGCCTCCATAGACTTAACATTGGGATCAAGCCAAGTTTTTACCGGCCTGCCGGTAAAATACCGGCTAGGTGGCAACCCTAAATGTGTCTGTGGTTTCTCATGTTGATGTAGAAATGAATAGTTTTCAATGGGATATGTGTAATTTATATCATAAACAAGAGACACCACAGACACACTTATATAATATTTCTCTTATTTTATGCATTTTCTCAGTAGTGACTTTGGCAGAAGTTTGAAAACACAAAGCATGTTGGGTAGATAGTCAGGTTACATTTACATTAACATTTATTTATATAGTACCAACATGTTCTGTGGTGCTAGGGACAACATAAGTAAGATTACCAAGAACAGGCTGAAACACTAGGTAGAGAGCCCAGCTTGCAATCTAGAAGTTCTCCGGCTCTCTCATATGATATATTGTATTGGCTCAGTATCCTAAGGTGTGTCCACTTGAAAGGAAGGAACTTGATTTGCTTCTCACGTGCCACAGCTATGCCAGTCTTGACTGTTGCATTGTTTGAGGCATCCAAAGGAAGACAAAATCTATTTTCATTTCAGAATTCACAGAGTTTCCTTGTAAAGCTATCCAATGTATGTGAATCAATAAGTTGCATTCCTTCCTTTCACATGCTTTGAAAGTGAGGAGAAAGATTGAAACACACATTCTTGTGCTTGCCTGTCCCCTCCCTTAGTTTTGTAAGGGGAGCCTGGGAATACGTTAGCTACAATATGATGACATAAGAACATCTCCAAAATGAACACTGCTTATGGATCCATGTAGGAGGACAAAGACCTACATTTACTATAAGTGAATGAACACCCTAAGAACACCCGAGCTGTATATGCCTACACCTGTTTTATAACTTTACTGTTTTTTTATTTTTTTATTTTATATACTTAATGGTCTACTCAATAAAGAGGGAATTGAGATGGGAATTTCAAACTTTAGGCCAAAGTAGCAGAGTTGAAAAAATTCTCCCATGCAGCTGAATGGGAGAATTTTTCCAACAACGCTACTTTGGCCTTGTCTTTGAAATTCACGTCTCAGTTTCCTGCAGTTCTCTCTTCAGTGAGTAGACCTTTTTGAAAGTGCTTCTGTTTAAGCAATGAGCGCATGTTTAAGCATTTGACTTGATATGTTAAAGACAATAGCTCAAAAATAAACTGGTGGCTGGGCCTCTGCCAACCTCAAGCTGAATTTTCTCTTGGTCTTGTGGGATAATTCTGAATTCTGACATAGGGCTAATTTTATGTATGCAGGTTTGTATAGAGTTGCTCATGGAATCAGGACATTGCTATTGAATCAGGACATTCCATAGTGGCACAGACTGCCAACCGAGATGATAGAGGAATTAAAATGTGCACAGCTCTCTATTCTTCTTTTGTATTTGTCTCTTTAAGAAACTGTGTGGAATCTTTTCTTTTTATTTTCTTTTTTATTTAATTGTCGTTTCTCCTGCTTTAAATTTGAAAAGTATAACATGCATTAAATAGCTGTGGTTTAAAGTCCAATTCTGCTCGTTCACAATGTTTAATTATCAGTACAAAAATAAATGCATTCCAGACTGCATTAAAAACGGCATGAGAGAGAGAGGACAGGATGTGTTTAGAAGTTGGTTTTAATGATTGTGATAAATGAGAGGCAGCTTAAAGAGCACAGAAGTTGGGTGAAGCTTTTAACCCACAGGAAGCCTATATCTTTACACTAATTTCTTCCTTTTACATGTTACCCCTATTTACATTATCGCTACATGCCGTTTTACATCAAACAATGTTTAACCTTCTGGACTGTATTGTAGGTATCGTATAAAGACTAACTCGGTGGTCAGGTTTCTGAGAAGTGCAGCCGCATCTTTCAGTTGGTTTCTGTGGTGATCTCTCCATTTTTAGAACTTTGCCCAACATTTCTTTTCTTACATAATCCAAATGTGTGATCTCTTTTTATCGCACCTCTGGCACTAAAAGGGTAAAATAATATCCAGAAGGTCACAGTCATGAGCATTAACGTGTGACACACCTAAAAAAAAAAAAAAAAGCGGGAGGAGAGCTTTTGTCTATATTCCACAAACCTACTTTTCACCTTGGCCTATTATGAGCGTTTACGGTGTTATCTGTTGAAGAGCTCTGCCATCTGTATTTGGCCAGTCTAAGCAGTCTGTACTTTTGCACTAGTAGTTGAGTAGATAGGGTCTTTTCTCCCTCTTGTGTCCAAGATAATAGGTACACCAGAGAGGAAATACGGGGCTGCGGACAGGGATACCAAATCTGGAGTTTTCAGTGACAAGTGGGCCCGTTGGTGGCATACTACTAAATATGCCTTTTGCATTTTTCACACCACATATAGACATGTGTCTTTCTTTGAAGCACAGTTTGTACTCCCAATGATATTTTGATTTGTGACTGGTCTATTTTAGATTTTCGTGATCCAGTGCATTGTTTAAATGTACTCTACCAGCAGCACATGGAAAGTATGCTTTGTATACATTATTAAACCGGTTACCTTCTGTGATGAGGCATAGCCCACGTCCTACCAGTTTTTCATGAAAATCTGATTCTGCTTAAAGATTAGAAAAACCTCTTGCAACTTTGGCCAAAGACGTTTCGGTGAAACTGTTCTGTTTCTTTGATTATGAAATGTACCGAGTGAGATTGCAAAACAAAACCAAAAGTACTTGAAGCACTTTAAGGGTCTACTCAATATAGCCTTTAAAGGAACAGTCAAATTAAGGCAACAGTGGTGTCATGGGAGGCCAAAAAGGCTCAGAAAGTGGATCACCAATGAGTATACTGAAAGTAAACATAGCTGAATTTCGGGTTTCTCCATTCTCCAGATATCAGCTGAAGAATTGAACAGAAGAGTTAAAGATGTTAAAGATAACCTATCAAAAACACATTTATTCATATACAATTCTAATATATTAATATACTACGCTGCGCTGTTTCATTATATTAATAAATGTTAATGTAGATTCGGATCAATGAAGTGATCCGATTAGGTCCGAAACTCAGTGCTCTGATTTGCTCATAGAGAATTGGAGCTACCGGAGTAGACCCTTTTATTCTGTGTAAAAGAACAGTTCTGGGCCATGGTTCTAAAAGTGGAGTAATAAGATGGAACTATTGGCTTCCATGGTGATTGCTCCTCTTTTAAGACATTGTTTGAGAACTATCCTTTGTACATAACCATGACTTATGCATGATTTCTTTTTATATCATTCTTTGAAATCCTAAAACAAACTTCCCATTTTTCTACACATTTTATATTCCCCATACAGTGCCAAGTTTCAATGAATTACATAAAGCCTAATTGTCTTTGTTAAACTAGGACATGCCCACTTTTAAACCACAGTCCCACTGACTCTATTAACCCTTTCAGTGTGCTAATTCGCTGGGATAACAAAACAAATCAGTGTGCATGCGCTGTCTGGTAAGCCAAAACTCTGTATGACTGCAGTCGGATGGCATTATGCAGTGCGTTGGGTTGGTAATTTGAGTAGTGTCCTTAACCTACATAATATGCATATGCAATTGTTGTTTAATTAGTGACTTTTATCCTGCATGCAGGCATTACTGTTTGACACGTCTCTAATGGATGCAGTGCAACCTGGCGTTCCACTTCAGCCATTTTAGATTTTGGAATCTTCCATAAAACGTGCTCACTCCACTCTGTTTCTGTGTATACTCTGTGTTTCAGTTACTAAATAAGAACCTTGAACTGAGTGGAGGGGTTAAATTTGTCTAAATGTGTTTTCCAGTTCCCCTTTGTCTGTATTTTGACTAATAAGGGGCCAAGAACAGGATTTAAAATAAAAACAGTCCTCCTGGCCTCTAGTGCTTTCACATACATGAACATTTTCCATGCAACACTCTGCCATCTGTTTAATACATCATCTCTCCAGAATCCTAAATTATAACTGGGTCACCAGCCAAAATTCTTCAATCCTCAACACACCTCAGCCTGGACGCATCCCCCACCCTGCAGTCTGAATTTACTCCCCCTGTCTTCTGAGGAAGGGGGTGGAGGGGCCACATTTAATAGCCAAGTATTTTGATTGTGTCTGTTATAATCTTGGAACAAACCTGGACCAGTTTTATCATTTTGTTGTAACACAAAAACCCATTTTCAGGCTTACTGTACTGTACTGTAAAACTATTTGAGGTCATAATACCTAGTAAAGAACTGATGATGGTAACCATTCCTTTTCTTACCCTTAATTCCTCGGTATCTGAGTTTACAGCATTCAATAAGTCGGTTAAGGGATGTGACCAGATGCGGGTCTATGTTTGAATTTTTTTGAGCACACACATCAAGGTGAGGTAGATGTAACAGAAAACACCTCCACTGTCAAGTACAGTAAAATCAGTAGAGAACTATTGTTCATAGCTACACACCCCAGACATGACAATTATCTACTGCCATTACTTTTTTTTAACAGTCTTTAAAAAAATAAAATAAAACTAGTTTTGGAAAATTTGGACAACCATAGATTAATATAATAATACAACATTCTGAATAGATCTCCCAAAACTACATAGTGATATAATGTTCTTATTATATGATCATACCTCCGGTCTCATAATTGCACTATTTCCTGCTGTCTACTGAGTGGAATTCTGAGAATTTAAGTTATTTACAAGGCTGTTTCCTAACAGACTGTAGATGGGGAATGACCCTGGAACTTGCTCTTAGAAAAAGAATGCTTCTGTACGACAGAGCACAATGCATTAAACATTAATGTATATATCTACAATGAGGTCTGAATTAACAAATTAGGCATATGCAATCCATATTTTAAAACTGCAATATATTCTGGTACTTTCTCAAGTTAGGGCATTAATAGTTCATACATTGTTTTGTCTTATTTCCCTCTGTTATGTACTAATGATCAGGATCCTTTCCCAGGAAGATATCTTTGATGGTGAGCCTTATGGGAGTAATACAGCTGGAGGTCATTGTTTGGTCTGTTCTTACTCTGCTGGTGATGGGGATGGAATGGAAAAGGGAGTTTCCAGCAGCTGTTGTCAGATTGGTCCCTCCCTGTTTTTTTATGCAAAAAAAAAAAAAATGAGTATGCAGCTAGTGCAACAAGTGTATACTTGTTTATGTGAGATTCTATGTGCATTACTAAATAGAAACCGAGTTTAAAACTTATGCAATTTTATTTGCAGCTGAATGGGAACATTTTTCCAACCTTGCTACTTTGGCCTTAAGTTTGAAATTCCCATCTCAGTTCCCTGAAATTCTCTATTTATTGAGTAGAGCATATAGATATTCCAATCTCTTCCGCAAAGTAACTCTTATATGGAGCGTAAGGAAAAGTAACTTTTAAATACCATATAGATGCCCGTTTTCAATAGATACAGATTCTTGGCATGTAGTCTTAGCAACTAAACCTAGTATTTCATTATCAGTCTTTTTTGAAGTTTGGAAACATTTCCAAAATGGGGAAGTTAATTTTTTTTAATAAAAGAAAGAAAAAAAACACCTCACTATGTAGCTTGCTTTCTGTCCTCCAACTTTGGAATATAACATCATGTTCTCCTTTTTGTCATATGCTTCCTTCTACTGTTTAAAACAGACAATCTCTTACGTTTCCGGTGGATGTTTGTTTACTTTTTGGCCTTGTAAAGTCTGCTTTCACTTCCCGTTTCCCCTTAATCTTTTTGTTTGCTGCACATTTTAAAAACCATTACAGAATTATTACTGCTCAGTGTCCTCTCTCTTGGTGACTTTCAGTTTGGCTTCAAGAAAACATATTTTAGATCTATAAATCTTACTATTTCTGTGCTGTCTAATGGGAGTCGAGGATGCATCATGAGAACCCAGCATGGGTTATTCATGTGAAAACTCTAATGGAGGCTCCAGGCCTATGTAAATATAATTTGAAAAGAAAATCAAAAAGTTAGCTGTAGGGAGTAAAAAAAAAAATGTATAATTTTAAGAGATTTTTTTTTTTTGCCTTTCTATTAAGGAAAGATTATTTACATCCTGTTATTAACAGTCAAGGCTCTACTTTTGCTTCGTAATTTAGGGCGGACATTTCAATAATTCTTAGAGACCCCGTCAATAAGCAAGACCATTTATCCTGTTTTTTAACAATTCAGATGCAAGGTCCCTCTGCAGGGCACGCAAGTGCCCAGTTTACAGTAGCAGTGGTATTCCTGCAGTGTTCAATGTCCCACACATTGTCTTTTGAACTTGTCAGAAAATGTAATTTTATATGGCGCGAGAGTTGCCACATTTTTATGGGTAAAAATACCAGATTTCATATTGCTTCCAACCTGCCAGTAAAATACCAGCTTGGTGGCAAACATCTAAGGCATAATTAAATGTATGGAGGCTTTCCAGATTTTTAATCCTTCTGTATCAGTGTGTTGGAGCATATCAGATTAGGAATGTATCACCTGCAGGGTTTAGGTGTTGTAAGCTTTGGTTGCATTATGGCACTGAGAAACATGTTTTTTTTTTCTTTCTGTTATGGTTACAGTTATATATAAGAGGTGTATATTCTAAACAACACTAAACACGCAGCAAATGAAACAGAGTTGCAGTCTCTCCTGTGTAGTTTTCCTCTGAGCCTATATATACTAAAAATGACTTTCTCTGCAACTGTCTGCTGTGTAACTTTTCTCATGGGAAAATAATGATATTTATTTTGTGAAATTTGTATCTGCAATTGCAAATTTGTACAGACAAGAACACATTACTCATATAGTTGCAGATCAGAGTCAATTGCTGGTATATGCAGAACATGCAAAATGACTGATGTTCTCAAATAAGAGGTCTCTATATGTAGACAGCCCTTACCAAATGGTTAAAGGGACACTTCCAACCTGGACATTGCTTATACTGTGAATAATGAAAATTAAGCTATACAATCTGAGAATATATGTTTACAATGTGTTTCCTGCTTGTGACTTCACCTTGTGGCTTGTTTCACAAATTACACATTTTCTTATCGATAATCAGTTCATTTACATATCAAGGCGCAGATGATGTCATAAACGGGAGACTCCGGACATGTTTAAAAGATATTTTCCACTTATCAGAATTGCATGCAAATTAATTAACACAGTGGATCATTTTTGTTCACTGTCTTCACATTACAAGCAATGTTTAGGTTGATAAAGTTCGTTATAAATTGCAGATCAGACAGTGAAGGTTACATATAAATCACAATTTTGAGACAAAGTTGTAAATGTGAAGCAATTACCATTGCAACAAACATAATGTGTAATGTAAAACCATTCATAAGATATCCTTTACGAAAGGTCCAATTTTCTTTCAAAAGTGGGCTAAATTTTGAGAAATGTATGTGTTTGTAGACTGCATTATTTTTGTGTAGATAACAAATGTTAAAATATAGCCTGTCAACCATAATTTTTTTTTTGTATAAGGAGTAAAAGAAATCCTAGTCTCAAAACAGTAGTTAATTGAAACTCAATAATAATTATTTATAAAGTACTTTATTGGTGACTAGGCAATTTGTTAGTTCTCTGTGGGTTTTCTCAATAGGCTTCGTGGGTGCTTGCTCACGAAAAAAAGTGTGGCTTAAAGGGACAGTCTAGTTCCCAAACTCACTTTGGGGCAAGATGAAGGTTACTGCTTGTATAGTGCACAGGCTTTTTTTTTTTTACCAGTGTGATTTGATGTAGGCATTCTGCCTAAATCAAAATGTTTGTGATTACTCTGCATGTTTACTGCAACATTGATTATAAAGACACTGAGAATATAAAGGTTTGTTTCATTAGTTACTTCCTGTGATGCTGGAATAGAATCTATTGTGTGGACTGTAATACACTTGCTCTTGTACACAGTAGGACCTCTTAACAGTGCAACACATCTGATGACGTCACTAGAGAGACAGGAAATTCCATTCAATTGAATTAAAGTATTATTATTGGTTCCTGCAGCAAAAAAAAAAAGGAAATTGACTTTTACTCAGCTAGGTTTCTTGCAAAATGCTGTAATTTCCCAATTTCATCTAGCTTTAAGTAATTTATATTTAAAGCAATGCAAAATGTAAAACATGCATTTTAAAGTACAGTAATATGTATTAATATTTGGAAGATGCATTTTGGGTATCAGACATTCCCTTTAGAAAGTGGGACACTTCTCTGAGTCTGGCAGACCACACAGGGCCACACGCTGACATCCCTGCCTTAAGGAAACTGTCAATTTGAGTGTTACAGATATGAGTGTCGGACAAATCCACACTCATATCAATAATATAGAGATCTCCAATATTTGGGGGTGGGTGGCTAGTCTACTTAGTTCTGTGCATTTCCAATGGACCTAAATATAAACTTTGCAGAGTAGTAAAACAATTCCAAATGTGTATTTAACCCATTGAGTGTCAGACAGTTGTAAATAACAAAACCAACTTGAAGTCGGCAGTACTCCATTCCAGGGGCAGGCACCAACATTGCTTATGGTGGACATTTACTGTGGTTTGTGATTAGTGTGTCGTTCTATGTGGATTCTAGATTGTATTGTCTCACATTAACGCATTGTGTGTCAGGGTGGTTGTTAACACCCTCCTTGGAAAGTTCAGTGTTTAGCTGGGATTCTGTTCATCTCTATAAAGATGTTTCATTTTTAGAGGGGAGACTACAATACAGCTGGGACAAGTGCTGCACAGCCCTGCAAATGAACCAAATCACGGCAGTGTCATTCTAATACATTCCTCCCAATGTTCTCTGATACAAATGTACACAAATTAAAAATAACTCTTGAGTATTACTCACAATATAAAGACTTTATAGCAACCCACAGTGAGCTGCTTTGCTTAAAAACTCACCCACCTCCAAATTTTGTTCTCCTCGTCTGGGTATGCGTCAGTGAGATTGTAAAGCAGTCTGCTGGCTGTCTCCTCTGTCCCTCGTTCTGTTTGCATCCGCTGCTATTCAAGCGTCTGCGGCAAGCTTTGCACATTAGAATTAAAGCAATGCTCTCTAAGGCTCAGTCTACCCTGCCTCTTGTAGAAATTCACATGATGCTTGAACCTTGGCTTCCAGTTATATTTATATATGACCCAATGCAGCCTGCAAGCATTTTATTCCATTCTCTTTTGTTATATAAGCCACTATCGGCGGAGCTGAAGGCTTTTCACAAAGCTGCTATATTTTTCCATCTCAAATGGACACATTCAACTATTTCCTGCATTCTGTTAATGCTCTGTTTATTTGTTTTATTTTTTATGTATTCACTTGCAATACAATGCATAAACAAATCATACCTTACTCTCTTTGCATGATTTGAAGAGTACCTTAAATATAACTAAAGCAAAAGCTTAATGTTTCTAAAATATATATCAACAGATAAGGTTTATAGGGAACAGTCTTCTTAGTTTTCTAGCAGCTAGTGATAAACTTACCTGACCATCATTACAGGGCCCCTGACACAAATATTACACATACTGTGTAGGGATGTCAAAGTATTTAAAAAAAAAAAATGAAATGGATGATGGTCAGAAATACATTTGTGATTTGAGCTGTAAACTTTTCTTCTATTTAGAGTAACGGTGTTGAGTAACTAGTTAGCCCCATTTTTGGTTATTGGGCAGTCCAAAAAGTGTTCACATCAAATGTACCGGTATTCAAATAAAACTTCAGGGCTAATGAGAATATGGGTAGTTAAATGAGTTGTGGTCAGATGTGCCCCATCTTGCCCATTGGCTGCACGTTGGATGACTCTGGTGTATGTAAAGAATAAAAAAAAAATGTCATGTACACTGTTTTGAAAGCAAATGTATAGATTAAGCTAAATATATAAATTGGTCCCCTGCTGCACTCTTCCCTGGCTCAGTGGGTTGGGGCTGCACTACTTTTCATTTCTAAATGCCCTGGTGCTATGTAACTCCAGCTTCTGCAGAACTACTATCCCCATAATTCCCCACCAGCTTTTTCAAATAGCCGGAGATTATGGTAGTTGTAGTCCAGAGAAAGCTGGAGGGCCCAATCTGGACACCTAGGTCCTAGTGTTTAGCACTTTCTGTTATCGATCATAATGTTTTATTGTGTATCATTCTCTGTACCTTATCTGTCAGTGTCTATGTCTGCCTGTTTCTGTGTCTTTCTGTCAATCTCTGTACCTCAGTCTCTGTACCTTATCTGTCCTGCCTGACTATGTAATTGTGTCTATCTGTAGATCTCTGCACCTTATCTATCAGCGTATCTCTCCTGCATGTCTATTTGTGTCTATCTCTGATGATAATGGGTGGGCTAATGAAATTGCAAAATGGGCCACTAAATTATTTTTGCCCGCCGGGGCAGAGGTTGCCAGCCCTTTCCTGAATGCCTCTAAGTCCTTTGTGAATTGATGTTTATTTTTTTTTAAATATACACTTAAATAAGTAAAGTTTAGATTAGTTTATTAGGTTTGACAAATACTTTGCTGCATATAAGACTTCCAAGCTCCCTAACCTATATTTTAAAAATAATAATCTGATCTTCCAGACTGCAGTTTAGGGGCTTCCTGTTAGCGGAGTTGGGTGGTGACAGGTGTATAAATAAACGAAATACATTCAGCTGGCGCTGTGTAAGAACGTCAGTCGTGTAAAGTGTAGGCTGTTTGGCAGTGGGTTTAGCAGAGATGACGCTACCTACTAGAGACCAGTGATGTCATTTCATCACCCAAATCCCAGACTGACAGGACACACATCTTTTCATGGTGCTTGAAAATGATTAATTAAAAATTGCCTCATCTGTCTGGTCAGCACTGAGGACAACATGTCCCTAACAAAGCACTGAAGACCTCTTTGTTACTTTTTTTGTGTTTTTTTTTGGTGCATGTTCCTCGCCAGAAAAGTTTTTAACCCTATTAGATTTTTCCTTTTCTTTTAAACCCCCCCCCCCCCCCCCCCCCCACACACACACACACTTACTTCAGAAGGTTCTTGGAGCTCTTTGGAGCTCTGGATTTGCTTCCTCTGGAATCTTTTCTAACCACGCAGCTGTCACAAGGTGAAGTGTGTGGGAAGGGGTAGAAGAACTGCAGTAAAGGGCTAGATCTGCTAATTACCATGTATCAAATATTAGCCGCAATAGTGTACCAGTGCTAGGTTCACAAAGTTGTTCTCCCCGTTTTTATTATCCGTTTAAATACAAGAGAGCTGTGTGACTCATTGGTAACCCCTAAATGGTTATTATTTAAGAAGGGTTGCCTTGTTATACTAAGATGTTAGGCTAAATGAAATTATGTTCTGTTATTGTTTTTCTGATATTTCTACTGTCCTCATAAAAAAATGTTGAGATCTATAAGAAGTGTTTTTATACTGCCATGGAAACAATGTTTTTCGGTCAGTCACTTGCTTTTCCATATGTCACATGACTGCAAGCTGGAATTTATCTGGCATGGAGAAAATAGACTACGGACAAAATCTGACTTTACTGAATCGCTTGTGTGTATTATTTGGGCTTAATAGCAATCCTATTTTAAATGCTATATTTAGTTATAAAGGTGGTCAGTTTAGTAGAGTAAGTGGAACTGCATGTCCACTTTATCCACTTGATCTTTAGAATTGTATTTAACAGTGGCGGTACAAGGTAACTGTACCTTTAATATATATATATATATATATATATATATATATATATATATATATATATATATGGAAAGAAGGGGAATATATTTACTATACTATTTCTGTTAGATCATCCAAGGGTTAATCAAAATGTCTGTCAAACAGAATCCTCTGACTGTGCCTTCACTAAGGCCTTCCCCATGCCCCTGGGGGCTTTAAAACCGTTTGTGTAGTAATTTGTTGTTAAACTTGCATTCCAAAAATCTTGAAAAAGTTAATGGTTATCACCAATGCATAACACACAGGGCTTTATTTACGAAAGAGGGAATTGACAAGGGAATTTCAAAGTTAAGGTCAAAGTAGTAGCGCAGGAAAAATTCTCCAAGTCAGCTGAATTTTTCCAACTCTGCTATTTTAGCCTTAATGTTGACATTACGTTGTCTGTCTGTTGTCTGCAGTCCTCTCCTTCATGAATATAGCCCAGAGACCAGAAAGCTGTTCTTCCTGCAAACTGTGTTGTATGGGACAAGAGACAATCATACCGAAAGAGGCACTAAAAGGGTTAAAAATCATTACAGAATGAGGGGGAGATAAATTAAACGTTTCCATTTCCAGTCATTAGCTACAAATTACTCAGACTTATTTGTGTTGGGAAATGTTTTATCTTTCTTTTTTTTTTATTCTTTCGTAAACTTTATTTCTTTATTCTAATTTTTTTCTTCTTCCCTCAACAGCAAGGCACAGAATGATAGCTAATCATTTTTATTTTAACTCCATCTGACAAAACGTTTCAGGGAGATGAGGGGATAGCTGCATCATCTAAATGACTACTACGCCAGCGAGCCTCTGCCTCAAATGCCCTTTGTTATCTAGTGTCTAGACAATGCAGCCCGAATATTTAGGATGATGGACGGAGAGGTTTGGAATGCTTCAATTATTCTACAAGACTATTTAAAAAAAAAAAAAAAAAAAAAAAATTTATATTTCCTAATAATAAACAGCATTCTCTTTGTACACTGCATTTAAGCTTCTTATGCAGAGAAGATATTCCGTACTCATGGACCATTCAATGCGTCTGTCTGCATCGTCTAGACGGGTCACAGATGGGAGTTTGTAGCCAGGGGAATAAAAGACATTTTGCCCTCTGCATTTCACGGGGGAAGGGCTTTATTTAAAAAAAATTGCATTTTTTACATGGGGACTGTTAGAACACTCATAATACTAATATAAAGATATAGTTTTTTTTTTTTTTTTACATATGTTAGACCTTTTTTAAGCATCATCACAGCTCTGTCATTTAAAGGGCCACTGTCTGGTTTATACATATTATATATTTTTCTTTTGGTTTTAGGAAACGTGAAAAGATAGTTTCTGGTTTTATGATGCTCTGTTCCTCTTCAGATGAAAGCAGAGGATCATTTTAGATTGATGTCCCCAATCCCACATGCTTTTAGAAAACATTTAATATTTACAGGATGATTTTTAAGCTTTGAACTGATGTGCATATTTCATTCATGAGAATGGAAAGAAGAGGGATCATCCATCCCTCAGGTTATTGTAATTGTATCATGTTGGGCTGGGGATATTCCCCCAAGACTATCCTGTCTGGTCCTCGGATAAAGAGGACCAGTTTTTCAATTTGATGATGAATTCTTATGAAAGTCTCCTAACCCTGCAGCGCATATTTTTCATAACTTTACCTCACTTGCTTAGTTAAAAGCATCAGAATGTTTGGGTTTCTAATATTAATAATAATATTCTAGGATATTATTGGCTGTTATTTATACCACTTTGGATCTGTTGTCCCCCATCTAGAAACTGAGATCCTGAATTTTCCAATACTGTGATGCAAGAGCAATATAACAACGGTTAGTCTAACCGTGCAGGGGTAAACGCACCTCTCCGCTCCCAAAACATTGATATGGGGTTAGTATCTTTTCACTATGAGACAGACACGCACCCCTCCCCTACCAGAACATCGATATGGGGTCAGTATCTTTTACTTTGAGACAGACCTACACCCCTCCCCTACCAGAACATTGATATGGGGTCAGTATCTTTTCACTATGAGACAGACCCGCACCCCTCCCCTACCAGAACATTGATATGGGGTCAGTATCTTTTCACTATGAGACAGACCTGCACCCTACCCTACCAGAACATTGATATGGGGTCAGTATCTTTTCACCATGAGACAGACCCGCACCCCTCCCCTACCAGAACATCGATATGGGGTCAGTATCTTTTCACAATGAGACAGACCCGCACCCCTCCCCTACCAGAACATTGATATGGGGTTCAGTATCTTTTCACAATGAGACAGACCCGCACCCCTTCCCTACCAGAACATTGATATGGGGTCAGTATCTTTTCACAATGAGACAGACCCGCACCCCTCCCCTACCAGAACATTGATAAGGGGTCAGTATCTTTTCACTATGAGACAGACCTGCACCCCTCCCCTACCAGAACATTGATAAGGGATCAGTATCTTTTCACTATGAGACAGACCTGCACCCCTCCCCTACCAGAACATTGATAAGGGATCAGTATCTTTTCACTATGAGACAGACCTGCACCCCTCCCCTACCAGAACATTGATATGTCAGTATCTTTTCACCATGAGACAGACCCGCACCCCTCCCCTACCAGAACATTGATATGGGGTTGGTATCTTTTCACTATGAGACAGACCCGCACCCCTACCCTACCAGAACATTGATATGGGGTTGGTATCTTTTCACTATGAGACAGAACCGCACCCCTACCCTACCAGAACATTGATATGGGGTCAGTATCTTTTCACTATGAGACAAACCCGCACCCCTCCCCTACCAGAACATTGATATGGGGTTGATATCTTTTCACTATGAGACAGACCCGCACCCCTCCCCTAACAGAACATTGATATGGGTCAGTATCTTTTACTTTGAGACAGACCCGCACCCCTCCCCTACCAGAACATCGATATGGGGTCAGTATCTTTTCACAATGAGACAGACCCGCACCCCTCCCCTACCAGAACATTGATATGGGGTTGGTATCTTTTCACTATGAGACAGACCCGCACCCCTACCCTACCAGAACATTGATATGGGGTCAGTATCTTTTCACTATGAGACAGACCCGCACCCTACCCTACCAGAACATTGATATGGGGTCAGTATCTTTTCACCATGAGACAGACCCGCACCCCTCCCCTACCAGAACATCGATATGGGGTCAGTATCTTTTCACTATGAGACAGACCTGCACCCTACCCTACCAGAACATTGATTTGGGGTTAGCATCTTTTCATTATGAGACGAGACCCGTGTGGGAGTCTGTGAATAACTGAGAGGAATATTATCACATTACACTGCCCTATTATTTCGTTATGCAAATTCCCAGCACCAATTACCATCCTAAAAAATTGGTTGCTGGGCAGTCTGTGATAAAGAAGTATGCTGTGTCCCTCTTGTCTTAACACCCACGGTCTTGTCTTCTGTCTCCAAAGGGAAAGGTTTTTGTTCAGCCCAATTTAGAGTACCATCCGGCTCCTCCATTATGTGAATTTGGAGTTAAAATTATATAAGGATTTGTATGAAAGGGGTATTTGAGTGTGAAAATGTGGAAGAGTCTTTTTTATATGTTTTAACAAAGAGGTATGGAAGGAAGCATGGAACGGTGTCCCATCAGAGATGGTATGTAACAAGATAACGGACGTATCTTATACACAAATACCAGCTATGCTACATTTCATTATTACTTTGAGTCACAGATAATGGCCAAAAGGAAAATTCTCTTTGATCCAAGCATTTATTGTTGTTTTAACAGACGATACTCAATGTGATTAGTGCTGTCTTTCATATTATTTTGTAATACACAATGCCATATTTATGTTGATGTTCTGCAGTATATTACATTATGTCTCATGACTTTAGATAATGGATTCTACTTAAAGAACAAAAAATTAAGTTATGTTTAATTGAAAGATTTTATTAAATGTAGGCATTTTTATTAGGAATGTTTTAATGAAAGAATACGAATAAAACGCATTGCTTGTTTGTCTCTATTAGGGGTCAGACATGTTGTTTATAATCTTGGGTCAGATGAATGAAGATCTAACCCATGATGTCTGCCCCTTGATAGCACTTTACAAGCAGAGCGTGCTCAGTAAGGAGCTTTATTAAACATAACTACATATTTTTGTCAAAAGTTGTCCTTTAAGTTAGTAGATTTTACAATCTCTGTAACTGCGATCAGGAAACCTACATTTAGCTATATAACCACTTATATAAAAAATGCAAGAAAACTCAATTGGCAGTGAGATGATTCAGCTGTGTGAGAGAGCGTATCGGGGCAAAGAGTGGTCAAAGGATGTGGTGTGGTCAGATAGGGGGCAGAGGAGCCTGGCAGGCAGCTTGTTTTGGGGGTCAGAAAGGGCAGCATTTGGATGCTTGTTTTCAATAACCATTGTCTTGAGTTGACAGCTGTACATTTTCCATGGAAAGCCACCCATCAATCTATCATTATTTTATGGGCCGGAAAAGAAGACAGATGTGGATCATCTCTATCTTTATGGGGCAGATTGCTAGACATTCTATACATTTATGTCTTTTGGGGATTTGAAGGGGTTGTTGTTTTATTTATTTTTACACATGAAAAATTAAAGTCGCAAAAATTTGTTTTTTAAATATAAGTATACTTAACTTTGTGTGTGTGTGTGTGTGTATATATATATATATATATATATATATATATATATATATATATATATATATATAATTATAAGTATACACTTTGAACCATGCTTTACGTATTTTCTCAAAATATACGTTTTTGTTATTTAAGGAACCCTAGTTTTACTTTCATTATTTGATTTGTCAGGCTTTGGGCCTACATTATTATGCTGAAGCCTTACACGAAGGGCTGTTGTTTTGGAGGCCTGTTTTTTAGGATGGGCACGGATTTGTTCTTTTTAGATTGTACATTTTGTACTCAGACCACAGATGATCTAATCAAGTTAGACTTACTCCGTTTAGAAGTGGAGAGCCCAATGAATTGCATGGCTATCTGTTCCAGTACACAGACGGTTAAATACCTGATTGAAAAATATAATAGTGTCTTCTTCAAGCCTATAGATTGGAAAATATCTATCATTGCATATGAGAAAAAAGGTTTATTTGTGATCAGTGGTTTTACTGCTGTCTGCTTTTCTTCACCCACAAGGGCTGGCCTCTAGTAAGGCCAATTTAACCTTGTCATCTCCTCCGACAGCTAATAAAGATCACATGTCTGCTGATGATAGCAGGGTAGGGGGTCAGCCAGAGTGTCATGAGCTTGTTTTAAACCACAACAGCAACCTCCAGTAGTCTAGTTGCTGTGGGCTTTGATTCTTAGTGTTTTGGCTGGCTGAGCATTGTGGGAGTCGTAATACACAGGAGAGACTGTGCGCTTGCATCATCAAGGATACCAAGAACTTGTAAATGTGTTCTTTTTTTTCTTCTTCTAAATATTTGACTTTCTTATCCCAGAACAGATAGATAAGTATTTGCATTTTGTCTGGAATCCAAAATATAGACTTGTCTGATAGCACGGGGCGTGATGTTCTGTTCTTCAGAAGGCTTACAACAGAGCAGAGGAAAAGAAAGACTTTGACTATTAAATTGACATTACCCTAACACACAAATTAAAAACAGACTCCAGTGGATTGGATTGCATAACTCTGTATTATTTTTTAACCATTGAATGTCAGTAGAACCTCACACAAAGCAATGGGACTCCCCATCAAGCAGTATGTGGCCAAACATCCCCTGCAGCCCTCGCTCCTCTCCCCCCTTTCTGTGGATTGCCTAGATGTGGACAGGAAGCAGGGTTTAATACTGTTCTCTGCTGAGATCTTTGTAGAGTCTTAATCCATCTTTGCCCGGTGATGCTCAGAAGTTCAATATATTTTGTTGCCTCATCGATTTTTCTAATTGGGGTGAACAAATATTCATACATTATGGAGAGCTGACAGTTTTAACCAGCGACCTAAAATAAATGTAGCTGAAGGATCTGCTTAACTCTTTCCCTGCCAGACTTCTTTATTTCATCATTAGCATGTTTCCATGACGTAATATAGAATACATTAAGCTGGGTTTAGGGGATTCTTTCTGATTAATATATGCTGGGAATTTATTGGGGAGCTTATGCGTCAGCACTGAAAGGGTTAGTCAGATGTCTAGTCTGTGGCGGTTTCTATTTGATTCACTTTGTATGGTGCTGACCCAGTTGCGTTTGAAGTCAGGTGTAAAGGAATCCAGAGCAACGAGATTTAACCCCTCCTGGCTAGTGCAGCGCTGTATATGTGAAGGTAAGGCAAAGGACGGGCCCCTGAGGCTCTGTCTGGCCGCCCTGTGTAATGACAACAAGCTCCTGTATCTGATTGCAGGAAATCTGGAGGTGAAGACAGGTCAAGTGTCATATTGACATGAATGAATAGGGAGCAGGCAATGCAGGCACGTGTGATCTCATTTGTAAATGTTATCTGTGTTGTCTGCAAAGCACAATGTTACTTTGACAATGGATGTCTGGCCTCTCTCTGCAGTAAAATATCAGCAAATTTGGCCTTCTCCTATAACAATAATAGTTATGGGGGTTTCCCAAATCCTGATATTATATCCTTTTATAACCATGACTGGTAGACTGTGGTAGGAATCTACTACTCTTCTTCTTCTTTTTCTTTTTGTAATTTCACACTTCCGTATCCACCCAGCATATTTCCAGCTCTCAACAAACATGCTGTGAAACTATTATTCTAAATAGTCTACCAGCATGTGGGAGTGTCATCACTGAACTCCTGAGGCTGTGTCTGTGTGCAAGTAGACACATTACAAAACACATAAGACATATTCTTTGCACATGTTAGCTTCAGTGGCTGCAGTTCAAAACTGTGGCTAAGAGCTTACAATCTAAGTTAAATAATGTAGAGTCCTGATCCTGGGTGCTGCTTAACCGATTATATAATAGAACACTTTGCCACATGGAGCTTACAATCTATTGTTATACCAACTGTCCTGTCTCAGGGTGCTCTTCTATCTAGTGTATTAATGGGGCATCTCTGCTACAATCTGATATAATATAAGACTTGTTTCAGGAAGCTTAGGGTTTAATTTTTTTATAGGGTCACTCTGCCCAAAGGCGCTAACAATCTAATAAAAATAAGTACTTACAATGCAGTCTTTGTCCCTAGCAACTTACAAGTTAGTGGTATCAACACAGCCTAAGTCTGTGAGATGCAAACAAAGGAGCTTACAATCTAATGGGAGACTGTGAAGTGACTTCCTCTCTTTTCAAGTTATATTTAATATGGTATATACGCTATGACAAGCAGAGTATTCTCGACACGTTTATATGAATTTATAATAGCTGTCTGGGTTGTTTATTGCTCTGTAAACCTATAATGACCATTATGTAAATAAATCCGGTTTTACTTAGTATTGTCATATTCTCGCTACTTACAGAAAGGGACTACTTTACCTTTCCAACCTTTTCTGTGCAAAGTTATAATTTATAAAAACCTGCTAATAACCGTTTCAGTGCTTGTGCAGTGAGAAACAAAACTGTCTGTCACTCAGAGGGTTAACCAGATAGTCAGGGGAATCCAGCACAGGACTCCCCAACAGGAAAGGGTTACACTGCATTCAGTACCTCACCTGGCGGTTACTATACAGGTGCCTGTTGGTTGTGTAGAGGGAGCTAGTATTTGTTTTGCAAGCAGCAGCTGCTAGGACAGTCTAGACATTATGCAAATAAATCCCATCTCCCCCTTGTCTGGGAGTGACTGGGTCCTGCCTGTGCCTGGCTGGTATAGTCACATTTCCCTGTGTGCTATTAATATACCTGTCGTTAGAAAGCACCCTGCAGGATCACTGATGGCTGGGCATACAACCAAGGTGGGTCAGTGGGCACAGGGGATCCACATAATCATACCCGAGTGTGCTAAACAGAATTGTACAAACACCTGCTGTTGCTAGGATCACATTTTGATATCAACCTCGTTATTAAATTTAAAGTTAATAATTAATATATACATTTTCCGCTGCCCTGCCCTGTCTGCCTTTTGCATGACCTTAAATCTGATCTGGTCTCTGCCATTATTTATATTGCAGGATTGTCTTTGTGTTTAGCTGTAGTCATTGCTACCACCTCTGCTGGGAATAGATTCCAAGAATTCACTACATATTTAAAAAAAAACATGTAGTTTTGTTTTAATTGGAATCTTTACAGGACAGTAATTTTTATATTTATCTTTGTGCTAGTCCAAACAGGATGTGATTCTACTCTTCCTCTTCACTATCATTTGCCAGAGTTCGAATATTTAACCTGGATGATGTACATAACGGTTTGTTTGCTAATCAGCCAAAACTGCTCTGCCAATCTCAATGGTTTGCCCTGTGCTATATTTGATAAACTGTCTTATCCTGTATAGTAATTTATTAACACTACCTCACTTTGCTGCTTTCTGATTTTACTCTTGCCCAATTGTGTTCATTGGTCATTTTATTGTTCCCCCAGCCCCATGTGTTGTTAGACAACTTTCTTATCTTTCTGGCCTGCATCTAAGCTGACATCACATTCTAAAAACCTACTGCAGGCAGGCTCGCAGCATGTTCAGAACTTGTTGTTTTAGTGCAAAGTAAAGTCAGCCTACAGATAGATTTATTGATGGGTACTGGTTAGATATAAATAGCAAATGCAAGTACCTTAGACTCTTAAACAGTGAGCATAACACATCCCATGGGAGATCAGCACATTGTTTTGTAGTTTTACTATTTCAGTCTGTTCCAAAAATGCTGTTGTAACATCAATAGTTTTTTGTGAAAACTCATTTGAACATTTACACCAGGAATAATATATCCGCTAAGCAGAATCTTTGTTGTGTGTTCAGTAAACAACATTTTTCTGACATTTGTTACTTTCAGCAGATATATTGTTATATTTAACAATGTATCTTTATTTCCTATAAGTATCAAAGAGAGCTCTATAACATACACATATTTTTAAATGGTTTTATAATAAAACGTCATGAATCCAATTATAACATTTTACTGATATAAATGTATGTCATGCATATATATATATATATATATATATATATATATATATATATATACATGCATGTGTGTATAGTAGATCTACCAGTATTGACACAGTCTTTACGTTATGTTTTGATTTTACATGTAGAATCTTAATGGCAAAACATGCCAGTCAGTGGCAAGTGGTTGGGTATTTACACCCCCATAGTGCAAGGTGTCCCAGGCCAGCATAAGATAGTATAATTGTTACCCAGAAACACGGATCTCGATAATAACAGTGCAAGGCCATCATGGGATAGTGACACAATGCCTCCTGACTCACACAGAGGTAAGGCTGTCTTCTCCTGAAGTTAGCAGTGTGGGTATGGCCGTAGTTCCTTAGCTTTGCCTGTTAGATGACCACTTTCAAGTTTAATGTCAGGGCCCATGTATTATCATATTACAGTACACCCCAGATAAATGGAAAAGCAAAATGAGGCAGGTTGTGTGTTGGTGTGTGCATGTTATCCCTGTGACTTGAAGTGATGCCAGTACCCTGCCAGATGAAGTTACTGTGACCTTACTGTGCCTTTGGGAGGTTGCCGTGTCCCAGAAGCCTGTGTTCACAGGAGGAAGGGGATGTATATGTAGAACAATGTACTATCTCTTATTCAGGCCATGGCTTGGGGACTTACCACAAGTATCAAGAACTGGGAAAATGTTATGTATTTTCTATAAAATCTAGGTATACATACCGGTATATTGGATTCTATGAATGAATCAGGGTGTTACCCTGACTGTAATTCCAACCAGCCCGGGTAACGTACAGGGTGTGTGCAATTGGATTGCATAGGATTCATTTATATGGAAGCGTTTGACATCTTGGCAGTTCCATTTAAGACCATGGTGCCCTGGTTTAACTTTTGTATTGTGACACTAATGTCTAGTAACCCTAGGTTTGCACTGCTAGTATAGGGCCCAGCAAACAAATGACAACAAGGCATACATTCTATGTGCTGTGCCCAGAAAAATCTACTGGTACAAGTCGAGTGGGCCAGCAATGTACACATTAAAAAATCCAAACCCCTTCTAATGTTCTAATGCACTATCCAACCAGCCAGTGTGGTCACCCAAGCTGTTGGACGCAGGTCCAAAACCATACAATGTTTGAGGCTTGTGGTGCTGTGGTTGTATGATTGATATCTTTGTCTGGCAGTAGAAAAGTTTTGTTATGTGAGTTAGAATTGAATTCATGTCCATATCAGTTACAGAGCCAAAGTGCCCCTCTGCCTGAGCAAGGAATTGGTTATGGGGAAGGAGGGATTTGTGACTCCCAAGGACTGTGGATGTATCTTTTAAAGAGCTCTTTATATCCCTGCCAGCATGGAGTCTGTGAATCACTGGACATCTTGACAAGGGCAGGGCAATTACAGCTCCAATGTACTTCCCGAGAGCAGCATACTGGACACACTGCCAAAATACAGCTACACAGCCCGTCCCTACCAGTCACTCGACAGGGCGAAGGACAGGATGAGCCTTAACCACTTGTCTGCCAGGTTGACAAAGGTTATGGCCCTTTCTACAAAGCATTAACAATATGTATATAATGGAGGTCAAATGACTCTTCCCCATGATACAAGCTACGCCTTGTAATGTGAATTTATCAATCACCATTCCCTAGTTATTATTTTCTTTTATATCAGTTAAATTAAACATATATAATTTATTTAGGGATTTCTAAGCCATTAAAAAAATAGGCCAATTGGCCAGTAACTTGGCTGAATCCAAGCCTAAGCTGCCAGGCCACTATACTTTTTGGGGCTGTCCTATAATTTTACCAAGAGTCCAATAAGTTGCAAAATATTTGCTTCTAAATACTCTACAACAATTACCATGCCATTGCACACATTACATATTACATGATGCTCAGTCAGCTTTACGACTGAGCATCATGGGATATGTGGTTACTAAATATCTGCAGTGCCAAGGTTAGCCATCACTTCTCTAGAATATGCTTGCAGCTAGGTATTTCTGTTAATCCTTTACTGTGTATGTATTTGAGTGTGCCACCAGGTTTGTGAGCTGTTTTTCTTTCTTTCTAGAGTCTGGCACAGTCCAACTCCAAATAGTTAACTCACACTTGTAAATGTACAATAGGATAACTCATTACATAGTTATGTGGATATCTGGCATATCTTGCTGTCTATGTGACCCTTATTCCATGGTGTGCAAGGAATCCCACTACATGGAAAGGTTAATTCAAGGGCAAGGCTATTGTGCATGCCCTCCCTCCAATACCCTTGGAGTCCCCATTGCCTTCAACCTCCAGAAACAAAGAGAGGGGAGCAGAGAGATGTTCACTGTTTAAAAGATTACTCTCAACCCGGTCAGGCAGCAAACATTTGAATAAAAGCCCTTGCATTCCGATGAAGGGGAGATTTAAATGAAGCAGTGTTATTATTTTAAAGTGCCTGTTTATCCCATGTATGGCTTCTTGACATTGCACCACCACTAGGCAGAAGCGTCACTAGCTGAATAAAGACGTCTCTCCATTACAATATGGAATCTGTTCTACCAAGGCAAGCGCTGGTGTGGGCAAGGGCAGAGGCATGCGTGAGTGAGGAGTCTTCCCTGAGGTGACCGCTCCTGTTAGATAGTAGTGTAATTATTAGGGTATGGCATTATGTGCACGTGAAAGAGCATGATACCTGTGATTTCCCTATGAAATGTCATCAGCAGACCTTGTGGCAGAATGTTGCAAAGTTACATACAATAAAAACCTTCAGGATAACAACTACAATGCAAGACTTAATGCAGGATACGTGGAACCTCCACCCAGGAGAGTAGGGAGAACGAAAATATATATGGGTAATATTTGTTTGCGTAAAAATGAGTATAAACATACCATTGGATACAGTTTAGATTATTGATTAATAATTATATTGTAATAATAGGGTGGTCCAAATAATGTACCTAGAAGTGGAATTAGTTAAAGGTTACTCTAATAGTAAATGCCAGAATTAGGCCTGCAAAATGCTGCTAGCAGTTGTACTAAGCCCGCAAGTAAATGGGAATTGAATGGAATATTTAAAGCACAGCCTTGTTTTATTATTTGATTAACATTTTATCTTACTGTTGAATGCAGCTACGTCCTTCCCCTTTAAAACTATAGATTTGTTAGTTTACTTAATGTTAACCCTGTTGTGCATATTTATGAGGAGTGTGGGGTTAATCGGTCCTCCATGTGCGTCTGCAGCAGACCTGGATTTTACTAATGTTCGTTATTTGTGTACAGTAATATTGTTACAACTAATTTCCTCAGGGCCTCTTCCTGCTGGCCCAGTATCAAGTCTGTTTAGATAATGCCACATTATATAATAGTGCAACTGATTGGAGCTGCTGTTTTTTTTTTATGACTTCTGGAAAATAAACTTATTTCTAGTTGGGATTTATTCACTAAATGGTGTACTGCAGTTATTATGCAACGTAGGCCAGAGCAGCCAAATGCTTAGGGTTATGTTTAAAGAGCCATTCTTCAATATGAATGCAAATGATATAGGGATCAAATCTTAAGAGTACCTAACTAATGTGTTTTTTTTGTTTTCTCCTTTTGCAGCGGAGTTGGAGTTTGTTCAGATAATCATTATCGTAGTGGTGATGATGGTGATGGTTGTGGTAATCACATGTCTCCTAAACCACTACAAGCTTTCAGCACGATCCTTCATTCACAGACACAGCCAAGGAAGGAGGCGGGAGGAAAACCTTTCATCAGTGAGTACTTGCACAATACTCTATAGGGTGACCACTACCACCCCTACTTACTAAAATCTGATTTGTGCTACTAATACACCTCAAACAGCAGTACTATACTGAGCACCATTGCTGTACATAACTGTGTCATCCTTGTCCCCCAAACAGCTCGGCTGTGTAATTCTTGTCCCACAGCTTACCTATGAGTCAGTTTGTTGGGGTTTAAAAAAAAAAAAGTTCTGTGGCATTTGGTCTTTGTTACTCTTTTACTAGAGATGAGTGTGGAGGGTGGAGCAAGTAGTCTGTGCAGGTGCAGCGAGCACAGACTTTACCCCCTCACGACACGCTCCCTTTCCAAAGCTTGCATGCGGTCCCAAGTGATCTGGCACTGCATTCTAGGCAAAACTTCTTCTTCTTTTTTGAGTGGTGTCACCTCCTTTGATTGTCTCCCAGCATGGCACCAGTGCATGCAAGCGGTAGAAGAAATCACTTTATTTTCCATAACATTTTACAAATGGTTTTCGAACTTACAGAAGCATTTATGTTTCCGTTTGTCTTTATCATTTGTGTGTGCTGTTAAAAAATAAAAGTATAAATCCTTTCTTTATTTTTTTTCATTGCTTATTATCCCCTAGTAATCCTTTCACAATATTATTTTGCATCCAAAAATAAGCTGGAAATTAAAATTTGGATTTTTTTTTTTTGCATTCCACAAGTGAGTTTGATTTGCTAAAGGCCTCAATATCATATCATTATGTGATATGTACTGTTAAGAGATGTACAGCTGGCTGTTGTTTTCATAGATATTGCTATCCACAAAATTTTTTTTGCGGGTTAATCATCTCTTCTTTTACGGGGAATATGATGGGGATAAAAGAAGTTCTGGGGCAATGTTCTAAAAATGAGGCAATTGGCAGGAATATTCTGTTGCTTTGTATAGTGACTGCTCCATATTTGCAAAAATTTTGCCCAATAAGTTTTACATTTTTTTTTTTTTGTTAAAGGAAGCTTATTCGAGACTGATGCTCACTTTTAGCTGCTGGTTGAGGATTATAGAGTTGTAGTTCAACAACAACCAGAGACCTGCAGGTTTCACAGACTTGGTATAGTAGATTATATGCCCAGCATGTCTTGCATGACGCCAATACCTTGTCTTCTTTGTGACAAGAGACAGCTCGTGTGCCCGGATCATTAGCAGTTAGCATTCATTCTCGCTCTTCTTTCAAAGTGCTTGTCTGGATTTACCACTAAGCCGAGGCGTTTTTATACTCTTATTTAAATTAGGCTAGCAGATCAAAGACCACATTATCTTTTTTTAATTAAATATATGTGTGTAATTATAGACTTCCCTCATTTGGAAAGGAAAAAAGGGTGCCTTTGTTTATGGTCTCATCTAAGCTTCCCTTGCTTTAATGGAACACAGATGCTCCAATAGCAGAGACTGTAGTTCATTTTATGTTGCTATGTATAATGACACAGAGTATCTCCAGTTTGGAGAACTAGAATATGTCTGGAAAGTTCAGCATATTTTTTCATACTTGTTGCCTTTACAGCTTGTCTGCTGTAACACTAAGCAGTGTATTGTATGTCCCCAGGGAAGTGAAGAGGTTAAACCTTTTTATTTATTTTTTTACTTTATTTTTGTATTCAAGGATTAGCCTGATGTTAATGCCAAAAATGTGAGGTGCTGGCACCTCTGCTGGGATGACATCCAACCAATCCACATCTCTTTTTAATGATAAATACATTTTCTCAATTCAATTCACTTCTCACACTGTGATTTTTGTTTCTCTCTTTAAACATGGGGAGTCATAGATTATGTGGGGGGAAAACATTGGTTTCCATTCACTGAAAATAACTGGGCAGGGCTAAATGCTCTCTTGTCCCATGGATAAGAAGTGATTGACCAAGAGATCTGGCAACTTTGCATGTATATTTACTGACCATTCATGTGGGCAGTGCAGGTCTTTAATATGTTGGGATGGCTGTTTAAGAGATCTTAAAGTTGTTTTGGTCTATCCATTGTTTAATGTGTTATTTTAGCTTTTGCAATGCTTATTTCATGATTGTGCTTTTCTGTCTATTCATATTACAGGAAGGAAGCTTGTGGCCATCAGAGAGTACTGTGTCCGGAAATGGAGTTACAGAGGTAAGAGTAGCCATGCATCCGTAATTCACACATGTTGACAGTGACCTGGAAACCTCCACTCTTTCCTCATTGTAATATCAGGCTCAGGGAGGAGGTAGTACTAATAGTGCCATATGTATGGGAGTAATCTAGAAAATCTGGTTAGTAGGTACAGAACTACATGTCATGATTGTGACATGAGCAGAAGAGAAGGGTATATTTAGAAATTCAGGCCTACTCAATAAACCCAACTATCCAAAATGGAGTCCTCTTTGACTTCACGTTCATGTAACCATTGCACATTAAAGATTCTGTGTAGGACTGCACCTAGAAGAAAACAAAGGAAAAAGAGTAGTCGTTGAGGAAGAATAGTTGCTTATAACAACCTGGACCAACCATTGAACATACCTGGATCCAAAGTTGTTAGTGCCTTGAAAAATGTGTTTCTAATATGTACAATATTCCATATTGTTGGTGAATACATTCAGATGACATTTGCAATTTCCAGGATCCAATTTGGTTCTTTGTGAACAGAGCTACCTTTCTGGTGGTCATTAACCAACAAGGATCCTGGGAGACCATGTGTATTTACGCAAACCTTTCATAGTTTGCAGAGGGGATTTTTGATAATTTCCAATATGCTTAAACATTTTTGGGCACGTGTAAATTAGAGCCCAGGCCCATAATATAAATAGCCTAAAAAAGTTGCCCAATTCTTACATCCAAAGTTCCTACATCCTTTGGGACAATGCATGAACAGTAACTATATGGTCTATATTTTTCTTTAGGACATTGATATCCAACTAACAAATTATGGTACAAGTTTTGGTGTGACTCATATCCTGGCTAAAAAAAGGCCACAGGTTCTATTGTTTTACCTCATGAAATGAACAACACCTCTGCATGTTATGTGGCCTCCAAATTATTATTTTTTTTTTTAACACATTAAAGAATTGGAAATCACAGGAAAAATAAAGGTTATAAAAATCTTTAATATTAATTATATTAAAATTAATTTATAGAAATATGTTAAAAAGAGATTGCTAACTAGAAAAACAATCTGACCACAAACAAGATATATCAGGCTTTTTTAATGGTTTTATTTAATGAGTTTGGGTGTGTAATTTACATTAGAAAAAATATTTTCCCTGTTTTTTCAGCAGCACATTTACACACCAAGACCCTCGGACCGACTCAGTGTCCCAGCCTTCCTGCAGCGAGATCGTTTCAACCGTTTCCAGCCCACATACCCTTATATGCAACATGAGATCGACCTCCCACCCACCATTTCTTTATCTGATGGCGAGGAACCACCACCTTACCAAGGACCCTGCACCCTACAACTCCGAGACCCTGAGCAGCAGATGGAATTGAACAGAGAATCTGTTCGGGCACCTCCAAATAGAACCATCTTTGACAGTGACTTAATAGACAGCTCTGTCTATGGAGGTCCATGCCCGCCAAGCAGCAACTCTGGGGTGAGCGCCACCTCCTATAGCAGCAATGGGAGGATGGAAGGACCACCACCAACCTATAGTGAGGTCATAGGTCATTACCCCGGATCTTCATTTTATCAGCACCAGCAGCAGAATATTGGCACGTCCTCTCTTTTGGAAAATAACAGACTTCACTTGCAGAGCAATGGCCTTGACAGCACAATTGCACGAAGCAAAGATAAAGACAAGCAAAAAGGGCATCCATTTTAGAATCTACAGATGGAAAGTAATTACAAATCAATAAACACTCTGCACTTCTCGTTGGTCCCTTACATTGTCAGAGAGTCTCACAGCGCCAAAGTGTTGTGTAATTCCCTGCCTCCAGAGGGCACCAGAGAAACAAAATCTAGGAGAGGAAGTAGGGAAGGACCGTTAAAAAAAAAAAAAAAATCTTCCCCGTTTCCAATTCTTCCTGTAAAAATATTTACTTGTTATGTCTGGTTTGAATGCACAAACAGAATGAGCTCCGCAGTTTTGTTTATTTGTCTAGCTATGTCTTGAAATCGGATCTTATGAATTGCTTTTATGTTATGTTTTACTGCTTCCTAAGCTGACCAGCGTGCGTGAGTACTTTTCCCACACACCCCCAACAATTCTACATTTTTTTTCCTTCAATATCTCACTTACCGTTAAGGGAAAAAAAAAAAAAGAAGAAAAAAAATAAATATTTGCACAAAACTATTTGTTTAAAGGTCTGCAATATATAAATATATACATATATAAAATAAGAGAAATGTATGTGTTAGGGGGAAGTGTATTTTTGTATTAGAAGAGGCATATACATTTGGGGGTTTGTTTGCTGTTCTGAAATAGAAAAAGAGCAAACGGCAATTTTGAGAAAAAGTTTTTTGTTGTTTGAGTGCCAATTCAGAAAGTGTGTTGTAAAATGTTTAAAAAGCAGGGGTTTAGAGTTATTTATATAAATGTTTAAATTTTGCACTATTTTTTGATATGAATATACCAGTGCTTGTGTTAGCAAAATGTATCATGTCTACCACAATATCTTAAAAAAAAAAAATAAAAAAAAAAAGAGAGAGAGAGAGAGAAAAAAGGGATATGTCCACCATTAAACAACAAAATTCAGAAACCCTGGAGAAAGAAACTGTTCTCTGTGTTCTATAAATCTTTATTTTTCAGTGTCTTGGGTCTTAAAAAATGCATTCATACATATACTTTTTAAAAAAAATGCTTTTTAAAGTTCAAACATGTCGGCCTTTATTTACTAAATATTGCTAATCTCTAAAAAAAACTTTTTTTCTAGAATTATTTAGGGAACATCAGCCATTATATAATTTGCCAAATGCAGTGTTGGTGCAAGGTGTGGTGCATATAATATATTTGGAGAGAAAAAAAGTGCTCTGCATTCTCTGGGCCTTACATTTTCCTCCCCCCAAAAAACAAATCTGGTGAATTATTATGTTTTTCTTTAGTCTTCTTCGTTTGTCTTGTTTCAAGATCAGACGTGCAGAGTTTCACCTGGAGGTTCCATATTTAACAGTTGCACAGTGGGCCTTTGGGTTAAACCATTTTTTATTTGAAATAAGGGGAGCGGAAGTTATATCCTACCACTACAATTTGTACATTTAGAGGCTCCATCCATGTTGGACAGACCGGCTATTTTTGGTAACCTACCTCTTACCTCCCAGGACCACTGTCCTCACAGGGAGATGAAGAGGGAGATTTTCTGGGTAACCCACAAGTGTTTCTACATTTTTTCATGGTATCTTCTAGTTTAGAATGTAATTCAGTATGTTTTATTTTATTGCAAAGAAAAATGAATGCATCTTTTAATGCAGCAACACCCTGGTTGACTCTCACTGTGCATGAGTTCAAGTTCTCTATTTTAATACATTCCCTCCTAGACCAGAAACAGTGTTTTGGGCCAATTAAAACATTAATTGGGTAAATAAATTGTTTAAAGAGAATTATGGTTTATTATTTTGTTTTTGTTTCTGTATGGTTTTTTTTCCCCACGTCTGTTCCTTTGGTAAAGTCATATATATATATATTTTTGACAGGAGAATTTTAGAACACGTTGTCACCGCCTTATGTTAAAATATCCGTTGTTCCGCCCACAGTAATCCATACAGCCACATGTACTGTAATTATATTGTGCCGTTTTTCGCAACAACAGGTATACATTCTGGTGCTTTTTAAGAACCAAGCCAGATTTAGTGGAAAAAGTGTCATCTATGTAGGCTCACAAAATGTCAGATTATTTGGGGTCACATGTTAAAACTCTTACATCTTCCACTTTTTGGTATCTTGTTAGGGCACCTTGAGGTATTGCTCAGAGGTGCCCATACTCCAGCGGCACAAAATGCCAAGGTAATGGGAGGTTTAGTGATTAAGTATTATTATTATGTCATGAAAGATGTAGCAGCAACCTGTCATGGATCAGAGGAAATTACATTATTTTCCCAAGCTTTTTTTTTACCACTTCAGTCCTTTAAGGGCCAACTTTCATCCTGGCTGAGCCTGTGAGGGAAAACAAACTTTCAGAAAAGTAACTAGCCTATTTACTTAAAAAAAGAGAGATTCTAGAATGTCTTTATTTTGCCTCACTGCATTTTTGTATTTTTTCTCAGCACACTATTAACTAATTACAGCCTCCACGTGTTTCAGATGCAATGAGCGAAAGGAACTGTCAATTATCAAAAAAAAGTCAAATCTTATATTTATATTTACTGTCTTTGTACACTTGGACAGTTACGAGTTTTGAATCGGTTTCTAGATTACTAAGTAAACCATTTTATCAATTCAGAAAGGTTCTATTTAGGATCCACATTTCATAGTCCCATCTTCCATATGCCCACCAAACTGCTGTACCCTAAACCCGGTCAATCTATACGCCCCTATATTATCCATCCAGTGCTTTAAATTTCCAAGTAGAAGCTATTGCATAATGGTGCCAATATGATCTTTCCCTGGCGATGCCGCCTTGCTGTCTTCAGGCAAAGCACAAGTTGATAAAGAAAACAACATGGTGCCCGAAGATAGTCTAGTTAGCGCAATGCTAGTTGGCCTCAAGCGATTATTATTAAAGGTTATGAAAACTCACATGAAAGACGTTCAGAAAAAATGTGTAGCTATGTGGTTAACCCCCCCCCCCCCCCCCCCCAAAAAAAAAAAACCTCACAAATAAAAGAAGCCCACCAGATATGTATCATGTTACAGAATTACATTTCCATTAAGTTGGATCGGGAATATATATGCGTTTATACTATGATAAGTATATAATAGCTAAATTACTTATGTGCCAAACACACCAGTAAGGCTACGTCTTTTTACTTTTAAAAGCAGAGAAACAAATTTTGGAAACTGACGAAACACTCCATGACAAACAGAATGCACATCTTTGCAATTTTTAGCTTGCATTTAAAAAAATATTATTTTAAATATTATAAATAACTACTTAAAGAATCCTAGCTAACATACATTACATTCATTCATAATTCCTAAACTTTTTTGATCTGTTTTTATTATCCTATTTTTTATTTTCTATAAAGGTAAATTGTTCTGAAAGTGGAGCAAATGGCAGGAATATTCCAATAGTTTCCATTATAACTGCTCCACTTTTTTCTAAATACACGAGTAGGATCTTATTGTATGGTATTTGTTCTGCAGATTTTAAAAATATATAAATGAGCCAAAGCGGTGGATTGGCCAACCCATTTGATAAATAATTAAAGTAATAGTTCTGATTAAAATGATTGTTTACAGCATGTAGACCCCTCCAACTGTTATGCTATTAAGTGGGATAATTCTGATTCAGGACCATTATCACACCATAGAAATTCTCATTCTCCAGTATGTGGGACACTGGGAAATGAATAATGGAGGACACTGGAGAATGATGGCAGTGAGGCTATAGCTTTGAGTGAAGCACTACTGATGGCACTCCCCTTCCCTAGCCAGAGTGCCCGGTATCCCATGTTGCTTGGGGAAAATGTTGGGCAGTATGAGCATATAGTCAGATAAGATATTAAAATGATAAATAGTAAAGAGATAAATAGATAAGCAGACAACGTTATGAAATCAGACCTCTCTATTTTACAATGATTTAGACTGCTTGAATTTAAATAGGATCATAATAAACATCATGATCATGTCCCTTTTAGATTTTCTCAGTTGGCAGCGTTGAGATGTATCTGTTACCATAATGGCCTCCCTGAAAAATCAATTAAGTCCTGCAACCCAGCTGAAGATTCTCTTGGAGATATCCTTAAAAGATGTGAATCTTTGTACACTTTGTTACCTTTCTTCTGTTTGATCTTTTCCATAATTTTTTCACAAAATTGATCTACAATTAACATTTTTAAAAAGGCATGACCTGTATAGTTTTGTTTTTCCCGCACATGACACACACTTATTATGGCTGAGGCATTTCTAATAGTGGGGGACAATAAAATTCCTTTTTTTTTTTTTTTTATTCCATTTTGTATACAAATATGCCCTATGATGTACACATAAACCAGCAAGACCTTTGCTAATCAGACTGAAAATTGAATCAACAAGTATTTAACGGCAATAAATCTCCAATTTTACACAACTTTTGCTAAGTCTTACACAGGAGGCACATTTCTTTTTGTTGAGGTCCTTTGAATACTTTTAACAGATGATGCACGTTTTCCTGATACAGAGTTACTGGGAATGTTAAATTTGGATTTTACTTGACAGTCTCCAGTCCAATCCCAGTTAAAACCCGATTAAACAAGTCCAACCATAATGGCTCATATTTGATATGACCACAACCCTTTCAACATCTAAAGCGGGGAGCAAAAATGATTCTTTAGCTGTTTTGGACTACACCTCCTATGTCCTTAAGCAAGCCAGTTGCTGGGTGAGGGAAATTACACAATACCGGTTGCTAAAATATCACTAGCAGCCCACCGCTGATGTACAGGTCTTATTTATTCTGATGTGTTTTACGTTCATGTAATGTCAATTTAGTGCCTTATCCTCTACTCTACCTTGTCTTGTGGGAGACCAGCAGTGCTTGTTCCCTTATGTTTCCCCAGGGGTGAATAAAACCCAAATCGGTCCTTAATGCACAGAGCTGCTAGCCTGTACACTTATATTTGAGTTGTCAAGAGAATACCATTCACTTTTAAGAAAGTGCTACTTCACACCTTCCGCTCTCCTGTGTTCCCATTCTGCCCAATTTTATGTGCCTAGCTGGTATGGTGCTCTATTTGGTCAAGCTTTGGACTGTTTGCAAGGGCCTGTACAAGCCTTGAGCTTCTTAATGCACATATCCTATTATTGTTATAATAACTGTGGTAGATTTTATATAGTCTGATGTGACCCAAAACCTTTGACTGCCCTATTGAGCCAAAAATGTGTATGTACTAACCTTTATGTCTCTGTGTTCTTTTTTTCATTTTTGTTCGTTTTGTTGCTAAAAAAAATTACGGAACATGATCGTGATTAAACTGAAAAGCACTTAGGGAATGATGACTGCTGATCCTTGCCCTGAACTCAATCTAAGATCACTCCAGTTTAAAATCTTAAACCTATTCAGCTTGGCAAACAGCATATGCTACAAATTTGGGATCTACTTCTGAGAAATGCAAAGCTGGACTTTGAATTTTTATAGCGAAAGGGATTAATTATATTATTTATTCCGCCATTGTGATATGAAGTATTCTGTCCTAAATATTGCCATCGTTACATTCCAAAAAATGGCCGGTCTTATGTTTTCCATTGAGAATCTCACTGGATTATTTAAGTCTTTAGGATTGTAGAAATAATTATGTTTGGATGGAACATGGTATGTCAGCCCACACTGATAAAAATAGAATTGTATATGAAACCGTAATTAAATGACATTTTCAGAACTTAATTGTTGACTTATTAGTTGGGCTAGTAAACAGACATACCATTGAGATTTAAACAAGTAATTGACATACACCTTCTTGTATTAACCTAGCTGATTTCTCTGCTCTGCTTGTGCTAAAAATACAAATATTCATGTGAACAATGTATTTTTATAAATAAAAAAAGGATTATTGTTGGAGTGATCTAGCATCTGGCACAATGTATTTGCGCGATACGTTGATGACATTTCATGCAATTTAGTTGAGTTTAAAACCTCTTTGTGTTCAGCAGCCTGAGTTTCTTGTGTTTTCCAGCATAGCTTTGAACACATTGTTAACTTGTATGTTTGTACGAAGAGATCCCAAAAGCTGTGTTAATAGATAGCCATTTGGTAGTAAACCTCTATTTTTCTTCTTTAAATCATTCCACTGTGAAGGGCACTCCCACATGATTTGAAATTCTGTACTCCAATATATTTAATGAAAAGATTAATTGAACATTTTCCTATATTGGAACTGGACTTGTGTCTAAGACCATTATTGTCAAATTAGATGCAACACAAATGTAGCTATATTTCATAATTGGATATATTAAGATATATTTTACGTTCTCACTCCTTTCTGTCAGCTGCTGATTATTTTTTTAGAAATTACAAATCAATAAATTCTAACCTCTAATCCAGCATCTATTCTCCCTCACTCACAGTACAGCTAATTCCTTCTCCCAAATCATTAGATCTTAAGAATCCAGAGGTTAAGCATTCTAAACTTGCCAATATTATGTTTGGCTTGCTACATTTATAAACCGTAAACACAACTCTACTGCATAGTGAACAGTGAAAATGTTTTGCAAAAGAGTGTTCCACAATCAAAATAGACCCTCAAAAAAAATGTAATTCCCCCAAAGCAATGTTATGGTACAGACCTTCATACTTTTTATATTTAACAATGTTATCCTTGTTCGCTACTGGGAGTGCTCAATACTACATTCAGTTATATTAACACACAAATCCCCTTTTTTCTAGAAATATGTAGATCTGTTTTCCACAAATGTAATGTTTATGATGGATTTTGAACACCCATTTGTTGGTGTCACTTTGGGGAGAAAAAAAGGTTGAAACTGTATGTTGGAAGGCTTCTTTATTTGTGTAAGATGTAAAATGAAGCTTTATTAACGTAGTGCATTGTTTCTTAAAAGATGATTTCGATGGGATGAAAAGGCTAAATTGATTTCTTGGCATAAAACTTTTTTTTAGTAAAATAAAAATAGAAAAAAAGGACTGACAAAAAAACTTGAATTGCACTAAACTCTCGACACAAAGGAAAAAGGACATTTTCAAGAAAGGTTTCATTCTTGTGCTTAGCACAATCGTACAGACCTTAAGATGTGTATTACTATCAATTGTCTAAATGTATAACTTGGTGATAATTTTTTTGAACATTTTCTTTTATTTAAATATTTTACAAGTTAAAGACAATACTTATTTCCAAAATGTTTGCTTTCAAATAATGCTGTAATATTTTGCTCTACAACGAGCAAAACTGTGCTTATTTTTTTTTTCTGGAAATTCTGGCATATATGTATGGCGTATGTATTAAGGCAATCCTACCACAAATTATGTTCCCGTTGACTTATATTGACTTACAGCACATTCAATGCAGTACTTATAATTATTTTGAAAATAATATTATGAGTTTTATTTGCCGTTTTTTGATATATACAGATGTACTTTGGTGCCAATTTCGAAAATATCCTTGCTTACTGTGTACTAGAACTTAAAATGTTTTAATATAAAGGCTGCAATACTTAATATACAATAAATTGTTGCCTCCACTTCTGCTAAATGAAAATGGTTCATTTCTCAATAGAAAAAAAGTTTAAAAAAAAAAAAATATATATATATATTATTTTCCAAAATGTAAGGTTGCGGGCTACCAATAGGAGTCTTAATATATAAAACACTAGGTTGTATTGCATGCTTAATGCTTAACTGCTAATAGGTACAGTGCTAAACGACTCACATATGTCTATTTATTTCTATATACACTTGGATATGTGTTGCAGCTTTTAACTCATTATAAAGCATTCCGGTTGAGTTTTTTTTGTAACTATTTAACAAGCATCTGTGATCCTGCCTTTATTATATATTTAAAAAATCCACACGTTTGTTCGCTTTTTTTGGATTTAACTTGTCTGCAGTAAAGACATAGAACTGTTAAAATTGACAGATAAGTCATAAGCACAGATCCTTGTTGTTTTGCTCTTTTTTCCTCTATGAAACTGATCAGATGACCGAGATCACATTAAAAAGAAGTGATTGAAAATACTCAAGATGTTTCCTATGTTTTTCTTCTGTCAGAAAATGAGGTAAACACATCCATGCACACATGGTTTGTTTTAAGGTAATGATAATTGCATGTCTAAAGGGGCACCACTGTTGAATAGGAAAAAAAGGCCTTCAGTTTTTGGCAACCGCAAGGAGGATTTTATTTCATGTTAAAAACAAACAGAAAACTTGCTTGTCAGAAATCCACAGCTGAATTCTTTGTCCCTTGTATAATATAATATTTTGTGGACTGTTCACCAGTGTTATCAATCCTGTGGTGTTTTTTTTTTTTTCACCACAGTCTAATTCTACATTCTGGTCAGAAGAGCTCTACAACATTCTGTACAGGAATGTCAGCTGTACACAGCTCAGGTTAATATGAGTTTCCCCAACTTACAATGACCTCTTTAGTTAAACAGGTGACCTTAACCTCTTAACAGCAGATGTGGCTTTTGTCCAAAAACAATTTTGTGATCCTGGCCCCACAAGATGATCGGGGGCCAGGGACACAGAGACACATAAGTGCAGGGCCGTCTTTAACGCGGGGCAAACGGGGCAGCTGCCCTGGGCCCATTTACTCCTGGGGGGCCCCAAGGCAGCTGTCCCGTGGGCCCCCAGCCCTGCTTGCCGCGTTCACAGCGCATTGCGCTTGTGAACGCTTTTTTTCCGGCAAGGCGCATCCGATGGATGCGACGGCCGGAAAAAAAAGAAAGAAAAAAAACTGACGCCGGATGTGACGTTGCGTCACATCCGGTGTCTGTTTCCCTCCTCCGTGCAAGAGGGAAGACTGCACGGAGGAGACTTCCGGCGGGGGACACGGAGCAGCTTCATGTAAGTACGGGGGGGGGGCTGGCTGGCACAATATTCCTGATATCTGACTGGCACTATATTACTGGGTATATGATTGGCACTATATTACTGGGTATCTGATTGGCACTATATTACTTGGCATCTGATTGCCACTATATTACTGGGTATCTGACTGGCACTATATTACTGGGTATCTGATTGGCACTATATTACTGGGTATCTGATTGGCACAATATTCCTGGGCATCTGATTGGCACTATATTACTGGGTATCTGATTGGCACAATATTACTGGGTATCTGATTGGCACTATATTACTGGGTATCTGACTGGCACTATATTACTGGGTATCTGACTGGCACTATATTACTTGGCATCTGACTGGCACTATATTACTGGGCATCTGGCACAATATTACTGGGCATCTGATTGGCACAATATTCCTGGGCATCTGATTGGCACTATATTACTGGGTATCTGATTGGCACTATATTACTTGGCATCTGACTGGCACTATATTACTGGGTATCTGATTGGCACAATATTACTGGGTATCTGATTGGCACTATATTACTGGGCATCTGACTGGCACTATATTACTGGGCATCTGATTGGCACTATATTACTTGGCATCTGATTGGCACTATATTACTGGGCATCTGATTGGCACTATATTACTTGGCATCTGATTGGCACTATATTACTGGGCATCTGATTGGCACTATATTACTGGGTATCTGATTGGCACTATATTACTGGGTATCTGATTGGCACTATATTACTTGGCATCTGTTTGGCACTATATTACTGGGCATCTGACTGGCACTATAATACTGGGCATCTGACTGGCACTATATTACTGGGCATCTGACTGGCACTATATTACTGGGCATCTGGCTGGCACAATAATACTGGGCATCTGACTGGCACTATATTACTGGGCATCTGGCTGGCACAATAATACTGGGCATCTGGCTGGCACAATAATACTGGGCATCTGACTGGCACAATAATACTGGGCATCTGACTGGCACTATATTACTGGGCATCTGGCTGGCACAATAATACTGGGCATCTGGCTGGCATAATATTACAGGCATCTGGCTGGCACTATATTACTGGGCATCTGGCTGGCACAATATTAAAGGCATCTGGTTGGCACTATATTACTGGGCATCTGGCTGGCATAATATTACAGGCATCTGGCTGGCACTATATTACTGGGCTCTGACTGGCATAATATTACAGGCATCTGACTGGCATAATATTACAGGCATCTGACTGGCACAATATTACAGGCATCTGACTGGCACAATAATACTGGGCTCTGACTGGCACAATATTACAGGCATCTGACTGGCATAATATTACAGGCATCTGACTGGCACAATATTACAGGCATCTGACTGGCACAATATTCCTGGCCTCTGACTGCACACTATTACAGGCATCTGACTGGCATAATATTACAGGCATCTGACTGGCATTATATTACAGGCATCTGGCTGGCACTATATTACTGGGCATCTGGCTGGCACTATATTACTGGGCATCTGGCTGGCACAATATTACTGGGCATCTGGCTGGTACAATATTACTGGGCATCTGGCTGGCACAATATTACTGGGCTCTGACTGGCACAATATTACAGGCATCTGACTGGCATAATATTACAGGCATCTGACTGGCACAATATTACAGGCATCTGACTGGCACAATATTCCTGGCCTCTGACTGGCACACTATTACAAGCATCTGACTGGCATAATATTACAGGCATCTGACTGGCACAATATTACAGGCATCTGACTGGCACAATATTCCTGGCCTCTGACTGCACACTATTACAGGCATCTGACTGGCATAATATTACAGGCATCTGACAGGCACCATATTCCTGGGCTCTGACAGGCACAATATTCCTGGGCTCTGACAGGCACACATTTCCTGGTATCTGACTGGCACAATATTATTGGTATCTGACTGGCACAATATTATTGGTATCTGACTGGCACAATATTACTGGGCTCTGACTGGCACAATATTGCAGGCATCTGACTGGCACAATATTGCAGGCATCTGACTGGCACAATATTACTGGGCTCTGACTGGCACAATATTACTGGCATCCGAAAGTTACAATATTACTGGCATCTGAATGGCACAACAATTATGGCATATGTGTGTGTGTGTGTGTGGGGGGGGGGGGGGGGGGGTAACATTGCGATGGATGGCGGGTTTGCATGCAGGGGAGGGGGCAGGGTCCAGGGGGCCCAAGCAAATGCTTGCCCAGGGTCCAATCACTATTAAAGACGGCCCTGCATAAGTGTCTTTAAAAAACCTTTGGGTCCCTGACAAAAGATTGTGAGATCTTGCAATGACACATTTGTGTAGGAGTGTGCCCAAACCAGGAAGTTCTGGACACAGCACAATTGTAGTACCTCAGTTTGAGGGATGGTTACATTTCCCCTGTCAGATAGAGGCCGCTCAAAGTGCCCCGCCCACAGCTATATTTGCAGAACAGTTCATCGCGGGAGGCCATGCTGAGCTACAGAACAAAAAGCGCCTATCCTGTCCTAAAAGCATTTGAGCCAAGTATATTAAGGAAGGGGTTAAACATTGGCATAGGATTTATGACCAGTAGTTTTGGACAAAAAAACTACTGTGCATAGAATATGTCCCCACTCCCTCCAAAAGATCTCTGTTGCAAGAATCATGGAAATGTTAAATTTAATATGGAAAACATAATTTCTGAAATGGATGACCATAAATATTTAAGCATAGACATTCCAAAATAATGTGGTGGCGAGACTGATTTATGTACATGCGTTTGCATTGGATTTCAGAACCCTACATAGAACAGTCTGGTTCTTCTTTATTACTTTGTACCAGTTATTCTCTGAAACTCTTTTAACTACATTTGCATATGTGAGCATAAGTCTGAGTAGAGGTAGTGTTGGAGAAGAGAGGGAGTGCAACGTTCCACAAGAAAGGAATATGGCTGCCCTAATTGAGTTGTAAGGTGGTAAATTAGAGTACAAAGTCAAAAGCTGAAGTTTTATTTTAAAAAATTCAGAGGTTTACTCAGAAGGTTTAAACACCAACAGGTGTGCTTTAACCTAGAATGACTACTGTACATGAGGGCTGCTTGAGGCAAACCACTTCATGTTTATTCTGAATCAGTCAAAGTTTAAAAATAAAATTAACATTTGGAATAAGTCTGGGGCAACTTCAAAGTGAGAGAAATAGCAATGTGTTCTTCCTGGCAAACCACTTTATTAACAAATAAACTTTGTGCACATATCTCCTGCTCAGATTAAATAACTACATCTTGATCCACTCGCAGGAAGTGCATAGGTTGTTGGCGAATTTGGCCTAAGTTAGCCTACATGGCTACACTAACAATTGAATTTACATGGACTCTGCAGTGCTCCATACCATAGAGCAATTTGAAGCTTGGTAAATCATTCATTCTTAGGTTTTCACTGATGAGATTAGCCAACTCTAAGTCTAGTGTAGAAATTAAAAGGGGCCACTTACATTGCAGCCAGAGTTAAGATACATGTCCTAAGGGTCCTACTGGTTCTTATTTTCCTTGTGGAGTCAGATGGAGGAGCGTGGTTTCATGATTGGCTGAGGAGATCCGGGACCTGTGTTTTTCTGCTCTTTTGTTGGTCTTCCATGCTCCTCTTGTGTAGCAATACCTTTACCCCAATGCTCTGGCACTTCAGAGCAAAACCTGTGTTATCAGTGGACAAGATCTTCATGCTCCCTCCTGCTAGGCATCAATGAACGGTGGCTTCTACCAGTAAGACAGATAGAGAATTGGGTTAATGTGGAAAATTGGAAGGCAAGATGAAATAAGACCTCATTAAAATAGAATATAAAATGTCCCATGCTATAATCAATTACAACCCCAAATATATATTGGGGAAATGAGTTTCGGAGAATGTCTGTCATGTGCGTCCGCAGGAGGGAGCCCCCTGGATTTTCGAGAAAAGAAAAAAAAAAGTGCCCCAGCCACTGCCCATGACTGTCTCACACGGCTGCCGAAAAAAATAAAGTGTAAAAAACAAAACATTGATACCGGATGTGACGTTACGTTATACCCTATGTCTGTGTTTCCCTCCTTCGTGCAGGAGGGAAGACTGACCGGAGGAGACGAGCATCCAGGAGGTAAGTACTGGGGAAGGGGGGGGGGGGGGGGGGTGGAGGGTTCACTGTAACGAGCAAAAATCCTGGCGTATTGAATGGCTAAATCTTGGCATATTAAGTGACAAATCCTGGCATATTACATGGCTAAATCCTGGCATATTAAATGGCTAAATCTTGGCATTTTAAAGGGTTAAATTCTGGCATATTAAGTGACGATTCCTGGCATATTGAGTGGCAAAATATTGGCATATTGAGTGACAAAACCTGGCATATTAATTAATACAGATTCCACAGACCAGAATATCTCCTTCCACTTTTTCCCCTGTTTTCCCGTTAGTTACATTACCTATCTAATCCCATCCACCTTCCATAAGTGTGTTAACCCAATTATCCCATTGTTTATATTTTCTATGGTTCCAGTTGAATTGTGTCACAATACCCCTCTCCATAAGGCATTGTTGGATCAAATTTGCTAAATGGCTAAATCCTGGCATACTGAGTGACAAAACCTGGCAAATTAAATGGCTACATCATACTGGCATATTATTGGGCAAATTGTCTGTGGCTTATTAATGGCAAAAAAATACTATCATATTATTGGGCAAATTGGCTGTGGCTTAATAAAATAACTCTGGCATATTAATGGCAAAATAATACTGGCACACTAATGTGTAATTATCTGTGTGTGTGACTGCGTGTGATTGTGTGTATGTGCTGTTATCTGGCTCCTAAAAGTCAGTTAACTTTGTCAAGCCCTGATTTAATGGACAAACGGTGGCATATTTTAATAGGCAAAGTGACTGTTGCATATTTTAATGGCAAATTGACTGTGGCATGTTAATTGGTTACAAGACACAGGAGGGCTGCTCACAATCGCGGATAGAGGAGTCCCAGACGCTGGCAAAAAACTCCAGAACCAGGTGAGTATCCAGTTAAAATGTTGTTTATTAAGTACAAAAAGTTAAAAGACAATGTTGAGGAGCTGGGTATGGTGAGAGGGTCACCCGGTGAGGGAAAAGATACTGATAAGCCTACGCGTTTCGCGCCTAGCTTGGCGCTTCGTCAGGGGCTTAATAGTTAGGTTCACAAAATCTTGTTTAAATAATAAAGGGGAGTGACATTTACTTTAACCCTTTAAGGTGCAAATCAAAATTGAAGTGTGTTAAAACAAAGAAATGAAACGTAGCAGGGCTCAAAGTGGAAGCAAAGGCAATAGATTGTTGTGTGGAGCTAGATTAATACATGTTCTATAATATACTATATAGTATGTGTAAACAAGTATAAAAAAGCCTATCTATTAAAGTCTGACTCTATGTTAATTGGTACCTGACAGTGGCTTATTTTAATAGGCAAAGTGATGCTGTGGCATCACCGTTTATCAACCGTTTGCATGCTGCACTGATAATGACTAAGCTCCTCCACCTCATAACATTATCAAAAAGAGGCGCGGCCAGCATGGACGACGGTAAAAGTATGCCCCTCCCCCCCCCCCGCCTGAAAAAGTTTCTGCCCATGATGTCTGTGCAAATATAAGATGGAAACACAAGAACACAAGCGAGGATTTGGTGTAGTATTTATTAAATAAATCTCCCCCAGAAGAAATGCAGGGTACTTACAGTATCACTCATAGCCAGTAACTATAAAAAGAAGGCCAAAAAAACCCAGCTGTGTGGATCCAGATGCCCTTTCCATTTTGGGCATTTCAAGGTAGTTCTACATTCGGGGCAGTACTGGCAGTGGACATTTGGAGTCTGTTTCTCCTTTACTTTGACAGTAGTTCGTTAGGAGTGATCCTGCTAGTATGTATTTTATGTGGAAAATTAGAGCTACACTATATGGACAAAAGTATTGGAACACATCTTAATTATTGAGTTCAGATGTTTCAATCAGACCCATTGCCACAGGTATAAAAAAAAATCAAGCACCTAGCCATGTCATCTAAATTTACAAACATTTATGAAAAAATTAGGTTGCCCATAAGATTTCAGTGAATTCATGTGTGGTACTGTGATAGGATGTCATCTTATAATAATTATACGTTGTATTATTGGAAAGTGGAAGGGTTTAGGAACAACAGTGACTCAGCAATGAGGCAGAATACCACATAAAGTCACAGAGCAGAGGTCACCGAGTGCTGAGGCACATAGTGCGTAAGATGCCAATGCTCTGTTGATAGCATAGCTGAAGCGTTCCAAACTTCCACTGGCACACTAGCACACAAACTGTGATGCAGGAGCTTCATGGAATCAGTTTCCACTGCAGAGCAGCTGCACGCCTCACATCATCAAGTACAATGCTAAGCATCGGACTGAGTAATGTACAGCACGACGCCACTGGACTCTGGAGCAGTGGAAACTGGTTCTGCGCAGTGATGAATCACACGTCACTCTTTGGCAGTTTGATGAGCGAGTCTGGGTTTTGTGGATACCAGGAGAATGTTACCTGTCTGACTGCATTGTGCCTGCAGTAATGTTTGGTGGATGAGGGATGCCGGTATAGGGGTTGTTTTCCAGTCGCTGGACTATGAAGGGAAATCTTAATGCTTCAGCATACCAAGACAATTTGGACAATGCTGTTCTTCCAAGTTTGTGGGAACAGTTTAGGGAAGGCCTTTTTCTATTGCAGCATGATTATTGTGCCCCAGTCCAAAAAGACATGTTTGGATGAGTTTGTTGTGGAAGAGTTCTGGCCTGCACAGAACCCTGACCTCAATACCATCGAACAAATTTTGTGGTAAACTGGGACATTTGATTTCTTGTCCAACATCAGTCTTTGACCTTACAAATGGTCTACTGGATGAGGGGGCAGAAATTCCCACAGAAACACAAAATCTTGTGCGATGTCATAAAAGTCCCTGTTGGTGTAATAGTCAGAAGTCCCAGTAATTTTGTCCATTTACTGTTAGAAAATGGCACCTTCCATTGTAGATGCAGAGTTTTCATGTAGAGTACTGTAGTGCCATTATAAAAGAACTTCAGAATCCTCATAATGCTATATGTTCCTGGGTCATACATCACTCCCCCATCCTCAAAGCACTGAATTCTTCTCCAAGCTAAAATTACCATTATCTAACACCCGACACGCTGAAATGACAATGTAGTCAAAACACATTTGTTTAGAATTCAGCAGCTCAAAAATCAGATGTATAAATCATGAGGCAAGTCATGTTTTTCCACTTTTATTTTATATTTCATTTTGACAAATACAGACATATTGGACGCTGTGTATAAAAACTCCTGCACTTAAAAGTGTCTGGACGTGACTGTATAATGGAGATTGCGCCTTTTTATGAATCCAAACACTTTTCAGTGTGGGGGAAGGACTTCCGTCAAACAGTGCTTATACATTGAGTGTACCCAGAAGTGTTAAACCACTGGAGGAGTCGCAGACTCCGGAAATTTGTCAGGAGCCTGATTTATACATAGGTGCACGCGCTGATAGTGCCAGTGTTTGCACCAAGTATGACATCAGCATCAAGTTTGAAAATGGTGAAATGCCTGATGGATGGTTCTTAGGTAAATAACATATCCTAACATGGAATCACTATGGTAAAATCCATTTCATATGTACCCATTACACTATTCAGCTGACATCCGACAGAAGAAACTAGATGCCGGTGTCAGCCTCTGCAGACACCATCAAGCAGGCGTCCTGGGCCCGACGGGTCCAGGGGGCCCGATGGGCCCGGGTCACGCCAGGTAAAAAAGAAAAATCCGTTAAGCCGGTTGGCGGCTGTGAGGGAAGCGTTGTGCGCTCCCCTCCAGCTGAGCGGCTTCAATAAAGTTTGTTCAAAAAAATGCGACCGGAATTACTCTGGTCGCATTTTTTTTTAAAACAAAATGTATTGATCCGCGCGGCTGGAGGGGAGCGCACAACGCTTCCCTCACAGCCACTGACCTGCAGAACACCGGGAGACAGACAGAGGAGCAAGGAGGTAAGCACCTGGGAAGGGGGGAGGAGGGTGGCAAACGAGCATACTGATGGGCAAAATCCTGACATATTAATTGGCAAATTCCTGTAATATTGATTGGCATAACCCTGACATATTAATTGGCTAATTCCTGGCATATTAATTGGCATAACCCTGACCAGTGGCGTACCTACAACTGGTGCAGAGGTCGCAGCTGCGGCCGGGCCCCTGGAGTGACCCCTGCACAAAAAAAAAAATGTGCTGGTAAACGGGGCAGCTGCCCAGGGTCCATTCATTCTTGGGGCCCAAGGCAGATGCCCCGTGGGCCCCCGCTACCCGTGTCACTCCCCCTTTCCCCAGTCAGTACTTACCTCCTTGCTGCTGTCTCCCAGTGCAGGTCCGTGGCTGTGAGGGAAGCGTTGTGCGCTCCCCTCCAACCGTGCGGATCAATAAAGTTTGTTTAAAATTAATTGATCCGCGCAGCTGGAGTGGAGCGCACAACGCTTCCCTCACAGCCACGGACCTGCACCGGGAGACAGCAGCAAGGAGGTAAGTACTGGCTGGGGAAGGGGGGAGGAGAGTGGCATAACGAGCATACTGAGTGGCAATATCCTGGCATATTAAGTGGCAATATCCTGGCATACTGAAGGGCAATAAACTGGCATATTAATTGGCAATATCCTGGCATATTGAGGGCAAACTCTTGGCATATTGAGGGGCTGAATCCTGGAATATTAATTGGCTATATCCTGGCATATTAAGTGGCAATATCCTGGTATATTAAGTGGCTATATCCTGGCATATTAATTGGCATTATCCTGGCATATTAAGTGGCTATATCCTGGCATATTAATTGGCAATATCCTGGCATGTTAAATAGCAATATCCTGGCATATTAAGTGGCAATATCCTGGCATATTAATTGGCAATATCCTGGCATATTAAATAGCAATATCCTGGTATATTAAGTGGCTATAACCTGGCATATTAATTGGTTATATCCTGGCATATTAAATGGCAATATCCTGGCATATTAAATGGCAATATCCTGGCATATTAAGTGGCAATAGAGTGGCAAAATCCTGGCATATTAAAATGGGAAAATAATGGCATATTAAATAGCAATATCCTGGTATATTAAGTGGCTATATCCTGGCATATTAATTGGCTATATCCTGGCATATTAAATGGCAATATCCTGGCATATTAAGTGGCAATAGAGTGGCAAAATCCTGGCATATTAAAATGGGAAAATAATGGCATATTGAGGGGCAAAATACTGTAATATTAAATGGCAAAGGAATGGCATATTAAATGGCAAAATAATGGCATACTGAATGGCTTAATCCTGGCATATTGAGGGCACAACACTGACAAATGGGCACATAACACTGGCAAATGGGCACAACTGGCAAATGGGCACATAACACTGGCAAATGGGCACATAACACTGGGAAATGGCACAACTGGCAAATGGGCACAACACACTGGCAAATGGGCATAACTGGCAAATGGGCAAATAACACTGGCAAATGGGCACATAATACTGGTAAATGGGCACAACTGGCAAATGGGCACATAACACTGGCAAATTGGCAAATAACGCTGGCAAATGGGCACATAACAGGCAAATAACTGGCAAATGGGCACAAAGCTGGCAAATGGGCAAATAACACTGGCAAAGGGGCACATAAAAGGCAAATAACTGGCAAATGGGCACATAATTGGGAAATGGGCAAATAACACTGGCAAATGGGCACATAACTGGCAAATGGTCAAATAACACTGGCAAATGGTCACATAACTGGTAAATGAGCAAAATAACACTGGCAAATGGGCAAATAACTGGCAAATTAGCAAAATAACACTGGCAAATGGGCACATAACTGGCAAATTATGAGCAGAATAACACTGGCAAATGGCCAAATTAACACTGGCAAATGGGCAAATAACTGGCAAATGGGCAAAATAACACTGGCAAATGGGCAAAATTGGCTGTGGCATATTGGCAATCGTGGCTAATCATGGCATAATGGGCAAATTGGCTCTGGGCAAATTGATACTGTGGCATGTTCTGTGGGGCAAAATAACATGTACTGTCGGGTAAAAGGAACACTGTGGCATGTTCTGTGGGGCAAAATAACGTGTACTATGGGGGAAAGTGACACAGTGGCATGTTCTGCAGGGACAGTTCAGTGGGACAAAGTGACACTGGGGTATGTTCTGGCTGGAAATTTTTTACTGCAGCATGCCAAATGTGGGTGCAATATGAGTACAAGCCAAGTGCTGTGGGTACTGTATAGTGCTGTGTTAAGAACTTTAGGTGCAATGTGGGTGCAGGGAAACGTAATACAAATAAGAAATTAACAATTTTTCAATAACATTTTCATTACATAAGGCTGGAAATATTTTAACTGGTTTTTTTGTGTGTCCAGAAAAGTAATATTACTTTACTGAGAGGGTGGTGGATGAGAGGTTAATATATGAAGGAGTTTAAGCATACATGGGATAAGCATAAGGCTATCCTTGATATAAGAGAAGGCCAGGGACTAATGAAAATATTACTTTACTGAGAGGGTAGAGGATGCATGGGATAGCCTTTCAGCAGAAGTGGTAGAGGTTAATACAGTGAAAAAGTGTAAGCATAAGGCTATTCTAGATATAAGATGAGGCCAGGGATTAATGGAAGTATTACTTTCTGAGAGGGTAGTGGATGCATGGAATAGTCTTCCAGCAGAAATGGTAGAGGTTAAAACAGTGGAGACCAGAAACGTTGCATTATTTTACTGAGAGGGTAGTGGATACATGGAATAGTTTGCCAGCAGAAGTGGTAGAGGTTAATAGCGTGAAGGAGTTTAAGCATGCATGGGATAGGTATAAGGCGATCCTAGATGTAAGACAAGGCCAGGCACAAAGCGGAACAGTTGGCAGGCATGTAAGTGGCATTTCTGGGGTGGAGTTGCATGGTTGGGTCGGGGGGGCCCCGAGGCATTTTTTGCACCGGGGCCTGGTGGTTTCTAGTTACACCTCTGACCCTGACATATTAATTGGCATAACCCTGACATATTAATTGGCAAATTCCTGGCATATTAATTGGCATAACCCTGACATATTAATTGGCATAACCCTGACATATTAATTGGCAAATTCCTGGCATAGTAATTGGCATAATCCTGCCATATTGAGTGACAAAATCCTGGAATATTAATTAGCATAACCCTGACATATTAATTGGCAAATTCCTGGCATATTAATTGGCATAACTCTGACATATTAATTGGCAAATTCCTGGCATATTAATTGGCATAACCCTGACATATTAATTGGCATAATCCTGACATATTAATTGGCATAATCCTGGCATATTAATTGGCATAACCGTGACATATTAATTTGCATAATCCTGGCATATTAATTGGCATAACCCTGACATATTAATTGGGATAATCCTGACATATTAATTGGCAAAATCCTGGCATAGTAATTGGCATAACCCTGGTATATTAATTGGCATAACCCTGACATATTAATTTGCATAATCCTGGCATATTAATTGGCATAATCCTGGCATATTAATTGGCATAACTTAATTGCTCACTGATATTGGTGACAGGGGGTGTATGTTACATAGTTACAGTATACTATACAGTAGTTTAGGTTGAAAAACATACTTGCGTCCGTCAAGTTCAACCCTTTTCCTATGCCATGTTTACCGCTGTTGATCCAAAAGAAGGCAAATAAAAATTCCATTCAGCAATTTCGAATTCTGCGTTCAGTGGAGAAAAAAAATCCTTCTTGATTCCAAATGGCAATCAGATTCCTCCTTGGATCAACAAGCACTAAATAAATATTAATGCCTATACTATATGTATAGCCCTCTATGCCCCAGCTCCTTAAAAAAGTTTACAGGCCACTTTTAAAGGTATCCACTTCTTCAGTCAGTGAATTCCATGTCTTAATTGTCCTTACTGTAAAAAATCCCTTCTGCTGTCGTATACTAAATCTCCTTTTTTCAAGTTTTTGCGAGTGACCTTTTGTCCTTTGTACTGTTCTGTTAATGAACAGGTCTTTAGAAAGCCGCTTGTATGGGCCCTGTACATATTTATATAACAATATCATATCCCCTCTAAGCCGCCGTTTCCCTAGCGTGTACAGATTTAACTTTTCCGGCCTTTCTTCATAACTAAAACTTTCCATTCCCCTGATTAATTTTGTAGCCCTCCTCTGCACTATCTCTAGTTCCATAATGTATTTTTTTTTTAAAAAGGCGCCCAAAATTGAACCGCATATTCAAGGTGAGGTCTTTCCATGGACCTATAAAGAGGCAGAATAATATCTTCCTCCCATGAGTCAGTACTCCTTTTAATATACCCTAATATCTTATTGGCATTTGCAGCTGACGCTTGCACTACTGCTAAGTCTATTGTCTACAACTACTCTCAAATCTTTTTCATTAGTAGATTTCCCCAAGGAAACACCATTTAAACTATATGTTGCATTTTTATTATTGTACCCAAAATGCATAATTTTACACTTGTCTACATTGAATCTCATTTGACATTTATCTTCCCAATTACCCAATTTGTCCCAAATCCTCTTGCAGCGAAGATACATCTAGTTCAGACTGTATTGCCCTACTTAACACTGAGACATGGCTCCCTATGCTCTTTGGGAGATCATTAATAAAACAAATTAAAAATGTAATCATAGGACAATTGTCTAATATAAAGAAAGCATCTTAATGGTATGATGTTCAATTGTACATGTACTGATCACTATAGCAGGGCACCTGCCTGTCATATGATGCACCCATGTGTATTGTTTGACATCTATGGTTGACATAACTGATTAATTCACCTTTCCAGTCCACTAACAGATGGTTTATTTTATATATCTGTGTAGGCATGCACCCTTGGGACCCAGAAGTTTATTGGGAGTTCATTTATCTTGGGACATCAAATAAGAATGACAGATTAGGCAACCTTTAATTTGTGTCACTTTGCTATCTGTCAACAATGCACATGAGGTATATTTACTGAGTTGGCACTAATTAACTACTTATCAAAGGCAATCCTATTGGGATGTGTCTACTGGATGAGTCAGAATTGCACAGCGAAATCTCTACGAATTGTACAGATCTCTTTCAAGATGTGTGTGTGTGATACGTGGCCTGTTGAATCATTTGCAGGTGCTGGTGCTGTGTCATCATCATGTATAGAAGAAAAACCTCACCACGAGGTAAACTGGGTTCCACTTTCTGGCAAAGTATAATGGCTGCAGCTCCACTAATAGATGCCGGACCGGGTGCTGCTGACAAGTAGGGCAATGATAAATAAGGAAATAGAAAAAGTTGTCAATCCGAAATGCTTCAGAAATTAAGTGATATTTATTTGTGCATGGATCGATCAATAAGTAAGTGCCAAATAATGTGGGAACACACTTTACGCGATAATCACAAGCGTGGCTTCCAGTGAACAAAACATGATCAGATACAATGTATTATCCAATGAGAGAAAAGGTAAAATTCATTGTGCAAATTGTGCACTACATTGTCCAATAACAAGTGGTAGCAAACAAAACCGTTGTTCTATTCCTGTACAAAAAAAGAAGGATAATAAAATATATTTGAAACACTAGATATATAAAATAAAAAATGTGAGAAAAAACAATGAACAAGAATTTAGTAGTTTAATAATAAAGTGCATACAAGCTAAATAGTAAATGTGAGTATATGTTTTATACTTTAGATCCCTTTTTGTCTCTAAAACTTGGATTCCTCAAAATAGTCACCCTTTGCCATAATAATAACCTCTCACACACAAGCCTTTAGGTAAACTAGTTTCAGCTGGAAGTCACTGTTAATGTCTTCTTCACATATTTCAGATTTTTGTAAATATTTGGCTAGCCATTTAATTTTCATTAAAACATTTTTTTAAAATACAGTTCACTTAAAGGACAACCACACTTTATTTTTCACTAGTACTTCTAATATAGAAGCACAAGTGAAAACATAGACGTCCCTAGTCTGAGGATAAATGGGCATGTACTTTGGACAGTAGATTCCAGTTGATCCTCAGACCAGCAGTTGCCATGCTTACATGGGAAGCAGGCAGCCCAGCCTGGTTGACAACTGGCTCTGCTAGCGCAGCAAAAGACCCTGTACTAGCGCAGTGTGAGACTGGCTTTGCTAGCACAGAGAGAGACCCTCCCCTCTCTCTTCAGACCACATTCAGACTAGAGCTGCGAGCCACCACTCTGATCGCTATGCACTCTGTTAGACACAGCAGAAAGTAAACCTGCATGTATCTATTAAGGTACACATTAAGCTTACTTATGAAACACAGCACACATTTTTTTTATGGAAGCAAGAGTTAAAAAAGTTGAATTGTCCTTTAAGATGATCAGATTTAATAACCACACGCATTATACGTTGAATTATGTAAAAGAATGGAACCAGGTGTACGCAAACTTTGTATATGTGCTGTGCACTGTAGTATTATTGTCATTTTTGGAAATTGCTTCACACATCCCCTTTTTGTTCTTGGCACCGTCATAGCCTGTAATAAAGAATGAAAAAAAAGGTGAAAAGTTTTGCTGGTGTGGCGCAGTCTTGCTGAATAATTTAGCAGCGTACACGGGAATGACTGTGCAGGTTATGTGAAAAACGTAATGACTCTGGCTGCCCGAAGATTTTGGTTGTCATAGAGACAGATTCCCGGCCTCTTCGCCAGGGTAGGAGTTAGTGAACATTCTTTTGCGTATAATATCACAGGGTTATGCAGAGGAGGAAGACAATATATATATAAAAAAATTCTGTTTTTCCAGACCCTTTTCAATATTGCAGTAAAACACTAATTCATTGTCTGTCTGCAGAATACCTGTCAACTATCCTGGTTTCTTAAGTAATGACAATTGTTTTTTTTTTTTAATCTCAATACCTGCATTTATCACTATTTTGAATCTTGGAATTGAACACAATTATCCAAATAAGCCTTTTTCAGTCTATTTCAAATGTTCAAAACTTGATAGCCAAACCTTAGTTGCTGTGGAATACTGATCCCATATTGCTTTGCCAGAGGATTTTATGAAATTAGATTTTTAAGTAAAAAAAAACAATTAATGCTGAGTCTATGTAGAATACGATTCAAAAAATGGAATATGGGGATGTTTGTCATTAAAGAGATACTTGCTTGCACTGATCCCACTTTATGTGTTACATGGATTATTGAGCCTGTATGTAACATACATGGTTGGTGTTATGGATCTGGATATAAGAGCACAATTCTGAAAGGCATATCCTCTGCATTGTGCTGTACCATTAATGGATCGTCGCTCAACAGTAAATAAACATGACACATTTAATCACAGACACTTTGAGCCCCCATCATGGGCCACTCCATGATGATCCCACTGTCACCAACAAATACACACAGTCACACATTCCGTGACATTTGCACATGCAGGCACATGGACACACATAGTGTCTCATATGCACAGTTACACATATACATAGTCACATACACATGCAGGCACATGTACACACAGTGTCTGTTTTTATTTTCCTCTCTTCCCTCATGTCTGTCTGTCTCTCTTTTTCTCTCCTCCGTCATGTCCGCCTGTCTCTCTTTTCCTCTCCCTCCTCATGTCCGTCTGTCTCATTTCTTCAGTCTCTCTCCCATCATTTCTGTAGTCTCTCTCCCCTCATTTCTGTAGTCTCTTTCACCCGTTTATCCCTCATATCTGTAATATCTCACTCCCCTGTGCTTTTATGAGACATTCAGTCCAATATAGCTGGCGAAATATGCTTTGTCTATAATTTGTTTATTTTTGATCATGAAAATATACAAATGTGCTCTGGTCATGTCTTCAATATTTAATACAAACCTAAACGGGCTACTAACCTATAAAATATGTCCTATTCATTATAACCAAACATTTCTTATGTCCTTAAAGGTAAAGGGTGGTGGAGTCCATTCACTAAAGAGTGAACTGTTGGAAACAAACAAGGGAATAGCAACCCCCCCCCCCCCCCCCCCCGCCCCCCACAGGAATTAATATCTGCAATGGAAAAGTAAGTAAAATAGATTTTTCCAAAAAAGCTTTTAATGCCTGATATATGCTGTTCCTTGTCAGCTCGTCACAGTTTGGTGAATAGACCTCATGGTAATAGAAATAAATGATAATGTTACCTTAACAGTTTCTGTATAATACTGCATTATATTTATTTCATCGTTGCTGCATGATTGACCCCCACTCCTGTATAGAAAGGCCACAATCTGCACTGTATATTTTTCAGCAGATATGTAAAAAAATAAAATAAAAGCCCATTAAAAATAACAAGTGTATATGTCTTCAAGCAAGAAACACACATGACCTCCATGTACACAGAAAAAATAAATATAGGTTGTACTTAAAGTTACGTATCCTAAATAGGACAATTACACTTTTCATGATACTATCCCTTTAAGTAACTAACAATGCTCTTATTACTATGTACTGTTAGATATTTTCATGTAATTGCAAATGGATAACAATTTCCCATCTTACCCTTAGGAGCTTTTTGGAGTTTAGTGACATCATATTAAGGCATCTATATGTGTCATCATGTGGAACAACAGACCAGGTAGGGAAACCATTTAACATGGAAACGTACAGAAGGATATTTGCAGCCAGGAAGGCTATTTATTGATACTTTACTTGTTACTGACAAACTTATTACACATATATATATATATATAGATGGTTGCTTTAAAATTCCATATATATGTATAGGTGGTTGCTCTAAAATGTATCATGATTTATTTTTTTCAGTGTCACAGCAATGGAGGGCTAATATGTTTTGTAATTTGTTTTGTATTTGAAACCAAATCTTCATTGTTATGCAAAAAAACCCCAATAAAACAGCACAGGATTTATCATCAGTGGGTCATATGAATGCCCTATGCTGTGTTTTGTAGTTGAGTCTACTTGGTTTCCCAAAACATCCCTCATTTATTTTCAAGCCCTTGAATATCTGGATTGTTAAAATAATAGGCGCCCTGCACAGGTGCTCCACTGAAGGTGACTGCGTTCTCATTCCAAGCATTTAGTTAATACATTTTCTGGAGCCTTGGTCGGCGCTATATTTGAGATCACATTGTGCTGAGGTCAACTGATTTTACTTCTAAACTGGCTCACGATGACAGCTTTCTGGAACAGCTTGTCGGAAAGACAGCCACTTCCTGCAGCTGCAGTACTCCGCGATGCCAAAACCAGACAATAACCACGTCTGCGTGCCAAGGACTCCAAACACTCGGAGAGCACGCAAAGATTTTCCTGATTGCCCTGGCAACTACCCTTAACTCTTTCCCTGCAGAACGCTGCGGCATGAAAGCAGACTGAGCGTGTTTAACTTCCAAAGCACATTTTTTCATTACTGCTATGAAATACATCAGAATCTAGTTAATCTTTTACATATTAAAGCAGTTGCATCATGTTTGATTTCATTAGCATTTTGGATGTTTTCTGGGAAGTTGTTCCATAACTCTACTACTCCTTTTTAATCTCTTACTTTTGCCCATGGCATCCCATTTTCCATGTTTATGAGGGGCAATGCCTGGTTTCAGCACAGTTTGAATACAAATGCAATTCTCTCTTTAGTGATTTGGGATGGAGTTAAACTTTTATTGTCTATTGTTGATAGCATTTATAGTATAGTTCTTGTTCCTCAAATGTCATCATTCCACCAAATAATTCTACTTTAACTCAAGGTAACAATTAAATGTTGATGGCACTGCTCACTGGTAGTGCCAAGGAAAGCCTCAGTGGCAGTTTCTCAAGGGGCACGTATAGTTGTCAGGTCATTAAACAGAAGTTGGTTCACTTGGCTATTCTTTGGTCCACTTTAAAAATGTTGAAGCATATAGATATGTCAACCTAGTCTATACTACATTTACATGCCCACTTAATTGTTGCCTGCCTTGTACTAGATTCTTACAATGCTATTTAAGAGTCCATTGGATTACTACTAGACTAGTGATACTAGTCACTATCAATAACTGCCTGTCTTAACTCAAATTGGATTTTGGTCACTATTGGATTTATGCCTGCCTCACAAAACCCTCTGCAGGATTTTGGTCAATCTTAATTACTGTCTGCCTTAGGCCCTTCTGGATTAAGGTCATGTCTGTACTGCTGTCTGCCTCAACCCAGCTAAATGGTACTATTTGATTACCACCTGCCTCAAATTCCTACAGGGTTCTGGTCACTTTTTGATTGCTTCTTGCCTCGACCACAGTCATGTTCACTATTTGAATGTTGAAGAGTTGGGTGTTCTTGAGGGTGTTCCCATGCTGTTCACTCCTGTGCCGCTGAATAAGTAATCATCTGCTTTTTTTCATGTTGTAAATCAAATAATTCTCTCTGGACAGCCTTATCAATTCTCATATTTTTGCACTAAGCCTCCTGTGACTTCTGCATAATTAGGGGTAGAGCAGTGGTTGAACAAGACTCTGGGAGGTCCCTGTGTGGGAATGTCTTTGGAACTTCCTCCCACTTCTAATGTGTTGATCATTATCTATTGTAATTCTCAGACAGAGACATTGTCGTCCAGACAGAGTTTATTAAATGACTGAGCATCGTGGGAAATGTAATCCAGTGCCATAGTTTGCCATGACTGGATTAGGCAATCTAGAAGCATGCACTTAATTCCTCACAATGCCATAACCTAGCTGGGTAACATAGAAAATGTAGCCCACACAACAAGAGTGCCAATCTTGCCTCACAATTCCTCCCTTCTCACATGCCTACATCATGTTCAGACATGGCAGGGGGACTGTTAGTGACAGGGTGTGCCAGATATGATATCACCCCTCCGTGAATGCTGAGGCATGCAGGGCATTCACCAGGATGCAATCCCATGTACACATAAGACCCTGGGGGATAACACTCAATGTGTTAGGAAGAACGATCGGGGAACCATAAGATTTCCCATACCCATAAAACTTTGTTGTCTGACCCAGTCTTCTCTCTAGCTCCAATCCCCCAGTGATATTTTGGAAATAGTTAGAAGGAACCATAGTTGGATCAATTTAGCACAAACTGAGATGACAGATGTACTGATTTTAGTATTCCATACTCAAAGTTCTCCCTCTGGCCATATGTGGAATTGCATGTAAAAAATAGACTGCAGATAAAATGTTTATCTTGTGCATTACAAGACTCTAACTGAGAGAATATTCCTTACAGGGGTAGCACATTTATTAAAAGATAATAGGGGTACTGTCTAATGAGCAACTCTGAAGTTCTAAAATGGAAGCACACAGCAGGAACATTCCATTGGTTTCCATGGTGATTGCTCCACTTTTAGACCTCTGGATTACTCTTTATACATAACCTGTCCTGTATATTTTCAAGTGCAAAAGGGCTCATTGTCAATATCTTAAAAAAGGAATTGAAAAAACTAGTCGTTCTTGCAAACTCTCAGTCCCATAGGAAATAGCACAGGATATTTTAGTGAGTTCATTGCTAGCTGAGGTTTATTCTTATTTTAGGATTTGCTTCCAGAGGAAATTATATGCTAACACTTTCAACAGATGCCTCTCTGTGCAAAGTGTTCCTGTGTCAAAAATATATCTCCAGGCCGGGAACATTTTAGGGCACTATGCAGTTTTCGTCAACCAATCAGCCGAGAGCTGTTATATAAGAAATAAAATCCACTGCAGCAGCAAGAGCAGCTTGGGTTAAACTGACCTGAATTCTCAGTGGTGTTTATGCCGAGCCACGGTGCCAGTGAAGGGGTTAACTCTTTGATTGCCAGAGGACAGTGTTAAATCCTGCAATGTATTCTCTTTGGCATTCAAACGGTTAAAGACATATCCTAGTTTCTAAAGATGCCATCCTGTTATGGGTCACACAGGATGTCTTGTATCCCATGCAATTTTCTTTTTTAAAGGAACAGTCAAGCTTGATATTTTTTAAAGAGTTAAAGACTATATTTTTATATTGACTGTATTTTTTATTGGTTCTAAATAATATAAGGCAACACTACTTTAAACCCTAAATAAACAATAGTTCAATCAATTTTCCTGATGCAAGTACAAAAGCCTTTTTTAATGTAGGATTTAATCTTGTGTCCATCCACCACTATCAGCCTGGGAGCACTTTCCCTGAGGCACGTGCATGTTCGCTACTTCAGTGTCCCTGACTGATCCCCTTTTAGACACTTAACTTGTGGTGCAGATTCTCAAGTTTACCACCAGGTGGCCATGAACTTGGTGTGATGCTCACCACTGGACCACACTTCTTTTAAAGGTCACCAGGTGTTAAAAAACAGAAGTATGAGGTCCAGAAGCTCCTAATGCTTCTTTTTCTTATCTGTGGAGGAAGGAGATGTTTGGGAATGAGGGCCAGTGGAGATCCGATTGAGTCTCACCAGGGCCATCTTTAATAGTGATTGGACCCTGGGCAAGCATTTGCTTGGGTCCCCTGGACCCTGCCCCCTCCCCTGCATGCTATCACTCCATCCATCGCAATGTTACCCCCCTCCACACACACACACACACACACACACACACACAAAACAAAACCCATAAAAATAAGCACACACACAATTGGACTTTTCTTGCAGTGAGTATTTTTATTGCATTGTATAAAATTTGTATATTACGTGTATAAGTGCAGTTTATAAACTGTATATTTGGATGAAAATGTGTATATATGGCTGCAATATGTATACCATCTTAATATGCAACACTGCACTACAACTACTCATTACCAATAGAGAGCACTTACATATGTTCATATATATTTATAAATATCTATACACATCTCACTCTCTCTCACTAGTCGCATTTATACTTATATGAACTTCTTAATATTATATTCAACTATTTTCATATGTAATAAAAATGTTATTGAAAAGTTGCATTTCTTGTTTTTATTCCCTTTTTCTGCACCCACATTGCACCTAAAGGACTTAACACAGCCCCATAGAGTAGCCACAGCACTTGTCATGCACCTATATTGCACCCACAGCACTTGTCATGCACCTATATTGCACCCACAGCAATTGTCATGCACTTATATTGCACCAACAGCACATGGTTTGCACTCATATTGAACCCACACAATTTGGCATGCTACAGTGTAAATTTGCCCCACAGAACATACAAAGTTTCACTTTGTTCCACTGAACTGCCCATGCAGAAAAAAACCACATTGTCACTTTTCCCCATAGTACATGTTATTTTCCCCCACAGAACATGCCACAGTAACTTTGTCATTGCATTTTCCTGTTAAAATATGCCACCGTTTGTCCATTAAATATGCCACAGTCAATGTGCCCATCAATATTCCGGTATTATTTTGCCATTAATATGCCACAGACATTTTTTCCATTAAGATTCCATAATTGTTGTGCCATTCAGATGCCATAATTGTTGTGCTATTCAGATGCCAGTAATATTGTGCCAGTCAGATGGCAGGAATATTGTGCCATTCAGATGCCTGTAATATTGTGCCATTCAGATGCCAGTAATATTGTGCCAGTCAGATGCCAGGAATATTGTGCCATTCAGCTACCTGTAATATTGTGCCAGTCAGATGCCAGTAATATTGTGCCAGTCAGATGCCAGTAATATTGTGCCAGTCAGATGCTAGTAATATTGTGCCCATCAGATGCCTGTAAAATTGGGCCATTACCGTGCTCGTTATATTCCTCCTTCCTCCCCCCCTCCCCTAGTACTTACCGCCTGGCTTCTGTTCCATGTCCCCGGCCGTACGTCTCCTCCGTGCAGTCTTCCCTTATGCAAGGAGGAGGGAAACAGTCACCGAATGTGACATGATGTTATTACCGTATTTGCTCGATTAAAAGACAAGGTTTTTTTCAGAAAAAAAATTCTGAAAACTACCCCTCGTCTTATAATCGAGGTCGTCTTATAATCTGACCTCAAATTGAGGTCAGAGTATAAGACTGGGATCCAGGTCCCCAGCAGAGCTGCAGGGGACCTGGATCCCCCTCTCTAACAGCAGGGGATGTCTGCGCGATGAGCGCAGACTCCCCCTGCAGCCGCCCGACACGACCGCCGGGACTTCTATGAAGAAGCCAGGTACTTCCGGCTTCGTCATAGAAGTCCCGGCGGTCGTGCTGGGCGGCAGCAGGGGAGGTCTGCGCTCGTCGCGCAGACATCCTCTGCTGCCCCACTAGCCACAAGGGAGAATCGGGCAGCCGGGGGATGTCGGCACGATAGTGCAGACATCCTCCATTCTGCCTGACACTTCCGTCTATTATGACGTACAGGCTGTCCGTCATAATAAACGGAGGTGTCGGGCAACATGGAGGATGTCTGCACGTATCGTGCAGACATCTCCCGGCTGCCCCCACTAGCCACCAGGGAAAGAGAACAAGGTGAGGGGGGTGGAGGGAGGGAGTGAGGGAGGGGGGACCAGAGCAACAAGGGCAGGGGGGGGGGGGCAGAGACAGAGACAAGGGGATCGAAGGGGGGAAGACACAGATACAAGGGGAGGGAAGGGGAGGGGGAAAGACACACAGGTAAGGGAAAAGGGGAAGAGAGAGACAAGGGGAGGGAAGGGGGGAAGAGAGAGACAAGGGGAGGGAGGGGGGAAGAGAGAGACAAGTGGTGGGAGGGGGGGAGAGAGACAAGAGGAGGGAGGGGGGCACAGGGGGGAAAGAGAGACAAGGGGAGCGAGGGGAGAGTCAAAGGGAGGGGGAGAGAGAGAGACAACACTAAGGGGGGGGAGAGAGACAAAGTTGGGGGCAAGGGAAAGAGAGGCAGCATTGGCACATAAAAGGAAATAAAAACAATAAATGCATTTTTTGATATAATTTTTTTATTAAAAAAGCAATTTACATGTTAATATATACAAGTTGAACTTTTTTCCTATACGGTAGTCTTATATTCAGGCTTTTATTTTTTTCCTAAAGGAATATCCAAAGTTTGGGGGGTCGTCTTATAATCAGGGTCGTCTTATAATCGAGCAAATACGGTATTATTTTTTTCCGGTCGTCGCATCCAGCGGATGCGGCTTGCCGGGAAAAAACGTTCACCAGCGCAATGCGCTGTGAATAGGACAAGCAGGGGCTGGTGGCCCACGGGACAGCTGCATTGGGCCCCCCAGGAGTAACTGGGCCCAGGGCAGCTGCCCCGTTTGCCCCGCGTTAAAGACGGCCCTGAGTCTCACAATGTTTTTTTTTATGATTTTGTCTAATGCTGTGCCGTTTATTTTGTGTAACTGTATCCCCTCAGAGATGTGTGTCTTAGAGATGCAGGCTGTTTCCTACCAATAGGCCCTGGTGCAATGCAACAACTGCTTCACCGGTAGTTCCGTCCATGTATCCTTTATATCTAAATGTTATGTTATGTTACTTATTATATATGCTTTCTTGCCTGCTGTGCATCTATGTGGAATATGACAAAATGCATAAATACTTAAATAAATTATAGATTTTTTTATTTTTTAGGGCTTGCAATGGAATGCATTGACTCTATTTTTGCAGTTATGTTTTGAAACCAAACACAAAAATCAAATTCAAGTTTAAATACTAACTGTAGCCACAAGAGGGTGCACAAACATTTCTTTTAATACCATATTGCCTCAATTCTAAGACACACTTTTTTTCTGATTTTAACAGCTCGGGAAAAGGGGTATGTCTTAGAATTGCCAGCTCAACTGTGTAAAATATAATAATTAAACACAATTTAACCCTTTCGCGACCTTATGACGAGTTAACTCGTCATAAGAGCCGCAGCATTAGCGACCTTATGACGAGTTAACTCGTCATGCAGTTTAGCTGGCGGTGCGCACCGCCAGCCAGTCTGCAACAGGTCCAGGACTAAGCCTCACACCCGAGGCAAAGCTCCTGGACTCGAACGGTGGATTTTCCGGGCATTGATTGATCACTCAATCACCGCGATAATATGCAAATTAGATGCAAAGTCAGTGTGTTCACACACTGACTTTGCCTCTAATTCACTCTCCACTTTCTTATAGTGAAGCACAGAGAGTGACCTGTAAATAAAAATAAATAAATAAAGAACATAGACAGGGGGGGGGGATTAACCCTTTCAATGCTGTTCACAGTTTGTATGGCCCTCATTTAGTTGTTGTTGTTTTTTTACAAATTTTTGCATTTTATAAAGTTTTTTTTAAATAAATAAAGGTAATTTTAATATATTTATTTAGTACAATTTAACCCCTGCATGCCTGTTGAGTGATTTTTATGGATCTAACATCGCACTCTTCAGAGTTTTTTTTTCTGTCTTTTTTGTTTAGGGGGGTTTTGGAACCAATATTTTTCTTTTTTATTAGTTAGTTAATTAGGGGGGATAAGTGGGTTAGTGTTGCACTAGTTGTGTAGCTTATTATTGGGAAAATCATTTCCTCTTTTATATGTATTTTTTAATACTAAAATGTAAATAATTTTTATGTATAGGGTATCAAAAGAAAGCTATAACTGTCCTTTAAAAAACAACAAATAACTTGTATGGGTGTGTTAAATGAGAGAGAGGAAAATTATGTTTCAAAAACTGCATATTAAAAATTGAAAAACGCTCTGGTCCTTGGCCTTGGAAAATCCCTGGTCCTTAAAGGGTTAAAAAAAATTAAGGCACTGTTTCAGCTTCCGTTGACTTCTGATGTGTTATGTGGTGTTTCAGTCTGGCTTATTTTCCTCTACACGTGGAGCATGGCTACTTCCATGTGACCTCTACCCCACTGACGAGATACAGACACTAGAGACATAACCATGCGGACTCCGCCTCTCTCTCCATTTCGTTCCAGACACTTGGAATTAACAACTGGTATTCAAATAGAGGAGCCTAATCTCTGGATAAATGGTGGCCCTCCTAGCAGTAGATCTATTTACTGCTGCTAACGGTGAAGATGTTGCAGTTTAGAATTCTAATGTGTCTATTCACTAAAATTTGACTTTTCGGCACCCGAGTTTGACTTAAAAAAAAAAATCCAGGTTCGAATCTTCCTCATTGAAAGTAATGGGAAGCAAAATGATTGAAGCTATTTTTGAGACTAAGTCAAACTCAGGTGCTGAATTTGACTTAGTAGCTTTAATAATATCATATCTCATTACTTTCAGTGGGGAAGAACCCGCCAAATTTGACTTAGTCTCAAAAATAAAGTTGACCTCCAAAGTCGAATTTTATTAAATAGACCCATAAGAGGAGTAAGTGCTCCTGAATATGGTGGTGCACTGTGTACGGCTTCCGAGATCTGTACAGCATGGTAAGTACATACCTCTACTTATGTATTTTTCTGATGATGGTATTGAAAAAAGAGGGGTGCGACTAAAAATCAAGAAAATATGGTAATTATAATAATTTATTGCGGTCACGAATAAAGAGAATTTTTCAGAAAAACATCTAAAAGTTGGGCAAGCAGAAAATTGCAGACTGTCTATGATATATATATATATTACATTTTATTAAAAATAGAGGTACAAAGTAATGTCAAACCAGGGGCAAAATTAGTTTAGTACAAAACCAAGTCTCTCTATAAAATAAATGAAAGTTACCATTAACATGAGTACTAAATATAAAGTTTGGTTCTGGGTAACAGACATAGACCTATCAAACAAAACAGTCTAGTAAGAAGATATTTATCTGGAAATGACTTAAGATGGGATTCAAACACACATTATATGCTACCGTATTTTCCGGCATATAAGACGACTTTTTAACCCCTGAAAATCTTCTCAAAAGTTGGGGGGTCGTCTTATACGCCGGGTACTGGGATTTACTCACCTATTTTCTGCTCTGTCTCCGCTCGCGCTGTTAAGCCGGTCCGTGGCTGTGAGGGAAGCGTTGTGAGCTCCCCTCAGGCCGCGCGGCTTCAATAAAGTCTGTTTAAACTTTTTTTTTTAAACAAAACCGCGCGGCTGGAGGGGAGCTCACAACGCTTCCCTCACAGCCACGGACCGGCTTAACAGCGGGAGACAGAGCAGAAAATAGGTAAGTACTGGGGATTGGGGATTGGGGAAAGGGGGAGGTTAAAATATAGATGCGATTTTTCCGGCTTATAAGATTACATAGTTGGTGGGTCGTCTTATACGCCCAGTCGTCTTGTACGCCGGAAAATACGGTAATTATATATTTCTGACATTAACCTCACAGAATCCTCAACCCCTCGTGTCTTATCCTATATAGAGCAGTATATCTTGTATTCAAATTATAAATTAAATTTATCTAAAACACAGATTACATCCTCCTTTCTGCCAATTAGACAGATGGAAGTACTGATTATTTTGTATTGCTTTGATTGGTTTAATAAATCAATATAATATCTTTATTACATATGTAACAAAGTTCATTAGGTTGGTGCATGAGTTTAGTCAGGCCTAGAGCAGCGCAAAACCAAAATAAAAATACACCACTGGTTTGACGTTCAAGGGCATATATTGGCTCCTGGATGTTCAGGTAAGGTAAACTATAAGGAATGGGTAGGACTGGAAGTAAAAAAAAAAAAACTTCCTAAAAAAAAATAGTGGTTTCTGATCAGTCAGTTTTGTTTCCAAGGTCGGACAGGATCAGACGCTCAGACCTGAATGACTGTAGCAATGCTTAACCTACAAGGGCAAATCTTGAACTGGACGGCAAACCTGGCTGCCAGGATTAGGTAAGCCAAGAACTGGGGGTTTCCAGTTAGTCTGGTACTGATTAAGCCTGGCTCTGCTTAGTTTCTGACGTCAAACAGGATAGGGATCTATTAGAACAGTATAGCTGTGATGGCTTCAACTCCCAGGTCAAATCTTGAAACTGACAGCAAGAAAGAAAACATAGGGAAAAAACCAGGGAAACGTGCATAAATTAAGTAGTCAATTAAAATTCTCACCACGATCTGTGGCACTGCAGTTTTCTTGAAAGCCTCGAGCACCCAAACCAGTGGCAAATCTAGTTGGAGTTGTGCCAGAATGGCTCCAGATTTAGGCAGGCCTGAAACACCCAAAATGGGTCAGTCTGAGGGACAATTTCTGAGACAAGTTGTCTAAGCATTAGCGTAGAGGATTTAACAAGCCCCACAGGTTGTCACAATCCACAGCCATCCACTCCCAAATTTGGTATGGTGGATGTAGTAGGTTGCTCATAGTTTCCTTAAAAGTTGGGCAGACCAGGTTCAACCATTATGTTTTGAAAGTGATCATATGCAATAAATTACAATCCGGTTTTCTATGAACAACGCTAGGTTGTCAAGGCCCCCCCCCTACGAACAAAGTTTGAACTTGTGTCAGAGAGAGCGAGAGAGGAGAGAAATATACTTTGTCCATGGAAACAAAAAGTAATAACAATTTTTTTTACATCCTTTAATATATCTCGTACAGTACAAAGGGTTAAATCTCAAAAAAGTGTCTCAAAACAAAAGTCATATCTGTCCTAAAAAATATATATATAATATAACACAGGGATTCATTTAAAAAGCAAGCTTGCAATTTTGTTTACATGTGCACAGTTGTATAATGGCTCTTGTCCCAAATCAACATCAAAAAAATCATTGTCCTGAAGAGGTTAACAAGTGCAAGTCATTATTACAATATATTACTTCATCTACTCCAATTGAAATATTACAACTCTAAATTAAATAAATTTGGGGCTATTCAGTGGAAAAATTCTTCAATTGAGGTGAGTTTGAAATTCCCCCTTCATTTCCCTGCAATGGTCCTAACCCCTGGTCCCACAATTATTAAAGGGGCTACAGAAGGCAGTCTTTAATGTGGGGCAAACAGGTCGCAACATGGGTCCACTGACAGCAATATGAGAATACGTGTAATACTATTGGCTTTCTATAAACCGAACGAGAGCCCCATTCATAAGAATTTCTTATGAATGGGGCTCTTGTTCAGTTTATAGAAAGCCAATAGTATTACACGTATTCTATAAGCCGAAAGTCTGTAAACCGAAGGTCGTTCGGTTTATGGACTTTCGGTTTATAGAATACATAGAATTACATGTATTGCCTTTCTATAAACCGAACGAGAGCCCCATTCATAAGAAATTCTTATGAATGAGGTCCCCATTCATAAGAATTTCTTATGAATGGGGCTCTCGTTCGGTTTATAGAAAGCCAATAGTATTACATGTATTCTATAAGCCAAAAAGGTCGTTCGGTTTATAGACTTTCGGCTTATAGAATAGCATAGAATGACATGTATTCTATAAAACGAAAGTCTATAAACCGAACGACCTTTGGTTTATAGACTTTCGGCTTATAGAATACATGTAATACTATTGGCTTTCTATAAACCGAAATAGAGTCCCCATTCATAAGAAATTCTTCTGAATGGTGACTCTAGTTCGGTTTATAGAAAGCCAATAGCATTACATGTATTCCATAAGCCGAAAGTCTATAAACTGAACGAAGTTTGGTTTATAAACTTTCGGTTTATGGAATGTGTAGGTCAATTGATTCGTACGAACGAATAAAACGAAAAGAAAATAATGAACGAATTTCGTCTGAAACGAATGCAGTAATGAACGAAATTCATTTTAGACGAAATAAATAAAATTTTCGTCCGAATGGACGAAAATGAAACGAAAATTTTAGTATACTGTATACTGTATTAAATGCCTTAGCAAAGTCTAAATAAATCACATCCACTGCAACACCCATTTCTATATTTTACTCACCTCTTCATAGAATGTAATTAAGCTAGTTTGGCAAGATCTGTCTTTCACAAAGCCATGTTGGCTCCTGCTAATGAGATTCTTGTTCAATATGAAATCTTGAATATATTCCCTTAGCAACCCTTCAAACTGTTTCCCCACCACATATGTCAAGCTTACAAGTCTGTAATTGTAGGCTGGTATTTTGATCCCTTTTTAAATATGGGCACCACATTGGCCTAACACCATTTAATTGTTTTAACACTTTTTCTTGTGTGAACCAATTCTGTTCTGTAAATGTGCAAGTTCTTGTCCACTGGTCCTTCCTTGGTAAAAACAGAAGAAAATAAATTGTTTAGAATATCTGCTTTCTCTCTGTCTCCACGGACTATTTCACCCATTTCAGATAACAAACCAACATTTTCATCCTTTCATTTTTTAAAAATCTATTTATATAAATCGAGGACTTGCCGTCAGGTGACGTGCCTGGCACGTCATGCACTTAACAGAGTAAAGAAAGCGACCAGCGGTCGCTTTCTTTACTCTGTTGGTGTTGCTACAATGCCTCTAGGTAGAGGCATTGTGCAACACCCCCAAAAAGTGCAGGGGCGCGATACGATTACTCCTTGGAGTGATCGTAGCAGCCATTTAAAAATGGCTGCGCCTGCTGCACAAATGTGCTTAGGAAGCAAACGATCGTTCTTAGCAGCACCTTCGGCTGCCCCAGAACCGATGGTGGTCGCTCTCCTGAGCGACCCCATCGGCTCAGTAGAAGGGAACGCTGCCTATACAGGCAGCGCTTCCCTTCTAATGGCAAGAGCATCGGAAGTGAATGTATTTCACTTACGATACTCTAGGGGGAGCCAATCAATGCCGGCACAGCAGATCTGTGTGATCTGTGTGCAGGCATGTATGGTAAGTGCTCTGATGAGCACTTATCATACAGTCAAAGGCAATATTAGTAAATATTGCCTTTGACAAGTATTGATCTGCCTCCCTTACCTTACTAGTTTTAGTAAGGGAGAGAGACAGATCAGATAAAGTAAAAAATTAAATAAAATAATAAAATTAAAAATATTTAATACAATTTTAGGAACCAAGGGCTTTTATAAAAGCCATTTAACCCCTTCCCTGCCATTGATCGCTGTGTACGCAGTGATCATACAGAGCAGCACATTTTTTGCTGTCTGTGCATTTTTTAGAGGTTAATTTTTTTTTACTGTAATTCATTACAGTATAAAAAAGGCTCCTTTAAGAGAGATTAACCCCTTGCTTGCTGTAGATCACTGCCTAAGCAGCGATCTGACGCAAATGCAGCAATCTTGCTGCAGAAGCATTTTTACTTTTTTTGAAACTTTTTTATTACACCCGTCACGGGTTAATTATACCCGCTAGGGGATTACGTTTAACGTAAAAAAATTTTTTTTAGCTGTCTGAGCGCATGTATAGCGATCAGTAACAGCTGATCAGTGGCAAAGGCGGGTTGGCGTTTGCTCACATGAGCATCACCATTCGCCTGGTTAGATCAATATTTGTAAATATTTATCTGACCAGTGTAGATCTTCCTCCCTCTCACTTGAGTTTTAGTGAGGGAGACAGACAGAGCTGTATAATGTAAGTTTTTAATAATAATATATTTAATAAAATTGAGACCCAAAGGCTTTTATAAAAAAAATTTGGACATTACTACAAAGGCTCTTATAAGAGCTATTAACCCCATTCCTTGCTATACATGTCAAAATTCCAAGTTGGAAAATCAAAAAGCGCACCTCTCAAATGTAGCCTTTCAACCCCTAACAAAGCTGACAAAGCTATGCATGGGTGGTATCCCTGTGCTCGGGAGATGTTGCTGAACACATATTGTGGTATTGTTTGTCAGTGACACATACCGAAATATGTGAATTTGTGTCTAAAGTACAATGTATGTGGGAAAAAATACACAATAAAATGACTACCACAAACTTTGACAAAGGCTGGTGGTAGAATTGGTGCATGGAAAGTGTTAAAATACCACCATTTGAGATAGCCTAGGGTGTCTACTTTTAAAAAATATATGGGTTGATGGGGTAAAATACACTGGCTGGTTTCAAATATGTCCCAAATGGGACATGGGTGCAGGCTGTCTGCATGTCAAAAGTTCAAGTTGGAAAACTCGGGGGCCAAAAACTGCACAAATTTGGCATTTTAGCCCCCAAACAACCCAACAAACCTATGCATGGGTGGTATCCCTGTACTCAGGAGAAATAGTAGAATCTAGTTAGCAGGTTTTTTCGTTCGCTTTTGTCGATGAAGAGAAGATGTTTCAAATAAAAGTCAGGACATTTTTATAATATCATAAGATATGATCAAAAAGATGGCATCCATAGAAAGCCCTTCTTGTCCCGATAAAAACAATATATAATATGTGTGGGTACAGCAAATGACAAAGAAGAAAATTACAACTAAACACAAACAGCACAGAAATGTTAAAATAGCCATTGTCCAGAATGGACAAAAATGTTTCAAAGGCTCTGTCCTTAACCCCTTAACGCATGTGGACGTATATATACGTCCTGAAAAGCATGGTCCTTAAGGACCATGAGGACGTATATATACGTCCTCCGTTTTCATGTAGTGTTGCGCTCATTAGCGCAACACTACATGTCTGAAGCTACTCTCAGAGGCTGCTTCGGATCCGAAGCAGCCTCTGAGAGGGCTTTCAGCCCCCCCTCGACCCCCCCGCGCGCATACGATCACCGCGAATGTGATCGTATGCGCGCTAACACACATAGGCAGTGAAAGCTTATCACTGCCTATGTGTGAGAGTGTTGCAATGATGCCTCTATCGAGGCATCATGCAACACAATCTGTGCCCTCCTGGGCACCGCGATCACCCGGTGATCGCGGGTGTGTGCTGTATCGGAGGAGCATGCTCCTCCGATACAGCGTGCCCAGAGGAGAGCGACGGAAGAGAGAAAAAAAAAAATCTCTTCCGTCGCTCTGAAACCGCTACTTGACTGCCCCTACAGGCAGTTAGGCGGTATTACAGTTCAAAATAGAAAATTAATTAAATAAATAAATTAAATAAATAAATAAATGGAAAAAGCTAACCCTTGATCTACAGAACCTAGATCTAGGGTTAGGGTCCAAATAGGGTAATAATTAGGGTTAAATGGGGGTTCGGATGATTACAAGGGTTAGATTAAGGGGTGGGGGTCAATTTAGGGTTAGATTAAATTTAGAGTTGGGGTAAATTTAGGGTTCGGGTTAAAAAAATCACTGTAGAAGAAAATGGTTAGAAAACAAAAAAAACACTAATATTGTTTATTGCCCTATTACGTGAAATAAAACATAGACAAACAAGGAAACATTGATATTACTAAACTCAGGACAAATAATAGAAATATATAGACGGGGTCTTTTTTACCATTTGTAATTGTGTAAAAAAAAAAATCAGGTCAAAGTTGGAAAAAGTGTTTTTTATGGCATATTTTCATCATATTTTCTATTTTTTTAATAGTAAATGATATCATATGATGAAAATAATAGTATCAAATGAAAGCCCTATCTGTCCTTTAAAAAATGATATATAATTTGTGTGCGTGGACTGAACACAAAGAAAGAAATTCACAGTTCAGTAAACGTATGACAAAAATAATGGAATTCTGGTCTTCAAGGCACGTCAAATGCAACATAGCACTCGGTCACTAAGGGGTTAAGGGGTTAAACTTTGTTTTTATTTATTTTCTGATTTCCCTTACTGGTTAGCCACATTTGTTGTACTTGGCTTCTTTTATATTTGTTACATATATGTATATTTTTGTAATGTTAGTTTGAAGGTCAAAATTTAAATGGACATCAGTGGAGTCTGGAAATTAAAACGTAGCTTTTATTAGTATTCGATAAAAAAAGGAATAGTTAAAAATAGGTCTACACAGAACAAACTGGTGAAAAAATAGTGAATAAAGTGAAAATAAAATAAAATTAGGCTTGCTTGTCCAGATAGTTAGTATGACTCTGGATAGGAATATAGAATATCAAATTGTTAAGTGGAGAAGCAAGCTCAGTGATCAGACAGTATTCAGTGTGACTATATACTTCTGTCCATATCTGACAGTGGATAGTGATAGAAAGAAAAACTCATCACTGAATATATAGGTCCTCAGTTGTCCCTGCCTGAAAAAATGCACCCTTTGCCTAAATGATCCACAGAGTAAATGGCATAACCCAGCCCCAAGCTTAAAAGAGATAACTTATTACCCACTTTTTCTTTGGAGATATAGGGAAGTAAAGGTGAATATATGTTATATATATATACAGGGTAGAGAGCGAGGGGTTAGGAATAAGGATATCGTTATTAGATAATTTGTACCTCATAGGGTTAAGGATGATCAGGTGAGAGTGGAACACATGCAAACAGCAGGGTCTGGATGGAATAAATTCCTATATGTGTCTGCACATGCTCCACTTATAATAAAGAGCTCCTGTGGATTGTACCCAGTAAGGCTCATATAAGGCTTATATGATTGCAGATAGTGTATAGGGTGTTGGTGCAGCCAGGTCTGCCCAATATAGAGGATAATCAGTTAATTTTATTCTAATGAATGAAGGCTAGGGCTGGCACCACATACGCCAGTAAAGCAAGCAATAAGCACTAAATACAAACATAAGTAAGGGACAAAGTACAGGCAGAGGGACAATAGGACCCTAACCCGACGCGCGTTTCGCCACCTTAGTGGCTTCGTCACCCCCTGATAGTTAGTTAGTCATCCTAACTATCTGGACAAGCAAGCCTAATTTTATTTTATTTTCACTTTATTCACTATTTTTTCAGTTTGTTCTGTGTACACCTATTTTTAACTATTCCTTTTTTTATCGAATACTAATAAAAGCTACGTTTTAATTTCCAGACTCCACTGATGTCCATTTAAATTTTGTTTTTCTATTCAGGGTTACCCCCTAGTGGTAGTCTCCTTACTTAGCACATTTGCTATTTGTGAGATCCATTTTTTTTTCTGCATTAGTTTGAAGGTCCACTTACCTTCTGTGTTTTTTCCCCAAAAATAATCCTTCTCAGTCAACAAGACCAAGGGGTGTAATAAACCTACTAAAGTTTGTTGTTTTATAATTGTACAATAGATGAATGTGGCCGAGATCACCTCGCAGACTTTGCTACTGGCCCCCGAGTATGAAAAAGGTTGCTAACCCCTGCTTCTAGTATTTGCCCTATGCCAGGGGTGTTCAAGTTTATTCTGCAAAGGGCCACTTCACTAGAAATGTATGCGTGCGTGGGCCGCATTCATTTTTCATTCATTCAGAGAATAATATATATAATTATATACATGTGTGTTATGTTATGTATATATATATATATATTTCACACTAATGTGCAGTGGTCACATTAACTACAAACACACACATGCATACACAGTCACACTTACCCCCCCCCCCCCCCTTCCCACACACACAGTCACACTTACCCCCCACACACATACACATTTATACACACACACTCACATACAAACATACGTACACTTACCCCACACACATACACATTTATACACACACAATCACACACTCACATACATACACTTACCCCCCCACACACATTTATACACACACACTCACATACACACATTTATACACACACACTCACATACATACACTTACCCCACACACACATTTATACACACACACTCACATACATACACTTACCCCACACACACATTTATACACACACACTCACATACATACACTTACCCCACACACACATTTATATATACACACACACACACACACACACACACACACACACACACACACACTCACATACATACACTTACCCCCCCCCCCCACACACACACACATACACACACTTACCAAGCAGTTTTCTTTTTTTTTTTAAACAGAGCTGTGGAGGTTGTGGGCTCCCCGTTTTCTTCATGCTGCCGGTGCGCTTCTTCCCTCCCTCTGACCCTTGCGCATGACCTCACGCGCAGGGTAGAGGAGGGGATATGCTCATGAGAGCAGCACCGCTGCTACACACCGCATGGGAAGCTGTATCGGGAGACGAAGTTCCCTACACAGAGCGTGTAGGGAACTTCGTTCCCCGACACAGCTTCTCGTGCGGTGTGCAGATCAAGGTGCCCTATGCAATATTAGTGCCATATATCATTACTGTAACGTAGCTGAATTGTAATGTTAATTGCGGCCTACTATATGTAATGCTAATTGCTGCCTAACATATGTAGTTGCTTTCTAATTTCCGTTTATAATTTTCTAATATAGGCACTGAGTACTTTTATTGCAGTTTTGCATAATAAGAAGATATACATTTAGTACCATACATACACTGTATTCATGCACCTATTATACACATTTTATACTTTGCGATAAAAGTGCCCTTATTATTACCCTGGATATTAGAGAGCACTTATATATTGTAGACAGCGATTGTGTGTTGTTGGTTTTTTTTTTTGGGGGGGGGGGGGGTCGGGTCAAGTTGGAGGGCAGGATTGCATCCCAGCAAGGGAGGTGGGAATCAAATTATGGTCTAGGGTCAAATTAATAAAGACAGCTCTGGGCTGCAGAAGAAAGTTCTACCAAGTTACAGATTCTATTTTTACCTTGCATTTTGTGTTTACCAGTAGTGCATTAAGTTAGCAGTAGGGTTAAGATCGTTTCGATTTCTGTTTTCTAGCTTTTCTAGTTTTTGTCACATGACCAAAGTGAAACTGAGTTTCACTTCACCAGTCCGCCCCATTCATCCGGCTACATCCACAGTGTGAGCAGCTAAACAAAAAGCGTGAAAATGGCAATGAGCAACTCGAAAGCAGGTTATTTCTATTTTCTATAATGTTTTTCTTGGCAACGTCTGACTAAAGCACTGTGAGTGTCCTGGGGTGCAGTGCATGGGTCATTCTTTTTTTATTAAATACGTTTTTTTCTAAAATGTCCAAATTGAATGTAATAATCAAGTAGGATACAAAAATAAAAAGGGGGTAAGAGGAAGGTAAAGTGACAGCCGCTTCAGTGCCACGAAGACAAATGTGCAACAGATCATATTAATAAATTAATGTAACAAACAAATTTTGGGCTGGTGATGCCTTTTCTGTTTGGGTAAACAACAGAACATGGGGCTGAGGGGGAAGTAGGGGGAGGGTGGGAAGATTTTACTAGGTTCCGGGACTGTGGTTAGGGTTGCCACCTGACCGGTATTTTACCGGCAGGCCGGTAAAAAATTTTCTTCAGGCCAATGTTAAGTCTATGGAGACAGTACTAAAGCCGGTATTTTTTTTAAGAAAAGGTGGCAACTCTAACTTTGTCCACCCTCATTAGCCGCTCACTTAATGTGGTTGGCACCAGGTCACCCCAGTGGAGTGTGATCAAAGATTTCACAGCATTAAGTAGGTCTTTCATCACCATTTTTTTGTATACAGAGACTGGTAAAGAAGTGTGGTGTATTAGGTATGAGGTTTTTTTTTTTCTTTTTTTCATTGGCCGGATTAAGGCATGGACCTCGAGCTGCAGTCCTCAAGGCCCCTATTTTTCAGAGGCCCCTGGGCTGCAGTCCCTAAAGTCCATACATTAATCCAGCCCTAACAGGGGGCAATGTACCATAAAGTGGTTTGCTGTGTGATGCAACCCATATCTCACCAACACAGGTTAAAGAGCACTGTAGCAGGACTAAGAAAATAACATTTCAAGTTCCTGTTTAATTATTTCATGTCACAATAACCATTAATAAAACTTCTATTAAATATTGTGTGAAGCACGCACCATTGGGTGAGCATATGTGGGTTTATTATCCGGCTAGGGGCCGGGAGTTATGATCCATGCTCCCAAACTAGAGGAGACCAGACCTCATGCAAGCGAATCCCATAAACCGAATATACTTTGCTTAATCTGTTTGTACAGGAGGGGTTTGAGGACCTGTAGAAACTTGGTTACTGTTGAATAGGAGTGTTAAACCTCTGTATGTATTTACCAGTCAGATAATACTAAATTTCCAACAAACGTATGAGAGCCATGATCTTGTCCATCACCAGAAGTCTGCATCACCAGAAGTCTGCATCACCAGAAGTCTGCATCGGGGCCCAAAGGTGGACACTGTGGGAGCAAGAATAACAAACTAGTATGCACTATACTGTATATTACTCGCAGTGCCCTGAAAAATCGACTCATTCCTCGATTGCCACCTGTCTGGGAAACATTCGTTTGCCAGAGGTTTCTACCACCTGGAGGTTATATCCCAGGGAAGGCACTAGCGTTTCTGACGGTATGGGGCACTGGCACTGAGTAGTTGCAGGTTGCCCAGAGCTGATACTGGCCAAGGTAAAAAATTTGGGGGAAGGGGGGGAGACAGCAGACAAGGGGTGGGAGTGAGTGTGAGAGACGCCGGATATGTGGGCAGTGGAGTGAGAGAGACACCAGACATGTGGGGGGGGGGGAGTGGAGGGGCACCAGACATGTGGGCAGTGAAGTGCGAGAGAAATGCAGGACAATGGGGGGTTGAGAGAGACACCAGACATGGGGGGAGGGATAAAGATGCTAGGCATGGGGTGGGGGGAGTGAGAGAGACACCAGAAATTTGGGGGGGGGGGGGTGGAGTGAGAGAGAAACCAGACATGTGGGGGTGGAGTGAGAGAGAGACAAAGAATATGTGGGGGGTGGAGTGAGAGAGAGACACCGGATATGTGGGTGGTGGAGTGAGAGAGAGAGAGACACCGGGTGGGGGGGGGGCATGGGGGGGATTGAGAGACACCAGACGAGGGGGGGAGAAAGGCACCAAACATGGAATGGGGGAGTGAGAGAGTCACCAGAGATGGGGGGAGTAAGGGAGACACCAGCATGGGTAGAAGGAGAAATACACCATACATGGGGTGTGGGAGTGAGAGAGACACCAGACATGGAGGGATTGAGAGATATACCAGACATAGGGGGATTAGAGACACCAGATGGGGAGGAGTAAGAGAGACATCAGACATGGGGAAAGAGAGACAACTGACATGGGGGGGGGGGAGTGGAAGAGACAACAGACATCGGGGGAGTGAGAGGGACATCAGACATGGGGGGGAGTGAGAGAGACAAAAGACATGTGGGGGAGTGAGAGAGACAACAGACATGTGGGGGAGTGAGAGAGACAACAAATATGGGGGAGTGAGAGGGACATCAGACATGGGAGGAGTGAGAGAGACAACAAATATGGGGGAGTGAGAGGGACAACAGACATGGGGGTAGTGAGAGAGACAACGGATATGGGGGAATGAGAGAGACAGCAGACTTGGAGGGAGAGGAAAGAGAAATACATGAGAAGGGAGAGGAGAAAGACAGACTGAGATGTAAAAGACAAACATGGGGAAGAGAGACAAAAGAGTGGAAGATCCATGAGGGAGGAGAAAAAGACAAAAGGGGGGAAACGACAGATGAATGGTATAGGGGAGAGCGACACAGACATGGATGGCATGGAGGGAGAGTGAGACAGACAGGGATGGCATGAGAGGGGGGTGCCAAAAATAGGATCACATTGCATTTGTGAATAAGGGTTCATAATGCACACATTCTCAGTGATCCAGGACAAAGACGCCACCCAAATCTTAACAGTAAACAAACTCAGTGGACACCCAGCACTCAATACAAGTGAGAACTTTATTGATCAAACACAGGCAACGTTTCAACTCTCATCTGACAAAAAAATCACGACAGTTGAAACGTTGCCTGCATTTGGTCAATAAAGTTCTCACATTTGTATTGAGTGTGTCCATATATTTTGTGTGCACATTGCATTTGTGCCTGTGTGTGAAGGTGTGGCTGCATTTGCACATGACATTGCTTGTGTTACTGTATGTGTACGTGTGGCTACATCTGACATTGCATGTGTGTGTACATGTGCCTGAATGTGACACTGAATGTGCTACTGTATGTGTAAATGCCTGAGGGCAGGAGCAGAAAGGGGAAGCAAAATATATGTTCGCATAGGGCGGCAAAAAGTCTTGCACTGGCCCTGTTTATCAGTGCCTGCTTTACCTCCAAACAGCTTGCCAGTGCCACCCAGTTTGTTAGCATCAGCTTTTCCCCAAGTCATTTGCCCCAAACAGCTTGTCAGTGCCAGCTTTACCCCTGAACAGCTTGTTAGTGGGTGGTAAAGTTTGTACAAATATCTGTAGTGCAGAAAAAAAAAACGACATGAAAACTACATGAATCTATGCCCCCCTGTATTTCAGGTGTTTGAAACAGCTGAGTATAGCAGAGTGAGTCAGATTCCATATTAAATAGCATGAAAACTACTGCAGAAGTCATTCTGGCAAAAAAAAAATATATACTAGATAGACTGCCCTTTTAAAATCATTTTTACCAACAGGAAAATAAAAAAAAATTAGCACCCAAAAAAAATATAGTACTAACTTTTCTTATCATGCTGACTCATTTATGTTGATATTTTGTTTAAAAGACCTACATAATTATGTAATAGCCATTTTTATTCTTAACAGCAAAAAAGGAAACACCTGAAATAACAAATACCTTGAACCCAGAGACTGAGATAAAAATATCAAAGTTCCGTAAGTACAAAGAGTTTTTTCTTGATCAAATTTTTTGATACTCATCAGAAGATACATCTGGCTTGAAAATGCTATATATAAATATATATATATATATATATATATATATATATATATATATATATATATATATATATATAATAGTTAGTCAACAACTGTAAAGAATGTCATAGAACTACCTCTTTCTAAACTTTTATTGATGATGTACACAAGACTTGCTCATTAAAATGCTGATGATGGATATCTCTTCTAGAAAATGAAATATTCATGTATCTGAAGTGTAAAGGACCACAAAAAGCTTTATGTATTGCACAAGGCGTGAATAAAAAGTTGAAAAAGGAGGTGAATCCAGACTTGTATAAAATGAAAGACATGCATTTACTCGATTACAATGAAAAGACCAAAATATGGACCATCAAATCAGAACATAATGCAGGTTTGTGGCACTTATTCATAAATAGATATGGTCAGATATCTACAGTATTTGCTCAGTGTACCATTAATATAGCCTCAATTGTTTCAAGCCAAAGACTAGCCAAAGTTTAGAACAGGGTTAGCTGGTTAGGTAAAATTTAGTGAAGTATGAAGTGTGAAGGCTTACAAGAGAGGGTGGGGAAGGAAGATGACACATGGATTTCATTGGTATTGTAACGGAACGGCTACCCAAGGCCGGTAGCACCTCTGCCCGTTGTACGAAATCACCTACTCACTGACAAATATTCCCAAATAGTAGGCAGGACTACTAGCAGTTAGGTACAGCAAGAATGAACATTTATTTGTGAAAAAGCACAGACTTATATACAGACAAATATGGGGGAGGCACAGTGGAACTAATTACAACATGGTGAGCTCAAACAATAGAAAACCTTATTTAAAACAGGTAATTAAATACACTAGGACATAACAGAATTAAACATGACACCTTAAGATACAGACATCCAGTCTACAGGAGACAATAGATGGCTCACCGGACAGTAAAAAACATATTGATTAGATAAGTACACATCGCAACACCAACATATAACAACACTTCCCAACACCTCCAAACCAAGCATTGCACACACTACTTGGAATAGCCTGGGCATCTTTTGTTGAATGTCTTGTGTTGCTGCACTGAATGGGTGCCTCAGGTCACTGCCAAAGTGTTTATAGAACAAAGGCTTGGGGAACAGTGAACAATATGGGGCTATAGAGCAAGTCAGTAATACATCCATGGGACCGCTAATAACCAGGAGCAAACGGGACAGTGATTTGTCCTTTGGGGATGCTCTAACCCAGGGGTCCTCAAACTTTTTAAACAGGGGGCCAGTTCACTGTCCCTCAGACCGTTGAAGGGCCGGACTATAGTAAAAATAAAAACTATGAAGAAATTCCTATGCACACTGCATATATCTTATTTTGAACAAAACGAGAACAAATACAATATTTAAAGTAAAGTTAAATCAACAAACTTACCAGTATTTCAATGGGAATAGTGTGCCAGTCAGATGCCCAGGAATATTATGCCAGTCAGATGCCCAGGAATATTATGCCAGTCAGATGGCCAGGAATATGATGCCAGTCAGATGGCCAGGAATATTATGCCATTCAAATGCCCAGGAATATTATGCCCGTCAGATGCCCAGGAATATGATGCCATTCAGATGGCCAGGAATATGATGCCAGTCAGATGGCCAGGAATATTATGCCATTCAGATGTCCAGGAATATTATGCCAGTCAGATGCCCAGGAATATGATGCCAGTCAGATGGCCAGGAATATGATGCCAGTCAGATGGCCAGGAATATGATGCCAGTCAGATGCCCAGGAATATGATGCCAGTCAGATGCCCAGGAATATGATGCCAGTCAGATGCCCAGGAATATGATGCTAGTCAGATGCCCAGGAATATGATGCCAGTCAGATGCCCAGGAATATGATGCAAGTCAGATGCCTAGGAATATGATGCCAGTCAGATGCCCAGGAATATAATGCCAGTCAGATGGCCAGGAATATGATGCCAGTCAGATGCCCAGGAATATGATGCTAGTCAGATGCCCAGGAATATGATGCCAGTCAGATGCCCAGGAATATGATGCCAGTCAGATGCCTAGGAATATGATGCCAGTCAGATGCCCAGGAATATTATGCCAGTCAGATGCCCAGGAATATTATGCCATTCAGATGCCCAGGAATATTATGCCATTCAGATGCCCAGGAATATGATGCCAGTCAGATGGCCAGGAATATTATGGCATTCAGATGCCCAGGAATATTATGCCATTCAGATGCCCAGGAATATGATGCCAGTCAGATGGCCAGGAATATTATGCCATTCAGATGCCCAGGAATATTATGCCATTCAGATGCCCAGGAATATGATGCCAGTCAGATGGCCAGGAATATTATGCCATTCAGATGCCCAGGAATATTATGCCATTCAGATGCCCAGGAATATGATGCCAGTCAGATGGCCAGGAATATTATGCCATTCAGATGCCCAGGAATATGATGCCATTCAGATGCCCAGGAATATTATGCCATTCAGATGCCCAGGAATATTATGCCAGTCAGATGCCCAGGAATAATATGCCAGTCAGATGCCCAGGAATATGATGCCAGTCAGATGCCCAGGAATATGATGCCAGTCAGATGCCCAGGAATATGATGCCATTCAGATGCCCAGGAATATGATGCCATTCAGATGCCCAGGAATATTATGCCAGTCAGATGCCCAGGAATATTATGCCAGTCAGATGCCCAGGAATAATATGCCAGTCAGATGCCCAGGAATATGATGCCAGTCAGATGCCCAGGAATATTATGACATTCAGAAGCCCAGGAATATTATGACATTCAGAAGCCCAGGAATATTTTGCCAGTCAGATGCCCAGGAATATTATGCCAGTCAGAGGCCAGGAATAGTGCTCGTTATCCCTCCCTCCTCCCCCGCTTCCCCATCACTTACCTCCAGCTGCTGTGTCCCCGGACGTCTCGCGCGGTGTCCTCCTGTGGAGGAGGGAAACAGTTACCGGATCCGGATGTGACGTAACGTCACATCCGGTCGCGGTGAATTTTTTTTTTTTTTTTCTTCCTGCAGCCGCATCCTTTGCGGCTGCCAGAAAGAAAAAAAAAAAGTAAACGGGGTGGGTGCCGGCAGCACCCCCCGCGGGCCACATAAATGTCCTCGGCGGGCCGCATGTGGCCCGCGGGCCGTAGTTTGAGGACCCCTGCTCTAACCCCTTCCAGTACCAGGGGGACCTAAGGCTTCCGTTACACATAGCTCCTTCAGGGAGGGGTTGTCTTTGACCCTATGAGGTTCCATAGTCCACAAGGAGGTGTCTGGCGTTCAGGGCCCTTCATGATTCTCTTTGTGACAGGAATCATGAGGAAAATATGCAGTGAGAAAATGACCAGAGGGTTTGGGAGGGAGGAAGACATAATAACGGTATAGGGACTAATGACCGAATTTAGGAGGACAGTATATTAAATGGCTATGCCACCAAAATAGTATTTACACTGAGGATAAAGAGCATCAAATTGTCTGTACATAATGTTAATAGAATTGCAAGCACATACATAGTTAAAAATGTGTTTTAAATGTGCCTGTGTTGTCTTAGATTTCTAACCACCATATGACTGTGATTTTATGTGTAAAATTCATGATGTCATAACTAAGAGACACAACAGTGAAAACACATTTCTCTCTTAATAGACAGTGTGCATTTGCTAACACAATGTATAGATCATTTTTGCTCTTTTTATCTTCACAGTACACACAGAGTTTAGTCAATAAAGGGAGAATTTTTCAAACTCAGTTACTTTGGCCTTAAGTTTGAAATTCCTGTGTCGATTCCCTGCAATTCTCTCTTTGTTGTGTAGACACTTATGTGAGTTGAGAAAACACTTAGCCAGACCTAAGGCAGCATCATGCTGAGTTAAAGAAATAGCAAAATTAACACAGTACAATATTTCTTTTTACTTTACTTTATTGTGTATTTAGCAACAACCATAACCTCAGAAAATCAACAGACAAATGATCAAAGCAGGGAGACATTATCCAGCGAAGGACAAAACATCCAGCCAAAATTATCCAGCAAAGAAAATATAATAAAGAACGGTGAGTTTTTTAGGAATATATTATTTCTATGTTTTTATTAGTGCCCCAGGTGGGCGTGACTATATTACTAACTCTTCCCCTTTATACATGTCTGTTCCAGACATGCCCATTTCAATTATTGGAATGAGAAGGGGAGGGGGGGGGGGACACCAAATTTATTTTGATGCAAGGACAAACACTAACTTTTATTTTAAATAAAGATAAATAAATTTGGCCATAATACTGTGTAGTGGTTTCATTTATTTCTATGATGGTCAGCCAGAAACATGGGAGACTTTTTGCTTGCTAGCAGAGGAGTTTTAACTACTGTTCCCATGATGCCTAACCAGCCAAAGTCTCCCATTAGGCTGGCTGTCTCGCTCTCTCCCCATACACTCATTTCTGTCTCTCTCTCTCCCCACAGCTAAAGTAAACAGCACAGCCCATCCGGAGGGCCTTCTTGTTTGTCTCTCTTCCTATACCCTCATGTCTATCTTTCTCTTCCTATACTCTGATGTCTATCTCTCTCTTCCCATACCCTCGCGTCTGCCTCTCTTCCCCATACCCTCATGCCTGTCTCTTCCCTCATAGCCCATGTATTTTTTCATGTCTGTCTTTCTTTTCCCCATGCTCCTCATGGTGGTCTCTTTTCCTGCATGTCTCTGTCTCTCCTCCTATGTCTGTCTGTCTTTCTCTCCCCATGTTTGTCTCCAAGTCCTCATAACCCACATGTATCTCTCTCCCCCATGTTTCTATCACTCCTCATAACCCCCATGTATCTGTTTCTAACTCCTCATAACACCCTTGTATCTCTCTCCTCATGTACATCTCTCCCACCACTCACCCCATACCCTCTATGTGTCTCTTTGCTCCCCATGTCTGTCTGTCTTCTCCTATACCTTCTACCTCCATGTCTTTTCCTATGTCATTTTTCCATACCCCTTTCTTATCTCATCTCAGAACTCAATCAGTGCTGCCTAGATTTCCATACACATAGTGATGGAAATCGAATGTCATGTTCCGTTTCATCACTGTGCACGGAAAGAGCAGGAAGCGCTTACTGAGGTCTAAGGGGAAGCAGAGCACCGAGCTGCAGAGCAGGCTTTGAGGGGCAGCCCATTTGTAGAGGTGTACCTAGGGTCTCCACTGCCCTTGGCATGAGCAACCACATCTACACACACAGTCACACCTACATACATAGCTGCATCAATGCACATACATAGTCACACATAAATACACACACAGTCACACTTAAACACACACTTACACAGACACAGTTAAAACACACACTCACGTACACACACACTTACACACATAAATATACACACTTACACAGACACTCTTACACACACAGTCACACCTACAGACACACACAGATACACTTACACAGACACACTTATTTACACACACTTGCACAGACACCCTTACGCACACTGTCACACGTACAAATATACACACTTACACAGGCATCCTTACACACACACACACAAATAGTCACACTTACACACACCCAGACACTTACACACACACACACCCTGACACACACACATACATACACTTACGCAAATACCCTTACACTGACACCTAGACACCCACACACAGTCACACTTACATGCAGACACCTACACACATGGGTCTAGGACACTTCTTCGCTGCATTTTCATCGCTGACAGTTCAGCGCGGCAGTTAGAACGCTGAACTGTCAGCAATGAAGTATCACCGCGGATGCAGCTATGTAAGAGCTGACAGTTCAGCGCTGAACTGTCAGCTCTTACAATCTAAAAGTAAAACGAAAATATCCCCCCCTAATAAATGATTCCCCCCCCAATAGTAACACTAAACACTAAACCCCAATACTAACACTAAAATTAACCCCAATACTAAAATTAACCCCAATACTAAAATTAACCCCCTAAACCCTAATACTAACCCCCGATCCCTAATACTAACCCCGACCCCTAATACTAACCCTAATACTAATCCCCGACCCCTAATACTAAAGTTAACCCCCTAAACCCCAATACTAACCCTAATACTAACCCTAATACTAAAGTTAACCCCCTAAACCCCAATACTAACCCTAATACTAACCCTAATACTAACCCCCGACCCCTAATACTAAAGTTAACCCCCTAAACCCTAATACTAACCCTAATACTAACCCCGACCCCTAATACTAAAATTAACCCCCTAAACCCTAATACTAACCCTAATACTAACCCCGACCCCTAATACTAAAATTAACCCCCTAAACCCTAATACTAACCCTAATACTAACCCCCGACCCCTAATAGTAAAATTAACCCCTAACACTAAACACTAAACCTAATTCTAACCCCCTAAACCCTAATTCTAAACCAACTAAAATCGGTAAAATACTTACCTTTAGCGATGAAATGTCCCGCGATGAAATCTCCAGCGACGATCTGTCTTGTGCTGTAGAGTCGGCGGTGAAGCGGCTGCGCGGAAGCAGCCGCGATGAATTGTCCCATCCCCACACACATTTCTCCTATTTTATTAACCAAAATAACATGTTATACTGTTGGTCCCCCTCCCTTTATTTGAAGGAAGAGGATGTTTTCGACAGTGTCTGCAGCTGCATAGCACATCCATTAGGGTTCTTCTGCCTAAACTCATGCACCCATAAAGCTGTGCTCAATGTGACCAGGAGGTGCGGTTACACCTTGAGGAGGAGGTGTTGAGGTAGAGAGCTCCCTATAACAGCGCAGCTCCTCCCTGCGCATGGGCGCGCTGCACCTCGTGCACCCACCCAGGATCGGCCCTGAGCATACATAACTCCTAACACTTCCCTGCTCTAGATGTAGGCAGCCCCATATTCGTTTGGGGTTATATTTGCATCAGTAATAGCTTGCATCCTATAAATTAGCTTTCTGGGCCTCATCAAAAATTATGTCACATTGATCTGCCCAGTTCAGGGCATTTATAAAGCTGAAAATTGAGATGTGAACAATCATTATACTATATTGAGAGATTCTAATTATATATAATGAAATTATGGCTAGACAGGTTGGCTTAAGTTATCAATAATTTTCATAACATTGTTACTAAAAGTTAAAAATAGTTTTGAGATGATTTGGTTATCCACCAACATATCTCTCTGTTGCAGGTGATGATGGAGACACAAAATCAAATTCAAACGTGAACATCACTATTAAAAACAGCTACTACATTAATGATCCTCAGCAAATTCAAATTGGAAACCTAAATTATATGCTGCCCAGAATAAAGGGGAAGGAATTTGAACTGCCGCCTGCTGGAGGTAATGGATCCTCTGTGGTTTGCTACTGTATACATACATTTTATACTTGCCAAATGTATGGGCATCTTTATACGTTACCGCATTATCTTTACCATGATGATGTCAGAGATCAGAATAGCTCAAAAAAGGATATACCATATATAATGGTCTACTCAGGTAGCTCCAATTTACAGATCTACCTGATGGTGGTTCTGATCATAGGTGATCCCACACTGATATCCAGCACTGTATTTAGAGTGAGGCAAAAAAGGCACAGTGCCTAGGGCGGCACTTACCTTGTCTGCCTGGGGGGCTTGCTAGCAGAGACGATGGCTGGGAAAATCGGAAGATGTTCAGATCCCTGTGCAGTATAAAGGGGGAGTGCTGACAGGTCATGTGTCCCAGCGCTCTGACAGCACTCACCGCGTGGGTAAGGACCAGCGCTGCCAAAGGTAATTCCTTGGGTGCTGGGGGAAAATAATGTAATAGGGGTGATGTGGGCATGTAATAGAGGTGAGGGGGGCATGTAATGGGGTGATGGGGGCGTGCAATGGAGGTGATGTGGAATATCATGGACTAATGGAACATGTAAGGGGGTCATGTAATGGGGGTAATGTGGTGATAAAGACATGTAATGGGGTGCTGGGGGCATGTAATGGGGTGATGGGGCATTTAATGTGTGTGCAATGTGGGACATGTGATGGGGCATGCAATGGGGTGATGGGGCATTTAATATGTGTGCAACATAGGTGATGGAGCATGTAATGGGGCATTTAATGCGTGTGCAATGTGGGCGATGGGGCATGTCGTGGGTGGGCAACGTGGGTTGGGGGTGCCTGAATTTTGTCTGCCTAGGGCAGCACAAAACCAAGATACACCATTGCTGATATCTCCTGACACCGAAAGCACCCAAAAGAAAACTGAAAGGCACTGAACCATAGCTGTAGCCCTTGTCCTCCTTTATGGAGGACCTCCGCTACATCTCGAATATTGTCACCGACGTCAGTGGGAGGACTTCATCTATTGTGGAAACCCATGGAGGAGATGTATCCATTTCTCTCTCCACATCTCTTGTCAGGGTAGTTGGAAGGCAACAAGTGCTCATTCTAACTATTGCCAAGTTGTTGTAGGATGCAAAGACAATTGCATTTTATAAAGTGTTTATGATGAACTCGGATCTAATCACAAAAAGTTAACTGCAAATTAAGGACATTATTAGGGGCCTTTGAAAGACGAATAAGTTTGAGATTTGTTTCCTATTATCTGTTTATCCCAGTTTCCAGTTTTAAGATTTACAGCACTATATCTTCTAGAGGATGAATCAGATGCCAGTAAAATGCCCAACTCCAGTGAGAGTCAGTACAATTCTCAAAATCAGAACTTGGACCACGTCAATATTACCCTTCCAGATTGTACACTCAAATGCACTGGATTCCGTAATAAAATGGAAATCCACAGCAGCACAGACAGTGAAATAGGTAGGAAAAAAGCAAATTTACAGTCTGAATGATGTACAGCTGGAATGCATATAAAATATGGTATATAAATGCCCCTCTAACACTTTATCTGAAAGGCAATTTAATGTTTCCACTACTGCAGAATAGTTTCTATAGTTGTGAGAAGGTTGATTATCCATCACTTGCTTATACTCTATTTTTTGTTTATTTATGTAGGTTTTGGCACAGATGAGACTTTGCGCCCAGCTCCTCCTGGTTTTTCTGCTGAATGTCAGAGTGTAATACAACACTTGAAACAAGTGGCTGGCAATAATTCCCAACCACAAAACAGTTTTATGGGCGATGTCCATATCTCTAAAAACACAGGTAGTTAAAATATAAGCAAATTACTACAATTCTGAAATACAACTCTTTAAAACCCCAATAGTTTTTAATTCTAGGATGAGTGAGATAGACTATGACATACTTTGCTCACCTGCATTTCAGTAATCTGTGCAGTGATTTGTGGGAACATGCAGCACAGATGTCTGACCTCCATGTTTGCTCTCTTCATGGATTCCCAAAGAATTATTTACAGATGCAAGATTTAATTACTGAACTCTTTCAGTCTCCTAACCAGGGGCGGGCTGGGCCGGGGGGCAGGGAGGCAATTTCCCCCCAGGCCGCCCTAATGTTTGTTAAAACGGCCGCTGGGCCAGTGTTAAAAAAAACAACAAAAAAAAAAAAAAAACGCGCTTGCAGGCAGAGACTGAGGTGAGAAGGGATCGGAAGATCCCCTCTCACCTCCGCTCTGCCTGCAAAACTGCACGGGGAGCCGAACAGGCAGCACAGAGAAACCTCCATGCTGCCTGTTCGGCTCCCCGTGCAGTGTGACACGGAAGTGCCGACAGTCACGTGATCGGCGCTCTGACGTCAGACGCGCGCCGATCATGTGACCTGTCGGCACAACCGCCGGGAGGCCGAACAGGCAGCATGGAGGGACCATGCTGCCTACCACTAGCCACCAGGGAAGTCCTCCTGCCACTAGCCACCAGGGAAGTCCTGCCACTAGCCACCAGGGAAAAAGGTAAGAGATGGGGGGGGGGGGGGGGCATATTATTGGGCAAATACTGGCATATTATTGGGCAAATACTGGCATATTATTGGGCAAATTGGCTGGGGAATATTACATGGCAAATAACACTGGCATATTATCTGGGCAAATTGGCTGGGGCATATTACATGGCTAATACTGGAATATTATTGGGCAAATTTACTGGGGCATATTAAATGGCAGAATAACACTGGCAAATTATTGGACAAATCGTCTGGGGAATATTAAATGGCAGAATAAGACTGGCCTATTATTGGGCAAAATGGCTGGGGAATATTAAATGGCAAATAACACTGGCATATTGGGCAAATTAGCAGGGGCATATTAAATGGCAGATAACCTTGGAATATTATTGGGCAAATTTACTGAGTCATATTAAATTGCAGAATAACACTGGCATATTATGGGACAAATTGGCTGGGGAATATTAATGGCAAATAATATTGTAAATGTGTATGTAATGGGGTGATGGAGGCATGTAAATGTGGTGAAGGAGCATGTCCTGGTGTGCAACGTGGGTTATGGGTCATGTCGTAGGTGTGCAACGTGGGTAGGGGGGGTGTCCAAATTTTGTCTGCCTAGGGCAGCACAAAACCAAGATACACCACTGGGTGACGGCCTCCCCACTTTCCCAGTACTTACCTCCTTGCTGCTGTCCACCGGTGCTGCAGGTCCGTGGCTGTGAGGGAAGCGTTCTGCGCTCCCCTAGAGCCAATGCACATTCAATAAAGTTTGTTGAAAAAAAAAGTTTAAACAAACTTTATTGAAGACGCTTGGCTGGAAGGGAGCGCACAACGCTTCCCTTACAGCCACAGATAGGCAGATGAGAGCACCAGGAGACGGAGACAGAGGAGCAACAAGGAGGTAAGTAGTCAATATTCTGGCAAAATCCTCACATATTGAGGGGCAAAATCCTGGTATATTGAGGGGCAAAATCCTGGCATCGTGAGGGGGGAAATCCGGGCATATTGAGGGGGCATAATCCTGGCATATTGTGGGGGAAAATCCTGGCATATTGAGGGGGAATCATCTTGGCATATTGAGGGGAAAATCCTGGCATATTGAGGGGCATAATCCTGGCATATTTAGGGGAAAATCCTGGCATATTGAGGGGGCATCATCTTTGCATATTGAGGGGAAAATCCTGGCATATTGGGTGTCTAAATCCTGGCATATTGAGGGGCATAATCCTGGCATATTTAGGGGAAAATCCTGGCATATTGAGGGGAAAATCCTGGCATATTGGGTGTCTAAATCCTGGCATATTGAGGGGCATAATCCTGGCATTTTGTAAGGGAAAATTCTAGCATATTAAATGGCAAATCCTGGCATATTGTGGGGGAAAATCCTGGCAGTATTCGTTATAAAACAAGGAAAAGATGGCCGTGGATGGGGAGGCGATTTGATGGTGCAATGGGCCACTTGACTGGATTTGCCCCCCAGGCCTAAGGCTGCTAGCCCTCCCCTGCTCCTAACCATGCCAATATGACAAAGGTCTGTTGCACAGACCAAGGTGACTATGGCATAGGTTCCTTTAAAGAGAATAACTCTCCCAATAGACAGTTTGGGGGTTATGTATAAAGATGGCACACACTGGGATAGCGCCCAGCACTTTAAATATGAAGATTTACAGATCATGACCACAATATAGCACCTGACACTATTTTGGAGGTTTGTGGCCGAACAGTGGCGCTATCTCCTTGTGCATGTACTACCACAAACCATGTATAAAGAAATACATAATGAAAGTGCTCAATAGTATTGGAGAACACCTTATATTCCAGGATAAAAAACAAAACATTTTTAAAGTATATTTTAAAAAGTCAGGATTTATATTTAATAATTTATTAATAATAAAAAAAAAAAGCATAAATTGTGGTTCTACATAACAGCGACATTTTTTTTTTTTTTAACTCCCCGATCCTTTTGTGTACAGGAATCTTTGTAAAATACAAAGAGGTTTATATAAAATCTCTCAGCAGTTCAGTTATAAATTGACTGTGAGACCATTCAGGATTGGGACTTATGTATAAAAGGTCTAAAAGTGATCTAATCAACAAGAACAGTCCACTGGTTCCCATAGTGACCACTTAGAACATTGCCCCCTTTATACCCAAACCTAATTGAATGCTTTGATGATTATAATCCCATAATCCATTAAGCAGTTTATGGGGGACAAAAAATAAATATCATTGTATTGAACACACTTAAAAAAGAGGGAGATGAAAGGCTAGGTCTAGTCTCAATAGAACATTGCAGCTCTCCAGATCTGTGCTTATAGTGAAACACATGTATAGGTTTCATATTTGGTGTTATATTTAAGGATTAAAAATTGAAGGAAGTGACAAACTGGTGCTTTCTCCCGGTAAGGCAGGCACACATTGTATGGAGTCATATACGGTCCATTATGATGCCCACCTCACCTGGATCCAAGATTACTAAAAAAATTTTTATTTCTAGATACAAATACTATGCCACATACCTCATCCTCTATCAAAACAGAGCAGAATTTGCAGGACATCTGCAACGGTCTAGGGAGAGTGACCCTGGACGACCAGACAAGCTGTGAAAGTGGCATTGGATCATTTCATCAGTAGATTGACTCCTTGGAACATACACCAGAGAATAACTGCAGGGGACTCCTATCAGGAACAAACAGCTGTTTCTCAGAGACAATTGTTAATAGTTAACAAACTGGTTCTCTTTGGCACACACCATGGTTTCATTTTTCATTACAATTCCAGTCTTTAAAGTGGGTTGACATTTCCTCCAAAGTCAGATCTCAATTACCCACCCAGCCAATTTACAGGTGCTAGGAGTTTGCAGTGAGAATCCCATCCAAATATTCTCACAGCACAGGTGAACGGTGTCATTCATTCCATCTAGATCAGGGATCTCCAAACTTTTCAGTACGATGGCCAAAGAAAAAAAAATATATAATAATTTAACTTTTTACATATGTAATAAAAAGGTTTCTGAAAAAAATCAATTTCTTGTTTTTATTTCCTTCCTCTGCACTCACAATTTAACCTGCTACAGCCCTGAGATTGCACCACAGGACTTACCATGTTGGGGCAGAGCCAGAGCCTGATCTTCAGAGGGCCACTGCCCTGGTCTGTCCCTTTTTTTTTTTTTTTTTTAAACTTCCCCCCATGTGCATAGCCCCTCTCTCTCCTTCCCCACCCCTCCCTTCCTAGATCCATCACAAGTGCCCTGGCCCCAACTTGCTGCAAGTATATCCAGTGGTGGCAAAACTGAATTCTTAAAATCAGACACATCCCCAGTATCTGCAGGATGGATTAAAAAAAAAAAAAAAAAAAAAGAAGACCACCAGACATAGTTTGGAGATACCTCATCTATATTATTCATAAGTAAATGAGGAGCATTTGGGAGCAGAAAGTTTGGATAGTGGTAGTCCCAGATTCATCTGGTTTAGTGGGTGTGAACAGGGACAACTTTATCATAGGGCAAAAGGGATCACCTATTGAACAGGAGTGCACCATGAATGGGCTCAGCGTGCATAATGTCTGCTAACCTAACCCCCCCACAAAGGATCCTAGGCATTGCTTGTATGGTAGAGGGAAGAAAAAAAAATGCTTGGTGTTAAAATCGGTACATTTGCTTTCAATTCTGCTTGGTAAAAAAAAAAAAAAAGTCTGTGCCAACTGCTATTTTTAACATGACCTTATGATCAAATATTCAAAAGAACCACTTAAATCACAAAATGTATATCATTTGCATACAAATCCACAATGTGTACAATTATACATACGCAGAAGAAATCGCCAGCACATTTAAAATTACCCCAATATATTGGGCGTGCATTTCTACCAACACACTGTATAGATCATTTTTTTTTATTCTCTATCATCACATAGCAATGTTTAATGAGTTCTTAAAGCAAGAGGATATGATGTCTTCACAAATCGGACCCGGTTGGGTCAACCAAAGTGTCCTGGGTCCAAATCATTCGTTCAGGCACATTAAATATAGGACAAAAACTATCATATTCTTGCTCTTTATTAAGATTGTGGCATACAGAACAAATACACATTTACCATCAATAATTTGTTATAAGGCTGGAATTGAAATGTAGAAGCCCATTACTTAAACTGAAGAAAAGGAATAAATAAATAAATAAACCAGATATGGCAAAGACAAGGGTATGACAGGCTGATCAGGAGAATAATCCCCAAAAGGCAAGAACAGGTTTCCTACAAACCCCAAAAATAGTGGCAGGTGCTATAATGTGTCAGTGATATGCAAAAAAGCAAAAACAAAAATTATATTCAACGTGATTGTATTGTTTTAACTCTAAACTGTGAAAACCATGCAAGAATATGATATTAAAATATATTTACAAATTCATTGTGCGCCAAGAGACCCCAATACACAAAAATAATAAACGTGAATTCACCAATATCCAGGCTTCCTGAGAATGTAGGTCTATAGACAAAGTTGGTCACAGCCTGCTACAAGTGTCTGCAAAGCAATAGGAACAAGACTAAAGTGTTTTGGGCAACTTTAAAAAAAAAAGTTAAGAATTACATTTTATTCAAGAGGCCCTAGTCAGCAAAACTTGACAGACAGAACAACAAAATATCACAGATTTTACAATAATAAATAAAAGCCCCTTTTATTATTAAGATCACCTCTTTGTCTTACAGTTTATAATGTTCCATTATCTAATAAGATAAGGGTCACACAAAGATCAGAGGTATAGGTTTGGGGTTGCTGTGAAGTATGGTTTCAGCCCGATGTGTTTGAGCAGCTACGACAATGAGGCACTACGCATTTTAAGTCTACCACTTGACAGCTCAATGTGCTTGCTCTGGTCAATGGCATCCAAGAAGTACTCTTCACATTTGGTACAAATGTCTATGCACATCCAGTCCACCATAGAACTTTTTATGGATGAGACATTCTCTGCGATATCCTGGTGTTCAAACACTAATGGAATTCTAAAAGAGAAACCGTGTCAGAAGGATATCCAATAGATTTCAGTGTTACCCCACACAAAATAAGTTCTAAAAACCTGCTTTTTCTTAATAACCAACCAAAAACCTTACTAAACACTTTGAAAGTGAAACTGCAAACAAAAACATCTATACTAATAAAAGGGTTGCCACTTTTTTTTTTTTTTTAAATAAATTAAAAATAAAAAAAAAGCCTTGCCATTGTCTTTATCAACTTAACATTGGCCTAATGCAAATTTTTTACAGCCCTGCCGGTAAAATATTTGCTGGGTAGCAACCCTATTTACCACAAATTGAACCTCTCAGAAGACTTGATTGTGTGCATTAAAAATGCTATTCCCCAAGTCACTTATGGCGACAAAGAAAGGGGTGGGTGCTACAATGCACGAGAACAAACAGTACTGCAATAGTCCGTCCTGTAGGAAAATACTTACTCGGGAGAGCAACTCCATTTTTTGCCTGCTTACACCTTGGCAAAGGAACCACTCCATTGGCATATCAGACTAATCCCACTCATAAGGGCAGTCCAGATCCGAAATGCATGGCTAGTACCCTCTACACGAGGAACGCAGCAAACCACAGACGTACGTTTCGGCCTACATTGGCCTCGTCAGTGTGGTATGGCTGATGATCCTCTAGGTGCAAGCAGGCCAGGGACCCACGGCCGTAGGCATACCCTGTTACTTATGGTGACAAAGAAAGGGGTGGGTGCTACAATGCCCGAGAACAAACAGTACTGCAATAGTCTGACCCCATTTACCACAAATTGAACCTCTCAGAAGACTTGCTTGTGTGCATTAAAAATGCTATTCCCCAAGTCACCTACTTGGAACAATCCCAATTTAATGTTTCTCTGTAGAACATTTGAATGGCGTGTTCCTGGCAAACTGGATCATCCTCCTTAGTCAGAACCAAGGTTTTGAAGAAGCTCACTGGTAGATGCATACATTGTTTGAAAGGCATCAACATCTGAAAAGGATAATATATCATTATATACCAGTTAGATTTTACAAAAAATTGCTTTGCAGGATGAGCAAGTACCTCCCTTGAATACAAAAAAAGTTTACACATTTAAGGGTTTATGTTATAAAGGCATTAAGGCAGATTAAGACAAGACTATTTAACAGTATTTTGACTTCTTGACATACCTGCAAGTCAGTTGTAATCTACAAGCCGTTATTGTATGGTCACTGGTAGCACTTTCTGATCCTATTTTATTCACTATATTTACAGCATATACCATGGGAAGTTGACCGATTGTTTTAAAACCAGTAAATATAGCATGGTTTTAAATAGAAATACACAGTTTTCTGCAACCAATACAATAGAATACTGTGAACAGTCAGGGGGGCTGGCAAAAGGGGCAGTGGGCAATTTCCCTCCAGGCTGCTTGCCAATCTGACTCAATGGGTTGGGCTTCACCGCTTTCACTTCTAAATACCAAGTGTGTATTACTATCAAATTGTCTGGTCTGACTATCAATTTTTTTTATCTGTTTTGCCTGTCATTTGTGTCTCAAATGGTTGGGTGATAAAGTTACATCATGAATAACTAAAATATTTGTCCCCTGGAAAACCATCAGCCCTCCCCAGTAATAAGTGGGTCCTCACTGGTAGCTACAATATAAAAAAAAGGGTCACAGAAACATTTGAAGGAAAAAATAAAAATAAATAAATAAATAAATAAATAGAGTAATTCTGCACTCCATCTTGCGATTTCCAATTTATTGTATAGTGATAATGCATAAGGAAGGTGACTGCTATTTCAGCAGTCCTTTGCATCATCACAGTATACTTACAATAAATTGGAAAGTGCAAGATAGAGTCAGAGTCCGCTTTCTTCAAATGTATATTGCAGTTTGTGAGTTGGGTCACGCAGCTCAGTGAACCCAGGTCTACTCATTGCACATTAGCAGCCTAGCTACGCCCACCTTTGCAACGCATTTGTAAAGAGTCCTCCCCCAGCAAATTGGTGCCCTGTTATGATTATTACCATCACAGATACACAAAAACCAAGAATGATCTATACATTACGTTAGCAGATATGCAAAAGTGTCGTCTCTTATTTAGAACATCACTGACAGAATATGCAGACAAACAAACTTCCCAAGGAAAGGGTTATTTTGCACATCAAGCCAAAAAGGTAAACAAAAAAAACAGTTACAACGCTTAATATATGCATTTGCTTATTTTACAAACTGAGTGTATACACTATAAACAATGTTTAGGTTTGGACAAACTAAAAGCAGCTTAATACACAGATCAAAACATAGACGCTCAAATCACCCAGAAGAGAGTCAACCACGATATATTCCTAATAATTCCCATGTAAATATTGCACAGTCTTCATGCTGCTCACACATTTATTGTATTCTTAGGAAGAGTCTAGGTTCACTATTACAACGTGACATGGATTAAAATTTAGATCTATGCGAGCCCAACATTTGTGGAAAGATGCACGTTACAGGTCACTTTAAAATGACTAACCAACCATGCTTTGTGCCTCATATAAAGCATGTGAAAACACTATATTTAAACCACACATTTGCAAAAAACAACAACAAGTATATTACCTCTACACTGCATTCAAGACAGTTCACCCTGAATGGGAAAAAGAAAAAAAAATTACATAACCAGTTGCAAACAAAAAGGTTAATCACTCTAACAAAAAATGTTAGAAAATACACTCCTTAAAAATTATTTTTTTTTCCCCACCCAGACCTCCAAATTCTCTCAGCTTAATGGAAAAAACTTTATTTTAACTTTTTGTTAAAAGAGAGTTCTTTTAAAGTTTTTATATTGGTCCAAACTACTTCTCATTTTTCTGCCTCGTGATAACCTTCTATCCATTGCCTGCGATGGAGAACTAAGGACTAATAATAAGAATTGTTGAGATGCTATGGTTCTGCATTATAGCTGTAATTGCACCTGGGACAGATAAAGGACTATTTAACTAGTGATGGGTTAAGTCAAGTATCCGTAGTATCTATCGACAGATGAGCAGGTACCTGCTAAAGGTCAAACACTGGAGCAAGCCAAAACCCTTACCTTTCACACATTTTGCAAGTGTATGGCCAAGTGAAGAAGAGTCTTTTCTTATGGCAGCTAAAACACACCTAGTAGGCAGAATGAAGAGAACGATTTCAAGCTATTTAAGTTACTAATCTGCTGCCTGGATCTTAATAAAAACCTTTGCAATCTTAAAACGTCTTTGGCGAGTCCGAACTCTGTGGCTTACCTGGTTCCCAGAAAACCTGTAACTCTGTAGGAAGTCCAATATCTCTGCCTTTACAGTCGATCGCCGATAAACAACCAGCTCTTCAATGGTTGTTGAATGTACTTTGGGATTGCCAAATTTCTAGGGTATAAAGATTTTAGCATTATGAGGCGGTGAAAGAAGGGGTACTACACACAAATAATATTTGTCGTCACCTACTACGTATGGGGGTCTAATGGAAAGGAACAGATTTTGCGGAGAGGGTTTTAAATGTAATTTCTCCATTTAATCTACAGCAGCTCACTGTACAAGAAGCACAGGTAACCGAAATAGAGGGATATTGTGTAAAATTATGTATATATTATATATACACACTTTTTTTTTTTTTAACATGTATCTACTGCAGAGAGATCTTTGGCAAAAAGAAAAGTTACATAGAATGTTTCAGAAAATATTAACTCTCCACTGAGTAAACCAGTGCAGGTAGGTTATCAAATAAAACTGAATTAAAACAATTTTTATAACATTTTACTCATTTTATTTTAATACATCACTCAGACTAGATGTGATAGTACACACACTTTGATACATTTTCTTTTTTATATTGAATAGTTTGGTCTGGCAGAGAGGTAAATGTGAGTGTTCACAGAGTAAATTCACTGCAGTGATCATGAGTCAGGAATGTGCAAAGTACTAGATCAAAGTATTGGTAATGATGATTCTTTAAGATTAAAAGACAGAATGTACCTTGCTAGCTTGTGGACAGTAATCAGGATTCTGAAAGGAACCTTCAAATGAACTGGAACATCTGTGAGTAAAAGAGTTTGGCTTATCGTGGCACATAAAGCCACTCATTTTTAGGTCATCTTGGGAGGAGGTCAGCACTGGAACAAACATAAGATCTACAAGAAAAAAAAAAAAAAAAAAAAAAAAGCTTGAAACTTCAGAACAGAAATACTTTGGGTTGTTATTTTCTCTTTGTAAGAACTAGTTTTCTGCCTCATGGAAGATGCCTCACTGCAGTGACACAAGATAATAATTCAAAATATACTTTGTCATTACAGCACCTCCTTACTTCTCTGTTGCCCCAAACGATCTCCAAGCCATTGTATCACCAATGTTTCAATGTATGGTAGACCCCTATGTTTGTAGCAGTATCAAATGGAACTACCAATTACATAATTATAAAGAGCTCTGAAACCCAAGCAAACAGCAGAGCCCCAAATATAGTATATATAATAAAGTAGCAAGTACCTGAACTAAATGATCTGATGTCAGAAAGCTTGCTATTTGATGCTTCAGAGATCAACTCTGATTGCCAGTTGATTTTCTCCTGTGGATACAGTTAATATTAATATAAAAAAAAATCACACCCTTGCTAAACTTATTGCCTCATACTAGCACATGTTTACTTCACTTCCGTTGTCTTGCAAATCACTTGAGTTTGAACAATTCCTTCCTCTTCCCACTCTGTAACCAGAACCGTCTATTTGAGTAGAACATAAGCTCTGTGGCAGTAGAAGATCTGCACCTTTGAGTGGATAGAACTTGGTTATAAAAAAAATCACTGAAGGCTGTTGAACATTGTTTTTAATGCCAAAAATGATTGCTTGTACAGATAGGTCACACATATATATATCTCAAGAAAGATTTAAAGAAAGTGTGTGTGGTTTGTTATACAAATTACCTACTAAAGCAGTTCACTTCTGCAGAACACTGTACAGTTATCTCCCAAAGCAGTCCATGCTGGAAGCAGGAAAATTGTGAATGTTTATATTTGCTTGCAAGTCTAAGGCAGTATTTGATGTGCCACATAAAATACAGCATGACAGTCTGGTATACAGTACTATACTTTTGGCCATCTTTAGGCAGATCGAGAAGACTAGACTGGTTGACTATAGGGAACACTGATATAGATATTTCGCCTCATGCTGTAAGACCTAACCTCAAATGGAGTCAGGCCTGCCATCAGGGGGTAACTGGCGATACTGGGCTGTGGCTTCAATAAAGTCTGTTAAAAAGTAACTCTGGTCGCATTTTCTTTTTTTAAACAAACTTTATTGAAGCTTCGCTGCTGAAGGGGAGTGCAGAACGCTGCCCTCACAGCCGCGACCTGCAGAGCAGAGTACGGGAGACAGCAGCAAGGAGGTAAGTACTGAGGAAGGGGGAGGAGGGTGGCACATAATGAGCATACTGAGGGGCAAAATCCTGGCATACTGAAGGCTTAATTGGCAAAATAATGGCATATTGAGAAGCAAAATAATGGCATATTAAATGGCATATTGAGGGGAAAAATACTGGCATATTAAATGGCATATCGAGGGGCAACATCCTGGCACATTAAATGGCAAAATAATGGCATATTGAGGGGCAAAATACTGGCATATTAAATGGCAAAAGAATAGCATATTGAGGCCAGAAAATTTGTTCAGTAAGGGGCCCTGAAATTCCTGGTGGCGGCCCTGAATGGGGTTAGCAATAACCTGAAAGAGGCAAGCTTATTGAATAATAGACAAACAAGGACTTTCAGCTGAAAGTTACAGCAGAGTTAAAACTGTGGAATCCATATTCCTCTGGAGTCAGTTTGGAATTTCAAAAGTCTCTAAAAGTTTGGGAGTGACTGGACACTATTATTCTGGTCACCGACCTGGACAGCTGGCAGAGCTCATCCCAAAATTGACCAAATACAAATCTAGCCAACTTCATTGTGAGATATATACGGTCACATTATTTAGCAAGAAAGAAATAGCGGTCAGTCTCTCAAATAGGTGAGCACACACAGAACAAGCACCTTGCTCAGAGTATCCATCCTGGTGTCTGGAAAATGGCCGCAGTTTAGTGGCAGACTTTATTTCAGTCATTAGTAGCTCGTGCAAGCTTGGCTCTTCTTGGGAGCGTTCCCTCAGCTTCCTCTCAGACGCCTGTACAAGAGAAGGTAGTTCACAAGTTGGAAAACAATGTAACCCTGTGCATAAAAAAAAACCTTATTTCTACCATGCAGATGCTAGGACACGTAAACCGACTTCAGACAAATTAACCCCTCCAACGTCAGGGGAAGCAACATTTCTACAGAACTGCAGTATGCAGAAAGATTTGGTAACTTACACAATACAGAAATTGGTAGTTAGTTTGTGCCATCTAGTGGAACACCAGGTCAGCTGCACTGGTACGGAGCATAGACATTATATAGTTTGTACAGGCTTTAAACTATATCCAGGTTGTTAATTTTTTCCCTTGGGTATCCCACCTACCAGGACATGTAGGGGTCACGGGAACTTTGTGAAGGTTGGCAGAGGGTCATACAAAAATTCAAATACTTGATCTGTTGAACTCTATCGCAATCCTTTCTTTGCTGAAGACCCACAGATCTAGAGCATATTCCCACGGAGTCTAGAAAATTACCGGTCGTAAAGGCTGGGAGCGGATAAAGTCCACAATGAAGTTATCAGGAGTTAGGTTTATTTTATTCTTTTCACAGTCCTAAAAGGAGAGGGGGAGAATTGTTGATGGAAACGATGCACCTATCTTTCTCTATTAAAAAAAAACAAAACAATTATATTGAGGCCGACAGACTGGCTCAGTCCATGTTAAATTTATTGGGCCATGGTCAATTAATACCAGTGTTCGGTTGCCAAGACTCACCTTGACTTTGCGCAGTGTGTATCTCCTACACCTGATATCTTTCATCAGGAGTTCATGTGGCGATAGCTTGTATTCAATAGGAAGCCTTACATAGGAGCGCTCTTTGGCATTGCTGAGCCGGATACCAACGCGAAGCTCTCCAATGACGTGGCGCCACAAATCTCCCTAGAATCAGACAAACACACTCCATGACATGTATAAGAAATTCTTGTTGTTTGTTCTTTCACCAAAAAAGACATTACCCAGTTTTCATATAGTTGAACAGAATCTTTCCCCAGAAGGTCTTCTGCTTCCAGCAGTTTCAAACTCTAAAATAAAACAATTTGAGTTAATATGAAGAACTATATACACATACTATATAAAAAGGCAGACTAAGTGATTGATATAAAACAAGATGTCATCTACATAGTTTTCCTTGTAAGAGATCAATTTTCATAGACATGGGCCTATTACAACACCTACCTGTTTTGATTGCTCGATTGAGATTAAGATTTTGTGGAACTCCTTGTGTTCAGCAAAGAGGACACGGCAGACTGTTCGGTAATGTACGGAGGCTTCTGATGGTGGGAAGAGACGCTCAGCACAGACCTGAAGAATTAGATTCCAAGCCAAGTCTGGTTATTACAGAACTGGAAAGCAAGATCCCAAACAAATGAATGTTACAGCAACACTCAAACTGACAATCGTTTCTGTCAATTTGGCTTGCACAACATGTAGCTAGAGTGTTCCTACAGGAACCCTTAACTTTTCAAGACATTTACTTTGAAGAGGACCTGTCCCCATCTAAACTACTCATTTTACCAGGGACAAACAACCAGACTTCCGAGATTCTCCTTATGTTGGCAACATATATAGTCCATACCTCCTAACTTCTGCCCTCTGCAAATTGGGACGCTGGGGAGGCACAGTGCCAGGAGTCAGATAAAAAAAAAACCAAAAAAAAAAAAAACCACAGTCTGCCAGTTTCCTTATATGAGAATAATAAGGTGTTTAACCAGGAACGGTACATTTAGATATTCTATGGTTTACAAGTATATCCTGGGGATATTATTTTTGACCAACATCCAGGCGATGTTATTATTACCCATATTAATGGTACTCATGTTATCTACCTTGGAAGGATGAAGAGCTGTGTCAACCCCCAAGGGTTGAACAGATTTTACTCATGATGCCCACTGATTGATAGAGGTGAGCAATCATAACTAATCATTAAGACTTGTTGTTCCCAAACCAAACCTTATACCGCTCCCCCACAGTAGTCTAGGATTTAGGAATCATCCAATCATGTTTATAAATCTAAAATCTGCTGTTGGTACTTTAGGACTGGTTTTGAAATCACTGATTCAGACTATTTTATTTTTGGAAGACTGGGCAGGACTGGCCTACAGGAAAAGTAGGCAGACCGCCTGCCCTAGCTGATCCCTGCGGATTGCGCAACTTTTACCACTTTGTCTCATATTATATTTTTTAAATGCGTTTTAAAAATATATGATTCTTCGCTTTTCTAAAAAAAAAAAAATGGTAACGAAGGTATAAAAAGGGATTTTTGCTGCCAAAAAAGGTGAAGCTCAGAGGATTAAGTGCTCAAGCTCAAAGCAATGCGCGATCATGGTCCTATATCATGTTGACTTGCTACCACATCTCACCTTTAGGATGCCATTTAAAGTAAAAGTGTACTGAAAATTCATTGTGGGGTCTGTAGCTGGTGTGTCGAGACCCAGCATGGTGCAGAGTAGGGTATTCAGAGGTTCACTCAGGACACGCTCCAGATCACTGCTCACACCCCAGTCCAGTGCAGTATATAGGATCTGTCCAAGTTGCTCAATGACCTAAGTTAATTAAGGCAGATCAAGACAGAGCTGGATGAAATACACATGGAATGTAGTCATGTGGACATCTACTCTATTCCACTCTTTCTTGGTTTTAGAACATGAGGAGAGGAAAACAAAGGGGACTGGATTGTGGTCATAAATCTGCGATTTGATGACATTTGGGGGCGTCCTGTCCCATTAGTGCATTGCACTGTGTAGGTCTGTATAGCTTAGTGTATCTGTATAGAGCACTAAAGGTTCTTTATTTACCTTTAAAACCAAACAAGTGTGAAAAAGAATTAAATGCACAAACCAAGAAAAATGCATTACCAATGACAGACAAACTAAACCAGTGTATTACAAAATCATAAATAGACAAACCAAACCAGCCATAGCCAATTTGCTCATTAATATGCCAGTATTATTTTGCCATTTAGTATGGAACAGCCACTTTTCCCAATAATATGCCAGTATTATTTTGCCATTAATAAGCACCAGACAATTTGCCCAATAATATGCCAGTATTAATTTGCCATTAATACGCCCCGCCAGTTGCCCAATAATATGCCAGTATTATTTTACCATTAATAAGCCCCGCCAGTTGCCCAATAATATGCCAGTATTATTTTGCCATTTAATATGCCACAACCAATTTGCCCAATAATATGCCAGTATTATTTTGCCATTTAATATGCCCCAGAGAATTTGCCCAATAATATGTCCCAGCCAACTTGCCAAATAATATCCCACCCTTCTCCCCCTTCCCCAGTACTAACTAACCTCCTTGTTGCTCCATTTCCCTGGTCATCTCCTCCGTGCAGTCTTCCCTCCTGCATGGAGGAGGCATACACAGCCACCAGACATGAAACTTTTTTTTTTAACTTTATTTTTTTTCCCTGCAGCCACATCCAGCAGATGCAGGACGCTGGGCCCTGAGAGGAGACCCCAATGTTGTCTACATCTTCGACAACATCAGGTTCTCCTCTCTGGGCCTGACGGCCGGCATCCGCTGGATGCTTTGCGGCACACCTTCCATCATCCAGCGGCGCAGCACATTGGTTGCGGAGTGCTCCCATAGTTTATTGGCACTTTTTAGTCTCAAAACATAGAAGTGATGTGGGTTGGGGAGGAAAGAAAATCTAAAGTAAAAACACAAAACTGGATGCACAGTCATCTGTGCAGGGTGCATCCCAACACACGTATATAGACACATACACACACATTACCTTACTCTCGAAGTGGTTGGAATCCCAAGTTCCTACAATACAACAGGGGTTACATAAAGTCATGTCTGAGGCAAGTGTAGACATTTTAAATTGAAATGCTTTAATGAAATACAAATAAAGCACTTTATTGATCCTTCCCTGCTTCTATAGCTCCATCATGGGGCAGACATGTTGTTTAGAATCTTGGGTCAGATGAAGGAAGACCTGACACATTATGTCTGCCGCCTCCCCCCCCCAAAGAAAAAGCAGGAAACAAGATGTCCTAAATGACAACTATGCTTACAGTGTGCTGGAGGTAAACAAAAAGTAACATATTAACCCCTTCGTGACCAATGACTGTCCTGGACCGTCATGAGGAAAAACTCCCTTCGTGACCAATGACTGTCCAGGACCGTCATGCAGATCCGATCGCGGTATGCGCTCTGGCATGCCGCGATCGTGATTTAAACGGCATGGCTAATTGTCTCGATATCGAGACACTTCAGCCATGTCGGTTGAGGCCCGTGACAGCCAATCACGTTGCCTGCTTTGACAGCTATAATCTCTCCCTGCTCCCCAGTGATCGTGGGGCAGGGAGAGACTAAATATAGTGCTGGAAGCCACCCCTGGTCCCCCCAAGCCCATCCAGGCCCCCCAGGTTTTTTTTTATTAAAAAAAAAAAAATGATATTTTTATTTTGCTAACCTTAACCCTTGGGTTAGGGTTAGAGATCATCAAAACCCTAATCCTAGAGTTAGAATTAGGGTTTGTACTAACCATAACCCTAGGGATAAAGTTAGAGTCTAATATAAATAAAAAAGTAAATACAATTAAATAAATAAATAATAATAAAAATAAAATAAATAAATACTATTAAATTAAATAAAAATAAGACCTTAATCCTTAGAGGACCAGTGACATGTTAGGTCTGTTGGTGGTCCTCTATGGATATTTTATATTAAAAAAAAAAAAAACTGCTAGTGGGGCCAGTGCCTTGCATTGGCCCCCCCAACAGTAGATAGGGGGGCCCGCAGCAGCTGGATATATCATCCATGCAGCCGCCGGATAGCAACAATTTGTGCTTCCTACTATAGACTACATTCCCTATGATGCTACGGTCACTTTTGGCTGGCTGAGCATGATAGGAAATGTAGTCACAAGCATTACATAATAAATACATGTTTTAAAGCTGCAATGACCGTATCCTAAATTTGTCCCTTTACCTGCCACATAACACTAGCAAACCTATACATGTGGGGTACCGCTATACTCAGGGGAAGTTGCTTAACATATATTGGGGTGTTTGGCAAAAAAAACCAGAACAACCCCTTTAAATTCTTACCTAAATACAAAGAGTGTGAGGAAAAAAAAACACAAAAAAATGACTACGCCAAAACTTGTCAAAGATTGGTGGGAAAATTACTGCATGAAAAGTGTCAAAATACCCCAATTTAACAACCCCGGGATGTCTACTTTAAAAAAAATGTGTACATGCGGGGCTGATTCAGCAATTATTGTCTAATATCGATGTTACAATGTCAGTAACACAAATTTTAGAAAAAATGGTTTTGAAACAGCTAGGTGCTACTTGTATTTATTACAATACAACATTAAAAAAAAATAAAATAAAATAAAAAAAAAGCAAAAAAACATAAAAATTGGGTATTTCTAAACTCAGAACCAATATTAGAATCTAATTAGCAGGTTTTTTTATTTGCTTTTGTAGCTTAGTAAAAGATTTTACAAATAAAAGTCAGGAAAAGTTTTTTTTATACATTTTTCAACATATTTTTCTATTTTTTTCATAATAATATAAATGATATAAACAAAATAATGGCATCAAAAGAAAGCCCTTCTTGTCCTGAAAAAAACAATATATAATATGTGTTGTTACAGCAAATATCAAAGAATAAAATTACAGCTAAACACAAACACCTCAGAAGTGTAAAAACAGCCACGGTCATTAAAGCACAACATTCCAAAAACAGTCTGGTCATGAAGGGGTTAAAGTATCACAAATGATAACTACATCTGCAAATATTACACAGTAGCCTGTACATAGCACACATCCGCAGGGTTTTCCCACGAGTTGTATCTTGAAGGTGGCCAGGTCTGGCATCTTATTTGCTGGCCACAACATTTACATGTCTCCCTGCAAAATGTAAAATGCAAGTGTGCCCAGAAGAACCCATCTGAAGTATCTTGGTTACATAAACGTTGTGCCACTGAACACATGAATTATGCATTCTGCATAGTACCATGTAAAAACCTTACATGTGTCCTTCAAAATAGAAGTGACTGCATGAAACCAGAACTGGGAAGAATTAAAGCATAAATGAATATAATCAAGGTAAATGCCTGCATAGGATACAAGAAAAATACTTTTTCCTGCAGTGTCTTCAACAGCCATATTGGTCCAACTATGCCATCTGCTGTCAGAAAGTGGGTACTGCAGACCCAAAATTATCTTCAGCACCATTCAAAATCTATAAATAGGTTGAAATTAAGGGGAATTCTGCCTTATGGAACACTGATTTTAATGCAGCCCTCAACTGCACATTATGTATTGACAACAACAAAGCAAATTCCACACACAACCCATCATAAACTCCCGAATCCCTCTTACCAAAATAAGATGAGAAAGACATTGCACCATCTTCATGAATAAAAATATTGTCCACATCCTGCAATAATGGCACTTGCCTGGCACCGCATACCAGGTGCCTTAACTTACAGCAGCATTGGTAACACAATGCCCAAGCCTGCTCTTCACTTATTGGCTGCCCATATCCATTTAATATATCTTTTAGGGTGATTTTGTGGCATTCCCCTGTAAAATATAGCTTATCCATTTTCAAACAACAGTACCAGGAAAACAGATTTCTTAATACCCGCCCCACTTGCCAATAGAGGACTATTTTGATTAACAATCACATTAAATGCTCCCCCATTACTTGATCTAAGGTGTTTGTTGTTTTTTTTTTTTTCTTTTTCTTTCATCACTTCCTCTCCCTCAGTCTCTTATAGCAAGCTTGGGAAGGTAATTGCCACATTTGTTCCAATTAAGGCACATTAACCCCTCGCATGAAAATGCCACCTTGAAAAATGAATTTTCGGAGGAATTTTTAATCCATTCAGTGTGCAGTGGAGCAGTAACAAATTTCAATTTTCTCTATGCCGCTACATCAGATATAATAGGAAGCCTGATAATTAGATTCCTTTAATCTGTTCAATGGCTGAGCAGATTTATCAAAACACTTGGACAAATGGTTGGGAAAAAATATTATGACACCTGCAAACTAATGTTAGACAATAAACCAGTTGCATAAAGTAAGCCTTAAGGAAGAAAAGAAAAAAAAAAAAACACAAAAGGGAGAATTTTAGAATTCCCTTCTTGACCACAGGTAGATTGCTCAGTTACTTTAATACCAAATAAGGTTTCTTGCAATGCTGCATATATTCAGTTCAATTTAAATATTAAACAATGTGAAAAATATGTTTGAAATGTGTCTATGATATCTACTGCTTATGGCCTCATCTTGTATCTTGATACACATTATGAATCTCTCATTATTTACATATGGTGTCACCTCAACCATTTTTTATTTACCAGCCTCATATAATACTCCATGCTGCTTTGCAGTATGTAGAATGTATAAGTGACCAGAAGGAAATCAATTAACTAATACAGAAAGGGATCCCACTAAATCACTTTGATTAATTAATTGATTTCCTTCTGATCACAAATGAGCTCTACACACGGCAAGACAACATGTAAAAGTTATATGTGGCCAGTAAAATATGGCCAAGGGGGGAAACTCTATTGTCAGGAAACACCACTGACACGTTTTAAACACAATTTTTTTGTGATTTAAAAGTAATATCAGGAAGTATTACTTTACTGAGAGGGTAGTGGATGCATGGAATAGTCTTCCAGCGGAAGTGGTAGAGGCAATCACAGTGAAGGAGTTTAAGCATGCGTGGGATAGGCACAAGGCTATCCTAGCTATAAGATAGGGAACTGGGGACTAATAAAAGTATTTAGAAAATTGGGCAGACTAGATGGACCGAATGGTTCTCATCTGCCGACACATTCTATGTTTCTATAGATTATTTACTCTCTACATTCACAATACAAACAGCATTTTGGGGATTGATTGAGGCAACCAGATTGTATACAACGATGTATAAAAACTGATCTGGTTTAAATAGAGCCCTGTAGTATACATATTCCATGGGTCCTTCCTTAAAGGAGCTTGCTAAACACTAGTTTAGGGTGACCACACTGCAGTTTTATTCAGAGATGCCTATGAAAAATGTACACAGCCTGCTTTGGGTAAAATAAAGACTGCAATCCAGGCTATATTTTTCTGATTATCATCCTGGATTGTACATTTCAGTTATATGATCACCCTACTGGAGTGTAATCTGTATTAAAGCTATCATTTCCCTTAAGGTCAAAGGCCTATTTTTCCATCAAAGCAAATATTAGCAGCTCTTCCAGAAAGGCTATTTTCATTTGCACAGTGTTCATTTGTAGTGTGTATGCTGAGAAGTAAAACCCAAGTAAGATGCCAGTATTTTTCCGCTTGCCTTCAGTTGGTTTCCATGGTGATTGTCCACTTTCAGAATTTTGCTCCAGAATTGCTCTAAATACATAATCCCCTTTATGAGAATGTATTAAAAGGTATAAGATTGGAGAGTGGGAAAATATCCATTGGTTTCTTTTATCAGATTCAATAGAGAATTAGGGTTGGCACCCAGCCTATATTTTACCAATAGGTCAGTAAGATGTAACTAGATTACCTATGCATTTAAAACAAATATATTTAAATCATATGCCACTGTTTTTATTTTGTTAAGATTAATTGCATATAAAAAATAAAATTATGTGTTTATCTCCAGCATCCTTTATGAGAATTTTACCCATGATGCAACATTCTCCAAAAATCTTCCAGCAAGTCTCAATTTACAACGGTGGCCAAAGCCTGCATGATGATGTCATAAGATACACCCCTGCTCTCTTACTGGCTCCTGTGTATCATAGTGGGCAGGACTAGTTGGCTGTGTACAACATTTCACCTGCCTTCCAATACAAAGATAGGAGATTGACCTGATCAAACAGGATCATAATTCTGCCATTTGTGATGTAATAGTTACATTACCCTCCCATTCAATGCAATTCTGACTTATAGACTGTATTCTGTGTCCCCAGCCCCAAAGTGAGATACTAGTGCTGAAAAGTCACTAGGGGGTGGCAACCAAAAACACCATATTTCACAAAATGGCAGCGCTCAGTCTCACTTGTTTATTAAAATATTTCATAAAATAGATTCACATAACAAAACCAAATGACATTTGAAATCGACAATGAAAAAAAATAAAAATAAACCCTTTTCTTTTTTCGGTGGCAGTGTCCCTTTAAAAGCACAGATTATTATAACTATGAAGTCAATGAAGGCTATGGCTATTTTTTGTTTGTTGAAAATGTGGCAACACAATGGAGAATATATATAGCAGGGTGTATTAACCCATATGGCTCTGCCCTCTGCCGGTCTGAGCTTCGGAAGTGAAAGTAACTTCACTTCCGTCTCTCTGAATATGCTACTTGACTGCCCCTAGTGGTAGTTAAGTAGCATAGCAATGGAAAAAATGTAAAATAAATATTTAATTAATTAAAAACTGGTTAAATAGTTAGATTAGCCTATAGGGATAAAATTAAATAATTTTTAGCATAAGGGATAGGGTTAAAATTAAATTAAAATTAAAATATATTAAGGGATAGCATAAGGGTTAGAGTTGGGGTTAAATTTAGTGTTAAGGTTAAATTTTGGGTTCGGGTTGGGGTCAAAAGGTCAATATAGGAAAAAAACAAAAAACACTAAAAAATACAGAAAAATATGGAAACATGCATATTTCTGAACTCGGGACAACATTTAGAAACTATTTAGATGGGGTCTTTTTTAATGATTGTATTTGTCTAAATTATATTTTAGGTCAAAGTTAGAAAAAGTGTTTTTTTTTTTAATTTTTCATCATATTTTATGATTCTTTTTGTAGTAAATTCTAAGATATGATGAACATAATAGTATCTAATGAAAGCCCTTCTTATGACGATAAAAACAACATATAATTTGTGTGGGTACAGTATCTGAGAAAAAAGAAAATTGCAGCTAAACACAAACACCCCAGAAATGTCAAAACAGCCATTGTCACCAAGGGAAAGTCAAGGTGAAAATGTCTTGTCACTAAGTGGTTAATATAATACATTCCCTATAAGCTGCTATGGTAATATTGAAGATGATCATTGCAATTTGAAATAACAATTTGTATCCCCTGTCACCATTACAAAAGGCCAGTCTGTTAGATAAAATGAAAACCCAGAATACGATATGCGTTTAGTAGGATGATAAACCATATAAGCTGGCTGGTAGGCAGTATAGGACACTATGATGTATGGAAGTATTCATGCTGGGATTTAGGCAGGGCAGCTAAGACAAATCGATTAGCCTCTAATTATCTGCAGCAGGCTATGGTAGCATTGCTTTTAGGTAACTCAGGTAGTTGCAAAATAATGGTGCATCTAATCTTCAGAGTCTGTCACATCTGGTCTCTCCGCTGCTCTTCTAGGATTTGTCGTCTGAGCTAATCTCAAGTGTGTTAATAATAATTCAGAGGTGTCAGACAGTGACAAAAACAGGTTTGCAGACTCTCCCGGGAACGCAGTGATTCAGAGTGCCTGGCAGATTAAAAAAAAAAAGATGAAAATTAAAATACCCTGCCAATGTCTCACTGCTTGGCAGGTAGATACATGGGGGATCTTTTGACAAAGCTATTTTTATGCACGGTTTAAAGCATCTTTAATGCTAACAAAGGCCTTGGCAAACTGTTCATTTGTGAGCCCTATTCATTTATATTAGTATCTATCCTGGGCATCTGCCCCTTCTATGTCTGCGATTTGTTCAGCGCCCTCTATTATGTTAAAGATGTATAAATAGGCATTGTTAAAGGACAATTAAACTGTTTTGTCAGCATTATATAAACATTATGGATTAATGTTTATAAAAATGTGTACAGACATACCTCAGCGTTATTGTGGGTTTGTTTCCGGACCACCGCAATAAGTCAAATTCCACAATAAAGTGAGTCACGTAAGCTAAAATGATTAAATAAAAAAAATATGTACTGTCCATACTTTATTTTGATGTTTAGAGGCCATTATAAGTGATTAATTGGTCTATTTTAAATAAAATATTGTTGTGTCTGTGCAAATAGGGACATGAAATAGTCAGAGACACAAAGAAAATGGCGCCAAAAGACTTGCTCAATAGATAATTGACACATCTGTCAAGAGCAATAACTGCGAAGTGCAATAAGTCAAAGCGCAATAAAACAAGGTATATCTGTTCTCCAAATCAGTTTTCAGTCACCATTTTATGACATCATCTTATTTGCTTAACATTTAAAGTAGACGTTTCTCGTTGAAAGTATTTCAGTGGCATATTAAGCCACAAGATACTGATATACACAGGAGGCACTATGTAAATCACATTTTTCTTTTAATCTATGCTTTCCTTCCAATTCTTCTAAAACAATGTGCGGATCAGTTATTTATTCTATACATTTTTATTGTAAATGATGTTTAGTTAACAGAATTCCATAACTCCCAACTTTTGCCCCCGACTAATCGTGCACTGTGAGCAGGGTCGCTTTAAAGGAAAAATAAAATTAGGTCTCCAGAGTCCATTTTGAGAATATTTCCCATGATGCAGCATCATCCAAAATCTTCCAGCCAGTCTCACTTTACAACTGTTGCCAAAGCCTGCATGATGATGTTGTAAGATACAACCCTGCTCCCATACTGGCTCTTGTGTATCATAGTGGGCAGGACTAGGTGGCTTTGTGCAACTTTCTTTTACCTGCCAACACAAAGAGAGGAGATTAACTTGATCAAACAGGATCGATCATAACCCTGACCCATTGTGATGTCATATTTACATTACCCTCCCATTCAATGCAAGTCTATGATCAGAATTCTGACTTATAGGCTGCATTGTGTCCCAAGCCCCAAAGTGAGAAATTTGTGCTGTAAAGTCTCTGAGGGGTGGCACCCAAAAACACTATATTTCATAAAATGGCGGTGCACAGTCTGACTTGTTTTGTTACATATCTTATAAATACAGTCACATAAGAAAAACAAAAGACATACCTGAAATCAACAATACAAAATAAAAAAAGTGAAACCTTTTAATTTTTTGGTGGGAGAGTCCCTTTAAGGTACTCGCAAAAACGCTCAAATCTGGGCCCCCCTTATCTCAGTCTCACTCACATTTAGAAAAATACAAATGCATTGTAAAAGAAGAAACACAAGCTATCACCCCTTCTCATGTTAACCATCCTATCCCAATTTTCCCCTAAATTAAACCATGGTCAGAGGTCTACTTTATCCTGCCTATTATCAGACCAGACCAGTGGTGGGACAAAGAGATCCAAGTTTAGAAATAATTGTGCCCCATAGCACACATGAAGCCTTTTTCAACCTCACTTACCCAATCTTTTTAATCAATTTATTTTATCCAATTGGGGAAAGAAATGTACTTGGCTTTGGGCCCCCTTTGGTAGCGGGCCCTGGGCAAATGCCCAGTTTAGCCATTGAATAATTGTCCCTGACGATCACTCACACTGGGAGCCCTACTGCCCATGCTGCGCATGAGCTCTATCTCTGTCCCGAAAATATGAGCAGAGGTAGAGCTCTGCGGGACCGTTGGGAGGCATGGAATTCCTTCAAGCTGGACACGGAACTCAGTTCAGAGAATCAGACAGGCACTTGGATGTGATCATAAGGATTTTAAGAACATGTGGTCTATATGACGGCCCCAGCAATCTTTGACTCTCAATGAGTAGACAAAAAAATCCCTTCATCCACTTCCCAATTCTCTTGTTTTATATCTTGCAGGCTGTATGAGGCCGGATGTTATGAGAACTTCTTAATGGAGGGGAGAGTGGAACATGTGGAACAGGATGGGCTTTAGAAAATATAAACAGGGTAACAAAGGCAAGATATTATTGGAAAGGTAGGATGGTGTTATTAATAAATAGTCAAGGCATTTAGGGGATATAGAACTAAACCAGCTCCAGTCTTTTATGCATCTCTGAGGGACTGTAAGGTAGACACAATCCTGAATAGACAAACAAGCAAATACACAATGAGGCCAACACAAACCATAATGTCAGGCAAAAAATAAAGAGATCCTGGAAAGAGCTTCTTTTGAGGAGCAGACAGACTTTAGACAGAAGGCATTATTTATTTTTCTGCAGCTCATGTCTAACCATTCTTGCCATCATAAGTTCCTTCTCATCTTAAGAATAACATTTCTACCAACATATGGTCCTTAAACCATAACATTTGCACCAAATCCTCCAGCTGTGTTGGAAATAAACATTTCTGAAAAAGGCCCAAGTCTAGATACAAGGCAATAAGAGGAAATACCTATGATTAAGCGCAATCCACGTGAAACGCGTTAGGTGTAGTGCTTGTTCGTACCCCTGTTTTTGTCCCCCCACTGGTGCCTTGCTTTTAATTGTCATAATAAAGCATCTCTACTTTTATGACTTTGGCTGGTGTAGCGAGCATCTTATTATTTTTTTGATCTTCCGAGGAGTCCAACCCTGATGTATGCCTTGTTAACATGCAAACCAAAACACAGGACATGATGGGTGTGGCTTAGAAGAGTACTACTATGCTACCTTGGACACCATAGGGAATCAGAACACTGGAGGATAAAGACAGAACTGTGGGATAGTGCTCTCAATTCATAAAGCAGATTATTTTGATCATTTCTGTCCAGGTTATTACACATCATCTTAAACTGGGGCTCAGACTCATAATGAACTTGACAGGAACTCTGTAGTAAACTCTGTAGGTCTGTATGAATTTAATATTAAATGTATCAGCATTGAATTATTGCAAGTATAAGCTGAGTTCATGAGTGTTTTACTAAAGACTAATAGTTATTATTTCTGAGTCAATAATTTTTAGGTTTTTTTTACTTAGCAGCTATTGATTTGTGACTTTGTAATGCTCCTTGCTGTTTAGTGAATTAGTCCCTTTTGTATAAAAATGTAGATATAATTTATTCAAAGGACGAATATCTTGTATTTTTTATCTAAAATATACAAAGGATCTCTTCATTTATGTCCTGGATGTGTTTCTTAGTGACCTTGATACATGTCATGTACCTTTCCCTTCATAAGTATAAGCACTGGACAAATAGCATGTACATCCATCCCTTGCAGCTACAAGGAAGTCCATACTTCAAAAGCTATAATTAACAGGTTAGCCAGGCATTGGGTCAGAGGTGATGGAATGTTTACCCGGATGCAAGAAAAGGAGACATCCCTCAGACTAGCACTAGATGGCAACATGCAGTATCATACACCAAACAGCCATAACATTATGAACAATGACATGTGGCAAGCAAGCGGAGGCGGTGTGATGCTTTGGGTAATGTTCTGTTAATAAACCATGGGTCCTTTCATTCATGTGGATGTTACTTCGACACATAACACATACCTAAGGATTGTGGCAGACCATGTACACACTTTCATGGAAACTATATTCCAGCAGGCATTGACCTATTTAAGAAGGATAATATGCCCTGCCACAAAGCAAAAATGGTTCAGGAATGGTTTGAGGAACACAACAACAAGTTCAAGGTGTTGAGTTGGCCTCCAAATTCCTGATATTTTAATCCAATCGAGCATCTGTGGGATGTGCTGGCAGGGACGGCCTTAAGTGTTCAGGCGCCCTGTGCGGGCCACCCCCGTGGTGCCCCCCCTCTACCCCCATGTCTCTTTCCTCTCCCTCCATGTAGGTCTCTCTATCTTCACATGTTTGTCTCTTTCTTCTTATACCCACATGTCTGTCTCGCTCTTCCCATACCCACATGTTTGTCTCTCTCTCCACTCATACCCCATGCCTGTCTCTTTATCTCCACTCATACCCATTGTCTGTCTCTCTCTCTCCGCTCATACCCCATGACTGTCTCTCTCTCTCCACTCATACCCATTGTCTATCTCTCCCATCATACCCCATATCTTTTTCCATGTCTATCTTTCTGTTCCCCATGCTCCCCATGGTGGTCTCTTGTTCTGCATGTCTCTGTTTCCTCCTTTAATATCCCCATGTATATCTCCCGTATGTCTCTCTCACGCCTCATAAAACCTATGTATCTGTCTCCCCATGCCTGTCTCTCCCTCCTCATAGCCCCATGTGTATCTTTCTCCCCCCGCTCACCCCATACCCTCTATGTGTCTCTTTGTTACATGATCCCCATGTCTGAATACCATTTTGCGACCAGCCGGGGCCCCAGTTAACCAGTAAGCCCTGGGCAAGAGCACGCTTACACACAGTCACACATAAATACACAGTCACACAGTTCCACACTTCGTCACCCTTAAACTAGATGCCGGTGTTCTACCTCTGCAGACACCATGGAGAACCTCCTCCTTCCTGCAGCCAATCACAGAGTGTGACGGGGCGGAGCTTGCCCCCGGGGTGCTGTGTTTGGTGTGACAAGGAAGTCACCAGCGGCCCGCACCTCGAGGAGGAGGTGCAAGGGAGAGATTTCCCTGCTGCAGCAGCTCGACCCTTGTCTGCCTGGGCGCGGTACACCCCATGCACCTGCCCAGAATCGGCCCTGCTCCTAACTCCATCTCTGTTCTGCCCCTCCTCTCCATCTCGGTTTCCCCCTCCTCCCCATCTCTGTTCTCACCCCCTCCTCCTCTGTTCTCTCCCCCTCCTCCCCATTTCTGTTCTCTTCCCCTCCTCCCCATCTCTGTTCTCTCCCCTCCCGTTATCTCCCTCCTCTCTTCTCTCCCCCATCTTCTGTTCTCGCCCCCTCCTAGCCCCATCTCTGTTCTCACCCCTCCTCCTCTGTTCTCCCTCCCCCTCTTCTGTTCTCTCCCCTTCTCTGTTCTCACCCCCTCCACTTCTCATCTCTGTTCTCACCCCCTCCTCTGTTCTTCTTCCCCCTCCCATTCTTGCATGAAGCTCGGGGGAGCCGCATTTAACACACGGAGCTCATTGAATGCTGCTCGCGCTCCCCGCATGCAGTGATAATGCAGGGTATCGGAAATTTGATGTCCTGCATTATCACTAAGCGCGGGGAGTGAAAGCAGCACTTACTGAGCTCTGTGTGTGTTTAAGACATGGAGTTTATGTTGCCCGCGGCTACCCTGTGAAGCAGACGCACCTCTGCTTTCCAGGGTGGGGGCAGACCTCACACCCGGTGAGGTCTGCCCCCTCCCAGGATCCTCCCCGTTGTAATGATCACATATGTTACAAATGAGGGAAGTCCTCCTTTTCTTTGGCTCTGATCTGACTGAAAGACCTTGCTTGTCACTCCAGCAGGCGCCATTAATGCTTTCATTTCGAATATTAGTATGCAACTGAAGCAGAGGAGGGCTGGCAACTTTAGGCTCGGTGATTAAAATCTATTTAGTGGCCCATGGTGCAAACTCATGACATTTGTACAGAAACAGAGAAAGTGCTACGCAACACGGTACCTAGAAGTGAAAAAAGAGTGCATCTCAAACCCATTGAGTGTGATTAGAGAGCAGCCAGTGGGGACAATTGCCCACTTCCCCCCTTACCAGCACTACCCTGAACTGAAGATCTCAATACAAGATCCTCAACTGCAATACTTGACATCAAGTAGTTCACCTTAGAAGGGGAAAACGTAACATACTAATAGTTAATTGTAAAAAAAGACAATTGTGTTTATGAAATAAATATTTTCTTTTGTTCTGGTCATCACCATTCTCCTTTAATTAGTTCTATCCATAGAAATACAGATTGTTGCCATTCTGTCTCATTAATACCCCCCCCCCCCTTTTTCTGAGCTTTATGAATAGATTGGTGTAATATTCTAACAATATGTGCTAATCTAAAAATTTGATGTCCTGCATCATCACTAAGAGCGGGGAGTGAAAGGAGCACTTACTGAGCTCTGTGTGTGTTTAAGACATGGAGTTTATGTTGCCCGCAGCTACCCTGTGAAGCAGACGCCGCTCTGCTTTCCAGGGTGGGGGCAGACCTCACACCCGGTGAGGTCTGCCCCCTCCCAGGATCCTCCACTCCGGCCGTGTAGAGGGCTGGTGAGGGGAGATCTTATGATCTCACCAGCCAGTGCCTCTACTGGCAACCTTTTTTTTGTTTTTAACTGTCGCCCCCTGGGGTGTTGCGCATTGTACAGTCGCACAGGTCGCACACCCCTAAGGCTGGCCCTGTGTGCTGGACAAACAATTCGTTCGATGGAGGCCCCACCTTGCAACTTCTTGGTGCCAGATACCACAGTACACCTTCAGAAATCCATGCTTCGAGGGGTCAGTGCTGTTTTGGTGTCAAAAGTGGACCCACACAATATTAAGCAGGTGGTCATAATGTTATGGCTGATCTGTTGATCTCCCCAGCTGCTTTTTTTTTTTAAGGTGGACCCTTGCAGGCCCCTGACAGGTGTATCACCTGTCATTCCCCTGATGGTAGATCATCGGTGAATAGACCCCTATTTGCTCAATACAGATTAAAACCAACCCAATATTTTAAATGTACAAGGACAGCAGGTATAATGCTTAGGGAAGAGAGGATGGGGAGTTGTAGTCCTTACTGGTTATTTCTAGGTAACATTTTTTTGTATTCACATAATTGGAAAACATTTAGAATAAGGTCAGATGATTTCATTTATGTAATAAAGTTTACAGCAGTTTATATATGCAGTACCATGCATTTTATTGATGTGCAAATAACAAACAAAATAATCTAAGTAACATTAAAGTATTTATGGTATAATAATCGGGATACAATCACTTAAAAACACCCGCCTATGTGTGTCAAAAAACAAGCTAAAAAATAGAGTGAGAACACTGCAATATGCAGTGCAATTAATAAATAAATAAACTATAAACATGTGATACTTAATCAACTGAAGTACTAAAGTGTAAAAAATCCACACAATGTGATATATATTAAACCTAAATAATGTGATATAATAAAATATAAACAATATTACCGCATATTTATATATGTTTTCAAAGGAATATAAATTCACCTATTAGATCATAAATAAAATTTAAAAAAAACATGGTGTAAAATATTGAGACTTTTATATTTGTTGAAAAGAGGTATTGATACACTCACAAACGAGGTAGCACTTTTAAACCAAAAAAATGCTAAATGCACTCTATACACATAAACTCCAAAAGTCAGGATTAGAACACCGGGAATCTCTGCAAACATGTTAAACTCGCTCCAACAAATCTGCAATTCCCAGTAATCCTGATAAAAGTCCCAGGACAGGCTGCCAGTTCACACTGAGGAGTCCAAGATTATTAGGTTCAAATTTAAGGAGCCAAATCCGATTTCCGATATGCGGGAAGGAAATCCCGCCTTTATTTGACTTTTTTCGTCGGTAAATACCAAGTCCAACAAGTGTTCCCACTTTATTAGCTTCATTGATGTGAAACAGAGAGTACTGGACAAACTTTAACTTTTGTTTAACAGAAAGATGTGTTTGTGTAATATACTATTTAAAGTATGTTAAAGCAGCTCTGCATGGGGAGTAACATTTCTCTGAATTTGGAATGGTTTCCTGGATCTGGAATGGTTGGAGATCATACTCTAAATAACTAAAGCTTATAATAAAGATGGAGACCAGGGAGGTTGGGACAGAGGAACTTGGGTTCTAAACACAGATTGCATATATTTATTAAATAAACGATGTTCCCGTTGTAATGATCACATATGTTACAAATGAGGGAAGTCCTCCTTTTCTTTGGCTCTGATCTGACTGAAAGACCTTGCTTGTCACTCCAGCAGGCGCCATTAATGCTTTCATTTCGAATATTAGTATGCAACTGAAGCAGAGGAGGGCTGGCAACTTTAGGCCCGGTGATTAAAATCTATTTAGTGGCCCATGGTGCAAACTCATGACATTTGTACAGAAACAGAGAAAGTGCTACGCAACACGGTACCTAGAAGTGAAAAAAGAGTGCATCTCAAACCCATTGAGTGTGATTAGAGAGCAGCCAGTGGGGACAATTGCCCACTTCCCCCCTTACCAGCACTACCCTGAACTGAAGATCTCAATACAAGATCCTCAACTGCAATACTTGACATCAAGTAGTTCACCTTAGAAGGGGAAAACGTAACATACTAATAGTTAATTGTAAAAAAAGACAATTGTGTTTATGAAATAAATATTTTCTTTTGTTCTGGTCATCACCATTCTCCTTTAATTAGTTCTATCCATAGAAATACAGATTGTTGCCATTCTGTCTCATTAATACCCCCCCCCCCCTTTTTCTGAGCTTTATGAATAAATTGGTGTAATATTCTAACAATATGTGCTAATCTAAAAATCTTGCACTATTGCAATGTTTTGAACACTGCCTACAGCAAAATTCTTAAAGAACCCACCCCACGTATAAGTTCACATTCCTATTTTAGCACAGCTGTTGCACTGAATAAATATTTGCAGACACAAAATGTCACAATTGAAAGTCCCAGCTGTTCATTTACACTCCTCCCGTGTTATTTCTTAATAAAGTTGAGAAGTAGCATGGCTGTGTGATGTATTACTGTTAATTTTATTCCTTAAGAAATCATATTTAGATCTACATTTTTTTTGTCCCTTTGTACATAGTCACCAATGAAAGTTAAATTCTAATGTGGAATCATAAGCTCTTATCAGTGGATTTCATTACTTTATACTGTTTTACAGCCTTCTGGTATTGCTTTCTATCCCAAAGTGCACAGTAATACATATTCCATACTTGGTAATTTTTTGGCCTTGCTTCATTGGATGCAGTGGTGGAGGATTTAACAGGATTTGTTACACATGAGATTGTGTGATGTCATGTAAAGTTGCATGACCCCACTAGAGTGGTCTCCAGTTTTATTGCCAACCATGATACTCCGTAGGTTTAATAACAGCATTATTTCTGCATTTTATTGCACAATCAAAGCTTTGGTGCAGTAGTGGTTGTTGAGAACAGTGCCCAGGACATGTCGCGAGCCAGCCAGATGCATTATGGGAATAATAAGGCTTGTTCAAATGAATTGCATGTGGAGTTGGCAGGATAGGCATGTTAAAGATTTGTTTTATAGTTCAGCTATTAATGCCTAAATGTTGCAGTTTAATTATCAGTTGAGTTTTAGTACATAACCCGCATAGTCCGTAACCTCGATTAGCATTATAGGAACCATAGTCCATACTGGCAAGTGTTATGAATTGCTGTTGTAATCTATAGCAAATAAAAGAGAACATTTCTGTTTAAGCCAATCTGCCAGTTGTCAGCGGCAGCTTAAAATGCTGTGGGAGATCCGTCTCTCTAATTGTTCCTCATTACACTATGTACTCAGTGACCTCATACTAAAAGTGATGGGGAGTTAAAGAAGAACAGGTTGGATATTTTTGGTAGAATTTAATAGATATTAACAGTGAAAACACACAGAATACATTATAATTTCTTTTGATATTAATTTGACGTTTTGATTTTCCGAAGCATAACTTTCATTTTGCATTCTGTCAATGATGGGGTTAACGCTTCACTGGAAAGGATTAAGTGTCGCTGTCTGAAATTGTCTTTCTGTTGCTTTCTGTTCTGCTGTCCGTTTGAATGAGCGCTTTCCAGTGAACTATTACAAAATGATTGACAAAAGTAAATGCGTGTTGCAAGCTCCTGTGACCAGACACAGCCGAGCTGCCTCAGAATACAGATCAGATTGTCAGGCTGCATGTAATGTAATAAAAAAGGGAATGCAGAAAGAAAGTTCTGTTCTTATTTATTGTAATTGTCTGGCCAGGAATGTGCTGTTTGAAAGCTCTGTGAACATCTGGCTTTTAGTGACTGTCAGTTAAGACCTATGATTAGAGGAATATGGGATGCTGGCCGTGTGGGGTCCTGGGTTTCATTAAGTTCTCTCTCTGCACCTTTTTGTTAAGGGCCCCTGAAGGTCTCATTTAATGCTGATAATGGCCTTGCTAACTGGACTGGCATGAAAAACAATTTATATATGAACACGTGTTGCTAATAATGACCTCACATCAGTCATGTGGATATACTTGCAGACATTACACGGTGGTACTTAAAAATTCCTGCATTCTTGATAATCTGATGTCAAATTACCAATATATAGAGCCAACTGGTTAATTTGAACCCCGGAAAAAAATGTTATAGGACTAGAGCATTGAACAGACCATCTTGTTCAGTAGGGCACCATACCATTCATTCCTTCCTGACTGGGCCATTTAGAACATATTACTCAGTTTGGATTTGGGAGATGCAAGATGGAGGAAAGAAAGGCAAAAAGCTTTTTGGTCTATACCAGGGATAAACCAATAGGAGATATCCTGAGCTCCACCAAGGCACAAATTATAATTCTGTCCAGCACTGGAAGGGGGATAGCTGTGTCTTCTGGTATCAGGGTGCCGCCTTCAATCGCCAACTGAGTGTTAAAACCATGGTAAAGAGAAGGCTGGCACTCCAGATGTCACAATGAAAAATTGGTGTTTTAATGGCCGTGAATTATAAATATATGAATATACAGCAAAAAAGTTCAATGAACACACTTTTGATTAAGCGTGGAAACATGCAAAAAACATCAAGTGTGTTCATTCCACTTTTTTGCTGTATATTTATATATTTATAATTTGATCACTGCCATTAAAACACCAATTTTTGATCACTGCCATTAAAATCACAGGACTTCCCTGTGATTCGCCATGGGCATGAGCTGTGTGGCATTAGGTTGGGTTGTATATAACTGGTTTAAAGAGATGTGGTGCTCCAAGGTTGCCATACCACTAACTGCCTTTTAATTTGGTATGTCTTCTTGTTTTGCAGTTCTCGTTATCGAATAAACTGACACAACTTTTTTTTTTTTTCCGAAAAGACTCCATAGTAGACAGTGCTATAACATCACAAAACAAAATGATATTGTGTTATCACAGCTTGTAAATTGTTGTATAAGCAGTGATATAAATAGTCGAAGTTGTGGGCTGTAAGAAGTATGCTATAAAAAAAGCAAGATGGCTGCTCCCTTACAATTTTAAGTTTTGTAAAACTGCACATTTATTTATCAGGTTTTCAGTAATTTACACCAATAGTAGTAGTGTCAGGAAACACTAAAGATTCAGGTTTTTGAGTTTCGACCACCGATTTGGCAATGGGAAGATTACGGTACATTCAATTGAACGTATGTAATACAAAAGATCCTGACTCTTTAAGGGCAATTTGTCATAGACAGAGCTGTTAATGCGTGTAACATGTATCGCATTTAACCTTTGGGGTCTATGCTTGCGTGTTGTATCTTATCTTTCTATAACAAAGGTTGTATTTTCTTTACTTTTCCCATGTGTCCAGAGTTCTGACTAGTGACAACTTGACCCTGAGCAGTCGACAAGTTTACGGTCTGGTCTTAAGTAAATTCCAAATTAAAACCCAACATTAAAGTCGGCAGAAAACCAAGTGACCACCATGTATCCAATTATTTTGGACCAAGGGGATACCTTCAGTGTGAAAATACCCATCATGATCTTGGGTTGCCATTCGAATGATAACCCCTAAGTTGACTTCTAGTCAGGCCAACTAGGGATTTGCTCACTAGGCCTCATAGTTTCCAAACGTCTTACAAACTACGCAATACTCAATAATATCACATGCTCATACTGTAATATTAAGACTGAGTAGATAGGGTCTTGTGTGATAGTAAAGACAACTTTTAGGCATACAACATTTACTTATTACAATAGGTTATTAAATATGTGATACTCCAAGATCCACACAGTCCTTGTTTTTCATGAATTCCAGTTACTTATTGAGATTTTGATGCTGTTTTTGATTGTGTTTTTTAATAATCTTTTAATTATTATTATTATTTATTTATAATGGTATGTTTTGAAGAGCTGTGCTATAACACCTGCCTCATGCACTTGACAACCGTCTAGCTCTGTGATGCCACTCTATTGCTTAATGTCTTATTGCACTTTTATACTAAGAGCATAAAATTAATGTAGCAATTTCATGAAAAAAAAGAAAAGAAAACACAAATTTTTCATTGTGAAGCTCCATGACCTGTTACTGATGCAGATTCAGCCAGTTCTATGTGTTGCAAGGACTTTCTGTCTCTGTCGACACATTCTGATTCTATAGCTTAGACTATGCCCCTTTGTATTTCAGAAGGGAAAACATCTGTGTATGAACTAAGTCGAGGTTATCAATATATTTTTCACGTCATGAGTTAAACAAGAGATACGATTTAATTACTGAGGTTAGGAACTTATTGACAACTTGGAACCTCTTCTTTGTCTTACTACCTTGGAATGAGGATACAGAGTCAGATGATCTTGTTTCCTCTTACCGACGCTTGCCGATTGTCATTGACCCTTACTTACCTAAAGAAGTGAATTCAAGCCTAACCCAGGGCCCTCAGAATAGAGATGTGGGTCATTAAGGAAGCCAGGCACTATTAATCAAAAATAACTAATGAGTATCTGTGTTGACATTCAATATATCTATCATCCAGAATATTGACTCAGACAAGTAAATGCTACTGAGGACATCAGTGGTTAATCAGCATTATCAGGCATAATCAATCCACCAAGTACAAATTGTGTCCTTGAAAAGAAGACAATAAGTACAAACCATCAAACAATCTTCCACATCTGATAATAACACCACAGTTTGTTACCAAAAAATGTACTTGCCATATTCTCTTGTTTTCAATTAAATCCTGGGGTTGTCACTTATGCTCATCATCCAGGGAATGGTACTATTGCCCAATTTTATATACCTCCAAGAGATAAAGGTCAGAGTCAACTATACCAGGAGTTGAAAGTGAAACCCAAATGAATGACTAGATTATCCTCTGAAGTCACTAATAAGACAACAAACAAGAAAACAGCATGCTCACAGGAGTCTCTGTGTAATCTGGAAGTTTATTTCAGACAGCTGAAAATCTATCAGCTGAAAATCTGTAATCTGGTATTTTCAGACAGCTCCGTAATTGCTCAGCCAGTAGCTCAACCTACTCGTTTCGCCCAATGGCGGCTTCCTCAGGTGTCTGGGTTTGTCCATATTGTGCTCTTGGTTTTAGACAGTTTTGTGTAGTTCTAATCTTTTTATACTAGTTCTGCTTGACATTAATGTTGTGCTCACCCCTGATTTTTTTTTTACATTGAAAGTTCAGCATACTGAATGCATAAAGCACTTGCATTAAATAAAGCAGAAACATATCTTCATGATATTAGACTAGCTAATATACAAGGTAGCTTGTTACCTTGTCTCCCATAGATGCAGATGTAACTCTCATTTAGTATCCATAGAACTAGATTTGTTGGCAAACAATACAATTGTCAAAATATTTGTACAAATCTGTGGAAGCCCAGAGAAAACAAGTCAGAAAACTATTTAAAAACATGGCCTCTCTGGCTTCCGTACATATCCAATTTTTGTTCGATTTTGTTTTAAATCCTACATACGAAGTATGTATGAGGTAAAGGGATAGTGATTGTTTAATTTGTGTTGATCTCTTTCTCTATTATTTGAGGACAGGAAAATTAAAGATACTGCAGGATGTTTCAGAGCCAAGTTTTCGCAAATTGGAGCTATAACTTATAGGAGTTCCAGGAAGACATTTTACCTCTGTGATTTCAAACACACACTAAAACAGGGGCATCCAAGTTCTGAATAGGCTTGCATGATCATTAAAGTGCTATATTTAAAGTAATATAGAATAACAGCATGCTATAAAAAAATGTTTAACTCAAATTTATAACAATAAAATGACAGATTTAGAAGGGTTAGTGACTATATGGGTAGTTAAGTCAGTTGGGCCACGTTTACACCTTGCTTTCAGATGGGATGTATTTGGCCATGAGATACAAATTGGACATCACTGCACTAAAAGCTTAACCCAAGTGATTCTTCAATGTTACGGTTAAACCTTTGTTCATGAAACCTGAAATGTGAATCCCTATATAACATGGAAAGTGATTGTCTATATAACCTGCAATGTGACTACCTATTTAACTGGGAATGAGGCTGCCTTACTTGGAATGGGCCTGCTTGCCTAACCTGGAATGAGGCTGCCTACCTGATTTGGAATAGGACTGCTTACCCAACTTGGAATGTATGTGTAGGGCTAACACTCTCCATTATATTTTCAGCCCTGCCCACCCATTCATGTCATTTAATAAGCAATACCAGCAGAATAAAAACATAACAGAAGGGAAAATAATTTCCACTTCTGCCAGCCAGCTAGCCAGCCAATGTGCTGTCCTTCTTAAAACCCACATTATCTACTGATAACATGTTATATATTACAGTGACATTGTATATATCATGGCCATTGGTCACAGGTCTCTTCATAAGTCGGATGGCAGGAGATTGGAGAGAATCTAAATCTATCATAGCCTTTTCTTTTCTCTGTTCCTTAAATTACCACTGATGTCATGTAATGGTAGTCTGTTCTTATATATACCTGTTTTTATAACGTAACCATGTGGACAAAGTTCATATATAAATGTCAAATGATTTGCTCAGCATTTTCCTGCAGTTCCTGTTATCAGTACACGACAATTACAGAGACAACTAATGCATTCTAGTCCTGTCCACACACACACCTTTCATGTACTCCTTTTTAACCTTTAACAAAACATGGACAAAACTTAAAGATCTGCATGTACTTGTTCATGTATAGCATAACTACTAAGAGAAATAACAAATCAATAATAGTGTTGGTGTGATAAATATTCCAATACATATGAGAGGCTCATTTGCACATTTGCTGGGTTAAAAATCCATAGAGCACAATGAGGTAATGAGGTCTTATATTGTTTTGGGGGCTCACGCTCAACTTGGTTAGTAGCTTTAACAAATTGAATAACCCCTCTGTGTTTTTTAGAATAATCTGTGGTGTGCATGTTGGTTGCAGCCCTATTATATGTGTTATACGTTTAGCACATTAGGGTGGGTGATAGGGTATTATGGCAGTGAAAGGAAACACAGTCTAATACAGACAACACAGCCTAAATATATAAAGAAAAAGACAGAAAACATCATCAATATATCAAACCTCAAATTACAGGTCTACAAAGACCACTGTTGATTCTGCATTATCCCACTTACATCTTCTTACAAAAAAAGAAGATACAACAGTGCTGGGCAATGGGGGTCAGGAGACCTTTTCTGCTTGAAAGTACATTATGGGACTAGTAGTCGCAACATTGTATATATACATTGACAAGTAGGTGTCATTTATAGTATCATTTATAGAGTCAACCTGAACTGTAGCACAGTACAAAGTCCAATGTTACCATAAAGCTTAGAAAATAATTTACATGCTGACCCAACAAATTGCAAAAATATAAAAAAATTGGAAATTTAGGGTCTATTCAGCTGATCTGTGCAGAATTTGGTCAAGATTGGGGCTAATAGCCGGATTGCAGAGAAATCCAAAATTTGAACATGCAGTTTAACCAAATTCGGCCTGAACTCAGTGATCGCCAGGAGTCTACCTATTCTTAAAGGGTCGAATCCTCTGACTTTGGCTTTAATTCATTGAGTTTATACAAATTGTGGGCACTTCAATTTCTCAAATATTATTTTGAGAATTTAACATTTTAATGCCAAAAAGTACAATAAAAAGTTTTTTTTATGTGGTTGATTGATATGGAAATTGCTAAATACATGCAGTATTAGCATATTTAAAAATATTTTTAAAATATCCTATTATGGCATAAATGGTACAATTTTGATGTCAATCAACCTGTCATTTTGAATGTCATGTATTAAAACACACATGTAACACATGTAATATGGCTCTCTCTGACCTCATGATACCACCAGCACAATACACCTCTACTATCCACTGTTCCAGCTTTATCCACACATCACTTGTATGTGCAGTTATTGCAGGGGTCACACCTCTGCGAACATTTGCCTTGCCACCTGTATCCCTGTTCACAAATAATTACTGTGGCATATTATTGGTCATACTGGCTGTGTCATATTAATGGACATACTGGCTATGGCATTTTAATGGAAATAGAGTGGCATATTGTTGGGCATACTTGCTGTGGCATATTATTGGGCATACTGACTGTGGCATATTATTGGGCATGCTGTGGCATATTAATGGGCATACTGGCTGTGACATTTTAATGGGCAGACAGTGGCATATTAATCGACATACTTGCTGTGGCATATTATTGGGCATACTGACTGGGGCATATTGTTGGGCATCCTGGCTGTGGCATATTATTGGACATACTGACTGTGGCATATTAATCGACATAGAGTGGCATATTAATGGGACTACTGGCTGTGGCATGTCAATGGACATAGAGTGGCATATTAATGGGCATACTGACTGTGGCATATTATTGGGAATATTGACTGTGGCATATTATGTGGCATACTGAGTGTGGCATATTAATGGGCATACTGACTGTGGCATATTAATGGCCATACTGGCTTTGGCATAGTAATGGGGACAGACTGGAATATTAATGGGCATACTGAGTGTGGCATATGAATGGGTATATTTGCTGTGGCATATTAATGGCCATATCTGGGTGCTGAGTTCTGTGAGTGCAATCTGGGTACTGGGGTAAGTCCTGGTGCAATGTGAGTGCAGAGAAAGGAATTAAAAATAAGACATTGATTTCAAGAACCTTTTTATTACATGGTAAAAAGTTTAATTTTAATAATGGTACTTCTTTGCCCACGAAAATGCACAAAATGTACAATGTTGCCCTCCTACTGAAAAGTTTGGAGACCAGTGTTATATACAATAAACAAAGGAATCAGTGCACTCATGGTTACATAAAAATCCCTAGACCCTCTTCAGAGATTTAGTCACACGCAGCCTAACCATAATATGACAATATGGTCTGACAAGATCTAATTTTTTGAGTTTTTATTTAACCATTGATCCCTTTGTGTGTCTAAATAATCTTCTATGTATGATATTGCCTTGTGTCACAATATGCAAATGAACTAATCCAATGCAGAATACATTATTTGTATATGGTCTCTTTGAACAAACAGGTAGAGATAAATAATGCAGATTACACTACAGTTTACAGATTGAAATATGTAATGTGTGTAGTATAACGTACTAAATCCATCTGACACCCACTGGGTCATTATGAAATGAAACAATACTCATATTTCTGTAATATGTTGTGAAATTTATATTTAAACAGAAATATAGAAAATTAAATGTTATAAACACATAAACCTTTTTGCCAGAAAGTCAGGATTTTATATTTAGATAGAACAATGTCTCATTGTGTTATAAGGATTGCATTAAAGTGCCTCTCTGTAAGGAAACACACTCACAAAAAAAGCTTTTATGTTGATAGGAGACAAAGGTTAAAAGGGAAAAATACAGCAAAACATGTTAAAGTGCAAAGAAAAACATATTTACACTTAAACAGTAACATTTCAATTTTATGGCTAAGGTGATAAAAAAAATGTTGTGCCCAATGTGGGATGCAATGTGGGATGCAGTTAAAAAGGGTGTTTTGGCTCAGCAGTCATGCTCACTGAGCCAACAGAGGACTCAAGCGCAGTGGTCTCAATGCACCTGCACAGAGCTCTGGTTTATTTTTTTAAAATAGTATCTCCATTGTTCCTGCAAAGCAGGACACCAGAGCAGCAGCCTAGGATAGAGGTCCTTAGGGGAACCTGGAACACCCTTATCCAAGCTCCCTATCTTGATTGCTGCACGTGGGACTCTACTTAGAGCGCCACACAGACAGACCTGGGAACACTGGAGTGACAAGCGTCTTGAGATCAACTTGTCTTTGTATGCAGGGTGTATCCAGACTTGTCAATCTACCCTCCAGACATGACAATCTACTCCTCAGGCATGACCATCTGCCCCCAGACATGACAACAGGAATTACAGCAAAACTCTGATTGCACTAACCAGACTTGCCCCAGCATGCTGATTAATTATTTTTTTCCCTGTCCACCCCATGCTCCCCATGTCTTTCTCTGTCCCCATGCTGTTCTCTCTCCCCTGATGATAACCATGTCTTTCTCTGACCCTTTAATGTTTTTTTCTCTCCCCCATGTTTTTTTTGTTCCCCCATGCTTCTGTCCACCCATGTTCCTATCCACCCATGTTCCTTTTCTACCCCCCATGTTTTTTCATGTCCCCCCATGTTCATTTTATGTCCCCCCATGCTTCTGCCCCACATGTTCCTGCTGATAAAGTTGCACCATGGGCCACTAAATGTTTTTTCCCGTCATTAGTGTCTGGACTCCATTTTGAAATTCTGGAGTGTTCTGTGCATTCTCAATAAGTAAGGAGTGTCATAATACAGTCTATTTGTTTGTGCCAACAAGGTCCACAACATTACAGCTATATTTGTCTGACTAACTGCACTGCAATGTTTATGTCATGTAATCAAACAAACAGATTGGGATTTAATTATTCATTAGGGATTTTAAAGTAATAGATTATAAAATATCTGATATAAATGGCAAAAATGTTTTCAATTACATATATTACATAAGTCATAATATCATTGTGCCAAGATCCGTAAAATTCAAGAAGGGTTAATTATTGATTAAGACAACAACCCTGAACAGGAATTCACCCCCACTGTCAAAATCACACACCTGCAGTGAACCAAAGTATCTAGCATTATTTCTTCATGTATTGGATGGTGAAGATTAGTAAATGCTCAATTCTTAATTAATACCAGATATGGTATCAATTGGTGTCTGTTTAACACTTTACAGTTTGGTTCCAACGGTTACACATAACAATAGGAGCCAAATGAGTATAACCTCAACACCAAATTTATAAATGGAAATAATATAACAATACAACGATTATATATTAGAGAGTTATATTCAAAAACTAAATAACAGAATATCCACACACTTGAATAGGTTAAAGCATAACAAAGTTTAATGATAACTCTACAACAATAATCTACTATAGGTTATACAAATAAACAATGCTAAAATAATCAGTCTATTAATAGAAACAATAATAGTTAACTCTATTCAAGTAAAAGAAAGTAAAGTAAAATATATAAATGCTGATACTTAGATGTTACGGTGCCAGGAGTACTCAGGTGAAAAGACTGGCTTCAGCTTATGTGATGTCCATTGTTGGAGTTTCAGGAGAGTTCTGCAAAATCTTTCCTGTGTATCTCTTTACATGCAGGCCCTTGTTGGTACAGCTTTCCCATAGTAACCCTGGTCAGGTGACCAGACTGTCAAACTGTCAGACTCCATGTTGTTTACAGTCCAGCCTTGAACAATAGCCAGCATGTTTACCTGGAAACACTGTTGCTTAGACCAACAGTCACCTGCATATATACCCCACACATATAAACCAATATATATATATATATATATATATATATATTGCTATTTAAGTGAAATCTGTGTATAAGATCAACAAACTAGCATAAATAAAATGCATGCCTATAACACTTTATGTGGAAGAATATACGTCACAAAGACATGAAGCTTTATTTCTGAAAGAGGGTTTTGCAGGGAATTGTGAAGGCAATTTCCAAATCAAGACAAAAATAACAGATTTGGAAGTATCGTTGAATTGATGAATTTTCCAACCTGGCTGCTTTGACCTTAAGTTCGCGATGCCCTTCTCAGTTCCCTGCAATTCCCTCTTTCATGAATAAGGCCTAAGGACTTTATTACAAAGCGGTTTTGTTTTGATTCAATTATAGAGTTGACTGCGACCTGTTTGACTTCTGCTATCACTGGAATGCTGCTGACATGGTTTTTTTCTGGGATCTTCTCAGAGAGATTCTATTGAAACTATTTTCCACAATGATCGTGTGTAAAAATGTTGCACATTATTGCTGTTGTATAGACGTACGAGTGTGTTGGCAGAATGACATTCGTCTTAAGGATGCTCATTAATGGTTGACAATAGTGGTTTGCATAGCGTTAGGGTTGTGACCCTATTGCTTGCCTGTCCATGGCTAACTCTGACCAGATACTGGCATAAACAGCACTCCAGTAGACAGGTGCTTGTGCTGGCGCTCCTCCAGTTCCCCAATACTAGAAAATAACATCCCAGGCAGCACATCAAATGTGAGGTTGACTGATAAGGCCCACGCTGGTCAAAATGTTATGAAATAGAATAAACTCACTATTCATTTGATGTGCCTACCTGCTGTGTTGTTCTTTGTGTCCATCTCTGATGATAGTGGGTGGGCTGATGAAGTTGCACCATGGGCCATGAAATTGTTTTTGCTCCCTGGGCCAAAAGTGGCCCTCCTCTGGCTGCCACTAAACCTGACCATTATTAGTGTCTAGAGTCAAGCCCAGTTTGAAATTCCAGAGAGTTGTGTGCTTTGTCCACGAGTAAGGAGTGTCATAATACAGCCGATTTGTTTGTGCCAGTAAGGGACACAACATTACAGCCAGGGGCATATCCATAGTCTAAACTTGGGGGGGGCACATTCTGTCTGTCTTTTCCTCTTCCCCACGTCCGTCTGTCGCTCTCCTCTTCCTTCCCATGTCAGCCTGTCTCTCTCCTCTCCCTTACATGTCCGCCTGTCTCTCTCATCCCCCTTCCCATGTCTGTTTTTGTATGATCTTGTTTCTCATGTCTCTCTCTCTCCCATTGCTTCCTATGTCTGTCTGTCTCTCCTCTCCCTTCCCATGTTTGTCTATCTCTCCTCTGCCTTCCCATATCTGTCTTACTCCTCTTCCTTCCCATATAACTCTCTATTCTCTTTCCCATGTCTATCTCTTCTCTCCCTTCCCATGCATGTCTCTCTCCTATACCTCCTATAACTGTGTCTTTGTCCCTCTACCCATGTATGTCTCTCCTCTTCCCCATGGTTGTCACTATCCTCTTCCCCTTAACAGTCTCTTTTCCTCCTCTCCACCATCTGTATTCTCTACTCTCCCCATCTTTGTTTTCTCTCCTCCCTTCAGTGTTCTCGCCTCTCCACCCCCTTCTCTCCTCTCTTTCCCCGTTCTCTCCTCTCTCCCCCATGTTCTCACCCCTTTTTTCTCTCCTCTGTCCCCCCTGTGTTCTCTCCTCTGTCCCCACCTTCTGTCCCCTGTGTTCTCTCCTCTGTCCCCCCTTCTCTCCCCTGTCCCCACTTCTCTTCCCTGTGTTCTCTCCTCTGTCCCCCATTGTCTCCCCATGTTCTCTCCTCTGTCCCCCATTGTCTCCCCATGTTCTCTCCTCCCCCCTCCCCAGTTTTCTCTCCTTCCCCCCTCCCCAGTGTTCTCTCCTCTGTCCCCCATTGTCTCCCGTGTTGTCTCCTTCCCCCTCCCCATCCCCCACTCCCGTGTTTCCAATGCTCTGAACCATCACCAAGTGCGGGAGCGTGAGCAGCATGGATTGAACGCTCAGTGTGTTTAACACACACTGAGCCCATGCTGCCTTGTCTCCCCACTGAGTGAGCTGGCAGTGTGCATCAGGTAGGAGAGAACACGGCACTGCTCGGGGGAAGGGACCCGTTGCCCCCCCCCTCCCCCCCTCGATCAGCCACTGATTACAGCTATATTTACGTGACTAACTACATTGTCATTTATATGTTATGGAATCAAACAAACATATTTGGATTGAATTGGTCAATAGGGCTTTTAAATGAATAAATTAATTAATAATACATTACATAAGTCATTACATACCAGCTATATTATTGCATCAAAGGCCTAAAGGATAACTAATGTTTTTTAGTGTCAGCAAGCATGCAGCCAATCATAGGGGGGCTCACCCCACTTGTCTGCTCGGGGGTATATGCGGAGTGGGTTATCTCTCTGCTCACACAATTGACCTTGTTAAGGTCTCCTCTGTTGATCCCCTTTGAAAATGAGGGTCTCTTTCTGCACAAGCAGAGATAGTTGCTGACCAGACCAGACTGCTTACTGCCCAATGAAGGATAAGCGGGCAATAAAAATACATGCCAGTTTATCCCCATACTAGACACAGTAACTTCTGTATTGAAAGCGCAAATGAAAAAGACAAGTTTAGTTGTTCTTTAAGAGCAGCCAGTGAAAAAAGACTGGCAACAGCATTTTGGATACATGTGAACCAGGAAAGTTCATATGGGCATGCCATAGTGTATAACATGTCTTTCTACTACTATTGGAACTTGTGCATCCTGGTAGGTCCCACTGATTTATCACTGTGTTATTCACTACCAGTTACATTAAAACACCACTCCAACTTGAAAATGACCAATAAAACAAAAGTTTTTATGGTAGAGGTTGTTCATTTCTATACAATGCAACTGAATGTTTAGGCTAAATACAGACAGGCTGAAATAGCTTGCATCTCTTAGTATAAACACTAAAGAAAGCTCTGGTGTAAGAAAAATGTTGCAGTATACGTCAAATCAATGGAGAAGTCTGAAGTACATTATAGGGAAAGAACTTAACAAAGTTTAAATCAGACAGAAGTTCACTTCTTAGCGATTCACCATTCAAAATATATTTGTACTTTCTCTGGAACAGTGTGAAAAAAGAACTTCAAAGTGGCAGTTCATGGAATAGCTCTGAAATAAAAGCTTATATTTGGGTTCTGTTTCACATTGTGACAAGCTGGACACACGTCTATCAAGATGACTGTGTGCAGCACGAGAGAGCAGCAAGTAAGGAGGAATATCTTCGGAGTGGTGCACAATAGTACTACAGTTCAAAAGTCAGTTCTAAGCAGGCAGAAGTAGAAAACAAAACAGTCACAAAACAGTAGTGCAGCTGTAAAACATATACTATTATCCCAAAATATATATTTTTAGTTATTTTAGGGACAGATGGCAAAGAAACACATGCACACAGCAATATGTATTTTAAAATTATATTATTAAGAAAGTTACACAACAGTAAATCACTATTCTACAATAAAACTCTAACAATACAATGCATTAAACACAAATGGAAATATCAACACTGCGATACTACTAAATCAAAGTTAACAGAACATTAACATACTTACTAATACATACAAACTGCCTAAATTACATACCAACAACATGGTTACCAGTTACTGTACTGCAACAAGCATTGTCGCTAGAAAGGAAACAGTTGGTCTTAGTAACTAGTCTGTCCCTTGTAATCTGTTTGTTCTTCTTGGAATTCTTGTGAAGGAGCTAGACCTTGGGCTGTTCTACTCTGTCACCTTGGTCTTGGGTCTAAATTTGAATTCTCTCATCCATTGTCATATCAAGTTCAAGCCTATGTGGATCCAATCAATAACCAGTTCATGGATCTCTGCATTCTGTATCACTAAATGTTGTGATTATCTTGCTAGCATTCTCTAGTCAGAACAGCATCCTTCTTCTATAGTTCTCCAGGACCTTTGTGTTATTGTCAGAGGTTTATTTGGCTTTAAGCCTTGGGCCTTACAGGGGCTTCTCCATCCTGGGGGATGCTTTTCAGTCCTCTCGGCCATGTCCATCGGCCTCCTGATCTAGGAAGTTATCTTTTCTAAAGCCTTGATCACAACTTGCTCAATGTGAGAGCATAATATTCTTGTTTAGATCCCAAATGTAGTTTTCTTGGTGAAGCTGCTGTAAACAGGAACCTGGTACTTGTTAGTACAACTAGACAACATTTGCTTTTACCGATCAGGATCCATGTTCTTGTTTACAGTGCAGTCTTGAATAATAGCCAGTTTGTTTACATGAAAGGAGTGTTATTTAGGACAGAGGTCACACCTGTCACCTACACTCAGGATCATGATATCATCACTTATACAACCATATAAATTTATATTTACACAAGTTACAGTACAATGTGAACAAAATAGGTACCTCCAGATTCTTACATAGCATCATAGGAGAAAATAATAATAAAAAAGACAATTGAAAGCCTACTGAAAATTGCAGTAAAAGCTGCAGAGGTTTTCAAAATGAGCTCTTCATCCACAAATCTATAATACACCTTTAAAAACATAAAACAGGAACTGCCAATTTCAAAATAATAGCCTAATTAAACTAATTTTACAATTTAGTCTCTTTTTAAGTTTATTTAATCTTTAGTGGCCTACCTCTTTTTTCTAACGTTGTTTTCAGTACTATACATTCTATAGGACATTGATGGATTTTTGCAACGTTTGCACTTTACCCCATTAGGTCTGAAACATTAGTCCATGTTTCTGACACGCTAAGAGGAAGCCTAGGGAAAGGCGAAACGCGTTGCGTGACCCACTGTACACCACTGACTTATGCCCATCTCCAGCTCCACTACGATTTGGGACTTTTTTTTACCTGTCTTTTATATCAGTTACCTGGCTGACTGCTATATGTAAAAGAAGACTTGCTGTGCTGCTCATGCTACATTGTATATGTAAGCTACTCTGTTTTATTAAAGCTTTTTGTGTTTTACTCCACACTGATTCTACCTCTACTTTCTGCCACTATTTTCACATATGGCTATTGAGTGAGAAGGAAAAGGATAAGAAAAGATTCCAGCTGTATCAGATAAGCCCTGTTTCTTATCTATTTTTGTGAGTGCAATTCACCACTTTATAGTATAACACCCCACATTGCCTACTGGGCTATACTATGGTCTCTGTCTATTTTTGTCTTTTCATGTTTTGAGACATTTGGCATCGCTCGTATGTTCCATTCATGAAGTGAATCGCTGTTTCAGGCAATTATATAATTCCTTTTACCATATATGTTTCTGTGGGTGGAAGGCCTCTAGCGCACTTACCACTCCTGTTTTTTTGTCTTGTGCGTATTATTCACGTGTGATTGCAGAGATACACACAGGTTGGTGCTGCTTGGCCACGGATCTAGTGCTGGAATTTATTTCCTTCTATTCTACAAGTCCATGTTTTTTTGTTTTATTCAGCTATTTAACTTAAAGGGCCATTCCAATTTGTAATGCTTATTAAAGAGTGCAATTGAACTTATATTTTGTTCATTAATGTATGTGCTTACACAGTTTTTGCAATAATTTACCACCCAATACATATGTCCATCCGATGGCATCCTCAAGCACTTGGGCTCTCATTAGTTGTGTGTGGCACAAACATTGCACTTGGTTGTGACATCCCTGTCAAGCATTCCCATTGATGCCAACTTCTCTATCAAGCATCCCCAGTGCAATAGTCACCTCCAGTTCCCTAACACTACCTCCCCTCCAGAAAAATATTACTGGGGCCATGAGCTGTCCAAATGCCTTTTCCAGGTCCCATAAATAATTAAATAAATTGGCCCCTGGTCATAGGGCGTGTGCAACGGCCCCTGCCCCCATATATGAATAATTAAGTATGGCCCCTCAGAGACCAGGGGTCAGGGCACCTTGTGGCTGGTGACATACTGCTTCCCCATTATATATTAAAATAATGCCCTTTGGGCCCTTAACATGCCCCCCATCCCATTAAATAACAATATAATGCCCCTTGGGGTGGCGTCATGCCATCAGCATTAAATAATAATAAACGGCCTCATGGGCTACCCATAAGCTCTGGCCCCATTAAACTGATAATCAAACATGGCCCCATGGGGCCAGACACTGTCCAAATAATAATAATAAATATCTTAAAATTGCCCTACCCCCACCCCACCGCTACCTTGCCGAGGTAGGGGAAGATAAATAATAATATGATCCAACCTGTAATCAAAAAAAATCCACCCTTTGAGTACCATGAGGGTGGGCAGTGACAAATCAATGCCCATCCTCCTGGCATACAAAGAATGTTCTGCATAAAAAAATGATAACAGTTTTGAAAACCGACCAATGGTAAGACTGGAACCAGATGCCTCCTTGGGCATTTGAAACCTTAGCCCTATATAGATGTATTAATTAGGTGTGGTGTGGATTTTTGTTATAACATAGGTAGATTCATTTATCATTTTTGGATGGCCCCTTTTCCATAGGCCAAAGATGAGGAGTGAGGTAAGCATGGATCATTGTTGGACATTAATTAAAGGAATATATTTTTTTTACAGTGCACCATTTATGTGGCAGGGTTGTGGGCACTAATTTACATATATTGGTTCGGTCATGTTAATGATTCATCCCCCCCGACCTAAATTGTTATTATTTATGGGACCAGGATCATGCTGTGGACCAACCACTGATCCCATGTATTAATAAGAAGATGGGCACCATGCAACATGCCTGGTGCCAGTTATGTTTAGGAGCCCAATTAGATTGTAGAGAGGGTTTTGAATTACAAATGCTCATCAATTAACTGCTTTTGACTTATCTAGCCCATTGTGCAGTACAATGTCAAGCTCTTTACTAACCCTGTAATTTGTGAAATATTTTTCATAGTATTGACTCTTTCAAAACACTAGGTTACATCCATAACCATGCTCCACAACCTGAGTGAATATGGTGATGCTGTATCACTTTTCATTGGTGCAGGTATGAATAGGTCAACACAGAAAGCCTGTGACTAGATATTTTGGCCTACAGTACAAACAACATAGACATGCACTTGCTATTTCAACCATCACAGACTTTCTCTGTAATCTGCATTTCTGCATCTGCAGAAGAGATGGAGCTATAACCTTGGTAAAAACCCATTCAGGCCTAACCACTGCTCTATCTGGCTTTCTATTCATTTGTCTTGCCTGACTATCGATCTCTGTGCATTATTTGTGCACATATCTGTCTTACCTGGGTACTTGTGTCTATCTCTGGTGATAATGGGTGTGTTGGTGAAGTTGCACTAAGTTGCTTTGCATCTTGGGCCAAAAATTGCCAGCCCTCCCCTGCTAGATTATTAAAATGTCTCTAGTTTCCTTGCCCACAATGCTCACATAATCAAAGCTCAGAATCTTAAAATATCCCGCCCTCACCTTCTAAGACATAGTCTGGAATTCAAATGACCCAGAGAAAGTCTCAGTGTTTACTTGTTTCAAGATTTAATCACGACTGGGAAATGAGGGTGGTGGTTAGCCATTAATGAGTAAGGTTTGTGGGGCAGTTGTGTTTAGTAAACACATAAAAAGCATAAACAGATGAGGAGTCATTGCATAGTTTTCTTATAAAATGTTATAATTGAATTTGCACAAAACAACTTTAGAAGCTGCAAGAAAATATATAACATTTAGAACAATCTGTTACACATAAAATGTTATCAAACACTAACAATTATACATTCAGGAAATATTACATAAAATAATAATTAATAAATACTCCGCTAACCTTTCAGCCTTTGCGCCCTATCTTCCACTTGCCTGTGATTACTCTCCTGTGCTTGTGTCTAGTTTCTACTATTTTTAGAAATCTCTTGCTGCCATTTTAATATCTCCCTGTTCACCTCATATAATCTTGAGAAGGAATATATACAAAGCGTTTATAGCAAGAATAGAAGACAAGTTTTAAAAAAATGGTACAGTACATAGTATATGTTCAGTATTCTGATTTGCCCTGTCAGAGAAAAAAAATCACACCTCACATGGGATTTGGTAAGACCAAAACAACCCTTTGTTTTAAACCCAGAGCCTCATGATTCAGACCAGTGACCTGCCCCTCACTAATTATCTGTATTAGAGAAAGCTAACAGTGTATGCCTTGACTATACACACTTTCACAATTGTTTTATCCTCTCCGATAAACTCTCCAACTCTCGTTCTATTTCATAAGGGAGATCTGCATTAACTTGATCATCAAAATATCTCCTAATGTCCTGGACTTCCTCATCCCAAAACTCTTTGGAAATTTCAAAAAGTGCATCCATGTTTATATCTTCAAGACCTTTTAAGTTCAGAGAACCTTCGGCTGGGATGTAGCCAATGGCCGTCCGCTTGGCACAGTCTTCACCATTGATCCTGTTGAACATCCATTCAAGGACACGTATGTTCTCTCCATACCCGGGCCATAGGAAATTTCCTTTCTTGTCCTTACAGAACCAGTTGACATGGAATATCTTAGGAAGTCTGGCTGATGGGAGATGTTCCATGCTCAACCAGTGAGCCAGGTATCGACCAAAGTTGTAGCCAAAGAATGGTCTCATTGCAAAAGGATCATGCATGATTACTTTACCTACCAGGGAATAGGAAAAGAGAACAGCTCTCAGTTTGCTAAATTCATTTTGTTTGTAACACAATGGGCATTGGACAGAGAGAAATGTACAATGGCACACGCACATGACAATAACTACCTTTGTGCTCAGCTGCAGCTGTTGCCTCTGATCTCATTGCTGATCCAACAAAGACTCCGTGTTGCCAGTTTAGTGCCTCGTAAACCAGGGGCACACCTTCAAACCAGAAATAATATGGTCAAACAAGGCAATAAAAGAGTTTAAGTTTACTCTGTCCTAAAGCATTATTAACTGTGTCCTAAACAAAGTTGTTAGGTATCAAAACACTTACCAGCAGGTCTACGACCTCCAAAAATGATTCCTTCAATAGGAACTCCCTTGGACGACTCCCATGCAGGGTCAATGATTGGACACTGACTGGCTGGGGTGCAGAAGCGGGAGTTGGGATGAGCACATGGTTCACCTAAAAACAAAAAAGTCAAGATTTTAGAGTTGACATGTTAATAATATTGATAACGCTTATCTAAAATACATTAAGCTTGAAACACATGCAACAGGTTTCTGCAATTAGGACACTGGCATAAAGAATAGTAAGTATATTGTTTGGTGACAAAATTAACAGTAAGTATTGCTTATTATCAAACAAACAGTGCTCCCACACTTTAGAAAGATCGCAGAGAGTAGTGCATCTAGAATGTCTCAAAACAAAAATAATTTCTATAGGTGTGATGGCATGGCAATGGATTAACATAATTAGGATCATTCAATGCACTGAAGTCTGGATAATGCAAGAGCTAGATTTTAGCTTACCATCCTCGGGGGTCCAGTCTTTATTCTTCCAGGAAGTCAGTGTAACGCCTGGGTTAAGAGTTTGATCCATGCCCTCCCAATAAACACCTCCATCACTTGTCTCGGCCACATTGGTGAAGATGGTATTACTTTGGATTGTTTGCATGGCATTTGGGTTGGTTCTCACTGATGTTCCTGGTGCTACTCCGAAAAAACCATTTTCAGGGTTGATTGCTCTGAGATTTCCTGGAAACCATTAAACTGTTAACTCATTTTGTTATAGAATAGCAAACATCACATCAAATGTTAGGAACAGGGGGAAAAAAATGTGATTGTTATCTATCAGCGTGTAACACAGGTGATGTCATTCTCACCATGTTCATCAAATTTCATCCATGCGATGTCATCCCCTACACATTCGATTTTCCAGCCTGGGAGAGCTGGCTTCATCATGGCTAGGTTGGTTTTCCCACATGCGCTTGGGAAAGCAGCAGCAAAATATTTTTTCTTTCCCTCTGGATTGGTGATTCCAAGAATCTTGGAAATAAAAATACAACTGTCATTCTCTCATGATGAAGATCATTGCTCATCCCATTTCAACTAAATGAACCCTTGGTTTTAACATATTTTATCTCATCATTTTTTTTTTTTAATCATAATGTTTAGCAGCTGTTTTAGCCGTCTGCCACCTTTTCTGGAAAGCTAGCTCATGTATCCACAACAGTTTATGCCAAATTGTTGTTTTCTAGTGCATACCCTTTATAACTTCATACTGCATAACAAACTACCTAATTGTACTCTGTGAAACCCCTTGAGACATTTGTGGGTTAGGAGAGACAGACTTACCAGCATGTGTTCTGCCAGCCAACCTTCTTCTTTAGCAATCCTGCTGGCAATTCTGAGGGCAAAGCACTTTTTCCCCAATAGTGAATTTCCTCCATACCCGCTTCCGAAAGAGATGATCTCTCTACGGTCTGGTATGTGAGCGATGAGCGTCAGATCAGGATTACATGGCCAACTGTTTACCAATGGTTCTATAATAAAAATAAATAGAACGTATCAATCAATGTGGAACAGGAAACCAGAAAGTTTGAGGCATGGAGGCAAAATGGCTGCCTATCATGCAAATAAATTCTTATTAGTTGCTGTCTTTATGGACCAATACATCAGAAAATATGAATCAATATAGTTAAAAAGTAGATCAAAACTATTAGTTGGTCGTTCTTAACTGTGATAACACTGTCATTTAAAAAAGACAAAAAAAACTATTTAAAAAAGACAAATAACTATATTAATAAAATACTTATACCTTACAATTTAAAGTTTGTGTTTGTTAAAATATGTTTTTTTTTTAATGATTTGTTTGATAATGTGCTTTCTTTATTAATATATAGACAGCATTCATGAGACAAAGAGGAGTGCACTAATGTGGATTTTTGCCACCCGTTTCATGGGAGTGTATGCAGTCATTAATATAAATCAACAAACATGATATAGAGTCTCTTCTAAGAAAAGGGAATGGTTTCAGCTCAGTGAGAAACAATTGGGTTACATTTTACCTAGCTATAATAAGTCATGGATTTATTATTGGTTTGCATAGTAGATAACATATTAAGGGAAATATCAGTTTAAATACTATTGTGCCTCTGCGCCAAACAGAGGACAGTTATAAAAACTGTTAGGATGTATAGCCTAAATGCACCCATTTGGAATATGGGTGTCAGAATTCTATTAAATAATTTTTGTTTTATAAAAAAATTGTTTTACCTTTCAACGGTAAGGGGCAGCCAACAGAATGAAGGCATTTCACAAACTCGCCATCTCTGAGGAAGTCTAGGACAGCAGTTCCCATCCGAGTCATAATTCTCATGCTTGCAACCACATAGGGAGAATCGGTCAGCTGAATTCCGATCTTGGACAACGGAGACCCTATTGGCCCCATACTGAACGGGATGACATACATTGTGCGGCCTGAGAAAAAAAAAGAATGTTTAATGTTAAAAATTATTTGACTGCAGTTAAGGTAATACAAAAAAAAAACAAAGACAGACAGTACTTCTCATCCCCAAAAAGTTGTGAACTGAATTTCAAAAATAAATAATTTTAGCAGATCCAGATCAACAACTGAATACACTTGAAAAGGCTGAGTTTAGTAGAGTTCTGGGGTTTTTTCCTACCTTATTGACTGTAAGTATCTATATAACTATAAACAAACATTTTTCAAAAGGTTTAAAGGATATTTTATGTATAAAGAAAAGTATTTATGTGACACATATAGAAAATTCCTCTTTGAAATAATTATATTCTACACCAAGATTAGGCTCCTTAAATGTCCCTGTACTTATATTAATTAGTCACGGGTAGCGAGTGTCCTTAAAAAGTGCCCTTTTTAAGTGAGCTAAAGAGTTAAAATTATGTTTTAAACACGTGCAATGCAGCACCAGAGAAATAAACATTGTGTACCTTTCATACATCCAGGAAATCTCGATTTGAACGCCTTTTCAAAATCATCTTCTGACATCCAGCGACCTAGTTGGCTGATCCCACTTTTAGCAACTGGAACTGTGTCCCTTTGCTCCTGAGTCACTATTACTGTTTTGCTTTCAATCCTGGCCACATCCCGTGGATCTGTGCGTGCTAACCAACTAGGACAGAGAGAAATAAGTGTAAGTGTGTACACAATGTACTGAGATATATCAGATGGCCAAGGGCTTTTGATTTTAAATCCGTGACTTGGTGTTTAAAAATTGATAAATTTAATCTTCTTTTAAATAAATGGTGTTTGCCATCAGTATGCTAAATGTTATTTCCAATGTTCCATCAATATGTCTGGTTACAACACTTTAATCTTGTCAAGCAGGATCCAGTATCACGTGTTTGCTATGATTGTATGAACCTACATATAAGATTTTAAGACACTCACCAATTCTCATATTTATCGAGTCGCTTGATCATTCCAGTGTCTTCCATTTGATGAAGAATCTTCTTGTTCTCCTCTTCAGATCCATCACAGATATAAATACTCTCCGGTTGGCATAGACTGGCACTGATTGCTATGAAATCACTAATGTCAGCGGGAAGACTATGCAGATCTCCATTGGTGACAATACCACTGATCAGGAGTTCGGATTTCAACTTGGCGGGCATTGTTCTTTCTTATGAATATAACTGACGAAGTAACAAGAAATGATGATCTCTGTAAAGACATGGAATCAAGGAATGTGTATAAGAATCAATGGATTTAACTGTACAATAAGAAATAATAACCCATCACCTGTAATTATTCTTATTGTCAATGGTATAATACCAACGTATTGCTTGCCTTCACACACAATAGTCTGAAGGCTAGCATAAGACTTAAAATAATAGACAGTGACAAATCAATACAGTATGTATGAATATACAGGGGGCTTTTAAAGTTCAAAAAAAGGAACAATAAGCAGGGACAACGCACTGCTCTACTTTTAGTTTTATGTAAGTAGGGAGAAAGTATTCTGGCTTGCATTTTTAAAAACATAGTATCCTAAATTCCAATAACAGACACACAGAGACGATAAAATCTGTTCAAATCTGTGTCAAATACAGTATATGCAAAGTCAATATTTGTCAGGTCATCGTAATGCAAAATTATGTAAATGCATACATTTATAGAAAACAAATATGTTACTGTATACTTCTATGTATATTTATGCACATATACAATGATATATTGGATCTATATCATAGAAAATATTGAAAAAACCCAGCGATATGTTTTGTATATGCTACATTTTAATAAGAAATACTCACAAAAGAATAATTTCTTCAGGTCAGAAGATATGAATTTCTTTTGAATTCTTTTCTAAGTAAGAAGTGCTTCTCTTCTTTCTGCTGTGCTTTGACACCTGCAAGATACCTGCTTAAATAGTCTAGATGACTCCTCCCACACTCCACACTTACCTGGAGCCAGCCCCCTCTGAGGTTTGTACTTTTCAACATGTATAACTGCCTTTTTGTAAACAAGTTTTGTCGTAATAGACTTTCTGAACAACACAATACCTATGAGAGATAATGATTGGATAGAATGCTGCTTTTGACGTACTACCTATGAAAGATTCATTATCACCTTTACAGTAGCTCAAAGATCACCTGGGAAACAAACAACTTGTCAGAACAGTGGGTTCCCTTACCTTGATCCTAAATTGCTTGTTTGTGTGCACCTTTAACCCTTCTTTATCCATAAAAGTGAAATACTTACGTTACAAAATGATTTCAGCATTTGCCCCAATAACTATGGTTTCCTACCAAATAACATTTATCACTAAAAGTGTTGACTCCACACACAAATTAAACATGGCATCTATAGGGTGATATAAAATGTCTGGAGAATAAAAAAAATAAAATATAAATTAAAAGTAAATGTATTAAGTATGTGCTGGATATTCCTTAAAACTCACAGACAAAAATATATATTACTGCATAATTTATATAATATTTTACTCTCAAATATGTTTTTCCTAACTATAATAGCAAATATACTGTTTTAACTATTTTTCCCAAAGCTGGGTGTAATAGGTGCCTTAGTATGTCAAAAGAGCAAATAATCATTTTTAAGATAAGCTCTTTCTGTAGATATTATATTAGTAAAAAAAATGTACTACAGTGTAGGGTTAAAATGATACCATTTATTGGCTAACTGAGAGTTTGATTGCAGGATTTCAAGACCAAGTTGCTCGGTTCCTTCCTAGACTCATTAGAGCGCAACAATCATTTTAACTCTACTTATTTCCTGCAGATATTATATTATGGTATATAAATTACCACACTGCAACACTCAGTATAGTACATGTATGTGCCAAAAATGAGGATCCATAAGTTGTAACGGAGAACTACTGGTACTACAGGTAGTGTGGACAAAGACTCCTATTAAGCCAAGCCAGCCCCCTGAACAGGACCATAGGAGTTAAAGTCAACAGTGTTTTTATTTTTTATGTGCAAAGGGGATTCATGAAATATAACATTTGCATTAGTCCCTTCTTTAAGATAACTAAGTTTCATACATATCCAAACCTTTGGTGGGCTTGGGGTTACAGGTGAGAAGTCAGTGCCCCATGGGCTGTTTTTGTAATAAATGAATAAATGTCTTCATGTACGCTGAAAAATGAAAAGCCAAAGATCCATGCATTTTTCAGTAAACAGCCTAGCAGAAAGAAGTGGCTTTTAATGAGATGTGCCTCTGTTACTGCCTACCTAGCAGCTTACAGCCGAACAGTTTCAACTTTGACCTAATTGAAATCTGATGCAAGAGAATAGTAACTGTTACTGAGGCCAAGGAGCCAGGTATTACATCAGGGGAAGAGTTCGCCTACAGGCCTGACCAACAAGCATGGCTGGGATTGGCTGGGATATGGAGGCTCGAACAAGGTGTGTGGCCTCAGGGATTGGAAGGAAAAGTGCAGGACACTGAGTGACGGTGTTGGAATGACAGAATGCATGGAACGGCACAAAATGAACACAGCAAACATACACGCAGTTCCAACTTCCTCTTAACTAGAGATTTTATGCACCGAAATGGAAATGGAGAGAGGAGATATGATAGAAACTGTCAGTTACGATATGAGAGTTAACTAAGAAGAAAAATAACTTCCAATATAAAACGGCAAAATGAAGTTACTAAGTTGAACAACAAAAGGAAATTTGTAGGAAAGTGAAGTAATAATTTTCCAATAGCAATAACTTTCCAGTGGAAGAAGTGAAGGCTGACACACTAAAGTAGTTCAGAAAAGGCTGGGGTAAAGTAGATAGGTCGGTAGTTCTCATGATCTATGTTTTAGTTTTTAGAAAATATTTTTGAAATATGAATTAATTAACATCTGAACAATAGTTTGGGGACGACTATGCAATGAAGCGTGCTGCATAGTATTTACCCTGTGTGGCATGTGGCTACTTGTGCAAACCTAGATTTTATGACTACATTTTAGCATGGATCCTTAATGCTTCTGGGTAGGACATGGGTTGAAAAAGATTTGCCCATAATGACCAACTTTTGCATACAACAAGTTTAGCCTGTAACCGAGGCTATCAGTACTGCGGCTGTTGTAGACAGCTATTTTGGCCATATCTCAGGATCTCCATTCACAATTCCCTGCAAATCCCTCTATCAAGAATGAAGCCCTGCACATGTTTCTACTACAGGTGGGCCTTGTCATCAGATGTTGCTGAGGGTTGAGAGCAGTGGTGGATCCAGGGAAGGGGCATCGGTGCATTTACCCCCCCCCCCCCCGAGAAGAGCATGGAGGGGGGGAGGACTGCAGGGGGTGCAAGGTGAAGGTTCGCCCCCTCGCAATATAGCAGTGCAGATCACTCGGTAGGGAGACACAGGCAGCATTGGCTCTGTGTGTTAAACACACTCAGTGCTCAATTAGTTCTGCCTCACGCATAGTTAAGATTCAGATCATCAGAAATACGATGATCTGGGTCATCACTTTGTGCGAGAAGCGAAAGGCGAGAGGGGGGGTGGAGATGAGAGAACAAGAGGTAAAAGAGGGAGGAGATAGAGAGGAGAGAAAACTGACAGGTGGGGGAGAGAGAGGAGAGAACACCAACAGGTGGGGGAAGAGAACACCGACAGGTGGGGGGAGAGGAGAGAACATTGAGAAGTGGGGGGGAGACTAGAGAACACTGACAGGTGGGGGAGGAGAGAACATTGACAGGTGGGGTAGAGAGGGAAGAGAACACTGGCAGGTGGAGGGGAGATAGGAGAGAACACTGACAGGTGGGGGGAGAGAGGCAATAACACTGACAGGTGGGGGAGAGATGAGAACACTGACAGGTGGAAGGAGAACACTGACAGGACAAATGAGAGAGACAGACATGGGTGGGGGGAATAGAAAAATACATGTGTAGTGGGACAAAGAGACTTTCATAGGAGGTGTAGGAGGGAGAAATGATTGGGAAAGAAGAGGGACAGATATGTATGGGAAGGGAGATTAAAGAGACAGACATGGGAAGGAATAGAGACCAACAGACATGGTCTGGAAGAGAGACAGACAGACATGGGAAGGGAAATTATAGAGACAGGCAAGGGAAGGGAGAGGAGAGACACAGACATGGGAAGGAAGAGACACAGACATGGGATGGAAGAGACACAGACATGAGATACAGAGATGTGAAGTGATAGGAGAGAGACAGACATGGGAAGGAAGAGGGGAGAGAGACAGACATGGGACGGAAGATAAGAGAGCGACAGACATGGTGAAGGGGGAAGAGAGCGACAGACATGGGAAGTGAGAGGAAAGTGACAGACATGGGAAGGGAGAGGAGAGCGATGGGAATGGAGAGGAAAGTGACAGACATGGGAAGGAAGAAGAGAGAGACATGTAGACCTGGGAAGGGAGATGAGAGTGACAGAAGAGGAGGGGAGAAAAGCCAGATGGACATGAGGAGGGGAAAGACAGACAGACCTGTGCAGTGCCCCTCCCGAAATCAGACTGTGGATCTGCCCCTGGTTGAGAGGGCACATTGCATGCTATGAGTAAAGTGAGAGAGCAGTGTTAATTCATATCAACTGACAAAATACAGTGAGCAGTCACTGGGCTCAATTAAAAATTCCTAGGACATCAAGGCAGGTGCAACAAAACATATCAGCCGCTCCAGACAAATTTTTTCGTTGAATATAGAAAACTTAGCTTCTTCCACTCAGCATATTGGCAGTATAAATGTAATAGACATTTACCGCAACACATTTTTTCCCTAAAATGTATTAAGTCACAAAAAGCTGAAAAAAGCTTTTTTATTTACCAATGTTGTGTTCACATCAATCAGGAAACTCCTTGCCTTCCCTCTCTCCTGCTACGTCTGTCTTGGTACCCCCCTCCCCCACGGTGATCCTTGACTTGCCATTTTGATACATTTTTTAAATGTTCTATATGCTGACTGCTAATCCTGATCTCACATGGTGTTCTGGATATGTGCTCATTTTACATGAACATTGGTTCAACAGTGCTTGGGTTTCAGTTGATTGCACCTATTATTTTATTGATTTCATGAACCTGGGCCTATTACTTAGGGGCATTTAATTTTTTTTCGGTAAGATTTGGTATTTTTTTCCCCTGAAGGATATAATGGGGTGTTTGTGGCTACCACTTTGGTTTGGTGCATTTAGGACATGTTGCATCTGGTTTCAGCGTGGAACCGGCTATGATATCAGAATTGCGAATGTATTTGGCAGCACATCAGAGCTACCTGGGTAGCTTGACATTCAGTTCTGATATGTCACTGATGTGCCCCGAACCAGTCTGCAATTCGGAGGCATCGTTATGGGGGCTGTTATCAGGCACCTATTTGTTGACCCTAAAATATGGGAAACTAACAATTTATCACTTGCTTGCCCAAAGGAAGCAAGGGTTAAAAGTGTAGTATGGAAAACAATGTAATTCCTACAGTAATAAAGAAATTCCTACAGATCACATTATTAGAACTCTGGTCCAGAATAGCCTTTATCTGGAACCCTCAATTCTTTTGACAGTAGCTTGTGAATACTGCTTCTCCAGTAGGTGTTAGTTAAATTCAAATATCATACAAGCAGAGTATGTTTTCTTGCACAGAGATCTATTATCAGCTTTGCAGTCCTGCCAAATGCTGAAACTGGGTGAAAGATCAGGACCAGCCACATGTGACGCCAGTACAAATATACTCATTTAACAAATTCTCAGCATCAAGTTAGTAGTTAATGAGTTTCAATATTAAATTTAGAAAACAGGCTCTTTTAACCCAGCAGGAGTGGGAACAGGACAAACGCATAAACTTAGCAAACAATTACTCTGTAACTCTCCATTTATCTTGCACTCCTCCCATCACAATCCCTGCCAACCACAACAACAGATAAGAACCCTTCAGCTCATCTAGTGTAACAGAAAAAAAGAAAAAAGCACACACCACTGGTGAAAATAATATAGTACAAAAACAGACTGCAGAGTGCTCCTTCAGCACTCAAAGTAGTAATATAGCCTCGCAATGGGTGCGCATAGACATCTGAGAGGGATCTCATGTTCTGGAGAAGGGTTTATTCCATTGTCCGAGGTTTAACTTCAAAGGGGCTTATGTATAAAAAGTTCCCCACAAGAAAGTGTTGCGAAGATAGCAAAAACTCTCTAGCATGACATTTTCTTGTGCCTCTGAATTGTGGATGGATTAAGGGCACATCTGTGGCACATCAGGACCTGAATTTCAAGCTACTCAGGTAGACCAGATGTGCCAGGGAATATGTCTGCATATAGACATTCATGGCGATATCTCCGTACACCGAATACAGTCATAATTAGAGTTGAGCGGACACCTGGATGTTCGGGTTTCGGCAGGTTCGGCCGAACTTCAAAAAAAATGCCCGGGTCCGTGCTCGAACTTGACCCTGAACTTGACCCGGAACCCCATTGAAGTCAATGGGGACACAAACTTTTGGCCACTAAAATGCCTCTAAAAAAGTCATGGAAAGGGCTAGAGGGCTGCAAAAGGAAGTAAAATGCGGGTAAGTGTAGGACAAGTACCCTGCAAGCAAATGTGGATAGGGAAATAACCTAAAATAACATAAAATACATACAAATTACAAATACAGCTGAGCCATAAAATAGCACTAGATGGAATCTTTGATTTTAGCTTTGGAAGAACATAAAAGTAAAGCATGGCTACCAGGAGGATCAACAGAATTATCCATTTCAGAGAGGGTTGGAGTGCAGGGTATTCTCTTTCAGTTTATACTAAGTGACCCATAGGTTGAGGAGGCGGTGACCGTTGCTGTGTAGGTGGAAGCGGTGCTGGAGGAGGAGGAGGTAGCCAACACTTTTTTATTTGTTTTTTTGTTTTTTTGTTTAATGGACTGCAAAAAATGCACAGCAAGACGTAAATGTACTATTTAGCACAACAATTATAATTTTTCAAAGTGCGCTGTAAGCACAGTATTTGACGGTTCTATTTGACTCTCAGTTATGAAATGCACCGCAAGACGCAAATGTACTATTTACCACCCAAAACTATTAGAATTTTTCAAAGTGCGCTGTAAGCACAGTATTGGACTGTTCTATTTGACTCTCAGATATAAAGTGCACCGCAAGACGCAAATGTACTATTTACCACCCAAAACTATTAGAATTTTTCAAAGTGCGCTCTAAGCACAGTATTTGACGGTTCTATTTGACTCTCAGATATGAAGTGCAGGACGCAAATGTAATATTAAACACCAACAAATTGCAGTATTTAAAAATGCCTAGATGTTGCCCACTGAGCTAACAGAACAGGATTAAAGTAATGTGCCTGGCACACATGCAGTTGCAAGTGCACTGCACTCTCTGTGGCACTGGGCTCAGGGCAGGGTACAAATATGTAATATAGCACCCACTAAAATAATCACTGTAATTTGAATAATCGCTGTAGTTTGAATAATCGCTGTAGTTTGCAGATTTAACACCAGAATTTTTTTAATCTGTTCCTCACAGCTGCAGCATCCTCTCCCTACACTAAGAAGAGCTCATGTGATGTGCGTGTACGTGACTCCAGCTTAAACCGTATTTGCTCGACTATGAGACAACCCTGATTATAAGACGACCCCCCAAACTTTGTATATTCCTTTAGGAAAAACACTAAAAGCCTGAATATAAGACTACCCTATAGGAAAAAAAAGTTTAACTTGTATATATGTAAATTGCTTTTTAATATTTAATAAAAAATTGTTATTATACAAAGGCATTTCTTGTTTTTATTTCCTTTTATGTGCCAATGCGGTCTCTCTCCCCCCCCCCCCCCAAACTTCTCTCTCTCTCCCTCCCCCCAAACTTCTCTCTCTCTCTCCACCTCCCTCATCTCTTCCCCCTCCCCTTGTCTGTCTTCCCCCTCCCCTTGTCTCTCTCTATCCCCCCCTTGTCTCTCTCTATTCCCCCCTCCCTCCCCTTGTCTGTGTCTCCCCCCTCCCTCCCCTTGTCTGTGTGTGTCTGCCCCCCCCTCCCCCCTGTCTCTGTGTGTCTCCCCCCCTCCCTCCCTTCCCCTCACCTTGTTTCTTTCCCTGGTGGCTAGTGGGGGCAGCCGGGGGATGTCTGCACGGGGGATGGGACTCTTCATCGCGGCTGCTTCCGTGCAGCCGCTTCACCGCCGACTCTACAGCACAAGACAGATCGTTGCTGGAGATTTCATCGCGGGACATTTCATCGCTAAAGGTAAGTATTTTACCGATTTTAGTTTGGTTAGAATTAGGGTTTAGGGGGTTAATTTTAGTATTGGGGTTAATTTTAGTGTTAGTATTGGGGTTTAGTGTTAGTGTTTAGTGTTAGGGGTTAATTTTACTATTAGGGCTCGGGGGTTAGTATTAGGGTTAGTATTAGGGTTTAGGGGGTTAATTTTAGTATTAGGGGTCGGGGGTTAGTATTAGGGTTAGTATTAGGGTTCAGGGGGTTAATTTTAGTATTAGGGGTCGGGGTTAGTATTAGGGTTTAGGGGGTTAATTTTAGTATTGGGGTTAATTTTAGTGTTAGTATTGGGGTTTAGTGTTTAGTGTTACTATTGGGGGGGAATCATTTATTAGGGGGGGGTTATTTTTTCATTTTACTTTTAGATTTGTAAGAGCTGACAGTTCAGCGCTGAACTGTCAGCTCTTACATAGCTGCAGCCGCGGTGAAACGGCCGCGTTATACTTCATTGCTGACAGTTCAACGTTCTAACTGCCGCGCTGAACTGACAGCGATGAAGATGCGGCGAAGAAGAGTCCTAGACCTGTCTGCACGATACGTCATAATAGACAGAAGTGTCGGGCAGCATGGAGGATGTCTGCACATATCGTGCAGACATCCCCCAGCTGCCCGATTCTCCTGGTGGCTAGCGGGGCAGCGGAGGATGTCTGCGCTTCATCATAGAAGTCCCGGCGGTCGTGCCGAGCAGCAGCAGGGGAGGTCTGCGCTCATCGCTCAGACATTCCCCTGCTGTTAGAGAGGGGGATCCAGGTCCCCTGCAGCTCTGCGGGGGACCTGGATCCCAGTCTTGTACTCTGACCTCGATTTGAGGTCAGATTATAAGACGACCTCGAATGTAAGACATTTGCTCGGAAAAAAACCTTGTCTTATGCTGCACTGGCCAATCACAGCCATGCCATTAGTAGGCACAGGGCCGTCTTTAATGCGGGGCAAACGGGGCAGCTGCCCCAGGCCCACTTACTCCTGGGGGGCCCAAGGCAGCTGCCAGGTGGTCCCGCTGCCCCTCCGTAACTGCACCTGCACTATGCGATCAGCACTGATAGAGAGAACAGTGGGGAGGGGGGATAGAGAGAACACTGGGGGGGGGGTAGAGAGTACACAGGAAAGGGGGGATAGAGAGAACACTGGGTAGACAATGGGGGACAGAGAGAACATTGGGGAGACAATGGAGGACAGAGGAGAGAACATTGGGGGACAGAGGAGAGAACACAGGGGAGAGAAGGGGGGACGGGGAGAGAACACAGGGGGGACATGTGAGAACACTGAAGGGAGAGAAGAGAATACAGATGGTGGAGAGGAGAGACATACATGGGGAAGAGTAAAGAGAGTGAACTGGGAAGGCAGAGGAAAGACAGACATGGGAAGCAATGGGAGAGAGACAGACATGGGAAAAAAGAGGATACAAAGACAGACATGGGAAGGAGGACGAGAGAGACAGGCGGACATGGGAAGGGAGAGGAGAGAGACAGGCAGACATGGGAAGGAAGAGACAGACGGAATGTGCCCCCCCAGATCAGACTCTGGATCTACCCGAGAGGTAACCGCACCAAGGGGTGAGCACAGGGCGACGGGGGCAAGCTCCGCCCCATCACGCTGTGTAACTTCGGAGAGTGTTCTGCCTCTGCAGGGATGAGAGGCAGAACACTGAAAAGAAAAGCAGCCTATTTTTTTTATTTTTTTTGGTAAATAAATAAAATAAATTTAAGCGTGTGACTGTGTGTAAGGCTGGCTAAGAGTGTGATGCTTTCTGAAAAATAAATCCGGGCTCCACCGGGGCAAAAAATAATGGCTAAGAGTGTGTCTGTAAGTGTGGGCATGCATTTATGTGTGTAAGTGTGACTGTGTAAGGGTGTATGTATATGTGTAAGGGTGACTGTGTGTTTAAGAGTGTGTGTATTTTTGTGTAAGTGTGACTGTGTGTAAGGGTGTGTATAACAGTGCGTGGATGTGTGTGTATGTAAGTGTGACTGTGTGTATAAGCAGTGCTGTATTTACCGCGAGGCATCCTAGGCGGATGCCTAGGGCGGAAAATTTTGGGGGGCTGCAGCGCCCCCCAGCACTGAAAAAAATAAATAAAAAATAAAAAACCCGGCCCTTTAAAAAAAAAGACCGCGCTTGCAGGCAGAGATGGAGGTGATGGGGGATCGGAAGATCCCCCCTCACCATCGCTCTGCCTGCCAGGCTGCACGGGGAGCCGAACAGGCAGCACAGAGAAACCTCCGTGCTGCCTGTTCGGCTCCCCGTGCAGTGTGACACGGAAGTGCCGACAGTCACGCGAAGGGCGCGCTGACGTCATACGCGCACCCGGTCACGTGACCTGTCGGCACAATCGCCGGGAAGCCGAACAGGCAGCATGGAGGGACCATGCTGCCTGCCACTAGCCACCAGGGAAAGGTAAGTGCTGATGGGAGTCAGAGTGTGTGTGATGGGAGACAGTGTGTGTGATGGGAGACTGTGTGTGATGGGAGTCAGAGTGTGTGATGGGAGACAGTGTGTGTGACTGAGTGTGATGGGAGTCAGAGTGTGTGATGGGAGACAGTGTGTGACTGAGTGTGATGGGAGTCAGAGTGTGTGAGATGGTTGACAGTGTGTGTGACTGAGTGTGATGGGAGTCAGAGTGTGTGTGATGGGAGACAGTGTGTGTGATGGGAGTCAGTGTGTGTGACTGAGTGTGATGGGAGTAGGAGTGTGTGACTGAGTGTGATGGGAGTAGGAGTGTGTGACTGAGTGTGATGGGAGTAGGAGTGTGTGTGTGATGGGAGTATGAGCTTGATGTGAGTCTGAATGTTATGTGTGATGTGGGGTCATGAAATGGAGGTGATGGGGCATGTCTTAGGTGTGTAACGTGGGTGTGCAGCTTGGGTAGGGGGGTGCCCGGATTTTGTCTGCCTAGGGCAGCACAAAATCAAGATACACCACTGTGTATAAGTGTAAGTGTGACTTAGTGTCACACAAGCATTTATATTTTTCCGGTAAAAATAAATAAAATGTAAGTGTGTGACTGTGTGTAAGGCTGTCTAAGAGTGTGTGTAAGTGTATCTGTAAGTGTGACTGTGTGTAAGGGTGTCTGTGTATGTCTAAGAGTGTTTGTGTATTTTTGTGTAAGTGTGACTGTGTGTATGTAAGGGTGATTGTGTGTGTAAGGGTGTCTGTGTAAGTGTATGTATATGTGTAAGTGTGTCACGTGAGGGGGGAAATCTACACCCCCTCACAGAGCATGTTAGAGCACCGGATGTCCGTGACATACCGGTGCTCAGAACACATGGAGCCACGCACAGAAGAAACAGCCCCTTCCCTGCAAATGTAAGGTAAGTGAGCAGGGAGGGGGACAAACGAGTGTGTGTGTTTAAGTTTGACTGTGTGTGTAAGTGTGTCTATCTGACTGTGTAAGTCTGTGTGTGTAAGTGTGTCTATCTGACTGTTTAAGATTGTGTGTGTAAGTGTGTCTATCTGACTGTGTAAGATTGTGTGTGTAAGTGTGTCTATCTGACTGTGTAAGTCTGTGTGTGTAAGTGTGTCTATCTGACTGTGTAAGATTGTGTGTGTAAGTGTGTCTATCTGACTGTGTAAGTCTGTGTTAGTTTATCTGTGTGTTAGTGTGTCTGACTGTGTATGTAAGTGTGTCTATCTGACTGTGTAAGGTTTTCTGTGTAAGTCATATATATACACACACACACACACACATTTAATCTAAATATTATATAAACCACCTATACATTATATATATATATATATAGTTTTATATAATTATATATTTACATAATATATAGCATATGGCTGGTTTATATAATATTTCATATAAATCAGTTTATATATGTATATATATATTTATAAATATACATATATTTATACATATATATATATACATATATACATATACATACATACATACATACACACACACACACACAAAGCAAGTGTGTGTGTTTATTTTTTTGTAGGGAGTTATTAGGGTGGAGGGTGTGATTGCATGCAGGGAATGAGGGGTGGGGTCCAGGGGCCCCAAACAAATGTTTGCCCAGGGTCCAGTCAATGTTAAAGACGGCCCTGAGTAGGCATGGCTGTGATGGCTTCTAAGGGCAAACGAGTCAAACGCTTGTTGATTGGCTGCCCTGCAGCCTTTCAAAACGCGTCATTAAATTGCCGAACCCCGAACTCCAACCCGAACATACAGTGAAATGTACGTGTTCGGGTACGGGTCCAGAAAACGTAATGTTCGGTACGAACCCTCAACACTATTATCAAGCAGTCCACAGTTGGAATCTTCCAGATATAGACATTGGTTGGAAGTTATATATTTATTTGTGTCAAAAACAACTAAATAATACTGATTTCGAAAGTGTGGGTTAAAGGAAGGATACAAGTAACAAAGAAGCAGATTTTTTTTTCGTTGCTTGTATTAGACTTTTATGGGGTGAATGCAAAGACTAGTTACTAATGCAACCCTAGTTACTATGGGGGCACTGCATTATCATTATGAAGCACTTTATTTTTATTATTCATTTTAGAGCAGTAAAGGATGCAGGAAAATAAACACCTTTCCATGAATATCATATATTAAATAAGAATAACCAGCAAGGAAGGATTAAAAATCTTGCTAACTATAATTACTTTGTTTTTTATAATCCATCCCTGTCAAAGACCTTTCACCTGCTCTGTCACAAACTGTTCCTATTCCTTATCTCCAGGAACCATGGCACAGGTTGTAGCTTTTCTTTCCTGTTCTACCTATACAGTAAAGCCCCATCCAGAACTCACTGCACCTATTTGTATTACCACTCCAGAGAACTGAAGCAGTGGTACTGATAGCAAGGGTAGATTAATTGGGGACAATCCTCTAAAAGGGGAGTTTTTAGGTTAATTAAGGTGAGATGAGTGTTTTAAATCACTAATTAAACTAAAAATTATGCAGGAGCTAAGCAAACTCACCAGGTTTGTCCCTGTGCAAGGTATTGCTAAACTGGTGAGTTTAAGTGTACATCTCACTTCAGCTTACTACAAGTCATCTTCAACTCATGTTTATGTGAATAGCCCCCATTGTGAACAGTAAGATACCAGCGCCAATAGATAACATTGTGGCTATGACAGATGCCAGTTATTAAAGGACAACTGTAGCAAAAAATTAAGTTATGTTTAATTGAAAGATTGCATCTAGTGTGGGCTTTTTATACTGAAATGCTTTTATGAAAGAATACATTTAAAGTACATTATTGAGCTCTTTTTGCTCCAAATAGCTCTACCAGGAGGCAGACATTTTGTTTAGAATCTTTGGTCAGATCTTTCTTCATCTGAACCAAGGTGAGTGGAAATCTGAACCAAGATTCTAAACAACATGTCTGCCCCCTGAGAGAACTATATGAAGTAAAGAACGCTCAATAAGGTACTTTATTTGTATTCTTTCATTTAAGAATTTATTTTGATATCATCTACACTTGATGCAATCTTTCAATTAAACATAAGTGATTTTTTTTTTTGCTACAGTTGTCCTTTAAAGGAGCACTGCAGCTAGGGTTACCACTAGTTATGCTATTCGTTCTATAGACTTAACATTGGCCTCAAGAAAAATTTTTACAGGAAGGCTAGCAAAATAGCAGCTGGTTGGCAACGCTTACTGCAGCCCTATTGTTTTGGATAAGATGGATCATGTTGCATTGAGTTATTACTTTTTATTATGCACACTCATGCATAGCTTTTGCATGTTAATGCATACAAAACTGTTCTGGAGAATTTTCTCCATGTACAGCTGTATGCTCAAAACTGGTGATGACATTGTGCATATACACACTGGATATATACATCACAATGGGAGCGCTCTCACTCAGATTATCTTTTGAATTTGAATGATGCCCATTTTAGATGAAATGATAAAGGGGATAAAACCGGCAAAAGGTAAATTATAAAGGTTAGTAGCACAGAAAGTGAAAAATAAATAAATTATTAATACATTTCTTAAAAGCTCAAGTTAAATGCCAAGTGTATTTAATTATTTATTTTTAGGCTGGATTGATCATTTAAATATTAACTGCCAAGCAATGTAAGTTTATATATATATTGTAAATAAATATCGATCTAAACATCGCAATAGTTAAATTACCAGTAAACTATTGGATTAAAAAATACTTTGACATAACACCTTTTTTTGCAATAGTATCTGATACTACATAATCGGTGAGAGCACCTATAGTGTCCTGTACCGAATCACAGTGCATTGCTCAAAAACCACTCACCTGCAGAACAAAAGGTTTAAAGGAAAACATCTTGGGGTCAAAACGTTGTCATAAATATTTGTTCTGACGTCCACTTTAAAGAGCTGTAGTACAAGAAGCAGTGGGGATAGCGAGCAATGCAGCAGCAGGTGTGATGTCCTGCTGGAGGTAATTAAACACCAGCACATATCCAGGCGGTGGTGCAAATCAGCACGCAGCAATACACAAAAAAAGAAGTCCAAGTACAAAATAGCACTAGTCCCAGATAGTATAACCCCCGTTGGTGTAGTATAGGGTGATCATACATGTTTAAATGTGTTTAACCTTTTAACTGCCTCTAATAGGACATCATACCTTGCTGCCCAGGGAGCAGTTCACAGATAGATATGATGCTTTGCCTACCTGTAAGATATTTATGTTTTCTTTTTTGAATATACAATTTTTTTTATTTTGTTGTATACAGAGAATAAAGGGTACATAATATACCTGAAAAGGCCTTTCGGTACAAAACATACATATGTGCATTATGTGAGGAACTTGCAACAAAGGGAACACAATATTAAGAATAAGCGTTCACAATCGATTCACTTGTACCTTAAGGACATCAGCGCGTAAAAAAAACGCTCCAGATAACATAAGTACCGAAAGTGGGGTGAGGAAACGAAAGGAAAGAGAGATGAATTTGATGGATTTAGTTATGCCTTTCAGGAGGTGTGGGGCTGTATAAGGATTCCCAGTGTCTTGCAATCAGTGTTTTGGTTGAGAGTCAAATATGGCCCACTATGATTTTCTGTTTTATAGCTATCTTTGTCGGGTAGATGTGTTGAAGGGCGATTTTTATGTTTTTTTAATAAATAGATGTTATACCTTTCTGATTATTATTTTACGCCTTTGTTGGAGAGATACATACAAAGAGGAAGAAGATTACCTGGTTGTACAGAGCTTACATTTTGATGTAACCTAACCACTCTGCATGTTTGTGGGTGCAAGACCTACATTTTTTTTTATCTAAAAAGGAGTATATTACAATATTATGCTATGTGTTTCCTCATTTTTGTATTTCAAATGTATGCAAATACAAAGATAAAGGCAATGACATATTTGTATTCACATATTTTTATTGCTTTGGTCATGCCTGATGTTTTCTAACACTAATTACAAATGTTGAACTTGACCAAAAGTTTCAGCCAATAACACTTTCCAATACACAACTGAGAAACCTTCTTTAGTCCTTAGATATTTCCTCGAACATATACCTCGAGGGCTACTGCTGGACTAGAAAACAAATCAATCATAAGCCTTGTTAGCGATGTCTAAAAAATCTGGTGTTTCTTTGAACTTGTTCTTATCTGTGTTTATGACTTTGCGGTAATAATGAGGACAGAAACATGTTTATGGCTTTGTTTTTTTCACTTTCAATTTATATATTAAATATGTTTTATGATAGTAGTATAAATGCTTTATTTTACTATGTGTTTCTTTTCTCTCTTATTGTCCAGTCCTCAGACAGCTCAGGGATCGTCTAACAGGTCTTGGTACCAACACAGTTCATGGTGGATATATACTGGAATTTTGTGACAGACAATTTTATGGGCCTTCAAATCTGTAACCTGTTTTGGTTAACAATATTTGAGTATGAAACTAAACATAAAAGTTATATAACATGAATAAATCTCAGATAAGTGTTTTTATAGTTTTAAAGGGACTGTATCACCTGAATATTGTTTTTACTTTGCATGTAGAGCATAACAAATGATTGAAAATGATCTAAACATTGTGTAAGCAAATGCATAAATTAGGAGAAAAATGTGTTTTAAATGTGTCTAAGGAATCAGGGCCGGCGCTACTATGGGGCAGAGTGGGGCAACTGCCCCAGGCGGCACTTTTGCAGAGGCGGCACATTGCCGCCTCAATAAACATTATTTCAGCCGTTCGGCGGCCGAATCACTGAATCGACAATTCTCTCTGGCACTTAGAACCGCCTCCAGCATGATCTTCCTTTTACCCATTGCGTGGCAGCATGGGCGGTCCTCAGTAACACGTAGCCAGTGACCTCACTTCCGAGAGGCATCACTGCAGAGCCTTCAGAGCGCTTATGGTGGAAGCGGCTGGAGCGGACCTGTGTAGTGTGGTGTCAGTGAGCTGAGTTTTGTAAGTTTAAACTTGCATTGAAAATAAATAAATATTTTTATATTCGTTTGCAGTTAATATTCAAAGATTTAATCGTTTGCCGTTTATTAAATTGCATGAAATGTTTTACCAAGACTGTTTTTTCACCAAGTTTCAGTTTGAAAAAAGTATTTATTATTAAATAAGGCTTAAAAAAATGTGTGGTTTAATGAACATTTCAAATGCTTAGTGTACAATATTTGAACAAGGCGCCATCATGTTATAGGTGACCTTTTTTAATAGAATTGGACAGCCTATTAATTATCATAATAATGTTTTACCATAACATTATTTTCACTTTGTTGTGGGTGAGCTGAATTTTTTTTTTTTAATTATATAGGGCTTGATTGAAATGTGTGATCTAAATGAGCATTTCAACTGAATGTACAATATTTGAACCAGTCATAAGTCACTCGTCACTTGTTATGTTTTGGGGAATTGCACAGGGTATTATTATAATAGTGTTTTACCATTACTTTATTTTCAACATGTGGGTGAGCTCTATAAAAAAAAATTATATGCATTATTACAAATATTTTTTTCCAAGAGCTCACCCACATGTTGAAAATAAAGTAATGGTAAAACATTATTATAATAATACCCTGTGCAATTCTCTAAAACATAACAAGTGACGAGTGACTTATGACTGGTTCAAATATTGTACATTCAGTTGAAATGCTCATTTAGATCACACATTTCAATCAAGCCCTATATAATAAAAAAAAAAAATTCAAACAGCTCACCCACAACAAAGTTAAAATAATGTTATGGTAAAACATTTTTATGATAATGGACTGTGCAATTCTATAAAATTAATATGTCACCTATAACATGATGCCTTGTTTGAATATTGTACATTTAGCAGGTGAAATGCTCAAACATTAAAGACACAAATTTCAATCACTGACAGCCTATACTCGGGCCAATATGGTATAATGCCACTGTTGGGTATTACTTTAACGGTGATGTAAAAAGTGAAAAATAAGTGTAAATGTAATGAAATAAGTGAATTATATTAACTGACAATATTTGTATTATAGAGCAAAATTAAATAACATGTCACATCTACTTATACAAATGTATTTATTTTTTACCCTTTGAGCACAATGTGATACACATGCATTATGTTCCATTCTAACACTAATGCTTTAAAGTATGCCCACTATGTTCTACAAGCAATAAAATGCATGTTGTTAGAATGGTTGAGTAACTGTATAATTGAGATCCCAATGTTCCTCATTTTGGGTACAATACAGGCAAGCCTATGCCTCCCCATACTACACCACTTATGTTTGTCACAGTTAGTTAGGGTTATGGTGTCAAATGTATATACACTTTTTTTGTTCATGAGTTCTAATGATTATTTAAATCCAAGCTTTTCTGGATCAATATATATGTTTTTAGAATTACCGTAGCTGTAGAAAAAAAACTAGTATTGGAGTTTGCAGTTTTGAACTGAATATAATGGTATTGCGTATAATTTTGCATATAGACAAGACATTGTTGCATATGAAATTTCACTTTCTGATAAGTTTCATTTTAGTTTTAATTATCATGATCTAACATCATGACAATGGGCATTTTGGGGATTTTTTTTTTGGGGGGGGGGGGGGGGGGGGCAGCATTAAATTTTTCGCCCCAGGCAGCACAATGTCTTGGGCCGGCCCTGTAAGGAATCTCTTGTTTATGACATCACCTGTGGCACAGTATGCAAAGTACACATTTCCCATTAAAAAGCAGTTCATTTGCATACCATTCCACAGGTGATGTCATAATCAGGAGACTCCACAGACATTTAAAACACATTTTCCTCCTAATTTAGGCATTTGCTTACAATTTTGGTGACACCATCTATAGATCATTTTAAATCAATTTTAATACTCTACATGCACAGTAAAAACCATGTTTAGGGGATACAGTCCCTTTAAGAAACTTGAAGACAATCTGTAACCTGCTGCATGTAGATGCATGCTGATTGCTTTGTGTAATGTGTATAATGTGTGGTCATTTCGGCAGCTAACTCTTTATTAAACTAAAAGCCATCCTTTTACTGTTTATGTTAAATAAGCTTGTTCATATGAGTGATTTTCTATTTATATTTTGATTACTGTTTAGAGAAAATATAAAACCACAGAAGAGCGATCAAAGTTCATTCCATATTGCCTTCTCAGTGCTCCAATCGAAGGCAGTCATAATACACATAGCAATTAATCATCGTTAACTGGTAACTAGAAAATGGCTTCGTGAAACATTATGAAAATAATGACAGCCACCTGTTCAATAGAAAATAGAGCTTTAACCAAAAAAGCAATTCCCATTTATATGTCTGTTAAAATCTCTACATTTTCCATTTTATATCATCTGTTATCTTCCAGAAACCTAAATACAGTATAACTAAGGAACTCATAGTCCAAAAAATGAAAAACTATTTTAATATTAAACACCAATTAAAAGAAAACCACATTAAAAAATGGGGTTCCATTGACCATACCTCACAACTGTTACACGGTCCCAATTTTCAAGCGATGATGTTCTAGACATGGTAACAGGAATTCTGCACATGCGCAGTGACTTGAGCAGTAGTGCGCATGTGCAGTAGATCCTGCACTGACACTCCCCCTCCCAAGCCACATCCACCCTGATGGCCCAAATTGCCAGGGGGACATAGTGAGATGTATGCATGAACTAGGACGGTGTCCTTGACTGCTGATATCCATTTCTAATCAAAGGCATTATTATCAGCGCTTCTATTTTATCCAAATGGAAAGGCAATTATAATTCTGTTTTGGTAGAATTAAGATATTGGTATCGGGTAATGGTAGCAATGGAAATGATGATGGTGAGTGTTGCTGTTTATCAAGGCTTCAGGATATGTGAGTGAAAAGGCAGAGGTCACAATAACAAGGTGTTCTGAAAAACGGAAAAAACACACCTTGGCATTTAACATAAACAGGAACAGCCATTATTTTAAAGGACAACTGTGGCAAAAATGTAAGTTATGTTTAATTGAAAGATTGCATCAAGTGTAGGGATTTTATATAGAAATGCTTTAATGAAATAATACAAATAAATTACCTTTTTGAGCCCTCTTTGCTTCATATAGCTTTACCAGGAGGCAGACATTTTGTTTAGAATCTTTGGTCAGATGAGTCAGATCTGAACCAGGGTGAGTGAAGATCTGACCCAAGAGTCTAAATAACATGTCCACCCACTGAGAGAACTATATGGAGTAAAGAAGGCTCAATAAGACATTTAATTTGTATTCGTTCATTCAAGAATCATCTACATTTGATACAATCTTTCAATTTTTTTTTTTATTAACAAATTACAAAAATATTAATTACAATAAAATATATCATTGTGACTATTTTATGAGAGTCATATAAAACATAACAATATACAGACATAAGACAAATATTTAACAAACACTTTGTTTGTAAACAATGCTATGAGCCAAATAGGGTTTTGATATGGAGAAGGGAGCAATACAACAATATTAGCCTTGAACTTATGTTTAATTGAAAGATTGCAACCAGTGCATGCTTTTTATACTAAAATGCTTCAATTAAAGAATACAATTAAAGTACATTATTGAGACCCCTTTTCTCCAAACAGCTCTACCAGGAGGCAGACATTTTGTTTGGTCAGATGGGTCAGATATTTCTTAATCAGAACCCAGGTGTGTTGAGATGTGCTCCATAGATTCTATACAACATGTCTGTCCCCTGAGATTGCTATATTAAGTAAAGAAGGCTCGATTTAATTGTATTCTTTCTTTTATAAATCATCTACACTTGATACAATCTTTCAATTAAACCTAAGTAAATTTTTCGCTACAGTTGTCCTTTAAGTGTTCTGTTCTCTAAGGATTTGAAAACTTTCTGAAAATCTGTAAATATTTGCATATTCATGATTTTAAAAAAATGAAAAGTATTTACTGAACTAAATAATGTTCTCAATGTCAGTAAACAGCAATATTTCCATCATTTACATTGCTAAACTCGGACGTCCATCATTTGCTGTTAAGAGACAAGTGAAAAAAAAGAACAATCTGTGGATAAAAAGAAATTAATTGTAATAATAAGGAAATTAATAAACTGGAGGCTGAAGACTAGATGTCTAGATACAAGGTACACTTGAGACCAAATCAATATGCATAAATTGGAAGCTGGTGCCCGATCTGCATAAGAGTGTTTATAATCTGTGGTATAGAGGCCAGATCAAAAGAGGACACCAAAAACCCATCAAATCCAGGTGAGTTGGTAAAAAAATATTATAATGAATGCCACACTAAGGGAGCACAAGGGACAGTGGTGAACTGACAAAGAGACAGCAAAAATCAGTGATTAGAAGCTCGGGATGCTACCTTACTGGCTATGTCATTGCTACCATAAGGAACAGTGGTCTGAAGCCAATTTTTTACAGGCCTACTGGTAAAATATTGTCAGGGTGGTAACTTGCTTTCAACGCTTTCCATAGTTGTAAAACCATATGTAGCTCTATTGTGAGACTCAGCTCTTTAGTTGAATGTAGGAAAGATACAAGGCTTGAGGTGATGCAAGTCCACCAAAGTTCAGTAACCAGTCAATATTTAGTAGACCTGGTAATAAAACACAGTGGGAGAGGAACCCAGTTCCGAGGTTTTCTTGGGTCATCCTGTACTGCAAATCCCTACTGGACATACCAAACACGGCTTCAGACTGACACCATAAATGTTGGTGTAGTGCTCCTGGTAGCAGTAAATAACAGGGCTATAAGTATTGAGAAGTCTTGAGAAATTCTCCAAGTTACCTACATATAAATAGCGTTTTGGAGTTGAAGTTGTCTCTGCTTATTTGGATCAATTCTGCAAAAGTACCCTGTTTTTAAATGATGAATACAAGATATGCATAATGAAAGTTCTGACCATTAATGGTAACTTCAGAGCTTCCAGAGAAGTTTATCCTGAGAGTTGATACATTTGTGTTTATGTTGCATTATTATTATTTATAGTAAGGGTGGTAAAGATGTGGAATTTACAGTTACATTAAGTTATGTCGAGGGGTACAAAGGTATGAAACACCTGAAACACTAGGTGCTGCACAGTAGAACTCCCATCATGATGAGTTATCTCTTAAATTGGTCTATCATAATGGGTATCTTGGCCATTAACCCACAGTTGAATGCGTGCCAGGGAAGGGAGTTTGCTTTTCACAGATCCCTACAGGATTCAGCTAGATGCATTTGACAAAGGATGTGACACCTCAATGGAATATTTAACAATGATTAATTAGTGTGACTTAAAGATTAATCCAACTCTCCGTATGGACTCAGGAAGCAATTCACACAATACAATATTACACAACTTGGAATGAAACTTAATATGATTTACTTTGCTTCCTATTGGGTCAGTGATATTATATATAAAGTGAAGAACACCCTGTTTCCATTGAATTTATGTGTATAATGAGCACTCATTAATGTACACCCCTATTTAGTTTTGCTATTAACTTTCATCAATAAGTACACGTCAATACTATATGTATAGAGGAAAGACGCCTTTGGTAGTTGATTTAATAATATACTTATAATATTATGTGCATGGACTACCTATTTAAACTAAAACTTTATGAAAACCCTGTTAATACTTCTCCACTCAAGGGGTTCACTGCCACTCGCACAGCCAATGCATAGCATCCTGGTGGCTGAGATGCATCTGTAGTCAGGTTCTAGCCCGAATTCAGGACCAATGATTTATCCTGCGGCCCCAGTTTTCATACTCCAATGTTCAGAACGTACTGTGACTGTAAAGCGGACACTACCACTTCCAAGCCACGTCCCTGGTGGCTGGGGGTCAGCAGAGCAATGTTTACAGGTACTCAAAAGTACTCTTTAGGAAGATGCTGGGGAGAAAACAAAAAAAACAGGATAGATGGAGGTTCTAGAAATATTTCAGCAGAGGGGACATATTCCACTTTGTACTGTACCTATAGCCCATCTGCACCCACTTTCTGATACTGCATAAATATACATATACAAGATGCAACGCCTACTGTGACAGTCTAATCTTGGTTAAACCTGGCTGCCACTGACTGTGCACCATCAGAGGCATGGGGAACATTTACTGGCCTTTATGAAGGACAATTTAGTGATGTTCTGTGGACCTTCACAGGCCTTAACATGGACACTGGTGATCCTGTAGTCACACTTTACCTATCCTTGTGCATTGTGTTCTGATACATTATAGACTGGCACGCTATTGTAAAGCATAACTCACTGGGGGATGGGACACTTCATCGCGGCTGCATCCGCCCAGCCGCTTCATCGCCGTCACTTCACCACATGACAGCTCGACGCGGGATATTTCATTGCTGGACATTTCATCGCTAAAGGTGAGTTTTAATGTTAGAATTAAAGTGTTAGAGTGTTAGAATTAGAATTTAAGTATTGGGGTTTAGAGGGTTAGAATTAGGGTTTAGGGGGTTAGAATTAGTATTTAGGGTTTGGGTTAATTTTAGTATTAGGGTTTAGGCGGTTAATTTTAGTATTAGGGTTTGGGGGTTAGTATTAGGGTTTAGGGGGTTAGTATAAGGTTTCGGGAGTTAGTATTAGCATTCGGGGGTTTATTTTAGTCTTGGGGTTTAGGGGGTTAGTATTAGGGTTCTGGGGTTAGTATTAGGGTTCAGGGGTTAGTATTAGGGTTCGGGAGTTAATTTTAGTATTGGGTTTTGGGGTTAATTTTAGTATTAGGGTTTGGGGAGGCACTTTGGGAGGGGGAATCATTTATTGGGGGGGTTATTTCATTTTAACTGGTACGTTTGTTCATCTCTGAACTGTCAGCTCTTACATAGCCGCGTCCGCGATGAAATGGCCGCATTATTCTTCATTGCTGACAGTTCAGCGTTCTAACTGCTGCGCTGAACTGTCCTAGACCCAACTCACTGTTTGTTGCCATGCAGATACATACTCTTCCAAGGTTTGGCAGTTATAAAAGCAAACAAAAAACAGCATTGTACCTACTAACTTCTCACCTAGACACATCTCCATTTTATTAACTTACAATTACGTAACAGTGTACCCATTCCACTCGAAAATTGGACACAGACTTTAAACATCAACCCAACATGCCATCTGGATTAATCTTTGCTGTGTTTTCTCAACCTTGTTTGGGCTTTGGAATTTAAACAACTACACAAATGTATGGGGAACATTAACCTTTTTCGCAATGTATCCAGTTGAGTTACAGATTAAGCCCACGTTTGCCATACTCGACACAGCTGCACATCAATAGGCCAGGTTTGCACGTCTGCACTGGATTCTGTGGTAAACAAGGTGAAAATAACAGTGACACTCACTACTTGTAACCTGATGTTCAGCATTCTTTGATGCTGTATGACACACATACTGTACTCTTTTGGATGGTCTAAATACGGAATTGCACGTTTCAGAGCATGACAATACAAATTTGGGGCTGAAAAACAAACTAATAGCATTTTAAAACTATGTTCAACTTTGTTTTAAGTTTTTTAAATGTTTTTTATAAAAAAAAATTGCCATGAGAATTTTGTACATACGGTGAAATAGACGCTAAAGGGAAAGCTAAACATTTATACTGTGAATGTGGAGAATAAAATAATATCATAAATAATCTATACATTGTATTGAATTGTAAGCAAATTGATAAATTCAGAGAAATATGTGTTTTAAAAGTGCCTGTGGTGTCTCATGTTTATGACATCACCTGTGGCTTGATATATGCTTGATATGAAAATGATACTTTTACCATTGATAAGTAGTAAGTTTACATATCAAGTGCCAGGTGATGTCATAAACAGGGGACACCACAGAGACACATTAAATGTTATTCTCTTAAGGGCCCACTCAATAAGCAGGGAACTGCAGGATCAATGTAGCAAAACTGGAAACATTATCCAATGCAGCTTGAATAGTGCCTATAATGTATGCATTTGCTTGCAGTTCCATTTTTGGTTGGGGAGTTGCACCAAAATGAATCCAAGATGTGAATCTATCTTAAGAAGTACTTTTGGGGGTTTTGACAACCTCATACAAGAGAGTTTTATTGAATAGTCAGTGGTGAAATTGAGCTTTTACATTTCCAATGCCTAAATTTTATTGTCTACCTGGGACTTCTAATTTCCATCATTGAGCTACAAGTAGAGTTACCACCTTTTGGTAAAAGACAAAAAAAAAATACAGGCCATGTTATTACCTCCCGAAACTTAACATTGTCCTCAAGTCAATTTTTTACCGGCCTGTCAGTAATATACCAATTAGGTGGCAACCCTAATTATAACAGGGATGTGTGTTTGTGTGAAATAGACTTGTTAGCTGTATTTAAGAAAACTTTGTTACAACGTGTGTTCCAGCGCTATGGGTGAAAATATATCCAACTTACAGTATTTTGGATTCTAGCCATGCGTTCCTTTGCTGTTATGGGATACGCCATCTTCTCACCTGAAGTCGTCGTCACGGCAAGGTATGTGGGAATTCTGTCACACTGACATTATGACTGTAGAAAGGACATAAAGTATAAATGGTGATAACTGTTATTTTTGGTTTGTAGTAAACATTGAATGAATCTATTACATTTATTTAACAATTATATCAAAACCTATATTATAAGAGCAGGAATAGGCAGCACGGTAGTTCAGCTGGACTTAAACTATCTCATGAGCTTCAGGTATAGATATATGTGGAAAAGTGTATATATATATATATATATATATATCTCCAATGTACCTGCACTCAGCTTACTAATTACACAAAATCTGGAGAATGTGCCTGGGTGCAACTCACATCTTCATACAAACAACAGTCCAAACAGCTTTGGGAATGCACTCACAGGATTGTAGTTATCAGCTAAACCGTTTTAATAATATCGACGTTTCGCACACTACCCTTTGTCAAGCATATACATATATATATATAAAAAAGTATATTGAAAAAGAAGGTGCAACACTCCAGAGCATAACAAAATCTATAATGCTATAATAAAATAATAAGCAAACAACAATTTCGTATACAGAAAAATAACCTTATATCTATTTTTAGCGTCCTAATGCTCTTTCTCCATTCTAGAACATGAACATATGTACACAATCATTAATTAGTCGGCAAAACAGTCGGTTTTGTATTATGACAAAAACAGGGATAATAGGGGACAACTCCTACTTGGAAATGAACTAATAAATGCATATGTATTGATTATAAAAAATATGTATTTATTAAAATATTTATTCATCTGTATGTATAAAAATGTTTAATTTACTTACAAATATCATGTTTGCTGTTTCTACAGACCCTCCCACTCAGTTCTTAGCATCATAGCATTTGGCTGGTGCTTGAGAGGATAAAAAGCAACATTTTAAAGTCTTTAAAAAAGCAAAAAGCAAAGCATCCAAAATGATAACTGTACGTGTAATGTCCAGAAGCTTGGGGGCAGAGGCACTGGCTAGGGAGATCAGAAGATATCCCCTCACTAGCCCTCTGGGTGCAAGCAGGCAGCATGGTGTCTATGCATTGCCCAGGGCACAGACAACAAATCATGCTGGCTCTCGCGTTTATGGTGCATGTCTGCATGTCTGAACCTAAGCAGTGCACAGACACCATGCTGCCTGTCACTAGACACCAGGACGCTGTGGGTGCTAGCTGAGGCATGTCCTGGGGTTCTGGGGCATGTAATGGGTATACAACGTTAATGATGGGCAGTGGCGTCTCTTGGGTGGGCTACTGGGGCTATAGCCCTAAATCCCCCCTGCATAGCCCCGAATGGGCTTTTCCATCTGGGACATGGTCCCAGAATCGGAGGACATGCGGGGGTGAGTGCCACTTCGGGAGGAGAGGCTGCTATAGGGAGCTCTCTCCATAGCCCCTCCTCCTGGCCATACAGAGCACAGCACGATGGGTGCAAGCTCCACCCCGTCATGCTGTGAGATAATCTTCTATCCGGCAGGAGATCCTGAATGGCTGTGTTCTGCAGCTGCAGACACACCCCAAAATGTCCTCCTCCCTGCAAACAAACAGAATTTTGCAGGGAGGGGGACCAACAGTATAAGGTAAAAAATGTGTGACTGTGTGTGGGTGTCTCAATGTGTGTACTGTAAGTGTGTGTCAGGGTGTCTAGGTGTGTGCGTCAGGGTGTCTAGGTGTGTGTGTCAGGTTGTTTGTGTAAGTGTATGTGTGTGTGTCTCAATGTGTGTAAGTATGTGTCAGGGTGTCTAGGTGTGTATGTCAGGATGTCTATGTGTGTATGTCAGGGTGTCTAGGTGTTTGATTGTATGTGTGTGTGTGTAAGGGTGTATGTGTGTGAGTGTGTCTCAGGGTGTCTGAGTAAAAAGAGAGAGAGAGGCAGTGTGTGTGAGAAAGAGAGAGACAGTGTATGTGAGAAAGAGACAGATAGAGACATTGTGTGTGAGAAAGAGACAGAGAGAGACAGTGTGTGTGAGAAAGAGAGAGACAGTGTGTGTGAAAAAGAGAGAGACTGTGTTAGAAAGAGAGATGGTGTGTGTGAGAGAGAGAGACTATGTGTGAGAAAGAGAGAGAGACTGTGTGTGAGAAAGAGAGAGACACTGTGTGTGAAAAAGAGAGAGAGACTGTGTGAGAAAGAGAGAGAAATGGTGCGTGAGAGAGAGATGGTGTGTGTGAGAGAGACTGTGTGTGAGAAAGAGAGAGAGAGACTGTGTGTGCGAAAGAGAGAGAGAGAGACGATGTGTGAGAAAGAGAGAGAGACGGTGTGTGAGAGAGAGAGAGAGACGGTGTGTGAAAAAGAGAGAGACTGTGTGTGAGAAAGAGAGAGAGAGACTGTGTGCGAAAGAGAGAGAGAGAGAGAGAGAGAGAGAGAGACGGTGTGTGAGAAAGAGACAGAGAGAGACAGTCTGTGTGAGAGAGACGGAGTGTGTGTGTATGTGTGAGAGAGAGAGTGTGTGTGACAGAGCTCACCGGGTTCTAGCCGCAGATCATTTGAAGACCTAGCAATGGCCCTGATGATGGGGCAAATCCTGGGGTGATGGAGCATGTAATAGGTGTGCAACATGGGTGATGGGGCATGTCCTGGGTGTGCAAAATGGGTGATGGGGCACGTGCTGGGCTATGTCCTGGTTCTGCAATGTGGGTGAAGGGGGAGTGCCTGCAGGGTGTAAACTAAGCTGAACTATGGCTTGAAGACAATGTTATGTTTATGGAGGCAATAGCATAGCGGGTATCAAAGCTCCAAGGGGTGCTCCTCTTCCGGCACAGATCTGCCTTTCAGACTCCATGTCTGTCCAATAAGGGAGTGAGATCCGTCTCCTGACATGTATGCAACTATGTTATAAGCCACTGGACACCAGTTATATGACATGGCTTGGACAAAATGCTGGGATCCCCAAAGATATGGCACTAGCACTGATTAAAAGTTACTTTACCCCAGGGAAGGTCGAGGGTCCTGTTTTTTTAATTAGAACATTTTACAGTGGACTACCCTTCCTTGATGTGCAGTGATCCCAAAGTATTTCTTAGTGCCAAATGATGATGCAACTGATGATGATTTGTCTGTTGTGCTCTGTGGACATCACTGTATAACATTTTTTAAAATTGTAACAACATTTACTGTGGACTACACTTCCTATGATTCTCAGTCAGCCAAAAGTATATCTTAATTGTAGGAAGGTATTGCTATGGAGTCTGTATTACACACACACACACACACACAGCACATTACTGTGAATTTTATTGCTGTGGAATCTGTGATTCACTCACACACTATAAATGACAGTGAGATTTATTGCTATGGAGTTCTGTGATATACTCAAACATATAACAAATGACTGTGAGTTTTATTGCTGTAGAGCTCTGTGATACACCCACACACTGCAAATTACTGTGAGTTCTAATGCTGTAGAGCTCTGTGATGTACTCACAAATACTGCACATTACTGTGAGTTTTATTGCTATGGAGCTAGACGATATACTCAAACATTTCACACATTACTGTGAGTTTTACTGCTGTCGAATCTGTGATACATTCACACACTAGACATTAAAGTGAGTTTCAGTGCTATGGGGTTCTGTGATTGGGGATGGGACACTTTATCGCGGCTGCTTCCACACAGCCGCTTCACCGCCGACTCTGCACCGCAAGACAGCTCGTCGCTGGAGATTTCATCGCGGGACATTTCATCGCTAAAGGTAAGTATTTTAGCTATTTTAGTTTATTTTAGTAAGGGTGGTTAGAATTAGGGTTTAGGGGTTAGAATTAGGGTTTAGGGGGTTAATTTTAGTATTAGGGTTCGGGGTTAATTTTAGTATTAGGGTTTAGGGGGTTAATTTTAGTATTAGGGTTCATGGGTTAGTATTAGGGTTTAGGGGGCTAGTATTAGGGGTCGGGGGTTAGTATTAGTGTTTAGGGGGTTAGAATTAGGGTTCGGGTGTTAGTATTAGGGTTAGTATTAGGGTTTAGGGGGTTAATTTTAGTATTGGGGTTAATTTTAGTATTGGGGTTTGGGAATCATTTATTTGAGGGGGGGGTTATTTTCGTTTTACTTTTACATTTGTAGGAGCTGACAGTTCAGCACAATTCTCCATTGCTGACAGTTCAGCGTTCTAACTGCCGCGCTGAACTGTCAGCGATGAAGATGCGGTGCCGAAGTGTCCTAGACCCTCTGTGATTTACTCATAAATATAACAAATTACTGTGAATTTTATTCCTGTAGAGCTCTGAGATACACTGACACACTTCAAATTACTATGAGTTCTATTGCTGGGGAGCTCTGAGAAACACTCACACACTGCAAATTACTGTGAGTTTTATTTCTATGGAGCTATGTGATATACTCAAACATATCACACATTACTGTGAGTTTAACTGTTGTGGAGCTCTGTGTCGTAGTGTTGACACTCTACTTCCTAAGCCCCCCACCCTGGCATCCCGGGTTGGCAGTGCAAGAAGTTGGGAGGTATGGAAATGCATTTATGTTTTGGGCTGAATTGAATTTTTTTTTTCTAAAAGCTGTTTTACATGAGGGTCTAATTAATAAAGAGAGAATTGTGGGGTATTGCAGGAAATGGAAATTAAACTATTGGCCAATGTAGCCGAGTTGGAAACATTTTCCAATACAGATACTTAATTTTCCTGCAATTCTCTCTTTATTGAGTAGATCCTATAGAATTCTAGTCATTTAGCAGCAATACAAAAAACAGTCCAAAACTGTTTAAATCAACTTTATTCAGACATCAGTTTGGGACGCATTTTGTCCAAGGGCCGCACATTGGACAACCCTGAACCATACATTCTGCAGAACAGAAAATAGCTGAACGTACATGTGTAAATTTGGCAACAGCAATTCAAGACTGTGCGATTGAGAGGAATGACTGCTAAGAGTAACAGTAATAAAACAGTGGGAATTTATATTATCTTTCTCTTTAAGTGGACCTTTAAACATGCAAAATGCTCAAAAATTGCCTGCATTTAAGATATTGGCATACATAGTTATACACAACAGATGCAGCGGTGCAATCTAGCAACAGTATAGGAATAATAGCCAAAGAAACATTACAAGAGATCGATGTTGCGTGTTTTGATCCCTGATACATGTTTCGTCACAAAGAAATTATAAACCCTATAAAACCCTTTTTTTTTTTTGGTTCTGCCATTGTGAGAGTTTGAGTCCAGACCCGTTGTTCTGTGATAACAGGTTTAAAAACATGTATATGATATAGTTCATGTATTATGTAATAACGATATTGTATTAATAGTAATGTATTTATCTTTATTTTAAGGAAAAATCTTTATTTTAGCTTAAAAAACTCACAATATCCATTAATTAATGTAGGAATGAAACTCTTCATCTGTGTTATGCACAATACAAATAAAAAAATAGTAAATTAACAGCTATGTCAAAAAGGGACACTGTTACCGCGCCTTCTTATTTGTTAAGGTTATAACTTATTTTGCTGGAAAAGGAGAATAGCAAAAACACAAGTCTAAGTTCTTACATAATATTTACTTGACTTCATTTTAGTTGGAATGCTGCCACCTTGTGGGTAAAAATATGTCAAAATGTTTATCTTAAAATAATTAGCATTAGGATTATTTTATTTAGTTGTATCTAAGATTTTTTTTTCAGATCCTGGGTAAGACAACAATATTGGAAAAAATACATCAATAATCAGCCTTTACTATCTCTGTTAAACCTATACTTATCAGTCCATTGTAAAAAATGAAAGTAACTATCAATAGAAAAAACACAAACTATTATTCCTCCTCATATCCCCTTTTTCCTTACCATTCTCATCTAAACTGAACTCAGGGCAGCTGCTCTCTTCATACCGTAGTGGGGTTCAGTTGAAAAACATTAGTGTCCTTTTGTCCTTTTAGTGCTCCAGTTTGGCTGCCCATTTGATGGTGAGTAGAGTTGAGCGGACACCTGGATGTTCGGGTTCGGCAGGTTCAGCCGAACTTCAAAAAAATGTCCAGGTCCGTGCTCGAACTTGACCCCGAACTTGACCCCGAACCCCATTGAAGTCAATGGGGACACGAACTTTTGGCCACTAAAATGCCTCTAAAAAAGTCCTGGAAAGGGCTAGAGGGCTGCAAAATGAAGTAAAATGTGGGTGAGTGTCCCCATTCATACGAATAGGTCAATTGACCTATTCGTATAAATGGGGACTCTATTTCAGTTTATAGAAAGCCAATAGCCATGTAATGCTATTGGCTTTCTATAAACCGAAATAGAGTCCTCATTCATACAAATAGGTCAATTGACCTATTCTTATGAATGGGGACTCTATTTCGGTTTATAAAATAGCAATAGCATTACATGTATTCCATAAACCGAAAGTCTATAAACCGAATGTCTTTCGGTTTATAGACTTTCGGTTTATAGAATACATGTAATGCTATTGGCTTTCTATAAACCGAAATAGAGTCCCCATTCATCAGAAATTCTTATGAATGGGGACTCTATTTCGGTTAATAGAAAGCCAATAGCATTACATACAATGTAATCGCCAAACCCCGAACTCCAACAGGAACATACAGTGAAATGTCCTTGTTCGGGTCTGGGGTCCAAAAACCGTAATGTTCGGTACGAACCCGAACAGTGCGGTTCGGGTTCGCTCAACACTAATGATGAGTCCAGGGCAAATGCTGTCATTGTCCATTATCTTCCCAAGCAATCAAGAGGAACGAATCGTTTGTGACAAAGGACGTAGCTGGCAATCAGCAACATCCAAGTATGTTTTGTATTTTTTGTTAGCCTTGGAGCTAGGGTTAGGGTTCAGGATAAGTTTAGGGTTGCAAAGTCACTATAGGTAATCCTGAAAAAATAAATAGTTAGAAAAATGCAATGCACTACTTCCACTATCCCTATAAATTGCATTAGAAATCCCTTTTGTTCCTCTGACACTGTCCCCAGAAGCAGGCTTGCTGCACCTAGATTATCATCAGCCATACCCAGGGCCGGCAATTCCTATAGGCAAGGTAGGAGCCTGCCTAAGGCACAAACCTGCAGGAGCCGCTCAATGCGCAAACCTGCAGGAGCCGCTCAATGCGCAAACTACAGATACATCTATAGGAGAGGTGCCGCTCTGAGTGAGTGTGCACCTGGTTTTCTTCCTGCTGCCCAGACACAGTGCTCAGCTACTATGCCCTGCAGCTACAAGTTCTCCAGCTCCTCCGTATAATAACGGAGGAGGTCTGGAGGACAAAATAACTTTAGCACCGTAGCAACCAACGAAGTAGAATGTAATCACATAACTTCGCCCCCATGTGACAGGAGACTGATGGAGATTGGGGGGATGTGAAAGACATGGAGAGCCTGGACATGGATTGTCAGAGAAAGATATGGGAAGCATCAAGGGTGAGAGAACAGCATGGCGGACAGAGAAAGACATGGGAAGCATTGAGGAAGACATTGGGGGACAGATAAAATCACGAAGGGACAGAGAAAAAGATTGGAAGAAGAGTGGAGGATAGAGAAAAAATGGGGAGTGGGGGGGCAGGGAAAAACATAGGTGACAGAAAGACAAAAAAAAACATGGGAAGCATTGTGGACACAGAAAGACATGTGGAGCATAATTGTGGAAATTCTGAGGGGCAGATTGGCATGTCTGAGGGGAAGTTTGGCATATCTGGGGTAGATTTGCATGTCTAGAGTAGTATTGCAAGTCTGGGGGAGAGATTACCTTAGTGGCAGATTGGCATATTAATGGCAAAATAATACTGGCATATTAATGGTCAAATTGGCTGTGGCATATTAATGGCAAAATAATACTGGCATATTAATGGTCAAATTGGCTGTGGCATATTAATGGCAAAATAATACTGGCATATTGATAGTCAAATTGGCTGTGGCATATTAATGGCAAAATAATACTGGCAAATTAGTGGGCAAATTGGCTGTGGCATATTAATGGCAATATAAAATTGGCATATTAATGGCAAAATAATACCTGCATACTAATGAACAAATTGACTGTGGCATATTAATAGCAAAATAATACTGGCATGTTAATGGGCAATTAGCTGTGGCATATTAATGGCCAAAATAACACTGGCATATTAATGGGCAAATTGGCTGTGGCATATTAATGGGCAAAATAACACTGGCATTTTAATGGGAAAATTGGCTGTGGTATATTAATTGGCAAGCTGGCTGTGGCATATTTATGGGCAAACTGGCATATTTTAATAGGCAAACTGACTGTTGCATATGTTCATGAAAAATCACTGTGGCATGTTAATTGGTACCTGACAGTAGCTTCTTTTAATTGGCTTTAAGTGGTGCTGTGGCATGTTCTGTGGGGGGGGGGGGGGGGGGGGAATAAAATGTACTCAAAATAACACTGGCATATTAATGGGCAAATTGGTTGTGGCATATTAAAGGGCAAAATAACACTGGCATTTTAACAGAGGCGTCACTAGGGTTGGTGTCACCAGGTGCAGTAACTCATGGTGTCACCCCCCTGGATTTCCTCCAATACCATGCCAAACAGATTCCTTAGTAATGCCAGTCAGATGGCCCATTAAATATGCCACATAAAGGAGCCCCACAGATTCCTTAGTAATGCCAGTCTGATGGCCCATTAAATATGCCACACGCAGGAGCCCTTTAACTATGCCACACACAGGAGCCCTTTAACTATGCCACACACAGGAGCCCATAACTATGCCACATACAGGAGCCCCATAACTATGCCACACACAGGAGCCCCATAAATTATGCCACACCAAAGCCCCATAAATTATGCCTCACCTTGGAGCCCAATTAATTATGCCACACACACATGCGCCCCCTAATTATGCCACACAAAAGAGCCCCTTAATTATGCCACACAAAAGAGCCCCTTAATTATGCCACACATGGGGCCCAATAAATATGCCACACATGGGACCTCCATTAATTATGCGACACACAGGAGCCCCACAAGGTGACAATTGTACAATTTAAAAACAATACATATCTATAAACACAGACATCTCTCTATAACTAGTTGCATTTATACTTTGAATTATTTAATATTCTATTTAATAAAATGTTATTGAAAAATGGCATTCCTATTTTTAATTCCCTTCCTCTGCACCCACATTGCACCTAAAGGACTTAACACAGCACCATACAGTACCCACAGAACTTGCCATGCACCTATATTGCACCCACAGCACTTGGCTTGCACTCATATTGCACCTACACGATTTGGCATGCCACAGTGTCACTTTTCCCCACAGAACTAGCAAGTGTCACTTTCCACATAGTACATGTTATTTTGCCCCACAGACCATGCCACAGCATCACTTTGCCAATTAAAATATGCCAGTATTTAACCCCTCGATATTCCAGGATTTAGCCATTCAATATGCCAGGGTTATTTTGCCACTCAATATGCCAGGATTATTTAGCCACTCAGTGTGCCATGATTTAGTCATTCAATATGCCAGGATTTTGCCCCCAATATGCCATTTAATATGCCAGGATTATTTAGCCACTCAGTATGACATGATTTAGTCATTCAATATGCCAGGATTCTGCCCCCCAATATGCCATTTAATATGCCAGGATTTTGCCCCTCAATACGCCAGGAGTTTGCCCCCCAATATGCCATTTTATATGCCAGTATTTTGCTCTCAATATGCCAGGATTTTCCCCCCAATTTGCCATTTTATATGCCAGGATTTTGACCCCCAATATGCCCCTCATATGCCAGTATTTTGCTCTCAATATGCCAGGATTTTGCCAACAATATGCCAGGATTTTGCCCCTCATATGCCAGGATTTTGCCCCCCGATATGCCAGGATTTTTCCCCCAATATGCCATTTAATATGCCAGGATTCTGCCTCCAATATGCCATTTAATATTCCAGGATTTTGCTCTCAATATGCCAGGATATTGCCCCCAATATGCCATGTAATATGCCAGGATATTGCTCCTTAGTATGCTCGTTATGCCACCCTCTCCCCCTTCCCCAGACCCCAGTACTTACCTCTTTGCTGCTCCGTCTCCCGGTGCTCTGAAGGTCCGTGGCTGTGAGGAAAGCGTTGTGAGCTCCCCTCCAGCCATGCGGAACAATAAAGTTTGTTTAAAAAAAAAGTTCCAACAAACTTTATTGACCGCGCGGCTGGAGGGGAGCGCACAACGCTTTCCTCACAGCCACGGACCTTCAGAGCACCGGGAGATGGAGCAGCAAAGAGGTAAGTACTGGGGTCTGGGGAAGGGGGAGAGGGTGGCATAACGAGCATACTAAGGAGCAATATCCTGGCATATTACATGGCATATTGGGGGCAATATCCTGGCATTTTGAGAGCAAAATCCTGGAATATTAAATGGCATATTGGAGCTGGACTTTGTCAAGAATGGGGGAGAGGGAGGTAGAATTTTTTTTCTAAGTCAAATTTGACCTCCCATTTCAACCTTTTCTTGCTGTTCTCGAATTTTAGTGAATAGCCTCTAAACATGTGATGGACTTGGGGGCCGTATTGTTGCCTCCAAAGTCTGGAATGAAACAGGAAAATAACCCGATGTGCCCTTGAATAGCATCACAATTCAGCCATCTTAACCTATTGCACGCCAAAACTGAAAGAAGCCTGAAGCGCACTGAACTGAAAAGTACCCCTATCATCCCCACACAATTCTATGGGATGATAGAGACTCATTTTGGTAGGAATTTGGATATTTTGAAAATAGAAATAAATGAAAAATACATAAAAAAAATTTTTTTTTAAGAAATAGACATCATGGGGCACCTAATATTATCATGGGGGGCCAAGGCAAGTATTCCTGTCCCCCCTACATAGAAATTCTGACTTCTCTTTATAACAAATGAAGCTGGTGTCATGAGCGGGTTCCAGGTGGCATATGGAGACACAGGGCCTGTGGTAACTGCACTCAACGGAGGTTTGAGGCCCAAGGTCGGTGAAGACATATTTCAGGGCCCTGTGGAAGCAGCTGCTGTATCTAGTATAGTCAAGGCTTGGACTGAAGATACCTGCATACATCCTGGAGCAGGCCCGGAACCAGGACCGATCCTGGGCGGTTGAACAGGGTGCACTGCGCCCAAGCGCTCTCCCTGACAAGGGTGCATCAGCGGGAGTCCAGCAACAGGACTGTGAATGTGTGTGAGTGGCAGAGTGTAAGTGTGTGTGAGTGGAAGAGAGTGTGTGAGAGTATAAGTGTGAGTAGCAGAGTTATGAGTTTGTGAGAGGAAGAGAATGTGAATCCATACATTATGAATGCATGTACTGCTTTTCATTATATTATGGGCTTTTCTCATGAAAAAGAGACTTGCAGGGAAGTGAGATGGGAATTTCAAAATTAAGACCAAAGTAGAAGAGTTGGAAAAATTCTCCCATTCATTTGAATTCCCATCAAACTTCCCTGCACTTCTCTGATTTAAGAGTAAAGCCTTAAATAAACAGTTATTCTACTTTGCAAAAAATACACATTTTGTTAAATGATGAAAAATGATCTAAACATTGTTCACAGAATTGCAAGCAAATGTATAACATTTGGGGGAAAAAATATGTTTAAATAAGTTTATAGTATCTCTTGTCTGTGAGGTTGGTAGAAGGAGCACCCCTCAGCCGATTCCCCCCAGGTGTTTGATCCCTTTTTATTAAAAAATACATATTTATGTATATATAGTGTGTGTGTGAGAGAGAGTCAGGTTTAGATGTGTGTCTGAGTGGCAGAATGTGCATGTGTGAGAGACAAGTTTACAGGTGTATGTATCTGAGTGAGTGGCAGGATGGGCGTTTAAGAGAGATGGATTTGCACTTGTGTATCTTAATGAGTTTCAGGATGGGGGTGTGAGAGAGATGGACTGGCACGTGTATCTGAATTAATGGCAGAATAGTAGTGAGAGAGATGGGTTTGCACCTGTGTGTCTGAGTGAATTGGCAGGATGGGAGTGTGAGAGAGATGGATGTACACATGTGTGTCTGAGTGAGTGGCAGGATGGGAGTGTGAGAGATGGGTTTGCATGTGTGTATATGTGAGTACCAAGATGGAAGTGTGAGAGTGATCGTTTTGCACGTGTGTGTCTGAGTGAGTGGCAAGATGGGAGTGTGAGAAAGATGGGTTTGCCTGTGTGTGTCTGAGTGAGTGGCAGGATGGGAGTGTGAAAGAGATGGGTTTGCACATGTGTGTCTGAGTGAGTGGCAGGATGGGAGTGTGAGAGAGGCACATGTGTATGTGTCTGAGTGGGAATGTCTTAAATTTACCAAAAGGGGAGGAGTTAGTAATGTAGCCATGTCCTCATGGAAGGCACCAAAAGAAAAACCTGCACCCAGGTGTTCGTGACCCTAGGATTGGCCCTGCATGGAACATAACAACTTTGACAGGATAAACAGGATGCTGCAGACTGGGACAGAAATAAACCAAGCAGAGCAGAGCGAATACAAACAGAGTGTAACAGTAAAAGGCAAAACAGAACTGAATAGACATATAAGACACATGACTAGAGTATAGGGTCAAGGAAAGACTAGAGCAGGACAAAAGCCAACATTAGCGTTGCAGAGCAGAAACTAAACAAAAGGTAAACAATACAGGGCAAGGTGTTAAAGACAAAAACATAAATGCAGTGCAGATGCAGACAGGGCACAGACGGGCATTGTAACACAACTTAAAGGCATACACAGGCATACATACAAACAGAGAACAAACAAAGAACAGGACTAAAGCAACATAACAAAGACATGCATACAGAAGTAGCCTAAAACTCTAAGATGGTAATGATGAGGTTTGGTTGCACCTGATGGCCAAAAGATGGAAGCTTGCTTTATTGAACATGGCTTGCGTAGACAGTTATTAATGATTCACGTGACAGATGCAACTTCATAAGTGCATATTAATGATATGAAGTAATCCTTCCCTTTAACTGTGGTATCCATTTTGATACATGTTGTTGTTATTTCCTGGACCTCCTTGGTTCAGTGGGCTGCCAAAAGGCCTCCAGACTCCATATAATTAATTAAAATAAATAACTGACCAACCTACCACATACCTCTACCTTGCACAGGTGGAGGCGATGATTAACCTGAAAACAACCCCATAGCCTTTAGGTGCCCTGTGTATAAAATAATTACCTGTTATTGAAGTCCAGCTCTGATCTGCGATCAACTGTGTCAGTCAATTTGATGCCTTCAATCCTAGCTTCATGATTGGCTGTTTTTTATATGGGACTAGGAGATCTTATTATAGTGGGGGTGAAGGGCTACCTGCCCCATATGCGCAACAGCGGACTGGGAGCCATTTTGGGGGGCAGGGCTTTTTTTTATCATTCTATTAGATTTTCAACTTTTTATATTTTAATCACCAGATCAGATGTGGAGAATTGAAATGGCCTAAATGTGGCTATCATCCGCGAATCCAAATGCAGGTTCTGATCATTGAATATCAGGTCATCGCAATTGAATACTTTTTATAGCCAAAGTGATCCCGATCCGAAGGCCTCCGCTGCATGGGTTTCCTAATGGCCCGAACTGCTGATTTGGTCTCAGAATTATGTATATTGAGCAGCTGTATTTGGGGAATTTGTTCCATTCGGCTCTTATACCCGACCAAAATCCAAATCAGAACAAATCAGTCTATATTGAGTAGACCCTTGTGTAATATTCAATATGTATCACAGTGCTCCACAGCAATAATAATCACAGATATGTGTGGTTTGTGTGCAGATGACTTCCTCAGCAATAAAACTCACAGTAATGTTATGTTAAAGCTCCATAGCATGAGCAATTACAATCCCTATCGTTGATTGTTTTACATAAAACACTACGCAAGTACCATTTCACTGCCTCCTAATAATCCCTAGTCTGGCTCCTGCCTGGGTTTGTTCATCCTGATGAGGGCTGAGAAGAGCCACTGATATGTCCTCGTTCTTTGAATTTATATAGCTACCTTGGTTCTTCTACAGCTCTTCACACTTGTGTGCTTTGCTTTAACATCTCCGTTGTGGACACAACTGCCCACCTTGTATAAAAACAGGCAACTCAAATATGTCATCCAGTTGGAAAATTCCACACTTAAAATGTAAAGGTTTATTTGGAGTAATTTCCAAAAGCATAGATGGGTGTGTTTAATGGATGCTTGCATGTAATGTGTGGATGACTTTGTTAAGATATTATCTAAGTGAGGTTTAAATATACAACTATTAAAGCTCAACACAGTTAATCCTTACAAATGCAGATATTGAGAATTGCCATTCATAGCATCCAGCAGCTGACACACAAAGATATATTCATTTTATAAATGCTTTACATGTTCTCATTATGACCTCGCATAGCGTGGAGGTATTTACAATACAAACACTGCTTCATATTTTATGATAATACCTTATAAATGGCATAGTTAACAGGTGGTACTGAATCAATGTTTATTGACTAAAGGGTTTACTCAATAAAGAGAGAATTGCAATGAACTGAGATGGGAAATTCAAACTTAAGGCCAATGTAGCCGAGTTAAAAAAATGTCCAATGCAGCTGCATGGGAAAAAATTTTCAACTCAGCTTCTTTGGCCATAAGTTTGAAATTCCCATCTCAATTCTCTCTTTATTGAGTAGACCTTTTAGACTCTCATCATTCTCTGGCTGCAAGTTACAGCTTTTGCTATAAAACGTTTTGGCAATTGATTTTCTTTTTCAGATGAGTGAGTAATGTTTTCTTTTGGACTGTAATTTAATCTGAGTATTTATGTTGTCTGATATTATTATACAATTTCTGTGGAATATGATGGCACTTTTTAAAATAAATAATGTCTATTTTCAACAGTTTTGTAAGTAAATGGCCATATTTGTTATGGATAGCTAAACTTTTTTACATTTTTTTAGAAGTTTAGTGACACTGTATGTGCTGCTACTTCTTACATAATAGAGCACTGGACATCATGCTGGGAGCCATTAAGCAGGCCACCCATTAATAATACTACCGGGGCTGCTAGCCTGCTTAATGGGTTCCCAGAATGATGGCTCCCATCCCGGGTAAATTGGCATTTCACCCACAAGCATTATATTAACATTTATTTACATTGCACCAACAATTTACGTAGTGCTAGCTACAGATCATAAAAGGGAACTGCATAATAAGTTTGACAAACTATAACAGACTGATACATGAGATCCCTGCTTGCAAACTTACAATCTAGAGGGAATCAGGTACAGGAAACACAAAGTGGAGTGAAGGGGTCAGAGGGAAGGTAGTTGTAGTAACAGTATTGTGGATGGATGGCGCTAGGTGGCTTTGGCCAAAGATTAATTGTGTGTGTTTGTGATTGAGGACAGGGACCAGTGCTGTATTTACCGCGAGGCATCCTAGGCGGATGCCTAGGGCGGCAAATTTTGGGGGTGGCAGCACCCCCCAGCACTGAAAAAAAAAAAAACGCGGCCCTTTAAAAAAAAAACCACCGCGCTTGCAGGCAGAGACGGAGGTGACAGGGGATCGGAAGATCCCCCCTCACCATCGCTCTGCCTGCCGGGCTGCACGGGGAGCCGAACGGGCAGCACAGAGAAACCTCCATGCTGCCTGTTCGGCTCCCCGTGCAGTGTGCCGACATGGAAGTGCAGACAGTCACGTGACGGGCGCACTGACGTCATACGCGCGCCCGGTCACGTGACCTGTCGGCACAATCGCCGGGAAGCCGAACAGGCAGCATGGAGGGACCATGCGGCCTGCCACTAGCCACCAGGGAAAGGTAAGTGCTGATGGGAGACTGTGTGTGTTTGTGTGTGTGTGTGTGTGTGACTGAGTGTGATGGGAGTCAGAGTGTGTGTGATGGGAGACAGTGTGTGTGATGGGAGTCAGAGTGTGTGTGATGGGAGACAGTGTGTGTGACTGAGTGTGATGGGAGTCAGAGTGTGTGTGATGGGAGACAGTGTGTGTGACTGAGTGTGATGGGAGACAGTGTGTGTGACTGAGTGTGATGGGAGTCAGAGTGTGTGACTGAGTGTGATGGGAGTCAGAGTGTGTGTGATAGGAGTAGGAGTGTGTGACTGAGTGTGATGGGAGTAGGAGTGTGTGACTGAGTGTGATGGGAGTGTGAGCTTGATGTGAGTCTGAATGATGGGGCATGTCTTAGGTGTGTAACGTGGGTGTGCAGCTTGGGTAGGGGGGTGCCCGGATTTTGTCTGCCTAGGGAAGCACAAAATCAAGATACACCACTGACAGGCACAGCTATGTGGGTTAATTAACAGGCTTGCCACGGCACCCCTGGGACTTGTGATTGCACCCACAGGACTTGCCATTGTGCCCAATCATGGAGTATTGTTTAATGAACCATACAATCTCTCAGATTTTGTGACAGACAGTTTAAGGTATGAACATGTTCCCACAGCAACAGCTAACAAAAAGGTTTAATCGCCACTTGGTATGTATATTTTGTTCTCTCTCTTTCACTCAGGACCAGCAAAGACTATCCCTATGTAGCCCCAAGACCAGGTCGGGGAGTGGCAATCATGACAGGGTGCTGAGATGATATGTCAGCCTATAGTGGGAATTAGTGGGAGGAGTTGGGAGAGTATAAAAGATAGGAACAGGAAGTTTAGGGGCCAATTTAGGAAAGTTTTTTCCCCCATACCTGTTGTGTGTCTGTTCTGTCTCCCTTCTTCTTTTCCAGGATCATGGAGGCTGAGATTGAAAGGATTCTCGCAGAGATGAAGGCTGCTGCGCTGCTGAAGGGACCTGGCTGGCTGAAGGGACGTCTGGAGGGACCTGGATCCGCAACAGGGCCTGCTGCCACCGCATCTGGGAGGCCTTCACGTTCGGTGAGGCTGCCCGAACGGTGAGGACAACCACCCACCATGCGGCCGCAACGGGAGGAAGCGGAGGCCGCAACCGGAAGTCCACGGCCGGGAGCAATGCCGCACCGGAAGTGGGGCCTGTGAGGGATGCGATCGTGCATCCGGAGGCTCCGGTGAGCGGGCCCAGCGGCCAGAAGACCAGGGGGCCTAGGATCGTTGGCCCCAGCACCTCCTCGATGGTGGGGGGCCTGGACAGACGGGAAGGCCGGATCCGGAGCTCAGGAGGAGGAGCAAGAACGGTGGCTGCAGCGGGAGTGCAGATCAGGTGAGCAGATCTGGTGGGGGGGGGGGAAACGCCCCTGGTTGTCGCCCCTGCACTGGTGTGGCCCCTCCTGCCCCACTTACCTCCTCCAGGCGCTCCAGAGGCCGCGCAAGGCCTCCACAGGCTTCTCCCAGGCTTTCATCCCCAGAATCGTCGGTGTCCCCTATTAATCCGGGGGGCAGGGTGGTGGTAGATTCCCCTCCACGCCGCTTAAGCACTAGGTCAGGTCAAGGTAAGGCCCCTACTAAGCGTTGCCAGTCGGCGCCAGGTGCTGGCACAAGTAGGTCCCTCTCGCCGGGCGAGCGTTCCCCCTGGAAGGATAGGTATGGGGTGGGCTCCCCAGAGCTATTTTCCCCTTCCGGTTCCCCGACATGGTCGGCGTCCCCAGAGATTCGCCTATAGAAATTGACGGGGAGGAAGATAGTGAGGACGACCGGACGAGGGGCGGCGATTTCAGCATGGGAAGGTCTGGCGGGCACGTCGGGGGTAGGGATAGACATGCAAGGGTCCTCCCCAGATCTCCTGGATCGGGTAGGAGCGGGGGGGTTCAGACAAGGCGTCAAGAGGTTCGCAGTCGCTGTAGGTCTCGGCGGGGGGTGCGGTCTCCGGATAGTAGGTCCCCGTCACCCATGGACCGTGGCTGGCAATCAGGCTAGGGCGTACTGCGCAGCGGGCGTCGCGGGGTCAGGGGTTACCTCCCCCGTCTACTGAAAGGTTAAGTTGTTCGCCGATACGTTCCCAGTGTTCTTCTTCTTCTAGGCACCAACGGATGGGAGCAGAGCTTAGACCGGGAGGCCACCGCGGCATTGAAAAATCAAGGGACATGAGGAGGACGGGTGTCGGCGGAAAAAGGGCGGCTGGAGAGGCTCGGCAGCCGGAGCTGGAAAGCAGCTCGGCCGGGGGGCCGATCGGTGAGTTTACCGTAACCCCTTCTAATGTTAGCCGTGGCGAGTCCGAGTTACTAGGGGGCTTGCGGGCATTCTTAGATTCGTGGGCAGGTAGGACGGACACAGTAGTATCCAACACGGTAGCGTCGGCCTGGGTCCGTTCCCCAGCGAGCGGCGGTTTAAGTTGTGCGGCAGGGTCTGCGGCGGAACCGTCGGGTGATCCTCCCCACTCCTTGGAGGGACATTCTCATGAATCTGCGCAGGCAGGGGGTTCCGGGGGTAACGATACGGGGGTAACGGAGACAGGGGCACTTAATGTGGCCGAGGTGGCGCGATATTCTTCGTATACGTCATTCTCTGGCCCTCTAGGGGTACATTTGAAAGCTGAGGTTAGGGAGAAGATTTGGAAAGGGGAGTATGTAGAGCTTCTTTCCTTGCTTCCTTTGGAGGAACCTATCGACCTCAAGGAGGACGAAAAGCAAGAGGATAGGAAGGAGAAGGAGGATGAGGAAAGGAAAAAACGGTATAGGAAGCTCCCGAAAACATTCGGGAACTGGTTGCGCTCCTTTTGCATCCTGGCTAGCGTCCTGGGTGAAAAGCACCCAGGGAAGTGCTCCTCTCTCTTCTGTTATGTAGACGGGATATGGGAGGCGTACCGACTTTATGAGGGTTTAGCATGGTGGAGGTATGACGAACAGTTTCGTCAACGCCTAGCCGCTAACCCAGGCATGAGCTTTGACCAGATTGATATCACTCTCTGGGTAAAGATCATGATGGCTCAAAAGGCATCGCCCTTTCCCGGGGGGGCCGGTGGAGGAGCAAAAGGTTCCACGCCTGCCACCGGAAAACGTGGCACGTGCTGGCTGTTCAATGACAGCCAGTGCAAGTGGGGCGCCTCCTGCAAATTCCGGCACGAGTGCTCAGTCTGCGGAGGCTCCCATAGCGCATCCAGATGCTTTAAGCGTGGCAAGTCTGGTAGCTCAGCCGGGCAGTGAGGGGCTAAAGGGGAGAACTCCGGTGAGCAGCGACGCGATGCGGCCGTGGCTAAGGCGCTACGGTAGGCGAGCAGACACAAGTTTCTTGGAGGACGGGTTTAGGTTTGGGTTTCGCATCCCGTTTGTCCCAGGACCCAGGTCGTATCTCCCGCCGGAACTTGAAGTCGGTGCTTCAGTTCCCGGAAGTAGTGAGGGACAAGCTACGGAAGGAACTGGAGGCGGGCAGGATGGCCGGCCCGTTTCCAGAACCACCCATGGCGAATTTGCGGGTTTCTCCTTTGGGGGTGGTCCCCAAGAAGGATCCCGGTAAATTCCGGCTAATACATTATTTGTCCTATCCTAAGGGAGGGTCGGTTAATGATGACATCGATAGGGAGCTTTGCTCCGTATCGTACGCATCATTTGACAGAGCAGTGGACCTGGTCAGAGACGCGGGTGCCGGGCGCTTATGGCTAAAGCGGATATTGAATCTGCTTTTCGTCTCCTCCCTATCCACCCAGAGTGTCATCACCTATTGGGCTGCTGGTTTGATCAGGGGTTCTATGTGGACCTCTGTTTGCCTATGGGGTGTTCAGTTTCTTGTGCCTATTTCGAGAAATTTAGTACATTTCTCGAATGGGTAGTTAAGAAAGTGGCAAATGATCGTTCAATGGTGCACTACTTGGACGATTTTTTGTGCGTGGGCCCCATGGGCTCCAGATCTTGCTTGGTGCTGCTGCGCTCGCTGGAGCAGGTTGCGCGTAGCTTTGGGGTTCCCTTGGCGGCGGATAAGACAGAGGGTCCTACTACGTGCTTAAGCTTTCTGGGGTTGGAGATAGATTTGGTGGCAGGGGTCTGTAGGCTCTCCGGGGATAAGCTAGTGGTACTACGGACTGCTGTTCGAATGGTAGGTAGGGCCAAAAAGGTTACCCTACGGCAGTTACAGTCACTGATAGGGCGCCTGAACTTCGCGTGTCGGATAATTCCGGTGGGTCGGGTGTTTATTAGGTCGCTGTCACGGGCTACGGCAGGTATTGCGGCGGGACACCATTTTATCCGGGTGACTAGGAAGATACGTGCAGACCTGACTGTGTGGCTGGTCTTCCTTGAACGGTTTAACGGAAAAGTGGTATTTCAGTGCACAGTAGTGAAGGCAGATGAGCTGGAGCTTTATACGGATGCGTCGGGTAGCGTGGGTTTTGGCGCATACTTCTCGGGTAAGTGGTGCGCGGAGCGTTGGCCGGAGGCATGGGCGGGCAACAAACTCCTGAAGAACCTGGCGTTCCTGGAACTATTTCCCTTGTTAGTGGCCCTAACGTTATGGGGGGGGTGTATGCGAGACCGGCGGGTTGTCTTTTTCTCTGACAACTTGGCGGTCGTGCATTCAGTGAACAACCTGTCAGCAGCTTTGGCCCCTGTGGTGCGGCTTTTACGACGTTTTGTGCTGCTTTGCATGAAACTGAATATCTCGTTCCGTGCAAAACATGTACCAGGGCACTTAAACGTTATAGCGGATGCTCTTTCTCGATTCCAGTGGGAGCGGTTTCGAGCAGAAGCTCCGGGAGCGGATAGGACTGGGCAGGAGTGCCCGTTGGTACTGTGGAAGATCGGAATGGAGTGCTTGCGGGATGGGTAAAAGGTTCGCTTGCTCCTTCCACATGGTCCGCATACGCGAGGGTCTAGCGAGACTGGGATGCACTGGTGGCTACGGGGGGTAGGCACTGCTCTGAGGCATCCCTGCTGGATGCTTTGCTTTGGTTTTTGGTGCAGCTTTCAGCGGAAGGGGCGTCCCCTTCCAAATTGGACAAAGCAGTGGCAGCTTTGTCCTTTTTGTTTAAATTGCGAGGGGAGGTGGACGTTTGTAAGAATTTTTTGGTAAGGCAAGCGTTAAAAGGTTTTCGGAAAGGAAAAAAGCAGGCTGACACGCGGCGCCCGGTGTCGGTGGCGTTGCTGGGTAGAATGGTGGAGGTGCTGCGAGCTATTTGCACATCGGATTACGAGTGTTTATTGTTCACCGCATCCTTTTCCTTGGCCTTTTTCGGGGCATTCCAGATATCGGAGCTGGTAAGTCCTTCCAGGGCACGGTTGGGCTGCATCTGGGCGACGGATGTGGTGTGTGAGCCTGGGAAGCTACTGGTGTGGCTCAGGTCCTCAAAAATGGATACGGTTAGGCGGGGCCTTATGGTGGAATTTTTTAAGGTACCGGGCGAACGGGTGTGCCCGGTACGCTGCATCAGGGAGTTTTTGGTAGTGCGGGCGCAGGGGTCTCAGTCCCTCCTGGTCCACGCAGACTCCTTGCCGGGGAAAGGTAAACAAGCTAATGGCTAGTTTCATGAGAAAGAACGGCTGGGTGTTGGTGCGGCACTTTAACCTGGAAGGTAAATTGGGGGGTCTGTTTAGGTCTGATGGGGTGCATCCGAATGAGCTGGGGTTGGATTTCTTCAACCTGGCTCTGCAGGAAGGAATCGAGATGGCCACAGGTTTTTTTTGGGGGGGGGAGCCCATCCAGGGTGATGGGCTTGTGGCGGAAGCTTGCAGGGTATCCAGGAGGGTTAATGGAAGATTTGGATTGGGGAGAGTCAATCGGGACTCTGGTGGGAGGTTCGAGGGGAAAGTGGTACCTCGAACCTCAGGTATTGGGGGCATTGGGATATGCCCAGAACATGGACTTCGGCAGCCACCTGGATACTCTTGCAAGCTTGGTTGGTTTTCCTGTATATGGAATGTTTAATGTTTTATGTTTATGTTTAGTCATTGTATTAATTATGGATATATATATATGTGGAATGTGTATATATATGTGTATATGATTGTAAATGCAATGGCTATTTAAATAAAGTGCTGTGGCCGTTGTTTTACCCCACAGTCTGGTTTTCAGTTTTAGTTATTTCTAGGCAAATACATATCCTCAATGATAGAAGCTACCATGTCATGTGCACCTCCTTTATACATAATGCCCAGTGGTTTCAAGAAAGTTTATAATGTCATGTATTAACCAAGACTTGTACCAGCAGGTTTATACAATTCTATGTCATATCTTAAGAACTGCTATTATTAATATTTCACAAGTAATAGTTTTGTGAACACTACTGAATGGAACATATCCACTTGAATACATGATCCAGAGCCACCTTTCAATGAGCCTGCAGTGGTTAGGTGAAGGTCTATTAGTTTATTTTAAGCTCAGTGAAAAGCATTTCACACTGTGCTTACGCACATCTGTGTTTGGTCAAATTCAAAGCAATGTGAGTATGTCCTGATTGCCTCTCACTGACATCAGTAATGCCACTTCCCAGTTCCACGCTTCAATTAAAAGCTTAAGCCTGAATCTCTTCCATAAACAGGATTAGGAGAGTTTAGGCGAAGAGCAATGGAAAAGCTCTTGCATTTGTTTCATTTCTCCACTTTTCCTATTTAATAAAAATATTTTTGAAAAATGTATTTCTTGTTTTTATTTCCTTCCTCTCTTCCCCTTCACTATTGTCCCATAGCAAAATGTTGCAACCACCAGACTTGTCACTGCAAAACACTGCAGCACCCACTGGATTTGCCCTCACACCACATTGCACCACCTTTGTACTTGCTCCATGCCACTTTGCAGCACCTACTGAATGTGCCCACTCACCATATTGCAGCATCCACTGGACTTGCCACAGCGCTTACTGGACCTGCCATTGCACCCAAAGGACCTTCCCCTGCACCCAGTGACTTACCTTTGCCCTTAAAGGATTTGCCATTGTACCCACATACTTACAAATGCACCCATAGAGTTTGTCATTGCACAATCAGAAAATATTGCACCCACAGACTTACCAATGCAGCCACAGACTTATCAATGAACCCCCAGGATTTTCCATTGCACCCCCAGAACTTGTTGTTAAACCCACAGAGTTGCAATTGCACACACAGACTTTCCTATGCACCCACAGACTTACCACTTGAACTCGCTGACTTGCCATTCCACCAACATAATTCCTGTTGCACCCACAGACATGCCAATACACCCAAAGACTTGCCAATGCACCCCCAGGAATTGCCATTTCACCCACAGACTTGATATTACTACCTCAAACTTGCCAGTGCACCCACAGGACTAGCCATTGCACCCACAGATTTGCCAATGCACCCACAGACTATTTAATGCCCTCCCATGACTTGCCATTGCACCCCCAGGACTTGACATTAAACCCACAGACTTGCTATTGCTCCCAAACACTTGCCATTGCACCCCCAGGAATTGCCATTTAACCCACAGACTTGCCAATGCACACCCGGGACTTAACATTGCTCCACACTTTAAAGGTGCTTTGCTTGTGAGTACCTTCTTTTATGTATTTTGTATATGTGGCTCAGACTATATTACACTATTTCTGGGTTTATCCCACGCAGTGAGAATATACAGAGAGCCACTCTGCAGTCCTCATGCTACTGTAGAATTGTAAGTAAGTGTGTTTTATTTCAAAAGCACCACTGATAATTTTTCCTTTTTCGGTCAGTATCCATGCACAGGGTTAGCCTTGGTTTGTTCCCACAGACTTGTTTTTGCATCCACAGACTTACCAATGCACCCACAGACTTCCCAATGCAACCACAGACTTGCCATTGCACCCACAGACTTTTCAACGAACCACCAGGACTTGCCATTAAACCCACAGACTTGCCATTACACCCACAGTCTTGCCATTACACTCACAGACTTACCAATGCACCCACAGACTATTTAAGATGTCTACGACAAAAATCCAGGTATCTGCAGTTCTGTGGGGTACCTGGATCTTAGTCTTATACCTTAAATGAAGACTGATTATAAGACAAACCTCAAATATAAGACAAGGGTTCTTTTTATATGATCATATGTAGCACATGCTACAAAAACACACATAGCTCCATCAGGGTCAGGAAATCCCATCAGACACTAAGAGCAACATCCATCAAGCACCCCCATTCCAAAAGTGTCAGTTGGTTGTGAAATGCAGATCCCATGGTGCTTTGCCCATCAAACCAGTTGACTGAGTTTCATGGAAACTGTATTCCAGAGCAACTGGAAAGCCAAATCACCCATTACGAATGAGAATAAGAGAGACAGGAGCTAGGAACAGTGATTCACTTTTGAAACCCCATCTGCTTTGGACCACAGTTGCCATAATGCCCCACGTTAACCACCCTGCAAAGCTGTAGCTAGCACTTTTTGAGCCCAAGGCAAGACTAGGAATCCTCTCACCCCTAATATAGTACCCTTCATTGTCCTCAAATGACACTACTCTGTCCCCTGTCTCAGCCTCCTGTAGATTTTCCTCATGTGCCCACAATATGTTTTTATTTAATAAAAATATATATGTACATATTTCCTGCAGAGTGACTCTGGTGTGTAGTGGAGGGTGCAGAAGATCTGTGCTCTGGTAGACCACCAGAGAAGGGATTACCAGTATACTACTTGTTTTGTTGATATAGACATGTAATTATAATGTATGTAATGTGTAATCTCTATTAAACAAACTGAACGGCATGCTGTTCTTTTTCTGACCACATGATGGGAGCATTACACAATCCATAGCTCTTTTTTTGTGAGCTATTGTTGGTGAATTCGCTCTGGGAATCTTAGATGTGGCATCTATGCAACGAGACTTGGGGGTTCGTTTTCGCACAAAAATCGGCCCTTCCATCCATTCGTCTGCATTCTGAATGTGAAGCTGAACAAAAAAATGAATGCAGAGTGAAAGAAAATATCACTCGCACATTCTGAATGCCGTTTGCTGCCGAAATGGTTGCCTCAGTCCTCACCATAGACTTCTATAGGGAGGACTTCTGTTTATTTGATGTTCCTGGAGGGATAAGCCAAATGGCTAATTATTTTGCTAAACTAGAAAAATTGTTAGAGACATTTAATGTGGATAAGTGCAAGATAATGCATCTTGGGAATAAAAACCCAAAAGCAGGATATAGAATATTTGATACATTCCTAACCTCAGCATCTGAGGACAGTGATTTCGGATATGATATGAACATTCAAATACATAAAGGGAAACAACACAGTAAAGGAGGAGAGCATATGTAAAAGAAGAAAGAGGATACAGTTAATCTTTGGCCAACCATCCACATTACTGTTACTACAACTACCTTACCTCTGTCCTTTTCACTCCCTTATGGGTTTCATGTACCCAATTCCTCTCTGTAAGCTTGCGAACAGGGCTCTCTACCTCATGTACCAGTCTGTTCTTGTTCGTCTAACTTACTATGTAGTTCCCTTCTATGCTCTGTATCTAGCACTGTGTAAATTGTTGGCGTTATATAAATAAACATTAATGTCATTTAAAAGTCTTAAATTAGATTTAAAAGTAATATCAGGAAGTGTTACTTTACTGAGAGGGTAGTGGATGTATGGAATAGCCTTCCAGCGGAAGTGGTAGAGGTTATCACGATGAAGGAGTTTAGGGATGGACACAAGGTTGTCCTAGACATAAGATAAGACCAGGATATGTTGCATTTTTTAATGTCACCTATGGCATATTTAATGGGCACCTGTAGGTGGCATATTGAACCCCTTAGTGACATGACTTTTTTGGCTTGTTTTTTGGGGTTTTGGTGTAATTTATTTCTTTATCATTAAGTGTACCCTCACAAACTATATATTGTTTTTATCGGCAGAAAAAGGGCTTTCTTTTGATGCCATTATTTTTTCAAGTTACAGGGCAAGAACTATAAGTAAATCCTTTTTTTTTCCTTCAAAATTAGCGATAGTGACATTGTAACACTCATATCTGTACTAAATCCATGAATGTACATATTTTTTAAAACTAGACAACTCAGGGCATTTAACTTTATGTATTTGGGCACTTTTCATGTAGCCATTTTGCCACCAATCCTTACCAAAGTTTGCAGCCCAAAAAATGGGGATTTTCACACAGATTTCAATTCAGGTAAATATTTCCTGTGAAGGGGATAGTGCCAAATAACACAGGAGACAGGGATACCACCATGCATAGGTTTGCTGGTTTGTTTTGGGGCACAAAGGCAACATTTGGGAGATGCGCATTTCCAACTTGGAATTTTAATGTAGTCACTCTGTGTCCATGTTCCATTTGGAACATTTTTGAATCCGGCCAATGTATTTTACCACATCAAACGATATATTTTTGGAAACTAAGCAGCATAAGGTATTTCAAATGGTGGTATTTTAATGTACTAATTCTACCACCAGATTTTGTCAAATTTTGGTTAGTAATTGTTTTGAGTTTTGTTTCCACATACATTGTAATTCAGGCATGAATTCACAGATTCTGGTATATGTCACTGCCAAATAACACCCCAATATGTGTTCAGCAACATCTCCCGAGTACAGCGATACCATCCATGTATAGGTTTGTTGGGTTGTTTGGGGGGTAAAATAATACCATTTCCCACAGTGCCAAATATCCCCCACTTACAATTCCACAATGAGATATATGATCACACTTTACATAGTAACATATATTCTTCACTTTCCACATAACAGTACCATATTTAATTCCACTTGTCACAGTGCCCCACATCACTTTCTAAAGTGGCATTACTTTTCACAGAGCAATATTTAACCCAGATCATTTTCACTTTCCACAGTGCTCCCTCCGTGCTTTCCAGAAGTTCCCCTTCCCTGGTGTGTATTTCTGGTCTGGTTTATTATTCCCCTTCACTACGTGCTATGTACAGAAATGTGACAGGGGAATAAAAAGGCGGGTTAACAGATGGTCACAGAGTTTACCCCATTCCCTTGGTCGGGCAGTTCTGGTCACAACAAGCAATGCCACCATGTTTTTTTTTTTAACGCTTCTACGTAGTGCTGATTCCCTGATCCAATGTTTCTTTGTGTAATGTTGCACAGAACCCTGAAGGGCTGAGCAGTAAGATAAATCTTATGTACCTCCTAGATCCAGGCAATAACAATTTTAGGGTTAACAAGCCCCTTCAATTTACAAAAAAATAGAATTCTCCATGAAACCTTTTTTACTATTTCTAGAAACACCCCCTTCACCCAGGCTTGAGTTAATTGTACTGGGAAGCGTCTCAAGACAGCCTACCACTAAAAATAACTGATTGGGAAGCACAGCAGATATAGCCGCCCACTCCTCACTGCTTTATCAAATAAACATTTACGTAATAAAACAGCGGGCCTACAATGAATTGACTTGCTTTCCAGGTGTTATTGGACCACTCCAATTTTTCTCATATAATAAAAAGAACAAACATTATCCAAAAACACAGAAACATTTCACAAAACATAAAATATAAATTACAAACATAACAATTCCAAGACGTGTCACAAGAGTCTGTTAACCCCTTAACGACAGATGACGTGCCAGGCACGTCACGGCAAATCGAGGACTTGCCGACAGGTGACGTGCCTGGCACGTCATGCACTAAACTGGTCGCTTTCTTTACTCTAACGGTGTTGCTACAATGCCTCTAGGTAGAGGCATTATGCAACACCCCCCAAATGTGCAGGGGCGCGCTACGATCACTCCACGGAGTGATCGTAGCAGCCATTTAAAAATGCCCACTGCACACGTGCTTAGAAAGCGAACGATCGTTCGCTTTCTAAGCATCTCCGGTGTTGTTAAAGTGCCTCGCCAGCGAGGCACTTAACAACACCTTCAGGCTGCCCAGAGCCGATGGTGGTCGCTCTCCTGAGCAACCACATTGGCTCAGTAGAAGGGAACGCTGCCTGTACAGGCAGCGCTTCCCTTCTAATGGCAAAAAACACACAAAAATTACTACCACAAACTTTGACAAAGGCTGGTGGTAGAATTAGTGCATGGAAAGTGTTAAAATACCACCATTTGAAATAGCGTAGGGTGTCTACTTTAAAAAAATATATGGGTTGATGGGGTAAAATACACTGGCTGGTTTCAAATATGTCCCAAATGGGACATGGGTGCAGGCGGTCTGCATGTCAAAATTTCAATTTGGATAACCAAAAACTGCACCTACCAAATCTGGCCTTTTACCCCCCAAACAACCCAACAAACCTATGCATGGGTGGTATCCCTGTACTCAAGAGATGTTGCTGAACACTTATTGGGGTGTTATTTGGCAGTGACACATACCAAAATCTGTGAATTCATGACTGAAGTACAAGGTTGTGAAAAAAAAACACAAAAAAATTACTTCCACAAACTTTGACAAAGGCTGGTGGTAGAAGTAGTGCATGGAAAGTGTAAAAATACCACCATTTGAGATAGCCTAGGGTGTCTACTTTTAAAAAATATATGGGTTGATGTGGTAAAATACACTGGCTGGTTTCAAATATGTCCCAAATGGGACATGGGTGCAGGCGGTCTGCATGTCAAAATTTCAATTTGGAAAACCAAAAACTGCACCTACCAAATCTGGCCTTTTACCCCCCAAACAACCCAACAAACCTATGCATGGGTGGTATCCCTGTACTCAAGAGATGTTGCTGAACACTTATTGGGGTGTTATTTGGCAGTGACACATACCAAAATCTGTGAATTCATGTCTGAAGTACAAGGTTTGTGAAAAAAAAACACCAAAAAATTACTACCACAAACTTTGACAAAGGCTGGTGGTAGAATTAGTGCATGGAAAGTGTTAAAATACCACCATTTGAGATAGCCTAGGGTGTCTACTTTTAAAAAATATCTGGGTTGATGAGGTAAAATACACTGGCTGCTTTCAAATATGTCCCAAATGGGACATGGGTGCAGGCTGTCTGCATGTAAACATTTCAAGTTGGAAAACAAAAAACTGCACCTCACAAATTTGGCATTTTAGCCCCCAAACAACCCAACAAACCTATGCATGGGTGGTATCCCTGTACTCAGGAGAAATAGTAGAATCTATTTAGCATGTTTTTTCGTTCGCTATTGTTGATGAGGAGAAGTTGTTTCAAATAAAAGTCAGGAAATGTGTGTATTTTTTTTTTTTTTACCATATTTTATTATTTTTTTTAATAATATGATAAGATATGATCAAAAATATGGCATCCATAGAAAGCCCTTTTTGTCCCGATAAAAACAATATATAATATGTGTGGGTACAGCAAATGACGAAGAAGAAAATTACTGCTAAACACAAACAGCACAGAAATGTTAAAATAGCCATTGTCCAGAAAGGACAAAAATGTTTCAAAGGCTCTGTCCTTAAGGGGTTAAACAATGATTCCGAGGGGGAGAGCCGAATACCTTGGCAAAATCAATGCGCAGGAGACAAACGACCTTGCCTGGAATACAGTTAGTGATCTTATCTCAGGTATCTCTGGCATCTCCTGTTTCAACCAAAATCTTGCCAAAAATGGCCGAAAACTATTAATAAGTAGACAAAATGAAATATATTTAGTTCTGGGAACCCTACATGAAAGGGAAATGTCTCTAGGGCTAAATCATATCAAACACTGCTTTGTTAGTGACCTACAGACTACACACATTCAGTAATCCAATGAACATGGGAGTTGTAGATCCAACTTGAAGATCTGTTTTCTGTTGGTTAGGAAGGGGTTACTGGTTAACAGCATGTTGGCTCATACCATGCCGCGCACACTCGCCAGTTGTTGTGGTAACCCTTTTTCCAGTTGCCTTAAATGAATGTTATCTGTCCTCTCCCTTTTCAAATAGTTGGACAAATCAACATAATGAAGCCGTTCAGAGCATGTTATTCCCATTGTTGTGAGGGGTGCAGTCTGACCGATTAACCTGTTGGTTTCAATGAAAACACAGGAGAGTTAAAACAATGGCGTATGCTGCTAAACATAGCACATTCGTAGCACTAGCAGGGAAATTCTTCTTACTTTATTATTATTTTATCTCACTTTATTCTAGTTCTGGGGTTTCTCTCTTGGAAACTGTGTTAAGATGTCAAACTCTGGATTCTTGTGGTCAACAGTGTTCCCAACAGTTATACAGACCAATCTCTCTTTTCTATGTAACTGTTTAAATGCTATCAGGATGCAATACAAAGTCTATAGTAGACTGTCCCAGGTGTCTCAAGGGGTGAGACATGCTTCAGTTTAGGGTTCATTCGTTATATGACTCTACTGTTTCTTTAACACTTAATCAAAAAACATACAGTGGTATTTAGAAAGCCAAAACTAGAGCAATTCTAGGTCAACGTTTTAAGGTGGAGCTATCACCATGGAAACCAGTGGCATGTTTCTGCTGGTAGCTCCATATTTAGAACTGCTGTAATTTAGTTTTATAAATATTACTCACTACATTTCAACTATGTGACTTAACTGTACTTTAGGGCAGGGGTAGGCAACCTTTCCGAACTTCAGATGTTCTGGACTACATTTCCCTTGATTATTTTCCAGAAGTACGGCTGTAAGAGCATTAAGGGAGATGTGCTCCACAACATCTGGAGTGCCGAAAGTTGCCTACCCCTGCTCTAGGAAAAATAGTGTTGATGAAAGCAAGTATGATACTGGGCTTTCCTAAGGCAAGCTGGTAAATTGATAGACAGACACACTTCTCCATTCTTTATGGGTAATTTCTAGAGTACCTATCAATTTTCAGGGTTGTCCTTATATTGTTGGACTACACCTTACATAATAATTTGTCAGTCCAATATATTAGCTGAGAAGGACACCATTGCTTTCTCACCTTCGTGAGAGTCTCAGGTGGCCAATCTATATTGCATTTTTTATTTCAGTCTTCAAGCCCATGTTTCTAAATGCAGTATGTTGCTCACCCCCAACAGGACTGCTTTAAAGCCTTGTATGACAGCAGTGTCCTGTATAGGGGTTATATAAAATAGGAAACAGCATCAGACAAATTAAAGCACAGAGCTGCCATTAAACTTTCCCCATGGGATTTCTCAATATTCCGCTGTGAACAGCCTGAGGCAACATATAATCCACTTGATACAAAGTATTAAGCCATGGGAATTGCTGGCCAAACACTGAAAAAAACAAGGCCGAATATTGGACAAGGTACATTGTTATCCATATCAGAACTGAAGATGTTGTCAATCCCACAGACACAATGAAAGCCGGAGGTCATACAATTATCCACCCTGAGAAATGCAGACCCCCTTAAATGACAGGGAGATAGCAATTGGGGAAAGAGACAGCTCACTTTATCCGCTCTTCAAAAAATTGCCCATTGGCAGATAGCTCCATAGAGGTTCATGTAAAGAATTTAATGATGATAAATAGCATGGCCCACATAATCTGCTCATGTGAAATGACAATTAGTCTTTGGGCTTCACCCCAAGGATCCTGTTTCTCCTGGAAGAGGTTTATTACACTGGTTTACAAAAAGAAATGTGGTGTTTCTGGTGCTGAAGAGTCTTCCAGATTGTTAAAATAAATTCTAACCCATTGGCACAGTGCTCTGGCACCACCCAACAGTGGGTTGTGACTATGACAGCTAGATTTTCTCATAGCCCTTTAATAACACATGATGGTCATGTCATGAATGTAAACAAGGGGTGAGGCCAGGTTTTAGAAAAATTCATATAAAACATAGCATCAGACGAAAGTCACATGTGTAGACTATTTGACTAAATGAGAGAAATCCCCCCAAAAAGCTCTTGTTCTGAACAGGTGAAAAAATGTATTATGCAGTGTTGCAATGAATTTAATTTAAACATACAGCAGATATTTTTCCTTAAGTGTCCCTAAGTTAAAGGGAGAATATTTAGGGGCACACATTAGACAAATTAATGGACAGACAATCTAACGTGGCTGGGGGCTCCCTCTGGTAGGAGTTTAAAGTAGTACTAACATCATAATCAATGTACATGTCCACTATCCCCTCCTCCACTGTGTTTATTTACCTTCTATTCCTAGCCCTGTTCTCCCTAACTTATTTATACCCCTTATTTGTCACCACAAGACCTATCTTTATTGCTTCCTATGTGAACCTATACTTCTACCTAGAAACCCTACCTTTATTTTCAATCCCTCATGAATTTGATTTTCTTAGCACCATATACTTATCTCTGCCCTCTCACTCTATCCTTATTTCACTCTCTCTTACTATCCATATGGCATTCGATCCAGTTCTATTCTTATTTCTCTCACTACCCCTTCTAACTAGCCATGTAAATCTCATACTTTACTACCCTTATTTCTCCCACAAACATTTTGCACTCTTATTCCACCTGCCTCCCACCACAAGTCAATCACCTACCCCTTACAAAAATCTGTAAAATTGTGGATAGTATTTTTTTCCAATAACTTTTTATTGAAGTTTTTTATTTGGTTAGGGCAGATACATAAGAACATCAAAAGAAAGAATAATCATTTTTTTATATTTGGTGTAGGTTAATATGGGCTATTTTATGGTATATTATTTAAACGTTTTTGTATTGGTTAATTTGGACTATATTAGGATATATTATTTTTAATATTTTCTATAGGTTAATATACAATATAATATTTTTGTATAGGTTAATATTGGCTTTTTATGCTATATTATTTATAATATTTGTGAATAGGTTAATATGGGCAATATTATGCTATATTATTTATAATATAATATTTTTGTATAGGTTAATATGGGCTATGTTATGCTATATTATTTATAATATTTGTGTATAGGTTAATATGGGCTATATTATGCTATATTATTTTTAATATTTGTGAACAGATTAATATGGGCTATAATATGCTATATTATTTATAATATTTGTGAACAGATTAATATGGGCTATATTATGCTATATTATTTATAATATTTGTGAACAGATTAATATGGGCTATATTATGCTATATTATTTATAATATAATATTTTTGTATAGGTTAATATGGGCTATATTATTGTCTCTGTGCCTGAGGGCCCAGGTTCTTGTCAGCCTGGCCCTGCTCATGGAAGGACACTGCTCTCTTCTGTGGGATTTTTTTTTTAAGAGAAACATGGGCAGAGATCCAATTTGTTTACATTTTATTTTAAGGTTCATGCTATTTCTTTTCTAAACTTTCTTCAGTCTCTGCCAATTAATAAGCTATTCTTAGATGTTTCATCATTTGAATTCAATGAGAGCTCATTCATAATGAATATAACGGCCCTCAAGGTATTGAGGTTACCATTTAACCATAAAAGGGTAACACAGTATGCCTAGGAAACAAAGAGGAGACAAATGTAGTTGTTGTGAGTTTACAGTAAAAGCTTAATTATGAAATCAAACCACTCTAGTGGTTTTCTGTCACACCAGTTGCTGAGAGAGACAGTCAATGGGCCATCTCTCTCAGCTGTAGTGATGCTACATGAAATGAACCACTCATAGTGATGAATAGATTTTGAATGGTGCACAATCGGCAAAAGAGGCTTCCTCACATTATAACAAAACATTATTGGGATTATTTTAACAGCTGTGTTAGAAAGACATACATGTCGGAGAATTTATCAAACTCTACTACTAATGGCTTATTTCTGCAGTTCATTTGCAATTCACTTGTAGTTCACCACGGCTCTCTATTATGGCCTATTAATTGTGAACAATTTTCCCATTTAGAGCTTCTCAAATTCTATTATCTGGGACATGTACACTCATAAAAATCAGATTTTTACATTTTTTAGCAAACCATAATACTGAATCAAACTTTCATGATGACCTTACTGATTGAACTGATTTCCAAATGACTTAATCATTTCTGGTTGCACAGGGAGTAGATTCCAGTGGTAATATATTAATTAATTGAAAGGAGGGATTCCCAAAACACATTTTTTGAGGAGTTTTCCTCCAGACACTTAGATCTTTGTCTTAACTTACACAAACATGATTTGATGGAATATTAAATAACTCTCCTAGACCGTGCCGGTTAACATCTTATTATTCTGTGTCTTGCCCAAAGTTGTGCCAACAGAGAGGCATAACAGGCATGCTGCCAGGGACATTGTATGCTTCTCAATGGGAGAACTTGGGACAGCCGCTTTTCAGTTTAAATGGCTACATTCTTGAGCACCATAGATGGGCAAGATGTGATATACATGTTTCTGAAGATTCAGGGGAAGAACTACACCAGACTTATTATGCTGCCTTCACCTTGATTTACAGGATCATTTATAGATATATATATAGATATAGATATATACATGATATAGTAAATCACTAGGGCTTTGTATACACGCAAAATCTGGTGCAGATTTTTGGTTTCAGAGATTTATGACATGGAGGACAGGAAAGTAAAAGGAGGATTTGAAATATCCTGGAAATCTTTGTTCCATGTACTGTTTAATAAAACTATGACATAATATTTAGGGATACAGATGTTGTGAATTTGTGACCAAGTGATATAAGATCCTAAAGGTAACGTCCCCACAGTCTCTGTATGAGGTATTTCATCATACACTGGTGCCCTACATCCTTCCCAGAATCCTTCCTTCCCATGCATTTGTGGGATAGAGGCAACTGTTGGCAGCAGTGGTGGGGAAGCCCTAATAACATTAATTTACAACCACCACTTCACATAGGCACATCTTAAAAATTATTTGGAGTTTGGCATACTCCATGTACCCTATATAAGTCCATCTTGAAATGATGGAGGATGAAGGGAGGAACATATAAAGTGGTTCCATTGAATCCTATATGTTTCACTCCTGAGTGCCCCTCCAGAGACATGTTTCAGTTCTTAGTTCAGCTCTAAAATTAGTGTAGACTAAATATTAAATCCCCAAGCTAAACTGTATGATACAGAAATATTTCATACAAGTAGACATTGAGAAATTCTATCAAGATTCCAGTTACTGAGACTTGTTGGGTGCGTAACACTCGCCGTTCAGTAAATAACTTCCAACAGTGGTTCCTAAATTTGTCTTTTAATTTCTTTTATTGAGAGATTTTGTGTATATAGGAAAATTGTTACAGCTCATTATTGCAGCAGTCTCTCCGGAGCACGCCCCCTCTGGGATTGGATCTCCAATATCGGAGTGTAATGTTGCTAATTACACAGATCACTGCAGACGCTGTTCCAAAGCTGATCTCAGGAAGCTGACTTGTATTCAGGTTCCTGGACATTTAAATTGCTGCATTTCTCAGTGGCGGCATCTAGTAATTAGCTACGCCTTGCTAGTAATTGCAGCTGAGCGGGGATGATTTCAAGCAGGGGTCTGACAAGATAGCTGTAATAATAAGCAGGTTTATGTTTCATTAAACAGACGGGTGTAAATTGCACTGTGTCATTCAAGAAGCCTCTGTGTTCCTTGCAAGTATAATTTTATTTATACAGCTACAACCGGGATTTATAAAATTATTACGCAGAGATACAAACACTGCAAAACACTGTACATCACAACAGCAAGTGGGTGACACAAGATGGAGACCTTACATTCATAAATACGTTAGTAAACTATAAATTCCAAGGAAGGCCTACTAAAATGTGATATATAATACAGAGGTCTGCATGATACAGATATATTTAGTTCAAGATTACATTCCCTGGGACTGGAGAGGAATGAATGGTTAACATTAGTGCACATAATTTGTCTTTGCATGGAAGAGCCTTGCTGAAGAGTTGGTACGTGCAAGTTAAAGTGGGAGAGCTAAATAAATGCCTGGGATAGAGAAATGGCAGGAAATAAGCTCAGGGAAATGATTGCGTTTCCATGACAACCCAAATTACATAAAGGTGTTTTTAATGTCAAATAAAAACCACTGTGGATTATTCATTGCCAATTGTTTGGCTAAGTTGTAAAAGTGAAGCAATCGCCATATAAACTAGACATGTGCATTCGTTTTCGGACTACTGCATTTTCGTCCGAAAATAGCGTTTTCGTCCATTAGTCCGAAAAAACGAATAATGAAAATGCTAAACTAACGAAAGACGAATGAACGAATGGTTAATAAACTAAAATCATTTGTCCATTCGTCCATTCGTGCTATTGGCATTCTTTAAACCAAAATAGAGTCGGTTTATAGAATACCAATAGCATTACAATGCTATTCTATAAACCGAAATAGAGTCCCCATTCATACGAAAAGGTCAATTGAAATTCTTATGAATGGGGACTCTAGTTCGGTTTATAGAAAGCCAATAGCATTACATGTATTCCATAAGCCGAAAGTCTATAAACTGAACGAAGTTTCAGTGTAGGTCAATTGATTCGTACGAATGAATAAAAAGAAACGAAAATAATGAACGAAATTCGATTTAGACGAAATAAATAACATTTTCATCCGAATGGACGAAAACGAAAATTTTTGTTTTGCAAATGTCTAATATAAACCAAGGAGTGTTCTTTGCCTGGAATCGATTTTATATAAATAGCCAATAATAACAAAGCATTGACACAACACTTGCATGCAGGTTAAAGAGTAGGGGTACAAGGACAGAAGAGATAAGGAGTGAGCAGTGGAAAAAAGGAACCAAAAAATTCTACAAGGGTGAGAATAGTGCACAATAACTAAACAATAGTGAACAATAAAAAGGAGTAACCCTGCACTTATGATTGAACCCAAAATAGAGAAGCGGTCAATAGGTACTAGATGTTTGAAAGCACCATGGCATATCTCTTATTGCAAAAAGTCTCCTGTGCAATAAGAGACATTCCACAGCACTTTCAAACAACCACATGTGCCCTGTTTCTAACTGATACATTTCATCACTGCAGCATCAGATAGACTACAGTTTTTTTTATTTAATTTTTATTTTAAGTGTTCACATTCTTTCACTGACCACCTATTGGGCGCTTCATTGGGGTTCCATCATTTGCCCAGGGTTACCCCATTTTATTAGAGTAGTGGTACAATGAAACTCAGTATTATCCCAATCTATTTACAGATTTGTAGCTTTTGGTATAAATAACGACAGTAATATTTTTAATATTTGTGTCGGTGCCATAGCCATTTTTTGTTTTAATTCAGTTAAAATAATTATTATTATTATGACATGGATAATATTATAGTGGTTATTATTTATAACATTGATCAAAAAAAATTAAAGGAACAGTTTTATTCATGATTCTAAATAAGATTTAAATTCATGCCCATTCATGTTAGTGTATATTGGCATTTCTGAGAAAACTGGTTGTCCTTGGTTCCTTCCAATTCCAGGTACCTTAGCCTGTCTTATGGCTTCCTGAGAGAAAGGAAGAAGGAGCTTATAGTAAGGCTTTGTGATATGCTGAACAGAGCACTGAGATGCTGTGTGTTAAGGCACACCAGGAACGTCATCACTGATGCCAGGAAAATTAAATATTCTTTACTGTCCCTTTAACATGAGACCTTGCACTGTGTAGCTTGCAATCCAGTGCTTTAACTGGAAACATAACGCCATGGATTTCACAATATAATACACCAGAAATAGATCCTTTGCTTCTCTACCACACTGCCAGGCTTTAAAAAAAAAAAAAGCTGGATATTCTCCATGAATGATTAAACAGAAAGAGCCAATGTATTTTGCATGATGACCTATTCTAATAAAGATAATTATTTTGAGGCCTCTGACTGGAGAATCCTCCTTGGCTGTCAGGATCAGCAGGGCATTCCGACCCAGCTTGGTTACATCTGGCAGCCTTGAAAGGCTGGAGGATAAAAGGCAAAGAGGCGCGATTGTAGAAGTAGCTCAGCGGGAGAACCTGTCCAGAGGAATGCAGAGATTTGTCCTTTAGTTTATTAAAGGTGTGGGTGTGATGACTCAATCAGAGACTGATAAGCCTTCTCTCTCTGGAATAAGAAGCTTTATGGCAGTTATAGATGACATAGGAGCAATGTTTACAGGTGGCTTTCCGTTGAAGATTATGAACATGTTAATTCTTCAATTACATCATTAGCCGTTGAGAGATGTCAGCATTGCCAGAGGGAGCTGCCAGACAGGGAAATGATTTCTTGGCTCATTAAAAAAAATGCTGCCTCTTTTCACCTTTTCTACACTATTATGGCTTTGCTGTTATTTACTACCAGTTGTGTTTTATATGTTTTATGTTTGACAAGCACGATAGCGTGACATCCAAACTTAATCCGGTATTAAGAATATTTTCTCAGTCTGTGTTAGAGATGCCCTCTGACTCAAATCAATGCCCTAATGTAAAACAATTTCTAACTTTTTTCTACCCTTTACAATGGTAGACTCAGTCTTCTCCATCCATGTTGCTTCCTTTTTTATGGCTGTAAACATTTGTGGGCATGTGGCCTGAAGTTTTCCACCTACCTGTTCCTCTTGGAGAAGATAGGTGGCAGTCCTAGGCAATAGGGACAGGGCTGACCCAAAATATGTGGTACCAAACATAAAAATAGGTGGGTCTCATAAAAAAAAATGTGGTTATTCTTCTCAAAATGTGTATAGAGCATGACAAATGGGTTGAAGGCATGCATGGATTTGGCAGATCTAGATGGTAATCCCTCCAAGCAGCGAACAAAGTTTTGACCCGGAGGCCTGGCAAGCTTTTAAATCCTTTTGTTCTAGGTAAACCAAGCAAGTTTCCAGCTATGAAGAGAAGGAAATTTCCCTCTCTGGCACACACTACCATAAACGGATAGCCACCAATGTGTAACGTAACATCAGAGCTCTCTCCAAATTAGTGGTTCAAATCAGAATCATGAAATGGAGTTCTGTCCCATAGAGGCACAGATCTCCTGCTCTTCACACTATACAGCAAAGCGTCTAGGCTAAAAAGGTGAAGATGGTATAGCAGTGACATCAGGGGAGCAAAATTTGTTAGAACAGTTCTCCTCCTATGTGGCATGGTTACCTTTCTGCACTCTCTCTTCAACAAGAATTAACCGTTTCCAATGTAAAGATGAGACATGACCATGTCAGTTGTTTAACACTGGGAGATTAGGAAAAGCCTAAATCAATATAAACATTGCTTAATGGGGCTCAGTAAAGAAAGAAAAGAATGATACTGTGGTTTGACCTTTATATGCTGATTAAAAAGGATTTGTTATATCTCCCACTCCATGTATGGGCTTGCGATATAAATAGGTGATACGCCTGCACTGCTAAACAGATCGAGCAGATTTACAGACTGACATCGAACACTTCCTTGTCCATATCACTCCTGAGAGAGATCAGAGGGTGGGACCATGTGATGCTAGGCTACAATTAAACAAGAAAGCAGATACAGACACATCTGCTCCATGTTTATGACTTAACTAGTTTGAATAAACATATACATTTACAAGGCACTTTGAATCTGAAATAAGATTTGTATTGTAAGTCTCTGCTGTACACTATGTGAACAAAAGTATTGGGACATCTTACCATTTCACAAACAACTTGTATGACATTGTATTCTAAATACATAGATATTAATATGTAGTTGGTCCCCCCCCTTTGCAGCTATAACAGCTTTGAATTTTCTGGGAAGGCTTTCCACAAGATTTTTGAGTGTTTCTGTGGGACTTTTGCCCATTCATCCAGTAGAGAAGGCCTGGCTCGCAAATCTCTGTTCCAGTTCATCCCAAAGGTTTTCGATGGGATTGAGGTCAGGTCTCTGTGAGGGCCAGTCAGGTTCTTCCCCACCAAACTCATCACTGGGGGACAATCATGCTGGAAGATAAAAGCCTTCCCCAAACTGTTCCTACAAAGTTGGAAGCATAGCATTGTATAAAATGTCTTTGTGTGCTGAAACATTCATTTTTCAATTCACTGGAAGTAAAGGGCCTCGCTCAACCCCTGAAAAACAGCAGCATACCATTATCCCTCCTCCACCAAGCTCTTACAGCTGGCAAAATGCAGACTGTCAAACAGAGTAGACTGCACATTTGTTAACACAATGTATAGATCATTTTTCATAATTTGTATTGTCTATATTCACAGTAATGCCTACTTGGCTAGCCTGTATATTAAGAATTTCAACATAAGATCATTCCATTTGTTAGATCTCTGTTAGATCATGTGGGGTTTTTGTTAGATCTAGTCTAGTTCTTGAGATATTGCATTTTTAATGTGGGTGGCTGGGTGCATAAATATATCAACATCAAAAAACATCAACCAGCTTAATAGCCCCACCCAACTAAAATTTGGACAAAATATTATTAATTTTGATACATATTCATTAGATCAGTTTAGATTTTTTTCATTAGATATATCAACCAGGTTAATAGCCCACCCATCTAAAATTTGGACAAATTATTCTTAATTTTGATACATATTCGTTAGATTAGTTCAGTTTTTTTATTAGATCTCTCATACAAGCAGTGGTAGATCAACCATCAACCAGCTTAATAGCCCCACCCAACTAAAATATTATCAACTTTGATACATATTGATTAAATCAGTTTAGAGGAGAAGTGATGATGGCTTAGCCCCCTTAACGAAATATAATTTCATATATATTTGTTAGAATACTGAGGTTAGAGCAAGTATTTTTTTGTTGTTGTTGGATCAATCACGCAAGACGCAGTATTCACAGCTTTATTTTGTAACGGGTTAGCCCCCTCAACTGAGATTTGGGGGAAAAATACTGATAGATATCTTGATAGATATTAGAAAATCACAATTTGCAGTTTTTCTGATCTAAGAACTCCAGTTGTGTTGTTTCAATTATTGATTCACCAAACCCATTTGTAGCAGACTTAAAACATCTGTCACACTCAGCAAGCTTTCCGTTAACTTGGGTTACTGGGAGTTGGAGTCCAGACCACAGATAGGGTTGCCACCTTTTCTTCAGAAAAATACCGGCCTTGGTACTGTCTCCATAGACTTAACATTGGCCTGATGCCAATTTTTTACCGGCCTGCCAGGTGGCAACCCTGACCACAGATCGACCTGATCTTACTTTACTGACTGACTCCAGGAAGGAATTAGTACAGATTATTTTAAATAATACTGTATTGTATTTTACTTCATGAAAAATTCACCCTCCAATTATTTCCAAAAATGCTCACTATGCAGCATACAATGAGATAAAAGATAATTGTGTCTACCTGTCATAAGCAAATTAAAGCATCACCAAGGCAGCATGGGATACAGTGAGTATTTGCATATCATTTGTATGGTAACACAAAAGCATGGTCTCATGTTTTCCTCATTAACTCTTGAGCTTCCAGCTAGCTATATTACAAACAGGTAATAGAAATGGAAAAATTGCCATTCGTACAAGATAAATAATCTTTATACCATCTTAGAACTCATCACATAATTCTTTAAAGGAGACAACACAAGGGAAAACATGGAACCAGTATAAATATAGTGAAACAGATGGTGTTATGATACCTGCTAACCAGAGACATTGCTATGGGGGAGCTAAAGGGGCTGCAGCCGTGAGTGTAATTAGAGCTCCCCTAACCTGTTCCTCTAAGCAGAAGCTATAACGTCTCTATGGGGAGGACTACGTATAATTCGGGAGGAACATAGAAGTCCATTTTGATATTGCGAAAATAGCCAAAGTCCACATGAAATGGCCAAAGTGTAATAAAATATAATTTATATAATATTAAACCTGACACAATTAAATACATGCAAATAAAATTAACATAAAAATAATATAAAATGTAATTTAATAACACGCTTATTAAAATGTAAAAAAATCTTATATTAATGTAAATATACAATTAAAATATATAACATTAATATATTATATTTATATAGAGTGTGTTTACTATAATACTTCTATACATCTGCATAAAAAGTTGGCAGAGGGACCCCAGTGCTTGAATATTTGAAGGAGCTCCACCCATGTTGAAAATCTCTCATGGGGAAAGAATAAGAGGGTAAAGTCCATGGGGAATCTATTAGGAAAAATAAGCTAAATAAACTATACCTCTATGCACACGTGTCTATGTCTTGCTCCCCTCCAAAAGCACCCAGATATGATGTCATGTCCCTGTGTCCTCAGCGGTGCACACTAACATTGGAGTAGGAAACAGAGATCTATACCCACAGGGACTCTTGCTTCTTCACACTAGATCACCAGGACACAATTGGGATGCAGGAAAGGCAGAAATGTTATACTCCTTGAAACTTACAGAACCAGTCAAGATTGCACCCAATGTGCAAACCATTATAGTCAGTAACAACACCGTATTACTGTATATTTCCTTCTATTTTATTTACCAAGAAGTATATTTACTGAGGAAATAGTTCAACATAGATAAACGATTTATTTGGACACCTTAGGTACTCTCAAATTTACTCTGGCCTAACTTGTCAGAGAACCACAGTGGTGAAAGTAATTCAGTGCAAATTGACAGTGGCAAATTTTTTTTTGTTCATTCTACCCCAATGAAGACAAAGGGGTCTGAGCTTAGGACCCACGAGCAGCTCAAGGAATAGATATGTCCTGCCACGTTTTTCCTGTTTAAGTTCCTATGCATGAACACTCTACAGTGTAGTCATGTACTACCAACCATTTCCAATAAATGTATCATGGACTCACTCCACGGTCCGTGAGTAAGTTTAATATTTCAATTAATCATAACTTAACTTTTTGCCTAAATTATCCGTTAAAGTAAAAGGAAGAGTTGAAGTGAGTAAAGGAAATTACAGATCTGTTACTTTATCTTCACTATATAAGATGTCGCACTTATCTTGTAAATGAATAGACACATTATGTGGAGTTGCTCTTTGAAGGAAGGACAGTTATGTAAAATGTATACTACAAGGATCGATTAAAATCAATGCTACACTGTGTGGCGTATTTTTTATTAGCACCTCTGCCTAACCATCTTCAGTTACTGAGCACTGCTTGTTCCTGTTTTAATGTACATTATGTTTATAAAAAGTCCCTGGTGTTATTTTTCTTAACTGCGATCCTATGGACTTCATTACTGCCAAGCGGGATATAAAATTTTGCAGGAAAGTCCTTAAAACACTATGTTGGAGACAGGATAATCACCTATGCTGTGCCCTTCATAAAACACTGTACTTGTGTCAAATTCCAAAAAGAATTGCTATATTGTCCCAGGCAGAGCAAGCCCTTAATCACATTTTATTACTTATAATCCCAAGGCCGACTTCCCCTAATTAATTATCTCCACACAGTATGATGTATAATTATTATTTATATTCTCTAGAGAAGTAGTGTCTTAATACTGAGATCTGTTTTAAATCAGACCTATGTCCTTCTACTCTAAGGTGGCAAAAAAGACCCTCTGAAGGGATGTAAGAAACTAACAATTATAAATCTCATGAACCTCTGTTGCTTTGTCTTTTATCTGTTTTTAATATAAGCAAAACGAGATCTCTTGCATGAACAAGAAAAAAAATGCTTCAAACGGATGAAGGCAAATTAAATTTGCATCTTCTTTAAAATACAACTGTCGGAAAAAATGTAAGTTTTGTTTTATTGAATTTATGGCAGAGAACCGCTTTAATAAAAGTAGAAAAAAACATAAAAACCTTTTTGAGCCTCTTCTGTGCTTGTATAGCTCTAACAGGGCATGTTACAAAATAACATACAGTATACATTGTCGTTATAAAGCACAACAGACAACATGACAATTTAACATTGTCCATGCTGCCACTAGTGAATGGTAAGAGAAAGGGTCAGGTCCAAGCCACTGATCAGCTTGTGGAAGTAAAGGCCAACACCCCTGGGGCAGAAGCAATTTCTGGGACTTGCACAAGGCCAGGGCTATTTTATTTGAAGTGGGTCGCATAATCAGAAATATATGTGTTTTGGTCCACATCATTTTTTTTTTTTTAAATTTACAGTAATGGGGAAGCTTGCAAGCCATAGAAAAAAATGTGGTTGTTTAGCAGTATTACAAAATCAGTCCAAATTGTGGATCAACTGTACAAAACCATGCATTTATGGGGTTACTGACAAGAGGAGGAGTTAAGTCATGACATGGTAGCTTCTATCATTGAGGATATGTGTTCGCCTAGAAATAACTGAACTTAAAACCAGACTGTGGGGTAAAACAACGGCCACAGCACTTTATTTAAATAGCCATTGCATTTACAATCATATAACACATATATATACACATTCCACCTATGTATATATATCCATAATTAATACAATGACTAAACATAACATAAACATAAATATTAAAACATTCCATATACAGGAAAACCAATCAAGCTTGCAAGTGTATCCAGGTGGCTGCCGAAGTCCATGTTCCTGGGCATATCCCAATGCCCCCAATACCTGAGGTTCGAGGTACCACTTTCCCCTCGAACCTCCCACCAGAGTCCCGATTGACTCTCCCCAATCCAAATGTTCCATTAACCCTCCTGGATACCCTGCAAGCTTCCGCCACAAGCCCATCACCCCGGATGGGCTCCCCCCCCCCCGAGCAAAACTGTGGCCGTCTCGATTCCTTCCTGCAGAGCCAGGTTGAAGAAATCCAACCCCAGCTCATTCGGATGCACACCATCAGACCTAAACAACCCCCCAAATTTACCTTCCAGGTTAATGTGCCGCACCACCACCCCGCCTTTTTTCCTCATGAAACTCGCCATCAGCTTGTTTATCTTTCCCCGGCAACGGTTCATGGCCGCCGAATCCCTGGCGTGCCTCCAAACCGACCGGGGAACCATCTCAGACCAGATGATCTTAATCCCTGGTAGAAGAGTATGCAAGCGGGACACGTCCCGCTGCATATTCTTCACCAGCTCCCTCTGCGGCACTACCCCCAAATCATTCCCCCCTGCATGAATAAAGAGTATGTCAGGGCGGCCGCCCCGCCACATTCTTTGTTCCACATTAGTTACCACAGCATTCCACAACATGCCCCTTACTCCAAACCACTTCAGACGAACTTGATCCGGAGGAAAGCCCAGCTGGACTCCACTCCTACGAACTGCAGCTCTCCTCTCAGCCCAGTAGACGTATGAATGGCCGATGATCCATACCTCCAAACAAGAACCTGGAACAGAGAATACAGTCAATAACATAATACTATGTACACCGCTCCCGCGGAAATCAATCAGACCAAAATTCCTCGTTACCTTTTTTTTTTTTTTTTTTTTGAATGCTTTTTTTTTTTTTTTTTTAATTTATTTTTTATAACAGTAATCTGTGGGGACGAACGTACGATCTGTACCGTCCAGATTCCCAGCGACCAATCTTCTTGACTAAAGCCTCCCCTAGGCCTAGCCGTGAAGCCTCCGTGGCAGCCCCAATCCGAAAGGAATGGGTGCCGAACTCCTGCGCTGGCACACCCAGGCGTTCCAAGGCCATCCTCATTACCCTGAGGAATTGAAACCTCGATAAACCAGAGGAGTCTGCGTGGACCAGGAGGGACTGAGACCCCTGCGCCCGCACAACCAAAAACTCCCTGATGCAGCGTACCGGGCACACCCGCTCACCTGGTACCCTATACAATTCCACCATACGGCCCCGCCTGGCCGTATCCATTTTTGATGACCTGAGCCACACCAGTAGCTTCCCAGGTTCACACACCACGTCCGTCGCCCAGATGCCGCCCAACCGGGCCCTGGAAGGACTTACCAGCTCCGATATCCGGAATTCCCCGAAAAAAGCCAAGGAAAAGGCCGCAGTAAACAACAGATATTCGTACTCCGATGTGCAAATGGCTCGCAGTGCCTCCACCATCCTACGCAGCAACGCCACCGACACCGGGCGTCTTGTATCCGCTTGCTTTTTTCCTTTCCGAAAACCTTTTAACGCTTGCCTTACCACAAAGCTCTTACACACGTCTACCTCACCTCGCAATTTAAACAAAAAGGACAAAGCTGCCACTGCTTTGTCCAATTTGGAAGGGGACGCCCCTTCAGCTGAAAGCTGAACCAAAAACCAAAGCAAAGCATCAAGCAGGGATGCCTCTGAGTGATGTCTACCCCTTGCAGCCACCATCGCATCCCAGTCTCGCCAGACCCTCGCGTATGCCGACCATGTGGCAGGAGCAAGCGAACCTTTTACCCATCCCGCAAGCACTCCATCCCGATCTTCCACAGTACCGACGGGCACTCCTGCCCAGTCTTGTCTGCTCCCGGAGCTTCTGCCCGAAACCGCTCCCACTGGAATCGAGAAAGAGCATCCGCTATAACGTTTAAGTGCCCTGGTACATGTTTTGCACGGAACGAGATGTTCAGTTCCATGCAAAGCAGCACAAAACGCCGTAAAAGCCGCACTACCGGGGCCGAAGCTGCTGATAGGTTGTTTACTGAATGCACGACCGCCAAGTTGTCAGAGAAAAAGACAACCCGCCGATCTCGCATACACCCCCCCCATAGCGTTAGGGCCACTAGCAGGGGGAATAGTTCCAGAAACGCCAGGTTCTTCAGAAGTTTGCTACCCGCCCATGCCTCCGGCCAAAGCTTCGCGCACCACTTACCAGCAAAGTAAGCGCCGAAACCCACGCTACCTGACGCATCAGTATACAGCTCCAACTCATCAGCCTGTACTACTGCGCGCTGAAATACCACCTTTCCGTTAAACCGCTCAAGGAAGACCAGCCACACAGCCAGGTCTGCACGTATCTTCCTAGTTACCCGGATAAAATGGTGTCCCGCCGCAATACCTGCCGTAGCCCGTGATAGCGACCTAATAAACACCCGACCCACCGGAATTATCCGGCAGGCGAAGTTCAAGCGCCCTATCAGTGACTGTAACTGACGCAGGGTAACCTTTTTGGCCCCCCCTACCATTTGAACAGCAGCCCGTAATACCACCAGCTTATCCCTGGGGAGTCTGCAGACCCCTGCCACCGAATCTATTTCCAACCCCAGAAAGCTTAGGCACGTAGTAGGGCCCTCTGTCTTGTCCGCCGCCAAGGGAACCCCAAAGCTCTGTGCAACCTGTTCCAGCGAGCGCAACAGCACCAAGCAGGCTCTGGAGCCCTTAGGGCCTACGCACAAAAAATCGTCCAAGTAGTGCACCATTGAACGATCATTTGCTACTTTCTTAACTACCCATTCGAGAAATGTGCTAAATTTCTCGAAATAGGCACAAGAAACCGAGCACCCCATAGGTAGACAGAGGTCCACATAGAACCCTTGCTCAAACCAACAGCCCAATAGGTGGTGGCACTCCGGGTGTATAGGGAGGAGGCGAAAGGCCGATTCTATGTCCGCCTTAGCCATTAATGCCCCAGCACCCGCGTCTCTGACCAGCTCTACTGCTCTATCAAATGATGCGTACGATACGGAGCAAAGCTCCTTATCGATGTCATCATTGACCGACCCTCCCTTCGGATAGGAAAAATGATGTATTAGCCGGAATTTACTGGGATCCTTCTTAGGGACCACCCCCAAAGGAGAAACCCGCAAATTCGCCATGGGTGGTTCTGGAAACGGGCCGGCCATCCTGCCCGCCTCCAGTTCCTTCCTTAGCTTGTCCCTCACTACTTCCGGAAACTGAAGCACCGACTTCAGGTTCCGGCGGGAGATACGGCCTGGGCCTGGGACAAACGGGATGCGAAACCCCGACCTAAACCCGTCCTCCAAGAAACTTGCGTCCGTACGCCTACCGTAACGCCTTAGCCACGGCCGCATCGCGTCGCAGCTCACCGGAGTTCTCCCCTTTAGCCCCAGACTGCCCGGCTGAGCTACCTGACTTACCACGCTTAAAACATCTAGCCGCGCTATGCGCGCCTCCGCAGACCGAGCACTCATGCCTGAATTTGCAGGAGGCGCCCCACTTGCACTGGCTGTCGTTGAACAGCCAGCAAGTACCACGTTTTCCGGCGGCCGGCGCGGAACCCTGTGTTCCGCTACCGGCCCCCCCGGGAAAGGGCGATGCCTTTTGCGCCATCATGATCTTCACCCAGAGAGTAATATCAATCTGGTCAAAGCTCATGCCTGGGTTCGCTGCGAGGCGTTGACGAAACTGTTCGTCATACCTCCACCATGCTAAACCCCCATACAGTCGGTACGCTTCCCAAATACCATCCACGTAGCAAAACAGTGAGGAGCACCGCTCGGGGCGCTTTTCACCTATGACACTAGCCAAAATGCAAAACGACCGTAACCAGTTCCCAAACGTTTTCGGGAGCTTCCTATACCGTTTCCTACGCTCCTCCTCCTCTTTCTTCCCTCTATCCTCTTTTTTCTCATCCTCCTTGAAGTCAATAGGCTCCTCCAGAGGCAGGAGAGAAAGAAGTTCGACATACTCTCCCTTCCATATTCTTTCCCGAACCTCCCCCTTCAAGTGCACCCCTAACGGACCTGAGAAAGACGTGTACGAGGAATGCCGCGCTGCCTCCGCTATGCCAACCGACCCCAAATCGGTCCCTCCTAATTCGCCAATCGAGGGGCCCCCCACCCCTGTTAGACTTTGTGAGCTGACCCCCAACGCCTGAGGAGGTGCCCCCGCCACCCCAGCCGATACCCCTTCTGTGCCCCCTGACCCACTGCTCGGCAGGGGAGTTGATACCGGAGGAACCCAAGCTGCCACCACTGTCTCGTCCACCCCCGAGTCATTCCTTTTGGCCCATGAATCTAGAAAGGCGCGCAGCCCCCCCATCAGTTCTGCCTCCCCTTGCCTATCAGGAGAAGGGGTTACAATCAACTCACCAATCGGCCCCGTAGCCGAGCTGGCCTGCTGATCGCTCGGACCTGCGCTCCCTGTTGTAAGTGCCCCTCCTGAAGTCGATTTCCTCTTGTCCGGTGCCCTCCCATGGCCACCGCGGCTCCCGGGGGCCGTTCCGGCCCGCTGTTGTTCCAAATCCTGGGAACGCCTGGAAAAGAGAGAGCAATGTGAAGGTACCGGGGACTCATAACGGTTTGATGAAGGTGACCCCTCCCACCGCGCATTCCTCTGTGGCCTACATGGAACCCCTCTCCTGGGTTGCGGGCTAGCATCTGCTGGGGAGGAAGCTCCCCTTCCCGGTGATCGGACCCTGCGCCGAGACCTACAGCGACTGCGAACCCCCTGTTGTGCATTCGCACCCCCCGTACGCCTGGCTGCCTTTGGAGAAGCGCGACTGGCCCGGGCGTGTCTGTCCCGACCCCTGTACTGCTGCCTTGCGCCACCGTAACCGCCTGGCTGATGACCACCATCCCCACTGTACTCACCCCCGTCTACTTCGATAGGAGACCCTTCACTCACCACGGGGGATGTGGACCTAGCCGGTGACGGGGGCGGGGAGAACAATAACGGGGACACCGACCTTTGTCTTGGTGTGAGGGGGGAAGAACCACCCGATGATACGGACCCCCTGTCGCTTGACCCCCATCGCGCTGTACCTAAACTCGTGGGGGCCCTACTAGTATCTGAATAGAAGTCTGGGGTAGAGGGCCTAGATGTGGCCTGTGACTGACCTCCTAGCATCCCATGCGGCCTAGCTGAGGTGTGAGCGGCGCGGTTGGCCACCGGGGGGCGTGCTGCGTGATCCGGGCCTCCCGCTCCCCCCCTCTACTGGGCCTGCTCACCTGATGATGGATTGCCTCCACCGCTGCACCATCCGGCCGACTGGAGCCTTTCCCGCCGTTTCCTCTTCCCCCAGCGTCAGGCATTGGCTCTGATGAGTTGGGGCCTGGTGGCCCGGACTTTCTGCTCCTACGACCGGCAGCCCTGCCCGCCGGAGCATCCCGTTGCGCGACCGCAACTCTCCCGCTGGTCACTTCTGTCTCGTCCTTTCCCGCCGCCGCCGACTTCCGGTTGCGGCCTACCCGCGCTGCTGCCGGCCTCAGGCGTTCCCTGGGTTGCGATCCCGCTCCGGTCATCCTGGGGGGAGCTTTAGAGCGGCTCCTAGCCGCCTGGAGCCCGCTGGGGCCTGGTAGGATGGCATCCCCAGGGCTCAGGCGGCGGGGAGGCCTCACCGAACGCGAAGGCCTCCCAGATGCGGTGGTAGCCGGCCCTGCTGCCGCTCCAGGTCCCTCCAGACGTCCCTTCAGCCAGCCAGGTCCCTTCAGCAGCGCAGCAGCCTTCATCTCAGCGAGAATCCTATCAATCTCAGCCTCCATGATCCTGGAAAAGAAGAAGGGAGACAGACCAGACACACAACAGGTATATGGGGAAAATTTTTCCTAAAATGGCCCCTGAACTTCCTGTTCCTATCTTTTATACTCTCCCAACTCCTCCCACTGATTCCCACTATAGGCTGACATATCCTCTCAGCACCCTGTCATGATTGCCCCTCCCCGACCTTGTCTGGGGGCTACAGGTGGGCTGCACCTTGCTGTCAAATGGGCTGCACACTGAGGCTCATGCACTAGGCCATTATAGCTAACTGTTATTGTGATGCTGTACAGTGTCAGTCATGGAACCCAGGTGTATTACCCCTCATGCATCCGCTATTGTTCCTTCACCATCAATCTTAGCAGAACTAGATACAGTTGTGATGCCTTTAATAAGTGACATTCGAGGTGGATAAAAAATTTCAAATTTCAGAAAATGCTATTTAGTCAAGAGATCCCATTCTGCCTATCAAACTTAATAACACATTTCTCTTTAACAGCATACTTATGCTAAAGAAGTAGATGTTTAAAAGGCATATTGAAGTAAATGATAATTATTAGGACCTTAATTGTATTACCCTAACCAGCAAACATCGCAGATGTGGGATGTATAGATATGTTCAGCAATGCTATGCTGATGTTACTGACACTACCCTAACTGATATTAAATATAACCAAAATATATCATCTCTCATCTTCACAATTCACCCCATACACATAGTCTCCCTTGGGTTTGATACCTTCAACAAAGTCTCACTCCCAAGATGACTCTCACGTGCTATCTGTTCAATAACATTATTAGCCTACCTCCTCTCTCAACCTTTTATCAACCTTCAAGGATACATTTACTTATGGTGACTACCAGTGGCGTCCCGAGGGGGGGGCCACCGGTGCTGCCGCCCCCCCCCCCCCCCACCCCCCGCGCTGCTTACCTTTTTTTTTTTTTTTTTCTCAGGCGGCCGAATCCTCTGGATGCGGCCGCCGGGTGAAAAAAAAAAAAAAATCACAGCGACCGGATGTGACGATACGTCACATCCGGCGATTGTGTTTCCCTCCTCCGTGCAGGAGGGAAGAGAAGACTGCACGAAGGAGTCGTCCGTCCGGGAGAAGCAGCGATTTGGTAAGTGATGGGGGGGGGGGGGCTGGCACTATATTACTGGGTTCTGACTGGCACTATATTACTGGGTTCTGGCTGGCACTATATTACTGGGCACTGACTGGCACACTATTACTGGGCACTGACTGGCACAATATTCCTGGGCACTGACTGGCACAATATTCCTGGGCATCTGACTGGCATAATATTCCTGGGCACTGACTGGCACAAAATTACTTGGCATCTGACTGGCATAATATTCATGGGCACTGACTGGCACAATATTACTGGGCATCTGACTGGCACAATATTCCTGGGCTCTGAGTGGCACACTATTACTGGGCACTGACTGGCACACTATTACTGGGCACTGACTGGCACACTATTACTGGGCACTGACTGGCACTATATTACTGGGCTCTGACTAGCACAAACAATAATACTGGCTCTGACTGGCACAATATTCCTGGTATCTGACTGGCACATTACTGGGTTCTGAGTGGCACACTTACTGGGCTCTGAGTGGCACACTATTACTGGGCTCTGATTGGCACAATATTACTGGTATCTGACTGGCACAATATTACTGGTATCTGACTGGCACACTATTCCTGGTAACTATAATTGTACAATTTTCAAACATTGAAAAAATTCAATCTGAGTGGCACACTATTACTGGGCTCTGACTGGCACTATATTACTGGGTTCTGAGTGGCACTATATTACTGGGCTCTGAGTGGCACACTATTACTGGGCTCTGACTGGCACACTTACTGGGCTCTGAGTGGCACACTATTACTGGGCTCTGACTGGCACAATATTACTGGTATCTGACTGGCACAATATTACTGGTATCTGACTGGCACACTATTCCTGGTAACTATAATTGTACAATTTTCAAACATTGAAAAAATTGTGGGTGTTTTCTTGCATTTTTATTGTGGGGGGGGGGGTGCCACACTCGGGGTCCGCCCCGGGTGCCAAATGCTCTAGGTACGCCCCTGGTGACTACAGATCACTGTCAAGCTTAATTTACTTATGCCCTTAGCAGCGGTGACCCCGGGGCAGCACTTCCACAGTGTATAGTCCTACTTGGATACACTCAAATCGGGTGATGCCTTCACGTGAACCTGCAACACCCCCTAAAAAAGGCACAAAGAAAGTAATTTCATCTCTCTTACCCTGCGTCTGTCCAGAGTGGGGTGTCACAAGAGCACCTAATGAGACTTCCTAACCAGATGCCACATAGAGAAGTCTTACGCTCTCTCCCATCCATTGGTACGCCTATGATACTTGCTGGGTATAAAGACAGGCCAGAGCAATTTTACATGCATTTCTAAAAATGTTTTACCAGGAAGAATACACTCAAATTTCTACTGATTTTGAGGTTGTCCTGGAGAAATTCCGGACCAAATATCTTTAAAATTGTCCAATCTGCAGGAACATTCCATTGTTTATTGGTTATTGTGCCGCTTTTATACTTTTGCATCACAATTTCTCTTTATTTCTAACCCTCATGTTGAAGCAGAGTTCTAATAAATGGTTAACCAAAGCACATTGGTTAGTGTAAATTTTGTGGCTCTCACCAGTTAAATCTCAGCCCTGTCTCTTCTGCCTCCTCATTCTTAACAAACACATTATTGTTTTGTAATGATTAACATCATCACAGCCAAGCGTAGGCCGGGGCCACATTGTGATACAAACATTCGTACACAGATAGAATAACTTGGATAAACCACAGAAAGCCAAAACATGAAAATAATAATAACCAAGAACTCAATTCCTCCTCTTTCTCCGCCTCATCGAAAAAGAAAAAAATATCTTTAACACTTTTGGACACCAGGGCGGTAAAAACCTAATTTATTTGTCCATTTAAGCAAGTGATGCTCACACCTTTCAGTATATAAAGGGTTAACAGACTTCCGTACGGGTGATTTAAGATGAAATAACACGCCAGCCTGTTAGAAAGATGGATAAGTAGATGAATAGCCAGGCCAGTGGGTAGATAGACATGTTTCTAAATTATTAATTATCTACAGAGTGCAGTGTTGTGTACCCTTGTCTGTATAACATCAGGCATATTGCGTCAAGATGTCATATATGTGGGAGAAAGGGGTACTGTTCCTTCACTAATATCTGAATAAACAGGGCCAGGCTTCTGAATAATTTATGAGGACAGGAAGATTTGATATTCTCCAACAGAAGAATGAACAAGCACTTGAACATGAATAAAACAAAAACTGCAATGCTGGTTCAACGCATAGGGGAAAAAAGTAAAAATTGTTGAGGAATGTAACAAATGCCTATTACATCTCACCTAACAAATAACCAACATATATGTGTCTTATTTTAGGATTCCAACTAGCTCAAGAATCTGCATTGTGTGAAATATTTTGGGCCAGACACACCCAAAGTGCAAATATTATTTTTTCTGAAGGGTCCAGGACAACAGATTTAACACTTTGATTGCCAACAAGTTAAGGAGTGGTTCATTGTCGATGATTCTGCCTTTGATGTAGTGCATTTAAAAGCAAAGCGGGTATTTACTGTTGCTGTTGTTACATTATATTTGCTTTGTTGGCTGAGATGTTACCTCTGTGGTAACGCATATTGTATATATTTCCAGATTTACTCAGTAAGGGTTTCTGATTTCTTTAGGCACCTCCTTATTTAGTCCTTTCCTTAAAGGGACTGTATCACTTCAATCATTTTTTATTCTCTACGTGCACAGGGAAAACAATGTTTAATACGATCTATACATTGTGTTAACAGAATTGCATGCATATGTCAAGATGAAGAGACAAATGTGTTTTAATTGTGTCTGTGAAGTCTCCTGCTTAAAGAGACACCCCCACCAAAAAATGAAAAGGTTTTATTTTTTTTATTTTGTACTGTTGATTTCATATATGTCTTTTGTTTTTGTTACGTGACTGTATTTAATAAAATATGTAACTAAAAAGTGTGTCTGGGTGCCTCCATTTTGTGAAATATAGTTTTTTTTGGGTGCCACAAATTTCTCACTTTGGGGCTGGGGACACAGAATGCAGTCTATAAGTCAGAATTCCGATTATAGACTTGCATTGATTGGGAGGGTAATGTAACTATTACATCACAAGGGGGCGGAGTTATGATCAGGTCAATCTCCTCTCTGTGTTGGAAGGCAGGTAAAAAAAAAAGTTGTACACAGCCACCTAGGCCTGTCCACTATGATACACAGGAGCCAGTAAGAGAGCAGGGGAGTATTTTATGACATCATAATGCATGCTTTGGCCTCAGTTGTAGAGTGAGACTGACTGAGACGTTGCATCATGGGAAATATTCACAAAATGGAGCTAGGAGATAATTATCTAATTTTATTTTTCATTTTATATGCAATTAATTCAATCATAGAAAAAAACTGTGATATATGATTTATATATGTGGTTGTTTTAAATGACCAGGTTATCTAGTTACATCTTATGTAAGTGGTAGTGTCCCTTTATAAAAATATTTAACTAAACAAGTGTGACTGTTTGCTTCCATTTTGGGAAATATAGTGTTTCTGGATGCCACCCCCTAGTGACTTTACAGTACAAATTTCTAACTTTAGGGCTGAAGACATAGAATGAAGTCTATAAGTCAGAATTCTGATTATTTACTTGCATTGAATGGGAGGATAATGTAAGTATTACATCACAAGGGGGCGGAGTTATGATCCCGTTTGGTCAGGTTAATCTCCTCTCTTTGTGTTGGAATGCAGGTAAAGAAAAGTTGTACACAGCCACCTAGGTCTGTCCACTATGATACACAGGAGACAGTAAGACAGCAGGAGTATATCTTATGACATCATCATGCAGGCTTTGGCCACAGTTGTAAAGTGAGCCAGGAGATAAATATCTAATTTTATTTTTCCTTTTATATGCAATTAATTCAATCATATACAAAAAACAGTGACATATGATTTATATATGTTTTTGTTTTAAATGACCAGGTTACTTAGTTACATCTTATGTAAGTCATAGTTTCCCTTTAAGACATCACCTGTAGCTTGATATTCAAATTAACTGGTTTTCAATGGGGAATGTGTAATTTGCATGTTGAGCCATAACTGATGTCATATGCAGGAGACTCCACAGAGACTTAAAAAAAAAGAAAAATCTCATAATTTTGGCATTTGCTTGCAGTTCTGCTGATGCAATATATAGATCATTTCATTTTTTATTCTCAACATACACACTATAAGCTGTGATATACTCCGTTTAAACACTTTCATAAGACATCTGTCATCCAAGGCTATGGGGCTAAGCATTATGTTCGAATCACAATACAACAATATATGCCACAATAATAATTAAGCATAAAAAGGCTGGAAAAATCTCTTCTATGTAGGTACATATGTAATTTGTTTTTGCCTGACCAGGGTACCTACCTATCAATCTATCCTCCAGCGAGGTCCTTCTGGATGCCGCACAGCATGAGATAACTCAAAATAGATGGTAGCAATTGTGTCATGACGAACCTTGGTCAAAAATGTTTCTGTGCATCACTCCATCAGCTTCCATCTCCATAGAATTGGTCCTCAAAATCTAAAGACTAAATGAAGCTAAAACCCATTCATAGGTGTGGAGAATACTGGTCCTAGACAGTGGTGTGCAGCTGATATTCATTATTCATATTGTGGAACACACTATGACATGCATGTGCTACACAGATATCATATTTCTTATAGTACTGGGCCTTAGTATGTGCTTTTAGTGCTAAATATACACACTGTGTCTCCAGCATTTGCTACAGTGAATGGGTGCATTGAATTAGATAGGGCTGCGGGTACCATGGATAATCTGCTAGTGGAAGTAGTAAAGGCTTACATTGTGGGCAGACTAGATGGGTCAGTTGGCTGTTATCTGCAGTCACAATTTACATTTGTGTGTGTTTCTAAATGTTACAACCGATGCTTTGCTCTTAAAAATTACTGTTTCTGTGTACGACTCAGACTTATATCTAGGATTGAAGGAGTTAATCTCGCTTAATCAGCTCTGTCTGCAAATGTCACACTGAAACCTGCAACTGCCACAACTAATGAGGATAAATACAATCACACTGACTAGGAACTCTCCTCTGTGCAGACAGACACACGGATACGCTGTCAACAGCTGATTACATATGAACAGTCACAAGGAGCGCTGGAGTGTCAACTTCATAGGCAAGTTTGTACAAACATCATCTGCCTGTCACACACAATGCTTTCCAGGACAACAAAGATAACCTTATTTAATTGTGATGTGCTTCAGATAATAATACATTTTTTGCATCATCAGTAAATCAACCCAAGAGAATATTCTTGGGAGATGCAATTAATGATGACCATTTTGAAACAAATGTTATTTGACACTTTTAAATAAATGTGCCACAGTGACATCATATTTGAATTGTATGTTCTGAAGGTCTTCCTAATGCATGAGATGGTTGGTCCATGTTTGCGCCAAGGGAGGGACAAAAAAGATGAGAATAGGTAGAAAACTCTCACAATGACACTGCAACCACAACAGGCTCCTCACAAAGCCATAGAAGAGAAAAATGTACCGAAATGTGATATGTTGGGGTGATCACTCGCTACACACAGGACAGACAAAACCGGTTACACCTATAAAATACAATTTAATATGCTTTTTTTTTAAAGAACAGATCATGTATAGTATATATATATATATATATTGTCACGTTCAGGAGCGAGGTTGGAACCGCTTTGCAGAGAAATAGAGGTTAGTGCAACGAACCCCGGTAATAGAACAGAATTCTTCCGCCCGAGGGAAGTCCACCTTATGGTTGAGCCTCAGGTTTCGTTCCCCCAGGTCTTTTGCACTCTGAACTACTACCAGAGTATCGAAGCTGAAACCAAGGTACTGGACTGGAAGCTGTAACAGGTCCGAAGCGGAGATACAGGATAGGAAGCTGAAACAGGACCGAGGCGGAGGTAACAGGACTGGAAGCTGAAACAGGACCGAGGCGAAGGTAACAAAGACACAGGCAAAAGAGTAGTCAGGCAGGCGATAAGTCGAGGCTGGCAGAGTTCAGGCGAAGTCAAAACAGGCAACAGATCAGGACAGGCGGCAAACAGGCAAGGTCAGGTTAGCAAAGTTCGGCAACAGTAAATAGAATAGGAAGTACAAAAACGCTAGTAAAGGCTCAAGGCACTATCACAGGCAAAGGTTGAATGCAGACTGAGCCTTTAAATATCCCTCCAAGGCAAGTCTCCGCCTCTGGGATGAAAATGAGGCATGGAAAGCAAACTAGGAAGTAGCATTTAAAACCAAGATGGCGCCGCTGTGTGGAAGGGACTTCTTATGGCAATAGCTAATTCTTTGGCAGCGTATAGTGTGGAGGAGTATGCGCTGCACTGCGTAAGCACATGCGTACATTTTCTGGAACCATAGCAGCGGATCTGGGACAGGACCTTGTGGTAAGTATTACACGCGCAGAAGAAGCGCGTGTCAAACGGCGGCTAAGGTAAACACGGTGCTGATGTGACATATATATATATATATATATATATAATATAAACAGGAACATTTCTGAGCTGTAGGTGCACCTCTCCGAATGCGTGAAAACAGATGATGATTGCAGAATTCTTCTAAAAATCCAATGTTTATTAATGAAGTTTAAAAGACATTTGAAGTAAAAAGCAAAGTCCGTGAGGCTTAATCATAGACAGGTGACATAACGTAAGAGCGCGCCATATGGAACGTCGTCTTTGAGCTGCACTCACCTGTGCTGTCGGGTTGCTGGTGGAATTTGGTCCGATGTCGTTGGCTGTCTGTTCAGCCATACTGTATGCTGTATGACCAGATGATCCAATACAGATGTTGTTGATGTTTACATATGTCACTTACAGAGTCAAACAGTAAAGTGATAGAGCCAATATTTAGTAGTTATAGTAAAACCAATAATGTGTTTGTGGCACGACTTGCTGCTTTAAATTTGCACCATAGATACCTAAACACAGTTTGGTAATCCTACATTTGTAGATGGTCTATTTCACCAAGTTAATTTCTATTTACCTTTTGTACATGTAATTTAACTCATTAGTGAATAATTGCTAGTTTTTAACCTGTAGCATTAAAGCCCCTCTCCCTTGGGTATTGACAAGTAAATGACAGAATCCTGTCTTTACACCAGGAACTGATGGCATGGTGCAATTTAGAGGGTCCTTGATAAATTATCTCTCAGCTCCTTCTGCTGATTATCCATTTGGTGTATGCTGATATGTTAGTACTGAGGTTGGAAGTTCGGGGAGGCCAATGATCTCATGCTGTGGTGTTTATTTCCTGGGAAGACTCTATTTGAACAGTCAACTGGTTTTGTAACATCTTGGTATCATGTGGCCAAATGTCCCAAATTGCCTAAAACCTATATTTACATTGTTGTCCAGCTCAGTCGTTTGGAGGGGAGTATGGGAACTGGGGAAATCGGATGCAATGTACAGCTAAATTGGTGAAATTACATGTTTATCTCCCCTCAACTCACCTCATAGTGAAAAGGCCCCTAATTATTTTGGGGCTAACTGTGATTTTGAACTTTTTAAGATCCCTGCAGAGTGGCCTTGAGAGCTTGCCAATAAACATATCATATTGACAGATGTTGTGGCTAACAAAGTAGTATGCACTCACCTCGATTAAGTCACTTTAATTGGATAAAAGCGATGTGCGTAACTGCCCAACACTGTGAGCACCCAAGCAGAAGGTGAAGCTTGCCATTGAGGAGATCACTAAGTAAAAGAAAGGATGTGTCTGAATATTTGCTTGAAGTGAGATTCTATAGCAGTAGAAAGAGGGAAGTGTTCATGCCATTGTACAGAGCACTGGTGAGACCTCACTTGGAGTATTGTACACAGTACTGGAGACATTATCTCCAGAAGGATATTGATACTTTGGAGAGAGTTCAGAGAAGGGTTACTAAAGTGGTTCATGGGTTGAAAGATAAAACTTACCAGGAAAGGTTAAAGCATCTTAACATGTATAGCTTAGAGGAAAGACGTAACAGGGGGGATATGATAGAAACATTTAAATACATAAAGGGAATCAACACAGTAAAAGAAGAGAGTATATTTAAAAGAAGAAAAACTACCACAACTAGAGGACATAGTCTAAATTAGAGGGGCAACGATTTAAAAGTAATATCAGGAAGTATTACTTTACTGAGATGGTAGTGGATGCATGGAATAGCCTTCCAGTGGAAGTGGTAGAGGTAAGCACAGTCAAGGATTTTAAGCATGTTTGGGATAGGTACAAGGCTATCCTAGCTATAAGATAGGGAACTGGGGACTAATAAAAGTATTTAGAAAATTGGGCAGACTAGATGGGCCGAAAGGTTCTTATCTGCCGACACATTCTATGTTTCTATGTTTCTATACTGTTGAGATCACATATGATCTAATATGCCTATTAAATGTGTTTTCGATGTCTGACCACGTGTAATCATTATTCCTGGCTCATTATGTCCTTATGTTTATGAAGCTCAATATCAAGTTTTCCAGATAATGACTTTTGACATATAGTATTGATGTCTATGTTTTTATGAGCAAGACACATACAGTATCTACTAAGATCTTCGGAGCAACTCTGCCTCTTATATATGTTAAATATTCTATATCATGTGAGTTTTATATTTTGCATTTCTTTCATGTCACCCTGAAGGTAAATAATATTGGAGAGCGTTGAGAATCCACATCACCTGCTATGTTTACATTATTAAGTATAATACATTTATACTTGTTATTTTATTCTGCCAGTTTTATTTTATCTTTACCGAATTACATTTCTTTTTTTATTGCATGGCTATTTGGTATAATTAAGGGGAATAACAATAAAATGTGTGTGTTTGCAACAATTACACACCAACATTTTACTCTCTTTTTTCTACATATATATATATATATATATAATATAATATAATTTAAAATTTACTTGGTATAATGTATTTTTTAGCAGTTGGCTTGAACGAGTAAACTATATTGTTTCCCTTTTATTAAAGAATGCTTATGAAAAATGCATATTCTAACTTTCCCTAAATAATGTTACTGGCACCACCTTCCCCTTTGATCTTTTGATGATGTGGCTAATGCCCCCCCATTCCCCCCCCCCCTCAGATCAGCGATGGCAAAGACTTTTGCCCATTTTTATGCAATAAACCAAGTTGACAATCTCAAAGTGCCATTTCTCCCTATAGTATGACCCGTCTCACATATTTATTCCAGACTCTTTTCCTTTTAGATTCCCCTTCTCTCTGTTTTAGACTTAGATCTTAGATTACGCCACTTATGGCACTTTTCCCATCAGTGACAGACACCAGTGTAAATGCCAGAGTGGCCCTTAAAGCTTAGCGTTTATATTAATGACAGTATACATTTTCTGTAAGTGCCCCCTCCCCCCAAATAGGCCATAGGATAAATCTATCAGAAATGGCACATTGTATATTCTTCTTCCATTTAAAGGGAATATTCCAGTGTGTTTAAATATTAGTCCTTGGCAACACATACAAGATGCCACATTGCGAAATAATAAATGGGCTATAATATTAAACAGATATTAAGTATAATTAGATTGTTTGGATTGCACAGCATCTCTGTTACACACAGCTGGGTAGTAATGCTAAAAACAGCTCAGAGAGTTTTTGCTCAGTTCCCATCCTGATTAAATGGCAGTTTCCAGCATTTGGCAGTGGAAGATCTGGGTACTGTCTGCCAGTAGGAGGGGGAACACTGAGAACCATAAAAGCAGCCAAATTTAGCATATAAAAGGGAGATCCTAGAGAAATACTAATGATTATGGATACTTGGAGTCTGAAGTTCAAATGGGGAACTCTAACCCAAAATAACATAGGCTTAACCCTTTAAAAAGCAAAAGGGATTGATCTGAAAAACTAACAAGTCTTTATCATCCTGCATTGTGTAAAATGAGAGAACAACATTACATATCAGATGACACGTTCTGTGTATTACACTGAAATATAAATTTTCATTTTATGTGTTACAGTTCTCTTTATAAGAAAGTTACCAATATTTTGCATCACCTTTTTAATACATCAGACAAGTCACATTTTATGTGTAGGTTTTTATTAGGGTAGGTAAAAGCAGATGAAGGTGGAAGGGTTTGGAGAGGTGATCTATGTCTGCATTGAATTAAGGAACATGAGTAGTAATTACTAATCATGTATATGTTGGTTTAAGGCTGTCTTTAGTTCGAATGACATTAACTCTTAATGTCCCAACAATGGCAGTCAATATAGTGTTGTTGATCCACTCTCAGTCTTTGCAAAGCGCTAGAGTGTCTACTCAATAAAGAGAGAATTGCAGGGGATTAAGATGGGAATTTCAAACTTAAGGCCAAAGTAGCTGAGTTGGAAAAATTATCCAATTTAGCTGAATATGAGAATTTTTCCAACTTGGCTACTTTGGTCTTAAGTTTGAAATTCCCGTCTTAATTCTCTAAAATTCTCTCTTTATTGATTAGACCTTTAGATGTCATTGGCCTCTTCAATGACCACCATCACCATAGGGATATACTCATAACATCCTTCACTTTAGCTTAGTTGGCTTATATCTGCCATTATGATCTATATCTTCATGTTTCTCCACCATTCTACATATTAAGGGAGCTAAGGAAGAGCGCATAATGTGGACTACCTCCAGTCGAATGGTACTGTAAGTATCTTGAAATTAAATTGATGGGGATGAACAAAGGCTTTGGTACCTTGGACAGGTCCAAGCTAATTTAAACATATGTTAAGGGAAGTTTTTAAAATAGCCAAGCATGAAATGTGATAACCAAGGAGACAGAGAGTTCCCAGAATCAAGTAAAACAATATAGGAGAGGCCATTGTAATAATGAATCAGCTGGTTGTCATTTGGAGCCCAGCAAATGAGTTTCTTTCCAAAGCATTTCCACTTAGGGTTTCATTATGCAGACAGCGTACAAAGTGTTTAATGAACATTACTGGGGCCAAAGCACGTATGCAGAACAGACTTAATATAGCATTGAGTGGGGCATTGGTAAACATACTGGGCACCCTGCCTGGCATCAAACTGTGCGCTGCAAGAATGGAGGTGACAGTTTCCAGTGAGACATAATTAGCTCAGTTGCAACATAAATGTATTTATCTGTTTGAAATGATTACATTCGTAAAATGCACCAGTGCAACAACTGCATCACAGGCAAATTTGAATAGTTACAAAAAAAAATTTTATTAAATTTTGTATTAAAACTATACAATAGTGAAATTGTCTAGTGCAGCCTTGAAGACCAATCCGGGAATCATAACCCTAGATCTACAGTTTTTTGAAAGTCTTAATCTTACATTGAACTGCCATGCTTTGTGTTTCGATGGAGATTAGTTATTTTTCCTAGATTGTTTGCCTAGAGCAGTTCTAGAAAATGCCTGGAGGTTCCGGGGCAGATTGTGAAATTAGAATAAAGACAATGAAAGATCGTAGATTACACTGAAATACTCTCCAGTGTATTTACAATTCTACAGAAGGCTCTTAATCCAACTATTAACTACTACCTTTTGTGAATTGCAATAGAAGTTTCTGTTTTCTTTTTTAAAAGTCTATGCAATGTACAGTAGACAAAGTTTAATTTCAGTAGAATTCAGGAGCCAGAATTAGGGTTTTTAGGAGCCATGATCCATCGCTCCAGGGATTGGTCATGCCCTATGTATATTATAGATATTTTCATTATTTTTTAAAATAAATATATATACACTGTAGACAATGAGCTGATTTAACCAAATTTAGCTCAAAATAGCCAGAACATGATCTAGCTCAGCCACATTTACTCCTATTAAATGAATATCATTTTACTCAACTGGCAAAAAGTTTATCCCTAGTATTATGACATACTAACACCTATCCCCAGACGCTGTCTTGAATACACATACTAAATCATCAATATTTGTTTTTGGCCTCATTGCATAATGCTAAGAATGTGCAGAACTTGCTTGTTGCACCTTTGTTTGATAATAAACCCAGTGTGTTCTTTTCTGTAGTTTCATATTTGATTTATTCCCCACTCTGACAAATGACATACAGGATAATTTAGGATCTAACAAAATCTTGTTTCTAAGACAATCAGTTGCTAGGAGACAAAAAAAAATGAACACTACCTGTTTACCACATAGAAATGTCATGTATAGGCTGTACTCAATAAGGAGTAAAACGCAGGGAATTTTAGGCCAAAGTAGCCAAGTTGGAAAATTCTCCAGTGCAGCAGAATGGCAGAATATTTCCCAATTCTGCTACTTTGGCCTTAAGTTTGAAATACCGTCTCAATCAATTCCCTGCAAATCTCTCTTTGTTGAATAGACCCTTATATTTGTCTTGTAAATATTAAATTGTGTGCAGAGTTACTTTCTGTCAACAGAAATATTTGGGGGCTCAAAACAGAAACACAACTGAATTTTCATCCACAATCATATGTAAGAAAGTTGTGCTCAGTTCTACAATAAAAAAAAAAAGAAAAATTTTAAGGACATATGTAACAAACTGGAAATGCAGCAAAAAATAAAACAAATTGTGTTCTTTTAAAATTGTTATCCTTAGTTTGTAGAATGAATGGAGGTAACAAAAAAAAAAACTGTATTTGTATTATACTCGAATATAAGACGACCCTGATTATAAGACGACCCCCCTCCTGTTTAATAAAAATTATGATATAAAAAATGCATTTGTTGTTTTTATTTCCTTTTATGTGCCAATGCTGCCCCTACCCCCCCAGACTTGCCCAATGTTCCCTCTCCCCCCCAGACTTGCCCAATGCTGGCTCTAACCCCTCCCTCCCCCTCAATGATGGGTCTCCCCCCTCCCTCCCCCCAATGCTGTCTCTCTCCCCACCTCCCTCAATGCTGCCCCTACCCACCAGACCTGCCCAATGTTCCCTCTCCCCCCCCCCAGACTTGCCCAATGCAGGCTCTACCCCCTCCCTCCCCCCAATGCTGGGTCTCCCCCCTCCCTCCCCCAATGCTGTCTCTCTCCCCCCTCCTTCATCCCTCCCCCCAGTGCTGGCTCTCCCCCTCCCTCCATCCCTGCCCCCAATGCTGGCTCTTCCCCCATCCCTGCCCCCAATGCTGGCTGGCTCCCCCCTCCATCCCTCCCCTAATGCTAGCTTGCTAGCCCCTCCATCTCTCCCCCCAATGCTGGCTCGCTCCCTCCTCCCTCCCTCAATCCTGGCTCTCTTCCCCCTCCCTCCCTCCATGAAACATGGGGGCACCTGGTGGATGTCTGCATGTGACCTCCTGGATTCCATAATTGAAGTCCCGGTGGAAGTGCCGGGCAGCAGCGGAGGCTGTCCCAATCTCTCTGGTGGGTAGTGGGTGAAGCCAGTGGATGTCTGCATGATCCGCACAGACATCCTCCGCTGCTACCTGGTACTTCTGCCGGGATTTCTATGACGAAGCCAGAAAGGTCACATGACCTCCCAGCTTCCGTCATAGAAGTCCCGACGGACATGCCGGGCAGCAGCAGCTGCTTGCGAGGGGGATCCAGGTCCTAGTTGCCAATGCTGCCCATACCCCCCAGACTTGCCCAATGTTCCCTCTACCCCCCAGACTTGCCAAATGCTGCTTCTCCCCCCTCCATCCCCCTGACTTTCCCAATACTGGGATCCAGGTCTCAGGTGCCAATGCTGCCCCTACCCCCCAAACTTGCCCAATATGCCTCTCCCCCTCCATCGCCCAGACTTGCCCAATACTGGCTCTACCCCCTCCCTCCCCCAATGATGTCTCTCTCTCCCCAGCATTGAGGGAGGGGGGTGGGAGGAGAGAGCCAGCATTGAGGGAGGGGGGAGGGGGGAGAAAGCCATTTGCTATGAAAAAACCTTCTCTTATATTCGAGAAAATACGGTATTTTGTGAATGGTGGAGACTGTTTATTGTGATATAAAGAAAATCAATCTTAAAATCTGTAGTAATCATTTTCGTAGACATTGAACCATAACATTGCTTTTGTAAAGTGTTTAAATAAGTATTATTATTTCTAATTATTACTTTTCGGTGGGTATCCATAACATTCTGCAAATATTCCTATTGTCAAAGTATATCTATAAATAATACTATATAATGAGATTATTGTGGACTGGTGAAAGAAACAGACAAGATAAAATGTTTTGTTTCACTGAGACCGCAAAAAATGTCACTTTATCTGTCAGTTTCAGAATCAATTATTTTGCTACTAAAAGAAATATTCAGCACTGACTTTGAATTGTTCTTCACAATAAATATTTTAAGGGCATCTATTTGTACATCAAGCTATAAATACCATGATACACTGTAAGTAGAAAGAATAGTTTTTAACTACCACCTCCCAAGGATGTGTATAATAAATCATAAATGATACTAACAGATGATAAGATTTAACCTCAATGTCCTCTTTCTTTTAAATTCCCATCCGGAAAGTAATATATAAAATAATCTTTTGTTCGGTTTTTATATTTAATTTTACACACAAGCTTAGTCATAAAAAAATGTTTTTAAGGGGCGTGGCTAGCGCTTGAACGGAATGGCCGCACAGACCTAGAGCTCCTGCCTCACCCAGCTCGAATCCGCTGCCAACGGGGCTCTACGAACCCGATTGCACCGTCCCGGGATAAACTTACATCCCCAGAATGTCGGTCCGAAACAAAAAAGCCCAAATACCCGTATAAGTCGGTTCAATCTTCCACGGGAAGAAAGACGGAGCCGACACAGAAAAACTCCACGCTAGCCCAGAAGGCGGGAATACATCCGACCCATATCGGAAAGATTTAAGTGACCTGAAAACACTCATCATGTCCCTGAAAACGGACTTACAAGCGGACTTAAAGCAATGCCTAGCAGAGGTCACCAAAGACCTAGGCGCGGCTAATGGGAGACTTGACGAAGTAGAAGCCCGCCAAAACCAGCAGGCCGAAGCCTGTGACGCGCTACAAGATGAAACACAGCACTTAAGAGCTAAATACAGGACCCTACAAGACACCTGCGAAGATCTTGATAACAGGTCTCGCAGATCAAACATCAGAGTCAAACTAGTCCCAGAACGGGTGACCGATCTCCGCTCTCTATTCGAGACTTACTTCCAGCAGCTAGCCCCAGACCTCACACGACAAGAGCTGCACATTGCGAGGATCCATAGGGCACTAAGGCCTAAACCAGGCCCGGCAGAACCACCACGAGATGTCATCATGAAGTTCCTATACTACACTACCAAGGAAATGCTAATGAGAGTGTTAAGAGAGACCCTACTCACCATAGAAGGCTCCCAACCGCAATTCTACGCAGATCTATGCCCATCTACCTTACAAAAATGAAGGACCCTCAAACCTCTCTTGGCGCAACTTCAAGACCATGGCCTGAAGTACCAATGGGAATTCCCCTTTCAGCTGACGGTACTAAAAGATGGCAGATTGCACAGCATCAGATGCCCAGCTGACATACCAGGCTTCCTCGCAGCTTTGAAAATTACACCAACTGTAACGGTAAAAGAACTCTACCGACATGTGGCTCAACCATCTGAGCACCTAACCAATGTGACAGACTGTGTTCCAGAGACCCAGCTGGACAATTAGAACACAAAGACCCATGGGGAATCCCGAACACAGCCCACGGAAACATGCCTAACTGTCCAAAGAACCGGAGACTCTCGGCATACCCGCTGGCCCAACACAGATCCTTACCTCAACGCCACAGACTGCTCCACCTAAAGAGCATTCGATACTTGCTGCCCTGACCCATCTCTGCCAAGACCGACCCTCCTGAACCGGTCTCATGAGTCCACGAGTATCCTCTCTAAGCACCCCACCTATTTGAGGTAACACGCAACTTCTGACTGTCCCACAAGACCCTCTACAGAGACCGTATCTACAAGATTAAAGCTTCTTTCTCATACGGATTTACCCACTATCTCGAACGTTACGAGGACTCTAGCTGCAAAATGTACTCATACGTTGACACTCTTGACTCTTCTTTTTCCCTTTTCTCTGCACACACTGAGCTTGGTGCCATGGATCCAAATTTTCTCTTTACTATACCTCCAATCAACCTAGTTGACTTAACACCCCCCGGAACTTTGAAAGGTTGACACCTGATACTACAACACTATTTTAGTACAAAGGTTTTAAACAGCACTGGTTTTGCTGTACTACTCTTCCTAACGTTAACCCGTTAACTATATTAAACTAACTTGGAGAGGGGTCCTAGACCAATCTCTCCGCTGTTATTAAATTGTTTTTGTGTACTCCTAATCCTATCTCCCTTCCTCTCCTTATACCAATCCCTCTCCCCCCCCTCCCCCCCCCTCCTCCCCCCCCCCCCGTTTTTTTTTTCTCTCTCCTTCTTTCTTCCTCTCTCTCTCTTCTGCCCCCTTTTAGCTAAAAATCCCCTTAACCACTACAAACAACCCCTCTCTCCCCGGGGCCAATCGTCCACACACCCACTCAAGGTAATCTCACACAACGTCAAAGGCCTCCTGTCTCCAATTAAGCGTAGGAAAGCCACTAGATACTACATCCAACAACAGGCAGACATAGTAATGCTACAAGAAACCCACTTCAGGGAATCTGCGGCCCCCAAGTACTGGGACCGCAGATTCCAATTCCAATACCATGCCACAGGTAAAAACAAACACAATCGAGTTTCCATTCTTCTTCGTAACCATCTTAACTTTCAACTACAATCTGTACGCAGAGACCCTGAAGGCTCCTACATACTAGTACAGGGGACCATTCAAGGTGCGGAGATCTCATTGCTTAATATATATGCTCCTTCCATCCCCAACCCGAGCTACTTTATTGTGCTCTCAGATCTTCTCGACACAATTGACATCACGACACTCATATGGGGGGGGGGGGGATTTTAACTCAGTCTCGAGTACCCACTCCACTCTACCGGCAGCCAAGTTTAAGCCCTTCATCCAACTGACACAAACACACGCACTGCTTGACTCCTGGAGACTCTTACACACTACCACGAGGGATTACACCTTCTATTCATCCCCTCACTTATCCTACTCACGACTAGACTATATCTTTCTTACCCAAGCGCTAGCAGGTAGATTAAGCTCTGCTAATATCTCAGAAATATCATGGTCAGATCACGCAGCTATAGACTGCACCCTTTCGCATATCGCTATTAAACGCAAACCAGGCTCGTGGCGCTTTAACGACTCTCTGACTCTAGACAAAGATACAGTCAAAAACATAGAGACTAACCTACTCTCCTATTTCAACCTCAATGACAACCCTGACATTTCCCCTTCCACTCTGTGGGCCGCCCACAAATCAGTCCAGAGGGGCCAACTAATAAGCATTACCTCTCATAGAAAGAGAACCAAACAAAAACAAATGAACGACCTCAAGCTTACACTAAAAAAATTGGAAAAGGAACACCAACGAAATAGGGACCCTGAGACGCTTCGCACCCTACTTAAAGTGAAGGGTGACTTAAACCTCATGCTAACGTCTGACACTCTTAAAGCAATGACATGGACAAAACATAGATATTTTGACCAGGCGAACAAACCAGGGCCAATGCTAGCCAGACGACTCCGGGAACAACAAGTTTACAGGACAGTCAAGAAACTTTGCACGCAAACGGGTGACATGATCTCTGATCCTGATGACATAGCATCCCAATTCGAGACATATTACTCCTCTCTATATGACGGACAGAAGACTACGTCCTTCTCTCAGAAGCCCAAATTAACTAAAGAATTCTTGACCCACTGTAAACTACCTACACTATCAGACCCCGACATTGAGCTCTTAAACCAAGACTTCAAAACTGCTGAAATTACAGAGGTAATCAAAACACTCAAAATGTCTAAAGTACCAGGACGGATACACTCCCACGTACTACAAAACTTTTCTTTCCACCCTCATGCCATATCTTCACAGACTCTACAACAGCTTCCTGCAAGGATCAACACCACCCCCTGACATGCTAACAGCAAACATAGTGGTTATACCTAAAGAAGGAAAAGATTTGACACACTGCTCTAGCTTTCGCCTGATATCTCTCATCAACGTTGACGCAAAGAGATACGCCAAACTGCTTGAAGTGCGCCTGGGTAGCTTTCTGCCTGCCCTGGTGCACGGCGACCAAGTAGGGTTCATCAACGGGAGAGAAGCCCCATACAATATGAGACGGTCAATCGACCTGATACAAGTCGCACACTCCCAAAGACCCCAATGATGCTTCTTTCGCTTGATGCGGAGAAGGCATTTGACCGCGTGGACTGGTCCAATATGTGCATGGCCTTAGAGGCCTTTGTGGTGTCTGGGGCCTTCCTGTCGGGGATTAAGGCCTTATATGGGGACATCAGAGCCAGAGTTGACACGGGCATAGCAGCCTCCCATTCCTTCCCTATTAGAGGGGGCACCCGGCAAGGATGCCCTCTCTCGCCCCTGCTTTTTGCACTGTGCATTGAGCCCCTGGCCCAAACGATCCGGGAAAATCAAAACATTAAAGGGATGGAGGTGGGAGGCGAGGAATATAAACTGAGTCTCTTTGCGGACAACATTCTTCTGACTCTCACTTCGCCTCTCACCTCCCTCCCAAATCTCTACGAAACAATCCATAGCTTTTCCCAACTTTCCGGATTTAAGATCAACAACAGTAAATCTGAGGCCTTGAACATCTTCTCGCCAAACTTAAAAACGACCTCCGTGCGTGGTCCAGATATCATACCTCTCTACTAGGGCGAATATACTCCTTAAAAATGACGCTCCTGACGAGAATACCATACCTATTTCGCACTATCCCACTTTCAGTTAAGAAAGACGACATTGAAAACCTTCAGAGGGAGATGCAAAGGTACATATGGCATGATAAGAGAGCCAGATTTAGCTCAGACCTACTGTACCGTACAAGAACATTAGGTGGCCTGGCAAGCCCACACTTATTTTCCTACTATAAAGCAGCACAACTACTTATTATCTAGCTACACTGCTCTCATGCCCAAGCAAGATGGCTCGCGCTGGAGGAAAAACTGGTTTCCTCCCCTCCACTCAGATACCGACTCTGGACCACCCGAGTTGAGATCCCCACACTTGATACCTCCCCAGTCCTTCACCACCTACTTAAGTTCTGGAGGGCCCAAAAATTCCCAGACAGACTGACAACACATGCCTCACTACTCCAGACCTTTTTTTTTTACAACCACTCCTTCCCTTCTGCACACAACCCCAACCTCTTTAGAGAATGGGAGACTAAAGGGATTACACGACTACTTCATCTCATCACAGACGGTTCCGTCCGCACTTTCCCAGACCTCCAGACCTCATATGACATCCCCTCTGGGGAATTATTTAGATACCTGCAACTAAAGCACTTTGCTCAGACAGATAACAGACATTATCCCACTTGGTCACCCACCACATTCGATTACAGCCTGTACACTCCCAAAAGAGAACGCGTTCAAATTGTTACCTCATTGGTACATCCACCCCTTGCGACTGGTGCACATTCAACCCTCCATCACCACAATATGCTACAGAGGCTGCGGAGCCATTGGCTCCTATCTGCATATGTGGTGGGAATGCCCCAAGGTTGCAGATAGCTGGCAATATGCCTTTCATATTCTTGACATAGCACTAGGCATTACTCTTGAAAAAAATCCTTGAGTGGCCCTCCTGAACAAACCTCCTACGTCACCGGAACTTACCCCACATGCCAATAAACTCATTTTCTGGGTCTGCTCTGCGGGCCGCCTTTGCATAGCGAAGGCTTGGAAGATCAGAGGACCTACCCACCCCGAAATAGACAATAAAATAAAAGAGCTGATTACCATGGAAAAGCTGACAGCCTACATACACAACAGCACACGCTCTTTCCACAAAATATGGGACCCGTGGCTGGGAGCCCATATGCCCTGGTGGAGCGGCCAGATGTTTTCTGTGTGATTTCCATGTCTTATATAATCCTCGCTCCTGAAACTCGACTGGAGACCGGCCGGAACCCGGGGAGCTCGGGGGAGCCGGGGGGACGGAGTAAGTGCTGCACATTCACTGGTGGAGACACGGTATGTGCCCTGTCCTCCCTCTGAACTGCCAACCTACACTAAAACCACCTTTCCACCCCCCTTTTTTTTTTCTTCTTTCTTCTTTTACTCTTTCCCTTCTTTTTCACTCTCGTTCCCTTTTCTCTCCCTCTCCTCCCCCGCCCCTACCTTCCCTTCTTCCCCCTCCCTTATTTCTCGATTATTCCCTACCCTGATTTATTATTTAATAAAAAATGTAAAAAAAAAATTTTTTTTACATTTGTTCTCACTTGTCATTTGTGACATCAGCATACAACACTCTGTAAATGACTTATGTCTGTTATAATAGTTAATTTTTATGCAAAACCAACAAAGTAGAACAAAATCTTTCTCCCTTTCTCTTTGCTCGTAATTCCTACTGTGTAAAATCAAGATCATATTTAATCTTTACATTCATACTTTATTGTTTAAATAAATGTGAATATTTTAAAGTAAGGTGACTAGAAGTCCCCATTTTTGGGAGTAGTTGATATAATAACTCAATATACCTAATAAACCGATGTGATTGAGTTTAAAGAATAATATAACACATATGTTTGTATCTGAATGCCGCTTTCTTTTTTGCCAGTGGGAGTAACCATGTTCAATACTGGTCCGAAGATATGCACAATCATGCCTCCTCATTAAGTTACTCCTTGCCATTAGTAGAAGCTGATTGGATCTAACAGGCTCAGAAAAAAAACAGTGAGAAGGAAGTTCAGGATAAGAAATATTTAGTTATGCCTTGCATGCTACTGAAATGAACTTCACTGAAATAAAATAATCACAAGATATTTTTTAAATAATTGTACCGATTTTATTATCATCTTTATAACATATACATTTATTTCATTAGCCTGACTAAAACCCACAATACTGACAACTTGTACAAAAATATTCAAAGATCAAAGTGTTTTGAAGTGATTATAAAGGTGCAAGTAGTGATGTTAAATGTATAAAAGTCCCCCGGGAAACAAGCAAGGCTAGGTGGGAGGGGGCCCTGTATGAGGGAGGGGAGTGACTGGAATGGCTCATGTGGTGAGGGAGGGGAGGGGCTGTGACCAGGGTATAAAGGCAGCCCTCCCCCTCTCTGTGTCGGCCATTTTAGAAAACGGACACAGCAGGATCATTTTCTGCTCGTGTCTGATACTCCAAACGGCCTGGGGCAATGGATGTTGAAAACATCCTGGCTGCCCTCAGAGCAGAAGCGCTGCTGGATGGTGGGGCTCACCTCCAGCAGCAGATGGCGCGACTGATGGCTGCTCCAGCCGGAGCCCCCACTCCAGCGGTGGATCGTGGGTCGGTTAGGCGTGCCTCGCGCCCCCCCCCACCCGCCTGAGCCCTGAAGACATGCGGAGGACCGCACACCGGAGCAGGAGTCCTGGGGACCGCAGCAGTCGTCGGCGCTCGTCGCACGCGAGCCCGGTGAGTACCTCTGTTGCTGTGCCCCCTGCCCCCCTTCCCCGCAGCGCGCGCTCGCGTCCCGCGAGGCCTGCGGTCTTGCCATGCGGAGCACTGTCTGCTCCGGTTCCCCTGCTGCCACGTGGTGGGCCGTCGCTGGTTGCAAGGCCTACCCGTGGCCCGTTAGGCCGCATGGCGCCTCCCTCTCGTGATAGGCCGTCGCGAGCCGCGAGGCCTACATGGAGGGCACAGGGTGGCCTGCTGACGCTGTCCCCAGCTCCACTCACCTCCACTCCGGCCAGGGCACTGAGATCTGGCGCCATTAGTGCCTCCAGGGATGCTGCGCGGCTGGCAGCATCCCCCCTTACTCCCCCCCTTTCTGGGTCTGGTCTAGTGGCATCTGGTGTGGTTAGTGGGTCCCGGGCGCCCAGGCTGGTGCGTGGCAGGCGGGTTGCAAATCGGAGGGCCGTACGCTTGCCTCCAGTCCCTGTCGGCCTTGAGCCCCTCTCTGAGGGCTCCATATCGGGCCTTTCTGATGAGGGTGAGGCGCTGGATCGCCTTTCCCCAGCCCCCCGCTCCACAGTTGCTGTTTCTGCCCCTGTCTGTCCTGGTGCTGAGCCTGCTTCTTCCCGGTGGGGAGGGAGGACTACTAATGACGCTGTCTCTTCCCTGCAGGCTGTTCCTCCCTGCAATGCCCCAGGTGTTGCGCAGCACTTGCTGTTTGCAGGTTCACAAGGTAGTGCTGCTTTTTCCTCGTCTGCCCCGACTGCAGGGTCTTTGCCGGTGGACTCCTCGGCATCTGGGTTGCCACATCAGCATGGTGAGTGCGGGGACACGGGGGGTCTGGGTGGAGGGTCTGTTGTAGTGGGTAATAACTTGGCGCCAGCGTTGGAGGGGTTAATGCGGGGTTTACAGGGGGTCCTGCTTCAGTTGGGGTCCCCGGGGGGTTCAATGCCTTCGGTGGCACAGCAGATGGATACCCATTTGCGGGGGGTATGGGAAGCGGCGGGCCTGCCAAGCGGGGGCTTGGGCGGCTCGCCAGTTGCGGGGTGTTCGTCCACCCCTCAAGTGCCAGCTCCAGCTCCAGCTCCAATTACCCCGGCTCTGCCCAGGGGGTTGGTTTCGGAAGGGCTGGACTCAGCTGAGCTTACAGTAGAGGCCCCTGCGAGGATGGTTGCGCCCATGGCTCATGGGGCGTCTTACATGTGCTGGTCGGGTCCTCTGGGGTTGCACCTTACCCGGGAGGTTCGGGAGAAAATCTGGAAGGGGGAGTATTTGGAGATCCTCTCCCTTATTCCCCTGGAAGATGTCCCTTATTCCCCTGGAAGGATTTGAAGGACTCTGAGAAGGAGAAAGAGAAGTATCGGTTCCGGAAGATCCCTAAGACCTTCGGGAATTGGATACGGGCGTTCTCGTTCTTTGCAAATGTGATGGGGGAAAAATTCCCGGAGCGGTGTTCGGCTTTGTTCTGTTATCAGGACCAAATCTGGACCGCGTGCCGGGTATACGGGGGGCTCAGCTGGTGGCGTGACGACGAACAGTTTCGCCAGCGGTTGGCAGTCCGCCCTTCACTGACATGGGACCAGATGGATATTAGTTTGTGGTTGTCAATCATGACCCGACCTGCATCTGCCCAAGGGGGGATGTCTTCCTTTCTTGGGGGGGCTGGCGGGATGGGAACTGCTCCCCCCCGTCAGCCTCCTCGTCTACACCAAAACGCCCCGGTTCCTGCTGGCAGTTTAACGACGGCCAGTGCAAATGGGGGGCTACCTGCCGCTTCAAGCACGAGTGTTCGGGGTGTGGTGGAAATCACCCCTCCACCCGTTGCTTTAAGCGTGGCAAATCAGGGGACAAGGCAGACGTGGGCGCAAAGGGGGAGGACGCCGGTGGACGTCGCCACGATGCGCCCGTGGCTAAGCCGTTATAGAAACCGTCGGGCGGCGGATATTCTGGAGTCGGGTTTTGAAGAGGGTTTTTGGATTCCCTTTCGGGAACGGCCCGCGGTTTTATCCTTGCGGAACTTGCGGTCGGTGGCAGGTAATCCAGAGGTTGTGAGGGAGAAGTTGGGGAAGGAGATCGCATTAGGGAGGATGGCGGGCCCATTTCGGGAACCTCCCCTCGCGAATCTGCGGGTTTCTCCCCTGGGAGTGGTTCCTAAAAAGGAACCCGGGAAGTTCCGTCTCATTCATCATCTGTCTTACCCCTTTGGGGGTTCGGTGAATGATGACATTGACGCGGAATTATGCCGCGTGCTATACGAGTCGTTTGACGCGGCGGTCCGTATGGTTAGGGACGCGGGGGTAGGGGCCCTTATGGCTAAAACGGATATTGAAGCTGCATTCCGGTTGTTGCCGGTTCATCCGGAGTGTCATCACCTGTTGGGGTGTTTCTTTGAAGGGGAATACTACGTGGATCTGAGCCTCCCTATGGGTTGCTCGATTTCATGCTTCTATTTCGAATGCTTCAGTTCTTTCCTGGAATGGGTGGTGAGAATGGAATCAGGTTATGATTCCGTACTGCATTACCTGGATGATTTTCTTTGTGTTGGTCCTCGTCAGTCGGGCGTTTGTGCGCACGTGTTGCGATCAGTGCAGAGTGTGGCCGCCTCTTTCGGGGTGCCGTTGGCACCTGGGAAGACGGAGGGCCCGGCGACGTGCCTGAGCTTCCTCGGCATCGAGATAGACTCTGTCGCCGGGGAGTGCCGGCTGCCCATGGATAAGGTTGTGTGGCTCAGGGATGCCGTGGCGGGGGCCATCAGGGCACGTAAATTGCAGCTCCGCCCCTTACAGTCTTTGTTGGGGAAGCTTAATTTTGCGTGCCGCATTATTCCCATGGGAAGGGTTTTTAACAGGCGGCTTGCGGCAGCCACTGCGGGGGTGACAAGGGCGCATCATTTTATTCGGCTCACACGGCCGCTGCGGGATGACCTGGTGGTCTGGGATTGTTTTTTGGCTAACTTTAATGGTAGGGCGTTGTGGCAGTCCCCGGAAGTTTCCAATCAGGATCTCCATCTGTACACAGACGCGGCAGGGTCAGTGGGTTTCGGAGCCATCTTGGGTTCTCAATGGAGTTCGGGTGTGTGGCCATCCGATTGGCGGGTCGCGGAGTTGACCAAAAATCTGGCATTTTTGGAACTGTTTCCCATTCTAGTGTCTCTGGAGCTGTGGGGCCCGGCTCTGAGGGACCGCAGAGTGGTCTTTCATTGCGACAATTTGGGGGTCGTGCAGGCCATTAACAATCTGACTGCGTCTTCCCCTCCCGTCATACGGCTGTTGCGGCGTTTGGTTTTGCGCTGCCTCTGCTTGAATATTACTTGTAGAGCCGTGCATATCCCTGGGGTTCTTAATGTTACCGCTGATGCCCTTTCTCGTTCGCAGTGGCCGGAGTTCAGGGCGGCTGCGCCATGGGCGGACGAGGAAGGGTACCCCTGCCCTCAGGACCTCTGGGACCTTGGGCGGGTCGAGTAACTCAGTGGGTTCAGGGGTCGGTTTGTCAGGCGACGTGAGATAGATACGGTAAGGCCTGGGCTGAGTGGGAGGAGTTGGAGCAGGCTCGTGGGGGTTTCCATGGGGTCGAGGATCGATTACAGGGTTTGCTCTGGCTATTGTGGCACTGGGAAGCTTCGGGTCTGTCCCCAGGTGTGGTGTCCGGTAAGCTGTCTGGCCTGGCTTTTGGTTTCAAGCTACTCAGGATCCCGGACATCACTAAGGAATTTGTAGTTCGCCAGGCGATGAAAGGCTGGCGCAGGACTCGGGTGTCTAGGGATTCGCGTAGGCCGGTTTCAGGGGCTCTCCTCCTGGGGCTGTTCCACACTCTTCCGTCGGTTTGTTCGTCGGCAGGGGAGGTGTTTTGTTTCAGGCGGCGTTTGCGCTCGCATTTTTTGGGGCGTTGAGGGTGGGTGAGCTGGTTAGCCCCTCGAAGGTGAGACAAGGGGGGCTCCAGTCGCAGGATGTGTTGCGGGAGCCTGGGTCCGTTCGCTTTAAGATCAGGCGGTCTAAGACCGATATGGAGGGTAGGGGGGCTTGGGTCACTTTACGGGAGGTTGTGGGGTCTAGGGTTTGTCCTGTGGCCTGTCTGGATCGTTATTTGGACGTCCGGCCTTCTGCTCCGGGGTCACTGCTGTTACACTTGGATGGCACCCCCTTTTCCCGTTTCCAATTTATCCGGGTGTTTAAGCGGGCCTTGGAGGTTATGGGGATTCCGGGGGGTGAATTTGGGGGTCATTCCTTCCGGATCGGGGCGGCTACTGAGGCATCCCGGGTTGGTTTTTCTGACCGAGAGGTTCGGCGGATCGAGCGGTGGGAATTGCGCCGTTTTCAGTCTTACGTGCGCCCAGGCGGGCTAATCTCATCTGTTCCTTTTGTATCCTCATAGGTCGTCCTACATGTAGGGTTTGGCTGATCGGCCATTCTTACATTTATTGGGCTCGGCAGCGTGCGGGCAGTTCGCCCGGGTGGGGAGCGTATGGGTCTTTCCCCTCTGCAGGCCGAGGTGCGGTGGTTTGGGACGAGGGGCATGAGATGGGTTCGGTTCCTCCCGGAGGTAGTGCAGCTTTCGCGGCTCCTGGGTCCCCCGGATATCTTGGTCATACATCTGGGGGGTAATGATTTGGGCACGTTCCCAGTGTTGGGCCTGGGTGACGCGATCAAGCTGGATTTGGCGAGGCTGCGGGTTCTTTTTCCTGAGGTGGTCATTATATGGTCTGAGGTTATTCCCAGGAATTTTTGGCGCTGTGCTCAAAATCAGTGGGCACTTGAGAGGTCTCGGATTAAATTAAACAAACGGGTTTCTAAATTTGTTTTGGGTATTGGGGGTTTTACAATTCGGCACCGGGTTTTTGAGAGAAATGCGGCGAATTTCTTTCGGAGTGACGGGGTCCATTTGAACGAGGTGGGTCTGGACCTGTTTAATTTAGCACTACAGGAGACAATTGAGCAGGCCATGGCTGGGGGTGGTGGGGATCACCGTTGATTTAAGGTGGTTAAACAACGGTGCTTATGGCGGGGTGTCCCTGCCAATTTAATAGTTAAGGACGGAAGGGATGAAGTCCTAAGGATGGTAAAGTGTCCCCTCCCCTAACCTCGGATAAAATGTAGGTGATACTAACGGCCGTGCCCACCGAGCTAATAGTCGGCTGGTGGTTAGCATTAGGTTGGCAAAGAAGAAATGAGGTGATGTGGACGAGGGGGAGGGGGGCTACCTTTGTGTAGGGACCTTAGTTTAAAAAGGTCTGGATTGTTATGTGTTAGGGACTATTTGGCAAGGACTAGTTATGACTGTATGATGTCTTTAATATTTTAATGTTATATATATATTTCAGAAGGTTATAAGTGAAATAATAAATGGAGGATAGTTGGTGGCTCATACAGTTATTTGTTATGTTAATAAAGCTGTGGCCTAATTTAAATCCAATTTAAGTCTGGCGTCTTTTATTTGGGGGGGGTTTGTGGGTAAAGGTTGGGTTTTATACATGTAAGGAACATCTTCCCCTGTACTACATACAAGTGATTGCACATTTATTATAAATTACGATACTTTGTGGGAGCTGTGAAATGGACTTTCCAAGTGCACTATGGCAACACAGAACTGCGTATCAGAGAAAAAAACTCTAATTCACAAGTTTTGTCGGGAGTTTTACATAGGTATTTACACAGTAAGGTCATTTATGTATCAATATTACATACCAACTAATTTGAGAACACAAGAAGTAAGAAAGTGGCCAAGACAAATGGATACATTAGGTTTTGATACCTTGTCCCCAATGGTACAGTTGAAATACAGGGCACACAACCCTGTATTGCTATATTTACCGGCTTCTTCTAAGTAAACCTGATGTGTATCATACACCTGCATGTAAATACATGCAGGTTTACAGGTTTACTCTCAGCTGTGTCTCACTGAACCAGGAAACTGAACCAGTGCCGATCCTGGGGTCATGGACGCCTGGATGCAGGTTTTTTTGGGGCGCACCCAGGTGGGCATGGCTATATTTCTAAATCCTTCCCTATATCCATGTCCCATTTCAATATTTGGGGGAGGGGGTGGGGGCAACTTTATTTTGATGTAAAGGACCAACATAAACCTATTTTAAATAAAGATACATATATTTGGCCATAATACTGTGTAGTGGTTTGATTTATTTCTATGATGCTCAGCCAGCAACATGGTATACTTTTTGCTGGCCAGACCCTCTCTCTCTACCCATATCCCATGTCTACATCTCTCTACCCATACCCCATATCTCTCTCTCTCTACCCATACCCCATGTCTATCTCTCTCTACCCATACCCCCATGTCTGTATCTCTCTACCCATACCCCCTGTCTATCTCTTTCTACCCATACCCCCATGTCTACATCTCTCTACCCAAACACTCATGTCTTCATCTCTCTACCCATACCACCATGTCTACATCTCTCTACCCATACCCCCATGTCTACATCTCTCTACCCATACCCCCATGTCTACATCTCTCCACCCATACCCCCATGTCTACATCTCTCTACCCATACCTCCATGTCTACATCACTCTACCCATACCTCCATGTCTACACATCTCTACCCATACCCTATGTCTACATCTCTCTACCCATACCCCCATGTCTACATCTATCTACCCATACCCCCATGTCTACATCTATCTACCCATACCCCCATGTCTATCTCTCTCTACCCATACCCCCATCACCCTCTCTCTCTATCCATACCCACATGTCTACATCCCTCTACCCATACCCCCATGTCTATCTCTCTCTACCCATACCCCCATCACCCTCTCTCTCTATCCATACCCACATGTCTACATCCCTCTACCCATACCCCATGTCTATCTCTCTCTACCCATACCCCCATGTTTATCTTTCTCTACTCATGCCCCCATTGCCCCAAAATCCCACTAACTGATGCCTGAGAGTCCTCTGTACTGCCTAAAGCCCAGTTCAGTATACTGTTGCCTACTCCACTGTCCACTTAGTCTCTCCACAGCTACCACACTATGTTTTTATTTAATAAAAATGTATGTGTATATATATATATATTATATATATTTTTTTTAATTAACCAACCCACTGTTTGCCATGATTGTATTGTGCACCCATTTGCCTATATCTTACTGGCCATCAGCAGGGTGTCCTGACTCTAGTGGGGGCATGAGCTTTGTTCTCTGGTAGTTCAGTAGCAGAAATCCTCTGTGTGCTGCTCATTTGCTCTACCCATCACCCCGATCTGTGCTCCTAGACTAGTCTAGGACAGTTCAGAGTGGCCGTTTCACCGCAAGGGTTCAGCGCGGCAGTTTGAGCACTGAACTTTCAGCGATGAAATGCAACACGGGCTTTTCACCGAGGCAATGTAATCTTGTGACCTGTCTCTAGTATAAAGGCCATAAGATAAAATCTTGCTCCTTCAATAATTATTTTTTAAGAGTTTAAAATAATTTAAAACTGTGCTTTAATACTATGCTTTAAATGTTCTGTCAACTAGATTAACTGTGCATGTAAAACAAATACATATATAAGACATATGCAACTGTTTTTTTTCTATGTTTGAATTAATTGCATATAAAAGTAAAAAATAAAATTAGGTGTTCTCCAGCATCCATTTTGAGAATTGTTCCCATCATGGAACATTCTCCAAAATTCTCCAGCAAGTCTCACTTTACAACTGTGACCAAAACCTGCATGATGAGGTCTTAAGATACACCCCTGCTCTCTTACTGGCTCCTGTGTATCACTAGTGGGCAGGGCTAGGTGGCTGTGTACATCTTTTTTTTATCTGCCTTCCAACACAAAAAGTCCAATACCATGCCAAACAAATTCTTTAGTCATGCCAGTCAGATGGCCCATTTAATATGGCCCATATAGGAGCCCCACAGATTATGTCACACACAGGAACCCCATAACTATGACACACACTATAGCCCTATAACTTATGCCACGCCAGAGACCCATTATTTATGCCTACCCTTGGAGCCCAATTAATTATGCCACACACACAGACGACCCTTAATTATGCCACACAAAAGAGCCCCTTAATATTGGCACACATGGGACTGCCCTTAATTATGCGACACACAGGAGCCCCACGAGGTGACAATTGTACAATTATAAAACAATACATATCTATACACCCAGACATCTCTCTCTCTCTCTCTCTCTCTCTCTCTAACTAGTTGCATTTATACTTATTTGAATTTTTTAATATTATATTCAACTATTTTCATATGTAATAAAAATGTTATTGAAAAATTGCATTCCTTGTTTTTATTCCCTTCCTCTGCACCCACATTGCACCTAAAGGACTTAACACAACACCATACAGTACCCACAGAACTTGCTATGCACCTATATTGCACCCACAGCACTTGGCTTGCACTCATATTGCACCTACATGATTTGGCATGCCACAGTGTCACTTGATTTTGCAATTCAATATTGCAGCATTTAACTCCTCAATACGCCAGAATTTTTCCACTCAATATGCCAGTATTTAGCCATTTAATATGCCAGTATTTTGCCATTCAATATTCCAGCATGTAACCCCTCAATACGCCAGAATTTTGCCACTCAATATGTCAGTATTTAGCCATTTAATATGCCAGTATTTTGCCATTCAATATTGCAGCATTTAATTCCTCAATATGCCATTATTTTGCCATTCAATATTCCAGCATTTAACCCCTCAATATGCCAGAATTTGGGCATTTAATATTGCAGCATTTAACCACTTAATATGCCATTATTTTCCCATTCAATATTCCAGCACTTAACCCCTCAATATGCCAGAATTTTGTCACTGAATATGCCAGTATTTTTTTATACCACCCTCCTCCCCCTTCCCCAGTACTTACCTTATTTGCTGCTCCGTGTCCCCGCCAGTCATACCTCCTGCACGGAGGAGGGAAACATAGTCACCGGACGTGACGTAACATCACATCCGGTCGCAGTGATTTTTTTTTTCTGGCAGCCAAAACCAGCCTATGCGGCTGCCAGAAGAAAAAAAAAGCAATGCGCTGCAGAGGGATGCCAGCAGCACGGGCGTCACCCCCACTGTGGGTGTCACACGGTGCAGTCCGCACCCCCCTCGGGACGCCACTGGTAATGGTTACATTACCCTCTCATTCAATGCAAGTCTATGATCAGAATTCTGACTTTTAGATTGCATTCTGTGTCTCCAGCCCAAAAGTGAGATACTAGTGCTGTAAAGTCACTGGGGGTGGCACCCAAAAACACTATATTTCACAAAATGGAGGCGCCCAGGGACACTTGCTTAGTAAAATATTTCATAAAATAAACTCACATAACAAAAACAAAAATACATATCTGAAATCAGCAATGCAAAATAAAAAAAATAAACCCTTTTCATTTTTTGGTGGGAGTGGCCATTTAAACTATGTATGCATATTGTCCTAGCCCACCTATGCGCGCCTCAAGCTATACAAGCATGCTCAGCATTTCCCTCATTGGAAATAGTAGGGCAAGCACTGGGCCTGTGGGATGGTAAAATCACATTCCTCTGCAATGTTGCATTGTCCACTTGGGGCTTAAACCTAAGAGATTTTAAGTAGTTTAAGTAGTTTAAGTAGGATACTACCACACATTTAAAAGCAATATATAGTTTAGGGGTACTGACTTGGACTGTTGATGTATAAGCGATGACCCGCAGATGTGGCCATCAAAGTTTTTTTTCTGGTGTTTTTGATCTATTAAGGACCATAGGTTCTATTTTATTACCTCATGAAATGAATAATGTCTGGCTCCCAAACCCAACCATCTGCATACTATGTGACCCTCCATATTAGAAAAGTTGGACAACACTGCCATAGCTACAGACTTCCTATACTTGAAACAGGCAGAGCACTTTTACTTAATGGCACTACATCCCCAAAAGAGGTTTATTCCCCCTGGTCACCTGCAGCAGGTGTGACTATCCATGTTAATTGTATGGCTGTGACATTTCCCCCTCCACCGCAAGGACTGATATGATGTTACCAGTGGTTCAACAGACATCTGGTGAGGAACTAGTTAGTCTGTGGTTACTTTCTCAAAGCTGAAATAAAACCCTGCCGCTTCACATAGTCACTGGGGACTCCTAAACCAACAGTTTGTAATGTATGAAACCACCCAATTCTCGGCAAGGTCTCGTGGGATGGTAAAGATGATGTTTTGTACCTGTGCACCAACAGATGCAGCTATACTACTAACCTTCAAATGTAGTCAGTAACCGGTGCACAAATAGTGTAATATTCCCATAAGTGTCTTTAAAGAGACAATAAATGTTTTTTTTTTCACTTGTGCTTCTAATATAGAAGCACATGTGAAATGTCTGTTGTCCCTAGTATGAGGATAAACTGGCGTGTACTTTTGATAGTACACGCCAGTTTATCCTCTGACCGACAAAATGCCTAATTTTGACCTACATTTTTGGAATAGGTTTAAGACAATGGACCAGATTCATTGACGGCTGTTAAGTCTTTTTAAAGACTACTTTTTTTAAATCTCATGTTATTATGAAAGCTAACTAACTTACATTAAAGCACTAGTTCAGTAGTAAGGTCCTCTAGCCGTGTCTGGCCTTTTGAAGTGTGTGGCCACTTCACCAGCCCTCTCTGCAGGAAGGGAAAGGCAGCTGGATGTCTGTGCTCTGCCAAGGCATACTGACGTCCTTTCAGGCTGCCTTTCGCACTCCCCACTTGTCTGCAGAAGTCAAAGCATCAGGGGTCAGATGACCACAGAGACACATAGGGAGCACAAGAGGCAGCCTAAGGGGACGTCTGTGGGTCTGGGCAGTGCACAGACCTCAAGCTGCTCACCCTTGGATGCTAGGGAAAATACTACGTGTGCAATCTGTGTGCTGGAACATGTCATGTGTTTCAAATCTGAGTGCTGCGCAAGTCCTGTGCATGCAGTCTGTGTGCTGGGGCAAGTCTTGTTGGTGCAGTCTAAATGGTCTGGCAAGTCCAGTGGGTGCAATCTAGGTGTTTAAGCAAGTCCTGTGGGTGCAATTTGGGAAAGTCCTGTATGTGCAATATGGGTGCTGGGCAAGTCCAGAGGGTTCAATCTAGGTCTTTGAGCAAGTCCTGTGGGTGCAATTGTGGTGCTGGGGCAAGTCCAGTGTTTGTAATCTAGGTGCTGGGAAAGTCCAGTGGATGCAATCTGGGTACTAGAGCAAGTCACTATGTGGGCAATCTTCCCCTACGGTGACCTTCTGACCCTAAGCCCTATCAAATGATCCCTCAACCCAAAGCTAACTCTAACACTCATTTTTACTTTAACCCCAATCCTAGCCACTAGGGGCAGTCAAGCAAGTACAATAGAGCGATGAAAGTGGTGATTCATCAATTCCAAAAATCTTGCCCACTTATGGGCAGCGCCATTTCCAGTGGCACTGACTTTCTGTATAGCACATATGATAGCTTCAAAGAACTATCATATGTGCCCCAGAGGGGTGTTTTCAGTGTTGCCTGATGCCTCCTCATGGAGGTTTAATTGCAACATTGTCTGATGGACTCGGACAATCATTAAATAACGTGTCTTGAAGGGGTTAATACATTAAGCTGTTGGCTGGGTATGATGCCCCATCCCCCTTTAAATACATGGGGATGGGCAAGATCCTCTGGCCCCCTATATAATCTATGAGGCCAGAGGCTGTGCCAAGTGTCCCAGTCCCCCTTTAAGCAATGGGGCTTGCGGCTGCCCCATGTTCCCTAGCACCTCTTTAATAAATGGGGCCAGGGACAACCTCTCTTTAATCTGTCAGACCCCCCCCCCCCCTCCCTTTAAACTGTCAGCCAACCAAAGGCCTCCCTTGTCCTAGCCAATCTTATTGGTTGATTTTGAAATCAGTTTTCACTGCCCATAGTCATGGCACTCAAAGATTGGGAATTTTTTTTTTTTTTTTACAAGTAAGATATCATTCCCCCCTACCTGGGTCCTTTCCCCATTGCTGTTAGTGGGGCTAGGGGACTTTGGGGCAACCCCCAACCCCTTGGGTTAAATGAGAGTGGAGGCCATTGATGTCACCCAGCTCTATGGGTTATATAAAGGGGCACTTGGGGCATCATGCCCAGCGAAAAAAGTAGAAAAGATGTGCACTCCACTCTCCGGTTGAGGTAGATGAAAAAAGTGCTTTATTCAGTGCAATACAGACCACAAAAGGAACACAGATGGAAGAAAGGCTGAGGGGAGACCACACCTATCATGCCCAGCCCCTGACCCCGATATTTGTTAAGAGGGTAGGGGCAGTCATGGCCCTGCAATTTGCAGTGAGGGAGGGAGGGTAGAGGGGAAGCCATCACAGGCAGCTTCCTCGTGTTTCTTTTTTTTTTTTTTTTTAAATGTAGGCTTAACTCTTTTGGTGCTGTAGGGAGCACTGTTTGTGTTCCAAACAGCACTGTTTTAAACAGTCGATTCACTCTTTAGTCTTGTTTTTTAAGGTGGTATGTTATCAGGCAAAACGATTTCACTGCAATTACTGCATAGTTCAGTGTTAGTATAGTGTTTTTATAATAGTGCATTAATGATTTTACCACACCTGTTAACTTTGTTAGTGGTGATTAATGAATCAATAATACCAGTTCATTTTCCCCTTAATGTCATGTTTGTCTTAACAGTCAACATTGAATCTAGGCCAATGGACCAAAAATACTGTGTTTAAATAAGGAAATGTATAAGATCTCCTTCGGTTCCCTAACCATTAGGGAATACAAGTAGGTAATCCCTATATCCTGAACTATTGGTGGTCCTTGAGGCAGGGCCACCGTCAGGGGGTGACAGACTATACACCTGTCATGGCCCCGGCAGTCCTTTAGGGAAAAAAACCCTTGCCCGGCAGAGATGCCGGCTGGGGAGATCAAATTATATCACGTAACCACCCTCTCTGCTGTGAACAGGCAGAATGGTGTCTGTGCATCCTACCATGCTGCCTTTTGCACCCCTACACGATTTTGTGGTCAGAGCATCACAGGTCACATTACCTGCCAGCGCTCAGACCATGCAGGGACACTAAGACACTATGGTGCCTGCCACTAGACCTCGTGTAGCTGTGGGTGCTGTATGGGGTACGTCCTGGGTCTGCAATGTGGGTGATGGGGCATGTGCTTAGTCCAGGTTGTAGGGTTGCCACCTTTTTGTCAGAAAAATACCGGCCTTCCTATAGCCTCCATAGACTTAGCATTGACTTCAAGCTAATTTTTTTACCAGCCTGTTGGTAAAATACCGGCCAGGTGGCAACCCTACCTGGGTGTGCAATTTGGGTTATGGGGCATGCCCTGGGTATGCAATGTAATTGATGGAGCATGTGTTGGGGCATGTTCTGTGGGTGCAAATCATAATTTGCAAGTTGATTTTAATGCTAAGTTATGGTCAAGCTGAACAGCTTTTTTATGTGACCAACATGGTATTGTAAGAACATACAAGTTTTAACTTGTCAGTAAATGGAAGAGAAAGAAAAGTTGTTTACCATCCCTGCTCCACTGGTTACAAGGTCTAGTGTGTTCCTGTCAATAAAGTTTAATGATGGAGAATTTAAAGTGACAATATAAAAAAAAAAGTACGGTATATCCTATTTTTACATTCAAATATGCATTTCACATCGTTCACAGTAAACAATGGGGGGCAACTGGGCACATAAATTGGGGACTGCACATCCAAGCACAATATTGCACCCCTATTTTGCCTTATTCGGGCTGGCTGCTACCATAAGGAGGGAGGAGAAAACACAAAGTATAGCCATTGGAAATAAGGAGCAGCCGCACTGGCCCTCTTTCAAATTGTTATCCCCAAGTCACTGCCCCTTTTCCACACATCAAAAATTATTTAAGATCCCATTTAGTCATTAGTTAATATGCTATAGCATGTAAGGGTTAAACAGAGTTTGACGTTTTTCAGTCAATTACAGGCTGAGTAGAGCAATTACTTTATCTCAAAAAGCATTCCTGATTCTGCTGTCAGAAGGAAATGCAGTGCATAATGTGTGTGGGCTTTGGAATATCCCCTGAGAGGCGGGAGACAGAAAAAAGGAAACTGTCACATTACAGAAAAATAAACCTGTGTCAGATTTTATGCTATATTTTGGAGAGAAAATGTTGCCAGGAACACATCAAACCTCCATGAACACGACTATATATACATATATTTAGTCTTAAAGTTATCATGATGAATACATTGTGAGGCAAGTTTGGTCCACAAATGGGTTAACCAAGTCAGCGGAAACACAGGCAAACCCTCTCGGCACATGCATATCTTGCTTTCGCAGGCCGATGCCTGAGATGGCCAAATGTGGATATGAGGAGAGATGTAGTGTGCAGGCCTGGCTAGGACCCAGTGCTCAGACTGCCATCCTCTTGTAAGACGATGAAGAGGCCTAGTGTGTGCTAGTTTGAGCTGGCAGGAAACCCTTCTATTGTTTGCTCACTGTTTCTACTACCCTAATGCTGTCAGCTTCATTAACCCTGACATGCCATGCATCCCACGCACTTTGGAAACCACCCTGCTGCTGTTAATGTCTTGCACTTGTATGAGGGGCTGAGCTTGTGTGTGCCCCTGGCACATGCAGGGTTAAATGATTAGTTGAGCAAGAGTGCTGCTGTGTTCATAAAACATGAAGGGTGAGGGGGATTTTTACCTCTATGTATGAATTGTGCAGAGAAATAAGTTATGCACCTTTACTAAAAGTATTAAGGAAAAAATATTACTAAAGCTGAACTCCATGCAAATATATTATCCTTGTAATAGTTACTTTGCGTCAGGATACTGATATAACAAAGAAGAACATAAACCTCATGTCTACTCTTTGTCTACACACTTGTGTGCAATTCGGTTAGGACAATGTGTAGAGTAGAAAGTATACTCCAGCTACTGTGAAACTACAGATCCCAATTTGTGCAGTCTTACTATGGTTATCACTATGACAGGAATTCCAGTTGTTCTACCTGATGGCTACCAGTGATAGAAACTAGGCTTTCTTATGTGCTACACTCACACTGCAAACATTATTTAGTTGACAGAGTCCCTTGAAGTAAATTGTCCCAAGATCAAAGAAACATTCCAACCTCCAAAAATATAAAAATCAGATTAACGTACAGTCAAGATAACATTTATTAAATGCATTAATCATTTAAAAAAATATACGGTATATGCATTACTTACCTTTTAAAAGTTGCCTCACACAAGTGAATGCTGTGGTTGGTGCTGCAAAGGGCTACAAGGGATTCTTAGAGATACATGCAGGACATTCAATGTGCATATGTGGCATGCTTGCATGAATGGTGGAAACAAAGCATATTCATGGTTGGCACAAAGAATTCAGTCATAGAAAAACAAATTCAATGTTTGCTCATGGAAAAAATAGGGCTAAATCAATGTACAATTCTCCACCAAATGCTAAAAATATATTATTTTTGCCTACAACGCTCTTTAAATATGTATTTAGATGGCAGTGTCCCTTTAAGACTTAAGGGTCTAATCACTATCAAGAGATAATTGCAGGGAATTTTGAAACTTGAGGCCAAACTAGCCGATTTGGAAAAATTATTCTTAAATTTGAAATTTGTGTCTTAATTCCCTGCAGTTCTCTCTTTATTGAGTAGAACCTATAGTTTACAGTCTGCCTGGGGCTACCTGTGTGTGGAACTTGCTTTGCTGTCATCAGCCAATAGTCCCTGGATTTAATATTTTGTTAGAGGTTGGCAAAGTTTGTATGTTTTATGTGTAATTTATCCAAAGAAACTTTAATTCACTTTCTGTGTACCACAAACAATAAAAAGGCTGGTTTTCCAGGAATAATTTATTAAATATCAACAAAAATATCAAATCTGAATTTATTGTGCTAGCCAAACAGTTAGTAAATGCATAGATAGTAATTATTAAAATTGGAACGTGCCTCTTACTGAGCTTCTGGTGTAAGATGCAACTCCACACACATTGGTCTCGATTACATGGAAGGGACCAGCTGTTTGGGTAAAACGATGCAGGGGCCAGCAGTTTAGGAATAAAGATGGCAGGCACCAGCTTTTCAGGCACAAAGATGGCAGGGACTAGCTTTTTGTGCACAAAGATGGCACAGACAAACTGTTTTAGAGGAATGATGACAGCTGTTTGGACACAAAGATGGCAGAACATATATATAGTGCTCTATTTCACTACTTCACTTGATTTTTGGGCCATCTGTCTGGGTGATTCTACCTATATCCTATTTCAGACCACAGGCAGGACTGGTTTAAGGCCCCTGTGGGGCCCTGGGCAAATTATTTAGCAGTGGCCCCCCCCCAATCAGATTTTATGGCAGTGCCACCTCTGTCTCCAAAAAAGCTTGTCAATGTTTGTCAGCACATCTTTGTCATCAGGCAGTGACCTCCAAATTGTTTGTCTGTGCCATCTTTGTCTCCAAACAGCTTGTCAGCAAATATTTGTCCCCAAACAGTATTGTAGTGCTATTTTTGACCTCTATATGGCTTATCTTTGCCATCTTTGGCCCAAACAGCTGGCTAGTGCAATCTTTGACCCACAAACTGAACAGGAGCAAATTACCTCACTGACAACCAGCACTCCAACAAGGCAGCAAACGCGAGTGGGAAGAACATGCACACTGTGCAGATTGAACCAGCACAGACTTCACCACTCACACTGCACTTTCCCCACTCTGCACAGCTCAGGTGTCCGAGCAACCGCTGAGAGTCTGAGCCGGCAGGTGGGCCCCCCTTTACCAATGTGACCACATTTTTAAAATAAAAAAAACAGGATACCCATGAATCCCCCCCCCCCCCCCCCCATGTTTGTTGTCTCTCTCCTATGGTTATCCCTCCATGTCTGCTGTCTCTCTCCTATGACTGTCACTTCCATGTCTGCTGTCTCCCACCTCTCCCCAATGTTTACGGTGTCCTTCTCTTTGTCCCCCATGTCTGTTGTCTCTCCTCTCCCCCATGTCTGTTGTCGCTCTCTCTCCTCTCCCCATGTCTGTGGTCTATCTTTCCTCTCTCCCCCTCATGTCTTGGAAAGCCGTAGGCAGTTTCCAGTCTGTGTTCTGAAGACAGACCTCTGTCAGCTTTGCATGTGCTCTTTGCGTGTATTGATTGACAGAACGGAAGCTCCACAATGAATGTCAAGCACAAACTCGTGGTTGCCTGCATCCTGGGTGACAGGTAGCAGCCAGCGGCACTGGGAAATTTTTGCATCAGGGACAAAGTGGTCAAAACCAGGACTAACCCAGTAAAACCATGAAGTCTGGTCACCCTGGCCCTGAGCAAGTGCCGACTTTGCCCACTGGTTAATGCGGCTCCGCCCCTAGACAGTGCTGCTGGCAAAAAAATAGCACCCTCTGCTCTGTAGCTCCTACTAGAATCCTGACATACCTTACTAAAGGGTTAATGTATTAACACATTACGGGGCATTTATTTCAAGCAAATGGGTTCTTTTCCAGCTAGACCACCTTTATAGTTTTTGTTTGTTTTTTAGTGTTGAAAAATGTGTCCATTCATTTATATGGGGCATTGCACCATGTATGTTCCCCTCTAAAATAATTAATATTTAAAATATTAAGTCAAAACGCATGTAGGGCATTGCTTTCTACTACTCAGCAGGGGTATATTTAAAAGGAAGAAAGTTGTAGAGTGAAAATTCTAAATATGCCATGGATCCTATTCAATAGATTGGAAAAGAGGTGGTGTGCAATAAGGCTTGTTTTGACCTTTGCCTAAATCTTCCTTGATGTCTATGAATGAATGACTTGAAGCTTCCCACAAGAGAGTCCTGAATTGGGGTCATGTAAACAGGAGGTGTTGTCCATTGAAGCAGAAAATATCTCTTTTCCAGCCAGGAGATCCTTCACTTGCAAATCCCAGTTCTTGTCCATGGCCAACTGGAAGGTTTTAGCAACACAAGTTGCTAGGCAGCCAAAATAACTACAAAAGCAGGGCCAGGGCCTAGGCTGTGCAATTTGATTGAGTGGCTCATTCAACTGTTACCTGTTCAAGCATTGACACCGAGCATAACATTTCAATACAGTTTGAAATAATTCAGGATCGTTCTTTGTGAGATAGCTAAGTACAAAAATGAATTAGATCTCATTTGAGGTCATTCTAACAAGTAAGTTAGATCTATTCACAGGAGAATGGGAATCAATAAATGTGTGATATTGTTGTGATTATAACTACAGGCTGAGTAATTTTGGATAACGGATCATTCATCAATAACATACCTTAAAGCCTCTCAGCACTCATGAAATACAGTACTATCAATGCAAATACTCATGCAAATAAATCACTTTTACAGTGATGTAGCTTAGAGGCATTGTTGGGAAATCATTAGAGGGTTTACCCACAGATTATTACCGAATTGCATTTCGGGTCGGGCAAACCTCCGAAATTCACCCACTCCATTTGCCTGATTTTTTTTTATGCCGTTTGGAAACCAAAGCATCGGAGGTGTTCAGACCAGGGCATTTTTTCCTACCAAATGTGTGCCAATCACATCCAAACACCCTCTGAATTGGGTTACAATAGGCAGAATTCACCCATTTCAATCCTCCTTATCTGAGCAGGAGAATTAAACTTTAAAGCCCTCTAAACTAAATTACTTGAGATTGTAAAGTGTTTTTTTCACATGGATATGCATGTATAATTTCTGATACAAATATCCAGCATTATAGTGTTCAGAAGATTATATTTGGCCGCATATGGAATTATGGCCATGTCAAAAGCCAACATAAAAAAGCAAAAAACATGTGTATAACAGACACCAATATGTTACCAAAATGACAGGGAAGGTGTAGCCATGTAGAATGATACAATACTCTGGAAATAAAAAGGTACCATGACCTGTGGAAGTGTGTAAGGTGTGGATTTACCTGAATATCAACACCGACATAAATAGATAAGTTTAAATAATAAATACATTTTCTAATTATTTTCATTGCAAAAATATGTACATTTTTTTTTATAAAGTATAAGCAAGCCCACGGCAGGGTGGGGGCAGTTAGAGGGGGTCTAGAGAGTTTGTCAGTGGAGAAGTACAACGGGGAATTGGAATGGTAAGTAACCAAGGTTTCCATGGCTAGTATCAAAATGCAGTGTGATTTACTCATCATCATCTGATGAGGAGGATGATTTACTGGGCAACCAGTCATATCGGTATCATCTTCCTTCTCACTAGACTGACCTTTTACCACCTGTGTTGATTTTAGGTGTGGAGATTGTTGCTGAAGCAGTGGTATGCAGGAAGCAAGTTCTAATTTACTGTACTTAAATCGTAAAAATTTACTGCAGGGTTCAGGTCTAGCCTCATACTCCTGTTGGTACATCATTCTCACCTGCACCTCCTCCACAACTACCCCACCTAAGTGACTATCTAACTATTTTTTCTTCTCCATAAACTCGGCATGAAACCGTTCTTGATTGCCCACCATCATAATCAGTTGCTGATCCATGTGCATGTTTGTTGCCATCACATTAGCTGCAGGAAAAGAGGAAGATGTTTAGGACATTGCAATACAGAATATATACAGCATATTTTCTTACAGTTCACATGCATGGTCATCTGAATCCTGAACTATGGTACATTGACATTCTTAATACTAATGAACACCTTATAACAATCTAACTTTGTCTCTGTAGTTATCATTGCTATGTACAGAATCGTTAAGCAGTTACATAACACAAGCCCATGTTGAACAGATTGCGAGCAAATTCTGAACCAATGTTTTTTTAACTTCCCCACCATTTTGCCCCGACACATCATCTAGTTCAATTCAATTTCCTAGTATAGGTTCATGTTTGAACATGCATCCTTCAGTTTCGTCATCCCGTTTGCACTACTTATGTAAGATTCAGTGCACACAGAGTAGTCTAGCAGAGTTGCATACACAGCGTGTGTGTAACTGTGCTGATAACATCCCAGTGAGCCTGCCAGCAGGAATATCAGCAAGTACAGAACCCACCAGTAAATCACATGACTTCATGGCAGCAAACTACGTAACCATCTGACTTTGTTATTGAAGCAACTAGCAACAAAACAGACATTACATTGTGCAGGGAGCAGAGTTTAACTGCTACTTCCCCAACTGACTATATGTCTAATATTTATATAATAAACCACATGTGTTAACAGCAGAATTAGAAACCAGGTAGTACATAGACAAGGCAGCAACAGTGGGAAACTTAGAAGGAACTTATAATCTACTTATGCCAAGAGATAAAGCTCTACTCAGTAGCAATGGACCCTTTAGTGGTGGGTTCTCATATATCCCTAGTAAAGCAGTACATCATATGGTAAAGAACAGGTAAAGGCATTTAACATTATCAATAGTTCCAAAGCCTTGAGACAGGAAACATCCAGGCAGATGTCTGATCAATGTGTTCATAAGATAAGTTTGCATGACTCAGGCTAGATAGCAGACATACTTACAGTCTATATGACACAGGGCAATCAGCCCTTACTCAGCAACTCTGGATTAACTCCTTGCTTGCCAGTGTGACTCATTCTAGCCTTCAAATTCCACAGAGATTTTCTTGAATAATACAATACCTTTGTATGTATTAAATATTTTACAGAACTGTAAAATACTTTTTGAGTTGCATATGGGAAATGTGTAATTCAGGAATTATGTATACAGGCTGGATAATTCAGACCAAATATGGAATCACCATTATCTATATCACACATATATATATATATACACATATTTCTCCCTGATACAGACAGAGTTAAATGCAACTATTTTCATATCACATTCAACTATTTTTATGTATAATAAAAATGTTATTGAAAAATTAATTTTGCCACACATGGGATTGCCATTAATTATGCGACACACAGGAGCCCCACGAGGTGACAATTGTACAATTCTAAAACAATACATATCTATACACCCAGACATCTCTCTATCTCTCTCTCTATAACTAGTTGCATTTTTTAATATTATATTCATCTATTTTCATATGTAATAAAAATGTTATTGAACAATTGCATTCCTTTTTTTTATTCCCTTTTTCTGCACCCATATTGCACCTAAAGGACTTAACACAGCACCATACAGTACCCACAGCACTTTCCATGCACCTATATTGCAACCACAGCACTTGGCTTGCACTCATATTGCACCCACACAATTTGGCATGCCACAGTGTCAATTTACCCCACAGAACATACCACAGTGTCACTTTGTCCCACAGAACTGCCCCTGCAGAACAAGCCACAGTGTCAGTTTCCCCCATAGTACATGTTATTTTGCCCCACAGAACATGCCACAGCATCACTTTGGAAACTAAAATGAGCCACTGTCAAGGAACCAATTAACATGCCACAGTCACTTTGTCATTAGCATATGCAACAGTTAGTTTGCCTTTTAAAATATTCCACCGTTTGTCCATTAAATATGCCACAGCATACCGATTAATATGCCCGTGTTATTTTCCCTTTAATATGCCCCAGCCCATTTGTCAATTAATATTCCAGTATTACTTTTGCTATTAATAAGCCACAGTCAGTTTGACAAATAATATGCCAGAATTATTTTGCCCTTAATAAGCCGCACACAATTTCCCCAATAATATGCCAGTATTATTCTGGTCCCCAGAATAATAAGTCCCCAGTATTATTTACCATTTAATATGCCCCAGCCAGTTTTCCCAATAATATGCCAGTGTTATTTTGCCATTTAATATGCCCCAACCAATTTGCCCAATAATATGCCAGTATTATTTTGCCATTAATAAACTACAGATAATTTGCCCAATAATATGCCAGTATTATTTTGCCATTAATAAACTACAGATAATTTGACCAATAATATGCCAGTATTATTTTTCCATCAATAAGCCACCGATAATTTGCCCAATAATAAGCCAGTATTATTTTGCCATTAATAAACTACAGATAATTTGCACAATAATATGCCAGTATTATTTTGCCATTAATAAACTACAGATAATTTGCCCAATAATATGCCAGTATTATTTTGCCATCAATAAGCCACAGATAATTTGCCCAATAATATGCCAGTATTATTTTGCCATCAATAAGGCGCAGATTTATTGGGCAGACTAGATGAACCAAATGGTTTTTATCTGCCGACACATTCTATAATTTGCCCAATAATATGCCAGTATTATTTTGCCATTAACAAGCCACAGGTAATTTGCCCAATAGTATGCCAGTATTATTTTGCCATTAATAAGCCGCAGATAATTTGCCCAATAATATGCCAGTATTATTTTGCCATTAATAAACTACAGATAATTTGCCCAATAATATGCCAGTATTATTTTGCCATCAATAAGCCACAGATAATTTGCCCAATAATATGCCAGTATTATTTTGCCATCAATAAGCCGCAGATTTATTGGGCAGACTAGATGAACCAAATGGTTCTTATCTGCCGACACATTCTATAATTTGCCCAATAATATGCCAGTATTATTTTGCCATTAACAAGCCACAGTTAATTTGCCCAATAGTATGCCAGTATTATTTTGCCATTAATAAGCCACAGATAATTTGCCTAATAATATACCAGTATTATTTTGCCATCAATAAGCCACAGATAGTTTGCCCAATAATATGCCAGTATTATTTTGCTATTACTAAGCCACAGATTTAGTGGGCAGACTTATTTTGCCATTCATAAGCACAAGATATTTGCCCAATAATATGCCAGTATTATTTTGCCATTTAATATGCCCCAGATAATTTGCCCAATAATATGCCAGTATTATTTGCCATGTAATATGCCCCAGCCAATTTGCCCAATAATATGCCAGTGTTATTTGCCATTTAATATGCCTCAGCCATTTTTCCCAATAATAGGCCAGTGTTGTTTTGCCCTTAATATGCCCCAGCCAATTTGCCCAATAATATGCCAGTATTATTTTGCCATTTAATATGCCCCAACAAAAAAATGATGTACTCAAAAAATATTTGAGTACATAAAAGTAGAGTTTACCATTTTATGCACTATATAAACTCTGATACAGACAGTTATATATGCTCTTAAAGGGACTGTCTAGTGCCCAAAATACATCTTCCAAATAATAATGCATATTAATGTGCTTTCAAAGCATATCTTACATTAAATGTCCTTTAAAATGCATATCTTACATTTTGTATTGCTTTAAATATAAAATACTTACAGCTGGATTAAATTGTGAAATTACAGCAGTTTTCAAGAAACCAGGACTGGCCAAATAGATGAGTAAAAGCTCATTTCCTTTTTTTTTTTTTTTTGCTGCAGGAACCAATGAGAATAATGCCACTCAAAGTAATGGAATATCCTGTCTCTCTAGTGATGTCATCAGACAATGTGTTGCAGTGTTAAGAGATCCTACTGTGTACAAGAGGAAGGTCACTCAGAGGCCACACAATGGATTAAATTTGAGGAGGACAGGAAGTGACTAAATAAAACAAAACTTTATATCCTCATTGTCTATAGAATCAGTGCTGCCGCAACTGCAGTGAACATGCAGAATAATTACTGGGGAGGACTTGAGTCAAATATTAAAAATGTGATTCATGTAGAATGCCTGCATCAAATCACACTGGGATAAAAGCCTGTGCATTATACAAGCAGTAATGTTCAACTTGCACCAAAGTGAGTTTGGGGACTACACTGTCCCTTTAAGCAATGGGAACAAAGTGATGGGTAATTAGCAGGTATGAGCAAGAGATGTTACAGGATAATGCCTTGTCAAAGAGCCAAGTCTTTATTTCTGTGTAAATGATCTTCTCTTGTTCTGATGAAGGGATGGCATTCCATAACTGCGCTCCTTATATGGAGGACGATCGGCCTCCTATTTTATAACTTGTGGTATGTCTTGCTTGTTCTGCAAGGGCAGTTGTGAATGAATGGAGCTCCCTGGGCGAAGAAGTGAAAAACTTCATAAGGATCTACTCTTTAACACAATACAAAGGGCACTGTCAAAGATTTTGTGTAGTTTCCTCATAAGTTGGCGGGAAATTGTATAACATTTTACACAAAGCTTAGACAGGTTTAAGCAAATCGTGTATGAAATGAAAGGAGAAAACCAATATCGAGACACAAAAAGGTTAAACTTTTGGATGGCTTTGTAAGTATGTAAATAAATAGTGATTAAGTGGCTATCAGTTCTCTTTATTTTATGTCACACTTTGTCTGGATAAGGTCCAGGACAGGTACTATATCCAGTAAGTGATTTCACCTCATCTATAAAACTAACAAATAAACAAACAGGCACACAACTTTGGAACACTGCTTGGTTTTGCTTGGCAGGCCAATGTTATTTTCATGTAACACTCTTGGTTACTACCATGATGTTTGAGAATTAGAGATCATATTCAAGGTATGCCTACAAAAAGCTTGTGCAATATGTAAATGTTTTGATAACTTTGCTTTTCTGAGGGGATTTTTTTATTAACAATGCTGAGAAAATATTGGTTGTCCTGCAACAGTAGCCATTAGTGGTATGCTAAAGAAAAAGTAGACCCAAATTGTTAGTTTCTTACACAGGAAGTGATGTCACAGCAGCTATTTCTATTCATGAAATTCTGCGATGGTCATTTAAAACAAACATATATAAATCATATGCCAGTGGGTTTTTTTTAGATGATTGAAATAATTGCATATAAAAGGAAAAATAAAATTAGGTGTTTATATCCTGGCTTCAGTTTGTGAATATTTCCCATGATGCAACATCATCCAAAATCCTTCAGCAAGTCTCAATTTACAACTGTTGCCAAAGCCTACATGATTATGTGATAAGATACTCCCCTGCTCTCTTACTGGCTCCTGTGTATCATAGTGGGCAGGACTAGGTGGCTGTGTACAACATTTTTTTTTTTTTTTTACCTGCCTTACAACACAAAGAGAGGAGATTGACCTGATCAAGCAGGATCATAACTCTTCCCCCTTGTGATGTAATAATTACATCACAAGTCTATTCAGTGCAAGTCTATGATCAAAATTTAGACTGCATTCTGTGTCCCCAGCCCAAAAGTGAGAAATTTGTACTGTAAAGTCTCTGGGGGGTGGCACCGTAAAACACTATATTTCACAGAATGGTGGCGCCCAGTCACACTTACCGTTATATATAGTATTTGCTCGACTATAAGACGAGGTTTTTTTCAGAGCAAATGCTCTGAAAAAGACCTCTCGTCTTATAAAATCGAGGTCGTCTTAAAATCTGACCTCGAATCGAGGTCAGATTATAAGACATGGATCCAGGTCCCCTGCAGAGGACCTGGAACCCCCTCGCTAATAGCCGGAGGATGTCTGTGCAATGCGCGCAGACATCCTCTGCTGCCGCCCGGCACGACCGCCAGGACTTCTATGATGAAGCCAGGTCCTTCCGGCTTCATCATAAAAGTCCCGGCGGAAGTGCCGGGCAGCAGCGGAGGATGTCTGCTCGTATCGTGCAGACATCCCCCAGCTGCCCCCACTAGCCACCAGGGAGGCTACATTTGGGGGAGGAAGGGGGGAGACAGACAACATTGGGGGGAGGGTGGGCGGAAGTCAGACAACATTGGGGGGAGGATGGGGGGGAAGACAGACAACATTGGGGGGAGGGTGGGGGAGAGAGACAGACACCGTTGGGGGGGAGCATTGGCACATAAAAAGGTAAATAAAAACAAGAAATGCATTTTTTTTTATATCATAAGTTTTTATTAAATATGAAAAAGCAATTTACATGTGAATATATACAAGTTAAACTTTTTTCCTATAGGGTAGTCTTATATTCAGGCTTTTAGTTTTTTCCCTAAAAGAATATCCATAGTTTTGGGGGGGTCGTCTTATAATCAGTGTCGTCTTATATTCGAGCAAATACGGTATTCACAGTAATGTGCAGTGTGAGTGTATCAGACTCCACAGCAATAAAACTCACATGCTGCACATTACTATATTTAATGTGAGGTGTTGTTTTTTTACAGTGATTGCTGTGGATTCCGTGACACTATCCCACACTGCGCTAATCTCCACTGCAATAAAACTCAAGTAATGTGCAGTGTGTGAGTGTATCACAGACTCCACATCAATCACCGTAAAAAATTAAAAAGAACACCTCACATTAAAGACACACAGCCACACATTTCACACTTAAACACCCAAACACACAGTCATACACAGAGACACTTTCACACACACTCACACACTAATACAAAGAGACACTTTCACACACACAGAGAGAAACTTACACATGGAGATCTATCGGGGCTGCTTCGTGCACAACTGGCTTCCCTCCCTCCGACCCTTGTGCATGATGTCATGGGCGGGTAGAGGAGGGATTATGCGTGCAACACTTTATGCTGCCTTCTGTAGGGAATCTTAGTCCCCGACGCTGGTTACAGTTCTACATGTGGCTGGAGGTGCGGTCACTGGATAAAGTTCCCATTGACTTTATCAGTAAGACTTTGGCCAACCAGAGTTCAGTAAAAGTAACATTCACCACTTAATATTAGGTCTCCAAATTCTAAACTAGACTTATTGTCAGGGCTATTGACACATAGCCATCTCCACTCATTTTACATTAATCTTTCCAGTCCAGTTATATGTTATGCTGATCTTCAGAAAGGTATAGAGCTGTAAATTAATTTTAATAAAACTATATTTTATATTGTATGCCGGATTAGAAAAGTGACAGGTTAATCATTGGGACATACCTGGTTATTTTCTGCTCATTGTAAGCAATATAAATGTATTCCCTTCAGGTCTTTCAGTATATTAGTTGGCTTTAGGAAGCCTAGCTTTTAATCCATGACTGTTTATACCCGCTTTGTTCCAGGCACAAATTCCTCCATCGGTGGAAATCCATTGTAACCCTCTGAATGCGTATACGGTGGGACCAGATCCTCTATTATAAGAACACAACCTTTCCAAAAATGGCTCGGAGAAACAAAAACATACAGGCAAAGCTGGGGGAATTAAGGCAAGTGACTTTTCTGTAATTCTTGAGTCAAAAAATATATATAAAATACATGTATAAATTATTTTCCTATACAGAACATACTTTTGGAAAGCAATTAAAAAAAAATACTTGACAGCTGCAAGTGGCTTTAACACTTTAAGCACCAGATAAAAAGGCAGCATTTAAAAAAAAAATATTTGTTAATCAAATTTTTTAGGTGATATGTTGATGTTAAAGGGACTCACCTGTCTTTTCTTGTATCTAAATTAAGATAAATATGTGTTTTACATTGAGGGTCTCCCACCAAGGACACTTACAGGATTTTTCCTGCACAGTAAGCTAAATCGGTGAGATGGAACATTCACCTCACCTCAACTCCATTTTAGTGAATAGTCCCATCTACACTTAGCTACTATTTCCATAATAATCAACTAGCAATGTTGCTTGGTAAACATCATGGGAGTTGCAGTTAAAAAAAAGTTAATGTTGTGTAGTGTAGTGTAGTGTGACTGGATGCACAAAGATTGAGGTATTAAAACAAAAAAGAAAAAAAAAGGTAGGTAGGTAATAAAAAGGGATTTAAAAGACCTCTGTCCAAAATAGGACGACGCTTAGTAGTTATACAACAGTGGTGGCTAACCTTTGGCATTCTGGGTGCTGTTATTACATTTTTCATGATATTCAGCCAGCCAAAAGTTGTACATTGCACAGCAGCTGCAGTACCACTCCACATTGATATAATAGCTAATCAGTTGTTTATTACTCTCTTTCCTATGATGTTCAACATACCAGACTGGCTGAGAGTCATGAGAAATGTGGTCTCAACAGCTGGATTATTATTATTAACACTAGCAGGTTTGACATAAACTACCTTGTGTCTGCAGCTGTATCTCTTCCCAGGCAGGGCATGTGAAGTAGCAGCAGCCAGAGTGAATGGGGAGGACACTTGGGAGAGGGAGAGGGCAGACCAATCAACTCTCACAGCAAGGGGATGTATAGAATCAAAAGCTTCTTCCCCTGACAGGTGTCCTTTCCGCTTTCAGTGTTTTGTTAACCTACCCTAAACAGCCTTAAGTTTCTACCTCCTTAGCTGCTGCTCAAGTGGAGCAGCATGATTTTCTTTTTAGGTGGATTCTTTCTCTTTTATCCCGATGGCCCCTATCCCTGGGGCCAAAGATGTGGATCGAGGGCATTGTGGATCGTGTGACACATTCAAATATTTTTTTTTTATTTTTTTTTCCAGAGAACCATTTGGGTGCAGGGCGGGCGATAGGTTTTTCATTTATTTTAATTAAGTTTATCGAACCCAGGGGTCTTTTGGCCAACCCCCAGTCCTAGGGTGGGGGGTAGAAATTCTATCATATGAGGTCTGGGAGAATTCCCTTTATTAGTGGGGGGTCTGGAGGCACTTGGCCAGCTTCTGCACCCTTGGGACGTATTTAATTTATTTGGGAAGGGCAGGACTCCAAAAGTTGGCTGGGAGCCATTTGGGAAGCTCTCCATGTATGATAGGGTGTATAAGGGCAAGTAGCCTTGGTCCCCAGTATACATTATATAGGGGGTGGGAGCATTTGCCCAGGCCCTGGCCCCAGCGCTTAAGACAAGGGTTGGGAGCCATTTGGCCAGCTCCCAGGTATATTATTAGGGGGAGCAGGGACACTAGCCCCGATTGCCCACCTTCATAATGAGAATTAGAGAGGCAGAGAGCCATTTGGTCATACAGCCTAAAAATGTCCCGAAATCGGTGGAAATTATCGATTTTGTGTCAAAATCTGCTATATTGAGTAGACCATTTAGATTTGAAATAAATCAGTTTCTACTTACAGCAACAACTTACTTGAATTATCTTTGCCTCTCTTCCAATATCCTCCCACAATCTTTCAGGAGTTTGTCTCACTTCCATGGGTCAGCCATTCCAAAGATTCACATACAAAGCCACAGCACCCATACAATTCAGACTATTCGATAGTCACTAACTTTCATGAATAAAGAGGAGAAATCCAGCTATAAAATGTTATTACTAATCAGACTCTGGTACTCTGAGCTCAGAGCAGAGAAGCAGAAGGACCCACCGTTTTTTTTGTTGGCCAGTCAGGTGCCTGGACCCTAAGGAATTACATGTATTATAGAACAGCTGCTTAGCTTACACAAATCAAGTGAAGTGAACTTTTAGAGGAGGTATCCACTTTAAAAAAAAACAAATAAAATGTTTATGTAGTAAATGGACAGACATAAAAAAAGAAAAGATCAGCTTTGGTTGCAAAAAGTACAAATTACTTTATTTACCTTTTTAAATAAACTTTTCTTAACAACTGGTGATTTTCAAGTCAGAGTTGATAACTTACAGGAAGCAAATAGAAAATAAACATGGTAGAAATTATCTACCTTAGAATAAAATGTTGCAAATAATATAGTTTAATACTGACCCAGATCCTCAGACATAATGTAAAGATCTTAGAAGGTCTCTTACCGGGGCTTTGAGAATTTTCCAACCTAAATAGGGACTCTTCACATTTGAAACAAAGGTTTAGAGAATTCAGAACATTTATACCAGTTTTAGAATTCGGTCAACTAGAAGTATAGATCAAGAAAGAAAAAAAAAATGTCTGTTGTTAATGTCAATTCGCAGCACCAACACAAATGAATAGTCCTTCATTGTAGTTATTTGTATTTGGTGCCACACAATGATTTCAAGAGGCAGAACAAATGTTTGTAACTATTAGCACATGTATGCATACTTCCCAAGTTTAAGGCTGCCTTGGTTGACATCACAGCACTATTTCATGCAGGTTACATGATTAAGTCTCAATGTCATGACCAGTGCCAGGGTTACCCCCATTAAAATAAAAAACACTACACACACTTACATGTGTGCTAGCAACTTATAAGAATATGGTACATTGGCTTTAACATCCAACCAGCATGACACAAAGCCCAATGTCAGGATTGTTCTAGCCAAATTGAGACAGTTGGCAGGAAAGTTGCGACTTACATACATCCTGTAAACAATGTTTTGCTGACAGTTTTGTCAAATTATCCACTAGATCAATAACTTATCAAGCTATTGAAAAGGTAATGGTGTATTGCTTTGAGAATCTAACATGTCTGTCTGGTTAGCTGAACAGATAACTACTTTGCTTACAGTTTTCAGTTAGCCCTTTCTATTACAAGTCAGATCTCTTGAGTTCTATGAGCAGCATGCACTTTATGCAAAAATTAAAAGAATTTAATAGCCTAGTAGCATTTTCCTGGCAACATCTTGTGAATCAGTTTTATGATTCCATCCCCCCTGAGCAAAAAAAAAACATCAATACCCCCCCCAGCAAATAACAGTACTCTAAACTTTGCCATAAACATGATGCACAAACCCTTAATAGAGAAGACAGTCAATCTGTTGTATGTACCCATTTATATACTAAAATAAAACCATGACAATGTAAAGGTTATGACCCCTAAATAGATTGAAAGTCTAGTCAAGCATTTAATGCTCTAGTTGTTCTGTCAGAGTATGTTTCTCTCCATTTCTCAGGAGGAAACAATCAACATTTGGTTTATTCACAAACCAAGGTGTGTGGTAAATAAAAATAAGGAAAAAAAAATTCTGTAGATTATGTGGTATCAAGGAGTCAGACATTTTGCTATTCCACAAAAACAAGCAGGGCTTCCTGATTAGTCATTGAGACTTCTATATATATATCCCTACTTGAGCATTGGTACTTAAATAAGCAATTCATTCACCTTTGTTAAAGCAGGTGGTTACTTAAATTAGACTTTGTGGATTGCCTAAAACATGGGTAGGTAACCTGCTGGTGAACTACATTGCTTATAATTCTATTTCTGCTGAGAGGCTGGCAGAGGAGTATGGGAAATGTAGTCCTGCAACATCTGGAGGGCCACGTTACTTACCCCTGCCCTAGAGAATTAGACTTTGCGGATCACTGTAACAAAAAGGTTGAAATCTAGATCACCAACATGTGTCTTAGAGGGAGAAAAGTCTATAAACTTTTCATAAATTATATGAAACGTAACTAGTAGCAGAGTGTTTGTAAACCAGCAGAATATAAATCATGCTTGGTCATGTGAAACCACCATGCATGCATCTGCCCATTCTCTGCCTCTTACTTCTTTGGTGCCTCGTTTTATGGCTTTGTTTTGTAGATGGTTCAGCACATTAGTTTTACAGGAGAGACTGCATTGTACACTTCATCAGTAGCTAAGCACCACTGTCATTTTTCTGCCAAAATGCTACACCTTAGAATAAAGGAGGAATGCATTGTAGTAGCCACTTGTTTAAAATACAAAGCCATGGGGGAGGGGAAAAAAAACAAAAAAACCATTTATATAAAAATTTTAAATGGTCATAACTAGCTTTTTCTGGGAAAAGAACAGAAAATTGTGCCCCCTTTGATATAGTTTTCATGTGTAATGGGAGTTGTCACTCAAAATTAGATGTTGACCTTGACTACAGGTGAACTTTTTTTGGAGAATAACCTAAATGAATTAGCCACCTGCAATAAAGTATTGGGCTGTTTCAGTATATGTGGCAGAGAGCCAACAGATCATGTTATCTACACAGGATGGAAGCCCACTCAATAGCTCAAGCATCTACAAAAAAAAAAAATCTGTGCAGTTTAACTTCTCCAGACAAAAAAGGAAGACCATCTGGTCTTGTTAGACCTAAAGAGGTTTATTATGCCAGCTTACAAGGCAGATGATAAAGGCCTGAATTATTTAGCAAGTCATTCCATTGTATAGGAGAGGCCTCTAAACTTAATCCACATAAATCTGTCAGAATATAGTAAGTCCCTGTGAAAAATTCCAGGCTTCCACCATGGTAGACTAATTATAGATGGCAGTGATCTATAATTGGAGATTTTCCATATAAAGTTTGCCTGCATGAAAACTTTGCCAACCTGGATTCTAAAATGTGGTTATGGGTTTTCTCCCAGTGAGGACACTGCTCTTCATAGACAAAACGAAAAGAAAAGTTAAATAACAGACTATGAAGCATGGAATGGGATGTCTTGAGTATACATATGAAAAGGCAGTTCATTCTACAATGCCTGAAAAAAATAAAAAATTATATATATATATATATATATATATATATATATATATATATATATATATGTATGTAGACAAGTACTGAATCATGTGAAGAGAAACCGATTTGTCTTATCAATTTTTTTCTCAACACTTTTTCCCCTAAATTCTGCAAATAATGCAGAATAGATTTATTGTGGTTATTAGAGCAACAAGTAAGTCTCTCTCTCTCTAGAACCATACATGAGAGCTGTAAATTATTATAAAAGTGAAAGAAATTTGCCTGTGTGACATACATTATTAGTAGTCTAGGTTTTATTGATACTTGCAGAATTGACCAAAATGTGTAAATTCTTAACATATACCAATCTCACATGTACCCTGACCCAAATCTGCGCTGTGCAACGGGTCCACGCAAAAGGAGACCATTGTACAATTAAAGACAACTCACTGCTTGATCAACCTACCAAATTTATCAGCCCAACCAAAGTCCCATACCAGCTTAAAGTTGGTATCTACAGGATATATATATATATATATACACATACACACACACACACACACAAATGCTTGAATTGTCAATTTTACAGGGCCTAGTTTGGTTATGTGATATACAAAAGCCTACCACATAGCACAAAAAGAATTCTGCAAAATAAAAAGGAATTTCAAGTCAAGGAAAGCCAACTTATCCATGGATTAAAATCAAACACATTCAGTGCTTATTTATAACAGATGCAGTTTGCCTTCTGTGGCTTTAAATGTTACAATCTTGAATTTAAAAGCGCACCATAGTTATACACTTTGGGGTAAGTCAGTCTTGGCTTTACAGAAATACTGCATAGATCTATCCATTACCAATAATAAGACCTCAGACATTATACAATGTGTACTTTTAATATACCTATCTGAACTGTATTAACAGTTACAATAATAAAATATTACAGTGCTTGGACTATGGAGGTCCCCGTTTTCCTACCCTAGTGCCAAACTGGCACCAGGAATCTGAATCCATACTCAGCCAGTTGCATATTGAAAATAGTCAGCAATTATTCCTGGGGAAAATAAAAAATAAAAAAAAAAACACATTCCCTACAATATTATAAATTTAGCAGGAAAAAAAAAAAAAAAAAACACAACATAGTAGATCCTTATTTCTGACTTTCCTTCAAAAATTCACAGCTCTGGTGAATAGGAAAATAAGTTGCAATAAATATTCAAAAATAGTTATTTCTATAAGGCATCACTGAGTATAAATAGTTTTTAGAACAAAAAAATAAAATGTTAAAAATAATATTTTTGTTCAGTGTATATTAGGTAGAGCCTCCTTTCTTTTATTAGCAGAAAAAAAAAATCAAAGAGGAAGATCTCCACACCTGCTTCGCTCTTACCCAGAATCCTTTTTTTTTTGGAAGGCCAATGAAAATATAAATTGCAGACAATCTTCAAGTTTGCCTGTAACACAACTGAAAACAGTTTAGGTACCCGAACACAGCTCAAGTCTTTTTTTTGTATTCCCTTATTGTGTTAATAAAAATGTTCTCTGCTGCATACTTTGAATGGAAAAAAAAAAAAAAAAATCAATTACAGAAAAAAGATAGATAAAATAAAGTCTAGTGTTCTTTTTGTAGTTACTGTATCCGGTCAGCGTGGATCTGTTGAGCCTGATACTGAATAAATGGTGAAGGGGTTACTCCAGTAGCGGTTGCAGATATTGGTTGTTGGAGAGCATTTGTGTAGCTGTAACCCACATAGCCTGCTGCAGGTGATGCTGCATAAGGATACTGCTCATAGGCTTGTGGGGTGTAGTGAGGGTAAGTTGGGGACACGGCATTATAGTCAAGAAATTGAGGTGGCAGGGACTGCATTGGTGACGGGATGACAACACTTGGCTGCACCATGGCCGATGGGTAGATATATTGCGCTGGCAACCTAAGGGAAAAATAAAGAAAATAATGAATGATCCAGTTTTATAATATTAGCGAATTTGGCTTTGTATTCCAAACATTCCTTTTATTCACAACAGGTAGTTACAAATTGTAAACAAAAATACAGGGGGAAGGAGGAGTGGTGATTTTTATATTTAGTTATTTTTTAAGTACATCTATTTGTACGGTTCGATACAAATATTTTTTCTAGATTAGCTTTTCCTAATTTACGCTGACTCAGGTCTATGGTACCCCGCACATATCAAGACAAAAACAGGTAGACGGCAGCGCTGTATTTAACGAGATCGGAGATCTCCCCTCACCACCGCACTGCCTGAAGGCAGGTTGCACGGGGAGCCGAACAGGCAGCACACAAACCTCCGTGCTGCCTGATCGCCTCCCCATGCAGTATGACGGGGAAGTGCTTGACATGACCCGGCGCTCTGACGCCAGACACACGCATGGAGGACACCATGCATGGGCATGTAATGGAGATGGGGCGATGGGTCATGTCGTGGGTGTGCAACGCGGGGGGTGGGGGGTCAAATTTTGTCTGCCTAGGGCAGCACAAAACCAATATACACCACTGGTAGACAGTCCTCCTGTGATAGCCATTATTCCTCATATCTGTCAGCATGTCATATTCACCCTCCTTTTCTGCACATTTGTGATTAATGCTCTTTTCCCTGATATTCTGTAGCTCAGCCAGCAAAGGGCTTGTAGTGGAAACCCTGACCGGCCTGGACAAACAAACAATGAATCTATTTCTGGAAGTAGGACTCAAACAAACAAACCCTTGAAAGGGCCACACACACACTATAGGCTACATTCATCCCTACTGCACACGCCTGTTGTCATTCAATATATGGATTGTCCCCTAAACAGTGATTGTTTTTGTGCATTTCTGAACTCAAAAAAACTCATAGAATTATCTAGATTTCTTGTCTAATCCATGCTTCTACGGATATCCTAATAATTGTTTTCAGATTGGTAGCAAAGCGTGATCATCATGCTTGGAGAGAAGACCAAAAAAAACTACCTTTTGGACTGGAAAATATCCTTATAGACCTTCTGAGATCACTTTTAACATTTTAACTGTCTCATTTTACTCCACTATAAATAAAAAAAACAAACAAAACAATACATAGTTACCCACAATCATCAATTAATTCACTCAGCATTAAAAGGAACCAGTGCTTACAGTTGCTAGCAGAGGTATGCCTCACTTTCTCAACGTATATCACCCCTTTTAAGTTTTAGGAGCGTATTTTCCACTATTAACATACCATCTCCCTACAAGGAATTTCATGATGCACCTTTAATAAAAAGGACCCCATAAAAGGGGGTACTGCCTGCCACATCTCTGTGCCATAAAGAGAGCCACTCGCTTGTGCAATTCCATATAAAACAGTAATATATTTCACATTAATTGGACGTCTTCAACTTTTGATGCCGATAGCACAAGGCTCTCCTCCCTTGCATACAGCTGCTTAGAAAAAGTAGGGTTAAATATTAAAAAAAAAAAAAAGTGAATGCACTGAAATGGTTACATTTGCAGCTAAAAAAGGCAAAATAACCAGTCATTAAAAAAAAAAAAATTGTTTTTTCTCAAAGTGAAGAAGTTTCAGATTGCATGCACACTGCAAATATCAAAATCTGTGAGATTAGCCGTGCAGAACACACAGACAGGTTGGATTGGAAGGGTGAGATTTTGAATTAGCAGGGGTCTTTCTGCTGGCTGCTTCATGGTACTCATCTCTTTAGCTCAATTTCTCCTTTTTTAAGAGCAGGATGCCTCTCTGGCAGAGTGCCACAGAAAGAGGAAAAGTCATAATTACAATAAAGAATAATAAAAAAAAAAAAGTCAAAATATATCTTTTGAAAATTCCCTATTTTGCAGCCAGAAGAGAGATTTTTTTTCTTGTGCAAAATCAAATAAAAAAAAAAAATATATATAGTGATAAGACCTCAAAAATCAACCCTGTCAAACACACACACGCTGCACCTTGTATTGTGGTCTGATGTGGAGTTCCTGGTTTTAAACACACAAAACACCAGCACACATTGCAAACCGAGGAGACACAACATGGAGGTCTCACACCACATCTGGCGCCAACAGTGGATTTACACCGCTACGGAGAATAACAAGTGTATATTATAAGAGACATTACATATAGCATTTATCAGAGAGGCATATAGTTAATGGTAGATCACAATTACATCTTTAAACAGCATGTATATATATTATATTTTTTTTTGGGGGGGGGAGGGGGGCAATTTCTTTTTATAACAGGACCCATAATTGTTTTGTTCCACCACTGGTTGCCAAGCATCAGGAACACAATGTAATATGCAAAAGGAAATTGGGATAATAAAGCCTGATTTGCTACTTCTGTGGTGAAATTCACAGTTTCTTGAGAAAGATACAGCTGACAAATAGGTGAGACGGTCAACTTCCTGTTCTCAAGACATCAGCTGGAGAGGGGCAGCAAGATTATCATCTAATTTACACATCTGAGGCCACAGAGGGGGACTTTGTGTCTCCAATGATTACACAAAGTTGGGAGTGGTGGAGAAATCTACATAGTAATGTTTGTTGCCAGCATTGCTATGCATATAACAGAGGATTATGCTATGTAAATGTAACAAATAGGGGATTCATTTAGTATGGGATTAATTGTTGCAGAAGCCTTTGCAACCCTATAGGGACTCATTAACAAAACAAAAACAGCATAGACTGGAATAGTCTCTAGATGGTGTCTAGAAAAAGGTCTGCATTTGAAACCCAATTCAATTATGCAAGTTGGACAGGGGTGGGGGTCAGGAAACAGTGTTGCCCAATCCCTCCTGGACACTAATAAATTTCCTTATACATCAGTCACACATTTGGGAGAGGTAAAAATATACACAGAAACCTTGTAACACTTTATTTCAGGGGGCTTTTATTCGAAAATAACCATTAAACTAAAGGAGTAGCCAAAAAGAATGGCGATATTAGATAGCAGCATTTTTGGATCCAATTCTTTCCTTATAGGTTTATTTCCAAGGCCCCAAGAGACAATACAGGGGGGGGACTGAGCACTATAGTGTGACTTTGTAATCTCATTAGGGTGACAAAAGTCTATTCACACACGTGGTCATATCTGCCAGTAAACAGCAACCTTAAGATAGAACAAACTTTACAGTGTATCTTAAACCCCAGGGACAAGTCACGGTATGTGGAGTATATGATTATTATTTTTACACATAAAACCCAGTGCAGGCTGTGAACATACAACCCCTGAAAGGGAAATTGACCTAGACACGGTGTACCCAATGCACTTATTATATCTTAACAGGGCTGGTGTGTATGACCCCCTTTGGAAGAATAATTAAAGTGTAGGTGTCTGCGAAATGGTCTACTCTTACTAGCCAAGTTATTCAAAAATATAACTTTACATACATACATACATACATACATACACTCTATCCAACAGTTAGGCAACCTGGGGTAACAATCAGATGAAACCAGAGTGAACCGAAAAGTCAACATCCATTCTTGTGCTTTTAGTATGTACACTAGGTCAGCACATAATATTAAAATATTATAATTACAATATTTTTTAATAATTATATTTAAAACATTTTTTATAAAATTTAAAAAAAAAACAACACAGGCGTCGACAATAAAGTAATCTGGATAGATTGAAACAGAAAGGCAGTGTGTAGTAGAATGTGCAGTTTGTTTAAACACTCAGGATTCTGGTTGAGTTATTCTGTATATACACACAGTATTACTTTAGTCCTTCCACTGACCTAGGATCAGACATTCAAGCAGGCTTAAAAAGGAAAAAAAAAAAAAAAAAAAAACACACACACACACACACACAAGACTTATCAGATGAACTGTTTTATGGTAACTTGACATTTAGCAACTGTTTGATAGTAAAACATGGTTTAAGGACAGTGAGAAAAGACTCACACATTTCTCATGATTAGCTCTCACGTTTACATTAGGGCTTGCTTTGCACTCATTATCTAAACTATTGGTAAGGGGGGCAGACAATCAAGGATTTTAAGATTACAACTGGATAAACAGCATCTTGTATTTTTTTTTTAAAGTGTCATTTATTGCACTGCAAATGTAATTCAATATACATGTTTGCTCACCCCATGAGGATCCGGATCCTACAAGACTGTCACAAATAAGACACAAATCCTGAAAACCTTCACATTAATGCTTTGGTTTCCAAAATGTCTAATAAGTAGATTGTAAGCTTCTCAACACCATGAACTATTGCTATTGTCAGTTGTTACTTAATGGGCTTTTTTTGGGGGGGGGGGGGGGGGGGGGCTGGGGGAATTCTACATCCGTGGACATTATCTTTTGTAAAGTGATCAGCACACAGGGCGGTTCATAAATAAAACTATACACAGGAACAGCTGGCATTAGACTTGGTTTGTCTGCCTGAACAATTAACTGTTTAGCCTCTGTGCAGGCTGACACGTCATTGTTTTGCCTGCAAGGTGATCTGCAAAGCAAGCCACTCTGTAAAGAGTTAAAAGGCGGCATTGTTGTGGCAGCCTTTGTGCACGGAGCTCACCCGTGCTTTCTGGAACAGCTGCTGGGTCCAATTAGAGCACTTTTCTAGTGTGGCGTAGAGACAGAGATAAAAAAAAAAGAAGGGGATAAACGTTTCAAAAGGGCCAGACAATAGAATAGTACACAAGGCAGTCAGAGGCCTCGCAGAACATCTGTCTGATCAGTTCCAACGGCTCCTGACAAGCCAGGAATTACAGCCTCTGAAGTACCAATCTCTATCGAAGGTTCAACTGGGTTCTGGTGGAGTCAAGTACAAAATTCTATTCTTTGTTTTCAGGAACACAAAAAAAGGTCCCATCAGATACCAAATTGAGACCCACAAGTAAGTAAAGAGGCATCATGGCCTAATTCTATGCATTACCGAATGTGGGAGACAAACAATTACAATTTATTAATGTGGATAAACAAAGAAAATAAAAAGTGCTACTAGTCACTGTACAAGATGTATGGCCAAGTGGATCTATCAAATAGGTAACTTTAGACAAAATACTTGAATCGTCCATGGGGCTGGCATTTACCAGAATTGCCCATTTTGTCATGCAATTCCCTTCTATGCTCTGTACCAAGTGCTATGTAAATTGTTGGAACTATATAAATACAGGTTAATGTGATTCACTTCCTCGTTTATGGTCCCAAATGTGATTATACAATAGGGAAAAAAAAAAAACACACAAACAAGAGATGCAAAATACACTAGATGAAAATTGTGAGACTGCAGATTGCCTGTTCTAATGGAAAAGAAAGACAGCCAGACAGACAGACCACAGACATAAGGATGTAAACATGGGTAGGGCTTTAAAGAGAGAGTAAACCCTCTTGACAACCAGTGAAGCACCACTCAAAAGCAAGTCACATTTCTTCTGGAAGACAGTCAAACACAGACTTCCAGGTTGCCATGTTGCACACCATCCAAATTACCCTTTTAATGAGGGAAAGCTGGCCTTCTGCCTCATAAAAAAAGAAATCATTTTGTGCAGGTTCTCTTTTTAAACAGGGAGTAAACCTTTGTATATAATACACAAACATATGGATACCCTTTAAATACAAGAAATGATCAAATAAGGACTGAAAGGAAGCACAAATCTAAATTGGCAATACTGGTTTTGTTGAAATAGGAGCACATTTAAACTTACCCATAAGGTCTCTGGATGAAGGCTGGGTGTACCTGCTGAACACCGATGGTGAAACCTATAGAAAAGCCACATATAGAAGGTTAATGTACAGTGTCATGGAAGAACAATCATAGCTTATGCATTAGTTAAAAATAAAGGGGGGGGGGGGGCAACAATGAGACTAAGAAAACCACGCTTCAAAGAACTCAAGTAATTTCTTGACCACAGCTTCTTGTCTAGCACTAAGGCGGTCATGTGTAAAAGGATGGAAGCTTATAGTTTAACTATTGTGACATAAGGACAGTGAAAGAGAACACATTTCTACTGACTTGTATTCCTATGGTCATTTCACCTGAAACATTAAACAAGAGGAGTACTTCTTACCACTTTGGAGGCTCCTTGGTTTGGCTCCCAAGTAAGCGAGGTTGACGTTTGCTTTCCGTCCATCAATGATAGGGTTTGGGTCTTTACAGGCTCGTTCAGCAGCAGCCCTGTCTATCATAGTCACCTGGGGTTCAGAAGGACAACTAGTTCATATTGTTTCAGTGCAATGGTGTGACTGATCAGTTATATTGACAGATAGGACTTCACTTCTGACCTCTGGTGGAACAGAAATCAGAAGAGCAAAGTCACTGCTTTGTCAGTGTTAAGATGATCAATTCCATGACCAGGCATATAAACCTCAAGTAATTCAGAACTAAGTTATTGTTAGCGGTCACAAGATTGGCAGTTATTTAAAAAAAAAGATTTAAATATTGGGGATATAGTTACAAAGGAAAAAAAAGCGATGGGTTAAAAAGATACAAATTTGTCATTTTTCAAATAGGTAAAATGGGCTAGGTTGTCAGACTTTACATATTACGTAGTGCATTCATTTTTACGGAACTACACACTTTCTATATAGGGTGTGGGAATCCCACCCCAAGCACCATAATATTTCACATCATAAGATTATTATTAAATACAGAAAATCACACCACCACAAACAGGAAGAGCATTTATTTTCAACCCAGGCAATTCCATATATAGGGCAAAAGTTCAATGATTTTAGAAGACAGATAACTTATACTGGCCTATAAAAAGCTAAAACATAAAACAAAATTATTTAGCATTTTGGTTTCCACAATACTAGTTTGTAAACTTCCTGGACCTGTAGCCTATAATTTTCTGTATAGTATTTTGCAGGACACCCACTTCCTAATTAGCAGTGCAGCATTCTGTTTAAAAAAAATGTTTAAGCAGGCACCAGAAAGCTTTCCTGGCAACCACCATATTAAAAAAAATGTAAAAACAGTATGACCCAAACAAAATGGCCACTGCCATGTTCTAGGGGAGCACTGGGGAAATGTGTAATGTGAGGTAGAAACCTCCATTCTTTGCCCCTTGATGGTACCATAAACTGTTCACTTAAATGTGGCTAGAAAAGTTTGACAGTGGTAGTGTTTTCCCATTTCAACAAAAAACAAAAGGTCCCCCCCCCCCCCTTTAATATAAAGTCCCAAAAAGATTTAGAACATCACCCACCTGCTCCTCCAACCACATCTAAACATTTAGAATACTGAACAGCTTTTCATTTCTTTCTCTCTCTCTCTTTTTTTTTCAAAGATGTTATCATCCCAAACATGTTTATTTTTTAAACAACTTGTTGCATGCACTGGAAACAATGTTTTCTTTTAAAATAAGCAAATAGTCAAACTGCTAAAGGTTTAAATCTTTGACCTTGGGATTGTCCACATAAAAAAACAAAACAAAAAGGACATTAAAAATAGCAATGATCTAATTATGGTTCAGGCAGAGGGCAGGGCTCACTTACTGTCAAGCAAAACAGTTTACAGCTATACCTTGTGTAGTGTTGGTAAAGATTTTAAAATGCATGTCACAATCTGTACCAAGATTTCTATAAACATAAACATTGTAATAATAGGACCTGGAACCAAACAGAGGTCATTAGGGACATCTTTTATTCTACCTGCTATGAATGGAAGACCTTAATTGACCCTGGTGTTTATTTTAGATTTACAATTTAAGCCAGAGATAGGTATGGTGTTTAACAACTGCTGCAATGCAACTTCCATCCATCCCAAACAAACTGTAATATCTATCTCTGATATTATTACACACATACAGTCTGTCTGTAGTCCACCTGTTGCAATGCAATTCCCATCATTCATAGAAAGGAAGCAATTGATTTACATTTAAATACACACAATTAATAAGAATTCCGAAATATTTCGCCTTTATAGAAATAGGATTCTAACTCTCTCTTAGTCTACCTGTAACCTTAGAGCTTTTACTGCAACTCCCATTAATCTTAGTGCATCAAAACGCTAGAACAGATCCATTAAAATATACAATCGTTTACTCGAATACTTACGAATCCATAGCCTCTTGACTTTCCAGTTTGTCGGTCGGTGATAACCACAGCTTCCTCAATATCCCCAAATATTTCAAAATATTTTCTAAGGGACGAGTCTGTTGTATGGTAGGGCAGCCCACCGACAAAGATTTTGGTAAAGGTTGTATCTTTTTGCACAGTGTGCATTGTAATTTGATTTTCAAAAGCAGGTTGTAGAAACATCCAGTTCTTAGCCTGTGATTGCAGGACCTTTCACTGGAGTGCAAAGGTACAAAAACATACAAACGTTATCACAAAAATAAAAAATGAAATAATAAAAAATACTAATGTATCCAGGACTGGTAGCAGCAGTTTATAGAGGTAGTCAGCGATGCTCCGTGATGTAAACCAGGTTGGAAGTCTAGGAAACTCCATATACCATGGGTACTGAGAGGTTCTCTCCGTATGAGCTAATTCTGCGATGGTGTATATACTGCACAAGGCTTTGTACTCAGACATTCCCGCCCCTCCCTCAACCACAGACCCAGCCCACCACATAACCCTCCTATCTAATGAGCCAAAACTAGTGCATCAAGGGAGTTGTAGTTCTGGGGTTTTAACAAGTGGCGTCTAACAATGTTTTCGCTGTACTTGCATTTTGTGGATGTCAAAAAATAAAATGTATACTTTTTAGGACGCATACTGTTTTATATCGCCGTGTTTATATATTGTTAGATATATACTGTTATTATATATATATATTTATTCTATATATTAATTACATAGATATATATTAGTATAATAAAATTAGTATAATTTTCCTACATAAATAACAGACAGCAACTGTACTGCAATATAATCAGAACAAGCTTATAAAATATTATGTTATAAATATAATATAGTTATCAGTCCTAATAGGAATGGTTCAAGTTTAGTGTACTAAGAGCTTTGCAGATTCAATATTTTAAATCATATGAGGCAAATAATTTACAGGAAACAGATCCCAATACTTAATACTCAATGAAGAGGAAATTGAGACAGGAATTTCAAACCTAATGCTAAGTAGCTGATTTAGAAACATTCTCCCATTCTAATGCATTGGAGATTTGTTCCAACTCTGCTACGTTGGCCTAAAATTCAAAATTCCCATCTCAATTCCTTGCAGTTCTCTCTATATTGAGTAGATTCTTTAGTGACTACATCACAATAAATGTGATGCAATTCATTTAACAAGCATTTGCATGAAATCTCAGTCAGGACAGACCCTGGTTTTCTGACTCTTCAGCAGGTTTCCTTGCATAATATTTGTTGTGATAGTATTATGTTGACCTCAGACTACATATTATTATGAACACCTTTTTTTTTTACTAAAACATGGCTCTGGTCAAATAACCCTCTCTGGAATTTCTAATGGAAACTGAATAAGGAATCATGGATTCAACTTAACTACCTGGGACCCCATTTTGTAAAATACAAATTCTATTTACAGTTAAATCCTACTGCAATTTTCATGAGGGCGAGGTTCTATGAGAGGCCTTATCAGAATTAACATTTGTTTTCATAGTGGTTACTTGATTACTCCACCTATTGAACATTCCCTAGAATTGTTCTATTTACATTGGAATTGGAAGGTATGTAAATATATGCTTTCAACACTTGCAGTTTGCTCACAGGAGAATATGTATAAGCAATGGCAGATGAAAATCAATTATCCCATCTTGCCTGCCCGTAACAAACTTTAAAGGACAACTAAACTTTTTTTTAAGATACCCGCCATTTTATCCTATAAGGGCAATGTACATTCTTCCCTGTGAAGCATGTAAGGTGATCCAGGCACTATCACTCACTGCTAGACCAGTGTAGGACCCTTGCTTTAATACACAATAATGCAATCAATAGCAGAGAGCGTAACTAGGTCTATCTCTATCTCAAAAATCTGTGTGTCTGTGTGTGTCTTCGTGACTCTGTGTGTCTGTCTGTACGCGTAAGTGTGACTGTGTGTGTAAGTGTGTGTCATTGGGACTCTGTGTTTGTTTGTGTATATAAGTATGTAAGTGTAACACTGTGTGTGTGTATTTATCTGTGGCTGTATATGTATGTGTGGGTGTAAGAGTGACTTTTTGTGTGTGTATGTTTTTAAATGTGACTTTGTGTGTGTGTGTGTGTGCACAAGTGTGTCTGTGCGTGTGTCTGTGTGTGTGTGTCGGTCTGAAGTGTGTGTGTGTGTGTGTAAGTGTGACTGCATGTGTATTTATGGATGTAAATTTAACGGTGACTGTGTGTGTATTTGTGTAAGTGTGACTGTTTTCTTGTATGTGTGTGACTGTGTATCTGTGGCCTTGTATGTATGTGTGAATGTGTGCAAGTGTGACTGTGTGTATTTAATGTGAGGCTTTTATACTGTATTGCTGTGATACACACACATTATTGTGAGTTTATATATATAAATTTCTTTGTGTATATAATTTTCTTTCAATGAAAAATTAATGTGTGATTAATCTCTGGTGAATTGCCCTCTGCAGAAAAAAACTTGGACACCCCTGACATATGCATATATATGATATGTATATATATATATATATATTAAATGGCAACTAAACACAAGTGAAAAATTGAGTGCCAATAGTATGATGGTAAACTGGTCTGGCATGCACTAGTAGAGAGAGACAGCCACCCGATAGACTCCGATCAGGCAAACAGGTGGAGTCCCCGCTATGACTGACGGTGCCAGCCTCCTTCCTTACTGGCTCTGCCTCAGTTAAGGTCCCCTCTGTTGAACCCATTTAAAAATGAGGGTATTTCTCTGCACTAGTAAAGAGAGACTGCTGCCCCGTACATTCCATCAGAGGAGCAAGGAGATTACCCATTCTAATTGGCTGTGCCAGCCAGACTCCTGACCAGCTCTGCCTTAGCTGTTAAGTAGAGCCCAGAATAAACCTGTGTGTTACTTTGGAAAAGGAGACAACATTTTTTTAAACGCTTTGTTTAAAAAAAAAAAAGCTTGCTTTGGTTAAAACATTTTATAGTTGTCCTTTAAGGGGTTGATATAATGTCTGTTAGATTAGAAAGGGTTAAATAATATATTAAAAGAAACAACAATGCATTTTTATCAAGCAGAGCTACAAAATCATCAGCTAGGTGAGAAAAGGAAAGTAAAAGTGTCTATAATAAATTGCAAGTCACTCTTTGTATTAAATTGTATTCAGGACTACGAATCCCAGAATTCCTTGTAGATCTGCCACTCACCCCCACAATCAACAAAGGTTGTGCTGTTGTTAAGGAGGCGTGTATTTTAGGTGCCTGAACAGGTTGGGTCTTTTATAATTTGACTAAGAAATATACTTTTTGCAAAGCAAATAACCCACCCGTTTCCCCGCCACAAAAAGCCGCTCAAAAGCATTTTGTTCTCTCCAAAGGAAAAGAAAAAACTCACTGCAAACAGCGAGGTTATGATCATTTTGTGGCTTATGAGGCTGGGTTCCAAGCATATATAATATGTGGACAAGAACAGCTCAGATGCGTCAGCAACAATTTGGATCAGATCAGCAGATTAGTTTATTACTTTTTATAAAGCAGACACATTTTGCTGACAATTATATTTTACCTATTAGAGAAATCAGTACCCAATGGGTGTGCAAATCATTCATTCCCACATTAAAACACTACTGCTGGAAAATGGCAATCAATTGTAAGTTGTTTTTGTTAGGGTCCCCTACACCTTATACTAAATACCTGCGTGATGTTATTTCCAGACTTTGTTTAGGTTAACATGTTTGCTTTCCTTTAAAAACCTCCTTGGAGTTCTCAGGCCATCTGTTTGTATATGATGAGGTAAAAAGCAGTCGAATAATGTTAGGTTACACATACTAAGACCCCTAGACTTCTGCTGTGGCGCCATGGGTGGATCCATGCCGCAACATGTGGCCATTCCCCCCACGCTTTAAGTTGGGGTACCCTCCACACAGCAATTTAATCTTATCTGCTGCACTCACACACAGTGCTACATCGGGAGGGGCGTCTGACTGAGGTCTGATTCATCCTGTATGTATGTATGTACAGTGGTGTATATTGGTTTTGTGCTGCCCTAGGCAGACAAAATTCGTGCACCCCCCACCCACGTTGCCAGTGGCGTAGCGTGGGTTGTCAGCACCCGGGGCAAGGCAAGTAATTTGCGCCCCCTAACCCGTGGATTTTAGCACTCGAGTCTCTTCTACTAGATTAGTTAAAGAAACCCTTACCCCCCAAGCACATGTATTGTTTGTTATGAAAATACTTATGTAATTAAAGTAAAATGCATCTAAATACAAGTTTATTTTCCAACACTTTATTGAGTGCGAACATGCATTACACACATTCTCCACATTTTCAGCAGGTCTATGAATACAAATATACACATGTAGTAACCTAGCATGGGCCATGCTATTATATGTCGTCTCACAACCATCGTAAACGACAAACAATATCAAGAACAAAAACTAAACATCAAAATGGAACCATACCCTGGAGATGATCCAAGACTGGGCTAGATGGAGCCAACTTCCTCAATCCTGTACCTCTAATGTTACCCCCCCCCCCCCCCCCCCCACACACACACACACATATGCCATAATTGTTGTGCCATTCAGATGCCAGTAATATTGTAACTTTCGGATGCCAGTAATATTGTGCCAGTCAGAGCCCAGTAATATTGTGCCAGTCAGAGCCTAGTAATATTGTGCCAGTCAGATGCCTGCAATATTGTGCCAGTCAGATGCCTGCAATATTGTGCCAGTCAGAGCCCAGTAATATTGTGCCAGTCAGATACCAGTAATATTGTGCCAGTCAGATACCAATAATATTGTGCCAGTCAGATACCAGGAATATTGTGCCTGTCAGAGCCCAGGAATATTGTGCCTGTCAGAGCCCAGGAATATGGTGCCTGTCAGATGCCTGTAATATTATGCCAGTCAGATGCCTGTAATAGTGTGCAGTCAGAGGCCAGGAATATTGTGCCAGTCAGATGCCTGTAATATTGTGCCAGTCAGATGCCTGTAATATTATGCCAGTCAGATGCCTGTAATATTATGCCAGTCAGATGCTTGTAATAGTGTGCCAGTCAGAGGCCAGGAATATTGTGCCAGTCAGAGGCCTGTAATATTGTGCCAGTCAGAGGCCTGTAATATTGTGCCAGTCAGATGCCTGTAATATTGTGCCAGTCAGAGCCCAGTAATATAGTGCCAGCCAGATGCCTGTAATATTATGCCAGCCAGATGCCCAGTATTATTGTGCCAGCCAGATGCCCAGTAATATAGTGCCAGTCAGATGCCCAGTATTATTGTGCCAGTCAGATGCCCAGTATTATTGTGCCAGCCAGATGCCCAGTAATATAGTGCCCGTCAGATGCCCAGTATTATTGTGCCAGTCAGATGCCCAGTATTATTGTGCCAGCCAGATGCCCAGTAATATAGTGCCAGTCAGATGCCCAGTAATATAGTGCCAATCAGATGCCAAGTAATATAGTGCCAATCAGATACCCAGTAATATAGTGCCAATCAGATGCCCAGTAATATAGTGCCAATCAGATGCCCAGTAATATTGTGCCATTCAGATACCCAGTAATATAGTGCCAATCAGATGCCCAGTAATATAGTGCCAATCAGATACCCAGTAATATTGTGCCAATCAGATACCCAGTAATATAGTGCCAGTCAGATACCAGGAATATTGTGCCAGCCAGCCCCCCCCCCCCCTACTTACATGAAGCGGCTCCGTGTCCCCCGCCGGATGTCTCCTCCGTGCAGTCTTCCCTCTTGCACGGAGGAGGGAAACAGACACGACGTCACATCCGGCGTCAGTTTTTTTGTTTTTTTTTTCGGCCGTCGCATCCATCGGATGCGGCTTGCCGGAAAAAAGCGTTCACAAGCGCAATGCGCTGTGAACGCGGCAGCAGGGGCTGGGGGCCCACGGGACAGCTGCCTTGGGGCCCCCCAGGAGTAAATGGGCCCAGGGCAGCTGCCCCGTTTGCCCCGCGTTAAAGACGGCCCTGGCGGCCGCATAGGGCTAGTGCGCCCCCCCAGATATTGCGCCCGGTGCGGCCGGCCCCCCCTGCACCCCCCACGCTACGCCACTGCACGTTGCACACATAAGACATGCCCCATCACCCACGTTACACACGTACGACATAATCCATCACCCATGTTGCACACCCATGACATGCCCCATCACCCCATTACATGCCCCATCACCCACATTGCACACACATTTAATGCCCAGTCACCCCATTACATGCCCCCATCACCCACATTGGATACACACTAAATGTCCGTCCCGTCCCCCATTACAGGCCACCATCAACCTCATTACATACCCCCACCACGTACTTTACATGCCCCCATCACCCAGATTAATTGGAAGTAGCTAAAGCTTGCTGAACGGTGGGGGAGGGAGCGAAAATGTTTGAAGCACCAGAAGAGTGCTTTAACACCCTCTGGTAAAGTGCTGCCCTAGGCAAGTGCCTTGTTTGCCTTGTGGAAGATACACTACTGTGTATGTATGTATGTAGCAATCTGTGTGTGTATGTATCTGTGTGTAAGTGTATTAGTGTGTAAATGTGTTTGTGTGTGTATCTGTGTCTGTGTAATTGTGTACCTGTGTGTTAATGCGTCTGCTTGTGCATCTGTGTGTGAATGTTTTTGTATCTCTGTCTACTTGTGTGCCAATGTGTTTATGTGTGTATCTGTGTATTTGCATATCTGCATGCCAATGTGTCTTCTTGTGTATCTGTGTTCATCACAGGTGCGGATGCTCCATATGTGCTAGGTATGCACTGCACACCTAGCATAGAGCCACACTGTCTATTTTCCGGAGTTTGTGTGCTCCGAACAGAGAGAAGATACATCCAGGAGACAGATGGCAGCTGCGAATTCGGCAACAGTCATTTGTATACTTTTCGTGCTGGTCAAATTGGCAACAGAGTAAGTGACTCTGATGCCGAATTCGCAGCTGCCGTCGGTATCTCGTGTATTTCCAGGGGTTTGTGTGCTGTTTGTGTAAATGTGTCTGCTTGTGTATCTGTGTGTGCATGTGTGTGAATAGATTTAAATTTGAATGTGTTTTTTAGGGAAGGGAGTCTAAACTAACATATTGCCCTGGGGCTCTTTAGTTTATGGTTACACCCCTGCTCACATGTATACATTTATATATGCATACATGTGAAAAACCTATAAATGATGTGAATTAATCAACACAAATCTACATATAAGTACATATAATTACATACATGTGTGTGTGTGTGTGTATATATATATATTGAAATATATTTGTACACAATGCACCTGCATACACACATATAAAAAAGTATCATGCACTTGCATTATTAGCCCTTTGAAGTTCATTAATTGTATTTTGTCAGAAGATAGGGCTTTCGCCATCATTGTAGTAAGATATACAGTATCAGCCAAAATGAATTTAGGAATAAGCACATCTAGTGCTATATGTGTAAGCTGTATGGCTTTAATCAACCCTTGCACATTGTTGCAATTTTTATAACATGGCCATAAAGTTGATGTTTTAGAAATACATCTAGGGAATGTGCTCACAACTGGATTATGTAATCTATGCTTCTAATTGTATTAAAATTCTCAATAAATACTCAATATCTCATTTATACTAAATGCACTTTTCTGAGCATATATTCTGTTGCATTCCAACATTAAATTTTTAAATGAATGTGAAATTGGAAGCCCAAGTCAGCTAAAATCAGAAAATTCACTCTTGACTAGAGTTAAGCGGACACCTGGATGTTCGGGTTCGGCAGGTTCGACCGAACTTCGAAAAAATGTCCGGATCCTGGCTCGAACTTGACCCCGAACCCAAACCCCATTGAAGTCAATGGGGACACGAACTTTTGGCCACTAAAATGCCTCTAAAAAAGTAATGGAAAGGGCTAGAGGGCTGCAAAAGGAAGTAAAATGTGGGTAAGAGTAGGACAAGTGCCCTGCAAGCAAATGTGGATAGGGAAATAACTTAAAATAACATAAAATACGTACAAATTACAAATACAGCTGAGCCATAAAATAGCACTAGATGGAATCTTTGATTTTAGCTTTGGAAGAACATAAATCTAAATCTAAAGCATGGCTACCAGTAGGATCAACAGAATTATCCATTTGCAGTGGTGTCACAAGGGGGGTGTGGGGGGTGCGGGCCGCACCGTGTGACACCACCAGCGGGGGTGACACCCATGCTGCCGGCACCCCCTGCATTCAAAAAAAAAAAATCAAAAACTTACCTCCTTGCTGGCCTCTCCCGGTGCAGGTCCGTGGCTGTGAGGGAAGCGTTGTGCGCTTCCCTCCAGCCGCGCGGATCAATAAAGTTTGTTCAAACTTTTTTTTAAAACAAACTTTATTGATCCGCGCGGCTGGAGGGGAGCACAGAACGCTTCCCACACAGCCACGGACCTGCACTGGGAGACAGCAGCAAGGAGGTAAGTACTGGCTGGGGAAGGGGGAGGAGGGTGGCATAACGAGCATCCTGAGGGGCAAAATCCTGGCATATTAATTGGCTCTATCCTGGCATATTAAATGGCACATTGGGGGGCAAAATCCTGGCATATTAAATGGCATATTGGGGGGCAAAATCCTGGCATAGTGAGAGCAAAATCCTGGCATATTAAATGGCATATTGGGGGGGGGGGGCAAAATCCTGGCACATTAAATGGCATATTGGGGGGGCAAAATCCTGGCATATTAAATGGCATATTGGGGGCAAAATCCTGGCATATTGAAAGCAAAATCCTGGCATATTAAATGGCATATTGGGGGTCAAATCCTGGCATATTAAATGGCATATTGGGGGTCAAAATCCTGGCATATTAAATGGCATATTGAGGGCAAAATCCTGGCATATTAATTGGCTCTATCCTGGCATATTAAATGGCATATTAGGGGGCAAAATCCTGGCATATTAATTGGCTTTATCCTGTCATATTAAATGGCATATTGGGGGTCAAAATCCTGGAATATTAAATGGCATATTGTGGGGCAAAATCCTGGCATATTAAATGGCATATTGGGGGGCACAATCCTGGCATATTGAATGGCTAAATCCTGGCATATTGAATGGCTAAATCATGGCATATTGAGTGGCTAAATAATCCTGGCATATTGAGTGGCAAAATAATCCTGGCATATTGAATGGCTAAATCCTGGCATATTGAGGGGTTAAATACTGGCATATTTGAATTGGCATAATGATGCTGTGGCATGGTCTGTGGGGCAAAATAACATGTACTTTGTGGAAAGTGGCACTGGCTAGTTCTGTGGGGCAAAGTGACACTGTGGCATGCCAAATCGTGTAGGTGCAATATGAGTGCAAGCCAAGTGCTGTGGGTGCAATATAGGTGCATGGCAAGTTCTGTGGGTACTGTATGGTGCTGTGTTAAGTCCTTTAGGTGCAATGTGGGTGCAGAGGAAGGGAATCAAATATAGGAATGCAATTTTTCAATAACATTTTTATTAAATAGAATATTAAATAATTCAAATAAGTATAAATGCAACTAGTTATGGAGAGATGTCTGTGTTTATAGATATGTATTGTTTTCGAATTGTACAATTGTCACCTTGTGGGGATCCTGTGTGTCGCATAATTAATGGCTGTCCCATGTGTGGCATATTTATTGGGCCCCATGTGTGGCATAATTAAGGGGCTCTTTTGTGTGGCATAATTATGGGGCACTTGTGTGTGGCATAATTAAGAGGCGCCTGTGTGTGTGGCATAATTAATTGGGCTCCAAGGTGAGGCATAATTTACGGGGCTTTGGTGTGGCATAATTTATGGGGCTCTTGTGGGTCATAGTTATGGGGCTCCTGTATGTGGCATAGTTAAGGGCTCATGCGTGTGACATAATTTGTGGGGCTCCTGTATGTGGCATATTTAATGGGCCATCTGACAGGCATTACTAAGGAATCTGTTTAGCATGGTATTGGAGGAAATCATGGGGGGGTGACACCATGAGTTACCGCACCGGGTGACACCAACCCTAGTGACGTCCATTTGAGAGAGGGTTGGAGTGCAGGGTATTCACTTTCAGTTTATACTAAGTTAAATCTAGTTATAACATGACCCAAGTAAATTCATACAAGTAACTTGGCATGTGGCTAGACCCAAACTTATCTTTTGGTCTCCATATTGATAAGCTAGTGTCAAAGCTATATCCTAGGATTGGCTTTCTATATAGAAACAAATCAAACCTAGATTCCACGGTAAGGAAACGTATTGTGCAGTAAATGTTAATGCCGATCTTTGACTATGGAGATGTTGTGTATGATTCTGCCCCCCAGACACATCTCGGTAAACTCGACACTCTGTACAATACATTGTGTCGTTTTGCACTTCAGTGCGATTATAACACTCATCACTGTAAAATGTTAAAAGAGTTAAATTGGCTGACGCTTGCCTCCAGGCGTGCTCTCCACCTAGCCCATAAACAGTTACAGCATATAGGTGACCTCTATCACTGCAGCTACTGTCCCATGACACTCTTAGTCATGGACATCTCCCGAAGCATCATGGGAGTTGTAGTCTACAGCAGCTTGACTGCCCTAAAATGCCTATCCAGATCAAGTTTTTTTGAAACAAAAGCTGTCAAAACTACTGTTATTTTAGATGAGTTATTGTGACAATAATGTCACAATGTTGAGCATTATATGAGATATTCCATAAAATGTTTACAACCTACCTATTTCACCCCTTATTAAATTGTTAAGGCATGAGATCTAAATATTTAAAAATGTAAAATAATGGAAACACCATGCAATATATTAAAAGTGAGATTCCAACAAATAGTTAGGATAGGTTAAATCTTTTTTAAAATGCTGCCATATAAGTACATAGGGGGGGATTTATAAAATTGGTTCATCCTGGAAGTATGTATGTATGTATCAATCTGTGTGTGTATGTATCTGTGTGTGTAAGTGTATTAGTGTGTAAATGTGTCTGTGTGAGTGTGTGTACGTGTGTAATTGCGTCTGCTTGTGTACCTGTGTGTGCATATATGTATGCTTGTGCATCTGGGTGTGAATGTTTTTGTATCTCTGTGTACTTGTGTGCCAATGTGTTTACTCTGTGTGTGTCAATATAGAACATTAATTGCAGACAAAAGTTGGGAGTTTACACCTGTTGCGCCGATGTTAAGATTCCGGGTTACTCTGGCACTGTTTGACCCAGTGCAATCCAATTATAAAAAAAAGGCACAGAAGCATTCCTAAAATTGCGCTGAAAATACGAAATACAATTTCAGGCTCGAAAGTTTACGGATGTATAAAACCTGTACAATCACTGTTTAAAATATAATCACAGCAATTGCACATTTTTTCTAACTGCCCCATGACTTGTTTGCGCGCCTCTGTTATAAATCCCCTGCTATGTGTAGTGGATAATGAACAGTTATTTAAGGAGAAAACTCTCCAGTTCTTTGAGAGATGAAGGAGATACAAATTCTCTTTGGCCTCTACACTCTGAAACATCCCAAATAAGGCATTATTGACTGCAATATGCTAAGATCATAAAGTAACAGTGTGTGCACTACAGGAAGCTCTGGGACCTGTAAAATGACCATTATATATAGAACAATCAATGGACTGTGTGACTCCAATGATATGGCTGCCCATAATATTACAGATCCCCCACCCATATTTAGTGGGCACTGTGGGTTGAGCACATACGGTGGCTTTCTCCAGACATTTAAATGTAGGTATAATGGTGAAAGATGGCTCATTAGCTCACATAACCTTTTTTGATTGTTCTTTAAGTAATGTGTCTTTGTGCCTTGGCCGTGGATACAAGTAATTTATGAGTATCGTCTCTGCTCGAAATTCCAGTTTTGTAAAGTATTTTTGAGACCAAGTCACAGAGGTGCTAATTCAAAGCTGTGTTCATTTTTGTAACTTTACTTTTGGGGCATTGAGCACCTCTCCATTTAAATGTCTGTATATTGCTGTTGATAAAACTGGCAACCATTACTCTTCTTGGACCATGTCCACATGATATAATTCTGCCATTTTTGTGACCTGAACTCATGTCAAAGTACTAATTGTCAGACCTCTTACAGTGGACTCATATGCTAATTGTAACTGTGTTTGTAATTGTGATTTAGTAACTTCTAAGTAACAGTTCTTTGTCAAGTGGTGTTTCCATGATTAGGCCTAAAGATTATATTTTAAAGCAGAATACGTTTAAACATTTTTTTTGCATGGTTTATAAAGGTACCTGTAAATAAGGATGAATTACATATTATGAAAAAAGTTATCAGTTTGTATAAAATTGACCCAATAAAATCCCAATTTTTCACTTAATGATATGACTTAAAACGTTTTAGATTTGCAGTGACAATCAGATCTATGATTAAAGAACCTTTATTGTCTGAAACGCTCTCTAGTGCTCTTTACCTGGATAATAAAATAAAGATTTGTCTGTATATTGCAGTTCTCTTTTACAATTTGTCAGCGGAGGAACTCTCTACTTTCTTTTCCTGAGTATAAACTGTCCCTTTTGTACATGAAAATCAGATGGGAAAGCAAAAGGTTAATGTTTTACTCTCTGCAAGGTTATGAGATAATAATAATAAGGGTTCCTTAAAGGCTTGGCCTGTACAAACTCCTTAATCCAGCTCATGGAACACACGATCATTAAAGCTGTCTCGGAGTCCACATGGGAAACACTTGGCAGGCATGTCCACACTGCAGGGGTTAGCCTACTATAGTCGCTGCTGTAGTGCAGAAGTCTTGTCATTCTGTGGGGATATAATACATATTGTTCTCTGGAAAAAACATGGATATCTTTAGAACAGGGCAAAAGGGGCAGCTGGACAGAGCCAAGGTATGGTTAGAGTTCCTACCCAGCAGGTATTTGTAGGTTGCTAAAAAATTGGCTTGAGGCCAGTGTTAAGTCTATGGAGGATATGGCATGGCTGGTATTTTTTCTTGAAAAGTTGGCAAACCTAGACATGGTATAGATCAGCCACTTTTCTCAACCTGTGCTCAAGTACCACTAATGGTCCAGGAAATAGGGATTACTCAAAAAAAAGTCTTGAATGAGACTGCTTTCCAGAATGAGCACCATCCCTGTCTCCTCCCCACTCTATACTGACGTCACGCAGGCCCGGAGAGAGTAGCAGCATGCGCTCTCTACTGTGCAAGCAGTGGGGTGAGTATGAGGAGAAACTAGTGGGGATTGAGAGACAGGCCTTACAGCAACATGAAGACAACATCTGCAATGTGGTATGACAGAAGGGACTATGTATTTATTAAATTCTTTGTCGGGAACTGAAAAGAAGTTGATAGACTTCGAACAAAAATAAATTCACTTTCAGCTGTCTTGGAGGAGCAGAACATCTAAAACAGTCTGTCTACGTTTAAAGATGAGACCATGAGTTTTTTGGAGAGGGGTTGGGGTGAATGGTTCAAAGAATATTTCATGTGAGAGATGACTATGCTATAGTTTCAGATACCCAAGGTGTTACTGAGTACTTCCACTCTGCCTTGTATATTGGTTATCACCAATAGTCTTTTGTCAAAAGGTAGAGATTTCAAAAGCACTGAACATTTAATGCTTACTTATAGTATATTTAAAAGGGAAATTATACTACAGACAGTAAGACAGACATTCGTGTGTTTCTGAAAATGTGCACAGCTAATTATCTTGTAAGTAAGTGTTTAAAAAATAATCTATATATGGTTTGTGATAGCTGCCCTAGTAAGATCTATTTGAGGTTGAACTAGGGGGCAGGATGGGGCTCTGTTACTAGGACAATAACTGGTATCTCCATATTAGAGACTTGAACTCTCTTACAGAAAGTTACCATGAACATAGAAATCTCGCCCTGTTTCTCCTTGCACAAAATATAGCTAAATTGCTGTGATGAAATGTTCATCTTCCTTTAACTCATCTTTTAGTGAATAGCCCCTATAGAGTCAGGCGTGTCTCTTCCAACCTTCATGTCTTGTCTTTGGTTGAATTTATGAGGGGGCGCGGTGTTTGATTGGGGTGAGAATTTTCAGAGCAATTGGTTATCATTATTTAACGTATTTTCTCGAATATAAGTCGAGGTTTTTTCAGAGCAAATGCGCTGAAAAAGACCCCTCGTCTTATATTCGAGGTCGTCTTATAATCTGACCTCAAATCGAGGTCAGATATTAAGACTGGGATCCAGGTCCCCCGGAGAGCTGCAGGGGACCTGCCTACACTAGACGTCCTCCGCTGCCGCCCGGCACGACCGCCGGGACTTCTATGATGAAGCCGGGTCCTGGCGTAAGTGCCGGGCAGCAGTGGAGGATGTCTGCGCCCATCGTGTAGACATCCTCCGGCTGCCTCCACTAGGCACCAGGGAGATTTGGGCAGCTGGGGGATGTCTGCACGATAGTGCAGATATACACCATGCTGCCCGACACTTCGGTCTATTATGACGGACCGGCTGTCCGTCATAATGGACGGAAGTGTCGGGCAGCATGGAGGATGTCTGCACGTATCGTGCAGACATCCCCCAGCTGCCCTCACTAGCCTCCAGGGAGGCTATGTTGGGGGGAGGGAGGGGGAGACAGACAACATTGGGGGGAGGGTGGGGGAGAGACAGACAACTTGGGGGAGGGTGGGGGAGAGAGACAGACAACATTGGGGGGAGTGTGGGGGAGAGAGACAGACAACTTGGGGGGAGGGTGGGGGAGAGAGACAGACAATGTTGGGGGGAGGGTGGGGGAGAGAGACAGACACCGTTGGGGGGAGCATTGGGTAAGTCTGGGGGTAGGGGCAGCATTGGCACATAAAAGGTAAATAAAAACAAGAAATGCATTTTTTTATATCATCAAAAAAATCAAGTTTTTAAAATCAAGTTTTTATTAAATATGAAAATGCAATTTACATGTGAATATATACAAGTTAAACTTTTTTCCTATAGGGGAGTCTTATATTCAGGCTTTTAGATTTTTTTCCTAAAGGAATGTCCATAGTTTGGGGGGTCGTCTTATAATCAGGGTCATCTTATATTCGAGAAAATACAGTACTTACTGAAGATACATACATGTATGTGTTCAGTTTTTAAAGAACTAGGCAAAACTCTAGAAATCTGTTATATTGCATATTCGAATCCGCATATAGAAAATTACAATGCTTCTTATGGTTATTAATTCTGCATAGCAGTTTTGATACACTTTTTTTATAAAAGTATGCCCACACTAGCAGTTTTGATACAATTTATATAGAGGTATGCCCACACTAGGAGTTTTGACACACCTTATATAGAGGTATGCCCGCACTAGCAGTTTTGATACACTTTATATAGAGGTATGCCCGCACTAGCAGTTTTGATACACTTTATATAGAGGTATGCCTACACTAGCAGTTTTGAAACACTTTATATAGAGGTATGCCCACACTAGCAGTTGTGATACACTTTATATAGAAGTATGCCTGCACTAGCAGTTTTGATACACTTTATATAGAGGTATGCCTGCACTAGCAGTTTTGACACACTTTATATAGAGGTATGCCTGCACTAGCAGTTTTGATACACTTTATATAGAGGTATGCCTGCACTAGCAGTTTTGATACACTTTATATAGAGGTATGCCTGCACTAGCAGTTTTGATACACTTTATATAGAGGTATGCCCACACTAGCAGTTTTGACACACTTTATATAGAGGTATGCCCACACTAGCAGTTTTGACACACTTTGTATAAAAGTATGCCTGCCCTAGAGGTTCTGATACACTTTATATAGAGGTATGCCCACACTAGCAGTTTTGACACACTTTATATAGAGGTATGCCCACACTTGAAGTTTTGATACACTTTATATATTATAAAGTTATATATTCACAAACTTTTCAGACATACAATTCAGACATCTTTTGTTATGTCACAATATTTTTAAGGAACCGTCTCTCTGCAGCTGAATTGAATGAAGTGAATTTCCATGTGGTGCAGTGAGAAAGCCATTTACAAACTAAAGTAAAACAGTTTAAAAGCAAATATATATATATTTTACAATTCATCATTCATTTTCCTGCACCTTTAACATAAAGACAAAGATGCACAAATATTCCTGCCCCAAGGAGCTAGCAATCGAGTGTATATCTGCACGGGCATGACGTTAGCTTGAGGAACAATGGCATGTATTATTTAAATGAGAGAATGGGCGAGGGTGTCACAAGGCAGCAGCTGGGAGCTTTTCTCATGACTGGAGGCTCGCTGCTAGTTTAATAGGCCGCTCCGTGTGATCACATTCATGCACCAATTCCTTTTTTGGTATCTTGCCGGTGTATGCATGTAAACAGTATAAAATTATAAAAGGGCTTTTCTGGCCATTCATCAAAAAAGCTGTCAAGCTGCTGGAGGCTTGTGTATTTTAAGACAAGGGAGACATGGCTGACCTGGTAAAACAGCTGGCCTGTATATCTAACCGTACAATAATAGCCGCCAACAGAACAATGTCTCTATCAATTAGTCAATCACATCTTTATAAAGAGTGAGGAGAAAACCATAGTTTTAACTCTTTGTTAGCAAGACAGGTTCATTAGACAGTTTGCTAGCCCTGAGTGTAATACTGAAGGCCTGGTTACATTTATTATCTGTTCCTTTAAGGTCTATGCACCATTTCTGCCCCTGCTGCTAACCCCTGACTACATCTCCCATAAGTCACTACCATTCTGAAAGACTGGCAAGGGGTTTTGGAATCTGTAGTCACTGACTGAGCAACTGGTGGGTTGCAGGTTAGATGTAAAGGCTCTAAGGGAAATATGCTAACAGGCATTACAGCAGGCTATGCATGATAGGAGCTGTAATCCTAATGGGTTTCTCATTGAACTCAGAAGTTCCCATCGGGTGCGAGCGATCACTCAATGTGTGAACAGCAGTTTTTGACACACTGATTGAGTTATCATGCACATTCACTATTTACTCAATGGTAATATCACCCATTCGGAGCTCCTGAGTTCCTGGACTTTGTGGTAGAACAACCCCTGTGTCAGCTACTTGACTCCATAATTGTATACCCTTAGGTGTTACACAAGCTCTAGCAGTCAATTAATTCACTTATGTCAGGGGTGTCCAAGTTTTTTGTGCAGAGGGCCACTTCGCCAAAAATGTATGTGTGTGCCTGGGCCACATTAATTTATCACTGCGAGACAATTACTCACACACATAAAAATATATGTATCACAGACTCTACAGCAATAAAACTGATGATAGCATGCAGTGTGTGAGTGTATCACAGACTCCATAGCAATAAAACTCACAGTAATGTGCAGTGTGTGAGTGTATCACAAGCTCCCCAGCAATAAAATACTCACACTCTGCACATTACTGTGACTTTTATTGCTCTAGAGTCTGTGATACACTCCCAAACTGCACATTACTGTGAGTTTTATTGCTGCACTAGACTCCACAGCAATAAAACTCACATTATATACGCAGTCACACACACTTACATACAGACAGACACACACAATCACAGCCACAGATAGAGACTTACACATACAATGATACAAATAAACAGTCACACTTAAACACACATCCACACTGACACACACAGCCACACATTCCCACTTACACACAAACACATACACCGAATCACACTTTCACACAGACTCACACATACAAAGCCCCACACTTACATAAACAGTCACACTTACACTACACACACAGAGTCACACTTACAGACATAGGGTGACACTTACACAGACTCACCCTTACATGACACACACATACAAAGTCACACTCACACAGTCAAAATTACACACACACACACACACACACACACACACACACACACAGATACTTACACACACGAACAGACACAAAGATTTAGTTACACACGCACAGACACAGAGATATACTTACACACATAGGGTGTCACTTACACAGACTTACCCTTACATGACACACACATACAGTCACACTCACAATTACACACACACACACACAGACACAGAGAGATACTTGCACACACACGCAGACACAAAGATTTACTTACACACGCACAGAGATATACTTTCACACACAGGTTTTTTTTTAACGGGGCTGACCGGTCCAAATGGAACTCCTTCTTCATGCACAGGGTAGTGAAGGTATGCACACCGCACTATAGGGGTCATGTACTAAACAAGTGCAGAAGGGAAAAAAGTTGGTAAAACATGAATAAGGAGCAATTTGCATCTATTTGTAACATTTTGTGCTTCTTTTCCCTGATTTGCGCTGCCTCTTCCATCTATTTTTATTTAGCGTGCATTTTTCCAGTTAAGCTAATAAATTGAGATTAGATTTTCACATGCAAAAGAGTTTTGCGAATATTTTGTGAAAAATAATTCTTATTTGTGCGTGAAAATTACACCAGCTTTTAGCTATCAAAAGAGGTAGAAAAAATATTTGCAAAATTGCCTGTTTTTACTCGCAGTTATGCCCGTTTTTATTCACAATTTGCTGACAGGGAACTTAGTTCCCCCGATGGTTCTTCACATGCGGCTGGAGCTGCGGTCACGGCTGCAGATCTCAGACGGGCTACATTTTGGATGCTCCTTACTTATGTGGTAGCCCATTCATTTCAGCAATATGAAAATCTGCCAATTTACACTGATACCATAAGAATATGTCTCTTATTCCCCATTCCATGATGATTCTCCTATTCATCCAAAACAGGGTATTACTTGATTCACTGTGAAACCTGAAGCTTCTGCCCATTCACCTTGAGACCCTCTCTTCACATAGAACCCCAGCCATTAAATGATCTTGTGTTGACTAATAAGATAATTAATCTGGCCTTGGAGTACATAACAAATTAGGTTCAAAAGCCAAAAAAACAAACACTCCGTTCTCTGACTCACTTTTATTCACACACCTTTACATATCAGACAAACACAGGATCAGTCAAACACTTTGCTGGATGGATTATGCTGTGAGAGTCAGATTACAGATGGAAGGACCAACCCAAATTACAGTACCGTTACCACAGGTGACTGTTGCACCAACAAAACCATTCCAATAAATTGCATAGAATAGGGTAAACATACTTACGTATTGCTAGAACATTGCACTTAAATTGATAGGATACAACTATATTGGATTTCTTTAAGGATCCTATAGCTCTCCTTGTTGCGCACAGATCAGTTAAAGGACAACAAACCTTTTTTTTCCACTTGTTTTTCTAATAGGATAAATAAATATCCAAATAGACCGTGGAGTAGATAATGTACAGTCTGTATCCAACATTATTTAAAATACCTACCTATAAGTGTATATATTTGTAATCATACAGAAAGAACGGTGGTTATTTTAGACTAAGCAGTGAAAGGAAATAGTTGAGGTAAGTCAGAGGTAGCTAGAACAAGGTGGCATTATCAAAGTGAATTTTGGTGCAAAGTTCTTAAAGTGGAGCAGTCTCCATGGGGACCAATGGAATGTTCCTATTTAGAACTTTAAACCTGACTTAAATGAACAGCCCCCTTAGTCTTTATGACACAGGACCGCTAGTCTAACATGCCTTCCATGCCTTGAGCATCAATGAGCATAATATCTTCTGCACAAGCACAGTATGTTGCTCTCCATCTCACATCACAGACATCCTGAACCCCAATGAAGGAGGAAAAAACTGCACAGATCACTGAAAGGCTGGGGAGGGAGATTGGGGAGACTATCTGGTACTTTATTACCCCCTCATTTAGTACCTTGTTAATTTTAATCATTCAGATCAAATCTTTATCTCAATCCTATCAACTGTTTTATTTTGCAGAGGCCTTGGTGTCTCAGTTCGCAAAGCTTGTTATCAAACACAAGGGGAAAAAAAAATCAATGTGTATTGGGGTAATTGTCTGCACTCTTGTCTTTTTCTGCCAAGACAAACAAATGACATTTGGCAGAGTTAAGACTTGCTTGTCAGTTTCAGATAAGCGGCAAAGTAATCCATTCTATATTTGGTGATATAAAAGGGAGCAAAAAGAAGGAAGATGCTTGGGCTACCCTTCCCTCCCCCATAGGTTAAGCAATTAACTCATTCCTTGCCAGAAGATCAAGGATTCCCACACAGAAAAACAGCAACCAGATAGCAGTAAAATGTGTGTAAAAAGTGCATAGTAAAAACGTCATTATAGTATAAGCTCAGTATTTATCAAATATGTAAAATCCTAAAAAAAAAAAAAAAAATGTAATTCTCTACTTGCAAAAATCCTAGGACTATTTAAAGGGGGGGGGGGGGGGGGGGGTGAGTCTTAGATAAAAATGACTATGGGCTTTATTTGGGAAAGAGAGCATTGCAGAGAATAAAAAAGGGAATTGTACACATAAGGCCAAAGTATCAGAGTTTGAAAAATTCGCCCATTCGGCTATACTTCAAACTTTACTATTTTGGCCTTTATTTCCCTTTTCAATTCCCTGCAATTTACTCTTTCATGAAGGAAGCCCAATATGTTTTCCTGCTGTAATGTGATTCATTTTAAAATTGCAGTGCAGGGTAGGAAAAGGTGATACCTTTTTATATACTGGTTCGATTCCAGGCCATAGAAAACAATTCATTTTTATACAATGATCAAATACCACTGTATAAATGTATTTAATGCGGTTGTTGTTTAAAAACCCTGCTATTAAAGAAAAAAAAAATGTGTACTTTAGAATCAAATAAAAAGATCTCATGCCCATGTGCTAGATAAAACCAACAAAACTTTAACTTCATTGTGCTCGACAATAGATAGGGTGGTTCATAAAGGGACAGTAACATCTAAATGTGATTAGTTAACAAAATGGAATAAAAGGTGCTTCATAAATGGGGTATTTTATTTGTAATCCTTACTTATATTTATCCCTGTTTCTTTTTTTGTCATCTTGCCTCTAATTTTAATCTATGATTAAACACTGTCAATGCAAATTGTTTCGTACACATCTATCAGTTATATAACCTTGGGCTTCAATAACTCAGTATTACAGGATTACAACTAGGCTTCATTTTTCTATGCAAATGTACAAATGAATCCCTGACCCCCACCTTTCAGCAGCGAAAAATTTTATGATTTCATCACATGAGTATGGGTGGTCTGCTCATTAGCAGAGGAGATCAGCTTGATCCTTCTTTGCGTATGGCATGGGATCTTGAAATCAAACATGATTGGTGTGTGGAGAATGACTCACAGTGGTCATCTTTCTACAGCATTGGTATCAATCTGTTGGCTACCAATACAGGTTGTAATTTCTCTCTGAATATCTGAATTCCTAAATCAATCTTCGACTTCTCAGGCTGGGAGAAAGTACGCTTTGACTTGGATTGGATAAACGGCTTTATCGCAGCTCAATTACGGAGTTTTGTAGACATGAAAGTTAGCAGGGAAGTAGATTTGTACTAAAAAGGCTGGAGATACAGAACTGATAGCATCTGTTTTCTGGATATAGAATATTTGGTATTAAATAAAACATTTCGCATGGTGGGTCCTGAAAACCTATTAGTATTAAAAAAAAAACTCCACACAAAACAACAAACTTATAACTATAATGGAAAATGTAGGCAATTTAAATAGAAATGTATTAATGAAACAATACAAAGTTCCCTATTGAGCCACCTTTGCTCCACATAACTTTATTGGGGTACTGACATGCTTAGAATCTTGGGTCACAAAATGAACAGCATGTCTGCCCCCTGATATAGGTATATAAGTAAAGACGTTTCAATAAAATACTTTGCTTTCTTTCATTAAATTATTTTATTTAAACCATTTAAACTTAACCACTTGAATCCCAATGGTGCCCTTAAGCACCAAAAGGAAATCTTGTGTTCCTGGTCCTGATGTGACACTGTGGCAGAGACATGACCAGGGTCTTTACAGACCCTCTGTGTCCCTGCTGAAACATCACAAAACCTTGTGAAGACCCTTTGTGTCCCTGCTGAAACATTGTAAAACCTTGTGAAGAACCTGTGTGTTACTGCTGAAATATCGCAAAACCTCATGAAGACCCTGTGTGTCCCTGCTGAAACATTGTAAAACCTTGTGAAGACCCTATGTGTCCCTGCTGAAAAATCGTAAAACCTTGTGAAGACCGTGCCCCTGCTGAAACATCGTACAACCGTGTGAAGAACCTGTGTTACTGCTGAAACATCACAAACCCTCATGAAGAGCCTGTGTGTCCCTGCTGAAATATTGCAAACCCTCATGAAGACCCTGTGTGTCCCTGCTGAAATATTGCAAAACCTCAAGAAGACCCTGTGTGTCCCAGCTGAAACATCATAAAACCTTGTGAAGACCCTGTGTGTCCCTGCTGAAATTTCGCAAAACCTTTTGAAGACCCTGTGTGCCCCTGCTGAAATATCACAAAACCTCTTGAAGACCCTGTGTGTCCCTGATGAAACATTGTAAAACATCATAAAGAACCTGTGTGTCCCTGCTGAAAAATCGTAAAACCTTGTGAAGACCCTCTGTCCCTGCTGAAACATTGTAAAACCTTGTGAAGAACCTGTGTGTTACTGCTGAAACATCGCAAAACCTTGTGATTGCAATCAAACTATCATTATGTTGTTTTTAACCCTGAACTAGTCTCCATGACAGTTATATGGGTAAGGGAAATCTAATATTAAAGCAGATAATATAAGTAAGAGAAGACAAATAGACAGCTCGGGGCACTTTTTTACCTTGTTATAGTCACAGGGACTGTATCACCTAAACCTCATTTTTTACTGTGATGTAAGCAGTTGTTCCCAAACCAGTCCTCATCCTCATATTCCCCCCCCCCCCCCCCCCCCCCCCGCCCCAACAGTCCAGAATTTAGAGATTACCCATCTGTAGGGTGGGCATAAGGACTGGTATGGGAACCACTGGTGTAGAGCATGAAAATTATTTATACATTGTGTTAGAAAAATTGCAAAAAAAAGGTTTACATGTCTGTGGAGTCTCCTGTTTATGGCATAATTTTTACCCGGATATGCAAATGAGCTGGTTTTCAAAACACAGTTCCCCCCAAATTTGTTTGTTTGCAATTTTGTGAAAACAATGCATTTATTTTAAATCAACCTTTTTTTTATTCTCTACATTCATTTTAAAAACAATGTTTAGGTGATAGAGTCCTTTAATGCAGTCTTTCAGTTAAACAGAAGTTTGTTTTGCCATAGCTGTGCTGTAAAGAATGGATCTATACTGAATTTTAAAACCACATGGGGAAAAATATGCTATAGAAGATAATAAAGAAGACATTGGTAGTATCATTGGTAGTCACATCGGATCTCTGTTGAATGCCAAAATGATCAGTGAAGACAAATGAACATGTTCCTATGCTAGCAAAGATATTTAACCCATTATGATATCCAAAATATTGATTCATTATATGGCAGGGTTTGGCAAATATCAGCCCTCGAGCCAGTGTTACAGTATCACTAACATGGCAGTTCGATAAGCACATATTAAAGTCCAACAATTGGGAATAATAAATATGGCTGAAGTCTCCTCCTGCGGATAGAATTCAACTTCCACATTTTCCTCTACATAAATGGCAGTTTACAGTACAAATAACATTTTTTTTAACATCAAGTCAATAATTAACTTAATTGAGTTTAATATTTTTTTTTAACCCCTACTAGGGACTCTATGAATGTTCCATCCGAACTGCATTGCTGACAATTGTCGGCAATGCAATTCAGAAGATGCCCGATGGTGAACTGTGCATGCGCGATTGAGTCTTCCTCCACCGCAGAATCATTGGAAATGTAGTTCACAAGCCTCAGTCACGCACACGCAGCCGAACTGTGGGCATCTTCCACATTGCGGAAAGCACAATCAGCCCCTTGGTTTATTTGTGTCGGCAACACAACTGAGCCAAGGGGTCAGGTATAAAAGTAGGAGGGACTGGGGACTCTGAATGAAATAAAGTAAGTCCTCCCAACCTAAAAAAATAAAATGTTAAATTAAGTTAATTTTGGACTCAGTGTTATAAACAGATCACTATGAACTTGGTGGTCAAATATTTTAAATACAGCTTCTTTACGTCAGTAAATTGAAGCAATCATCTAATGCCCCCTTGTGGCTGTAAATATGTATTGCAATCTATGATTTCCAGCAATAGAGATTTTTTTTCTATATTTCAGGCATCGTATAACATATTTTAGAGAGACCCAAAAAAAAAAAAAAAAAGGTCATTTACAGTATAAATGTTTGAGGTCACATGGGCCTGCCAAAAAGTTCATTGCTTTTTGCAGATTTAAAAATCCAATTTCCTCAGATCTGGAAATTATAAACCAGGGAAACACATTGATATTTTTTGATGTAACATAGAATATGTGGGCCACCAAATTTCTGTTCAAACAAAAAAAAAAAACCCCAGAATACTTTCATTATGCATTTACTACCTTCTAAGTAAAGTAATACTTCCTGATAATACTTTTAAACCTTTAGCCTTCTAACTTCAGACTGTCCTCTTGTTGGGGTAATTTTTCTTCTTTCAAATATACTCTCCTCCTTTACAGTGTCAATTCCCCTATTTGTATATAAATGTTTCTGTCACATCTTCTCTGACATGTCTTTATTCCAAGCTATTCATGTTAATAGCCTTTTAGCCTGCAATCCATGCACCACTTTACTAAGCCTTCTCTGAACTCTCTCCAAAGTATCTATTTTAAATCCTTCAGGAGGTATGATCTCCAGTACTGCGTAGAATACTCCAAGGTCTCACCAATGCTTTGTACAACACTGTTACTGCCAAAACCTCTCCATATACACAAGCATCCTGCTAGCATTTCCTCCTGCTCTGTTACATTGTCCAACAACATTTATGTCCTCTGAAATGATTTCCCCATAATCCCTTTCCTCGGATGTTGGTTAGGACGGTATCAAATATTTTATATTCTGCATTTGGGTTTTTTACGACCACGGTGCATTATCTTGCACTTACCAACATTAAATGTCAATTGCCACAGCTTTAACCATTTTAGCCGTTTACCTAAATCCATTGCCATTTGGCTTATCCCTCAAAAAAAAAAAAAAAAACCTTTTGCAAATATGTCATCAACAAAAAATATATTCCTTACCATCAAGACTTCCTGTGGTATCACTTATAAAAAAAAAAAAAAAAAAGGGTCCAAGTACAGATCACTGAGGTACCCAGCTGATAACAAGACCTTTCACTGAATATACTACATTGACTACAACTCTGTTGTCTGTCACTCTGCCGCTGCCTAATTAGATAAAGATTATTCCAAAGAATAATCCAACTCAAAGATTCCAGTTTATATAGGGCTTTCATGTAGTAATGTCAAAAGCCTTGCTGTAGTCTAGATAAGCAATGTCTACTGCACCACTGTGCACCATTATTTTAGTTGCCCCCCCCCAAGGATGTTTGACATGATCTCCATGAAGTAAATCCATGTTGTTTTTAAATTAGAATTGCATGTAATTTTACATGTTCAACAACCCTATCCTTTAACATGGTTTCCATTAATTTCACCACTAATAATATAAGACTTACTGGCCTACAGTAGCCCAAGTTCTCCCTACTACCTTTCCTGTGAATGAGCAAAACATTTGATAATTTCAATCTACTGTTCCTACTTCAGTGAACAGTGATCTATGGGCTCAAATTTCTATAAATGTGTGAATGCGTACATTATATCTCACTTCTTAGGCTCTGTAACGAGCTGGCTCAGTAGCCAGATGTTACTTGTTTTCAGGTTCCAATAACTCCTCATCCCTCAATCTTTCGCAATCAATTGTCAGCTTCCTGGTCAACACTCCTTAGTAATAGGTGATTTGTAGCAATTCCCAGAAGTAGACACGGCTACCAAGGGTTTCACAGCAAGAACAATTTATTAAAGACAAGACAGAACATTTCTACATTAAAACATCTTGATAACAGATGATTGAACAGTACACACATAACAGGATTAACTTCAATACAATGGGTAATACAATCAAATCGGGTGCCAGGGTTGGGGGGAACCAATGGGAAGATACTGGGAAAAGTAGCGACCAATGAGGTGGGGGAAGGGGGGGGGGGGCTGGCACCCTTAAATCCTTTAGGGACCTTTAAGCTCTTGGCCAATGGAATGGACGCCTACTATTTTCCCCTTGAACCAGAGCGACCAATAGGATCCGTGCTGACATTCTGCAGCGACCAATCAGCAGCGCCCCGAATAAGCAAAGGGGAGGGGGGTGAAAGTCCTAGGCGGCCGGGCTTAACATTTATCGTGTGTAATTCTATTTCACCTCACATTTCGGTTCCCTATAATAATGGGGAGGTTGGAGTCGGGGGAACACACAAGTGATTTGCCCTTATGGGGGAGGTTTTAAACTGGGGAAACACAGGGACTCACTGGGCAGTACCATAACAACTAACACAACATTTCCCGGTTCCAATTAGAATTTGCTACACTATCATGGTGTATAATTTATTTTCTCCAACACAGGGTACTGTGTGGTCAGCAATGAATTTTTATCAGCTTTGGGTATGACCACTCAGTGTAGAAAGAAGACTGCTTAAAAAGATGGGGAGTACTGATTTTATGGATATACATCCTTTGTGTACATCACAAGTTATGCTATAATTAAGTGCCAGCAGGCACGAGACGCGTAAGGCTGTACCCACGCATTTATTTGCACATTAAAAGTACCCATTCAGAAGCTGAATATTTCAAAAGGTGTCACTGCAAGTAGCATAAAATAACTTGCTTAACCCCTTCATGACACTAGGATGTTCTATGCTGTCCTAATTTAAAGGACCCAAAAGACACTAGGTCCAATGTTAAATAGCTAATCGCTGCTCCCGCAGGGACTTGCAGTGAGATCCTGCCCGTCAGATGAGGCCACAAAGTCTTGCAATTTTTTGGCAGTCTATTAAGACCCTGAACGGGTCTCTGCCATTGTGTCCCTGGCTATCGATCACCTTGTAGTGGGTGGCCTGGAACAAAAAGTGGTGTTTTAGTCCTTGTGTCTTCTGGGACGCAATCACTGTGCATTATGAAGGTGTTAACTGAACATTTGCATCAAGTACATCAAGTTCATGAATGATGATTTTTTTTCTGATCACAAAACGCAGAAAAAATATAAACCATGTTTTTTTTTGTTTTTTTTAATAAAAAGAAATTTTATTCATTTATAAAACAAAAACCATTGACACTTAGCTTTCATTTTACATACATGAACATGTTAAGGCAGAACAATCAGCATGCTGATTCCACACACTCCTACAACAGGAACATATCCATCAAGACAAAAGCTTGAAAAAACAAAAACATAAAAACCCAAGTCTTTGTAGCTGTGCGGATGCAGAGCAAGCAATCCATCTCTTCCTCTGACTTGCAGGCACACTTCGCCATCTGTACACGGATTTTAGATAGATGGAAAGGCCCAAAGGCTGTGTCAGCACGTAGTCGAGTTAGTATTGCAGCATTAAGATGTTGTACACTCCGTGCTGGTCAGTTGGTCGATATATTTCTTCCCACCAGGATACTAGATTCGATCAGCCTGCAAGATAGCAGGATATGGAAGTTCACAGAAAAGGTCCAAGGCCAAAACTTATTTATTAAACCGCTAAGAGAGGAACACTTTAAAAGGTGAACAGTAGGCAAGCGTTAAATGTTTAATTAAAAACGGCATAAAGTGTACTATGATAAAGCTCAATTGTGAGACGCGCAGGGTGACTTAGCCAACAGTATCTGAAGTTACCCCTGCTACTTTATGGCCCAATAAGGCTGGTGTTTTTTTTTTCAAGTTTTTGGCTAATTATATAGCCAAACCAAAAAGGTTGAAAGGCATAATTTAAAAGGGACACTCCCACCCAAAAATGTAAAGGATTTTTTTTTATTTTGTATTGTTGATTTAAGATAGGTCTTGTTTTTGTTATGTGACTATATTTAACCCCTTCATGAATGGACTGTTTTTGGAATGTTGTGCGTTAGTGACCGAGGCTGTTTTAACTTCTGAGGTGTTTGTGTTTAGCTTTCATTTTCTTCTTTGTCATTTGCTGTACCCACACAAATTATATATTGTTGTTTTTTTCAGGACAAGAAGGGCTTTCTTTCGATGCCATTATTTTGTTCATATAATTTATTGTATTATGAAAAAATAGCAAAATATGGTGAATTCTTTAAAAAAAACAAAAAACACTTTTCCCGACTTATTTGTAAAATCTTTTACTATGCTTCAACAGCTAATAGGTTAATACATACAAGTAGCATATAGCTGTTTCAAAACCATTTATAAAAAAAAAATAGTGACATTGTAACACCAATATCTATCATGAACCTTGAGTAACCCTCCCACATGTACACATTTTTATAAAGTAGACATCCCAGGGTATTCAACTTGGGGTATTTTGACACTTTTCATTCAGTCAGTCATTTTACAACCAATCTTTGACAAGTTTTGGCATAGTAATTGTGTGTGTTTTATTTCCAAACACTGAACTTTAGGTATGAATTTAAAGGGGTTGTTCTATTTTATTGCCAAACAAAACCCCAATATATGTTCGGCAACTTCCCCTGAGTATAGCGGTACCCCACATGTATAGGTTTGCTAAGGCTCTGTTGCAGGTACAGAGCTACATTTAGGATACAGTCATTGCAGCTTTATAATGTGTATTTTTATTTAATACTTGCCGACTACATTTCCCATCGTGCTCAGCCAGCAAAAAAGCTACCTTAGCATCATAGGAAATGTAGACTATAGTAGGAAGCACAGATTGTTTTATATAATTTATTATAATTATTTTTACATTTTTATACATTTTTTTTTATTTAACCTTAACCCTAGGGTTAGGACAAACCCTAATTCTAACTCTAGGATTAGGGTTTTGATGAACTCTAACTCTAACCCATGGGTTAGGATTAGCACAATAAAAAATAATTAATTATCCGTGGTTTCCCATAGATAGTATTAACGTTAGTTTATTGAGGTAAGTGTGTAAAGTCAGAAGGTGATTTCATGGAAGGCCGAATTCCGAGCATTGCATACCTGAGGTTTTTTTCTCTGACTGGGTAGTTTGGTGCACACATTCAGCATGTGAGGTGCTGTAGTTCAGAAGATGCTTTTATCACTTTTATCTTTTTTAAAAAGAAGAGGTGTTCTTGTGATTACTTAATTTCGATTAGAAGCAGGGTTTGACAAATATTAAACAATTTTTCATAGAAACATACCATTGACACCTCAAACCTTTTTGTTTCATCTAAACTTGAGCTCTGGGTGATCACCAAAACAAATTCTTTCAATTAATGTCCTTATGGCGGTTAAACTCTTTCTTGCGCGTCTCTGGAAGTAACAAGAGCTTCCTATATGGTTGGATATTCAGAAACAGATTGGATTTCAACTCTCTTTTTTATGATGCAAAAGGTTTGGGAGCGAGATCTGGGATCTCTTGGAATCAGTTAGGCGTTAACTTTCCTGGAAGTAGATATAATTGTTTTGAATTCTGATTTTGTTACTCTGAGGGGCCATGGTGGGGTGGTGTGGGTGCATTGCGACACACTGGAGATCTGTATATTTAAATTTGTATTTATTTATTTCTTTTTTCCCCTCTTTTGTGTGAGTATCCCCACTTAATTATGAAGCTGTAAGAATGTAATTTTTGCGAAGGTTGACTTGGTCTTTGCACTTTTCACCTGGAAGCCTCTTGATTTTTTTATGTATATTTGTATATGTGCATACTTGTTTTGATAGTATGTATGAAAAAAAAAAAATGAAGATCTATAAATAAAAAACAACAAAAAAAAAAACAACCTTATATTGGAATTTATAAAACCCTGTGAGTGCTTATCCTTTGAGAAAATAAACACACACACACACACACACACACACACACACACACACACACACACACACACTACAGCACTATAAAACAATAAATGTAAATAGAAACATTTAAATACATAAAAATTAATAAACACAGTAGATGAGAATAGATTTAAAACGAAGAAAATCGTTACCTTCTACTTCTTGTTCCTTGGTTTTAGCTCCTCTGCTGCATTACGCAGAAATATATAATTCTTCTTTTGCGGATTGTAAAATTCATGACCCTGCAAACAGAACAAATTGCTTGATGCCATACCAAGAAAAAACTAATCCTGCTTCATATGACCAACAGATATATTCTGGCAGTAACTAAAAGATGCACAAACCTTGGACCAGTCATAACTCGAAGAATAGGCAAAAATGTTCCCATTGTGATTGAAGCAGCAGGCAGAGATGGGTTGGTCAAGCTGCTCGGATGTCTTTAGTTTGGTCCTTGCGTCTTTGTCCCAGAAACTGAATCGTCCATCAGAACCAACTGTAGCTAAAGTGCCATGCACAGGGTGGAACGCGATACCGTTAACCTGTGAGTTGGCACAGAAAGAACCATGTCTAAAAACTTATAGATGTGTCTTTAGAAACAAAATCCATTTCTTAGCCCCTTAGTGACATGACATAACATTTTGGCCGTGTTTTTCCCTTGGCGACATGGGTTAATTTAAAATGTTTGCGGTGGTTTTTCTCCTACAGTGACCTTTTAACCCCAATCCTAACCCTAAATTTAACCCTAACTCTAAACCTTATTCTAACCCTAAATGTAAAGATAAATTAGCCTTTTGTTGTTGCAATGTTGCACATTGCCTCTAGGGGCAGTCTAGCAACAGAGCGACTGAAGTGAAAATTCATCACTTATGTTGCTCTTCCACACAAGAGAGCAGCCCCATATTTGCTCTTCAATATGGAGTCCGCAATTCGCTTTGCGGGTTCACCGAGCACCACATTTCTGTGTTGCTTAATGCCTCAACATCAATGCTTTAAAACAACACCGCCTAAGTGGTGTTAACGATCATTGATCGCGTACACCGCTCCTTCAACCGCAGATATGACAAGGTACGTCCTATGTAAGCAGCAATTTTTCAGCCAGGATGGACCCAGCACATCCTATGTCACAAAGGGATTAAACCATAAAAACAAATTCTCATATGAAAGGTTTTCCCTTATAACTTATCCTTTATTTTGGTCATGGCTGAAAGCCAGAGGGTGAACTGATATGTACCTTAAAAAGTACAAGTCAGTTTATTCACATACTAGTGCCACAATTTGTTTTTCACTTGTGCTTAAATAACTTTCACACACAAAAAGTGAATTAAAATTGAATAAAATGCATGATAAGAATAGGTATTATCCATTATATTCATGGATGTTTATAAAATATGTATACTCTGGGGCTGTTATCAGCAAATGTAGACTGATCTGCAGTCAATGCAATCCATTGCAGCCCCGGAATATGTACCGTATTTATCGGCGTATAACACGCGCCGGCGTATAACACGCACCTAATTTTAAGAAGGAAATTTCAGGAAAAAAAACTTAAGAACTTAAATTAAGAACTTTGAAGCCCAATATGCCATTTTAATATGCCAGGATATTGCCCCCAATATGCCATTTAATATGCAGGATATTGCCCCCAATATGCCATTTAATATGCAGGATATTGCCCCTAATATGCCATTTTAATATGCCAGATATTGCCCCGAAATATGCCATTTAATATGCAGGATATTGCCCCCAATATGCCATTTAATATGAAGGATATTGCCCCCAATATGCCATTTAATATGCAGGATATTGCCCCCAATATTCCATTTTAATATGCCAGATATTGCCCCAATATGCCATTTAATATGCCGGATATTGCCCCCAATATGCCATTTTAATATGCCGGATATTGCCCCAATATGCCATTTAATATGCAGGATATTGCCCCCAATATGCCATTTTAATATGCCAGATATTGCCCCAATATGCCATTTAATATGCAGGATATTGCCCCCAATATGCCATTTATTATGCCAGGATATTGCCCCCAATATGCCATTTAATATGCCATGATATCGCTCCCAATATGCCAGGATATTTCCCCTTAGTATGCTCGTTATGCCACCCTCCTCCCCCCCTCCCCCAGACCCCAGCACTTACCTCTTTGCTGCTCTGTCCCCCGGTGCTCTGAAGCTGCGTGGCTGTGAGGGAAGCATTGTGAGCTTCCCTCCAGCCGCGCGGTCAATAAAGTTTGTTTTAAAAAAAAAAAAAAACAGACTTTATTGACCGCGCGACCGGAGGGAAGCTCACAACGCTTCCCTCACAGCCACGCCGCTTCAGAGCACCGGGGGACAGAGCAGGAACGAGGTAAGTTTTAGATTTTTTTTTTTTTCGGCGTATAACACGCACACACCATTTTCTCCCTATTTTCAGGGAGAAAAAGTGCGTGTTATACGCCGATAAATACGGTATTTTTCATGGCTGTCATGGAATAAAAGAGTGGTGGTCACCCTAATGTGAGCCACTGATAAATGGATCACTCAGTAAGTGGTTATAATTCTAAACAGGATGAAAACTTACAGCGTAGATGTCTTGTGGAGCAGTTGTGTTTGTGCCATTGGAGCGGTGGCATTTAAACGTGAAGTTGTCCTTGGCTCTATAGTAAAAAAACATTTTTTTAGCCATGGTTAAATAACTTCCCATTAACGCCCAGCATGTATAACACTTACGGATTTGGGGGATTGATGTAGTGAATAGCAACTCTCCCTTCAATACTCCCCAATGCAAAGCCAGTTGGCTTGTTTTGCTTGTCTTTAAATATGGCAACACATCGATGCTGGGAAAAAAAAAAAAAAAACATACAAATCGGTCTTGTTTATGCAAGTGTTTGAAATGCTTATCACATAACAGTATGATCTGGGATATCCTGACAATATTTTGAGGTTTAGGCTTAATTACACCATGGGTACTGGGCACCTCAGTGAAATTCTATACAGTCCTCAGCTAGGAGTTCTTATGCACTGACCTAGTTTTCATCTTTGTCCATTCAGGGGCCCCATGATGTCACAAGGAATCAAATCTAGTTGCTCTGGCACTATTTCTCTAATAAACTTTAAAACTGCTCTTTTATTTTTAAACTGCTCTTTTTAACGATAAATGCTCACACAACATCTTTTTTAATCTTCAACTAACTGATGAACATTTTGTTTAGAGAGGAAAAATATATGATGATCAATCATATATCACATGGAGTAGGATCCAGATGCCAAGCATACACACTGAGCAAGGTTACCTGATGTTTAAGAGGAGACTCTATCCTCCTGAACTCAGAGGGTTGGTTCTCCAGCTGGTAAACTATTAATCCTCTCTCTGCCGTGGCTACGACCGCCATTGGGTAGACCTGTGGAAGACAAGCCAGATATTAGCACGATGAACCAATAAAATAAAATCAGAGAGTCAGAGGTTTCAAATTCCTTAGACATAGGACATGTTCTAGCAATATTTGTCATCTGCCGAAGAGAAGCCCATGAGAAAGGTCAATTGCTAATGCCAGGCATGAAAAAAAATAAAAAAAAAATCAGCTTACCACATCCGCACAGTAGCATCTCTCAGGGATTTGCAGAGTCATCAGTGGATTTGGAGACCGAGTGTCCCAAAACTGCAGTGAAACAGGAAACACAATATGTTTACCAGTATCATGTAAATGCTTCACTACAACCCACTTTGAATGATGATAAATAATGCCAGTTTTCAAATGGTTCCTCACAGGTCATGATTTAAGAATATTTCTGCTTAAAAACTGTCTTTGTAATCTAAATTGACTGGATGTATTCATTGAACTAGTTACATTGAGAGCAGATAAGTGAATAACCGCTCAAACTCCAGCCTTTTTATGTTATTCCCTGTTACGCTTATGTCTAACATCTTGAGAAGTGAAAAATACCTTGAGGCTTTTATCCCAGCTCCCGGTCATGATGCAGCTGTAATTTGCTGCCTTTATCCAATGGACGGTCTTAATGGGGGCATCATGCTGGTGGGACAGTTCATCAAGACATTAATAAAACACAGAGCACGTGACACTTAAAATGTATCTGGATTTTTCTCAGAATAATGGGGGTTCAGAAACCAATTTCCCTACATTGTATACCCTTGGGATAGTGATAGTCATTAAACATAGCGACACCTGGAATGTAGAGGTGGTGCAACTAGAATTATACATTTCACATAGTTAAAAGAAAAGTGTATTCTTCATAAAAAGTGACCTGAAACAATACAGGAACAGGAAAGTATCAGCGCTTAAGTAGATGGAGAGCTGCAACCCACAGAATGATTAAACCCCAAAAGTCATAGACGGAGAACAAGAAGTACATAAAGAGAAGTGTGCTTATTTCTAAATATAATTAGTGACCACCAAATGAATTTGTGAAATGAATGACAAGTGCTTCACAAATATACAACCTTTTGAACATAATAGATTATATTCTTGTGTGGTCAGAAGTACTTAGAACACATGGTACATGTAAGACGATAAAAGACAGTATAGTGCAATATGTATATAGAATGCACTCACGGACATAGGTGGAAAATCTCTGTATCCGGTGTCATCTTCAGTAATATAAAGAACTTCTAAATAGTACCTTCAAGAAAATATACTCCAATCAATATCAAACGTATTGAATTTAATGAAGCATTAATATCTTACATTACTGTAGATAAGTTAATGTTAATCTATCAGCCAGTACACAGGCATGTGTAACAGCAGTGGTAATAGACAAATCTTCAAGAGTAGCACAAAAAAAAAAAAAGGATGCTGGATACATTTGGACCAAAACACATCATTAAATATACACAAATACAATGAAACAGTTAGCGCTAATTAATGTATCCAGTAAGACAAATGTCCAGTTTCAGTTTTTCAGCGCCAGTTTCCCTAGTAACTTCCGGTTTCTGCGGTAGTTCAAAAATGGTGTTGGTTTTGGTGGGTTTATTAGTTGCCTCCCATATCATATCCAGTTATGACATACATCCTACAGTCCTTTAGAAATACACAGACAGGTGGAAATGGTCCAATAGCGATTTGGATTTCCATTTTTTAAAGTACCTCAAATAGAATAAAAGTGTTTATAAAAGTAGATTGCATTATCTACTCAATGTAATGAAGCACAATATATAAAAATGCATTCATAAAAAGTTTATTTGGCGCAATTGTTAAAAAAAAAAAACAAAAAAAAAACCAGAAAATTATAAATATTATTGCAGTATATTTTTTAAAAAATAAAAGTAGTGTAAATGCAAAAATATTTAAGATTTAAAAAGAATATTTAGCATGTGAAATATTATCATACAATGATTTAACCAACAAATTAAATTACACAAGTCAAAATCAGCATTCAGTCGGTGTAATGTGTTGAACAACAGAATGTTCTTTTCTGTATTATCTCCGTACTATATAAAATATAGGAAAGAAGTAGATGGAATGGATATTTTGGCTCAACACATTGCACCCTTCGGGACTGAACGCAGATTTTGACTTGTTTAATTTTATTTAAATGTATTGGTTAACATGGAGCAAGTGCAATATTATGTAGCATACAATGCACTGTTTGATGCTGCATTAATATTTTTTATAATGGTTTTATATTTATCATTTTCTATGATAATGTTTACCACTACTCCAAAGAAAATGTTTATAAAAATGCTTTATACATCATGCTTCTCTGATACATTGATGAGTGGACTATACCAAATATTATATAATTTTTTTTGCCATTTGAGGCATTTTACAAAAGAAGATTTGGACAATTTCTATCTCTCTTTCTGCATTTCTAATAGACCTGGAGAATCTTTCAGGCCAATACACCAAGGAGCTGTGTCATAACTAGATAGCATACTGGAGCCAACTAATATGCCAACCGGAAGGGACGCTAATTTCAAACCGCCATATTGGAAACTAGCGCTGAAAAACTGAAAAGTTGTTCTACTGGATACATATATAAATCAGCGTGATTGTATTTGTCTACATATAATGCTGTGTAAGGGGAGAGGTATGCTGCTTGGACAAAGACCGCATCTCGCATCTCTATCCCACACATTTCTTTTTTGCTGCACTCAAAGATTTGTCCACCATTACCACTGCTGCTTCATATCTCTGTCTGTGTACTGACAGATGAACATCAACTTATCTAGCTCAATGCAAGATATTTATGCTTCATTAACTTCTTTGCATTTATGATATATTTATTGGAGGATATTTGTTGGTGATCAATTATATTTAGAAATAAGCGCATCTTCACTCTATGTATTTTCTTGCTTTACCTTTTAAAACCACATTAATATCCCTTATGAAATTATCCCAAGTTGTAACATTAGAAAAGAATAACTGTGGACACTGAGTTAGACTACATGTCGTCTCATGAAGCAAAATTCTAGATTGGATTTACCTGTGCCACTTGTATAGACTGGTTACTGTTCAGATCCCACATTTTAGCTGTTTTGTCACAGGATGCTGTAAACACTTTGCTCCCATCCTTAAAAACAGAAAATACAGCTAATGGGCAAAATGTTTAAGTACCACAATTTTCAAAACTTTACAATCCAAAAATATGGTCTTTAACCCCTTCAGGAAAAAGGTTTCTTTGTGTTGATGTCCGTTCTGGACAATAGCTATTTTACAACTTTAGCTAAGTATGTGCTTAAATAAAAGTGCCTGTTTGCTTCTTAAATTAACCCCACCATATCATATACTGTTTTTTTTAAGGACAGATAGGGCCATCACTTGAGACCATTTTTTTTAAATCTTAACCCTTTGCATTCTGTATAAATTTTAATATATACAGTATATTTCTTTTCTATCTCGGATACAAGATCAAATTGTATCAGTGAGAGGGGAAGGATTTTGACAATCAGTGTTCACACAACACTGATTTTCATTTACTATATTTTTTTTCTTTTATTGAATGTGATTGATTTTCACATAGATCACATCATAAATGCAAAAAATAATGGCTGATCCTGGTCTGCCTAACTGTTAAGGTAACCAGAATCAACTTACCCCATCTCTCCCACCAAATTTGGGGGAGAATGGCATAGCCTTTACAGCATTCACAATCCACACTGCAATGTCCATCAGAGGCAGTCTGAAACACCCCTCACTCGAGTTGCAAAGGGTGGACTATAGTCCCGGCGGCCTGGATACCTTCTCTTATAAATTTTTGCATCGGATCAGCAGGGGAGACCTTAACTAGGTCTCCCCTGCTGATCCCATGCAAATCCGAGGGGGACTCAGAGCCTAGTCGAGAGCCTTCCGCTCTGATTTGCTGTGCAGGTGATGACTGTCAGCACGTGACAACCAGGAACTGCTGTGTCTCAGATGTGAGAACCAGCAAAGAGTTAACCAGGACATGTTTTTTAACCCTTGCTTACTTCAAGGAAGCAAGGGTTAAAAAAAAAAAACTGTTTAGTGGTCCTTGAGTATTAAATTATTATATAAGTAATTTATTTTAAATACTTTCTACTAGTTGCACCACTGTGTCATCTCATGTTCCCTGGCAGATTTATTTATAGATTGCACTGTGAGCATTGCAACCACAAACAAATTTATTTAAATAGACCTTAAAAAGAGAAAAAAAAAAGTTGCTGGCAACTACTTAATGAACAGTGTCATCTAAACTGTGTTGGGAACATTTGGTACAGCATTATATAATAAAGTTCTGCCAAAAATTGTGAGCAAATGTTAAATGTGAAGATTATGAGAAAAAATGTGTTCTCTTAGGTCACTTGTGAAGTTACAATTATGTAGAAAAAGTTCTTGCTGGTAAACACACTGCAAATGATTTGTAATGTGTTCTTCAGAAGTTGAAATCCAAGCACAACATCACTTAGTGGATGCTACAGCATTGTAGGTATGTGGTGACTGGCCATGGTTTCCAGTCAGTAGAACTTAAGTGCGGTCCATAAAAGGCTAGTTTGTTGATATAAATGCATACATCACTCCAGCAAACATCTAGCACTGGTCCTGTGTGCATCTGCTGGGCTTTTGGTATTGTCTGGCCGTTATCTTGAACTTCCCAACAACGAACCTGTATACAAATGTCAAATAATAAACATTAAAAGGTCACAAAATTAATTTTGCTCCATGTACAAAAAAGAAAGTATTTAGTTAACAGTAAGCCAACAGATATATAACAAATATTTAAACAATAAAAATGTGTAAAACAGTGCATTCTTCACATAAGAAACAAAACGTATTCTCATGGGTCCTTCATTTGAATCCATGTTCCTTTCGGTGTTTCTTCTGTGGAAACTATAATACTACCACTGTCACATCACTTCCAAACTACAACTCATTTGTGTATAATCACTAAGAAGTGAAACGCGATGAACAGACAAATAATCTACAAAGAAAAACAGGCATTTGCTTCCAAGTAGCATTCTAACTCGAGTCGAGTCGGGCTCTATTCCTCTAATATAGTCTGTACCAAGTGCCAAGAATATTGTTGGTGCTGCATAAATGTTAATGCAATGCATCAATGCCCGATTTATGCAGTTCACTTCTCAATGAATAGACTCCTTACACCAGATCGACAGGGAGGGCAACAAGAGTGTTCAGGACTTCATTTCAGAAGACGGTATATATAAGAGTTTCTTAAAGGCACAGTCTAGTCCCCAAACTCATTTTGGTGCAAGATGAAGGTTACTGCTTGTATAGGGCACAGGCTTTTTCCCAGTGTGATTTGATACAGGCATTCTGCATAAGTGACATTTTTAATATTTGACTCAAGCTCTCTCTAGTGATTACTCCTGTGTGCATGTCCTGTGCTCTTGGAATTGAAAACATTGTGTGGACTGTGATAAACCTGCTCGTGTACACAGTAGGATATTCCATTCATTTGAATTAAATTACTCTCATTGGATCCTGCAGCAAAAAAAGGAAATTACTTTTACTCAGCTAGTGTAATAAAAAAAAACATGCATTTTAAAGTACTCTGAAAACACATTAATATGCACTAATATTTGGAAGATGCAGTTTGGGCACTACAGTCCCAACAGATTGTATATCATACAATGCAAAACATATGGCTCATTTAATTATTGAGAAGTTTATTTGTAGAAAGGTAACTTGCCATGCAGCACTGACTGCACTTTGTGTTAGTGTGTGCATGTACATACATTCGTCCAGATGGAATTGTTTGTCAGCATTTAAGTCTGTCAGCATTTGTGTGCATATGTATATGTTTGAATGAATCTATAGTAGTGTGTCATTTATGTAGGTTTATGTCCCGGAGCAGAGGTCAAATTTGCCAAGCCCTGTCTTAGAAAATCATTAAATCATTGTGAAAGAGAGGCCCAGACCATGTTAGTGCCACAATCTCCTTAGTGAGTTAATATAATAAAAACAGGATTGTTATGAGTATAACAGACGTAAAAAAATATTCAGGATAGAGGTATCAGAATGCATTTTGTGTTTGTGATAATCAACTACTAATCTTGGTTGAATTACACCAGGGAAAAGACAGGTCACATTTGACTCATACTGGAAGAAATACCAAATGAATTCTATTAATGCCATATGACTTTAGGAAATTTAAATCTGTAGTAAAGTTTTAAAAGATAATGAGATGAAAGATAATCAATTTTAATAGGATGCACATCTCCGGAAAGACAGCGAGAAACATATCCAAAAATGCATGCAGCAAATCAGTGATCTTTAACGTTACAGTTGGATTTATTCTGAACAAATCAGGGCAAAATCTACACAGATTAGAATTATAAATCTTACTTTAAATTAGCTATATCTGTCGTGCAAGGAAACCAGATGAGTGAATGTTCACAGCATCTGTGCACAGGCCAGAGTTACCATCACACACGCCAATGTTTTAAAGTTATGGTTATGTGCAATTCTGAGCTTAAAGTACATTGAAAAAGGCAGGTGGACCATGGCACACTCACATTTTTTTGGCATGCTCAAAAATTGCCAAAATTGTACATGTCTGGTCAGGCATGTTGTATTTACACAAGACTATTTTTGCATTTTTTCTCATAGAGACTTTAAAAAAAATTAAAAAAAAAAAAAATATATATATATATATATATATATATATATATATATATATATATATATATATATATATTGATCATCATGAGCAATATGACAAACAGCATACACAAACATTATTTAAAGGCCATGTTCATCTTAAAATGTGGATATTTCCAGGAGTGCAGCATCACCTCAATTAAAGCAATACTGGATGGAAGAATATTGTATACAAAGATATTAGGCAACATGAAGGTGGATTGTTGATTATGCATTTACCAGAAGTAATTAGATAAAAATTACACTGCATACATTTCCCATTGTTTCAATATATGTGAGTGGTAAATCCAAGAAACAAGGTGCAATGAAGTTTACCGTGCATAAGAAAATAAAATTGTCAGGACTGTCCTAATATACACCCCAAAAACAAAACAAGGAAGTCAATCTTACGTCATTGGCCCACGATCCAGCAATAAGGAAGTTTCCAGGTAGGGTGGGTGGACTAAAAGACAAGCACCCAATGCTGTCGTCAGGAGGAGAATTGACTTCAATGTCCTGTGTAAGATGAAATGATTTTGGTTTAGAAGCAGAGAGACATACTATTACCATATTTGCTTTAATAGAAGACAAGGTTTTTTTTCAAAGCAAATGCTCTGAAAAAGACCCCTCGTCTTATATTAGAGGTAGTCTAATAATCTGACCTCAAATCGAGGTCAGATTATAAAACTGGGATCCAGGTCCCAACGCAGAGCTGCAGGGGACCTGGATCCCCCTCGCTAACAGTCGGGGGATGTCTGCAACAACGCTGGGGGGAGGGGTGGAGAGACAGACAACATTGGGGGGAGGGTGGGGAAGAGAGACAGACACCGTTGCGGGGAGCATTGGCACATAAAAGGTAAATAAAAACAAGAAATGCATTTTTTTTTATATCATAAGTTTTTATTAAATATGAAAAAGCAATTTACATGTGAATATATACAAGTTGAACTTTTTTCCTATAGGGTATTTTTTTTCCTAAAGGAATATCCAAAGTTTGGGGGGGGTCGTCTTATTTTCGAGCAAATACGGTCTCTGGCCAGGTTTCACAGACAGTAGATACCTACAGGTTATCCTAGACCGCAATTACACTGTATGCTTACAGATAATGATGTGCATACATGATATACAGTGACAGCACTGTATATAGCTGGTTAAGTATTTCAGTATATACACCTACCTTCATAGGATTGTGGTTATCTGTCGCTGCACTGCCAAACATGCTTGTTCCACTCGCTCCAAACCCTCCAGTGGTTCCAAACATGGTCATTGTCAGCCTTAAAAAGACAAAACATGAAAATATTATATCAGTCACAACGCACCTTTCATCACATGGTACCAGAGATCCAACAAATACAGTCACCGTGTCCTCCCCCGAACCAACCTCGCCGGCCCTCCCTCACCTGTCACTGTATGCAACATATTCCCATATATTTGGTTAAATCCCATCAATAAGGCCGAGCCCCCTGTTTATTACGTATTATACCCTCCCCCCCCTTATCACAGTCGCATTAGAAATAACCGCACATATTCCATTGACGCTATAATAACCCACCCGTCTCGACCCAATCACGTTATAACTACCCCTTCTCTGTATCAAACGTTCACACACCGAAGGATGGGCGGAGCTCTGAACGCACCGGCTGAACCTCGCGCGCTTCCACACTTCCCTGGTGAAGGAGGAGCCGCTCTATCCTCTGCACTTCTCCTTGGAAGAACTGAACCACACAGCGCCACCTTGTGGCTCCCGTACTAATCACACAGAATGCTGTCAGACAGTGTACTGCTAATAATGAGAGTACTACTATTACGAGACCAGATCTGATGGCCAGTATCGTTATTGAGAGTTGGAGGTTGGAAATCAAGGTGCTAATGTCATGAGAACCCTGGTAATCTTGGGCAGTAAAGACTAAATGGGGAAAGTAGAGCCTAAATCCGTTCCCCATTGTAAAATAGCCTTTGACTTAGATAGAATAATTAGTTTATCAAGGATTCTCATTATTCTTGAGATATTTACATTTGAATATAATTTGTAAATTATTCACTATGTCTGACTGATATTGGTAACAATAAGAGAAACTGTTTTATCCTGAGATAACTAAATATGTCTCTGGAAGATCATTTAAATTTATTCTGTAAATCGGCAAAGGAAAGACAAAGATCATTATCAAATAAATCAGAAATTAAATTAAGGCCATGAAGCTGCCAATGTGCTAAGCTCAAATTTGTCATATAGATGGGTAGAACCACAATAGAACTGGCACTGGTTATATCATTTGTAGAGCTTAGTTTTCCATTTGTCTTTCTAAACTTGTAGAACCATCGCATTAGATCCCCAACTACCCAGTTAGATTTGTATGAAATATGGGAGTGTCAAATCCTTTACATTTATATGTTTCCGTTATACCAGGCCAGATTTTATCCCCCTTTTTATATCTCATGCATATGAATGTGACAGCACGCACAATCTATGAATTTTAATTAAGTCTGGATAGGCCAATTCATCCTGTTGTATGCCTCTCTTGAGGCATCTAGGACAGTTGATTGTGGCTGCTTCACCCCTGACAGTTCAGTGTGGCAGTTCGAATACTGAACTGTCATCTGTGAAAGGCAACTTCATTGTGGCAATGTAAACTCTGACGGTTTAGTGCTGACACACATACACCCCCGGTAATAAATTAATCCTCCCAAAAAATGACCCTGAACCCTATACTAACCCCCCAACTCAAACACTTATACCCCTAATACTAACCTCCCCCGAACCCTAATACCTAACCCATAATAATACTCACATTGTGTAAACCCACAATGAACTGTCCTGCAAAGAAAGTTCTGGCAATGACCTCTCGCGTGATAGGTCACGGTGAAGCAGCTGCATTCAAGCAACTGCGATGAACCGTCCCATCCCCCTCTTGAGAGCCTCTTAAGGGATTATTGGAATTTTGGCACCTTAGCTTACAGTATCAAGTGGAACCAGAGTTGGAATTGCTCTAAAATGATAAATGATCTTAAGGAGTAGAGTTGAGCGGACACCTGGATGTTCGGGTTCGGCAGGTTCGAACTTGACCCCGAAACCCATTGAAGTCAATGGGGACATAAACTTTTGGCCACTAAAATAGTCCTGAGCAGGGCTAGAGGGCTGCAAAATGAAGTATAATGTGGGTAAGAGTAGGACAAGTGCCCTGCAAGCAAATGTGGATACGGAAATAACTTAAAATACATACAAATTACAAATACAGCTGAGCCATAAAATAGCACTAGATGGAATCTTTGATTTTAGCTTGGGAAGAACATAAATCTTAATCTAAATCATGGCTGCCAGGAGGATCAACAGAATTATCCATTTGAGAGAGGGTTGGAGTGCAGGGTATTCTCTTTCAGTTTATACTAAGTGACCCATAGGTTGAGGAGGCGGTGACCGTGGCGGTGTAGGTTGAAGCGGCGCTGGAGGAGGTAGCCAGAATTTTTCAAAGTGCTCTGTAAGCACAGTATTGGACTGTTCTATTTGACTCTCAGATATGAAGTGCACCGCAAGACGCAAATGTACTATTTAGGACCCAAAACAATTAGATTTTTTTCAAAGTGCGCTGTAAGGAGGAGGAGGAGGAGGTAGCCAACACTGTTTTTTATTTGTATTTTTTTTTTTGCAAAAAATGCACCGCAAGACGTAAATGTACTATTTAGCACAACAATTATAATTTTTCAAAGTGCGCTGTAAGCAAAGTATTGGACTGTTCTATTTGACTCTCAGATACGAAGTGCAGGCCGTAAATGTACTATTTAGCACAACAATTAGAATCTTTCAAAGTGCGCTCTAAGCACAGTATTGGACTGTTCTATTTGACTCTCAGATATGAAGTGCACCGCAAGACACAACTGTACTATTTACCACCCAAAACTATTAGAATTTTTCAAAGTGCGCTGTAAGCACAGTATTTGATGGTTCTTTTTGACTCTCAGATATGAAGTGCAGGACGCAAATGTAATATTTAACACCAACAAATTGCAGTATTTAAAAATGCCTAGATGTTGCCCACTGAGCTAACAGAACAGGATTAAAGTCATGTGCCTGGCACACATGCAGTTGCAAGTGCACTGCACTCTCTGTGGCACTGGGCTCAGGGCAGGGTACAAATATGTAGTATAGCACCCACTAAAATAATCATTGTAATTTGAATAATCGCTTTAGGATTATGCCCCTCAATATGCCAGGATTTTCCCACACAATATGCCAGGATTATGCCCCTCAATATGCCAGGACTTAGCCACCCAATATGCCAGGATTTTTATTCCACTCAATATGCCAGGATTTTCCCACACAATATGCCAGGATTATTATGCCACTCAATATGCCAAGATTTTGCCCCTCAATATGCCAGGATTATGTCCCTCAATAAATCAGGATTATGCCTCTCAATATGCCAGGATTTAGCCACCCTCTTCCTCCCCCCTTACTTACCTCCTCGCTGCTGCTCTGTCTCCCGGTGCTGCAGGTCCGTGGCTGTGAGGGAAGTGCTGTGCTTTCCCGTCCAGCCAATGTGCATTCAATAAAGTTTGTTTAAAAAAAAAGTTTAAACAAACTTTATTGAAACCGCATCGGCTGGAGGGGAGCGCACAACGCTTCCCTCACAGCACCGGGAGACAGAGCAGCAACGAGGAGGTAAGTAAGGGGGAGGGTTTTTTTTTCACGATTCCGGCGCCCCCTGCTAAGTTGCGCACTAGGCTGCTGTCTAGGTCGCATTACAGGTGGCGCCGGCTCTGCCGAACTCCAACACGAACATACAGTGGAATGTCCGTGTTCAGGGTCCAAAAACCATAATGTTCGGTACAAACATTATTAGGGAGCAAATATACCTTTGCTACGTTTATCTGGTCAGCCAGGAAATCTCTAAAAGCCAATATTAGATCTGAATAATTGAGGGTCAGTAGTTGTCTAAAGTCTGAACAGGTCTTGATTCCCAAATAAGAAATAGTATCATTGGACTAGTCCAGTTCAACCTGTCCTCTTTTAAAAACTGGAGTTGCGCATCTGATAAATAAAATTAAGTTGCGTTTTATATAGGTTAAGTATGTAGTTAGAGTAAGTATTATAATTTTCCAGTATATCAAGAGACCACAAGAGAGAGGAGGACAGGATCAGGAGGACGTCATCTGCACAAATAGAGGCCAAGTGGCCCTGATAACCTATAGAGATTCCCATTAACACATGTCGTTCTCCTGAATAAAGTGGCTAATGATTCAACTGTCAAGTCATAGAGAAGAGGCGCCAGAGGGCTACTTTGATGAGTGCCATTCTGAATGTCAAAACCAGCTGTACTCAAAAAGGGGTCCATAATTTTAGCACTCGTTATCGTGTACAATGCCGTGGTGAATTCGCCAAATACACATATAAGGCCAAATACTCAGAGTCTCTAATAAAAACCTCCATTTAACTCATGCCTTTTTGGCAGCCAAGACCACAGGGGATTTGTCTTTGCTGTATTTCATTGCTGATATTGGTAAGTGTGAGTGTTGTCTTCCCCAGATCCACAAATCATGAAATCCACTTGGTCTGGATGGATCAAATACAAAATAACCTGGTTTAGTCTCTGAGCTAAGATTTTAGAATAGATTTTAATGTCAAAATGAATTAATGATATTGATCTATCATTTGTTACATCGGTAGGCTCCAAGATTGAGAAGATAATACATTTTCATTTAATTTCCAATTAGAACAAATGTTATAATGTGTGTTGTCTTTTATAGCGATAGATACAGGATGGTCAGACCAGCTTATGTTGCCTATTTGGGAGCTGATACATATCTCTAATTGATTTTGCATACTAACAACATGTTTCTCCTGAGGGGATCTGATGTATGGTGTATGTATTAAAATTTTACTTCAGCTGAGGTGAATATTGTAGTCCCACAATTTTTCTTGCCTGTCATACAAGATGTATAAACAAGGTGAAATTTTAGGTATTTTCACAGCTAGTTATCCTTGAGTTTCCAATGCATTTGTAGAAATGCCACGGCTACATTGTGTCTAATTACGGACTTTCAAGATATTTATGGTTTATAAGTATCCATGTCCTATTAAGTATATTTTGTAACATATTTAACTTTATTTAGTCACTTTCATTTGAGCGCTCCAGGCATGCTTTCTATGTATCATCACTTAAGTTGTGGTAATTAAGTTGCCACTCTAATCTGTTGGTTGAACTGCTGGGAGTTATTTTTACCTATTTTTAGTAGCGCCTACACTAATCTTTTTTGCAGATATGAGAAGTGTCCCTATATGTAATATTTCATCCAGTGGGCAATCTCCATTTATAAGGATTATCATTGTCTCGCGGGCATGTTGTGGATTCATGGAATGTTCTTCTAGTAGCTCTTGTGGTCCGTAAAGGTAGGTAAAGAAGCACATTTCTCATTTTACTGTGAATTCTTTCTAAATTCTCTGACAAAGAGATACCGTATTTTTCGCCTCATAAGACGCACCCAGTTTTTAGAGGAGGAAAACAAGAAAAAAAGCCTCATTATGCCAGGATTTAGCCATTCAATATGCCAGGATTTTTCCCCTCACTATGCCAGGATTTAGCCATTCAATATGCCAGGATTTTGCCCCTCACTATGTTAGGCTTTAGCCACTCACTATGCCAGGCTTTTGCCCTTCACTGTGCCAGGATTTTGCCCCTCACTATGCCAGGCTTTAGCCACTCATTATGCCAGGCTTTTGTCCCTCACTGTGCCAGGATTTTGCCCCTCACTGTGCCAGGCTTTAGCCCCTCACTATGCCAGGCTTTAGCCACTCGCGCAACGTCAATAGAGTTAAGAAGGGAAAAAAAAAAAGCGACCGGAGCTTCCTTCCTCCATGCAGGAGGTTAGACTGCACGGAAGAAGCAACGGAGAGAACACAAAGGAGAGCAGCATGGAGGTAAGTATTATATTCCCTCCATAAGACGCACAGACATTTCCCCTCACTTTAGAGGAGGCGAAAAATACGGTACTTAATTTGGCAATTATTAAATCGAATAATCCAGGGCTCGACAAATACCGGGCGCCAGGTCGCCATGGCGACTAGATTCTGGCTCCTGGCATACTTTTTGAGCAGAGTAAACTGCAATGTCCCGGTCCCACACTCTGCTATCCCTTACCTACCGATCAGATAAGGAGCAGAGTGTGGGAGAAGCAGCACAGAACAGCCTGCCGATTAGCTCCTCCCCCGGCAGATTAGCTCCTCCTCACGGTTTCCTGTTCCTGCTTCTCACCCGGAAGTAGCTGTAGCAGTGAGAAGATGCGTGTTAGAGGTGATGGGAACTCCTCCTGCTGCCTCAAAATGGAGGGAAAACTTCAAGCTGCCCGGTTCAGCAGTGATACAGGGTCTGTCTCCAACTTCTCAGTGTAAGTCTAGTAAGTAAATAGTGTGTGTATTAGAATGTGTGTTAGCATGTATGTGTGGGTTCAGCACCTGTTTTTATGAATGTGTCAGAATCTGTGTGACAGCATGTTAGTGTGCATGTATGTATTTGTGTCTGCATGTTAGTGTGTGTATCAGCATATTAGAGTGTGTATATAATTGTGACAGCATGTGCTAAGTGTATCTCTGTGTGTGTGACCTGTGTAGGTGTGTGTTGGCATTTAAGTGGATATGAATGTGTTTGTGCATGTATGTCGGAGTGAAATCATGGGTTACTGTATGTATTTGTGTCTGCATGTGTTTGTGTGTATCAGGATATTAGTGTGTATGTATTTGTGTCTGCATGTGTTTGTGTGGATCAGGATATTAGTGTGTATGTATTTGTCTGCATGTGTTAGTGTGTGTGTATGTATGTATGTATTTGTGTCTGCATGTGTTAGTGTATCTCAGTGTGAGTGTGTGACCTGTGTATGTGTGTGTTGGCATTTAAGTGGATATTAATGTGTTTGTGCATGTATGTAAAAGTGAAATCATGTGTTAGTGTGTGTCAGCATTTAGGTATGTGTGTGTATTTGTGGGTGAGCAAGTGTTTTGTGCATGTATGTGCGTTAGCTTGTGTGTGCATTAGTATGTGTGAAAATGGTGTGTATCCATAAGTGTATGTCATTTATATATGTTTATGGACTGGGACCCAAGCATTTTTCTTTGTGACACAGCGTTTGGTACTGGCTCCTAAATTTTTCAGCTGGCTCCTAGTTTTAAATCTAATTTGTCAAGCCCTGGTATAATCATGTCTTGGGTGGCTTGGGAAGTTGGTGAGCTCTTTTAATTGGTAATTCACCAAGTAGCTTGGGGTTTAAATGTGATTTCAAAAGGTTTGTTAGATAAGTATCAAGGTTATTAACGGTTTTAGGATTACCACCGATTTTCAGATTCTGTCTTCTCGATCTATCCTCCATATTAGTATTTTTTGGTTTCAAGTTTAAATAAATGTATTTTCAAAGAATCATTTTGCAGTTGTAGATCGATATTTCTCATGAGCCATGAATGTACGAATTTGTACAATTTCTTCCTTAAATTCTCCCAGATTTTTATCCAGATCTGATTTTATTTTAGTATACAAATGATCAAGTGCCTGATTGTTTATATTAGTTATTAGATTTGAGATTTCCAGCACACTTATGGCAGGGCTCGACAAACCCCGGGCGCCAGGTCGCCATGGCGACCAGGAAATCAGACCTGGCGCCCGGGTGCTGTTTGTCACAGGGAGCCCTTGCAGGCTGCCATCCGTTTTTCTTTTTCAGCGCGAGGGGAGAAAGTCTGTGCGGATCACACAGACTGTAAGCTCCGCCCCCTCGCGCAACACGCTGTAGTGCCGATTGTCACGTGACAACACGGCACAGGAACAGAAAGAGATCGGGCTCCAGCATAAATGTCACCCTCCCCTGCAATGAGGTAAGCAGCAGGGAGGGAGGACACTGTAAGAAATATTATTTTGTTCTTTAAAAAAAAAAAGAAAAAGGTGTGTATGTGTGTATATAACTGGCTGCGTATGTGGTCTGTATGTATGTATGAGTGAATGTAACTGACTGTATGTGGTGTGTGTGTGAATGTAACTGACTGTGTATGTATGTGTGAATGTATGTGAATGTAACTGGCTGTGTATGTGTGAATGTAACTGGCTGTGTATGTATGTGTGAATGTAACTGGCTGTGTATGTATGTGTGAATGTAACTGGCTGTGTATGTATGTGTGAATGTAACTGGCTGTGTATGTATGTGTGAATGTAACTGGCTGTGTATGTATGTGTGAATGTAACTGGCTGTGTATGTATGTGTGAATGTAACTTGCTGTATGTGGTGTGTGTGAATGTAACTGGCTGTGTATGTGGTCTGTGTGTATGTATGTATGTATGTATGTGTGAATGTAACTGACTGTATGTGGTGTGTGTGAATGTAACTGACTGTATGTGGTGTGTGTGTGTGAATGTAACTGACTGTATGTGGTGTGTGTGTGAATGTAACTGACTGTATGTGGTGTGTGTGTGAATGTAACTGACTGTATGTGGTGTGTGTGTGTGTGAATGTAACTGACTGTATGTGGTGTGTGTGTGAATGTAACTGACTGTATGTGGTGTGTGTGTGAATGTAACTGACTGTATGTGGTGTGTGTGTGTGTGTGTGTGTGTGTGAATGTAACTGGCTGTGTATGTGGTGTGTGTGAATGTAACTGGCTGTGTATGTGGTGTGTGTGAGTGTAACTGGCTGTGTATGTGGTGTGTGTGAATGTAACTGGCTGTGTATGTGGTGTGTGTGTATGTAACTGGCTGTGTATGTGGTGTGTGTGTATGTAACTGGCTGTGTATGTGAGGTGGGTGTATGCCACTGTGTCCGTGCGATTTTGTGATGTGCCGTTGTCTGGCTCCTAAATTTTTTGGCTGGCTCCTAAAACTAAATTAAATTTGTCAAGCCCTGACTTATGGTATTTTCTGAGGTTTGATCAGATGATGACCTAGTAGAAGAGCCAGAAAGATTTATCAGATTCTTCCTGGTTTCTTTGGTTTGTCTCCTTTGGGAGCCATTTCAAGGCGCAGTACTATCAGAAAAAAAGACACAAACTGAAGGATACAAGATTTTCTCACTAGATATATCTTGGGGAGTAGACCTTCTCTTTCCTTTTTCCTCACATCTTGTCTAAATGCTCTCCTTTTAAAATCCCCTTTCTGATTTTTATACACCCATTAATTCAAACAATCAGGAACAGTGAATAGTATGTGGGCTGTTATATAGATTCCAGAAGAAACAGACCTTCGCTAAGGATATATAGAAGGCTATGTCCCTTGTTAGGCGTATATTGGCGTTTATAACAATTTTAGTCATTATTTAAACACCAAACAAGTGAATGCCTGTCCAGCAGTGGAAATGGGAGAAAAAAAAATGGTTATACATCCAAATACACTGTACAGGAGAAGCATCCAAACTGATGGTAGTTTAAACATTGCAGTGGGGGATGGGACACTTCATCGCAGCTGCATCCGCTTCACTGCTGTCTGTTCACCACGTGACAGCTTGTCACGGGATATTTCATCGCTAAAGGTGAGTTTTAATGTTAGAATTAAAGTGTTAGTATTGGGGTTTAGGGGGTTAGAATTAGGCTTCGGGGGTTAGTATTAGGGTTCGGGGGTTAGTATTCGAGTTTGGAGGTTAATTTTAGTATTGGGGTTTGGGGGTTAATTTTAGTATTGGGGTTTGTTGGTTAGTTTTAGTATTAGGGTTTGGGGGGCACTTTGGGGGGGGGATTCATTTATTGGGGGGGTATTTTATTTTAACTTGTACGTTTGAAAGAGCTGACAGTTCAGCGTTATTCTTAATTGCTGACAGTTCAACGTTCTAACTGCCGCACTGAACTGTCAGCGATGAAGCCGCGGCACTGAACTGTCCTAGACCCATGCAGTGTATTTAGGCTATATTCTGTAATTTTCCACCCTCCAGTACAGCAAAATAGACTGCATTTTGTTCATGTAGTAGTGAATGATAATATTAGGGTACAGTTTATCTGCATATATACAATATACTTCCCCCCTCCAATAATAATAAGCTTTCACTGATCAGGTTTAGTCAATAATTATCAACGATGAAATGTAGCTCAGACCAGCAGTAGGTAAAAGGAGAACAAAGAGTTATTTAACAGGTTTAGCTGCACTTTTCTCACGATGACCTTCTCAGGAAGAGGAGTTTTCTCTGGAAATGTGGTGGGTACATCGCAAAAAAAGTATCCTAACATCTGCAACAAGAATCTGTCCCTTTCTTTTATTTTATGCAGTAGTATGCTAACACAATATATAGATCATGTTTTTATTCTCAACATTATCGCTGTACAAGCAATGTTTAGTCCCACAATGCACATTGTAATATCTAAGAAAAAACTGGCACATTGACATTTTTATTCCAAAATTGGCTTGAAAACAAGGTCTTGCTTTTTAAACTTTAACTATGGTCATCTTTCCACTGTTCTCAGATCCAACCTCCATACTGTAGTTTATTGGGTAAGTACACCTTGGAAAGATAAGTGGGCGACAGAGAAGTCAGTACTTGAATTTCAGCCTTCATTTTACTTGCTGCCATTATTTCAATCTGTGAAAAGAAAATAACAATACAGATTATATAAGCTATTTTATACTTTGTAATTTGCTCCATCAGGCAGAGTCTTGTTGCTGGCTCTGATGTTTACTAAGGGACAAAAATATATATTTTATTTGTAGATTGAGAATTTTTATTGGCTGTGCCTACACTTTTAAGGTTTTGTCTGTTGTTCAGGTCACTCCAACCTAAACCTTTTTTTTTCTAGATTTTGCAATACTTAACCTGAAAGCCTAACTTTTGCAAGCTTCTCCCTGGTGATTTCTCCAGTCCACCATGATACATTTTGCATAAGCAACAAATAGGCACCCCCTGCATCTCTGAGAGCCAATTATAGGATTTCCAGAGGCGCACTATCTAGTTTTTCTGTTAAGACATTTTTTTTATCAACACATTCACATGGTTTTATTTTCCTATACCTTGTTCAATCGCCAACCTGCCATAAACACAAACCTCTCTCTCCCACAGGGGCTGGGAGGAAATATATGGTCTTTCCCGCAGGCTAGATAGCTTTCTTTGGTCCTGAGCAGTTAATGGAATCAGTGCTGCTGAAGGAATAATTAACCTGTAACAGAGAGTTATTTTGATATGGAGGGGCAGATTCATTGAAAACTTTACGCGTTAAATTACTGGTTCAAATAGAGACCTCTCTATGTCAGATGGAAGCAGCCCAAGCCAAGCGATTGAAGGGACCGTCAGGTGATGAGCCTCGAATGACATTGACTAAAACCAAATAAATCAATATAAATCATCAAGTTTAATTGCCTATCAAATCAGCAAAGATCTTCGAGATACAGGAGTCACTAAAACAAAGATACAACCTCTTCAGTCTTTAGGCCAATCAGATGCAGGAGAGTTTAGACAATGGTCTAATGGAAAAACTGTTCCTTTACCTTCACTACATAATCACATTTCTGTGAAGCATAAATAGGTAGGCCGAGGTAGTGTAGAGTGTACGTAAAGCACCGAAAGTGGAACATTTTTGAAAATACGGACAGCAGCACCAACGATACGGTGAGTGTGCAGTAGAGAATGCACTGACTTCATTACTGGTAATACATTTGTATGAAGAGCAGCATCACTGTTATAGTGTATAGACAACGTCAGTTATGGTACAGTATAATAATAAAGAGTGTTCATGTCAGTACGCAAAGGCTTCTTGCTTTGCCTTATTCCAGCCACACTGTAACCAATAAATGCTGGATTATACTTTAAAATAAAAACCTTTCACCCCAAATCACCACATAATTAAAATATTTTGTGTAATGACCACTGTACACATACCAGAGATCCATACTTATAGATGCACATAATTTCAATCCCTAAAAAACACAAAACAAGATAATTTTCAGATTTCTCAAATGTAACAATTAGAAAAGCAATTTTTGCATAGCTTGAGGTGCAAGTTGATAGACACCAGAAAAAAAAATCACTGGTTGTTTATGTACAGTACTGCTGCTGGGTTGCCATTTCCACCCCAAACATATATATATATATATGTTTTATATTTTTTTTTTAGTTTGCGCAACACTTTTTTTTATTCACCAATTTGTGCCCGTTTGGGGGAACTGCACTAGTGTTTGCTGCATATTATTTATTTATTTATTTATCTTATAGCAAATGTCATATGTGACCAGAAGGAAATCAATTAACCCCTTAGTGACCGGACATATAGAACATTTTCGGTTATGCTCGACAATGGCTGTTTTTACATGTCTGCAGTGTTTGTGTTTAGCTGTAATTTTCCTCTCTCATTTACTTTACCCTGAATAACTATATACTGTTTTTTATTGCCATAGAAATTGCTTTCTTTAGATAGCAATATTTTCATCTTATCATATCTTTTACTATAAAAAAAAAAAAAAAATCAAAATATGATTTTTGTTTTTAAACCCCCCACTTTTACATGAAAAATCTCTTTTACAGATCTAAAAATACAAATAAAAATAACTGCTAAATAGGTTCTTATATTTGTTCAGAGCTCCGAAAATGCCTTTTTCCTAACTATTTTCTCCTACAGTGACCTTTTCCAACCCTATGAAAATTGGGTGTTGCTAAGCATAGGAAGTGATTTATGATTGTTTACTATGCTTGTTTCACTGCATCACGTGCCAGGCACGTCACTTGTCACAAACATCAGGTTTGTGTGTGGCATGTCTTGCACGCCAATTGTTGCAAAATGGGTTAACTAATTACTTTCTGTATCAATTGAGTTCCTTTAGGAACTACAATTCCTTAAAGGAACAGTAAACATTATATTTCACTTGTGCTTCTAATATAGAAGCACAAGTAAAAGGTTAGTTATTTCTGGTGAGAGGATAACCTAGCATGTACTTCTGATAGTACACGCCAGTTTACTCTCTGACTGGCAGCTGCCATGCTTCCATAGGAAGTCATCTGGTTGGGATCTTAATTAGGTCCTTCTCCTGATCCCATGCAAAAAACGAGGATCTCTCTCTCTGCGCCAGGAGTGAGAGAACCCCACATTCGGCAGACGGAGCGGGCTAAGCCCCTGCTTTGATTGGCTGTGTGTGGGCTCATAATGTCAGCGTGCGACAACCAGGAACTGCTGTGTCTCAGATGTGAGACACAGCAGAGAGTAAACCTGCAAGTATCTATTAAGATACACATCAGCAGGGGAGGGCTGGCAGCCTTAGGCCTGGGGGGCAAATCCAGTCAAGTGGCCCATTGCACCATCGAATCGCCTCCCCATCCACGGCCATCTTTTCCTTGTTTTATAACGAATATTGCCAGGATTTTCCCCCACAATATGCCAGGATTTGCCATTTAATATGCCAGGATTATGCCCCTCAATATGCCAGGATTTAGACACCCAATATCCCAAAATTTGGGCACCCCCCCCTACCCACGTTGCACACCTACGACATAACCAATAACCCACGTTGCACACCAGGACATGCCCCATCACCATATTTACATGCCTCCATCACCCCATTACATACACATTTCCAATATTATTTGCCATTAATATTCCCCAGCCAATTTGTCCCATAATATGCCAGTGTTATTCTGCAATTTAATATAACTCAGTAAATTTGCCCAATAATATTCCAAGGTTATCTGCAATTTAATATTCCCCAGCCATTTTGCCCAATAATATGCCAGTGTTATTCTGCCATTTAATATTCCCCAGCCGATTTGTCCAATAATATGCCAGTGTTATTCTGCCATTTAATATTCCCCAGCCGATTTGCCCAATAATATGCCAGTCTTATTTGCCATGTAATATTCCCCAGCCAATTTGCCCAATAATATGCCAGTGTTATTCTGCCATTTAATATTCCCCAGCCGATTTGTCCAATAATATGCCAGTGTTATTCTGCCATTTAATATTCCCCAGCCGATTTGCCCAATAATATGCCAGTCTTATTTGCCATGTAATATTCCCCAGCCAATTTGCCCAATAATATGCCAGTCTTATTTGCCATGTAATATTCCCCAGCCAATTTGCCCAATAATATGCCAGTCTTATTTGCCATGTAATATTCCCCAGCCAATTTGCCCAATAATATGCCAGTCTTATTTGCCATGTAATATTCCCCAGCCAAATTTGCCCAATAATATGCCAGTCTTATTTGCCATGTAATATGCCCCAGCCAATTTGCCCAATAATACTCTAGTCTTATTTGCCATGTAATATGCCCCAGCCAATTTGCCCAATAATATGCCAGTCTTATTTGCCATGTAATATGCCCCAGCCAATTTGCCCAATAATGTGCCAGTCTTATTTGCCATGTAATATGCCCCAGCCAATTTGCCCAATAATATGCCAGTCTTATTTGCCATGTAATATGCCCCAGCCAATTTGCCCAATAATATTCTAGTCTTATTTGCCATGTAATATGCCCCAGCCAATTTGCCCAATAATATGCCAGTCTTATTTGCCATGTAATATGCCCCAGCCAATTTGCCCAATAATATGCCAGTCTTATTTGCCATGTAATATGCCCCAGCCAATTTGCCCAATAATATGCCAGTCTTATTTGCCATGTAATATGCCCCAGCCAATTTGCCCAATAATATGCCAGTGTTATTTGCCATGTAATATGCCCCAGCCAATTTGCCCAATATTATGCCAGTCTTATTTGCCATGTAATATTCCCCAGCCAATTTGCCCAATAATATGCCAGTCTTATTTGCCATGTAATATGCCCCAGCCAATTTGCCCAATAATATGCCAGTGTTTTTTGCCCCCCCCCCCCCCCCCTTACCTTTTTCCCTGGTGGCTAGTGGCAGGACTTCCCTGGTGGCTAGTGGCAGGACTTCCCTGGTGGCTAGTGGCAGGAGGACTTACCTGGTGGCAGGCAGCATGGTCCCTCCATGCTGCCTGTTCGGCCTCCCGGCGGTTGTGCCGACAGGTCACGTGATCGGCGCGCGTCTGACGTCAGAGCGCCGATCACGTGACTGTCGGCACTTCCGTGTCGGCACACTGCACGGGGAGCCGAACAGGCAGCACGGAGGTTTCTCTGTGCTGCCTGTTCGGCTCCCCGTGCAGCTTTGCAGGCAGAGCGGAGGTGAGAGGGGATCTTCCGATCCCTTCTCACCTCAGTCTCTGCCTGCAAGCGCGTTTTTTTTTTTTTTTTTAAAACACTGGCCCAGCGGCCGTGTTTTACAATCCTTAGGGCGGCCTGGGGGGCAATTGCCACCCTGCCCCCCGGCCCAGCCCGCCACTGCACATCAGGTATACTTTGGACAAGCAAGATATATGTTTTTTAACTCTTGCTTCCTTCAAGGAAAAAAAGAACAGTTCAGTTGATCTTTAATAGACAATGCAGCATAAATTAAGTTATGTTGAAATCAACTTATGATTGAAAGTGTGCATTAAATCAGTGATGGAAAAGAGTTTTGAGCCCAAGTGCCCATTTCATGGAAAATGACCCGTTTCCCATTTTTATTCCTGCCTCATGGCCATGTTGTATGATTCAGGGCAATGGCTGTTTTAACATTTCTGCAGTGTTTGTGTTTATTTGTAATTTTCTTCTCTCTCATTTACTATGCCCACACACACTGTTTATAGCTTTTCCGGATAAGAATACCATTTATTTGATTCATTTCATATCATTTTATTTATTATTTATTTATTTAAGAGAATTCTGAGAGAGGCTTCCACGGACATGGATGGAGTGCTTCGGTTCCGATGCACTCAGCCTTGTCTGTTTACAGCAAGATTGTAGTATGCCAGTAGTAGCATGGGCATATTTTTACTGTCAATATATGCCAGGATTTAGCCATTCAATATGCCAGGATTTAGCCATTCAATATGCCAGGATTTAGCCATTTAATATGCCAAGATTTAGCCATTTAATATGCCAGGATTTAACCCCTCAATATGCCAGGATTTAACCCCTCAGTATGCCAGGATTTAACCCCTCAATATGCCAGGATTTAGCAATTCAATATGCCAGGATTAAGCCCCTCAATATGCCAGGATTTAACCCCTCAATATGCTAGGATTTATCCATTCAAAATGCCAAGATTTAACCCCTCAATATGCCAGGATTTTGCCCCTCAATATGCCAGGATTTAGCCATTTAATATGCCAGGATTTAACCTCTCAATATGCCAGGATTTAGCCCCTCAATATGTCAGGATTTAGCCCCTCAATATGCCAGGATTTAGCCATTTAATAGGCCAGGATTTAACCCCTCAAGATGCCGTGATTTTGCCACCCTATGCCTGGTTTTGCCACTCTATACCAGGATGTTGCCCCTAAATATGCCAGGATATTGCCACTCTATGGCAGGATTTTGCCCCTCAATATGTCAGGATTTTGCCTCTCAGTATGCCAGGTTTTGTCACTCAATATGCCATGTTTTTCCTCACAATATGCCAGGTTTTGTCACTCAATGTTTTGACTCAATTGTTGTTGCTCTCCGGTGTCTCCTCCGTGCATCTTCCCTCCTGCACGGAGGAAGGAAGCTCCGGTCACTTTTTTTTTAAAAATGTATTGAAGTCGCGCAGCGTTAATAAAGTAAAAAAAAAAAAAAACGCGACAGGACCTTCCTTCCTCCGTGCAGAAGGGAAGATGAACTGAGGAGACGTGCAACAGGGAGCTTAACGGCAGCGTTAAGCTCCCTGTTACATCAAAGGCACTTTTTTTTTTTTCTTGAAAATCCGCAGGCACATTCAATGTCGGAAAGGTAATGTTTCCCCAGGACATGCATTGCCCATCCAATGTTGTTAACAGTTTAAAATGCCTACACTTGATGAAATCTTTCAATTAAACATGTTACTTTTTTGCCTACAGCTGTTCTTTAACATTTATGTAAAAAACACCACTCTGAAAATGTATTGTTCTATTAAATTCTAAGGTCTTCCCAATTTCTATACAGTACCGTGTGGGTCTGCATCAACCATGATGAAAATAGGGACCTGAAAAGTATCCCACAGCTTCCGTGTTAAAAGTCTGGTATTTAGGTCTGGCACTCCTTTTCCCTAGGTAAGGGCATACAAATACAGGCTGTCACGTACTTGAAACATAATGTTATGTCACGTATAGTTGTTTAAATTAGTTCTGACTTTACATTGTGGACAAGTCAATGATGGGAGTGGGGGAGAGCTAACAATTAGCCACACACCTGTACAAGCCATAGTGTTAAATCTTACTGTTATGAGGATGCAGGGTCCAAACGTGCTGCAAAAGTCATCATCCAGAAGCCTCTGAAATGTTGCATCCTTTTCAATGATGAGAACAAATTTTGCTTGAGATCTCATGTCTGTTGTGTTAAGAATTCCATTCTCTCAACAAGTTATAAAGGTTTAGAAAGAGGGAAATGAGCAACAGGAATCCCGGTGCATGTGGGGCTTGTATAAATCTTCCTGATATCTAAAAACTCACATTGCTCATATGTGGAGGTTACCTCACTCTCTTTGCTTTAGATTCACATTATCTTACAAAGCATGACATTATGAATGGAGGTGTACGTAGCCTAATGATAAGCGAGTCCAATACTGAAATCTGTTGACAGATAATTCTGCCACAAGTTTTCTTTATATAATTACAAAATCGCCCCCAGTGTAACTATGAAGTAGGATTGGAACACTTCATTCTCTGAGAAACATACACTTCCAATTAACTGTAAATACATCTTTACAATCTATATCACTAATAGAAAACTGGAAAAGATGCCGGCTCCACTGGATAATAAGTTAAAAAAAGTTCAATATTCACAAATCCATAACAATGCTTCTTAGCAGACATCCACCATGTGTATAACAAAAGCTGCTGACTTGATAACCTTACACATTTCTTTCACTACTTTTACTACTACTACTATAATTAATATTGTTATAGTAATAATGTCTAATGTTTCATGAGCATTAGGTGAACCACATATGAAAGGCTACCCTGTCTTTTGTCTATTTTCCATTTGCCGGCTCACATCTGAGCCACAAGGATTTTGCCTCATGCCTTTTACATTAAATTAACTTGTTTTTCTAGCAGGTACATGACATACCATAGAAAGCTGATTCAGGAATAGATCTTTGCTCCAGGGCAGTAAGTTCTGAGTTTGCCGATAGATCCGAGGCTCTGTTCATTAAAATTTTCTAAATAAACTATTTGCTCCATGGGAAATATAACAGCTAATGACTCCCAACTCTACTCTGCAGCTAACCACACCCATTTGCTGTCCTCTTGACCACACTAACTTTATTCTACCTGATGCTGAACTTGACTTAATTATAAAAATAATGTATTTTAGCTTTTTGAGATGTTTATTATTAATTTATAAGCATTTCCCAATCTTTATTTAAATTATTCATATATGCCTCCTGAATATAATTATACATGGAAAGAGTCTTACAATTAACAACATTTAAACATTTGTTTTGGATTATTACATTAGTCTGTGAGAAAGAGAATGACAGCCATTTAACAGATCATTGTTTACTTGGGAACGTTTTAATGGCATGCCCCATGCACTAAAGTACTTTAAGGATACTTGTGATTCCTTTAATATTAGATGGCACAAGGACTCCCTAAAAAAAATGATGAAATACATTGATACATATGCCAAACACAAAAAAACAATAAACCATACACAGAAAAAAAGAGGTACACAAATAGATGTAAACATATATACCTTATATTAACAACACTCTAGAACAGTGATGGCGAACGTTTTTGGTCCCGAGTGCCCAATTTTTGACCGACACAAATTTGCAGACCACAAAGTGCCAACACCGCATACTCATACACGCTTATACTCATACACACACACGCTCATACACACGCACACACATACACACTTATACTCATACTCACACACACACTTATACTCATACACACGCGCACACACACTTATACTCACATACTTATACTCACACACACACTTATACTTATACTCATGCGCACACACACTTATACTCACACATACACACACACACACACATATACTCATACACACACACTTATACTCATACAGACACTCATACTCATACACACACACACACACACACTTATACTCATACACACACTTATACTCATACACACACTTAAACTCCTACACATACTTAAACTCATACTCACACACTTATACCCAAACACACACACTTATACTCATACAGACACACACACATACTCGCACACACTTATACTCATACTCGCACACACTTATACTCATACTCGCACACAAACACACTTATACTCACACACACACTTCTACTCACAAACGCACACACACATACAGGTTCAGCTCTCACCGCTTATCTGCTCCGTTGTCCTGGAGGTGCAGGCATCAGTGTAATAGAAGGGCACTGCCGGTCACCTACTTCTTCTCCAGATGATTGGCGCATGTGTGTTATGTGAAGAAGCGTTCAAGTAAACAGTTGATTGCTTTCCGACTTGAACGCTTCTTCACAGAACGCGCATGCGCCAATCATCTGGAGAAGAAGCAGATGACCGGCGGCGCCAATCTATAACGCTGATGTCTGCACCTCCCGGACAATGGAGCAGATAAGCGGTGAGAGCTGAACCTGACCGCGTGCCACAGCTGAGGGCTCGGCATGCCAGTAGTGGCACGCGTGCCATAGGTTCGCCACCGCTGCTCTAGAACAATTTGGCATATGCATAACACAACCAAAATAAATATCACATATAAAATGGAATACTAATTAATGAATAAAAGGCTCCCCAATTTGTTAAAAAAAATTACAAATAAATCATGTGGTGTGCAAAAAGTAAAATAAAAAAATGTCCTAATGAGTAGATGAAACAGTAGAAATTGTATCCGCTCTATCAGGTAACAAAGTCAGCTGTAGGAAATTCCCCAAGGTTAAACCCTTCCCGACCTTATGACGAGTTAACTCGTCATAAGACCCGCCGCATTAGCGACCTTATGACGAGTTAACTCGTCATGCAGTCTAGGCGGCGGTGCGCTCCGTGGGCACCGCCAGCAAGTCTGCAACGGGTCCAGGACTAAGCCTCGCACCTGAGGCAAAGCTCCTGGACCCGATCGGTGCATTTCCGGGCATGTGATCGCGGTGATAACGTGATCACCGCGATTACATGCAAATTAGATGGCAAAGTCAGTGTGTGACTTTGCCTCTAATTCACTCTCTGTGCTTCACATTCTTATAGTGAAGCACAGAGAGTGACCTGTAAGGAAAAATAAATTAACAACATTCATACACAGAGGTTCAAAAAAAAAAAAATTTTTTTTTTAAATTAACCCTTTCATTGCCGATGATCAGTTTCCTTCCACTTTATGGCCCTCATTTAGTTTTTTATTAACAGATTTTTTTATTTTTACAATTTATAAAGTTTTTTTTAATAAATAAAGGTAATTTTAATATATTTATTTAATAAAATGTAACCCCTGCATGCCTGTTGCATGATTTTTACTGATCTGACATTGAACTCTTCAGAGTTTTTTTCTGTCTTTTTTGTTATGGGGGGTTTGGGAACCAATATTTTTCTTTTTTATTAGTTAGTTAATTAGGGGGGATAAGTGGGTTAGTGTTGCACTAGTTATGTAGCTTATTATTGGGAAAATAATGGGGAAACTTTTTTTTCCTCAAAAATTTCCTCTTTTATATGTATTTTTTTAATACTAAAATGTAAATCATTTTTATGTATAGGGTATCAAAAGAAAGCTCTAACTGTCCTTTAAAAAACAACATATAACTTGTATGGGTACGTTAAATGAGAGAGAGGAAAATTATGTTTCAAAAACCGCGTATTAAAAATTGAAAAACGCTCTGGTCCTTGGCCCAGGAAAATCCCTGGTCCTTAAAGGGTTAAGGTATATAACACTTGTAGATGAAGGTAGAGACGGCACTCAAGGAGTCGATAAATGCAAAAAGTAGTCTATTTAATAATGCAAAAAAATGAAAACAGCACAGCAAACTCTGGACAGAAAGTGACAAAAAGGTAATGCAATCGCTTGACGCGTTTCGCGCTATTCAGCGCTTAATTATAAGCCTTATGATTAAGCGCTGAATAGCGCGAAACGCGTCAAGCGATTGCATTACCTTTTTGTCACTTTCTGTCCAGAGTTTGCTGTGCTGTTTTCATTTTTTTGCATTATTAAATAGACTACTTTTTGCATTTATCGACTCCTTGAGTGCCGTATCTACCTTCATCTACAAGTGTTCGTTAATCATATGGTGCGGACCAGGCACCTGTAGAGGCACCGGAATCAAGGTCAGAGGATTTATTACATTGAATATTCCTTTAGCGCTGTTGAGCCTGATTTGGATTTCTGACGGTTAAGGTATATAGACATATAAGAATATAGTAAATATTTACCACTGTAAATGTGTATGATACAATACATAATAACCACATTGTAGCAGAAACTCCAAGAGTAGATGCAGTATGTATTTAGCACGCGGCACTTGCCTTGTATGCCTCTTGGGGGCGGCACAACATTTTTTAAAAAAAGCCCCCTTTAACAAAAAGAAACAATTCACTTGCCGTCAGAGACGGTGGCTGGCCCTCACCACCGCTCTGCCTACAAGCAAGCAGCATGGGGATCGAACAGACAGCACAGAGAACTCTCCGTGTTGCCTGTTTGTTTGTTTTTTTATTTATTCATATTTATGAAATTTTTCCACAAAAAAAAAAAAAGAGAGAAAAGACCAACCAAAAAAACCACAAGACAACATTTTACATACGAAACAAATACAATAGGAATATCCCAAAAATTCATAAACTCCTAGTGCTTTGTTTAAGGGAGTATAGAAAATCCATTCTGTATTTAAACCTACCAGGTGACCCCCTGGTTCCCTCAGGAGCGAAATTCCTTAACCGTTATGTACATGGGAAAGTACAGAAACACTTTGTTTTATAACGTCAGTGCACATCATGTCAAACATCCAATTTAAGCAAGCAGGGGGACAAATATCAACATGAATCAATCACCAGTTCCATCTATTGTTATTTATTTTTCCCTTTTAATTCACCTCTGTCATTAAATCACAAGTTGGTATCTAATTTTCCATCCCCTCCAAAAGACATAACCCGTGACAAATAATTCGGGAGCATATGAGGGACTAGATCGAAAAAAGAATAAGAGGGAGAAATACCAGACAACAGTTGCATACATAAAACGAATACAAAAAAAGGAGAGAAGAAAAAAAAAAAAAATAAGATCGAAGTAATTTGACACATTCTTACCCATGCTTCCATTGCATTCACTTGGGGACCTCCAGGCACTCCAGGGGGGGGGGGGGGGGGGGGTCAGAGGCAGTCGGGCGGGCCTCTCAGATCAATCTGATGTGTAGGGGTTGTGTATCTCTTTCCACAGGAACCTGTTTGGCTGCCTGTGCGATATGACAGGGAAGTTCTGACAGGTCACGTGACCCGGCACGCTGGCATCAAACATACGCAGGGTCACATGACCTATCTGCACTCACCGCGCGGGTAGCCAAACAGGCAGCATGGTAGGACACCATGCTGCCTGCCATTAGCCACTAGCACAAGTCCTGGGGTTAGGGGGTCATGTAGCAGGGGTAATGGAGGCATCTAATGGCGTGATGGGGGCATGTAATGGTTGGGATGGGACACTTCTTCGTTCCTGCTTCATTGCAGCTGCTTCACCATGAACTATCGCTCAATGGCCAGTTCATCGCAGAGAGTTCATTGTGTGACATTTCATCGCGGGATCGCGTACAATGTGAATATTATTAGTATTAGGACTTAGGGCTTAGTGTTAGTATTAGGGGGTTAGTGCTGGTAGGGGTATTAGTATTAGGGTTCGGGGGTGAGTATTAGGGTTCGGGAGGGGTAACTTTTAGCGGTGTGTAATTTATTAGGGGGGGTTAATATATATGGGGGTTACTCTGATTGTAAGCGCTGCCAGTTCAGTGCTGAACTGTCAACACTGCCACGGTGAAACGCCCGCGTTGCGTTTCCCCGCTGCCAGTTCAGCGCTCAAACTGCCCCACTGAACTTTCATAGACCTGTAATGGGGGTGATGAAGGCATGTAATGGGGTGATGGAGGCATGTGATGGAGGCATGTAATGGGAGTGATGGAGGCATGTAATGAGGGGATGGGGGCACTTAGTGGGGGTGGTGGAGGCATGTAATGGGGTGATGGGGATGATGTAATGGGGTGATGGGGGCATGTAATGGGGTGATGGAGGCATGTGATGGGCGATAGGGGCATGTAATGGGGTAATGGGTCATGTCGTGGGTGTGCAACATGGCTTATGGGGCATGTTGTGGGTGTGCAGTGTGGGTAGGGGGGTGCCCAAAATTTGTCTGCCTAGTGCAGCACAAAACCAAGATACACCACTGAGTAGATGTAGTGGGATCCTGGTGCCCTGATGAATAAAAACTAATAGAACTTCTGGTGTATAACGATGAACAATTCCTCAAGTTGTGGACATCCAAATCCAAATACACGTTGGTATAATGGAGCTCCTCAGATGACAAATTAAGCAAATACTCTCATTGCCAGTACTCTGACAAAAAGTCTTAGAACACCGTTGTTACCACCGACTGAAGCACGCATGCACAAGATCACTCACATAACAGTTTTGATAGCTGGGAGGAAATGCTGTCTGAGATGCCGACAACTACACTTCCCATGATGCCTAAAAAATATGAGCGATTAGACCAGGGGGGTTGGGGTTACAGTGAGGTTAAGGATTGGGGTTAACTCTAGGGTGTTAAGAGTTAGAGTAAGGGTTAGTGCCCATGACAAAGCGCCAGTCCGCAGGCGCGAAACGCGTACGGCTTGATTCACAGACTCACCTGATGTTCTCACATTGTTGCTAGCAGATTGCTGTGCTGTTTTTCACTGGGCAATAAACGCATATGCACAGCAGCCTCTGGAGTTCGTCTCACAGTTATTTGCTACTATTCTCACCAAGTCCCAACCCAGCATGTACTTTTTCCTTTTTTGAAGAGTAAGGGTTAGGGCTAACTGTGAAGATTACAGCTAACCCTTACCTCATCCCCCCGGAGTAATATATGTACCTGTTGAAAAAACCTACAAAATTAGCCCTAACCCATACTCTTCCTCTAATTCTAACTCCTCCACCCCCAGAATTAACCCTACTCTTTACCTTCACTATAATTCTAGACCCCTGGTCTAATTGCTCAAATTTCTTACTGCTGGAGGCAAGTTGCATCATGGGACGTGTAATTGTCGTCAGTTCAACTGGCATCTCCTCCCAGCTGTCAAATCTGTGATGTGAGTGATTGTGCACATTGCAGCAAGCAGCAGTAACAAGCTTCCATCAGGTTCTACTGTACAGTAGCACCATGTTGCTGTACAGAACACTCTTATTCCCTACGGAAGCGCCATTTTGTTGTACTGACTGTCTTGAAAATTTAGAGGGAAATTTCTCATTTTGTCCTTCAAGCCCCTATTCCACTTAAGAGGTGGGGAAACTTGCTGGAGTGGTATTTGGAGTCTTGTTCCTAGTCCATCAGGAAAAGAAGCTATCCCATCCTTTTCATCTGACATAGGTGCTTTGACACCTATGTCAGATGAAAAAGGTGTGATAGCTGCTTCTAGCTAACAGTGAAGGAAATAACCAAAACAGGTACTGCAGTCAGAAACTTTATCAGCACATAGTCGCAACTGGAAAAACAACAGAATCTTTTTATAAAACTATGAATAGTATCCTGTGGAATAACTTGTCAGAGCTGGAAGAATCCACTCCACGCGTACATTGTGTTAACAACCTAATCCTATTTATATTTTGTCAGTCTTTGCCTGTACTAGAGTTGTACCTACTGTCTCGCTACCTCCTGCATTCTGATTGTGTTTTTGATTCTGACCTGGCTTGTCTGACCTATCTTTGCTGCTTCCTTGGATTCTGTCTGACTTTTTATTTTTGAATAGACTGATATTTCCTCTCCGACCAGGCTATCCCGACTACATCTCTGCTGCTCACCTCATGAACTCTGACCCGGCTGACTATTTGTTAATTCTGAATACTCCATCCCCTGACCGTGGCGTGTTTTGACTTTTCTACCATCTTTTCCAGTATCTCGCTGGATACTCACCTACCTCCAATATTTTGTGCAGAGTCTGGGATTCTTGAGACTGACCCTGGTCTCGCATCAGTCTTTGGTCATAAACATCTGAGACTCAACCACACGGTGTATAGTGGTCAAAGTGAATACCAACTGGTCTTTCTCTCTGAGTTCCAGACCTCTCACTATGCAAGTCATAGAAACATAGAATGTGTCGGCAGATAAGAACCATTTGGTCCATCTAGTCTGCCCAATTTTTTTTGAGTACTTTTATTAGTCCCCTGTTCCCGGTCTTATAGCTAGGATAGCCTTGTGTCTATCCCACGCATGCTTAAAATCCTTGACTGTGTTTACCTCTACCACTTCTGCTGGAAGGCTATTCCATACATCCACTACCCTCTCAGTAAAGTAATACTTCCTGATATTACTTTTAAATCGTTGCCCCTCTAATTTAAGACTATGTCCTCTAGTTGTGGTAGTTTTTCTTCTTTTAAATATACTCTCTTCCTTTACTGTGTTGATTCCCTTTATGTATTTAAATGTTTCTATCATATCCCCCCTGTTACGTCTTTCCTCCAAGCTATACATGTTAGGATGCTTTAACCTTTGCTGGTACGTTTTATCCTTCAACCCATGAACCAGTTTAGTAGCCCTTCTCTGAACTCTCTCCAAAGTATCAATATCCTTCTGGAGATACGGTCTCCAGTACTGCGTACAATACTCCAAGTGAGGTCTCACCAGTGCTCTGTACAATGGCATGAGCACTTCCCTCTTCCTACTGCTAATACCTCTTCCTATGCAACAAGCATTCTGCTAGCATTTCCTGCTGCTCTATTGCATTGCCTACCTACCTTCAAGTCCTCTGAAATTATTACTCCTAAATCCCTTTCCTCAGATGTTGAGGTTAGGACTGTACCAAATAGTCTATATTCTGCTTTTGGGTTTTTATGCCCAAGGTGCATAATCTTGCACGTGTCCACATTAAATGTCAGTTGCCACTGCTCTGACCATTTTTCTAGTTTAGCTAAATCATTTGCCATTTGGCTTATCCCTAAATGAATATCAACCCTGCTGCAAATCTTTGTATCATCAGCAAAAAGACATACTTTGCCAACAAGACCTTCTGCAATATCGCTAATAAAAATATTAAAGAGAATGGGTCCAAGTACAGATCCCTGAGGTACCCCACTAGTAACAAGACCTTGCATCGAATATACCCCATTGACTACAACCCTCTGTTGCCTGTCAGTCAGCCATTGTCTTATCCATTCAACAATATTGAAATCCAAACTCAAAGATTTCAGTTTATTGATAAGCCTTCTATGTGCGACAGTGTCAAAAGCTTTACTGAAATCTAGGTAAGCAATGTCTACTGCACCACCCTGATCTATTATTTTAGTCACCCAATCAAACAAATCAATAAGATTAGTTTGGCATGATCTCCCTGAAGTAAACCCATGCTGTCTCTCATCTTGTCTGGTCTCTGAATAGTTAGGTGGGATTATCTTCTACTTCAGCCTTTCCTCCTGTCTCAGCTTAATAATACCGATTTGGTTTTTCTTATTGTCGAAGAATGATTATATTAATTCCTTTACGATAATAAAATGTATATTATTCTTGTATATACGTTTAATCCAATTTTTTCTCGTTTCAGTTTCTTTTTATATTATTTGATAAAACTTTTTAAAAAAATTTCTTATTATTTAAGTCTGTATATTTGGAGAATCTTTAGAAATATATATGTATAATATTATGTTGGAGAAACGCTGTTTATTTGATTGTTATGAATATTCGTTTATTCAGTACAGTCGATATGTGCATCCCGATGTTATAAAATGTTGCAAAGCTATCTTGTTGTATTGTGAATATTAAGATCTAAATGAATCACCTGAGCTTTATAAAGTAAGAGACGCTCATTTCATTCTATCCATTTGTGTATGGACATTAAAGTTGCTTCAATATGAAAGCGTGACTCGAGCGTCACCATGGGAACAGACGCTTGCCGCATTGAAAAACACGTCACACCCGAAATACGTCAGAGAAAGAGCGACGCTCTACCATTTAAAAACAGCGCTTCTCCGATACAGATTTTTAGTCTTCTCCTGAGGAAGCCGTGATCGGAGTTCCGGCGAAACGCGTAGAGATAGAGACTTTAGCAGCTGCAGTTCTTCTCCCTGATCCAGCCTCTTGCCACATCCAGGTTATGCTTCTGATTTCAGCACTGGTTGTTTGTATTTCTGATCATTTTCTCTTGTAAGTTTGTTTTAGCAGGGGCCACCATTGTGTATTATCAGTCTGGTCCTGCACATGTTATTTTGTTACTTTATATTTTTCAGATAATATTTATTGCGATTAAAGCACGATATTTTAAAGAAATCCTACAAAACGTTTTGTGAGTGTACTCCTCACCATCTGCGTTGAAACTATTGGTGTTTTACAATATTGCACCATTACCTTGTGATTAAGGTGTCCACTTTCTCGCGCCATTCTGCTTTTTCTGTTATATATTCTGATCTTGAAATCCAAGCGACTTTAGATGTTCAACAATCCTATTCTTCAACAAGGTTTCCATTATTTTCCCCACTACTGAAGTAAGACTTACTGGTCTATAGTTGCCCGCCTCCTCCCTGCATCACTAAGTGTAACAGTGCCATAATGCCTTAAATTAACATTGCTGTATTAAACAAATAAAATGCTGCTTGTGCAGTACACAATAAAGTAGTTCAGTGTTGAATAAGTTTCCCTGCCACAGTTTTTTGGGAAGTGCACTATAACAAAATGCATTCTAGGGTTATTTGATTTTTTTAATAACTCACTGTTGAGTTGCCACTGCAAGACACTCTGGATCCATCTTCCGCAGTAAACAATAAATCTCCAGCCATGCATCCTTTGGAAGTAGACAGCTGAAAGAGACAGTATCTATATTGGCTTTGTCTAACAATGTGTCTACAGGAACTCTATGCAGTGTGGCTGAAGTTTGACAAGGGAACAGAGAAAGACAGATATATCCCACTGGAAGCAAGCATCACACTGCTCTCATTCAATAGGATTCCAGAAGGAAAGATATATGGTGCAAGAGAAGAAGAACTGCTAGGACCTTAAGGGCTCTGGCCACAATCCAAGCTGCACCCATATGAGAACCCTATGTTTGCCTCTGTCAGGAAGGAAGCGACAGTTCTTTTATTGGAGACTGAAATTCAAGAGGGACTATGGTCTTTTATTCACACAGAAGTTCACTTCTTTGTGATCAAAAGGCTCCTCATCCGAGCATTATTCAGAGGCAATATTTACTTCTTTTGTAAGATCGTTCTCCACGTTCTGGCAGCTTTTTGGTGTGTGGGGTCTATTATGGATGTCGGAGCTATGCTCCAAGATATGCAATACCCCTAGTTTTTGCTTTTTTGTTGTTGCTAAGACTAGAAGTTCAAACTACACTTATAGTGAGGCAGCCGTGGTACACCTGACAACTACAGAAAATAAACTAGGTGGAACTGCCCCTTTAAAGCAGACATACAGCAGTTGAATGTTGTTCAAGATTCATCTGCATGAAGGTGAACGTGCAGCCAAATGTAAAAGGCCAAAATGTGACAGGCTATCTTGCCATTGGGCCATTTTCCAGCATTCAGCTTACATTGGGGTTACAAGAAATCTGCCTCTTATATCTTATACAGTAAAGGAACTTGTTATTATACCAAGTAAATGACATATCAGAGAAAACTGAGCCCTACAATATGTAGACTTATTCTTGGCATCCTCAGCATACATGAAACATCATCAATTATATTGTCCACCACCGTCTGGCTGCCATAAAGCTGCACGTCATTATAATAAATGTCCCTGGGGAGAAGCGAACAAAAATAAATCACCATTGCACTAATAGCTCACATGACCCAAGATTTTTTTATCAGATTAAAACAGTTTTGATAACTATTCACACAAGGTGACAGTGCGCTAAAATGTTGTAAAGTGACCAGTGCAACAAGTAAATGTATTCAAACTGTGCAAAAATGGTGTAGATTGATGTAAGGAATAATGCAAGACATATATAGCACTCACATATGATTAGTCCATATTATTAGGACAGACAGTATACAAGTATGAAGATTCATCCTCCTAGGTCTTTGTTCGAATTGACCTCCAAAAATAAGAAGATATCAGTATACTATAACTCAATTTAATAAGAAGTGCATAAAATATCTTACACTTAAAATCAGGAACATCAGCAAAGGAACAATATCTGGAACACAAGAAGTAAAACAGGATCCTGGTTATCAAATCGTAGTAGGAAGTCTCAACCCCTGATGAGTGGTGCTTGATCAACGCGTTTCGCCCAAAAGGTGGGCTTCATCAGGATCCAGCAGCACTCATAGGGGATGAAGCCCACCTTTTGGGCAAAACCCTGATGTTCCTGATTTTAAGTGTAAGATATTTTATGCACTTCTTATTAAATTGAGTTATAGTATACTGATGTGTTTATGTGTGTGTCTGTGTGTATATGTGTCTGACTGGATGTGTTTGTGTGTGTATGCATGTGTCTGACTGGATGTGTTTGTGTGTGTATGCATGTGTCTGACTGGATGTGTTTGTGTGTATATATGTGCCTGATTGGATGTGTGTGTGTGTGTGTATATGTGCCTGACTGAATGTGTGTGTGTGTATATGTGCCTGACTGAATGTGTGTGTGTGTGTGTGTATATGTGCCTGACTGGATGTGTGTGTGTATATATGTGTCTGGCTGGATGTATGTGTGTGTATTTATGTGTCTGACTGGATGTGTATGTGTGTGTATATATGTGTCTGACTTAAAAAAAAAAAACTGCTGCCTTGTGTGTGTGTGTGTGTGTGTGTATATATATGTGTATGTGTGTATATATGTGTGTGACTGGATGTGTTTGTATATATGTGTGTGACTGGATGTGTTTGTATATATGTGTGTGACTGGATGTGTATGTGTGTGTATATGTGTGTGACTGGATGTGTATGTGTGTATATATGTGCCTGACTGGATGTGTGTGTGTATATATATGTGCCTGACTGGATGTGTGTGTGTATATATATGTGCCTGACTGGATGTGTGTGTGTGTGTGTGTGTGTATATATATGTGTCTGACTGGATGTGTGTGTGTGTGTATATATATGTGCCTGACTGGATGTGTGTGTGTATATATGTGCCTGACTGGATGTGTGTGTGTATATATGTGTCTGACTGGATGTGTGTGTGTGTGTGTGTGTGTGTGTGTGTGTGTGTGTGTGTGTATATATATGTGTCTGACTGGATGTGTGTGTGTGTATATTTGTATCTGACTGGATGCGTTTGTGTGTGTATATATGTGTCTGACTGGATGTGTTTGTGTGTGTATATATGTGTCTGACTGGATGTGTTTGTGTGTGTGCCTGACTGGATGTGTTTGTGTGTGTGTATGTGCCTGACTGGATGTGTGTGTGTGTGTGTGTGTGTGTGTGTATGTATGTGTATGCGTGTATGTATATGTATTAAAACAAGGTGTAGCGGGTTTCGCACTCACAAGTGGAGGGTGCACGGAGAGGACTTTCATGCTTGTACTCCAAATTAGAATAAATGATCCTTTATTCTGTATGTATATGTGATGGACTATGTGTCTGTGTGTGTATATATGTGACTGACTGACTATGTGTGTCTGCGTGTGTTTATGTGCTGTTGTCTGGCTCCTAGATATTTTAGCTGGCTCCTAAACCTCAGATACATTTGTCAAGCCCTGCTGTAGTGTAGCAAATTTTTCTACATGTTTTGGGCCCTAGGATGTCACAATATGGTCCTGTACAATGTAGAGGAGCATATACATGTGCAGGAAGGAAAATATGCTATCTTGGGAGCCACAAAACCACTGGCCATGCAGATTTTTGATTCTGTCATCACTTTCAGTCTATTTTTCATTATTAATATAATTACATTTCCTATCATTAATAAATATGGGTAAGATATTAAAATCATTTAAAATACTTACCAGAATGCTTGAGACACACAAGTCTGACATTTTAAACAGTTCGCACTATTAGTAATGAGATTTACCTCTTGGTAGCAAATGTGTTACTTTGTACCAGTTTGTAGATCACAGAGAGTATCTTAAGTATTAGGCCTGTATGGATCAGAAAGAACATTGGTAACGTAAGGTGTGGAAGTAATTTCATTCTTGCACTAAATGTTTAAGCTATTGGGTAATAATAATGATAATGACAAAAAGTCAAGCATCTGCGTTTAGTTTCATTATATTAAATCAGTTATTTTTCAGCACTAAACAATAATTACAAGCACGTGTCCTCACCAAATCTTTTTGCAGATTTAGGGCTGTCACTTTTCACCTTTCGTTTGGTGGAGTGCTTGACCATCTGTAATCCAACTGCATGGTTAAACCTATTAGAAATATATTTTTATTGCCATTGTTAGAATCAACACCCATTTCTAACTAGGTAATCTCAGGGCCAGGACAGAGGGGTTATTTAGAGTCCAATGTCAATGAAACCCAAATAGATGGAGAATAACTGAATAAATGCTTTTTTCCTAGGTAAGTAGTGTGCAACCACCCATATACTGCTGTAACAACTGCAAAAGCTACAATTTCTGGGGAAATTGTGTGAAGTGTTCTTGCCTCCAGCAGTAGTCTACAACTGGAGTGGGCGGAGTAACTGGGTGGAGTGGCTTGAGTAACTGTTGTGTGGTTGGAGTGGCTGGAGTAACTGTGGAAAGGTTGGAGTGCAGTTGCCATCTTCAAACGGTCGTATTTTAAAAACTATAAATCCTACAGCGAAGAACTTTATATTGTGAGAATCACAAGACCCAGACCTACATTTTGATGCATAGTATGTCTCTGAAATATTAAAAATGAAGGCACAGTCACAGTTTAGTTTGAGGTGGCTAGAGTGGAGTTTCAATGAATGTCAATGGTCATATTGTGAAAACTATCAGGACTATGGCTTAGCCGTGGACATGTTTAGTGGCAGCAGAGATAGCTGAACGTTTTGATATAAGATTTGTGTAGGTGGACTTGAAAATGAGGGAGTGATGGCAGTTTAGAAACCATGTCCTGATTTTTCAGCTCACACTCTAGCTTTTGTCAGCTCCCACTCTAGTTTTGAACATTCCGCCATTCATTCCTATGGGACCAATTTTGCCACAAAAACAACGATATGTCGTGAACCATTCGACGAAACGTTCCACAAAGTAATAGCACACCAATCGGGAACAATCCGCACGTTTCGGTATATTACTGTCTATGTAGTGTAAAAACTGTGCTACGAGTTAGGGTGGTAAATTTGGCTATAATAAGAATAAGAATATATATGTGAGATAATATTAAGTGGTCTTGCTATGCAAGAACACTTAATAATGACTTTAAACAAGGAATTATCCAAGAAACACACTGCTCAATCTTTTGCTGCTTAAAACCCAGAATGGAAAACAACATGTTGCTTTTTTGTTGGACACTCAATGCAAACTGTTAACTTAAAAAGTACTGTAGTTTTTTTTTTTTTTTTTTTAAAACAGTCAATTGCAGGGCTGTGACTAGGGAGACTTCTGACTGGTTGACAGAGTTTTTATTACCTCACCCGTTAAAAACATTGGCGGAAGGCATTCAGTCATCAATGCCTGTTAAATCACCACTTATGATCTTTTTTGGTTTAACGGGATAATTGAAACTACCCCAATGCGTTAAAATAAGTATACTGCCCATACTATAGTAACACAGATTAAATCCCTGCCTATCTGTGATCATCTCATGGAATACTTACTCTACATTGCTCCAGCTTGACCTGTTGTCCAAAGTGAGAACTGGGGCCTGGTCTTTCAAAAGGCTGTCCAATATTCCCTGGATAATTTTATCAATAGCGGCAAGGACCTGAGGACTGAACATTATTATGATGATTATCATTACTAACAGTGTAAATAAGCATGAGATGCTAATAGTTTTCAAATGGGTAACCATGAAGGACTAAGTGCTTATTGAGATCACAGCGCTCTTTGTATAGTACTGTTTTGCATGTCATGGAAATCCAGAGAGGGGAAATTTCCAACCTGCCCCCATTGTCAGATCTTCCATGACTGGGGCTATGGGAAGCTTACATTGCAAGTGCTAACTTTTGTTAATTGCAACTCCAATGATTTTCATCCATCCATCCATATTGCTGGCTGAATGTCATATAAATTGTAAATACATGTTGGCTGTGTGGATCTACACATTACACTAGCTTTCCATTGTTTAACTGCACATTCTATGATTTGCAGCCATTGCTGGCTGAATATCTTGGGGATTGTAGTTAATTGGAGCAGTAATGAGCCACTCCAGCTACTGAAAACTAAAGTTCCCATGATGCTCAGGATCATGCGGGTCAGTAGCTTACAGCAGCTGGGAATGTTTAAAAACTACTATGAAGGTATTTTTAACTTTCTTATTAATGACTAACATTCCCACCACTGGACCCCTGGCTTGTGTCCCAAGCCAACAAAGGTAGGCAACCTATGGTGAGTGGGTTATTTTTCCCCCTACCCATTCCTGGAAAAAATCCTGCAGATGCCCAGAATTCATAGGCAAAGCTTTTCATCTTAGAATCAAAACGGGTCATGTACTAAACAAATGCAGTGGAGAAAAAAAAATAGGTAAGGAGCAATATGCAAATATATGTAACATTTGGTGCTTTTTTCCCCCACGTTTTTAGCCTCTTCCTTTTATTTTTGTTTATGGTGCATCTTTCTGGTTGCAGTATTATATTGTGATAGTGTTAGGTGGAAATTATGCTGTTGAGGTCAAGATTATTCAATAGTCAGCTGTTAGTTTACAAAGCACTGTACATTGAATATGGGCTTGTCTGGTTTGGTATCAGGGAATTCTAGTGGAGACCTAGGATGTTCCCAAGGATTATCCTATCTCAGCCCCATTACGACTTTTTTTTTAGTGAATAGATGTGTCTCTTGAATCTGGTGACCTCATCACCTCATACTGGCATAGGAGAAGACAAACATAATGAAAGAAAACAAAAATGTCAGTGGTATTCAAATAGATTTATCTTGCCTGGTGGCAGCCTCCTGGGTGTTGCCCGACACAGTGGGAACCTGGTTTTCATTTATCGACATGCTCTGCAGTAGCGATGTCCTGTGTTGTTCCACATAACAGTAAAAGTCAGGACTCAAGAAAAAGGTCATTTCTGGACAAGATAAAAAGTCATATTAAAATGCAATCCTATATAATATTAGCCAAGGCATCTGCAGCAGCATACTAACAGCTGCTGAGCACACATTCCTGTACCAAGCTCAAACTCTATAACTTAAAAAAGGATCCCCACTTCCAAGGATGCCTACAGCATACCATGAAAATGCTGCATACCATTTAACTGCTGTCTGAATGGGGACTTCTTAGTTGTGTCACTAGGGGAACCACACTGGGCAAGATCGGGGCGCTGGGTAAATACTGTGGATGCCATCTGGGTGTTGAGGCAAGTCCTAGATGTGCAGTTTGGATGCTGGGAAAGTCCTATATTTGCAATATTGAAACAATGTAAATGGTAACACATTTAGGCTGTGCATACAAGTATTTAACCTTAATGACACAAGATGTATGTGTACGTTATCTGCCCAAATGAGCGTTGGAAGTGATCAATGATCACTTCCTTCACTCAGCTGGTGTTGCTGTAATGCCTCCACATCCAGGAGCACCGAAATTAGACTTGCAGTTGCAATTTGCTCACTCCCTGCAGTGCCTTGTTTTAGGCAATGATCGCTTCCGTTGCTCTGTTGGTGTTGCTAGACTGCCTCTGGAGGACAGCCCAAGCTAGCCTTAGAGCTAGGGTTAGGATTAACGTTGAAGGTTAGGATTAAATTTGGAGTTAAAAAGTCACTGTTGAGAAAATAATTAGGAATCACCAATATGCTACTTTCAGCTATTGCTCTATAACTTGCAAAAGACAACAGAAAAACATTATTGCTAAACTCAGGACAAATATTAGATTAGATTAGAATATTAAATTAGAATTTAGCAGGTTTTCCTAGATGTGTAAAAGATTTAATGATAAATATAATGGTGTATAAAGAAAGCCCTTCTTATGCTGATAAAAACAATATATAATTTATGTTAGTACAAAAAAACATTACTAAGGATTCTGTATGGTGAGGTCCGGATGGAGGTCCATGGGGGTAACAACAATGACACCAACTCTAGTGATGCCAGTGCTTCCCGTCATTCTACCCAAAAAGAACTTATGAAGATGAGATAGAGCAAGAGACATCTAATTTTTCAAGATTTAGGGTCTGGAAGCCTGTATTTTGGCATTGAAGCAATTCATACCACATGGTAAATACATCTGTAATGCTCCACTCCCAATCTTTAAAACAACATAATATTTCTTCAGCATAATATTAATCTATTAAAATGGTGGTTTGCAACACCCCAACTAGCATCTCTTTAACGCTTTCCCAGAACTCATTTAACCCCTTGGCGACAGATGATGTGCCAGGCACGTCACGGCAAATCGAGGACTTGCCGACAGGTGACGTGCCTGGCACGTCATGCACTAAATTGAGTAAAGAAAGCGACCAGCGGGTGCAACACCCTCCAAAAGTGCAGGGGCGCGCTACGATCACTCCCCGGAGGGATCGTAGCAGCCATTTAAAAATGGCTGCGCCCGCTGCACACATGTGCTTAGAAAGCAAACGATCGTTCGCTTTCTAAGCATCTGCAGTGTTGCTAAAGTGCCTCGCTAGCGAGGCACTTAGCAGCACCTTCAGGCTCCCCAGAACCGATGGTGGTCACTCTCCTGAGCGACCCCATCGGCTCAGTAGAAGGGAACGCTGCCTGTACAGGCAGCGCTTCCCTTCTAATGGCAAGAGCATCGGAAGTGAAAGTATTTCACTTCCGATGCACTAGGGGGAGCCAATCAATGCCGGCACAACAGATCCGTGTGATCTGTGTGCAGGCATGTGTGGTAAGTGCTCTGATGAGCACTTATCATACAGTCAAAGGCAATATTAGTCAATATTGCCTTTGACAAGTATTGATCTGCCTCCCTCACCTTACTAGTTTTAGTAAGGGAGAGAGACAGATCAGATAAAGTAAAAAATAAAATAAAATAATAAAAAAATATTTAATAAAATTTTAAACACCAAGGGCTTTTATAAAAGCCATTTAACCCCTTCCCTGCCATTGATCGCTGTGTACCCAGTGATCATACACAGCAGCACATTTTTTGCTGTCTGTTAATTTTTTAGGGTTTAATTTTTTTTACTGTAATTCATTATAGTATAAAAAAAGCTCTTTTAAGAGAGATTAACCCCTTGCTTGCTGTAGATCACTGCCTAAGCAGCGATCTGACGCAAATGCTGCAATCTTGCTGCAGAAGCATTTTTAATTTTTTTTAAACTTTTTTATTACACCCGTCACGTGTTAATTATACCCGCTAGGGGACTACGTTTAACGTAAAAAAAATTTTTGTAGCTGTCTGAGCGCATGTATAGCGATCAGTAACAGCTGACAAGTGACAAAGGCGGGTTGGCGTGTAGATCTGCCTCCCTCTCACTTGAGTTTTAGTGAGGGAGGGAGACAGAGCTGTATAATGTAAGTTTTTAATTATAATATATTTAATAGAATTGAGACCCAAAGGCTTTTATAAAAGCCGTTTCCAGTATTTAACCCCTTCCCTGCAATTGATCGCTGTGTACGCAGTGATCTTACACAGCAGCACATTTTTTGCTGTCTGTGCATTTTTTTAGGGGTTAATTTTTTTTACTTTGATTTATTACAGTATATCAACGGCTCTTCTAAGAGCTATTAACCCCTTCCTTGTCGTATATCACTTCCTAAGCAGCACATATGGTCACTGCCTAAGCAGCGCATATGGAGCAATGTTGTCGCAGAAGGATTATTTTTTGCTATCAGCATTTTTTTTTTTTCACACTTGCTAGGGGTTAATTATACCCACTAGGGGATTACGTGTATTCCTTTTGAAGCTGTCTGAACGCGTGTATAGCGATCAGTAACAGCCGATAAGTGGCAAAGGTGGTTTGGTGATTTCTCAGATGAGCATCACCATTCGTCTGGTTCGATCAATATTGGTAAATATTGTTCTGACCCATATGGATCTGCCTCCCTCTCCTCACTTGAGTTTTAGTGAGGGAAAGAGACAGATCTGTATAATATAATTTTTTAATTGTAATAAATTAAATAAAATGTTAAAAAATTGTGAGTCCCAAGGGCTTTTATAAAAGCCATACCCTTTGTATAGTGTAGTGTATTAACCCCTTCCCTGCCACTGATCACTGCACAGCAGAACATTTTTGTCTGTGCTTTTTTAGGGGTTAATTTTTTTGTGCAGTACTACAAAGGCTCTTATAAGAGCTATTAACCCCTTCCTTGCTCTACATGTTCAAATTCCAAGTTTGAAAATCAAAAAGCGCACCTCTCAAATGTAGCCTTTCAACCCCCAACAAAGCTGACAAAGCTATGCATGGGTGGTATCCCTGTGTTCGGGAGATGTTGTTGAACACATATTGTGGTATTGTTTGTCGTTGACACATACCAAAATATGTGAATTTGTGTCTAAAATACAATGTATGTGGGAAAAAAAACAATAAAATGACTACCACAAACTTTGACAAAGGCTGGTGGTAGAATTGGTGCATGGAAAGTGTTAAAATAACACCATTTAAAATAGCCTAGGGGTGTCTACTTTTACAAAATATATACTTTTTGGGATAAAATACACTGTCCTACTTCAAAAAAAAAAAAAAAAAAGTCCCAAATGAAAGATGGGCTCAGGCTGACAATGTGGCCCTTTAGCCCCCAAACAACCCAACAAACCTATGCATGGGTGGTATCCCTGTACTCAGGATATGTTGTTGAACACATAATGGGTTATTGTTTGGCAGTGACACATACCAAAATCTGTGATTTTATGTCTAAAATACAATATTTGTGAAAAAAAACCCACACAAAAATTACTACCACAAACTTTGACAAAGGCTGGTGGTAGAATTAGTGCATGGAAAGTGTTAAAATACCACCATTTGAGATAGCCTAGGGTGTCTACTTTAAAAAAATATATGGGTTGATGGGGTAAAATACACTGGCTGGTTTCAAATATGTCCCAAATGGGACATGGGTGCAGGCGGTCTGCATGTCAAAATTTCAAATTGGAAAACCAAAAACTGCACCTCCCAAATTTGGCCTTTTACCCCCCAAACAACCCAACAAACCTATGCATGGGGGGTATCCCTGTACTCAAGAGATGTTGCTGAACACTTATTGGGGTGTTATTTGGCAGTGACACATACCAAAATCTGTAAATTCATGTCTGAAGTACAAGGTTTGTGAAAAAAAACCACCAAAAAATTACTACCACAAACTTTGACAAAGGCTGGTGGTAAAATTAGTGCATGGAAAGTGTTAAAATACCACCATTTGAGATAGCCTAGGGTGTCTACTTTTAAAAAATATATGGGTTGATGGGGTAAAATACACTGGCTGGTTTCAAATATGTCCCAAATGGGACATGGGTGCAGGCGGTCTGAATGTCAAAATTTCAAATTGGAAAACCAAAAACTGCACCTCCCAAATTTGGCCTTTTACCCCCCAAACAACCCAACAAACATATGCATGGGGGGTATCCCTGTACTCAAGAGATGTTGCTGAACACTTATTGGGGTGTTATTTGGCAGTGACACATACCAAAATCTGTGAATTCATGTCTGAAGTACAAGGTTTGTGAAAAAAAAACATTAAAAAATTACTACCACAAACTTTGACAAAGGCTGGTGGTAGAATTAGTGCATGGAAAGTGTTCAAATACCACCATTTGAGATAGTCTAGCGTGTCTACTTTTAAAAAATATATGGGTTGATGGGGTAAAATACACTAGCTGGCTTCAAATATGTCCCAAATGGGACATGGGTGCAGGCTGTCTGCATGTAAAAATTTCAAGTTGGAAAACAAAAAACTGCACCTCACAAATTTGGCATTTTAGCCCCCAAACAAACCTATGCATGGGTGGTATCCCTGTACTCAGGAGAAATAGTAGAATCTATTTAGCATGTTTTTTCGTTTGCTAATGTCGATGAGGAGAAGTTGTTTCAAATAAAAGTCAGGAAATTTGTTTTTACCATATTTTATTATTTTTTTTAATAATATGATAAGATATGTTTAAAAAGATGGCATCCATAGAAAGCCCTTCTTGTCCTGATAAAAACAATATATAATATGTGTGGGTACAGCAAATGACAAAGAAGAAAATTACTGCTAAACACAAACAGCACAGAAATGTTAAAATAGCCATTGTCCAGAAAGGACAAAAATGTTTCATGCTCTGTCCTTAAGGGGTTAACTCAATTAAAACTGATGCTTCTATTTGTCTCTTATTTTTAATTTTTTAATTCTGGCAACATATTAAGTGTTGGAATAGTTTTTTTTTTTTTAAATCTCTGAAAATAGGGAAAGGATTAATCAGTTTTATGATATTTTTGAGAATGTCCAGCAGAGGGTGCTGTTGCATTAAAACTAGTTCAGTTCAGCCTTAACTGGATTTTTCAAAGGATGAAACTTGGTTTACATAAAAAAGCCCTATATATTAGTCTATACAAAGTGACCCACCTGGCATTTCCACCTATTTAACTACTCACTTAGAGACCAGGAGAGTGTCCAACCCATCCATGTATTTTCTTTTGGATCAACAAGGATTACAAGGATTAGGAAAATGGTTGAACTACAAGTCTTTTTTCAACCTTAACTGCTATGTACTATGTAACAAGTTGATGCCCCTCCATCATGTAAACATACATACCTGTATCAGCTACACTGATTTAGATTTAGAACATCTGCACTGGTGCATTTGAATTTGTATTTTTATTATTTTATCTGTTTTTATACAATATTTGTGTACAAAGCCCCAAGTATATTAATTAAAAATATATTAATTACAAAATATCCCATATTATTTATAACATTTAGAAGGTTTGATAATACTTAACAACAGAATGTATAATTACAATATGGTAGACATGGCTGGTGTCAACTTAGACTTTACCTCCTGATATGCAATTTGATTGTGTGGTCTATTTGATTCATGGATGATGCTCGCATTCAGGCACAGTTGCTTCAGATGTGCTAGGTGTACGCTGCACACCTAGCACGGAGCCACGCTGTCTATTTCCAGAGAGTTTGTGCTGGCTTGTCAAGTGGAAGAACCCAAAATTGTGAAGTCTGGAATGTCAAGTTCCCAGCTAAATCTAGGGCAGACAGCTTGGGCATACCTAAAACTCTTAGATCCCCAACTCCTGGTCACTGTGGATCGGACATCAGGGAGTCTGGCTGAACACCCCTTTGTGCTAGAACATCATTCCTGTGTCCCCTATGGTTCCCTACTTTGTTTGGGGCTTCTCCTTACTCCAATATAAACTCGCTGTGCGCTTTAATTCATTGCACATTTATATGAGCCTCTTCCAGTGCTTTGGGTGTGTTTATTATTTTGTCTCCAGTACATCTTCCCCAATGAGGACAGGACGATTAAGGTTTATGGGATGAGTGTTTTTTGATTGTTATTAGCTTTTTAGAAATAGGTCAGATGTGGAATGTTTTTTCATTGCTAGTTTTCAGTAAATTCCAGGTTTTCTGACTGGTCTTTGCTTAGTTACCATGCCCACCACTAATATTTGGACCCTTGGTATATATGAGCAAAAAGGCCTTGACAAATTGTATTTACTGTTTAACCTTCTGGTCTTTTCTTCACAAAATACACACACATACCCTGCTCAAATGTATACCAATCAATTGCAAACACAACACAGGTTTAACAACAACAACAAAAAAAATTTGTGTGGAATAATGTGTGGAACAATTATTGGTACCCCAATTAAATCACAAAATAAAAATATATTTGAAGTATATTCCCACTGATATTTTACAACAACCGAGTACCTAGGAGCATGAAACCATTGATCCCTTTTCCACAGGGGTATACATATTAAGTAACACATAGACCAAATTGGTTTATTCAATTGTCACAATGGGTAACACTAAGGAATATAGTGGTGACGTGCAATAAAAGTGATCTTCACAAAATAGGAAGTGGCTATAAGAAAATAGCAAAAGTATTGAAAATGCAAATTTTCACCATCAGTGCAATAATTAAGAAGTTCCAGTCATATGGAAATGTTGTGAATCAACCTGGAAGAAGACGTGTGTCTCTATTATTTCCACAAAACTGTGAAGAGGATTTTGTTAGGACACATGGCATCATGGGCTCTATCAAATATCAACAGATATTAAATGAACAACTGACTGGGTTGTGGTTAGATCTTCCAGCAGAACAGTGTGGTGAACTGTAGGAGAGAGTCCACCAGCATCAAAATTCGAAGGTTCTGGGGATATTATGTATGGTGCAATACTCTCAGATCCCTTGCCATGTGTCCTCCACAGGAATTATAGGAGAAGACTCAGAGTGGTTACCTTGGCAAAAGTGTGCCACAAATATTTTTTTTTTTTTTTTATAAACATATGTTGTGTATGCAATTGTTTGACATCTAAGAGAACATCACATTTTTGTGTAATTTTTTTTTTTTAAAGTAAATAGCAAAAAGTTAAAAAAATAAAGGCAATTTTTCACAGCCTGCTTTTGCTCAAGTTTTAAGAGAAGGCATGGCCCTTTAATGTCACATAATCACCTGTGATGATGAGCTCCTACTAGTGCAGGGGTGTCCAAGTTTATTCTGCAAAGGGCCACTTCGCTAGAAATGTATGCATGCGTGGGCAGCATTCATTTTTCATTCATTCAGAGAATAATATATATATTTATATATATATATATATATATTTCACACTAATGTGCAGTGGTCACATTCACTACAAACACACACATTCATACACAGTCACACTTACCCCCCCTTCCCACACACACAGTCACACTTACCCAACACACATACAAATTTATACACACATACATACATACACTTACCCCACACACAAACACACTCACATACATACATACATACATACACTTACCCCACACCCACTTAACGCACTCACATAGATACACATTTATACACACACTCGCATACAAACACTTACCCCCCACACACACACATTTATACACACACTCACATACAGTTACCCCACACACACACACACACTCACATACATACACTTACCCCACACACACACACACTCACATACATACACTTACCCCACACACACATTTATACACACACTCACATCCATACATACATACACTTACCCCACACACACACACACATTGATACACACACACTCACATACATACATACACTTACCCCCACAAACATACACTTAACCCCCACACACATCCACATTTATACACACACACTCACATACATACACTTACCCCACAAACACATTTATACACACACACTCACATACATACACTTACCCCACAAACACATTTATACACACACACTCACATACATACACTTACCCCACACACACACACACACACACACACACACACACACACACACAAACTTACCAAGCAGTTTTCTTTTTTTAAACGGGGCTGTGGAGGTTGTGGGCTTTTCTTCATGCTGCCGATGCGCTTCTTCCCTCCCTCTGACCCTTGCGCATGACCTCACGCGCAGGGTAGAGGAGGGGAGGGGAGGGGATATGCACACGAGAGCAGCACCCTGAAGCAGCTTCTCGTGCGGTGTGCAGTTCGAGGTGGGGCTACTGGAGCAGAGCTCAGGCGGGCTGCACCTTGATGCCTCTGTACTAGTGTAACTAGAAGGATATATACATTATGTAATACATTAACACTGCACTGTATCCAAAGCTAAAACAAAAATATAATTTTTTTTTCACATTACATATGTATTTTCTTTTTATGTTTGAAGAATGTATGAAGATCACTTTATCTTGAAAAATCTTGGGCTGTCCGATGCCATAAATCCTCTTGTATCCGCTTAAAATGGTATTTAGTTGATTCTGCCAAAAAAGATTTTACCACCAGGAATTAGTCACTGAAGAGCTGTTTTGGCAACAATATTCCTGTAATATCTGTTCTAAGTTCACCTCCTAACACAGGCTGGTAATATAGAGAGGAAACGAGAGAAAATAATGAAATGCCACGTTCTTGACAAATCTTCCCCCAATCTTTCAGACAGGTGCGGTTAAATTCCATTTGCATGACAGATTTGGGTTTTATGTATGTAAAGGTTTTAATGTGTATGCAGCAGGAGGTAATTTATTTAATCAAAGTCCTACTAAATTGAGGAAAGAATAGGAAAAGTGTGGGATAATAAGAGATTAATATGGGGGTAGATTTGTTTCCGAGTTATTACCAGGTTATTGTAAACAGGAAACAGCTAATATTTCAATAAATTGTACAGTTAATGTACAGATTGACTAAAATAGTCTTAGGGAAAATGTTTGTGTGTAGATTGGTAATTGGCTAAAAGATAGAATGGTGGTATTTGGTAAGTTCTCAAACTGGACAAAATGTGATAAGTGAAGTATCTGGATCTGTCCTGTGTCCTCGTCTTTATATTTTATTTTATTTATGATCTAACAGTGGTTATAGGGAGCCATGTCTGCTGTGTTTTTGGGAGTAACCAGTTTGTAGACAATAGACTTAGCAGTAGTGCACAGTGCCAGTTGATGTCTGCAAAGGCCAATATGATATTGGCATGTATTAAAAGGGATATTGACTCAAGGGACAAAGGTATTATTCTTCCTCTTTACAGGACCTTAGTAAGACCCCACCTTTAATTTGCAGGTCAATTTTGGGGACCTTTTCTGAAAAATGAAATTATGCAACAGGAGAAAAGCACAAAAGTGGGCTACAAAACTAAAAGGGGAATAGAAAGTTTTAGTTATGAAGAAAAGACTAGAAACTTTAAAGGATGATTCAACTTTTTTGAGCAAGTGTTAAAAAACATGTCCTGCTTCTCCAGAGTAAACCCAAAGTATATCTTAATAGACACAGCGGACTTACTCTAGCCTGTGTCTCACAGTTGGTCAAGAGGCTGGTGTGCACCCAATAAGAACAGGATCCCGGCCACTCATCTGATCATGGTCTGCAGTTGAGGTCCCCTCTGCTGGTCCTTTGCAAATACGAGGGTCTCTCTCTCTGCAGAGAGTCTCCAACCAAATTTGTCAGCCTGCTTTACATGGAAGCATGGCAGCTGCCAGTCAGAGGGTTAACTGGCATCTGGTGTCAAAAGTACATGCCAGTTTATCCTCACATTAAGGGCTACTCATTTTTCACTTGAGCTTCTATATTAAACGCAGAAGTGAAGAATAAAGTTTAGTTGTCCTTTAAATTTGTACATGCTACAGATGGGATATGATAAAGTTTTATAAATATGTAAATACCGGTTCACTAACAGAATGGTACAAAAGGACAAGAGGTCACCCACTAAATCTTGAATAAAGGAGATTACGTCTACAACAGGAGAAGGGATACTTTACAGTAAGGACAATAAAGGTATGGCATTCACCGTCTGAAGAGGTGAATACATTAGATGCCTTTAAAAAGGACCTGGATATTTTTTTTAAAACACCATTAATATGTATTTAGTGCTTGTCGATCCAGTGAGAAATCGGATTGCCATTTGGAATTAAGAATGGATTTTTTCCCCTTTGAAAGCAGAATTTAAAATTGCTAAAATTATTTTTTTTTCCCTCTTGTAGATCAACAGAACAATAAAAGGGTTGAAAGTGATGAACGCAAGTCTTTTTTTTTTTAGCCTACTATGTAACTAACCTTGTGCGTAGGAAGTCGCAGGAGAGGACAGAGGTCTAACTGTGCAGGGCACTCAATGGACTAGGCACAGCTGAAATTTGGTATTGTATACAGTTTTCAGAATGCTAATGTTTGTATGAAAGAAGTCCCAAAACCCCAGTTCGCTGATAACTATTCACAGAAAATCCATTATACTTACTAGGTGAAACCCTATTGTCTCTGGGAAAGGGGAGGTTTTTTTTTGTTTTTTTTAAATACATTTTTATTAAGGTTTTTCATTTCAAAATGGAAATTATACATAGTAATAAATATAGCATACCATGTTTTGTAAATAAACTGTATCAATAAAGCAGACAATTCTTTGATGAACTGTATATAAAAATACAGTAAAAATACTGTATTTCTCATATCTGCATATGTGTTTCGTGACTATCGCATCATGCACCCATGCAACATTTATCTCCCCGATGGAGCAACTGTATTACCTTGTCAAAAGAATAGTATATTATATGTGTGGGTACAGTAGATGAGAAAGAGGAAAATTACAGCTAAACACAAACAAGTGTCCTAAATTGTGCAACATTCCAAAAACAGTTGTGTCCTCAAGTGGTTAATGTTTGATTAACCAGTAATATGACATCACAGGCTAAAATATAAATACACCGTTTAATGTGCATTAATGTCCAAACTTCAGTTGCCAGGAGCTGTGCATGATAACCCGAGCCCCCAAATAAGCTATGGGGCTAGACAAGACGCACAATAGATAAACAGGTGTTAAGGGGGGCTGGACTTGATGCTCCCCAGCCCCCATTTTATTTATGTGACCGGGACTGCGCATAATTCCCCTCACCACACCCCCATATTAATGGGACAGGGGGCTGGCCATATGGGGCTGGGAGCATCCCTTAAGAGCCCCTGACTCCATGAATAACCCATGGGACTACGGGCTACCCCACCTCCTCTTAGTTTTAAAATCAGCAAGTGACTGGGCTGAAACCTGGCGTGCTTCTGATTGGTTGACAGTCAATATGGGCAAGTCTATAGTGCAATCTGCTGCTAGGGTAAGTCATGGGTATTGAGGGGCAAGTTCAGAGTGCAATCTGCTGCTGGAGTAAGGTCTGGGTGTTGGGGTGGCAAGCCCAGAGTGCAATCTGCTGTTGGGGTAAGCTCTGGGTGTTGGGGCAATATGGGCAAGTCCAGAGTGCAGTCTGCATGATGGGATAAATCCTGGGTACTGGAGAAAGTACTGTTAGTGCAATTTGTCTGCCAGGGGCATGTCATGTGAGTGTTGTGTGCTGGGTTAAGTCCTGTGAGTGCAATTTGCATGGTAGGGTATGTCCTGGGTGCTGAGGTAAGTCCTGAGTGCTATCTGTGTGCTGGGATAAAGCCTGGGAGCTGAGGCAAGTCCTGTTAGTGAAATCTGCATGCTGGGGTAAGTACTGGGTGCTGGGGCAAGTCCTGTGAATGCTGTGTGCTGGAGTACGTTCTGTGAGTGTAATCTGCATGCTGGTGCATTTTATAATTCAAATAACTGTGAATGGGATCTTGGTGCTGGGGCAAGTCATGTAAATGCAATGTGTATGGTGGGGCTAAGTCTTGAGTGTCACCTAGGTGCTGGGGAAAGTCCTGTGAGTGCAATCTGATTGCTGGTGTAAGTTAATATATACACCCAGTATGTACACAAGGTTATATCTCACACACTGCACTGATATTTACCCCTACCACAGGCATATAATGATGCAACACTATGGGGCTGGTATACAATTAATTTCCAGGGCTGTTTTTTGTTCCCAGTCTGGCACTGGTTACAAAACAAATTAAATTAACTACTATGAAGTGCTGGGTATGTATAGCTGTATGTCCAGAATAGGTAACGTAATGCAACCTTTTTTTTTAACAAAAACATTAGCTATGTCACTGTTGGATCGATTAACAAGCTAATATACTTGTATTAGTGTGTGATCCAGACTGGCATGACACAAAGCAGTATAAGAAGGACAGATCCAGGATGACTTATCAGTGCATTTCACTGTTCCAGATAAACCCTCGAGAACATTGCAGCGGTTTAGAAAGCTAATGTTCATCCTGGTAAAATTAGTTGTTCTAGAATGATTCACCCGTGCGCACTTAGATTTTCTAAACTGCTCTCAGTTCCCGACCTCTATAATTGCTAATTGGCCTTTTTGGTTTTCTTCAGACAGAAAGCCTCATTCTCTGGCACTAACATTACTGTCATTTTTCCCCCCTACTCAAATGCAAATGTAGCAATGATGGATTTATAGAGACTTCCTTTAGTGTTCTATCCATTTCACTTCACAGTTATTTTCCCAGAAACACTTTTTTTAAAAATTGTTTCACTAACATTTGCTCAAAATAATTTTTTTTCACTTAACAGTGTTTTACATGGACAGCCTAAGATGTGTCCCTGCAATGGCAGATCAAAGGAGTGTAAACAAAACAGGCTTAGGAGTGTGTCTGAAGAAAGTAACATCAAAACAACATCCAACTGCAAGTCATGTTGTAGGAAATAAAAAAAAAATTGAATAATCTGAAAATATGAATGCAGTATTTTAGCAAGAAGTTTCAAGCTAAATTTTAATTTGTTCACTACTTGGAAATATGACTCCCGAGTTCCCAAAAAAAACAGACAACAGAGAAAATACTGTAGCATCCATCCAATATAGTTTGGGAAAAATAGCCAAATTAAATTTGCTTTTGGGACCGAATTGGCTCTTTGGATCAGGCCAATTTCGGTATGAAAAGCATAGATAACTGCAAAACAGAAAAATTAAAGTAAACATATTTTAAAAACAAAAATATTCATATACAGTTATAATATTTTAATGTTGGATTTTATAATAGTATATTTGTATTGATATAAGCATTTTTACATTTTAATAAAATTATTTTATATTAATTTACTTTATGTATTTCATTATTTTTATGTATTTAAATAATGCATGATGTTTTTTCTGAATTATTAATTATTTATACTTTATTACAATTATTTCGGCTATAGCCAAACTCCTCCGAATTTGGACAAATTTGTCTGAGGTCCTCCCGAAATAAGTCAAAGACAGCGGCTACCACTTTGTTTTCGGTGCATTCCGGCTGCTTTCGGTGTCGGGAGTTATCTTTATGGAATTGCCTATGATTTCCAAAAATGCTGACGTATTCGGAGGCACATCAGAGCTACCCGAGTAGCACGAAATTCGAGTGTTTTTCGTGCCACCAATGTCATATCAGAAAATCTGAGCACCTAGGACAAACCCCCCAAAAAATAAAAAGGTTTTCTTTTGTTTTGTTTTTGTTATGTGAATTTATTTAACCCCTTAACGACAGATGACAAATCGTGGACTTGCCGACAGGTGACGTGCCTGGCACGTCATGCACTAAATTGAGTAAAGAAAGCGACCAGCGGTAGCGCTTCCCTTCTACTGGCAAGAGCATCGGAAGTGAATGTATTTCACTTCCGTTGCTCTAGGGGGAGCCAAACAATGCCTGCACAACAGATCTGTGTGATCTGTGTGCAGGCATGTATGATAAGTGCTCTGATGAGCACTTATCATACAGTCAAAGGCAATATTGGTAAATATTGCCTTTGACAAGTATTGATCTGCCTCCCTCTCCTCACTAGTTTTAGTGAGGGAGAGAGACAGATCAGATAATGTAAAAAAAAAAAAAAAAATGTTTTAATAAAATTAAATATTTAATAACATTTTAAAAACCAAGGGCTTTTCTAAAAAGCCATTTCAAGTGTTTAACCCCTTTCCTGCCATTGATCGCTGTGCACGCAGTGATCATACACAGCAGCACATTTTTTGCTGTCTGTGCATTTTTTAGGGGTTCATTTTTTTTTTTACTGTAATTCATTATAGTATAAAAAAGGCTCTTTTAAGAGCTATTAACCCCTTGCTTGCTGTAGATCACTGCCTATCTTGCTGCAGAAGCATTTTTACTTTTTTTTTTTTATTACACCCGTCACGGGTAAATTATATCCGCTAGGGGATTTTTTTTAGCTTTCTGAGTGCATGTATAGCGATCAGTAACAGCTGATTAGTGGCAAAGGAGGTTTGGTGATTGCTCAGATGAGCATCATCATTCACCTGGTTAGATCAATATTTGTCAATATTTGATCTGACCCGTGTAGATCTGCCTCCCTCTCACTTGAGTTTTAGTGAGGGAGACAGACAGAGCTGTATAATGTAAGTTTTTAATTATAATATATTTAATAAAATTGAGACCCAAAGGCTTTTATAAAAGCCGTTTCCAGTGTTTAACCCCTTCCCTGCAATTGATCGCTGTGTACGCAGTGATCTTACACAGAAGCACATTTTTTGCTGTCTGTGCATTTTTTTAGGGATTCATTTTTTTTTACTGTGATTTATTACAGTATATCAAAGGCTCTTTTAAGAGCTATTAACACCTTCCTAGCCATATATCACTTCCTAAGCAGCGCATAAGGTCACTGCCTAAGCAATGCATATGGTCACTGCTTAAGCAGCACATATGGAGCGATCTGGTCGCAGAAGGATTTCTTTTTTTGTCACACTCGCTAGGGGTTAATTATACCCACTAGGGGATTACGTGTATTCCTTTTGAAGCTGTCTGAACGCATGTATAGCGATCAGTAACAGACGATCAGTGGCCAATGTGGTTTGGTGATTTCTCAGATGAGCATCACCATTCGCCCGGTTAGATCAATATTGGTAAATATTGTTCTGACCCATATGGATCTGCCTCCCTCTCCTCACTTGAGTTTTAGTGAGGGAAAGAGACAGATCTGTATAATATAAGTTTTTAATTGTAATAAATTAAATAAAATGTTAAAAAATTGTGAGACTCAAGGGCTTTTATAAAAGCCATACCCTTTGTATAGTGTACCCTGTATATTAACCCCTTCCCTGCCACTGATCACTGCACAGCAGAACATTTTTTCTTGTATGTGCATTTTTAGGGGTTAATTTTTTTGTACAGTACTACAAAGGCTCTTATAAGAGCTATTAACCCCTTCCTTGCTCTACATGTCAAAATTCCAAGTTGGAAAATCAAAAAGAGCACCTCTCAAATGTAGCATTTAAACCTCCAACAAAGCTGACAAACCAATGCATGGGTGGTATCCCTGTGCTCGGGAGATGTTGCTGAACACATATTGTGGTATTGTTTGTCAGTGACACATACCGAAATATGTGAATTTGTGTCTAAAGTACAATGTATGTGGGAAAAAAACACAATAAAATTACTAAAACAAATTTTGACAAAGGCTGGTGGTAGAATTAGTGAATGGAAAGTGTTAAAATACCACCATTTGAAATAGCCTTGGGTGTCTACTTTAAAAAAATATATGAGTTGATGGGGTAAAATACACAGGCTGGCTTCAAATATGTCCCAAATGGGACATGGGTGCAGGCTGTCTGCATGTAAAAAATATCAAGTTGGAAAACCAAAAACTGCACTTCCCAAATTTGGCATTTTAGCCCCAAACAACCCAACAAACCTATGCATGGGTGGTATAACTGTACTCAGAATAAATAGTAGAATCTATTTAGCAGTTTTTTTTCCATTCGCTTTTGTTGATGAGGAGAAGATGTTTCAAATAAAAGTCAGTAAATTTGTGTTGTTTTTTTTTTTTTTTACCATATTTTATTATTTTTTTAATATAATATTATAAGATATGATCAAAATTATGGCATCCAAAGAAAGCCCTTCTTGTCCCGATAAAAACAATATATAATATGTGTGGGTACAGCAAATGAATAAAATTACAGCTAAACACAAACAGCACAGAAATGTTAAAATAGCCCCCCCCCCGAAAATATCTCCCACTAGCCCCACCTACCCTCACAAGCATGTTATCCCGGTCTAATGTAATATGGAGGGTGGGTGGGAGCAGTTAGGTCAATATGCCAGTAATATTTTGCCACTCAATATGCCACTATTTTACCATTCAATATGCCAGTATTTTGCCCCTCAGTATGCCAGTATTTTGCCATTTAATATGCATGGATTTTGCCCCATAAATATATGCCATTATTTTCCCATTTAATATGCCAGGATTTTTCCCCTTAATATGCCATTTAATATGCCAGGATTTTGCCCCTCAATATGCCATTTAATATGCCAGGATTTTGTCCCTCAAGTAATAATTCTGACCATAATAGAATGGGAGGGTAATATAATTATTACAAGAAAAAATATAATATACTGCGCCTATATGTGGCAGAGTGTGCAGCACCTAGACACAGCCGGTGTTTCACTCCCAGCCAAGCAAATGTATACAAAAAAGAAACGTGACTGGTGCGCTACAACCAACACTTATACACATTATATATTTACTCTTTTCAGTAAGTGTAAATCTTAGTGTTGTGAAAAGGGAAACAAAAACAACATAAAATACAATATTGTAAGGTATGTCAAATAAACTGGTGGTAAAAATACACTGAAAAGTGCCAAATGACCACTCACATTTGCCTGAGCAGTAATCTGCTCTGGGACAACAGCACCAGGGAGCCCCGAAAACGGGTAAAGGATGGCAGATCACCTTCTGCAGCTCACAGCTCCAAAGGTTCACACATGAGGAGAGAAAGCAGGGATATAAGTATAAATTGTTTAATACAAAGCTTGAAAAACACATAAATGTCTTACACAAAAACGGAAGAATCTTCACAAGAAATAAAATCAGTGCAGCTTCTTGAAAAAGTGTCCAGTGCTTAAAACCCTTCCTTCTTGCTGCACAACGCGTTTCACCTCTAAACGAGGCTTTTTCAAGTCTTATGACATCATGATGCATGCTCTGCCCACAGTTGTAAAATTAAACTCGCTGGAAGATTTTGGAGAATATTGCATCATGGGTAAAATTCAGAGTCAAACCAACAAAGAAAACAGTGTGGCAAAAAAGTGTTACATAAGCATTACCTCGCACTATAGGGCATTTTTGGGGCTCCACTGCCGTCCCAAAAGCAAAAAAAAAAAAGTATTTAAACGCCTCAACTCAAAACGAGATATGCCACACATCCGTACCTCTATGAATGAAAATGCACCATCCTCGGGGGTATAATATAAATTAAAACTTGATTTTATTTTGACAGATAAAAAAATTGAGACAGACATAGAGCCGTAGTATGCCGAGCCCGGCTGAAAGATAAGTCAAAGTGACTGACGTAGGTCATGGGTAAAATTCACAAAATGAATGCAGGAGATTGGCACCTAATTTTATTTTTACTTTTATATGCAATTAATTCAAACAGAGAAAACAAACAGTGGAATATGTGTTATATATGATTGTTTTAAATACACAGGTAATCTAGTTACATCTTAATGTAAGTGGTAGTGTCTCTTTAAGTCTATTTTGTGATACACAAAAGCACCTGTGTGCTGACCAAATGTGGTGCAGAATTTCAATTTTGACAATATTTTGTTAGTTACACATTTAGTAATTGCATTTCCATTTAATTATGGTATGAATCAGATAACTCGGATAATTAATATTCCAAAACTTATATTTACTAAACAGTGAATTGTAACCAACTGTTATCTGAGTTGCAAAACCTAGACCAAGTAGCCAAGTTGAGTAATTTGCCACTTGGCCATTTCTGACCTAAGTATCACAACTCTGTTGTCAGTTCACCACAATTTAGTGTTTAGTGAATAAACCACTAACTGTAAAACATATTTAATCTTCAGTAACAGATATACTAGGATATGACAAATCCCAGGAATCATTGCTCTGTACAATACCATTACACATAATCTAAGCTTCTGAATGGTTTGCGGAAATATGTGGGCAACACTGAGTTTGTTTTATGCGCTTTCTTCTAGAATTGATTTTTAGGGATTCTGGGAGCTCTGGAAGTTAAATGGATTCTCATAGGGCATAAAAGAGCTTTCCCTTAGTTAGAATTAACTTTAGAGCAGTCCTGAGACTGGGAAATGATAATGAGAGCCAATTAACTTTATCAAGGGCTTGTTTGGGTTGTTGATGATGGGCTCAAATTCATATTGTCCACTGGTAAAGTAGTTTGGTCTTAAACATAAAAAATGGTTAGAGTGGCATGATTTCCTGCTAAATGGAACACTAAAGGCACAGAGGTGATTTTGGTGGCCCCCCATGGTATCTATAATTTCCAGTATGATTTGGGTACACAAAAGGAGGAGGACACAGCTGGTTTGTGTTTGAGGCCAAATGTACATGTAATAAAGAAGGTAAAAAAAAAGTTGAAAATAAATGCTGTCATCTGTTGTTTCTTACTGCAAAGTCAAGTGCTTGGCTGCTGTACAAAAATGATCAAAAGCCTGCTCTTGCCTTACCAAAAATGATTTAAATTAACTTTTTTTCTCCAAATTACTGGAAATTCTCATACCAGTCCTCAAGGAACCCCTGATGGACTGCAGTGTTAGATTATCCAGGATAGGATCGGATTTCCCACTAGGCAGAGCTCACAGTTGGTGAGAACACCACAGTTTGCAGGATGCCACAAATTAGGGAGTATTTTTGGGCAAGCCCTGGCTGCACTGTGAGAACAGTCATAGCATCCCAATGCCCTTGTAAATAATCCACATCAGTGCTGAACAGTTAAACATAGACTTAAACTCAGCGGTCTACTCATTAAAGAGAAAAAAATGAGACAGGAGTATTCTCCAATCCAGCTAAATAGAAGATTTTTTCCAACTCAGCTACTTTGGCCTTAAAGTGCCCAAATTGCATCTTCCAAATGTTAATGCATATTAACCCCTTAACACATATTGACATATATATATACGTACTGCAAAGCATGGTCCTTGAGGGCCATGAGGACGTATATATACATCCTGAGTTTTCCATATAGCTTTGCGCTCCTTGTACAATGCCACATGCCTTCAGTTACTCTCAGAGGCTGCTTCTGATCCGGTTAGGGTAAATTTACGTTATGTTTGGGGTCAAAAGGTCACTGTAGAAGAAAATGTTTAGGAAACCAAAAACTACTAATATTGATTATTGCCCTGTTACTTGAAATAAATGTCATCAGACAATGTGTCGCACTGTTAAGAGATCCTACTGTGTACAAGAGCAAGGTCACTCAGAGGCCACATAATGTATTCAATTCGAAGAGCACAGGAATTGACTAAATGAAACAAAACTTTATATGCTCAGTGTCTATATAATTAGTGCTGCCACACCTGCAGTGAACATGCAGAGTTATCACTGAGGGAGGGCTTGAGTCAAATAATAAAAATGTGATTCATGCAGAATGCCTGCATCAAATCACACTGGGAAAAATGCCTGTGCACTATACAAGCAGTAATCTTCATCTTGCACCAAAGTGAGTTTGGGTACTAGACTGTCCCTTTAACTTTGAAATTCCCATCTCAATTCCCTGCAAATCACTCTTTATTGAGTAGACCCTATAGTTGGATGATCGATAATTCATTATATTGTCATAGGGCCCTGCAGGTGTTAATATATATTTATTATCTTCGTTTTGGTTCAAATTAGACTATTTGGGAACATCTCCAATATCTAACTTTCAGTTGCATCTACTAATGGGTTCACCTTATTTTTCTTCTTCTGTGGTACCTTGTTCTGCTTATTATTTAACCCCTTGACGACAAAGGACGTGCCAGGCACGTCCTGGGAGAAACTCCCTTAACGACAAAGGACGTGCCTGGCACGTCCTGCATTGAATGAAGCGGTTTTCGCTTTAACAGTGCTGGTCTATTGCCTCGACACACGGAGCGATCGTGGGGAGCCATATTGACGGAGCATGCTGCTCTGTCAATATGGCTAAGTCCTCTGCCGGTCTGAGCTTCGGAAGTGAAAGTAACTTCACTTCCGTCGCTCTGAATATGCTACTTGACTACCCCTAGTGGTAGTTTAGTAGCATTGCAATGGGAAATATTTAAAATAAATATTTAATTAATTAAAAACCGGTTATTTAGCTATATTAGCCTATAGGGTTAAAATTAAATATTTTTTAGCATAAGGGATAGGGTTAAAATTAAATTAAAGTTAAAAAATATTAAGGGATATAATAAGGATTAGAGTTGGGGTTAAATTTATTGTTGGGGTTAAATTTTGGGTTCGGGTCAAAAGATCAATATAGGAAAAAAAAACAAAAAACACTATTTTTGGTTTTTGCCCCATAACTCGCAAAAAAATATCGAAAAATATGGAAACATGCATATTTTTTTAACTCGGGAGAACATTTAGAAACTATTTAGACGGGGTCTTTTTTAATGATTTTATTTGTGTAAATTATATTTTAGGTCAAAGTTAGAAAAAGTGTGTTTTTTTAAATTTTTCATCATATTTTATGATTTTTTTTGTAGTAAATTATAAGATATGCTGAACATAATGGTATCTAATGAAAGCCCTTTTTATGACGATAAAAACAACATATAATTTGTGTGGGTACTGTATGTGAGAAAGAAATAAAATACCACAAACACCCTAGAAATGTCAAAACAGCCATTGTCACCAAGGGAAAGTCAAGGTGAAAATGTCTTGTCACTAAGGGGTTAAATAATACCATTTATTGTTTGTTTGTTTTTACCATATTATGATTTTCATGGAAAATTCACAGATTCTGATCTATATGTAGTGCCACCAAATGTTTTGCCAATATGTAGTTTCACTAGCAGTAAGATTGCATGCAATGCATCCGAGTACTCACCAGTACAGGACTAATATGTGGGGAAAAAAATATTTTAGGAAGAGACCCTTGAGCTATCACGTATTATCTAAAAAGTAAACAGCAAAAATCAGACATTAGTAGCTAAGTTGGAAAAATTCTGAAGCTTGCCTATATTTACTAGCATGGGCGTTGCTTGGTCTCCAAAAGATCTGGGGTAAGATCCTAGGCAAATTTGATACAAGTGAAGTAAAGAAGCTCACATGCTTCGGTGGACATATAAAGGATTTATATAGTGATCATCAGGTATATACAACGATCGGCCATAACATTATGAACACTGACAGGTGGCAAGCCGGAGGAGACAGTGTGATGCTTCTGCTGGGAAACCTAGGGTCCCGACTGGCCAGGATAATATAACCTGTCGCAAAGCAAAAATGGTTCAGGAATGGTTTGAGGTACACGACAACTAGTACAAGGTGTTGACTTGGCCTCCAAATTCCCCAGATCTCAATCCAATCAAGCACATGTGTGATGTGCTGGACAAACAAGTTCAATCCATGGAGGCCCCACCTTGCAATTTACAGCACTTAAATTAGTTGCTGCTAAGGTCTTGGTGCAAAAGCCCCCCACACACACACAATCACAAAGGTACACACCAGAAGAGTTTGAGATTTAAAATCTGTTTTTCAATAAGTAACCCCACTCCTTGCTTTTTTACCTCTCAGGGCAGGGCCGCCACCAGGAATTTCAGGGCCCCTTACGGAACAAATTTTCTGCAAGAAAACCTACCCTCCCAAGCATGTTATACCGGTCTAGTTTAATATGGAGGGTGTTTAGAGCAGTTGGTCAATATGCCAGTAATATTTTGCCACTCAATATGCCAGTAATATTTTGCCACTCAATAAGTCAGTATTTTGCCCTCAAATGCCATTCTTTTGCCATTTAATATGCCAGTATTTTGCCCCTCAATATGCCATCCTTTTGCCAATTAATATGCCATTATTTTGCTCCTCAATATGACAGGATTTTGCCAATTAATATGCCAGGATTTTGCCCCTCAATATGCCATTTAATATGCCAGGATTTTGCCAAATAATATGTCAGGATTTTGCCCCTCAGTATGCTCATTATGTACCACCCTCCTCCCCCCTTCCCTTAGTACTTATCTCCTTGTCTCCTGGTGCTCTGCAGGTCCACAGCTGTGAGGGAAGTGTTGTGCGCTGCCCTCCAGCAGGGCGGCTTCAATAAAGTTTGTTAAAAAAATGCGACCAGAGTAACTCCAGTCGCATTTTTTTTTTTTAACAAACTTTATTGAAGCCGCGTGGCTGGAGGGGAACGCAGAACACTTCCCTCACCGGACTGGCTTAACAGAGAATATTTTTTTTTTAACCTGGCGTGACCCGGGCCCCGGACACCAGTATCGCTGTCACCCCCTGATGGTGGGCCTGTCTCAGGGCACCTGCATGGAGGGGGTCTTGAAGTCCAGAGTGGTCGGTGACATTGGAAGTTGAGCTGCTCTTTCCTGTGGAGTTTTTTCTTCTGCCGGGATGTTATGTGACACTCGGTGCACTGACAGGCTTGTAGAAACATATCCCTTCTAGGCATGATACCTTTTCAGAAATATATGGAGTGCACTTCTAATAGCTCAAATAAATGTTACCCTGAGCAGTGAATTATTTAGAAGCATACTGTACTGCAAAAATAGAAAATAAAATCAATAGTTTTTTTTCTTAAGGAGCAAAGTGTAGATAGGTCACGTGAACCGGTACTCAGACATCAGACACGCGCCGGGTCACGTGACCTATCTACACTCACCGTGGGGAGCCGAACAGGTAGCATGGTAGGGCACCATGCTTTTTGCCACTAGCCACCAGGGATCAGGGTAAGTCCTGGGGTGAGGGCGCATGTAATGGGGGTAATGGAGACATATAATGGGGGGTGATGGAGGCATATAATGAGGGTGATGAGGCATATAATGGGGGTGATGAGGCATATAATGGGGGTGATGGAGGCATGCAATGGGGTGATGTTGGTTATGGGGCATTTTTTGTTGCACAAAGATAAACCACTATGGATATGGGTAGGAATGGCTTATAATGTTAAAGGTACATCCCATATTAACCCCATAGGAGGTTTAACACAGGGCTGGACACATTTCTGTAGCCGGTAGGAGCCAAACAGACCAATTCAGTAGCCAGCCTGGTTAATTTTAGGAGCCAGGGAAACAGAACTTCCATAGAGTTCTATGGAAAATAATCAATAAAGTTAGGAGCCAGCAGTAGAGATTTTAGGAGGCAGGACTTGTCAAGCTTTGGCTTAATGTAAAGAAGCAAAAAATTGTTAAAACATTTTTGTTGCACTTTAAAAAGTTTTCCCTGTAATAACACTGGCTACCCTCTCATGTTCCTATGACCAATCCTGGGGTCCCTCTAATGCATCTAGTTAATCCACATTTGCGAGGTGACCAGCAGGAAGGTTAAGGTCTAACAATAGACTAACTGCTTCAGGCAATTTGTCTCCTGGGAACACTCTAAAAATGTTTATAAAACAGAACATTACTCCATTAAGTTCTTAACGCTAAGACCATCAGCAGTTAACCAGACCCACAGCTCTCCTTTAAAGTGATAAGTGATGGAACAGATTACAGTGACCATAGAAAAGCATTATCTGCGATGCCTGTCAAAGATAGCAACAGCAATTACACATTCACTGCCACAGGGGGATTCAAAAGATATGGGGGAGAATTTCCTTTAAATGTGTGTGTATATGTCATAATATAATGTCCCTAAATGATTCTCACTGACAGAACACACCCGCATTTATTTGTATTTTCTTCATTATGATAAATTGCTCATATTAGTCATTATAATTAACATATTATCAGCAATTTGTGTAACTCTACCTTATTCAGCAAGTTCATTTCAGCAGGACTTTCCTCATTGTTCCAGTATGGCTACATTTCTTATGCTACTTACCAGTGGCAGTTTTTTTTTTTTCCATTGTAAAGCGATAATTATAAATAATAATAATAGTTTATGTTCACTAACAGATTTAAAGACAAGATTGGTCATTAAAATAAACAATTGCGTATATATTAATGTGGAGATATATTTAAAGGGACACTCCCACCAAAAAATGAAAAAAAGTTTTATTTTTTTATTTTGCATTGTTGATTTCAGATATGTCTTTTTTTATTATTATGTGACCGTATTTAAGAAAATATGTAACTAAACAAGTGTGACTGGGCGCCGCCATTTCGTGAAATATAGTGTCTTTGGGTGCCACCCCCGGTGACTTTACAGCACTAGTATCTCCCTTTGGGGCGGGGGACACAGAATGCAGTCTATAAGTCAAAATTATGACCATAGACTTGTATTAAATGGGAGGGTAATGTAACTATTACATCACAATGGGGCAGGTTTATGATCCTGTTTGATCAATATCCTCTCTTTGGGTTGGAAGGCAGGTAAAAAAAAAAAAGAAAAGTGTACACAGCCACCTATAAAAAAAATAGTGGCATATGATTTATATATGTGTTTGTTTTAAATGACCAGGTTACTTACCATATTTCCTTGAATATAAGACAACCCTGATTATAAGACGACCCCCCAAACTTTGGATATTCCTTTAAGAAAAAAACTAAAAGCCATTAATATAAGACTACCCTTTAGGAAAAAAGTTTAACTTGTATATATCCACATGTAAATTGCTTTTTAATATTTAATAAAAATTATGATATTAAACAAATGCATTTCTTGTTTTTATTTCCTTTTATGTGCCAATGATGTTGTCTCTCCCTTCCCCCCAAACTTTTCTCTCTCTCCCCCCCTCCCTTCCCTTGTTTCTCCCCCCCCTCCCTTCCCTTGTTTCTCACCCCCTCCCTCCCCTTGTTTCTCACCCCCTCCCTCCCCTTGTTTCTCTCCCCCCTCCCTTCCCTTGTTTCTCACCCCCTCCCTCCCCTTGTTTCTCACCCCCTCCCTCCCCTTGTTTCTCTCCCCCCTCCCTCCCCTTGTTTCTCTCCCCCCTCCCTCCCCTTGTCTCTCTCCCCTCCTTGTCTTTCTCTGCCCCCCTCCCTCCCCTTGTCTTTCTCTCCCCCTCCCCTCATATTTCTCTCCCCCTCGCTCCCCTTGTCTTTCTCCCCCCCTCCCTCCCCCTCACCTGTCTCTCGCTCCCTGGTGGCTAGTGGGGGCAGCCAGGGGATGTCTGCACAATACGTGCAGACATCCTCCATGCTGCCCGACACTTCCGTCTATTATGACAGACAGCCGGTCTGTCATAATAGACGGCAGTGTCGGGCAGCATGGAGGATGCCAAATATCCCAGGTGCCTAGTGGGGGCAGCCGGAGGATGTCTGCACGAGAAGCGCAGACATCCTCCGCTGCTGCCCGGCACTTCCACCGGGACTTTTATGATGAAGCCAGAAGGACCTGGCTTCATCATAGAAGTCACGTTGGTCGTGCCGGGCGGAAGGAGAAGTTGTCTGACGCATCGCGCAGACATCCACCTGCTGTTAGCGAGGGGGATCCAGGATCCCAGTCTTATAATCTGACCTTGATTTAAGCATTTGCTCTGAAAAAAACCTTGTCTTATATTCAAGCAAATACGGTAGTTACATCTTATATAAGAGGTAGAGTCCCTTTAACAGCTGTCCTTGTTTGTGGTATTTAAAAATGCCCACTGCCTGATGATGTTTTGCAATAAATTTACATCTACTTGGCAAGGAACTGAAAACATACCCCACAACTGTCCCAAGGCAGTCTTGGTTCAGGACCACTATACCTACTTCATTTTTCAGTGTCTGTGACAAGAGAATAGCTACTGCACCTGCACAGTAGCGCCGTCACCAGGGGCGTACCTAGAGCTTTTGGCACCCGGGGCGGACCCTGCGTGTGGCACCCCGCCCCCCCCCCCCCCCCCATTCAGAGCCCAGTAATATTGTGCCAGTCAGATACCAGTAATATTGTGCCAGTCAGAACCCAGTAATGGTGTGCCACTCAGAGCCCAGTAATAGTGTGCCACTCAGAGCCCAGTAATAGTGTGCCAATCAGAACCCAGTAATATTGTGCCAATCAGAACCCAGTAATAGTGTGCCACTCAGAGCCCAGTAATAGTGTGCCAATCAGAACCCAGTAATATTGTGCCAATCAGAACCCAGTAATATTGTGCCAGCCAGAGCCCAGTAATATAGTGCCAGTCTGTGCCCAGTAATAGTGTGTCTGTCAGTGCCCAGTAATATTGTGCCAGTCAGTGCCCAGTAATATTATGCCAGTCAGATGCCCAGTAATATTATGCCAGTCACAGTCCAGTAATATTATGCCAGTCAGATGCCCAGTAATATTATGCCAGTCAGTGCCCAGTAATATTATGCCAGTCAGATGCCCAGTAATATTATGCCAGTCATTGCCCAGTAATATTATGCCAGTCAGTGCCCAGTAATATTATGCCAGTCAGATGCCCAGTAATATTATGCCTCTTAGAAGCCCAGTAATATTATGCCAGTCAGATGCCCAGTAATATTATGCCAGTCATTGCACAGTAATATTATGCCAGTCAGATCCCAGTAATATTATGCCAGTCATTGCCCAGTAATATTATGCCAGTCAGTGCCCAGTAATATTATGCCAGTCAGAGCCCAGGAATATTGTGCTCGTTTAAACCCCCCCCCTCCCCTCCTTCCCCCCTTCCCCATCACTTACCGAAGCAGGTCTGTCTGTGGTCCCCGACGCCTCCTCCGTGCAGTCTTCTCTTCACTCCTGCACGGAGGAGGGAAACACAGTCGCCGGATGTGACGTATTGTCACATCCGGTCGCTGTGATTTTTTTTTTTTTTTTAAACCCGGCGGCCGCATCCAGAGGATTCGGCCGCCTGAACACAAAAAAAAAAAAAAAGGTAAGCAGCGCGGGGGGTGCCGGCAGCACCGGTGGCACCCCCCTACTCCGTGGCACCCGGGGGGGCCGCCCCCCGCCCCCCCCTTAGTACGCCACTGGCCGTCACTTTTAATGATGTTTAGTAACAGCACTACTGCTTATTTGCAGTAGCACTGATCTTTCCCAGCCATGCTCCATGCCATCCCACATTGCCTGGGGCACTTCATATGCCAATGTATAAAACATGCTCTCTCCTGTTTTGTACCTACAGCACTAATATCTAGATAAAGCACAGTGTCTGGCTCATTATATTATAAACCAGGAAAACAAAACAAGCATTAAACTCCAGACCATTAATACAACAATGTTGCTATAGATTTATGTTCATTCATTGACCCAACTTACCATAGTGAGGATTACAATAGCTGAAATTGCCAGCATAGAGTGAAAGCTCTTATTATCACACCTCCCATTTATAGAAACATAGAAACATAGAATCATAGAATGTGTCGGCAGATAAGAACCATTCGGTCCATCTAGTCTGCCCATCTAGTTATCATCATAACGTAATAAAGAAATAATAAAGTAACCAATTTTATGGTTACTACTACCCTCTGTAAACTGCCATAGAATGCTATTGCACACTATAAATAACTACACATTAATAATTATTAATTAAAAATCTAAACCCACATGTTGACACAGAAACTGCAGAATCCAGGAGGAAGATTTGGAACAAGGAGTAAAGGGGAGACTGTGAGGTCAGGAGAAGGCTTCTACAGAATAAGAGAAAACCAAAAGCTATTGTTTGACCATCCCTAGAATTACAAAGAAAGCCTTAAAACTTGGAGAAAAACATGTTGCATGAATGAGCACTTCTAATTTACTGCTACAAGTCCATTAGATGCTGTTGACTGGGGCTTGGGCACTAAAGGAATTATTATGGGTCATTGGCCAGGGGTTTCTGTAACTCGGATATGCTGTTAAAATTAAATGCCAGGACGTCTTGAAACTGTGTTATTTTCCCAGGACTTTAAAAATGTTCTTCATGCTGGTATTCACTTATTAAAACATCCCCTTAAAGCTCATAGTTACACTCAGACTTTTGTAGACTTAGCAATAAAACTGAATTATTTGGGGATTTAAACTGGAAAAAGAAAAATTTCTGCATGGAGCAGGAGACCAGTAATTTTATTTAATGTTCTATATTGTGCATTCAATGATATACACTAATTTCTATAAACAGTACTGCTTTAGCAGGAAGAGTATTTTTACATCTGTAGCAATACAATTTCAAATTCTATCCTTAGCCTACAAAACACTTCACTCCTTGGCCCCTCACTACATTGCCTCCCTTGTTAACCGATACTACCGTGCACAACCTCTGCGCACCTCAAATGGACTTAAAGGGACAGTCTAGTCCCCAAACTCACTGTGGTGCAAGATGGAGATTACTGCTTGTATTGTGCACAGGCTTATTTCCAGGGTAATTTGATGCAGGCATTCTGCATAAATCCCATTTTTATTATTTGATTCACGCCCTCTGCAGTGATTACTCTGCTTGTTTACTACAGGTGCGACAGTACTGATTACTGAGGATATAGCATTTTGTGTCATTTAGTCACTTCCTGTGCTCTTCCAATTGATTACATTATGTGGACTGAGTGACCTTGCTCTTGTACACATTAGGATCTCTTAACAGTGCAACACATTGTCTGATGACATCACTAGAGACAGGTAATTACCGTATTTGCTGGAATATAAGACAAGGTTTTTTTCAGAGCAAATGCAAATGCAAATACATTCGAGGTTGTCTTATAATCTGACCTCAAATTGAGGTCAGATTATAAGACATGGATCTAGGGGATGTCTGCGCGATACGCGCTGACATCCCCTGCTGCTGCCCGACACGTCCATCGGGACTTCTATGTTGTTCCGGCTTCATCATAAAAGTCCCGGCAGAAGTGCCGGGCAGCAGCAGGGGATGTCTGCGCGTATCGTGCAGACATCCTCCGGCTGACCCCGCTAGCCACCAGGGACATTCGGGCAGCAGGGGATGTGTGCAGACATCCTCCATGCTGCCTGACACTTCCGTCTATTATGACGGACCGGCTATCCGTCATAATAGACGGAAGTGTCGGGCAGCATGGGGGATGTCTGCACGTATCGTGCAGTTATCCCCCTGCTGCCCCCACTAGCTACCAGGGAGAGACGAGGTAAGAGAGGGGGGGGGAGGGGGGGGGGGGCAGAAACATGGGGGGGGGGACAGAGACAAGGGGAGGGAGGGGGAAATAGACAGAGACAAGGGGAGGGAGGGGGAAAGAGACAGAGACAAGGGGAGGGAGGCGGGAAGAGACAGAGACAAGGGGAGGGTGGAAGAGAGAGACAAGGGGAGGGGGGTAAGAGACAGAGACAAGGGGAGGGGGGTAAGAGACAAGGGGAGGGGGGAGAGACAGACAAGGGGAGGGAGGGGGGAAGAGACAGAGACAATGGGGAGGGAGGGGGAAGAGACAGAGACAAGGGGAGGGAGACAAAGAGAGACACACAAAGGGAGGGCGAAAGACACAAAGGGAGGGGAGAGAGAGAGAGAGAAAGGGAGGGCGAGATAGCGCTGGGGGGAGAGACAGACAACATTAAGGGGGGGAGAGAGACAACGCTGCGGGGAGGGGAAAGAGAGAGGCAGCATTGGCACATAAAAGAAAATAAAAACAAGAAATGCATTTTTTTTTATATCATAATTTTTATTAAAAAGCACTTTACATGTGAATATATACAAGTTTAATTTTTTTCCTATAGGGTAGTCTTATATTCAGGCTTTTAGTATTTTTCCTAAAGGAATATCCAAAGTTTGGGGGGTCATCTTACAATCAGGGTCGTCTTATAATCGAGCAAATACGGTATTCTCATTGGTTACTGCAGCTAGTGTGGGCAGTCCTGGCTTCTTGCAAACTGCTGTAATTTCACAATTTCATCTAGCTGTACGTATTTTATATTTTAAGCAATGCACAATGTAAAACATGCATTTTAAAGTACTTTGAAATCCCATTAAAATGCATTAATATTTCAGCTCTTCTTTAAACACTTCACCACTTCCAACTTGCGCCTGCGGCATTTTACCCAAGCTGCCCCCTTTAGCTTCCTTAGGGGGTCATTTACTAAACAAGTGCAGTGGGGAAAAAAGTAAGTAAAAGCATGAGTAAAGAGCAATTTGCAACTATTTGTAACATTTTGCGCTTGTTTTCCCTGATTTGCACCTCTTCCGTTTATTTTTATTTAGTGTGCAGTTGCGCTAATAAATTGCGATTAGATTTGCGCATGCTAAAGAGTTTTGCGAATATGTTGTGAAAAATAATTCTTATGTGTGTGAAAATTACATAAAATTTTAGCAAGTGTTTACTATTTGAGTGTTAAATGTTTAGTATATTGCAATACGAGCAAAGCGCAAAGATGGTTTTGCACATAAAATATATTTGCGTTTTTTTAGTACATGCCCCTCTCAGATTCTAAGCTTGCGAGCTGTCCTGTCCACCTCATGTATCAGTATGTCTTGTTCCTCTAACTCTCACTGACATAATTCACCCTAATTTATTTGTATTTTATTCATTATGATAAATTACTCAAATTAGTCTTTATAATTAACCGATTATTAGCAATTTGTGTAACTCTACCTTATTCATGCTTGACAGTTTACAATAAAATCTAGGAGCCTGCATAATTAAAAAGAAAAAAAGAATACATGGTTTTTATCTGCTTCCTCTGCTCCCCTTCACTCCATTTCTTCTGCCCTTTTTCATTAACCCCACATTCTTTGCCATTGCACCCACAGTACCTGACTGCATCTACATAACTTGCCACAGCACCACTTTGCGCCCATGGCATTTGAAACAGCACTCACAAGTCTTGCCATAGCACCTAGACTATACTCACAGATCTTGCCAGAGCACCTAAATTGCACTCACTGGTCTTGCCAGAGCACGCAGCATGAACCTACTGTATTGACAGAGCACCTAGATTGCACACACAGGACATGTCCCATACAGGACCAAATGGCAGGCCCACCATCAGATGGTGATGGGCGATACTGGTGTCCCGGGCCCGGCAGGCCCAGGTCACCCCAGAAGAACAAAATTTCCCCCGGGCCGCATTCTGCGCTCCACTCCAGCCGCGTGGCTTCAATAAAGTTTAGGAGGGAAGACTGCACAGAGGAGACGACCATGAGACAGAGCAACAAGGAGGTAAGTACTGGGGAAGGGTGGAGGAGGGTGGCATAAAACGAGCATAACACTGGCATATTGAGTGGAAAAATACTGGCATATTGAGTGAAAGAATATTACTGGCATATAGAATGGCAAAATATTACTGGCATATTGAGTGGCAAAATATTACTGGCATATTGAGTGTCTAAATACTGGCATATTGAGTGGCAAAATATTACTGGCATATTGAATGGCAAAATATTACTGGCATATTAAATGGCTTAATACTGGCATACTGAGTGGCAAAATACTGACTACATTGAGTGGTAAAATATTACTGGCATATTGAGTAGCAAAATACTGGCATATTGAGAAGCAAAATATTGGCATATTGAGTAGCAAAATACTGGCATATTGAGTGGCAAAATACTGGCATATTGACCAACTGCTCCCAACCACCCTCCATATTACACTAGACCTGGATAACATGCTTGTAAAGGTAGGTGGGGCGAGTGGGAGATATTGTTGGGGCGAGTGAGAGATAGTGTTTCAGTAAGGGGCACTGAAATTCCTGGTGGTGGCCCTGCCAGACGGTACACCCAGGACATGCCCCAGCCAGCACCAAGACTGCACACCCAAGACATGCCCCAGCCAGCATCAAGATTGCACACCCAAGACATGCCCCAGCCAGCACCAAGATTGCAAACCCAAGACATGCCCCAGCCAACACCCACATTGCACATCCAGGACATGCCCCCAACACCCACATTGCACACCAAGGACGTACTTCAGTACCCCAGGAAATGGCCCAACACCAACATTGCACACCCAGGACATACCCCAGTGCATGCCCCATCACCCACATTGCACACCCAGGACATATCCCATCACCCACATTGCACACCCAGTACTCACCCCATCACCCCCAAGACATGCCCCATCACCCACATTGCACACCCAGTACTTACTCTCACCCACATTGCACACCCATAACTTGCCCCATTACCCACACTGCCCACCCATGACATGCCCCATTACACACCCATGACGTGCCCCATTACCCACATTGCACACCCTGGACTTGCCCATTCACCTGCCTGGTGTCTAGTGGCAGGCAGCATGGTGCCTGTGCACAGTCCAGGTGCACAGACAACCTACCATGCTAACTCTCGTGCTCTGAATTTTGAGTGCCGACAGGTCACGTTACTCCGGCACTCAGGGCCGCCATCAGGGGGTGACTGGCGATACACCCGTCACGGAGCCCAGTCCTTTAAAAAAATAAAAAAACGGGGAATCTGCCCAGGGCCCACTCATTCCTTGGAGCCCATGGCAGCTGCCCCGTGGGCCCCCGCCAGGCCGGCCCTTTAATGGGGCAGCTACCCCAGCCGGCACTTTGCTGCTCAGTGCAGCAGTTTTTTTTCTTTCTTTTCTGGAGCTTGATAGAAAGAGGTCTCAGCCAATGAGGTGAGACCTCTCAATTAGCTTAGAGTTCAGAAGCCTCCTGTGATTGGCTGAGACCTCCTTCACACAAGGAGCTCAAAGCACAGAGAGGTAAGTTAAAACGGACAGTATGTATGTATGTATGTCAGTGTGAGTGAGTGTGTGTGTGTATGTCAGTGTGAGTGTGTGTGTATGTCAGAATTTTTTTTCAGTAAGGGGCCCTGATTAAATTCGCTTCCTATCCTCTTTTAGTAATGCCCGCGTTTTTTAAAGGCACTGTGCCTTTAAAACCAGCTTTTCAATCGCTCTCCGGAGCGATCGAAATGCCGACGTGTGTCACTAACGTCTTGCCACACAGGACGGACCTACCACGTCCTGTGTCGGCAAGGGGTTAAAATACAGTTTATTGTTTTACACTACAGAAAGCACTATGTTTGTTTGTATCTAAATTGGCACATATAATTATTTAAAGCACCTAGCACAATTTCCTTTCTGAACACATACATATACACATGCGGACACACACATACTGACACACATACACACTAAAATGCTGACACACTCTTACATATATTGTTATACTTATAAACCATGGCAGAAGTTCACCACGGCAGAGGGTCCATCACTGCCATGGGGGGCAGGGCAGCTTCAGCTTTTCTCTTCTTTAGATCCTGGCATTAGAAGCACGGTGGGACACTAAGCCTTCCCTTCCATTCTTCTGAAGCACAGTAGCAGTGCCTGTAAAATGCTCTTCCTCACAGGTGTTTTCCACTGCTGCAGCAAGATCTGGTGAGCAGGGCCACCATCAGGAAGTGACAAGTAATACACCTATCATGGCCCAAGTAGTGGCCCACTTAAAAAAAAAATACAAAAAAGAAGCTTGCCAGCAGAGGTGCTGGCTGAGGAGATCAAAGTTTTTCCCCTCAGCAGTCTCTCTATTGGCATGCAGGAAGCATGTCTGTGTGATGCCCAGGCATCCTACCACGCTGCCTCTCGCGAGCCCTACTTGTGTTTTGAGGTCAGAGCGTCGGGGATCCAATGACGTGCCAACGATCAGATCATGCTGGGTTTGTGAGAGGCAGCATGGTAAGATATCTATGTGCATGGGCAGAGCACAGATACCATGCTGCCAGCCACTCTACACCAGTGGATGCTGGCAGGGGTAAGTCCCGGGTGTAAAATGTTTATGATAGGGCATGTCCTGAGCTGCTCTTCACTCCTACATAGAATTTGTCAGCAAATAAGAACCATCTGGCCCATCTAGTCTGCCCAATTTTCTAAACACTTTTATTAGTCCCTGGCCCTATCTTATATCAAGGATAGCCTTGTGCCTAGCCCATGCATGCTTAAACTCCTTCAGTGTTTACCTTTACCACTTCCACTGGAAGGTTGTTCGATACATCCATTACCCTCTCAGTAAAGTAATACTTCCTGGTATTACTTTTAAATCTATATTATCTTACTATCTCCTTTACCGTGTTGTTTCTCTTTATGTATTTAGTTGTTTCTATCATATCTCCCCGTTACGTCTTTCCTACAAGCTATATATGTTAAGATGCTTTAACTTCCCTTTACTGGCAAGTTTTATCCTTCAACCCATGAACCAGTTTAGTAGCCCTTCTCTGAACTCTCTCCAAAGTATCAATATCCTTCTGGAGATCCGGTCTCCAGTACAATACTCCAAGTGAGGTTTCACCAGTGCTCTGTACAATGGCATGAGCATTTCCTGCTGCTCTATTACATTGTCTACCTACCATAAATCCTCTGAATTATTCACTTTCCTCAGATGTTGAGGTTAGGAATGTATCAAATATTCTATTTTCTGCTTTTGGGATTTTACACCCAATGTGCATAATCTTGCACTTATCCACATTAAAAGTCATCTGCCACAACTGACCATTTTTCTAGTTTTAAATACATCATGTGTCATTTTGCTTATTCCTCCAAGAACATCAACCCTGCTGCAAATCTGTGTATCATCAGCAAAAAGACATATCTTAACAACAAGACCTTCTGAACTATAACTAATAAAAATATTAAAGATAATGTGTCCAAGTACAGATCCCTGAGGTACCCCACTAGTAAGAAGACCTTGCTCTGAATATACTCCATTGACTCTGGCGCCTGTCACTCAGCCATTGTATATTCCATTCAACAATATTGAAATCCAAACTCAAAGATTTCAGTTTATTGATAAGCCTTCTATGTGCGACAGTGTCAAAAGACTTACTGAAATCTAGGTTAGCAATGTCTACTGCACCACCCTGATCTATTATTTTACTCAGCCAATCGAAAAAATCTGTAAGATTAGTTTGGCATGATCTCCCTGAAGTAAACCCATGTTGTCTCTGATCTAGATATCCATGGGAATTTAGATGTTCAACAATCCTATCCTGCCAAAAGGATTTACTATTGCTATTTTACTTCTGCACAAGGCTAACAGCTGTTTTGTTGTAAAACAGACACTGAGCACAAAAAGCGAGTCATCAAGTGAGACACACAGCCATAAGGAAATGCCAGATGGGGTCATTGGTAGGCATGCAGGAAGCATTCTAATTTATAGTGTTATAGGGTTTCTAACTACTTCACCCAACATTTTCATAAGTGACTGTGCAAGAGGACATGAGAGGAATCGCAGACTACAACAGTAAAGCATTCTTGATAATGTCACTCCATGGGGCTGAAAAGCAAATGTCATTAGCATTAAAAAATGTAATGTAATTATAAACAAACAGTTATCACATTACATTAAAAAATAAAGAAAGAAACAATGTGCAATTTTGAGAATAAACGTGGCTCATCTGACACCAGGGTGTGACACACACATCCATCTACGAGCCCATCGTTCAAAGACTTGCTTAGTAAAATTGCAGCTCAAATCTACAGTGATTTGTTGCAGACTGCAACCTTATTATAAAGGAGCAAAAAGATGCCAATACATCATTAAGCCCACATGCACATCCATTGCTTATCACATGGTCCAGTCTCCAAAACGCGTGGAGTCCCTGATGTCTATCAATACATTACATTACCATTTATTTATATAGCACCAACAATTTACACAGCACTTAGTACAGAGCATAGAAGAGAAGTACATAGTATGATAGACGACCAGAGACAGACCAATACGTGAGACAGAAAGCCCAGTTTGCAAGTTTTCAATCTAGAGGGAACATGTTTAACCAAACATAAAATATACACTTAATCTACATTTCCTACCAAGGAACATTAATTCACTTTTACTTTCTCATCGTCTCAACTCTCAGCATCTGATCTTTGTTCCTGCCTCACTCTCTCCCCATTCCCCCATATCCCTCTACCTTCCTCCTGACACTGCCACCTCCCTCCATTCTACTCCCCAGGCTCTTTACAAAGCCTGCCTGAATGAAAGGCTTGTTAGGACTTAGTTGGTGCAACTGTTTACAGAGAAGATCATTAAGAACAGTTTAGTCAGAACAAAAGGATGTTTGTTCCAATTGTCTGCACTCGTTTGACATTTCATCGGGAGAACTAGTAGCAGGCAATGTGTTCCTATGGAATCTGTAGCACTATCACAAAAAACTTCCGGATCTGACTTGCTGTCTTTCATCTTGAATAAAACTTCAGCACAATGAGCTGATGATTTCATTATTATTATTTTACATTGTATTAACCCCTTCTGCAACATGGATACCCAGTGGAATGCATAGAAATAATAAAAGATTGTGCCCTAAAAACATAATTCTTCATTAGAAAAAAAAAATTACAGTTAGATTTATTTGGATGTTCAAATTATTTTTTATTTTTTTATTTTTTATTTTATTTTTCAGGGTTGAAAGAAATTCCATACACATGTCAATGTAGTGGTTATCTTGACCACAAGTCTTTTCTGACATTTATAGGTGCCTTTTTGGCTGTAGTGTCCCAGTCACCAGCACATTTTTAAGCGTTCATCTTTAATAGTTCACATCTACTACTCAAAAAATGCACTTCCTGCCAACCATTCTATAAAACCGCCAATCTGTAGCATGCAGAAGAGACTGCATTTCCAAACTCTGTTCCAGTCACATCACTATCTCTGGCAGGAGCACCAAGTTCCTGCCCTCTGAGCCCCAATGTCACAGGACATCATTGTGCATGCTCTTATTTCACAATATTACTCCAGAGCTTTCTATTGTCCTGGAAAGGGTCACACATAATACTTGCTGAAATTAAGGGATACTCTGAGTCTGAGACATTTGGTTATCCTTGTGTTGGTGGGTTTCCAGGGTGGATGTTACAGCATTGGACTTCAGAATCTGAGATAATCCAAAGGGTTTAGTTTAATTCAATTTGAAATGTGACATTTCCGTATAATCCTTGGGAAATTGTTTAGTGTACAATATTGTGAAAAGGCTTCTGTTGTAGGAATATAAAACAAATCAATGCATGTTTCTATTTTAAAATGTCAGCTTAAACAGTGAATGTGCCAGCACGTCACAGTAAAATGACCCATTAGTGACAAAGGACGTGCCTGCCATATTGCAATCACTTTATAACAGGGCTCCCCAGCCATGTCTGCGGAGGCCCCCTCTGTCATATCTAGTTGCTATGAAAGCCAATCACAGCAGCCAGATGTGTTTAGTGTCTGGCTTTGACAGCTTTAGTCTCTTCTTGCCCCAAAGCAATCACAGTATGGGCAGCCTGCCCATGTCCCCCAGCTGCCCAGAATTTTTATCTAATTATTTTATTTTTTATTTTGAAGTTAGGTTAGGGAGAAAATGTCACTAAAGGCAATTCTTAAAAAATATATTGCTCTATACCTTGCAAAGCAACTAAAAAAAAAAAACAAAACTCAGGACAAATATTTAGTCGTTTTTTTTCATTAGTGTTTGTAGATGTGTAAAAAGATTTTTCAAGTAAAAGTAAAGGTTATTTTTTCTTTTACATTTTTCATTATATTTAATTATTTTGATAGTAATTGATCTGATGAAAATAATGGTATCTAAAGAAAGTCGTTGTTATGCCAATACAAACAATATATAATTTGTGTTGGTACAATAAATTACAAAGTGGAAAAGTAAACAACAAACACTGCAGAAATTTTGAAACCACCAATGTTCAGAACAATATTTTTTTTTTTTTTAATTCCAGTTAAGAAGGGGCTAATATGCAGTTATTCGGGCAGTTTGTATTCAGACTTGAGTGATCCTTTAATACAAAATGGAAATTCAATCACAATACCGTAAGTCAGGGCTTGACAAATTTAATTTTATTCTAGGAGCCAGCAAAAATTTTTAGGAGCCAGACAATCACGCAAACATACACGCAATTTATAAACACACACACACCAACCTACGTCACATATACACCCCACACACACCAACCCACGTCACATATACACCCCATACACCAACCCACGTCACATATACACCCCACACACCAACCCACTTCACATATACACATATATACCTCCCTTCACATATACACCTCCCCCCCACACCTCACATATATACCCCCCTTCACATATACACCTCCCCCCACACATATATACCCCCCCTTCACATATACATCCCTCCCCCCTTCACATATACACCTCCCCCCACACTTCACACATATATACCCCCCCTTCACATATACACCTCCCCCCACACTTCACACATATATACCCCCCCTTCACATATACACCTCCCCCCACACTTCACACATATATACCCCCCCTTCACATATACACCTCCCCCCACACTTCACACATATATACCCCCCCTTCACATATACACCTCCCCCCACACTTCACACATATATACCCCCCCTTCACATATACAGCCCCCCCACACTTCACACATATATACCCCCCCCTTCACATATACAGCCCCCCCACACTTCACACATATATACCCCCCTTCACATATACAGCCCCCCCACACTTCACATATATACCCCCCTTCACATATACACCTCCCCCCCACACTTCACATATACATCTCCCCCACACTTCACATATACATCCCTCCCCCCCACTTCACATATACAACTCAAACATATAAGTTTTTTTTTCTCTTCATAACTTCTGAGTGCTGGGTGTCGTCTCTTGACAACACAGCACTTAGCCGAAAGAGCCATGAAGATCGGCTGCGGCACGAATGTTCCCCCTCCCTGCTGCCTTACCTCATTGTTGGGGAGGGGGAACATTCGTGCCGCAGCCGATCCTCATGGCTCTTTCGGCTGAACACTCACACACGTGTTGCGCGAGGGGGCGGAGCTTGCTGTCTGTCCCCTCGCGCTGCAAAAGACGGATGGCAGCGGCAAGGGGAACATTAGGGCAACGGCACCCGGGCGCCAGGCTCCATTTCCAGGTCGCCATGGCGACCTGGCGCCCGGGGTTTGTCGAGCCCTGCCGTAAGTAGAGTAAGCTGGTACAAGCAGAGTTTTCATGTTCAGTGTATTTTCAGTTGTAACGCCCCCAATAATTTGTATATAGTACATCTCCATGGAAAATGGTGCTTTAACCATAAACCTATATTAACAAGTACTTTGTGTAGATCTAAAAACAAATGTAAAATGGGAGTCTAGTTAACAGATTCAGAACAAACAACACCAGTCTTCCATACTCCACATATACCATATAATGCTGTCCTTTATAAGAACACAGCTGGTATTTTTACGAAAATACTTTATCTATACAGGTGTCTCAATAACTTCATTGAAGGCACTTTGATCCTGGCTGATAAAAGGAAGCTCCATTCATTCACACATGTGACAGTGAAAGGTTTGTACAAAGACAGGAAAATCTGCAGTCCTTTATGTAGATGATAGTTATCCCCAAAAATGGCCACTGCGGGATGAGCACTGATTTTGCTGTTGCAAATCGGAACATGATGGTAGCAAAGTTTAGTGCAGGCTAGAACAGGACCCAGGGCAGCCTGGGCTGCTATGATCTTAACGACTTGGGCCACTACTTGCTGTTGTTCAGTGTGGCTATAAAATATGTTACATTTATGTTTAAAACAAATTACAGTCTCCCGTAGTTTTACATTGAAAATAATTTTACTGGGTGCCTCCAAACCCAGTCACATCAGTGAGTGGGAGCAGGGTTGTCATCAGAAATTTCAGGGCCCCTTACTGAAAAATTACCGGTCTTTGTATATCATGCCAATGATTTAAATGCACCCAAGGACATGCCCCATCACCCACATTGCACATCCAGGATTTGCTGCTGTCCCCAAGGACATGCCCCATTACCCACATTGTACATCCAAGACTTACCCCATTAACCCCTTCATGACGCATGGTGCTTGCGTTCCAGACACAAGCATCAAAACGCCACTTTTTGTTCCTGGCCACGATCACAAAGTGATCAGCAGCCAGGAACACTACAGCAGAGACCCGATTAGGGTCTTACTGTCTTAATAGACCCTGTGGGTCCATGCCATAAGATTGCGATACCTCCAGACATCACAGAGGCATGCGCAATTCGGAGAAATGTAGCTAGTGCTCGCTTTGAGCATCAGCTACATTTTCCCTGTCAGACTGAGGCCACTCAAAGAGGACTCATCTGTCAGGTAAGATCCCGCTGCAAGTCCCTGCAGCGGGATCAGTGCACAGCTCATGAGCTGTGTAATGCTGGTCATTCTATGCCATCCTAGCGTCTTTTAGGTCCAAACAGCCTAGCGTCGGGAAGGGGTTAATATGCCACAGCCAGTTTTCCCATTAATATGCCACTCTTTGCCCATTCATTTGCCACAGCCAATTTTCTAATTAATATGCCACTTTTTGACCATTAATATGCCACAGCCATTTCCCCCCTCCTCAGTACTCACCTTTGTGAGAGACAGCAGTCTTCCATGCTGCCTCTCTCGACCTCCCCGCACACTGATCTGTTTGAGTACAGGAAGGTCACGTGACCCTGGCGCTCTGATACCAGATCTGTATGTGCATAGTGCGAGAGAGGCAGTATGGAAGCAGGTCTGTGCATTGCACAGACACCATGCTGCCTTCTCACGCGGAGATGTTGGCGGTGGAATATCTTTTGATCTCTCCAGCCAGTGCACTGTGTTTGTTTTTTCCTTTTTTTTTCACCTCCTGATGCCGGCCCTGAGTGGGAGTACACAGAAGTTAGACTGGCTCATTCTGATTCAGTTGTTATGCTTCCAACTAAGAGAGCGTATAGGGGAGCTTAAAAAAGTTCTTGTCATTAAGCTTTACTGTGAAATCAGCATCCCTATGTTGCACTGAGCAATTTCAAGTGCTAGGAATGTAGCAGATGTGGTTTTATCCAGTTCTGTGTGCTGTGATGTAAAACTAGAAGGAGGCGTTTGAGAGGATAAATTGTCTGTTGCTATAGAAAAGAAAAAAAACATTGAGGAAAAAAATGAAAAGCCAGTTTCTTTTTGTTTACTTTACATGGTGCAGCACCTATCAATTTTTTTTTTTTTTTTTTAACATTGTAGCTGGAAGTACCCGTTTACGTGGCATTTATAACCTGACTAGAAGCTTTCTGTGCCACCTGTCCTAACTCTCTATGCAAGTCTGATTATTTAGAATGAATGGGTTTTGTATTAAACTGGGGTATGGCTAAATTATTTTTGGAATATTATTTGCAATATTTGGAAGCACTCCAGGGCATGACATTGCCCTTTAATGCTGCCATTTTTAACCCTACATGGTGACTCATTAGTTTAAACCCCCATGCAGCAAAAAGAAGAGCGCATGTTATGCCGATTCCTCATAAAGCAGCTCACATTCAATGCATGGTAACAATTTTGGGCTGTATTTTTTTTATTTATGGAGCTAGTAATGTAAAACCACGTTCCCTCCTCATGCAAACTGATTTTGGAAGCAATTGCTAAATTACTTCCATTGCCGAGCTGCATTTTGCTGTAGAAGTTCATTTTAGTTAAACAGTCAGAATGAGAATGGAGAGCATATGGTTTGTGATGTTATCAGCCAGTTGGAACCAATCCACTGATCAGCGAGTGGCCAGATATGTAAATTGCTGTTTGTCCCAAAGTGAAAAAAGGGAAAAGAAAGCCAGTTTCAAAGTCATACAATCTGGATATAGGAGAATGATGTGATGTAACTAAGACTCAGTATTTGGCATTAACCTAACAATAGGAGATAATAAGCAAAGACAGAAAATAGTTGAAAGTACCCGATATAAGGGTAACTTTATACTGTGAGAAAATTCTATCACTGCATGATCTGGAGCCTATAAGACTAATTAGATATTTCACAGTTATATTACATTTCTAAAATACACATTTTTTCTGGTTTATGTTATTTATGGTAATATTAAGACTGTGATGATACGAGGCATTACAAGCACCTTGAGTCATCATCATTCCTTAGTACAGAGATAATAAATGTCTCACACATTGCCTTCTACTGGTCCTTTACCTACAGACTTGGATGGTTGTGACTCTCGTTCACGATTCCACTTTTCTATTTCTCACTGTTTATACTTTGAATGTAGCGAATAGAAAAATGATAAAACAAACGTTTGTACATTGTGTTAGAGGATTGCAAGCAAATGTATACGTTAAGAAAATATGTTTTAAATGTGTCTATGTTGTCTCCAGTTTATGACATCCTCTTGTCGCTTTATTTGTAAATATAACGTGTAATTTGCATATCAAGCCACAAAGTATTGTCATAAAAGAGATAAGCCAAAGATAGATTCAAAACTCCCTTTTATCTTATTTTTGATAACCTTTTACTCTTCACATTCATAGTATAAAACATGTTTAGGTGATGGAGTCCCTTTAAGCACCCAGTCAGTGTTTAATTCTGCATAGTGATCATACTCCATCACTTTTAAGTAATATTTTATTGAAATGCATGTTCTCTTCCACACATGCAGCTTTACAACGTTTTCTGCTGAGGTTTAACTCTTCAGTATTTGCAATTTGTATTTATAATATTCAGTTACGGAAATAATGTAAATAGAAGGTAAATGCTAAGTATTCATGGCTTATACTATCTCCTGGATGGTGAGAGGAATGCAGATATTTATCTTCTTAAAACTGGGATCTGCAAGACATCTTAGAGATGTCAGCTTGGCAGTAATGCTCCCCCAACAGGCCTTATCAGCAGAATAATTGCTAGATATGTAAGAACTGGGAACACCCTCCTATCCTGCCAGGTATGGATCTCCAACAGGGATATTCCAAAATAATAAGCCATTCTTTTGAGGCTACAGACTAACTCGAGATGTTTCACTTTACAGACCCTAAATTAGATTCATGAATGGAGTGACATGGGAAAGAAGTTGTTTAAAGGGACATTCTTGTTTTTGTTTTTTTTAAAAAAAAAGACTTTTTATAGTAACTATGCATTAATTAGTAACTCTTTTTTCTTCTTTATACATTTTTCTTCAGGACATCCTCCTCAACTCCTAAAAAATGAGTGACTCCAGCATGGCTCATTAACCAGTTAAAAGGGTCCCATATAAATGCATAGCACTGGATAATGGGCCTTGCATCCCATGCCTCTCTTGTGGCATTGATATGGTATGATTGGACGACTACCCTTTTAGTCGTACGCTTTAGAATTGGCCCCATTTTGTGTAGCTATGCGAGCAATCCCTTTGCAAATGAGAACAGTCAAGAGTTGGGATGCAGGCTGCCCTTCGCAATTTAGAAATAACTGCATTTATTGAGCGCAAATGTCCTGAATGCAAATTAACAAGGAGTTGAGGATCCTAAACTTCGTTTTCACCCGACAGGGAGACGCTGAATCCAAGGTTACAGATAGTGGATACGGTTGACAAAGCTCAGTGAATAAAAGAAGGCAGGTCACACATGGAGTAGTCATGTGCTATGTGACACATTGGTTACATTTCTGGGAAACCTCAAGAGTTTGAAATGATGTAACTTTGAAAAAACATCCGCAACCATTAAAAATGTCCTGGTGGGAATTACCACTTATTGTTCAGAAGTGAAGGAAATAAATAGTTTTACAAGGGTGTTCTATTTCTGATGTTGTGAGCTTTCGAGAGCCACTTATCCTTCATTATTCATTCAGTCTGTGTACAGTCATCCAGTAGGTTTGACTTGCTTTGTTATTGCGCTATGATGGAATGGATTTGTGTATTTTTAAATGCATTTCAGGGGTAGTAGACTTCCAAATCTGAGTCGAGTTCATTGAGTTGATATATGATAAGCCTGAACTCTAAGCCTTTCTGTGATCTTCATTCAAAAATATATTGTTTACCCTCTTCTTCCTTCATATCGCTCTCAAATAATGCGCTCCATAAATGAGGCAGATTTCCCAATATGGAAGACATTGGCAGTGTGCTTTTTCCAGAACCAACATACAGCCTTTTATTTAAGAGATAGCAGGTAATATTTTAAGGATTGACTGTTCCATTAATGACCACGTGAAAAACAACATTCTTTTTTTTTAAACTAGATTGCAATCTGTCACATTAATCTATGGTTTACTATAGCTAATAAATACAAGTGTGAAATGCTTTAGATTTATTGTGACAGAACTTTACCCTGATAATGTGAATCTCACATTTATCAAATGCATTCCGAGATCACGATGCATGTGAACTGGTAACTATATAATATAAAAAAGGAAAAGTGTATCAATTAAAACTGCCACTTATTCACCTTTAGACATTTCAAGCATAACATATTAATAAACAAAAATATTCCAACTCCCTCCTACAGTTTAAATAAATAATTGAGCATAACATTTGGCCCATTATTTATAGCAGGAATGGTAACATTAATTAAAATTAGGCATATCAATGGCAGCTACATCCTGAAGGCGGGTAACATGCAGGCCCCAGGGTGTGTTTGTCATGCACTTTAATTTCTTTCTTTTTTTTGGAGAGGAGAGATCATTATCATGCAAATTGTTATCTGAATGGAAGAGGAGGGTCCTACACATGTATGACAAACACAGTATCTGATGGTAGATAAGAAGATCTTGCAACACCCAGTCTGGACTTTCCTACCTGCAGCACAACCTCAAAGGCGATGTCATCTTTGGCCTTTCAGTGTACAAAGAATAGATGTATAATACTTTATACACAGAGGTTTGATTAGTACAATCCATAATTCTGGTATCACTGTACACATCTACAATTTATGGAGGACTAAATAACAGATGTCTATGTTGAAAAAACAAATATGTGTTTTGAACAGAGAGATTTCAAAACAAATAAAAACATAACATTAACTTAAAATATAACAATATACCTTAACACACACACTGGCATTTTAGGCAGGTTAAGGAAGTTCCATTAGATCAGACCCGCTTCCTAAATCAAACAGATTTTTACCATGGATGTCAGAAATTTTGGATATGGGCCAGTTCAAATAAGGGATACTCACCTTCCTGGCCCCCAGGTTGTGGAGCTCCTTTGCTTCACCCTCCCGAATGCCGTACATCTGAAGCCAGCACTCATGTGAAATGTAGTTCCCAGAGCGCTGAGATGTGAGGGAGGGCCTGCTGATCACCAACAGATCATTTCGGCACCACTGTGGAGCAGGTAAGTTCACCAGCTCCACTGCTGTAAATGATTTACATTGCCTAAATTCAAAGAGAGCAAGTTGCTGGTCTCAAGAATTTCATTTTAAGGGACACTCAACCTGTATACCCTTCAGAGGAGATGGTGATGGTGAGGCCATTCCTTTGCTCTTTAGTTTCACATATGCTGAGGTTCATTCACTCTGTCACACAGTTCCAAAATGAGAGGGGGCTTTGACTTGTAGCATCATTTGTTGGTCTTTTTCAGGTAACCTTGTCTGTTATTTGCAAATTGCATGTGTAAAACAGACACTGTAACCATAATAATGTATGTTGATACTGTGCATGGTGAAATATCAAAATGGATCTGGAAGTGCAGGTAAATGCATAAATTTAATAAAAAGAGAAACATTAATATACGCATTTGCTTACAATTCTTCTAACAATATATAGATAATTTTCCATAATGTTTTAACCTCAGTGTTAACATTGTTTAGGTGACAGTCTTTTTAAAGGCTCTGTCACCTAAATAGTATTTTACATTAGGAATGCAAATCATTCATTCTTTGCATTATAATTGTACTATTAAATATTTTGTTAGCAAAATTGCAAGCAGGTGCATAAACTAGGACAAAAATGTTTTAGATGCATCTGCACTTACAATGTGCCATGATATGCAAATTATACAGTCTCCACTGAGCTAGTTAATTTCCATATGAAATCTACAGGAAGCAGTACATGTTTAATTATCATTTTTCATTTAATTTCTACATTTGCTTGCAATTCTGCTAACAATGTTTTATATAACATTACGACTACCTGCCTAATATTAAATTGACCTCCAAAGGTGTCCTCTGGTATCTGGCACCAAGACGTTGGGTCGGAATTGTTTGTCAGTACATCCCACAGATGCTCGATTGGATTAAGATCTGGGGATTTTGGAGTCAATACCAGGGACTAGTTGTTGTGTTCCACAAACCATTCCTGAACCATTTTTTCCTTTGTGGTAGGGCACATTATCCTGCTTAAAGCAGCCAGTTCCATCTGCGAGTACCGTTTCCATGAAAGGGTGTACATGGTCTGCAACAATGCTTAGGTAGGTGGTAAGTGCCAAAGTACCAACCACATAAATGACAAGGACCCAAGATTTCCCAGCAGAACATTGCCCAAAGCATCACACTGCCTCCGCCGGCTTGCCACCTGTCAGTGGTCATGGCTGATCGATATGTACGTACATATATATATATATATATTCACAGAACTAACGGTGTTTGATGTAGCCCCTTTATGTGCAATCTAATATCCCGAAGATCAGTACCACTTTAATGTTGTGGACGCCATATTTTAAATTTCATACACCACTTAATAAATTCATTATAGTACACATTTCTGGTCATATTTCAACCACAGATGTTAAGCACGTTTGTTCTTTTTTATGGTTTATATCTTCCTTCCTATTAGGGTATCATTGTTTGCTCCACTAATTCACTGACTGGGCTTGTCTGCAGTTTGCTCTGTCTCTCATCATCTTACATAGTCTTTGTACAAAGTTTCATTGTTTTGTATGTGCGGTTTACAGCCAGTTGCGTCTTGGATTCTGAGGTGGTTTTTATTTTCAGTGGTTATTCGGAGAGTTGCCCTGCTTCATTACCGCCTTGGAATCAGATCTTCTTTTTCTGTTGTTATCATTACTTTATGAAGCGTAACAAGTTATTAACATAGTAAGACTGGACTGCTAAGCAAAGCTTAATGTTAAGAGTGAAACGCTTGTGTCCTGTGCTCCTACTGGTTAAAATGTTTAACGCACTCTGACGCATAAAGAAACAAAAACAAATAAAATTCTGTCAAAACATTAAAATTCTAATCAATCAAAAAATGCAAGAAATGGCCTCTCATGCCAACTTAGTGCACAAAAGGAGAGCAGGTAACTGACACAGGAGGCATAAGCAGAGTAGTTGAAACACAATCAGTATTATGACAGGACCATTCATTGATTCCTGAGCTAACAACATCTCTGGTTGTGTCATACAATTTTTACGTGCTTAGTAACAATAAGGCAGACGTCAATGGTTTTACCCAGAATAAACAAGTTAGGAATACAGACCATGGTGTCTGTTCTGTGCTGGGGAAAAAATGCTAATGACAGACAGTGCTTAATCTGTTTACTTTAAATTAACCACTGGAGAGTAGCCCACCCCTTCTATAGACTTACAAACATACAGGAAACTAACCTGATGTGATTCAATGTGAGCTACAGTTATTTCTCTCTTTATACTCCCTCCTCCTTTATTATCTGCCCCTCCCACTGCATTCAGACTCCTGCTGGCTCTGCCTGCCTTCACTAACCACCACTTTAGACTTTTCTAGTGAGAGAGAGAAGACAGAGCAGATACTACAGGAACAAAACCACAGGATTTATCAAACTCTTCCCTCCTCAGATTCTACAGACTAACAATGACTGGGTTCAGCTGATACACTGAGTGCTAGACCAGCCCCAGTCAGGGTGAACTTCTACAGAGAGTTTTCCATGCACTGGTTTTATTTAATGTTAATTTATTTAGGTTCTCCCCTTTGGATAGAAGTGCAGGTGTTATAACTTTTGCCATACAGATCCAGGGGAAATGAATGTTTTCTTAAAGAACAAGACGTGTTCCATACTCCTTTGGGGCTATTTGTTGTTGAAGTCCATCCAGGCTGACTTTACCTTGGACAATGAGGTCCACTCCAGCTTCATTCAAAGGCGATTGCGCAGCCAGGAGCGCAGGGAGATGCAGAGGGAAATCTTGTCTATTTTGGGACTTCCACACAGACCGAGACCTCATTTGTATGGGAAACAAAATTCTGCCCCCATGTTCATGCTGGATTTGTACAATGCCATGACAGTGGAGGAGGAAGAGGCCGAAGGGTTTTCTTATCCCTACAAACCCATCTTCACCACACAGGGGCCACCACTGGCCATTCAGCAGGACAGCAACTTCCTCAACGACGCTGATATGGTCATGAGCTTTGTTAATCTAGGTGAGTGCTAAGGTCTGTAGACAACTTCTGCAACTGCTGGCTTGATCTGGCAAGTTGGTGTATTACCAAACATTGCATGTATTTATATCCTTGTGGTTATCTGTTGTTGTGCTTTTATTATAACTCTAAACAATGTATTGGTGCTTTACAAAGAAACCATAAGAACAGATGACTATAAGGACTTCAAAACATCTTGCTCAAAGGGGTTAAATGTGGTGGTACCTGAAAAAGCAACCTGTTTAATTTGTATACATATTATAAAAGAGCTAAGTGAAACAATACATTTCCATGCCTTGTAAAACTAGATTACCAGCTTTTGTTGTTGATCATTGCTTGTTCTGGTTGCACATATATTGTCATAACAGAATTTTACAGTTACAGTCGCTGAGTGTCTCAAACATCTAGCCGAGCAATAGGTTTCTCAGGTGGAAATGTCTTTGACGAGCATCATCCCACTAATTTCTTGGGGTTGTACATGATCGAACAGGTCCCTGTGTTTCTTTGAAGTAGCAATTACAGAGCAGGATGAGAGGGCAGCAGGAAAGTCTGATCCCAGCAGAGTTCAAAGCAGAATGTTCAGTGATTCACACTGCAACATCAAGCACAAATGGACACAGTCCCATTACGTTACATAATAAAACTCTTTACACTGCCTTTAAGACAGCTTCCTTGCTTGAATTAAGATTAGATCTTATGTCAGAGAAAAGCAAGCCATTCTACAGATTACAAGCAGGAAATACTTTTTTGCAAAAAATTATTTAGAACAACAGGTAACAGATTTTTGTTGGCAAATAGGAATAAATTGCCCCATCCAGTAAGCCAAGATATTTCCTAAAAACCTTAGACTTTTTTTGTTTTAGCTCCTGGTCAGGACAATTGGGTGTATTGCAGATATTCATAAATGTTCCACTTTGTTAGCTTATGCGCACTACATCTGCTGTAAGGCTTTCTCATGAATCCACAACCCTTTCTATAAAAAAAAGTATTTTCCAATGATATCTTTCATGGAAATGAAGAGTGTCAGGATAATGTGATAATAGACTGCTAGGATTGTTTGAAATATAAAAAAGCCACCTTGCGGAAGGGAGCAGAGATAGGGCATGCCCAAAATAAATGTGGAAGACAAAACTATTGATCTGTAAGGTACAATATAAGGAAGAATACAATGAGATTTATCCCTTTTTCAAGTATGTGATAAATAATCGTTTGTTTTGTTCGTGCATGGAAGAAAGACTACTAAACTTAATGTTTTGTAGCAAGTATAATACAAAGACACAGAATGCAGCTAACGAATAACAAAAAGACAATCAGCGACAATAGTGCATTTCATCCATGTCTTAAAGCAATTTACTGAAACACTTAAATAATTAAGATCCATTAACTTATTTTTTTAGAAAGTGATCACTTGGAGTCTGTGGTTCCTTTATTGGAAGGTAAATAGGAATTATTTACCTCCTTAAGTAAAATAATCATTATAAATATAAAAATGGCTTTAACAAAACTAAGCTGAATACTTGTAAAGTGATTGATGCCTTAAAGTTGTTCGTTTATAACGCAACTGCAACAGGCCTGGTATGTACCTAACGCAGAGAGCCATTCCATGCAAGCTGACGGCACAGGCATTAGCCAAAACAGCATGACAACATAAATATTGCCGGTCAGTGATGTCACTGCGAATATTTGTACAATTTTAGCACACCTCCAAGAATTGAATTTCAGGGTTTGGATGAATTTGCAATGCCATCACTTAAGCATGTTAATGTTGAAGAACATTTTGTAGTTAAAGTTATTTTTTTTCCCCCACTTTCCCCAACTGACCCCAATTTTAGAATTTTTGTGAAAAGCGACAGCGGTAGTAAGGGCTTACACTTTAATCATTCAAACCAACAGAGCTGTTCAGTTTACGGTTCACTGCTATAAATACTACATAATTTATTAGCACCCTTTAAGCAGGTGCATAGAACTCACCTGAAACATAAGGGACAGATAAGAAATTTGTGACTGCCAATGTATCACTCTAATGGCTTGCAGAGCATAATGTGGTTTGTAGTTCACATAAGCTGAAGTGTCAGGGATATTTATATACTTATAACCATTACATTATCCTCTACCACATTTGACAGTGAAGCACATTAAAAACAATTTAACAATTGTTACCACAAATTTGACCAAATGATTATACATCCATTATATAGATATATGCCAGGCCAATTGAGCTCTTCCAACAGGATGAAGTCACAAGGTTTGTCTGCACAATGCACAGGGAGATGAAAAGAGACCTTTAGTCAAAAGCTCCCATTGTTTTTGCAGAATTACAAGAAGATGTTCTTTCAATCTAACTTTGGTGCCATCATCTTGAGACTTGATATGCTAATTATAAAAAGATATCCACCACCTAAGGTGACGTCAAAAAGAGGAGGCACCATGGTCGCATTTAAAAGTTCCTTTTTGTTTTAATATAGGAATTTACTTCCAAATGTTTTAATACGCTATATCAGTATTCTTTTTGTTTTAATTCACAACCAATATTTCATTTTTTGTAGTCACTTTAAAACAAGGAATAGACAGAATAAATGGGTCCCTCATTGGTGGAAAATCATAAAAAACACAATAATATACTGGATTACCCCTTGCTAAAAAGTGCAGTAATTTTTCTAGCCAGTATTAACCTGGTATGTGCAGAGGGAAGAAGGCCATAAAGATAACACTTGAAAAGGTTCACTTATCTAAGAGACAGTTCCCTCTTTCCGTTTTCAACTCATTGATGAACAGATCCAGTGCTCCAGCTGTCCTCAAAAAGATTCCACGACTGCTGGCCCTCAGCTTCACTGAACAACAACTCACATCTTAAAAGGAGATTGCTACAGCTAAATGTTTGCTGTGTAAACTACCCACATGCAGGCAGCCATCCACTTATATCCTTGCTGTGGTGTGTACCTCCCATCATGCTTAGTCAACCACAGACTGTTGTAGCCTTTTTTTTTTAAACTCAGAGGTTTTCACACTCATATGTAGCAGTAGGGGTGCATGTAATACCACAACCAGACATCCATAGCCTATTGCTTTCACAGTTATCCAAATGGCATTTCTCTTCTGAAGACTACAACTCCCATCATGCTTGGTTGATCCACGCTTGTAACCAATGCATACAAATCAATACTGGCAGCCAAGACGTTAATAGGCACACATATTTACAGCTTCTGTAGCCTCCAGTGATCAGAGACCTCGTTCTCTCTGTAACATGCTACATGAGATGCACACTTTCCCTGTCTTGGATGTACTGCCAATAAAATGTTATTTAACACATTCTGACAGTGCTGGGTTTTGGCAGCTGCAGTATTCCAGTCCTCCACCCTGTACTTAAATTATTAAACATTATCTCAATTCCCTATTTCAAGGAATATGTTTAACATGCATTAAAAGCATAAGTTAACAACACAACTGCTCAATAAAGGAAAATGTAATTTCCCCATAAATAAAATGATCTTAAAAGCTTTTGAGATATGGGTATATAATATGTTATCATCCTCTATAATAAAGCAGTCTCTGCGTCCAGTCCCTGTGTCCGTGGGATTGCGCTACTGCGAATGTGCCCCACGGGGGGGACATAAGGGGGCAACATAGGGGCAAGCACCCTGGCGAGGGGGGAGCCTTGAGGGCTGCCTCATCTTGATGGGAGTTGTGATCCCACTGCTGCATCAATAATAATATGCTTGCCCCTATGTTGCCCCCTGATGTCTCTCCCCCCCCCCCCCCCCCCACGTCCACATATGTTCTAGCGCCCGTTAATTTAACGGGTTTAAGGTCTAGTATATTTATAATAATCTACATAATGTAAATAAATGCCATGTAACAGAGTAGCAGAGAAGTGAACATCAGGAGTATAACAGTAATATCTTCTAAACCAGTCTCTCTCAACTGGTGGGTCTCAAGCTGGCGTGCAGTGGGTCGAGGACGTGGGGACACATGCTGTGTTCAGTGTCTGAAGCCGAGAAACCCACCAAGGAGCGGATGGCGTTGTTTCAATAGATAGGTCAAGTTTGGGCTTTTTGTGGCAGATACGGCAAAATATAGGAACAGGATGAACATTGAACACAATCTCAGAGTTGCTTTGTTTACCATCACACCAGACACTTATCAGCAGTAAAAAGCATCTCCAACTTTCCCATTAGTTCTAGTTAGTCTAGTATGTTTCAATGGCTTTTTTAATTTATTGGGGTTCTAGCTCCATAGCACTTTCATTTTCCCTTGCATCCAATTTTAGTTACTGCACTATTAATTTTATGAAGAAGCCTTAATTGTTTGTTTCATGTTTTGAACAGGGCACATATACAGAAATACTGTGTAAATTGCTTTCTGGAATACATGATAATGTTTCAGAAATTAAATTCTTTTTGGGTTGTGACTTAATGACCAAGGACAAATGTGGGTTATGAGGTTAGAAAGGTTGAGAAGCACTGATCTAAACCAAACATAAAGGAACAAATTAAAAAGTCAAGTCAACAAAATAGGGACAATTTAATTTGCAGCTGACACCCTCTTTTAAGACAACCTTCCTAATCCCTCCCCTTTCCTTGTATCAGAACCAGGTTTAACCCCTAACTGATATTGGCTGTTTTTTTCCCACTTCTGCAGTGTTTCTGTTTAGCTGTAATTTTAGTTTTTCTCGTTTTAATGTACTCACGTTAATTAGCTGAAAACAGCTGAAACCTTTAGGAACCAGTACCAAACGCTGTGTCACAAAGAAAAATGTTGGAGTCCCAGTCCATAAACCAGGGCTCGACAAACCCCAGGCGCCAGGTCACCATGGCGACCAGGAAATTAGACCTGGCGCCCGGGTATTGGCACCCTCTACTTTGCATCCCCTCACCTCTGGGATCCATGGAGTTTTTGCTGTTCCTTTGGACAGCGCAGCGCAAGGAGGCAGCATGTGCCGTTTTGCACAGAAACGAAAATGTAATTTGTCAAGCCCTGCCATAAACATATATAAAATGACATACACTCATGGATACACACCATTCACACATACTAATGCACACACAAGCTAACATTCATACATGCACAAAAGACTTGCTCACCCACAAATACACACACATACTTAAATACATGATTTCACTCTTACATACATGCACAAACTTAATATCCACTTAAATGCCAACACAGACTTACACAGGTCACACACACATTGAGATATACTAACACATGCTGTCACAAATATACACACAGACACACGCAATCTAATATGCTTATACATAGGCTAACAAATGCTGACACAAACATACCCATTAATATGCTGATACACACACTAACACATGCAGTAACGCAATGTAATATTTAGAAGAACAGTTTATAACATAATAAATCCAAATAAAGATATATAGTATAAAATTTTTAAAAAAACACATGCAGACACCAATACATACATACACACTAATACGCTGACACACACTAACATGCTGTCACACAGAGATTCTGATAGACACATTCATAAAAACAGATGCTGAACGCAAACATTCATGCCAACACACATTCACACATGCTAATACACCAGGGCTCGACAAACCCCCGGCGCCAGGTCGCCATGGCGACCAGGAAATGAGACCTGGCGCCTGGGTGAATTTACCCTCCCTGTCCCCTCGCCGCTGCCATCCGATTTGTTTTTATTTTTTCGGAGCGCGAGGGGGTAAACTCTGTGCGGATGGCACAGACTGCAAGCTCCGCCCTCTCGCGCAACGCGTGTCTGAGTGCCGGGTGTCGTCACGTGACATCCTGGCACTCAGCAGGCCGATCAATGAAGACATGCTGCAGCACGAATGTCCCCCTCCCCTGCAGTGAGGTAAAGTAGCAGGGAGGGGGGGGACACTAAGAAAAGACAGTGTGAGGTGGGTGTGTGTTTGTATATATGTGTATATGTAAAGTAGGTGTGTGTGAGGTGTTTGTATATATGTGTATATGTAAAGTAGGTGTGTGTGTGTGGTGATTGTATATGTGTATATGTAAAGTAGGTGTGTGAGGTGTTTGTATATATGTGTATATGTAAAGTAGGTGTGTGTGTGTGTGTATGTGTGTGTGTGTGTGTGAGGCTTGTGTATATATGTGTAAATGTAAAGTAGGTGTGTGTGAGGTGTTTGTATATATGTGTATATGTAAAGTAGGTGTGTGTGAGGTGTTTGTATATATGTGTATATGTAAAGTAGGTGTGTGTGAGGTGTTTGTATATATGTGTATATGTAAAGTAGGTGTGTGTGTGGTGTTTGTTTATATGTGTATATGTAAAGTAGGTGTGTGAGGTGTTTATATATGTGTATATGTAAAGTAGGTGTGTGTGTGTGTGTGTGTGTGTGTGTGTGTGTGTGTTTGTATATATGTGTATATGTAAAGTAGGTGTGTGTGTGTGTGTGTGGTGTTTGTATATATGTGTATATGTAAAGTAGGTGTGTGTGAGGTGTTTGTATATATGTGTATATGTAAAGTAGGTGTGTGTGAGGTGTTTGTATATATGTAAAGTAGGTGTGTGTGTGTGAGGTGTTTGTATATATGTGTATATGTAAAGTAGGTGTGTGTGGTGGTTATATATATATGTGTATATGTAAAGTAGGTGTGTGTGGTGGTTATATATATGTGTATATGTAAAGTAGGTGTGTGTGGTGTGTTTGTATATATGTGTACATGTAAAGTAGGTGTGTGTGTGTGTGTGTGTGAGGTGTTTGGATATATGTGTATATGTAAAGTAAGTGTGTATGTGTGAGGTGTTTGGATATTTGTGTATATGTAAAGTGTGTGTGTGTGTGTGTGTGTGTGTGTGTGTGTGTGTGTGTGTGTGTTTATGAATTGCGTGTATGCTTGCTTGATTGTCTGGCTCCTAAAATTTTTTGCTGGCTCCTAAAATCAAATTAGATTTGTCAAGCCCTGTAATACACACACTACTATTTACATACTAGACTTACACTGGGAAGTTGGAGACAGACCCTATATCAATGCAGGACAGGGCAGCTTGAAGTTTTCCCTCCATTTTGAGGCAGCAGTAGGAGTTTCCATAACTCCTGAACACGCATGGAATAGGAACAGGAGGGAAGAGCTAATCTGCCGGTTTCTCCCACACTCTGCTCATTATCTGATCGGTAGGTCAGCAGCAGAGTGTAGGACAGGGACAGTGCACTTCACTCTGCTCAAAGAGTATTCCAGGGGCCAGATTATAGTTGCCATGATGACCTGGAGCCTGGTATTTGTTGAGCCCTGCTTTATGGTATGGCACATACAATGGCCCCCAAAAGCAATCCTTGTGCGCCCAAGTATGTTTTGCTGTGTTGCCTGATGCCTCCTCATGGAGGCGTCTTGGAAAACACCATCTGATTGCTGGATTACTGATCACCATTGATGGTCGTAAAGACACAGGACGTACATGTTTGTCCTGTGTCCCGAAGGGGTTAAAACTTTAGTCACATATTAGTCTTGGCAGAATTAAAATAAAATGTTATCAAGCTCTAAGACCTCATGTAGGTTCAGTTTAGTTTCTCGTCTATATTAATCAGAGCACAAGAAGTTGCTTAATAGTACATTTTTTGCACATCTTTTGGATGGAGGTGCTGGATCTGGAATACTACTATTGCAGCCAAAATATTTTGAAAGCAGCTGACATAACTCAAACCAAAAATAATGCCAAACCAGTCTATGTAATACAAATTAAAGGATCTAAGTTTATCAACAAAGACTTGGAATGCCCAACATTTTAGCAATGCAGTGCAAAATTAATTACGGGCATTAAATGCCCATCTGACATTGACGTTGAAATGTTATAGACATGTTACCAAAAACAAAACAGTTACCAGCCATGTCTATGTTAAGTTAATCTTTATTTCAAAAAAATTAGTTTATCCTTTTTTAATATATTCTAAGCATGATTAACAGTTCCTCTTACTAGCCACAATGTAATGTTAGTATAATTGATTAAAGGGAAATCAGTGCTAGAAGTTTTATTTAGTATTAAATCTAAATTAGCCCAGCAGCAGGAAATGCTAGCAGAATGCTTGGTTGCATAGGGAGAGGTATTAGCAGTAGGAAGAGGGAAGTGCTCATGCCATTGTACAGAGCACTGGTGAGACCTCACTTGGAGTATTGTACGCAGTACTGGAGACCGTATCTCCAGAAGGATATTGATACTTTGGAGAGAGTTCAGAGAAGGGCTACTAAACTGGTTCATGGGTTGAAGGATAAAACTTACCAGGAAAGGTTAAAGCATCTTAACATGTATAGATTGGAGGAAAGACGTAACAGGGGGGATATGATAGAAACATTTAAATACATAAAGGGAATCAACACAGTAAAGGAAGAGAGTATATTTAAAAGAAGAAAAACTACCACAACTAGAGGACATAGTCTTAAATTAGAGGGGCAACGATTTAAAAGTAATATCAGGAAGTATTACTTTACTGAGAGGGAAGTGGATGTATGGAATAGCCTGCCAGCAGAAGTGGTAGAGGTAAACACAGTCAAGGAGTTTAAGCATGCGTGGGATAGACACAAGGCTATCCTAGCTATAAGACCGGGAACGGGGGACAAATAAAAGTACACAAAAAAAATTGGGCAGACTAGATGGACCGAATGGTTCTTATCTGCCGACACATTCTATGTTTCTATGTTTCTATTGCTGTTGTAATCACTTTGTAAATGATGTTTCTTTGATGTTTAACTTAAAATATATCAGTTAAAGGGACACTCCCACCAAAAAATTAAAAAGGTTTTTTTTTTTTATTTTGCATTGTTGATTTGACATATGTCTTGTTTTTGTTATGCAAGTTTATTTTATGAAATATTTTACTAAACAAGAGTGACTGGGGGCCGCCATTTTGTGAAATATGGTGTTTTGGGGTGCCATCCCCAGTGATTTTACAGCACTAGTATGTCACATTTGGGCTGTGGACAAAGAATGCAGTCTATAAGTAAAAATTCAGGTTATAGACTTGCATTGAATGGGAGAGTAATGTAACTATTACATCACAAGGGGGTAGAGTTATGATCCTGTTTTATCAGGTCAATCTCCTCTCTTTGTGTTGGAAGGCAGATAAAAAAAAGTTGTACACGGCCACCTAATCCTGCCCACTATGATACGCAGGATACATAAGATACACCCCTGAGAGAACAGGGGTGTATCTTATGTATCATCATAAAGGCTCTGGCCACAGCTGTAGAGTGAGGCTTACCGGAAGATTTTGAGAATGCTGCATCATGGGTAAAATTCTCAAAATGATTGCTGGAGGTAGATACCTCATTTTATTTTTACTTTTATATGCAATTAATTCAAACATAGAAGGAAAAAACAGTGGCATATGTCTTATATATGTGCCTGTTTTCAATGCAAAGGTAATTTAGTTACTTCTTATGTAAGTGGTAGTGTCCCTTTAAGTTGAGCTAAACTCGTCACTAGGAGATTTACTTCTGAGGTGGAGTCTGTGCTGGACATTTGTTGCTCTGTCAATCTGTCAGGAAGTATGTATCTCAATGAGCAAGTTCTTATTTGATTGACTGACAGTCTGACAGATCCTAAGGGAGCATCTTCACAGATAATGCTCCTAAGTAGACACTGGAGGAAGTACGTAAGCTAGTGCTTGCTTTCTTCTCTACTTAACCAGTGAAATCTTCTAGACCAAACATAATGAAACATTTAATGCGTTATGAAAGATCGAATTGACGAAGGAATTTCAAACTTAAATTAGATTAAAGTATTCTCCCTTATGGTTTGTCAGACTGCCAGTCAATCAAATGAGAACTTTCTCATTGACCTCCATTAACAATGACTATCCTTCCTGACAGTTTAACTGTAATTGTAGATTTTAGCTGAATTGGAGAATTTTTCAAACTCTGTGACTTTGGACTTACGTATGATGTTGCCTTGCCAATTCCCTCTTACATGAATAAAGCGGTTAGTGTCCAAAATGGCTTAATACATTTAAGCTCACTATAGAGACTGTTTTTATGGTCTATTAAAATAAAAATCTTGCAATGGGTTTAAATTGCAAATATATTGATAAGAACAGTTTGTGACAAAGAGCTTGCCATTTAAGTATCTGTGACTGATTAACACAAAGTAGGGCTTGTTCCCTGTAACTGGCTCCCGTCATTTCAGTAGATCTATGTAAAAGCAACCATGCTATTTTCATACATAATTATACGTCCAAACCAATTCAGTCCATTTTAAGGGCTGGTGACAGAGTACGGCAAAACCAACACATTTCTGACACTGAAAACAACCTAGTCTTCTAACACTCTGGCTCGAGCTTTAAGCCCATGGCAATCTGTTATACCGCAAGAAGAACTGAACCAAAGCTGCAATCTTTTCTAAACACAAATGTTTAATAGTTTAATAAGCATGAGTGTTTAACAGACGGTAGGGGGGAAATGAGATGAGCTGCAATATCCAGTAGAAGGTAGACAATATAAAGTGTGTACACATGAATGGGGTAAATAAAGAAACAGAATTATATTCCTGCCCAAAAACATGAGAATAGGAAAAGGGTTGAACTTGATGGACGCAAATCTTTTCTCAACCTAAACTACTATGTAATTATGTAATATATATAAACTTATTTCATGTCCATGTTTGTGCAGACATATTATTTGTCACCTCTAAAGAAGCCCTTTAAAGTGCTTTTAGAGTATTGTTCTCATCTAGCTACATATTATTTGTTAAAATTTGAAAAAAATATACAACTATCCATATGATATTCATATAATAGGTTATATTCCATTTCCACTAACATCCACTTTAAATTTTCTATCTTTAAAACACAACTTACTAGAAATCCTGCTATGTTCAATACACATATGTTGCATTGAACCATGCTGGATTCAACAAGGGGTACATATATTGTGTATTCAAAACTGAATTGATCAGGTGTAGATTGCATCACCTATCCGATAGCAGAGTAACCAACTTAAACAGCGAACTTCAACATGTCAAGAGCTCAACTGACTTGATGTACTATTTAGCAAACACCACAAAGGAAAATCAAACTAATGTTAGTAGATGACTACAAATACCTTATAAAAGGAAACATAAGCAAAAGAAAAAACAAATCAATGTGGCTTAATAATTAAAGAGAAAATGGCATTTAATGTACACAAAATCAGATGGAGCAGCAGCCCTGTGTTTAAAATATACAGATTATAAAATATATAATAGAAAATATAAATATAAAACACACAAAGCGTGCAAAATGGTTTTTCATATAGCTAAAGATCAAATAAAGAATGAAAGCAAAGAAAGTAGACAGAATCCAAAAACATTTTCAAATATACAAATGCCAAAAAAGAAAGTTGTTCAGAGAAAACAGAGGGGTAAATTGGTTAGTGAGCACCAGTATGATTCAGATATTTTAAATATTTTCTTTTCTGTATACACCAAATAAGAACTGATATCAGCAGAATTTCAAGCACATTTCTCACAAATTTGTAACCATTTCAATGGGAGGGGGAGTTTTGTTTTCTTTTGGATCAACAACAGCAGCAGAAGAGGCACAGACCAGGCGGGAGCAGAAGTGACCCCTACCCATGCAATGAGGTAAAGCAGTAGGGGCTATTTAAATAGTTTTTTTTTTTTTTAAACCCTATCAAAAACTGGTGGCATGTGTCTATGTGGCTGTGTAACTGTCTGTGTGACTGAGTGTGCATGACTGTTTGTGTGATGGTGCTTGTACATTTGCGTTATTGTGTGTATTTGCTGTTGTCTGGCTCCTAAATATGCTACACAAAACCCTGTCTCTTTAAAACCACACACAGATTGTGCCACCAATTGCCACTTCCTATAACAAAATACCATAATGTATCATCTTACCCATTACAATTTGATGCATCCCCCAACATATAGCGGAAGTGTCATCCTTACCATGTTTGCTGTGAACTGCACAGCCCCTCACCTCCTAAAACCCCTAAACCAAATCTTCATAAGTAAACCCTCCCTGCCAATGTTCACTACAGACTAAACCCTCTCTCCAGTGTGCCATCACACCCCCTCAGACAGGGGTGCACACACTCTGCACCACATATCAAATTAGTGCTAATCAAACAATATCAACACTACATATTGTACTTGTTTTTAATAGCCGATTCCGCCCTATGAGGGTGTGTAATGCCTCTGCAGGCACTGAAAAGGTTAAAAAAAAAAATAAAGGTTTTCTTACCAGCCTAGCAGCTCCCGCACAGACAGAGAAAACATGAATAAAGAGGAGGGAATAAACAGAAGCCAGCCAATCAAGGGTCAAGTCAGAGTGAATAGGTGGAAGAAGGGATCTAAGGGAATCTGGGCAATAGGGTGAAAGACAGATAGAGGTAATAATAGGGTCAACGGTAGTTGGAAAAAGTTAAGGGAACCTGGGCAATAGCATAGTGTAAGGGGTGTAGTGGTAAGTGAGGGAAAATAATAAAATAAATAATAATGTAAACCATTACACAGTAAGAATATGAAAAAAAGTCAAAAACCAAGGGCGTATTATGCCCCTGAGTGACAGGTGTGCTGCCAGTCCGGAGCACACATGTCATTTAGGGGCACAATGTATTTCGGGTATTTCCGGGGGTTTGTGTGCTGCAAACAGACAGCACAAAAACCCCAGTAAATAGATGAAATACATCAGAGGGGCCGACGGCAGCTGCAACTTCGGCATCAGAGTAATTGTTGCCAATTCTACCAGCAAGATAAAGTATACGAGTGAGCAACTCTGTTGCCGAATTCGCAACTGCCATCTGTCTCCCGGATGTATTTTTGGGGTTTGTATGCTCTGTCTGGAGCATACCAACTCCGTAAATACACAGCGCGGCTCTGTGCTAGGTGTACACCTAGCACATATGGAGCATCCGCACCTGGCAGAAATTATAGGGCTCAAGTGGCAGACTCGAACGCTCTCTTATAGCACTGTTAAGTTTATTGAACAAATAATTTCCCCCTTTTTGTAGATAAAGAAACTTGGTACTTTGACTACTGTTCCCATGAACACTTAGAACCAATTGCTTGCTATCTATAAATAATCATACATTCCAAATACTGCAGGGATTCAATACATTATGCACAGGATACTATAAATCCTGAATGTGTGGACCAGGGTCTTTTATTATATTACATGCTAATCTGGACATTGAATAGTTTATTTAGCTGCATGTGGGAAGGATGGATGGCTGTAAAGTTAAACAAAAGCCATCAGGGCATTTAATCTGTAGATTACATCAGAATCTTATGTTTGAAGAAGGGAAACAGAAAGAGCGCCTTGATCAGTCTTAACACGTCTTTTACATCCAGAAGCTGAGCAATTTATAGAAGAGCAGGCTCTTAACTGTGTCAATGCCTGACAGAGGGGCAAGAGATGAACTGGAAACTCTTGTTTGCACAGAACTGGTAAACTGAATGTCTCTGGTTTTCGTCCAAGATGATGGCGAATGTCCAGATCAAACGGAACCAATATTATGAGAAAACTAATCTTACATAGAAATGGAGAAGCAAATAATAATGAACTGGTTTATCCAATCTGCACTTCACAGTCAATTTTTTCACCTTCACTATTGCAACAGGAAGGTCATTCCACCTATTAACTATCCTGACTGGACAGAAGCAATATATATTATGCTTAGTACTGGGCAGAAGTGAGTAGGGTTGGCTTATTTAATTTGTATCCACTGCTCTTATTATAGTCTGCTAAATAACCTAATGTAGAAATAGTCTGCTAAATAACCTACAAGAGCTTTATATTGCTGCTTCATGATGATGTACGATGCTTGGTCAACACCTATTGGTACTCCTGCACTCCTGTGATGTTGTGGATTCTGTACCCTACAAGGAACTCAGAGAAATATTTGTAGCAAATTATATAACAAATAAAAGTCTTGCACTAACCCAAAAAAAAAGAAGGTATGGACTGCACGCCACTAGGATACTTAATGCAGGCTTGACAAATTTAATTTAGTTTTAGGAGCCAGCTAAAAAAATCTAGGAGCCAGACGACACATTCACACAACCATAACCACACACACACACAGAGACACAGTCAGCCACATACATACGCACACAGTGACACAGTCAGCCACATACATACGCACAGTGACACAGTCAGCCACATACATACGCACAGTGACACAGTCAGCCACATACATACGCACAGTGACACAGTCAGCCACATACATACGCACAGTGACACAGTCAGCCACATACATACGCACAGTGACACTGTCAGCCACATACATATACACAGAGACACAGTCAGCCACATACATATACGCAGAGACACAGTCAGACCCATGTATATACACAGAGACAAAGTCAGCCACATGCATTTACACAGAGACAAAGTCAGCCACATCCATATACACAGAGACAGTCAGTCAAATACATATACACAGAGACAAAGTCAGGCACACAGTCACGTACGTACGTACATACGTACATACATACATACATACATACATACATACATACATACATACATACATACAGTCAGCCATATACAAACACAAGCTCTCAGTTTTTAATTTATTTATTTTTCTATGGGGGGGGGGGGGGGGGGGGGAAGTACCTTCCGTGCAGTACCTCATTGCACGGAGGGGGGGGGGGGGGGATTTTGCTCCAGCTTGGTACATGTCTATTACACAGGCAGAGACCGTCTTGACACTACCGACACACTCTGCTCACCAGCGCTCCGATCATTAATTTAAAAAAAACCCTTTTTAAACTGATCTCAGGGCACCATGTGGGTATGACCCTTCCCATCCACCAGGTCTAATTTTCTAGTCGCCATGGCAAACCCGGGGTTTGTCGAGCCCTGACTTAATGGGTTAAATATTGTTTTAAATATTGTTTTAGAAATTGAGAATTTCATGTTACCGAACAGAGTGATATGTTAAAAGTAAGAAAAAAACATTTCAGTATATGGATATAAAGTGCATCTGCCTCTGATCCTACAAGAACTACTGTTGGCATCCCATCCAAAAAACGTAAAAGCTTAACCCTGCTATTGAAAAGCTGCACTCAACTGTCTGACCCTCTTTGCTCTCACCACACTCATATTATAAGCTGGTGAGTTAACTTATCATTTCAAAAGATAGCATTTAGTTTCCCAATGCAATGCCCTGGGGTGTTGCAAGCGTGGTAAACATGCCCTGGTCTTAATTAAAGTATTCAGATTTGCTTACAAATTCCACAAAGAAGGGTGGGGGGGAAATACAAGAACAAAAAAAGTAGGAGGAGGCACAGTATGTGAAGCTCAGTCTTAGTCTGGTATTTTAACATCTTCTTTTGGGTTTCACAAGAATGGCATGGACATTGCTATAGACAGACTGGGTATTGCCTTTCATCATAAAATTAGAAACACCTGACCAGTTTGCGTGTAGCTGCCTACTGCAGGACATCCCCACACCTTCTCACACCAAAAACCTCTTTCAACGTTGACTGGAAAGAACCAAGCTTAACCCCTTAGTTAACTCCTATGCTGCATTTGATATGCCTTGATGACCAGAATTCTATTATTTTTGTCATACGTTTGCTGAATTGTGAATTTCTTTCTTTGTGTAAATGCGACATGAACAGTATCTTTGCAGATACACACGGATTTACTCTGAGCTCTGCTCCCAGCTGAGGCAGAGCTTGTCTGACCCTGGTGTGCAATAGAGTCCTTTGTTTTAATATGCCACCAACAGTTTGAACCTAAGTTAAGGTGAAAAATTAGGTCTCTCCCCACACTAGCAGTGACAGACTGTCTGCGACATTGAGAGCCCTGATGCTTCCGGTGAGAGAAGGTTCAGGCTCTGAAGGTTCATACCTGTTTTTTTACACTCATACTAGCATACCTGCCAACTTTGCCCCCCGCAGGCAAATCGGCACACAGAGGGGCGGAGTCTGGGGAGGGTGGTGTCAGTGCTACCGTTCATGTGCGGTAACACTGTCACCCATTTTTGATCCTGACTTCTGAAGCCAGGATTACTACTGTGCATGCGCACAAGGTTGCACATGCCCAGTAAGCATTCTCTGGTGTTTTGCACACTGGAAAATGCGATCAGGACCACAGTATTGAGTCCTGCTGTCCCACTGAGCCATTGGACATTATAAACTGTGCAGGAATTCAAATCGAGGTCAGACTATAAGACTGGGATCCAGGTTACCCACAGAGCTGCAGGGGACCTGGATCCCCCTCACTAACAGCCGGTGGATGTCTGTGTGATGCGCGCAGACTTCTTCCGCTGCTGCCCAGCAGGTAGAAGTCCCGGGTAGCAGTGTAGGATGTCTGCGCATATCGTGCAGACATCATCCGGCTGCCCCCACTAGCCACCAGGGAGATTTGGGCAGCCCGACACTTCCGTCTATGATGACGGACCAGCTGTCCATCATATGCACGTATCATGCAGACATCCCCCGGCTGCCCCCACTAGCCACCAGGGAGAGAGAGACAAGGTGAGAGGATAGGGAGGGGGTGAGAGGATAGGGAGGGGGAGAGAGAAAAGGTCGGGGGGAGGGAGGGAGGGAGAGAGAGGAAAGGTGGGGGGTTGAGAGAGAAAAAAAGTTGGGGGGAGGGAGGAGGGGAGAGAGAGAGAAAAAGTTTGGGGGGAGAGAGAGACAATGTGGGAGGGAGGAGGAGAGAGAGATAACGCTGGAGGGAGGGGACAGACAACCCTGAAGGTGGGAGAGAGACAACACTGGGGGGAAGGGGGGAGAGAGAGAAACAAAGCTGGTGGAAGGGGGGGAGAGAGAGACAAAGCTGGGGGGGGGGGAGGGGGAGAGAGAGGCAGCATTGGGCAAGTCTGGGGGGGGCGAGAGGGAGCACTGGGCAAGTCTGGGGGGTAGAGGCAGCATTGGCACATAAAAGGAAATAAAAACAAGAAATGCATTTTTTTATATCATAATTTTTTATTAAACATTAAAAAGCAATTTACATGTGCATATATACAAGTTAAACTTTTTTTTCCTACAGGGTAGTCTTATATTTAGGCTTTTAGTTTTTTTCCTAAAGGAATATCCAAAGTTTGGGGGGGTCGTCTTATAATCAGGGTCATCTTATATTCGAGCAAATACGGTATTCTCAATTGGAAACCTATGGCACTCTGTTATAACACTATTAACACCAGGTAATAATGCATTTGAAAAAAATTGCATCTTAAGCTTTACCAAGCAAATATTGCCTTAGCACTTGTCAAATAGCCAACTAAGGTTAATGAAATTATGACCCAAGATTCCAAACAATATATATATATATATATATATATATATATATATATATATATATATATATATAAAAACATATAGACGAAACAAAGAATTCACCTGCAACATATTCACAGGACGTATACATTAACATATTTATAAAGCCAAAAATATTAATATTTAATGCTATGTTTCTAAAATGATCTTTCCCTGTAAGACAGCTAGGCGTGTTTGTGCAATTTCATTCCATGCATTAAATAAAATATTTGAACGTAAACCGTATTATATTGCTCATATTGAGCAGTGGACACCTAAGCTGTTTGAAAGGCTTACACTCTGCTGTGATTCAGTCAGCATGTTACTCAATTTGCTATGTATAAATCTGTATGTGCACACGTGCAGTATACATATGAATCTGGAGTGGTACTTTGAAGTGAACTATGGTGGCATGCTGTTCGAACGCTGCAGGACAGCAGGAATAAAATTTCTGTAAAAGTTGAAACATTTCCTCCAGGGGAATGTTTTATAAAGCGAGAGCTGGTTGCAGACGTTCGCAGCTATAACCTGGCTTGGGTTAAGACATTTTCTCTGGAAGGGGGTGCACTGCATTCCATCTCGCAACAGGCCCCCTGCTGGTGAGCAGCCAAAGGTTAACACAGATGTCACCGCGCTCTGTTTTTTTCGTGAGGGAGAGAGTTGTTAGGTATAAAAAGAATGAGACCAGCTGTGTTAACTGTAACTGTTCCTTTTTCTTTGCTGCTTTCTAACACCATGTCCTCTCCACCAGCTTAAATCAAATATATTCCAGGTTACTTGACCTGTGTTTGAACCAATATAAAACTGGCTGCCCAACCTGCAGTGCAGCTCATTAACTCTTTGTTGACAAAAACGCAGTAGTGGCTTAAGCATCATGTTTTTGAAAGAGAGATAGACCCACTCTGCATTGCTGAGCACTGTACAGCAATAATTTCCAGTATGAGGGGATTCTGAAGATACAATCCACAAGATTTCCTTCTGCACATGTATATGAGAAATTTTGAATTGAGCTAAAGCCGACCGTTGTGGAGTTTTTGTTTTCCTGAGTGGTTGTAAATGGCCATTGGTTTAACAAAAAAAAATAACTGTTTGCAGTAAGAGAACCAAGCACTTGGGGAGATGGCTGCGTCTGTATATTTGGTGTTACATAAAGTGAACAAAATACATACAAATTTGTAATTGGATAACATTTCCAGCGGCGCCTTTGTGATCTAAGAAAACTATAACTCCAAAGACCACACATCTAAGAAAACTATAACTCCAGGTCTGTCCCACAGATAACTGACAACAATAACTTCAAGAATAACGGATTGTGATCCCACTGGGAATAGCACATCAGGCAAAATCTTTGTTCTCCTTATCTCTGACGGACAGGCTCACATCTGATGTTCACTTGGGCCTCTATGTAAGTTTTTGTTATTTGTCCCCAGGACTCTTTTGTGCAGAATATAATTTGCCATCATGGCCTCCTCGTCATTGATACGACATCAACGTTCTGGGGTGCTGCTAGGCCCCCACCCGCCCATGCACTGCCTCATTCTGTACACAATTAAGGATGCCAAATGTTCAGTAAATTTGAAAGTTGGATTTGAATTTTTTTTTTTCAGGACGATTTCAGTAATTACTGCAGATATCAAGTGTGAACAAGACACTAATATCTTTGAAAACTTTTTTGTTGCAATAGTAATTTTTTTTGTTACCAAACTGATTTTCTACTTAATAATATAAAAATAGCACCAAATATAACACTAATCAAAAGGAATTGATTCCACTCTCCATGTGTCTCATCCAGTCCTTTAAATATGTACTGCATAGAGGCAGGGAAGAATAATCTCATACAATCACAGTCAGATGATTGGACTCCATATACATGCAAAGCAAAATTAGAACACAAGTGACAATAGTGCAATACTGTATTCAAAATAAAACACGTACATTTATTAAGAACATCACTCACAAAAGGATTGCATTTTCGAGAAAGTGCATAAAAAACGGCACTAATTTGTAGAGATAGCCCTGAGGCTCAGGATCTCACCTGCCCATCAGATGGTATATATGCCAAACGATCACAAAGTATGCTGCTTTGTTTGTTGTTAGTCACCTGGACTTCTAAATTCATTTGGCCTGAGATATTAACACCGACGGATCTACTATTGAAACGGAAACCAACTGATATTGTGGCAGATGGAAACAGCGGCAGAGCAAGAAAAGAGCTGTACCTCTGTTGAAATAAATCATGTAATCAATAATCACCCTACATGTTTCAGCCAATGCTCTGATTTTCTACTTATTCTGCATTTTGAGTTCTAGACTTAGGTACAGGTGGTTTGCAGAATTTGGTAAAGTGCAGCGCTTTGCTTATCATCTGAGCTAGGGCATGTATTACAGCAAGTGCAGGTCTTCTACAGAGATCGTATAAACAACAACTGTCCCTCAGGTGTATTCTAAATATCGGTGATTTTGCATTACTACTTGATAACAGATCATCTGTGTGGCTTCAAATCTGCTATCAATTCTTCATAATGAGCCTAACAATGATTTTAAAGTAAACATTTTAGCTACATTTTACTCTCCTTCTAAAAAAATAAAAATGGAAAAGGAGGGTAGATTCCTTTATAAAACAAAGACAACACTGGGTGTATTTTAAGCATCAGAAGTAGGAAAACCCATGTTTAAGTGGTAAGTGTTACTAGGTGAAGGGATGAGACATCTTTTGGCTTTGAGAAATGGGTGGGTAGAGGTGTTGCACCAAACCAACTTTTGTTGACCTTTAAATACATTTACTTATTTCTATATCTGACAAACAACATCAGAGAAATTTATTTATGGACAGATTCTGGACCGCTACACTGAAATAGCTGTGCACACCACCAACATTTGGTGTTTATCAAGGGCTGACAAATTAATCATTATTTCTCACCTACTGGAAGGTAGTTCTAATATAGAAGCACAGGTGAAATGTTAGTTGTTCCTAGTGTGAGGATAAATTGGTGTGTACTTTTGATAGTACACGCAAGTTTATCCTCTGACCGACAGCTGCCATTCTTCCATAGAAAGCAGGCAGCCATCTGGACGGTGACCATCTCTCTCTATTAGAGCAGAGAGAGACCCATGTTTTTGCATGGGATCAGTCCTTTCGTTGTTCACGTACCTCCTTTTTGGTCTCGTTTTATTATTCAATAAAGCACTTTATTATATCGCTTACTGGAGTGGAGTGCACATCATCTTTTCGTTCATCAGCAGGGGGACCTTAACTAGGTCCCCCTGCTGAACCCATGCAAAAACGAGGGTCTCTCTCTGTGCTAGCAGCAAGATGATATAAAACAATGAATGCATTCCTCCTTTAAACTCAACCCCAACCCCCCCCCCCCCCCCCCCCAATATATATCACTCTGATGAGGAACAGGATCGTCCTTAAATGATGTTTGTCAGCCACCCCTACTAAAGTATAATTATAGCTCTTGGTAATAACAAACGGGGCCTGGAGGTAAGTCAAAGTGGAAGAGGTTGCAAAAATATGTACTTATATTTACTTGAATTACTCAATCCCCAATTACTTATTGGGAGCTAGGCTATAAATTTCAAATTTACAGATATATCACAAAAAAACATTCAGGAAAAACATTGCAAAAATAAAAAATGCATAACTATGTGAAAATGGAGATATACTGAGCTCTGGTCAGTGACTTGTGTTTTCACTTATCCCTATTTTTATACCTCAAAATCGTCAACTACTGTCTAAGGTATTCAAATATCTGACAAATAATAACTCAGGTAAAGGAATGGAGCCCACTGTGTTTTACTTTTTCTAGTTTTTTTATTTGCTTTGGGGTTATTTCTCCTGAGAACAGTGAGTGAGTGGATGTGCGGCATTCTGTAACAGGCCGTACAATGCAGGCTCCTAAACATGCACTGTGATTCAGTAAGAAAAAGTAGCGTATGGAACCAAAACCACCAATTTCAGTTTTTTGCATCACTGGTGAACAAAATTATTACTTAATTTTATAGAAAAAATGACTTGCTGAAAATGCATGCAACCATGACAAAAACAATTGTCTGCTTTCTGATACCTACTCCCAACATATATCCTCCACTTACTTTGCCTATGTTACATCCATCATCAGTAAAAAGCATTAATATATTTTTAATAATAAAAGGGGAACAAAACAATACTTTCAGATATAATCTCCACCATTTTAATTTCACCTGCTACATATGCCTCCCTGTTGTTTCTCATTACCCTGCTCCAGTTCACTAAGGGCAAGGTGCCTTTACTTCACCTATTCTTACACCACACTTTCTGCTTACCCTACTCCATAACACCTTCTTCAGTTCTGTCATCTGTGACCCTATCCAATTTTAAATCACTTAACGCTAAGTGATTACAGGCAGACTCCCAGCGGCTATCAAACATTCTCTTGCCATGTTTTCTAATGATTCAACCATTATCACCTTCAGCTATGTGAGTGTAAACTGCTCAGACAAAAAGTGTTTGTTTTACATCCTTCTCTCAAACCTTACACATGACCTTAGGCTGTGGACAATGTCACCAAAAAGGCTGGTACTTGGGAAGTAGGAGAGGTAGGGCGAGTTCTGCAGAGGGCAGTTATAAGTTAAGCAGGTTTTGGCCACATGCTACTGAACTGAACACTGTGGTGTTAAAATAGTCCCTATCTTATCTATCTGAAACCAAACACTGACAAATGTCATCAGTTTTAATGTGTCTATAAGCCATGATAAAAAGTTGATGCATATTAACCCCTTAAGGACAGAGACTGTTAACATTTTTGTGGTGTTTGGTGTAGCTGTAATTTTCCCATTTCTCATTAAATGTACCCACACATATTATATATTGTTTTTTATCGGTATGCTGCCTTCTAGTATAGTGCCTGCGGTCGCTCACAGGAGATATTGATGTACCGCTGGAGTACCAATTTCAGTGCTACTGAAATCAAGGCAACACCAGCTGAGCAGCAGAAGCGTTCAATGATCACTTCCACCTGTAATTTTAATACAAGACATACATGTACGTGCTAATGTCGTTTAGATGTTAAGTTCACAGATAATAAAGCTTAACAATTATGCCCCAATAATTTTTTTGGGTTTTCATTAGTTACCTTTTGAAGCAATGCTCCAACTCAGTGAAGCCAATTATAGGACTCCTAAAGGCATGCCCTATGTGCTTGTTTAATCACGCCTTTCAGAGGTAAATATTATCAATGTAATTTGAAATTTGTTGACTTCTGTAATAGTATGAAACAAATGCATACATAAGATAATATTACAAACTGCCTTCTCATAACCTGTTTTTCTCGGACTACTACACAAAAATGTATTTTCGATTATTACAACAAAGATAAAAAAAAAACTTTTTTGAAAATGTGTAGCAAGCATTCTATATTAGTGGCTTCACAGATAGCAGTCCCCTTTATTTCTGTCCTCTTAAAGTCCCACAGTGAAAATGCTCTGCTCTTCCAAACCAGTGGATTGAATTAACAGCGAGTTGGAGACTACAAGATTTAGCGTAATTGCTTTATTGTCTTGGAACTCAAAATACTTCTAATCTACTGCTTGTGCAAACATGTTTAACGTGTGTTAATGTGTTTTCTAAGTAGACCCTCTCAGCAAAATCCTGCTCTCATTAACTGACATCAGTAGCACTGTACAAGATTTCAAAGGTTTGGCCAAGCCGAGAGCCGTGTTTCTCATTTCCCTAGTATCCTGTGTTTGGAATGCCAATTTTAATTTCTTCCCATGGAAGGACAAAGCCTGCCAAGCAGGGATTTTATATACACATGGTTACTCTATCTGGCCAGCATTAAGTGATTCAGATTCTGCCTTGCTGTTTCATAACATATTGAATGGTAATCTAAGTTTGTGATTACAGAAGATGCTTCTCTTGGCTGACGGCTAAACCTCTGGCGTTGTTTTAGGCCACTGAAGTCAAAGCAGTTACATGGACAAAACATGAAATCCAAGGTTATTATATAATTTGGAAATCTCAGAGTTGGGTTATTTTAAGACCTCTCTGTGAAATATTTTACAAATATAACTGTTGATATTTCCAAGAGGCAGACATGGTAATGCGTCTTTAACAAATTACTTTATTTATAGATCAAGAAGACTTAGTGGTCATTTTTATTATCAGAGAAGAAATATGTAAAAAAAAAAAAAATCAGCACCATTTCCTGCTAAAGTGTATGAGAAAAGGGATAAATAACACTCTTTCATCAGCACTGAAGACCAGTCTTGTTTAGACATTCCAGAAATAGCGAAAAAACATGTAATTGTTACTTAGGTCAAGGCCAAGGAGATACTCTAGATCACAAAGCACAAGCAGCATGGATTCTAAAGTCAATTGCTTGACACTAACTAGAGATGAAAACACACAATATCTCCTCTGTACTTTGATATGCAGTTTGATGAGTTAGTAAAATACTCCTTCAATAAGCCCAGCACTAAAATTATTTTTCACAATGCATTACACTTTTTCTACACTGGATCTCAGAAATACACAGGTATGGTAATGTTGATTAATTAGAGAGCTCTCCTCTATTTTCCAATGGCACTGGCACCTAATATAATGAATTCTGAAGGGGGGCAATGAGATTCTGCATTATCCCGTTGCATGTTAGGATGTTGGCAATGCAATGGCCACTTGTACCGTATATATAGAGATAAGCATACACACAAAAAAAACTATAGTACTCTATATAGTGGAAAAAATAGTTTTTACTAGTGAGAACACATAAATGTGCAAAAATATATCCACAACAAACAAAAAGCCAGAGCAATAATAAAAACACCTTTATGTGTTCTCAATCATTGAAATTGACTGCTATTGAGTTTTTTGGTGTGCATCCTCATCGTTGTATACCAGGTGATGGAGGGCCACATAATCGACCTTATATTTAGTTATATTGGCGTGCAGTCCTCAATTCTTTATTTTAATGAAATGGACACATTTCCGACACAGAGTATGGCGGTCAGCAAAGCATTGGCCTCTCCCAGATACTAAAGAATTAACAACCAGATGTATAGAACTTAATTAATAAAATATGCTATAAACTAAGCAATTCTTACAAACAGAAACCATCCAATGCCATTTAACATAGTTTGCCCCACATACTGAAAGCAGATCCAGACAATGTCCCTGAGCCTAATTGGGGAAAAATCAAAAGTTTTTTTTTCATTAATTTTTTTTTTTTTTTAATTACCATGAACCCAAAACAGACATGGTTTATTAGGAAACAAAAAGCATTTCCATTTGGAAAAAAATGATCCTGAATCACTTCTCATGATCTAACTTGAGATTCAGCTATTAAGAAAGGAAGGTTGTTGGAAGAGATGGCTAAGGAAACATACATGAGAGGAATATGATTCAAATAATCAGCATAATGGTTGGAGGGAGGTTTGAGAAATAGGTTATATGAGAGAAGCAACAAGATCATACAGACAGAAAGGAAGAATAATGAACCAAGAAGAAAAGGGATATTGCAAAGAAAGAGCAATATCTTATGCTTAAGTGAGGCATTATATGGAAGCATTGGCAATAGGTGTCAGTATCTAGGTAAGGTAACAGACAGGAGTGACATGCATGGGAATGAAGCAGAGCAGTTCCTGCTACAAGAAGGAATAAGGCAGGTATAAAGGTGAATGGAGTCTTCAACACATAAACAGGGTAAATAGCACTTACCTTCCAGCAGCACAAGTACCAGGCTCCTCCTGTTTCTCTTACTGAATAATTTCCACACAGAGTCTTTCTGGCTCTGAGGAGGAAGTTCCAAAGCGCAGCAACTTCCTATTCAGTACACTGACTTGCTCTGAGGGGGCGGGGCCGAATTCTTGGCGGGCTGATGACGCCTCAGACTTGATGGTCACTAGATGTCAAGAGGTTAAGGAGAAAATTATACATGGTACATTCACTTAACAGTGAACTCTGGTGAATAAAGATCACTAAAGGCTCTATTCATGATAGAGGGCATTGAGATGGGAGTTAAAACTTAAGGCCTAAGTAGCCAAGTTGGGGGGGAAAAGTTGCAAAAATCAAACCATTATGACTGAGTTGTAAAAAAAAAATCACCATCATCTGTTTATCTAAATCAACTATTATGTCTTGATTTAAAACTATGTTGTAAGTAGACTATATGTGAATGGAAGTTAGATAACAAGAACATATTGAGCACTGACCAGCATCAGGAAGAAAAGAGGATGCATAGTACAATATGTCTTAGTCCAATTTTGTAATTTTTAACATGTTTGGACATTTCCTGGTTTAATCTTGTGGCTCTAGCTAATCTTTGTATACAGATTAAGTTCACTAAGATTAAAAGTGTTATGATTTTATACAAGGTAGGTGTCCCATGAGAGATGAAAGAATTCTAACCAAATCTACTGCACTATTTTTACATTCTTGCTCTATAGGAGAGCATAATTATATACTTAGAAAAATAGGAATACATTCTGGATGATTGTAAAAATAGGCCTGTGTGCAAATTGGCATCTGAATGTAATTTATATAATACTGTGTCCAAACATGTATCTGAGCATGGGCAGCATTCATTTTTCATTCAGAGAAAAAGCATGGGCAGCATGCTAGTGTTTCACAGATTTCACACAAACACAAAGGCAATTTTACACACTTACAGGCACACATACAGTCACACACAGACACGCTGACACACATAGTCACAATGACACACACTTGCACAAGCACACACTTATATACAGTCATACTTACACAAACTTACATAGTCACACTGACACACACACTTACATTTTTTGGATTTATTAGGTTATAAACTGATCTAAATATTACACTGTGTCAATGTGTCATTTATCAAATTGTTTTAAAAGATTATAGAATTTATCAGAATTATTACACACACTTACATACAGTCACACTTACACTGACACACACTTACATACAGTCACACTTACACAAAGACACAGAGTCACATTTACACAGAGGCACATATACAGAGTCTCACTTACACAGACACGCTTATATACAGAGTCACACTGATACACGGTCACAATGACACACACTTACATACAGTCATACTTGCACAAACACACTCTTATATAAAGTCATACTTCTTCAAACTTACAGAATCACACTAACACACACACACTTACATTTTTTTTATACTATATATCTTTATTTGGATTTATTAGGCTGTAAACTGATCCAAATATTACATTGTGTCAATGTGTCATTTATCAAAATGTTTAACAGATTATAGAATTTATCAGAATTATTACTCACTTACATAAAGTCACACTTACACTGACACACACTTACATACAGTCACATTTACACAAACTTACATACAGTCACACTTACACAAAAACAGTCACACTTACACTGAGGCACACATACAGAGTCACACTTACACAGACACGCTTACATACAGAGTCACACTGACACACCCACATACACACAGTCACAATGACACACACATACAGTCACACTTGCAAAAACACACGCTTACATACAGTCACACTTACACAAACACACTTACATACAGTCACACTTACACAAACACACTTACATACACACAGTACCTGGCCAACAACACCATTTTTTGAACGTGGCTTTAGACTGCTCCGCGTTACATTGCGTGAAATACACACTGCTGGTCCGCTTTTCCCCTCCACCTGACCTTTGTGCTGACCTCACACACAGAGGAGGGGTCATGCATACAAGGAGCTAGTTGGGGAGAACTTTGTTTACTGACTCTCCTTCCAGTGCGACTAGCAACCAGGAAATCAGACCTGGTGCCCGGGTATTGTGAGCCCCGCATGGTGCCTTTGTCGCTGGGATCTTTTTTTTTTCTAAAATTTAATTCACCGGTGCTCGAGGGAACAAAGTGTGTGCACTGGCTCAGCCCCCTCGCGCACCACACTGAAGTGTCCGAGTGCAGGGCTGGAAGTAACGATTATCTATGCCTTTTGGAAGAAGCACAGACCAACATGTAACGAAAATGCCCCCCTTCCCTGCAATGAGGTATAGCAGCAGGGAGGGGGGACACATTGATAGATAAAAAAAAAAAAACGATTAAGATAAAAAAACGCTCACTTGTATGTCTGACATTGTGTGTGTGTGTGTGTGTGAGTGTGTATGAGTGACTGTGTGTGTGTGTGTATGTAACTGACTGACTGTATGTGTGTGTGACTGACTGTATGTATGTGTGTGATTTACTGTGTACGTGACTGACTGACTTTATGTGTGACTGACAATGTGTATGTGTGTGTGACTGACTGTGTATGTATGTGTGACTGACTATGTGTATGTATGTGTGACTGACAGTATATGTGTAAGTATGTGTGACGGGCTGTATATGTGTGTGTATTTGACTTTGTGTGTACGTGCTGTTGTCTGGCACCTTTTTTTTGTTGCTGGCTTCTAAAAGTCACCATGGCAACGAGGAAATCAGACCTGGTGCCCGGGTATTGTGAGCCCCGCATGGTGCCCTTGTCGCTGGGATCTTTTCTTTTCTAAAATTTTATTTACCGGTGCACGAGGGAGCAGAGTGCGTGCACCGGCTGCACAGACTTCCTGCTCAGCCCGCTCGCGCACCGCACTGAAGTGCCTGAGTGCAGGGCTGGAAGTAACGATTATCTTTGCCTTTTGTAAGAGGCACAGACCAACGTGTAACGAAAATGCCCCCCTTCCCTGCCATGAGGTATAGCAGCAGGGAGGGGGGACACATTGATTTTAAAAAAATGCTTAAGATAAAAAAAAAACGTTCACTGTGTGTGTGTATGTAACTGACTGATTGTGACTGACTGTATGTGTGTGTGACTGACTGTATGCTGTGTGTGTGATTGACTGTGTATGTGACTGACTGACTGTATACGTGTGACTGACTATCTATATGTATGTATGTGTGACTGACTGACTGACTATCTATGTGTATTTATGTGTGACTGACTGTATATGTGTGTGTATATGACTTTGTGTGTATGTGCTGTTGTCTGGCTCCTAATTTTTTTTTGCTGGCTTCTAAAAGTCAGTTAGCTTTGTCAAGCACTGCCTTAAGGACAGACTGATTTTTCAGTGTGGCACTGCTCAGGACAAAGGCTGTGTGTTTAGCTGTAAATTTCCTCTTTCTCATTAACAGTACCAACACAAGTTGTGTATAAATTGTTTGGGGGGATAAGAAGGGTTTTCTTCTGAAGCTCTTGCCCATAACAGAGTAGTGCCATATCAATCCAAAGAATGATTACACAGCCAAGTGGGTTGAATTCTGGTGATGCTCAATATTGAGGCATTGCAGCAACACAGTGATGGAAGTGATAATTAATCGCTGCCACTGCTCATTTTAAAAGAGAAAGTTCCATACCATCCTTCAGTCCTTATGGCAAAAAATGCCATGACAGCATGGTGCGTCCATCCATCGTTAACAGATTAATGTATAAGATTATTTTTCTTGGTAAAAAGATGGTACAAAACTAGTTGTATAAATATAGGAAACAAGGATATATTTTATTGGTAAGGTAAGACATAGATAGGTCTCTAGTTTCAAAAAGGTGCAAATGTGGATACATTATAAGGCAAACGACAGGTGGGCAAACAATGATGTGAAAGGCTTTACACGTTTCCCAAGGGTCTGAGATTTTTAAGCTTATTAGAACACTTATATTATAGGATTATTTCCTTGAACCTTAGTCAATATCATTTTAACTCTTTTCTTGTATTTCCACGATAAACATTGTACTATTCATTTACCAGCATAAAAATTGTCATTATTTTACAAATTCTAAAAAAGTTGCCGAAGGGGAGCATAACGTTATCTACTGCTCTACCTTCTTTTCCCTTTGCGTATAAACAGTTAGACATGCTATGAACGTATGTTCACTCCTTTTCACAGGCAAGTGGTTTGGGATGGGAGGATTGTCTGGCTTCCATCAGTGGCTGAATGTTTCGGATGTCTGGACAGAAACTGAGCCTGTCTGCAAAAGGCCTTTTCAAAATAGTGAGATGACAATGATTTTGTTTCTCCCTTTTTTTGAACATTTCAAAATACATTTACTGCCTCTGAAAGAATGTGGCGAGCTTCCCGTTAATTTGAAGGTGAGTCATTTGCGATTGTGTCAGGCATTTGGTATGCAGCCTCTTGGAGGAACATGTGCTCTACCTTTTAATGTAACATGACTGAAAAACATGTCTTGCACTAACAAGGTCAATAGTGTAAGAAAGGCGTCTATTCTACCCTAAACTGTTTTAATTTTTAACTTTATATTCCACAGTAAGCTGATGCAATGTTACCCTTCAGAATACGTTAAAAACTAATCATAATGCTACTTACAGCATTGCTTGACACATCACGGTTGTCAGGGAGTTATGGCGCCTAAAATCCCTACTGCTGGCTCCTAACTTTTTAGATTGGTTTACTCTGAAAGCTTCAATTTTCCTGACTCCTAAAAATAACCAAGCTGGCTACTGAATTGGTCAGTCTGGCTTCTGAAGAGTTATAGCATGTTCTTGTATTCTCTGATAGTAGCTATGCTTTTTTCTGACTGTGAATGTTCTGCATCACAGAGATCTAGCGTTCGTTTTACCACAGCCTCAGCACATTGTGTGCTTTCTCTGATATCATACCATCCAACTGTCCCACCACAAGCAGGGCAGTCCCAGTTCAGGACTGAGGTAGCAATGTGATTCTCTGTTGTTCAGGACACAAGAGAATGGTGTCCTCTGCAGAGGTTTGCATGGTAGGTCTGTTATATTGAGTGACAGGGCTACCACATATCACTGGCACTACTCCTCCCAAGCCATACCCCTCCACACCTCATGTTGCCAGTGGGGCATGCTGCGAGGTATGTGATATGATTTAATGGGAAGATAAATGAATAATACACAGAAGGGATGTGGGGCAACATTTTTGTAGAATAATCATGGACTATCAAACTAAATCCTACTGGCAAGCTATTTTATCATGATAAATATCATAAACGCACACTATGACAAGATAAAGTCCGACCAACACTCCAAAGGCAAACACGGGTTTAAAGCAATGATAATTACTGGGAGTTAAGCCAAAAACTTCCACAAGCATACATGTTGTGGTCTCAGACAGTGGGAGTTCATCCTTGTTTTTGGAAGCTTTTCCAAACTTGAAGTTCCTATAGTCAATTGAAAGCCAACTCTGAGCTCCTTGGCAAATGACACATTTTCTGAGCATTCTATTTCCATTTGGCTAGTTGTTCCGATCACAACTAACACTTAGCAATTTGCAGATTGTAACTACATACGGCATGAATAAATGCAATTCATTCTTTAAGTTCAGGGGGGATGAAAAAATATGTTTAATTGAATCTTCCTACCTCTATAATGATCATTTGAATGATGATATTTTATTTTAAGTAGTCATTACAAAACACAATTAAATTGCAAAGATTTTTTTTTATTTTTTTTTTTAAGTATTATTTAAACATAAATTTTTCCTGCTGGTGTCACCTTGAGTTATAGTTATCGTAATCATTTAATCAATCCAATGCCCATACTTACAGCTGTGTTCTTCACATTGTAAGATTTTATCAATAAGGATAATTATTCCCTATTGTCCTGTTTACAAAATGTCTGAAGAAAGACACTCCTCTCTTAAAAAATCTTCTTTGTTGTATGTGTCTATGTGCAGAGACAAAGAGCTATTTTTTTTAAAGTTGCATCCATGTCTTCTTGTTTTAAATGTTGCCAGCGAATGTATACTCATATTGTTAAAAAGAAAAAAAAAGGCTATTAATTGAGGTTCATGATACAAATCAGCAGGATTATTATGTGGAACAGAGAGAAGCTTTATCCTCCTGCACCTGCCCTTTAATGCATAATGGCTTCAGTTTTGATGGAATCCAGAACCAGGAAGGATTATAAATTCTCATTGATTTCATTTACTTCTGAAATGTGCCTGAAACCAGCTGGTCCCATATAAAAACATGATCCCTCGGCTTGTATTTGGAAATGAATTTTCTTGTAGTCAGAGATGGGTAGTTACATACAAGCAGTAATAGGTAGCTAAATCCAAAATGAAGAACTCCCTCCTGGCTAGATGCTAATTGAATCCATCCTCTGTTGTGCCTTGGTTTACAAAGATAGGATTGTTTGCTTTCAGGCTGCACATGTGCGGAGATTTAAGTATTCAATTTACATTGAAGACTGTTCTATTAAAATTTTCCTTTGACATACGGTCATTATGGGAATTGAGTCATAATATAAATACTACAGGGCTGTATAGTTTGGGATAATGGAGCATTTTGGAAAAGGATGTCACGTTTAACCTCTTCAATGTAAGCCAAGCCACACATAATAATTAATTATTTTGTCCCATTCTGTAAAACACATGCTTTAACGCTTTTTCAGCTTATGATAAAGAATATTATAAGAGTGAGTTGACGACTTGTAACTAAAGGATCTTCCAAGGCATAATTCCTTGTGATCCTAGGTCTAAATTCAGAGTTGATCCAATTTAGTCCTTCATGGCCTTAAACTTGTCAAATATTTCAGGCAGATGATCTAGATTCACACTACAAGATTTATTTCCATTTTAAGCAAAATATATGGTTTAACTTCATAGGAAGTAAACACAATTCTGTTTACTGTGCGAGCCAAATTCCCAATTTCTAATGCTCACATAAATTCTATGGAAGGTATAACAGTAAAAAGAACAAAAATAGCTGCTGGAATGGATGTAGATGCAAGGCATTTTGAGATGTTGACATTATGATTTGAATATACAAAAGTCCAAATTGCTTTGATTTCATGGCTACATCAACCAACAATTGTAGCTACCATTAATGCCTGGAAGACACTTGGTAGGGATTGTAGAATAAGTAGATACTCCTCTTCTCCCTATTAGTTATGTCTATGACTTTCCTCCTGGATTAAAGACTAGTTATTTAACTAACTTTACACCTAAAGATACTTGCTATCTGGGTACTAGAAGATAGTGACGTTTAAAACCTTGGTTAACTAAACAAATGTGTTAACATCTTCTGACACAGTTAACTGATTTAGAATTTTTGTGTCTGTTAAAAGAGGAACCGACACAAACTCTTTCAAAAATGTATGGGATGGTTAACTCTAGAGAGAAGGATCATCAATGTTTAATCAGCCTGTGGGAGTTAGACTTGAAGATATCTCTCTCCAGAAAAGAATGATTAATATTTATACAAAAGGTAAAGGTAATATGTTACACATTTGGTGGAGCCATCCTCTAATTCAGCTTTTTGTGAGTAAAATGAATCAGTTTATTGAAAAATGCAATGCCCATTTGACACAGGAGCTGGTATTATTTTTATCATACACCCATTTCTACCTGCAAATTTACATAATCTCTGACAAGTCGCATTATAAATGCGGCTAAGGCGGCCATCCTTCTGGAAACAAAAATTCACTCTCCCATGTACCACTTGGTGGCAAAATGTAAACAAAACAAGAGTGTTGGAGGAAATGATCCGGTCAATCTGTTCTTCAAGTATAGTTGGTCTCCCTGGAATGCATTCCTTGAGTGATTAGTTGTATCTTGTGAGCTAAATCTTTAATTCGTTGGTGGAATATATAGATTAACATAAGATAAAGTAGAAAAAAACAGGAGAAAGTGAGAAATAAGGGAAGAGAAAGATGAAATAGCTTCTCTTTTCTTTTTTTTTTATCTTGCATAACCCAGGCAGCACTAATCCACTTTTTGTATTAGTTTTGTGAATCAAGTATGTGTTTTATTGTATGTTCGTTCGCCTTTTTTTGTAAAAAAAAAAAAAAACACTTTGCAGGAAAACATATGCACTTCTGTTTTTAGTCATATCTTCAAGGTTCTTTCATTTTATACTTCCCCTTTAAAAAAAACCCCACAGTTCTGCACCATAAAGACATTCCTGATTTCCAACCTCAGACATTAAAGACACTCGGAAATGCACCACTGGGGTCTGTGTTTATAGAATTCTCACCACCATCTGACAAATGTATCAATTTTAAAATCCAAAAGGAACAAGAATTTATGCAAAGGATGCTACTGGAAAATGCTGGGTCACTTGATAAATTTTGAATCAATTTTACACACACACACAAATATATATATATATATATATATATACCATATTTTTCCGTGTATAAGATACCCCCATGTATAAGACGACCCCTATTTTTTGAGCCCAAAATTAAGAAATTTAGAAGAAATATACTCGCACACACTTACACACTCTGCTACACAAACATACACATAAACACATTTACACTCACACACACTTATTAATTATAACCCTTTAAAATGAAAAAAAAAAAGGAAAAAGCTTATTACAGATCTAGGGTTAGCTTTTTCCTTTTTTCTGTCTTTTTTTCTAACTGTAATGTTGCTGACTGCCTCTAGGGGCAGTCAAGCAACAGTTTCAGAGTGACAGAAGTGATTTTTTTTACCACTTTCGAAGCTCTCTGCTGGGCACGCTGTATTGGAGGAGCATGCTCCTTAATATGGCACCCAATCGCGGTGCCCTGGGGGCAGAGAAGGGTGTTGCATGATGCCTTAATCGAGGCATCATTGCAACACCTTTAACACATAGGCAGTGACAGTTGATCAAATCCGATCACATTCGCAGTGATCGTATGCATGGGGGGTGCCTAAGGTACACTCGGAGGCTGCTTCGGATCCGAAGCAGCCTCTAAGAGTAACTTCCGGCATGTAGAGTTGCACTAAGGAGCGCAACGCTACATTAAAACCTACAATTAAAAAATTCTGTGTCTAAGACGACCCCCAATTTTAAAATTAAAATAAAAAAAAACTTAAACAAAATATTGTCTTATACATGGAATATATATATAGCAAGCTGATATGTTTTAATATGTGTCTAGTTAAGTGGGTCAAACTAGTGTCTTTTTAATGTTATCTTTACATGATTTTTCCAATTTCTAGGACACCTTGTCACAAGGTTTTTGCTTTGCAACACACCACTCCGTAAAATCTATGGCTTTATAAGATGTGGAGTTCTGTTTTCCCCAAAAAGAGTCCTTTAGCATCTATACCACTGATGGCAAATTCTATTGAGCCCAAGTGCCAATTTTATGCAATAAACCAAGTTAACAATCTCAAAGTGCTATTTCTCCCTATATTTCCATTTCCCTTGTTTATTCCTTTTAGTTTCCCCTTCTACCTTTTTTCTTTTCCTTCAGTTGTTCTATCACAGTGTCTCCAACTGCTCCACATCCCTCCATATATGATGAATGCACTCAGTTGCTAAGTGCCATCTCTGAGGCTCCTGAGTGACGGAGGTGGCACCTATGCATTTGATTCGCCATCACTGATCCATACCTATATTTTTTTTTTACAGGAGAATCAATTGATATATATTTAAGATCTGTTAAACTCAATATGACTGATGGTTTCAAAACTACTTTAATTACATTAACATTCCTTTATATAGTGCCAACAGTTGAGGCAGCACCTTGCATAGAGGATAAAAGGAATTTCAGACTGTGTTAGACAAAGAGACAGGGCTCCTGCTTGTAATCTAGAGGAGCGGGCATGCTCTATAGAAAGAGATGGAAATGAAACACATGACAAATGTACCTCACAGGAATGCCAGAATGCTGTTACAAGCCATTAATTTTCTACATGTTTTAGAAACGGTCTATCTTACAAATATTTTGTCCTTTTGTTTCTATTTTTAATTAATCTACTTTTGTGCACCAACCACATCAGGTTTATTTGGTATGTTTCTTTACTTCTCGCATTGACACTTTAAAGTATAACATGTTTTCTTTGTCTGTAGAACGTTCTGTGTGATTTAGAAAGGCCTGGAAGTTATGTACAAATTAAGGGTCGCAACCAATGCCACCCACTGAGAATCCACAGCTGCTGTAAAAATGGCGCATTCTTGTTGTATTTCATTTCTGTTTGTTTTGTTTAAATCTCAAGCCAGATAATTAACCCTTTTGGCGCCGTGGGGGTTATCAGCTCAACCCTCCCCCCCCGAGGAGAACCAACAATATATATAGTTGATTTTTTGATTATGTTATTCTCTTTTCCAAATGACCGCATTGTGGAAATGTACACAGTGTCCAGTAAACAGAGCTTGAGTGTGCTGATTAATCCCTATCGCTGTCCAAACTATCCTAATGGGAATGTGACAACAGGAAATGTATTTATTACAAAATGTTGGATGAACATTTTTAAAACAATTTCAATTTGCGGATGCTTTTAATAGACTTCAACCAAACTGTGGTGAAAGCTTTTATTCTAGTAGGTGGATTGGCCGTCCATTTATATTCCTGTGATTCTTGCACCAGTTGGGAAACATGTTAGAAGTGGTGGCAAATTATACGATTTTCATTGAAAGGTGGTTAGATGTATGCTGTGAAGTATATGCACAAAAGTCAAATTTTAGGGAGACAACTGGAATTATTCACTAAAAGTGGGGAGCACTTGAAATGAAAATATAATCCTAACAATTTAACTATGCATTGGGGAGGAATAGATTGGGTGGGATTCTCATGTTAGAGGAGCTCAATTGGCCGTCCACTATGGCTATAGTCCATAATTCACATCTTTGAAGATTTAATGTTCATCTCATCTGCACCTTACTTCAGATGTGCTATCAAAATTACAAATAAAGATGCTCTAAACCATCTGAATGATCTTTAAGTCACACAGAAGGCAACTTCTATGTGATTAAAAAGGCTTCTGAATTATGCTTCTATTCAACATTGTTCTTCTGAAATCCAAGCAATGACCATGCTGCAATGTCATTGTGATGGTTCTCCGTAACCTGGCAGCAATAACTGGTGTGTTCCGTCTGTGATGCCAAACACACCTCCAGCCACAAAGGAGATTATCATCATCTGCAGTGACTAGCTGTATGCTAAAACAAATTAAAGACAATTATCTCTGTTTTTCAAATGGTAGATCTTTGACACTGTTTCCAAACACATCTAGGCATGGTTTTTCTTGATATTTTTAATTAATCTACTTTTGTGCACCAACCACATATTTATGTGGTTGGTGTAGGCTTATGTAGTATGCTTCATTATTATTGCATTGCCATTTTTGAATACAACATGTCCAATTTCTATGATTGCATACCATTGGGCTGCTGTCCATAGACAATCCACAGTGATATATGGTGCTATAACACACTGCATATTCAAGCATTGAGTTTACAAGTTACCATCTATTTATTCGGAGGAACAGCTTTTCAGATATAATTGTTTTCAGTTGATATATATTTTGTTGATATCGTTGTAGTAAACAGTAATAGCTGTGGAGTAAATTGTTAATGTTTTGCAATTCCAGAAAGTTGTCTCACCAATTTACTCAAGAGTTAGTTCCAAAATTAGGTACTATACTGTACTGAGACTGAGATTAAGGTCAGGTTCCCAAATACTACATGTTCTGGCAGATTTAACATATTCCTTGCTCACTTGGTCCTGTTGCATTCCTGTATTTTAAATAGACTTATTAATAAACCTAAGTCCCCTTGTAGTGTGGGGCTCAGAATCCATAGATAATAGTAAATAACATATAACACAATGGGATTCACAAGATTTTGCACATCACCACTAAACTTCTGCTTTGTCCACCTCTATATCAGGATTCAGGAGCCATGTTATAATGCTACAACTAGTAAAGGCTAACAATATAAAGCAATAAAATGTCTGGGATTTGGATAAGGCTATACTAAAGTGTAAATAAATCTGAGCATTCATTATAGACAAACTAGATGGGCTAGTTAGTTTTAATCTGCAGTCACAGATTGTGTTTCTATGTTTGAGTGTTAAAACACTTGTTTTACTATATAAAAATGTCTTTCCTTATTAATTATTTGTGTTCACAACATCATTATACACGCAAAGCCAATTCATTGAGGGAAACATTTTTTTAAAAAGCACAATGTAATATAAACAGTCCATATTATGAATGTAAAGAATATATATATATATATATATTTTTTGCAATGAAGAGTAAAATGGGGTTTACCTCTTTTTGTACTATATTTATATTAGTATATTTATATACTTTATATTGTAGTTAGTTCAACATGGGATGTCATAAATTAAGGGCAGAGATAATAAATTAGATATATTTTCTCCACTGATAAATATAGCTGCAAAAAAAACAGTGTACAGATATAGTTAATGTGTAATGTTCACACTGTAAATATTGTTTAGGTCAGGGGTCATGTTCCTTTTTCCACTTGGGAGCCAGAAGCAAAGTGTATCTTTTGATAAAATTCAATAATCTATAACTAGTAAAAAAAAGCAATATTCAATTGTCAGTTTGCTCATTTAATATGCTATAGTCAGTTTGCTCATTACCATATGCCAAACCAGGTGTCCATTAGAATATGCCACAGCCAGTTTGCCCATTAACATATGTCACAGCCAGTTTGCCCATTAGGATATGTCAGTTTGCCGATTAAATATCCTCCAGCCAGGTGCCCATTAAAATATGTCACAGTCTATTTGCTCATTAGAATATTCCACAGCCAGTTTGCCCATTAAAATATTCCACAGTTTGCCCAGTAACATATGCCCAGGCCAGTTTGCTCTTTAAAATATGCCAGTTTGCCCATAAAAAAACTCCCCATTTTCTCATTTACATATGACTATCTGTCAAATCCGGCAGCAAAACAGGAAACGTACTCAAAGTTTATTTACCCAGTAAATACCTTTGAATATGTTGGGACTGTGGGCGGATCATTTTGGAGGCAGAGCAGAGTTGGCCGGTGGGCCGTAGGTTGCCTACACCTGGTTTAGGTGGTGGAGCTTCTTTAAGTGCATTAAGCTAGGTGTAATTTATTGCCAGATAAGAACCCCTTGTCCTTCTTGTCTGCCCTTTTACTGTTTTGGTCTATATTTATCTTCACATTAGCCTGGTCCTATACCCAGGACAACCCTATAGCTAGCCAATTACTGTATTAAAGAACTGTATTAAAAAAGTTATAAAAGGGATGTCTTTTTTTCTTTATTTTTCCAGTGGAGCATGACAAAGAGTTCTTCCACCAGCGACGCCACCATCGAGAGTTTCGGTTTGACCTCGCGAAAATCCCAGAGGGTGAAGCAGTGACAGCTGCTGAGTTTCGGATATATAAGGATTATATCAGAGAGCGATTTGATAATGAAACATTCCAAATCAGTGTATATCAGGTCCTGCAGGAACATCAAGGAAGGTGATTGTCCTAATAAAATTTACTTTTACATATATAGAATTTACATTTAATGAAAAAAATAACCAGTTGTATGACATGTAAACAGTGAGTTTTAAAGAGATATTTTACCTAAAATACAGGTTTCTTAGATCATGTAAATACAGAAAAAAAGGAAACAGTCTGTACAAACCAACTGGTATACTAATCGTACAAAAAAATATACTTGCTGCAAGAGTGATGCAGCCTCCTATCACACTCTCCGGAGTGCTCCATAATCAACAGTATAACAATAGTGATGAACTGCAAAATGGTTATTCCCTAGTCCTCAAGATCCAAACAGGAATCAGAATAGATTGCCTCTCAATGCGTTTTGCTGGAACGCAGATCATGGCCTTCTCAGGATATGTAAATATTGCCAAATTGAATTCTCCTGAGGAAGCCATGACCAGTGTTCTGGCAAAACGCGCCGAGAAGCCATTTATTCTGATTTATGTTTGGACCCTGACGATTGGGAAGCAGCCATCCTGCATAAGCTGGTCTTGAGACTTTTCATTTTTATATCTGCTTTCACTTGTTTTTTTATTCTATAAGTGCAATATCAGCCAGGTCTCTTGTAGCCCAATATACAGTAACGCACATTGCTTTACCCTGTGTGTTTTTTTATGCCAAAGTGTATTAAACCTTGTAAGAAGATTACATCTCAGAGTGTATTTCTTCCTGCCTTTTAGTCTGCTGAGTTTGAGAGTGCCATGCTCTACAATCATTCACTGTGAGTACATTGTGAGTACTTCACTATCTACTGCTTAATGTTTATATTTTATTTTAAATGTTGGCCCTTGCAAACTTGCCCCACCTCTTGTGTATTTGATCATTTAAATTCACATAGGGTGTATTCACTGAACAGGTAACTGGTGAACTAAGTGACAACCAAGATTTTAAAAAAATCAAGCCAGAAATACCCGAATTGAACAATTTTTCCTTTCGCCATTTTTACAAATCAGTTGTTTGTTAACAATGCTCCCAACTGTACTTCTATACATAGCTATACTATGTCCTGCTTTAAGCTATGTTCAGGACAACAAAGCATGTTTGCCACGCCCCTGGAGTCCCACATTCCCAGTGTTGGCAGGTATGGTTTACACTCTGCATAGTGGAAGAATCTCACATGTATATAAATGTTTCTCAATATATTGTCTGCTTACTATTATGCCTGGTTCCCACTTTTTTGTATATTATCCAGGTCCATTTTTACAACCTCTTGCTTTTCAGAATATTATCAAAATTAAATAATATAAAGGAAGAAGTATCCATCCGTGTTTAATAATGTATCTAAATAAAACATAGCTCTAGCTTCCATTCTTTTATTTTCCATCTACCTATGTAGGTTAGGATATTTACTTGCAGATTTGTACTTTTTACTGTTTACTAGGAAATACTGTGTGTTCTTTTGACTTTCCACTAGACTACATCAGTTGTAGGTGGAAAAAAGTGTTGCTTTTATGTAGTCACTGTCAAACATAAATTAGTTGTTCATGGAATAATGTTTGGGGATTCTCATACTTTAGGTGATCTCAAAAATACGCCTCAACGCATTTAACACTAATGTTGCTAACCAGAGTTGCTAAACTTGGGGAAATAACACTTCCTACTTGGGGTAGAAGAAAACAAGGTTTTGAGGAGATTCATATCTGCTTGTTGTATGGTGAATTTGCACATAACAGAATATAAAACATTGTGTTAAAGTAAAAAAAAAAAAATATATATATATATATGAAAGCAAATGTTACCATTTTGGCAAATACTTGAAACATTTCCAAACAGATACATGGCCACCATGGTCTCATCTGTTGGTGTACTTATGCAGTAGGTTGAATTATTCTTATTTTTTGCATGCTCAGTCATGTATCAGTTTTTATGTGAGAGCATTCCATAAAATAGGGCTGCTTCTCTTCCTGACTGTACTTGGAAAATTGTGAGCGTTTAGCTTTGTGCCCATAATTGAGCATGACTGGTGACTTCTCCATTGCAAATAATGCTTACATCTTAAGATGTAATAAGGAGTTCCTATCCATCTCCATTAGAATCTTCTGATTTTTTTTGAAATGTCAATGACCAATGATAGAGGAGACCCATCTTTTAGGTAAATCATGCTAAGTTAAATTTTTGGAGGTTATTATTGTATATTAAAAAACATGTTTTTTTTTTTCAATCTTTTTTTTTTTTTGCTAAATTATTTAACTTTTTTTTTTTTTTTTTAATAAAGCTAACTTTTAGCCATCTCTTAAGGTAAATATAGTTTCACAGTGGTGGAGTTTGCACTACATATGTTTAGAGTTCAAGTAAGGACAGTGCTTGTCTGTACAGAACACTGTCATTATACATAATACATTGAAAGCTTCTCTTGAGAAAACATTCATATTCAAAGTCTTCTGCATTCACTTGCCAACCTGTATTATTCCCAAATATATGTTATTCCGAATTGGACATTGTATTTCAAACGATTACCATGAAAAAATTCCCAAGTTCTTCATTGTGCAGGATCCCCACCCGCCCTCTGCTTCACGTTACAGTAACTTAATATCCTCACGCTACATCTCAGAGGCACTTAATCAGTTATATAGAGAGTGTCAGGATGCTTAGCGTTTTTTTCGGCCTCCATCACCCATTCTTTATGACTCCCAGAGAGGCCTGGATCTGCAAGAATTTCAATAAATATCTTGACATGAGCTTATTTTCAGTGACTAGCAGCCACATTTGTGGATATACCTTCCTGTTTTAAGAGCTGGTTTTATGTGTGTCTGGGGCAGAAGTATGGTTGAAACGTACTGGAGAGTTTGTTTACTTTTCCCTCTTTGTGAAGTCAATAAATATGTTATACTAGAGCAGAACACTTTCCATGTTAAAATTGACCTCCACTAAGTATGTAAAATGTTAAATGGTGCTGGAAATGCAGTGATCTGTTTGGATATGTCATGCTTTAAATCAGGGGTCCTCAAACTACGGCCCGCGGGCCACATGCGGCCCGCCGAGGACATTTATGTGGCCCGCGGGGGGTGCTGCCGGCACCCCCCCTCCGCACTGTTTACTTTTTTTTTCTTTCTGGCAGCCGCAAAGGATGCGGCTGCAGGAAGAAAAAAAAATAAAAAAAAAATAAAAAAATCACCTCGACCGGATGTGACGTTACGTCACATCCGGATCCGGTAACTGTTTCCCTCCTCCACAGGAGGACACTGCGCGAGACGTCCGGGGACACAGCAGCTGGAGGTAAGTGATGGGGAAGCGGGGGAGGAGGGAGGGATAACGAGCACTATTCCTGGGCTCTGACTGGCACAATATTCCTGGGCATCTGACTGGCATCATATTCCTGGGCATCTGACTGGCATCATATTCCAGGGCATCTGAATGGCAAAATATTCCTGGGCATCTGACTGGCACAATATTCCTGGGCATCTGACTGGCACAATATTCCTGGGCACCTGACTGGCACAATATTCCTGGGCATCTGACTGGCACAAAATTCCTGGGCATCTGAATGGCAAAATATTCCTGGGCTTCTGACTGGCATAATATTCCTGGGCATCTGACTGGCATCATATTCCTGGGCATCTGAATGGCATCATATTCCTGGGCATCTGAATGGCATAATATTCCTGGGCATCTGACTGGCATAATATTCCTGGGCATCTGAATGGCATAATATTCCTGGCCATCTGACTGGCATAATATTCCTGGCCATCTGACTGGCATAATATTCCTGGGCATCTGACTGGCATAATATTCCTGGGCATATGAATGGCAAAATATTCCTGGGCATCTGACTGGCATAATATTCCTGGGCATCTGAATGGCAAAATATTCCTGGGCATCTGACTGGCATAATATTCCTGGCCATCTGAATGGCATAATATTCCTGGGCATCTGACTGGCATAATATTCCTGGGCATCTGACTGGCATAATATTCCTGGGCATCTGAATGGCAAAATATTCCTGGGCATCTGACTGGCATAATATTCCTAGGCATCTGAATGGCAAAATATTCCTGGGCATCTGACTGGTATAGTATTCCTGGGCATCTGACTGGCATAATATTCCTGGGCATCTGAATGGCATAATATTCCTGGCCATCTGACTGGCATAATATTCCTGGGCATCTGAATGGCATAATATTCCTGGCCTTCTGACTGGCATAATATTCCTGGCCATCTGACTGGCATCATATTCCTGGGCATCTGGCTGGCATCATATTCCAGGGCATCTGACTGGCATCATATTCCAGGTCATCTGACTGGCATCATATTCCAGGGCATCTGACTGGCATCATATTCCTGGGCATCTGACTGGCATCATATTCCTGGGCATCTGACTGGCATCATATTGCTGGGCATCTGACTGGCATCATATTCCTGGGCATCTGAATGGCATAATATTCCTGGGCATCTGACTGGCATAATATTCCTGGGCATCTGACTGGCATCATATTCCTGGGCGTCTGACTGGCATCATATTCCTAGGCATCTGACTGGCATCATATTCCTAGGCATCTGACTGTCATCATATTCCTGGGCATCTGACTGGCATCATATTCCTGGGCATTTGACTGGCATCATATTCCTGGGCATCTGACTGGCATCATATTCCTGGGCATCTGACTGTCATCATATTCCTGGGCATCTGACTGGCATCATATTCCTGGGCTCTGACTGGCACACTATTCCCATTGAAATACTGGTAAGTTTGTTGATTTAACTTTACTTTAAATATTGTATTTGTTCTCGTTTTGTTCAAAATAAGATATATGCAGTGTGCATAGGAATTTCTTCATAGTTTTTATTTTTACTATAGTCCGGCCCTTCAACGGTCTGAGGGACAGTGAACTGGCCCCCTGTTTAAAAAGTTTGAGGACCCCTGCTTTAAATCATACTCAATGTATTTATAAATGAAAAGGGCAGCATATGACAGGATTCCTCAGCAATGGTAATCTTAAGATTTTGAAATTCCATTGTTGTGGAACATTTTTCTTTACCAGCCTTCCTGCATGTCTACACCTCTAGTCCATGTGCATGCTGGGAATAAACAATGTTATAAGTCAGTATTTCCAATCAGTCCACAAGACTCATTTTTACAGACATTCCTATTAAACGTAATGTGGCAGTCCCTAAATCCTTGTCTATTAGTGGAACCTAACGACTGGTTAATGATCATGATTTTGAATTGCTCACACTAGTCCTTGGGGTGAGCTGGGCAGGTGGAAAGGCAGAATAGCTCTCTTTTAAATCCATAATTCTCTCATATTGAATTCTTTCTCAGGAATTTAAAAAAGGACCGTTGTTTGACTGCTTCTCACATCACAACTTTAAAAACAATATTAGCGTTGTTGTTGTTGTCGCATTCAGCTGTCATTTGGCTCTCTCTTGTAGTTATGTGACACTTCTATGTTGTTCATTTATGTTTCTCCCCTCTATCTTTGGCTCAGATCTCTGAAAATTTGTTTTACAGGTGAACTTACATGTGAACTGCAGAAATCAGGCATTAATAGAAGAGTTGGAGAATGTTTGTAGTTCACTTGTTGGTTCACAATAATTTGCTTTTTAATGCATAGATCCCTCTCTCATCAATGTCATCTTTCTCTGTGGAAGTATTGGGTTTATGCTAAACTGCAGTGTTTAATGTGTGAACGGTTCTAGTCATGTTGCAGCATGCTATGCTGTCCTGATTACATGTAATTATTGATACCATGTGATCAAGAGAGGACTTTATTTCAGAAAGGGCCTGACTGTTGATGTGGATTTGACTTTATGACTCTCACAGAATGCATTCAGATTCGATTGGACTGGGTTGTAATTTCAAGGCCGTATTATGATTTTATGTTGCTATTTTCCATTTTTCCATAAAGGTAGAAGGCTCAGATAGGTAAATAATATGAGCCCTAGAAAATTCATGTTATGTGATACTGTGATTACCAAATGTGTTTCTATGTCTTTCTCTGCTCGTGCAGATAATCCATTCTATTACATATGTGAAGTCTAAAATAAAACAATACTTTTAATTAGTGCTTAGCTTGATTTTTTTTAAATAGATATATGAATATATAAGAATGTGTTGATGCTTTTCAATCCATAGGGACTCCGACCTGTTCAAACTTGACTCTCGGACGATTTGGGCAGCTGAAGAGGGATGGCTGGTTTTCGATATCACAGTGACCAGCAATCATTGGGTGGTAAATCCTCAATACAACCTTGGCCTTCAGCTGTCAGTAGAGAGCTCAGATGGTAAGTTATTGCCAAATAAAAACTGAAAAAGCTGTTTGGTCAGGATAGATTGACATTGAATCAACACTGTGGGTGGGGTATCCTTCTGAATAGGTTCAGTTTGAGCAGAGATGTGTGACGTTTGAATAGAAAGTGGGTAAAGTTTGGCTAGAGAGAAGAGAATTGTGTTAACACTATGCCCATCCCTTTTACATACTTTTGCCACTTCTAAAAAGTGGCTTTCTAGGCAAGAGTATAGTCTGCCTAAAAGGTAATCTAATAACTCTGCTAGATACTGTTGCGTGAGTCATACTATAGTTGGCTGATATCTAGCAAGTGTTGACTCGTTGTAGAGATACTACTTAAGACTACTAAATGTAACTAGCATAGGTACTAAATCAGTAATCATGGCTTAGTTTTATATGTTACTTGTACATTAAGGTTTGGATTTCCCATAAAGCAAACAAAATGGCATATCCTTTTTACACAAAAGAAAGCGATCTGACATTTGAGCTGTGAAATAATTACTATGTACATTCAGTAGTTCTAACTAAGCAAAGAAGAAATTGCAACATATTATTAATCCAATACTCATGTTCTGGTTCTGAAGTAATTAGTATGTTCTAACTGTTAGCATGTGTGTCACACGAATAAAGTGAATCCATCACCAAAATCCTGTCTCATTGCTCAGCGTGGCATAAAAAATGATCTTTAGTTTGTGCAGTAGCATTAAAAATGTTATTTAGTAACAGGTTCTGACCCAACCGGCAGTGAAATTTATTGCGCAAGTCATAGGGTTCTGCCAACCTTTTCCTCTGTTTACTAGTTATAAAACAAGATTTAATTAAGTAAACCAAAAAGAAAAAGAGAGAAGTAAGACATGATTAAAAAGCACCCATTTCCCCAGTGAATACATTTAATATACTTAGGGTTGCCACCTGGTCGGTATTTTACCGGGAGGCCGGTAAAAAATTGGCATCAGCCCATTGTTAAGTCTATGAAGACAGTAACAAGGCCGGTAAGAAAAGGAAACAACCCTAAATATACTGCTTGGCTGACGTGTTATTAAAACACATACATACAAACTTCTAAACCACCTTAACATGTCAAACTAATACTCAGTTTTATTCTACCCCAAAATAATTGCCTAATCCAATAAAGTAGTAGTTCTTAAATAGCATGTAATTTAGTAATTTTCTTTTTTCCACTGGGACTGAATAAGTCTCAGTTGCAGTCATGTGACACAAGGAAAGGAAATGTTGGGACACTGTTGCTATAGAAGCAGAAAACAAAACTTTCTTAAACTTCTGTATTGTTTTAAACGTTTAAAACTCTTGAGGAGGTTACATACACAGATATTTGGAAAAAGACACTTCAGCTGACAAGCAGTTAAATTCCTGATGTGAGTTGGGTTGGCCTAAGGTGGAGTAGAGAAATAGAAAAAATCCACCCAGCGAAATTATGTTTAATTAATCTGGGTCAACTCCTACAATCATTTTCCATCATGCATCTTTCGTTACTGGTACAGGCCAGGGTGAGAGGCTGCAGTCTAAATGCTGTGCGTTAAAGTCGCACAGCAGTTTAAAAGTTTCCATTTTCACTTTGAATTCCAGTGCACTAAATTCTAGCATTTCCTATTTTCTGCTTTAAACATTGTTTTGTTTAACTCAGCCAGGTATATTTTTTTACACGCATACTGTTAAAACAGGGCAACCAGATTTAATTTTGAAGGAGAATTATTATAAACAAAATTCTTCCGATTATTCTTTTTTATGTTCAATCCAGTAGCTTACAAAACAACTCCCCCTTCAAGGAGATATCTGCTCTCCCTAAACAACAAATATATTTTAACACCTGAAGGACAAAAACTTTTGGGGGATTTTTGAGTTTGTTTAATTATATTTTTTCTTTTTCCTTCTTTAGTGTACTCCTATAAACTTTAAGCCCCATGGCTTTATTTTGATACAGTATTTATCCATATAAGTAAGAATTTAATATGATTTTTTTTTTAAAGTTGGCTATGAGTATTGTTTACATTCATGATGTGCCAGAAACGTCATGTGTTCTTGGACCTTATAACATTAGTAGAATCTACACATAGATGGATACTTGAGATATAGACTGCTGGGTTTTTGCACCCAGTGTAGATGATGGACGTACCTTAACCACGAGCCCTGTAGATACAACGACCTGGATGTGGTTCCAGGCTACTTGGTGACGGGTTACACATGTGATCCGGTCTGCACCACTTCTGCTCGGTCTCCACAGCCGAGCCAACTCAGAGAGGTGAGAATGGATATAGGAGAGGTGGTGTCGGCAGACCTCAATAAAGATAGTTGACAAACTGGAATAATGCTAAATAGATTTATTTTAGACCGCAAAGTGCTGACAAGACAGTGGGCTGCCACCTCCCGACATACAGGCTCCGCCTAACTCGTTTTGCGCCACTTCAGGTCGCTTGATCGTGGACCATGAAGTGGTGCGAGACGCGATAGGCGTAGCCTGTATGTCTATTCAGCACATTGCTGTCTAAAATAAATCTATTTACAGCGTTATTCCCATTTATCAACTATCTTTATTGAGGCCTGCCAACACCTCTTCTCCTAATTCATTTTCACCTCTCCTACTTTTTGAAAAACCCCAGAATCCCCATGTGAGGGCCAAGGTGTTCACAGTTATGTGCTTATAACAAGTAAATCATGTAGTATTCATGTTAATACAGTTGTGTACTATGACTGTGGTGGGAACTCAGCTGGAGATCCCAGGTTTTAGAATCTGGTGACCACAGAGACCAAATGCCTGCTGCTCAATATAAGGAAATGAAAATAACTTCTTAAAAAATTTCCGAATGCAGCAGAAGAGTTTCAAGGTAGCCACTGAAGATATATTATTTAAATTATCTTAAAAACATCTGATGAATGGTTTGATAAAAATAAGAACATTTAACACTGTATTGCACATATTTTTCAAAACTTTTCTCATAATAAAAGCGCAGTGAAAAAATAACAACCCCATTCTCTTTGTTTTACAAGAATCTTGTCCTCATCACATGTGTTCTGTTGAAACCACACCAGATAAGTATCGGTAAATACTAGACAGAAGACAGATTTTGTTTATCTTAAAAAAAAAAAGAAAAACAGCCCAGAAAAGATTGAAAACCACTTGAGAGAGCTCTCAATAATTATCCAGGCATGTAAGATATTTCTGTTAACCTCTCCAGGATAACAGAGAGACGACATACTGTGTATCCTGTTCACTCTGGGCTGCAGATGTCAGTTTGTATGTGATTAAGAGGTTGGGTCTGATTGAAGCCAAACTATTAAAGGGTCGGTAATGCGGTAATAGAAACGGATTTTATATGTGATAGGACACATAGAGAAGTTAAAATGTATATATATATATATATATATATATATATATATATATATATACCGTCAAACTCCATATTATATATATATATACATATATATATATATATATATATATATATATATATATATATATATAAATATATAATATGGAGTTTGACGGTCATTTTGAAAGAAGAAACATTTTGGTTACGTAGTTCCTCCAATCAGAATAATGTTCAAATTAAAATCAACGTCACTGACCAGAAAAATCACTAATCTTATGCCCTCTCCCCTACGTAAATGTATAAATACATTTTAACTTCCTGAAGTTATATAAGTGGACAAATAATCACATAACTAGCACAGTTCCTAGGCTTTTTAAGATGAGTCATTAACTTTAACTTGAAGGATTACTCTCTTTAAAGGTAATAAACCCAAGAGCCAGAGATTATGCCCTGGTTTTTGCAGTGGAATCAGGGAAATAATTTCTTCATAGAAAGTTTAGTAGAATAGCTAACCTATTGAGCAAATTACAAATTTGGGATAAGAAGCCACAGGTGAGCCTTGAAATATTAGATGCATTATGAATTATGTTTTGTTGGTCTTTTTAAAATTCAAGATGTTTAAGTTAAGGTGAGCTTAAAGGCCCAAACCTAGTGAGTTTCTCTTGCTAGTATAGCTTATTTGGTCCTGCATAATGCATAGTTAAATCTATGAACGGTCACAAATGTAACAGTGCATTGTGAGTATTCTGTCTCTGCCCTTTACTTTGTTTACAGTTGTTTCCACTTCCCCAATCTGGCGAGATGGCTGCATTTCAATCAAAGTCATCTAATGTTCAAATTGGATTATATATTCCTGAACGCTTTAAATAAAAAAAATGTTCAGTGTAGTTTATCAACTGCCTTTTGGGACATATATATTTTAAAGCCTAGCAACCTTATTATTTTTAATAAATGCATTATTGAGAACTAAATCAGGATATCCAAACATATTTTATATTGTTAGATTTCTTATATATTTAAATCATAAGACATATTGCATGGAGAATAGTTTCTAGTATTTGTAATGCATTGTTTTAGGCCTGCCCTGAGAAGTAGGAGCTTGTCAAGAGCGGTTTGCTTTAGTGGACAACAGTAATAGTACACGAGTCAGTATAAAATCAATTTAATAAATGCTATAAGCATCCATAAGGGTAGTAGATACCTGGAATAACCTTCCTGTAAAAGTAGTAAAGGCTTTCATGGTAAAGGAATTCAAAAGAATTACTGGGAAACAACTATATCTGGGCTTCTGTTACAGACAGACTAGATGGGCAAAATGTTTCCTGTCCTCTGTCAGTCAGGTATAGACAGATTACAGATTAATTAAAACATTTTAAACATGGAATTATTGAGAAATATCTAGTTGTACCCAATGTTTTTGCACAACGAACTACTATTTTTGCAGCATCTGATCTGCCAGCCAGAGCTATATATCAGTTAACCGTCTCCAGATTAATTACCCAGGAGAGTCTAAACAGGCCCAAAACCTCCATTTCATTTGAACCCACATTCTGCAATCTAGTAATACATTTAACGGGCAGCATTTTTGTGTCCTGCATGAATTACCCGTAGGCTGGAATTTAAGATCCTCTTGGGGAAAAAATGTAATACTTACACTTTTATTTTTTACAGTTCAGGAAACCTTTTGAAGGGATGGTGAACTTTGTAAAACATTATAGAAAAAAAAAAAAGGAAGAGAGATTGACAAACCTCTAGATCATTTGTGTTAAATGTTGGCTAACAGTGTGATTAATTTGCATCAGAAAATCAGCAATAATGCAGGCAAAGCTAATCCTACAAGAGTTTTAGAACTTCTCGTTAATGTTTATTAGCAAGGCCTGACAAACCTTAGGGGCCAGGGAGTCATTTTTTGATTGTTTTACAAATAACTTTGTGGAATTACAGTTTTCCTTGGCTCCAAAAATAACTAGGCTGCCTCCTGAATTGGTCAGGTTGACTCCAAAAGACTACAAATATTATTAGAGGTGTAATAAAATTAAAAGTTATTTTGTTCTAGACAAATCCAGCATTTCCAGTGCTCTCTACTTCTGTATATGGTTCGTGGCTGTTTCAAATCCAGGCACATGGCATAGAAGCCTGCTCAATAGGCACCCTGGAGATGTCTTAGAAAAAATGAAAGCCAGGGCCTATCTGGCATTTATCTCAGAAATCCCTTGGGTAGCCTGGAATTGTTGGCATCTTGCGTCAATAAATAATTAACTTTGTCCAGCAGCAAGCTTTATCCATGATTGTGCAGTCCTGCTCCATGGCTTCTGGTTGTATAAATCTGGAATTGATAGGTCTTCCCAAATATGTGTACATATATTCACAGTTCCAAGTTCATATAAATAGTCAAGGCAAGGTAAAGTGAGGGGGATTTCGATTCCTTAACAAAGTTGTGGGAGATGCGAATCCTTGATTCTATGGGAACTCTGAGCTTTAGCCATTTGGCATACATGTTTATTTTGAAATTGTAAGCTGTCCTATATAGTGCTTGTAGCTCAGAACGTATGAGACTTTAATAGTGCAGAAAGTGGAATAAGGAGTTACAAACCAAACATGGTTTTAATAAAACAAAAATGAGGAGAATGCATTTATATTGTGCATTTGATTAACATGTTGGTCTCCCTAAACCCTGGAATCAGCATCTACTGATGAAAACGATCATCTTTCAGATTTTAAACTTGTTTGTGCAGGGCCCTCGTCAGCTGTTGTTGCAATGTCTAAGTTGTTCTGTTACTAGTGTTCTTTGACCATTGAATCTATAATATTGAGTGCAAATGATAGGGCCAGGTGAAAATCCTAAACCAATTGTTTGCTGCACTTACCCCATATTCCACTGCAGATTCCATGATGTAGGATTTGGAATGTTCCTCTCACACTGCAGCTATAACTTATATTTATCACTGTTAGTACATGTCACCCAGCTCTGTCCAGGACTTTGTTGGTTATTTGTAATTCATGTTTTTATTTATATTTTTAAATCTTTTCAATGCTATCATTTTTTTTCTTTTTTAATTAGGGCAGAGCATTAACCCCAAGTTAGCTGGTTTGATAGGAACAAATGGACCTCACAATAAACAGCCCTTTATGGTGGCATTCTTTAAAGCCACAGAGATCCACCTGCGCAGTATTAGATCCACGGGAGGAAAGCAGAGGAACCAGAATCGGTCCAAAGCTCCAAAGAACCAAGAGGCCTTGCGAGTGGCAAACATCGCAGGTTGGTACAGACCAAGCTAAATCATTCCTGACAATGTAGAAGATTAAACACTATGGGGTCTATGGAATATGCCAAACTGTGAAGAATCTACAATTCTGTTATTCATTATGGTCAATTTTGTCCAGAAATTGTCAAGTTCCACCGATATCTGGTCATATTTGGACATAGAATTTCACATATTCTTAAAGGACAGAGACCCCCAACGATGGCCGGTCCAGTTACAGAGGCAACCCCTGCACTTACAAGTGGTGTGTGGACAAAGCTAGTACCTGGCCAGTGGTGGCATCATGTGGGGATGTGCTACGTGGTAGTTTCTATTCATGCCTCTGCCTAGCGCACTCACATATGTAATAGCACCCTTTCTCATCCACAGTGGACAATGGTGGATTGCCAAGCAATATGGCCTCCATATGTGATACAGGTGGCATGATGGTGAGAGTGTACATATAACCTAACAGCTATTGATGGTGAATAAATACTGGTGATGTCAACCTATAGTGATGTCAACGGTAATGTTATGCCACAAGAGCTCTTATGCCAGTGTATAAAATTATATTTATGTTACTGTATGAACATTCTGTAACTTTTATTGGGTCACTTTAAGCGATGTGTTAATTGACGTGGTAATTGTACCTTTTGTGCTGTAATAGCTTATTTTTTACATATCCAATATGTAAATATGTAGGTAATGTATTATGTTTTTTTTTTTTATTATATTATGTTATGCATATTATTATAATATATATATAACATTAATTTATTAATTTCATTATATTATTTTTCACTTGTTTTTGTATTTTAAATTACTATTTAATATCTTTTAATTTTTTTTTAAATATTTTTATTTTCTTTTATTTACTTTGGTGGCCTTTCAGGAGGATTTTGACTTTTTAGAAAGAGAAGTCGACAGGGAGGATAGCGGCTATCATTGCAGCTGACTGAAGATCACTGAAATTTGGTTGGCAGATTTTTGTGCCGATTTGGTGTGACTTTAAGCAATCCAAATAGGATGAAAAACTTTATTTTTGAAAAGACCCCTGTGAAATGGACTAATTTCTCCTGAAATGAAAAACAATATTTTTAAAAATACATTTTAGAAAAGAATTTACCTCAGTGTAGAAAAAAAAAAAAAAACATCCAGGGCCAGAGCAAGTAGCTCTCAGCCCCCCCAAAAAACCAAAAACATCCAGGGCCATAGCAAGTAGCTCTCAGCTAAGAGCAAAAATGCCTCTTAGCCTTCTCATGACACAAATGAGGGTCAGGGCAAATAGCTCTGGCCCACCTTATTTAAACAAGGCTGGGAGCTGGGCAAGTGCTCCCAGCCCACATAAAAAAAAATTATTTGCCAAACCTCCATAAACAATACCTCCCACTCCCGTGGTTTGCAGCACAGTTTATTATTAAGTTAATGTTTTGGGGCAGGATTTTTTTTATTATTACTTTATAATATTTTGGACTCTTTAATTTCAATTCTCCAGATCACATCCGAATTGTATTCAGGGTTGATCGCTGCATATTGTTTAGTTGAAATTCTATCCTTTATATAGCAAAACTGTTCAGGTCCTAATGCCTCCAAGGTTCGGTTTCCTAACGGTCACAATAGCCAAATCGGACCCCAAATAATCTGTTTGATATGACCATTATGCCGAATCCTAATCCATTTGGCAAAGTATCAGTGCATATTATGTAGACCCTAAAGAATACTGGTGGAAACAAAGCTAATATTGATCAATTATCACTGGACAGGAACTCACTTTCAGAGTGAGCTGGACATGATGGCCTCTCACACAGCTTATTTTTTTAATTTTAGAAAACAGCAGCACAGATCAGAAGCAGGCCTGCAAGAAACACGAGCTGTATGTGAGTTTCCGAGATCTGGGCTGGCAGGTATGTAATGAAACTGCTGTGTATTTTTATTTCAATATGCGTGTTTATATACAGTATTAACCTGAGTTAATATGTGGAAAGCGTGTGTCACTTTATTGTTCAGTGTGGACTATTCACTTAAAAATTAATGACAATTGAACTGCAGAAATCAGGCATAAATAGCGGAGTTGGAAACATTTTCCAACTTGCCTGTCTTTATAATTCAGCTATTAATGCCTGATTTTTGCTGTTGAGTTTTTAGTGATTAGACTGTAATGTCACCGAATGGCTGAATTAAAATGCACGCATGCTTGTGCCCTCACTTTTTTAACACATACCCTGCCGTTCAAAAATTTGGGCTCACTAAGAAATGTCCTTGTCTTTTAAAGAAATGCAATGTTTTAAAGAAAAGCAATGTGTCCATTAGAATAACATCAAATGGAACAGAAATACAGTGCAAACATTATTTTAATGTTAAAGCTGATTTTTAATGGAATATCTATATAGGTGTCCAGAGGCACATTATCAGCAACCATCATTCCATCAATGGCTTGTTGTGTTAGCTAATCCAAGTGTATCATTTTAGAAGGCCAGTTGATCATTAGAAAACCCTTCCGCAATTATGATAACACAGCTGAAAACTGTTGTGCTGATTAAAGAACCAAGAAAACTGGCACAATGCTGGTACTCCTCCCTTCACAGAACAGTGCAAACTGTCTCTAACCAGGATAGAAAGAAGAGTGGGAGGCTCAGGAGCACAACTGAACAAGAGAACGAGTACATTAGATTGTCGAGTTTGAGAAATAGATGCCTCACAGGTCCTTAACTGGCACTTTTATGAAATAGTAGCAGCAATACACCGGGCTCAACGTCAACAGTAAAGAGGCGACCCAGGATGCAAAGAAAAAGCCATATCTCACACTGGCCAATAAAAAGAAAAGATTAAGATGGGCAAAAAAAGAGACATGGCAGAGGAAAAAATTTGGACACACAAATCAAACTTTTAGGTGTTCGGATCACAAAGGAGAACATTTGTGAGACGCAATGAAAAGATGCTGAAGGAGTGATTGACGTCATCAGTCAAGCATGGTAGAGGCAATGTGATGGTCTGGGCATGATTTGGTGGTGGTAGAGTGGAAGATTTGTATAGAAGGAAGGCTATTACTCGATTTTGCAACATCATGCCATACCCCATGGATGTTGTTTGATTGTAGCCAATTTCCTCCCACAACAGGACAATGACGCAAAGCACAGCTCCAAACTATGCAATATCATTTATTTAGGGAGGAATATCTAATATTTAGGGAGGAAGCAGTCATCTGGAATTTTGTCAAAAGTGCCCATTAAGCCAATACCACTTATGGGAGGTGCTTCAGCAAGCAGGGAGTGAAATCTCTCCAGATTACCTCAACAAATTGACAATGGCAATGCTAAAGGTCTGTAAGGCTGTAATTCCTGCAAATGGAGGTTTCTTTGACAAAAGCAAGTTTGAAGGACACAATTTTTTAAATAAAAAAATCATTATTTCTAACCTTGCATTTCCTATTTGTTGTACAACTCATTTGATGTATGTTTTCATGGAAACAAGGTAATTTCTAAGTGACCCTAAACTTGTGTCGTTCGTAGCAGATTTTTGTTTTCGGAAAAATGTAAAAAAAAGCTGCTCAGGCATGAAGATAAAATAGTATAGATCCCAAAGATGGATGTTTCCTAAATAAGTAAGTTGGTTTTACATATTAATGTATATTAGAATAATAATGGTTACTATCTTTTACAGGACTGGATTATCGCCCCCGAGGGATATGCTGCATATTATTGTGAAGGAGAATGTGCTTTCCCTCTAAACTCCTACATGAATGCAACTAACCATGCCATAGTACAAACCCTGGTAAGGAAAGGAGAACTGAGCCAGGATGGCCAATCTAGAGGAGGTCTAATGGTCTCTGGGAGATTAGACATAGTACATGGGCGTCCGCAAGGGGGTGCACTTGCCCGCCCCTGGAAATTGGACTTGCATCAAGGGAGGGAGAAGCAGAAGGCAGTTTAGGTTAGGTTAACTAGATATATAGCTCATGAAAAACACCTGTCAGACAGGAAATTGCAGCCAAACTTTTTTTTATTTAATTCTATACTCCCCACTGTCAGAATGGTTTGATCTGCACTCTCAGGGCTGTTTTTACCACTGAACAAAAGGGGAAACTGCACTGAGTTCAGTTACACTGCAGTGTCCACATTAAATCTACTACTTGAGCCCTATAGTTTCTGAATCCTTTTTTTTTCTTACTTGCCATGGTGGATGATATTATACTGGTTTCAATTATTATTCATTTTATTCTTTACCACTAAACCCCTTTCATTATGGTATTGCCCAAGTTCCCTAATCTTTTTCCAACTGCCATTGATTTCATTCACCCTATTGTCCACTAACTGTCTGTATGTAATCCTAGTGGCCAGCTTCGCTTAGATCCCTGCTTTCATCCCATTGGTCTCTCCCCCAGTCACTCGCTGGTTACTGTTAGTCCCTCCTATATATTCATGTTTCCTCTGCCTGTGCAGGAGCTGTTAACTGGTTAGGTATTATATGATTATTGATTGGTACTACAGCTGCTGTGGAAAGCACATCTAATGATTCTCAGCCATCCATTTGGTTTGCTGAACCTCATTATACATGTAATAACAGCACCTGCAGTGGGAAAGGTTACTACCACTGCTGCAAAACTACCGAGTGTCCTTTTTTGGAACCAGGCCTTTATGTCCCTTTTTATTGCCTCTAAATGCCCTTTTTATAATACTACAGAGCTGCACCACACAACACAACATTAACTTTTGATGACTGCAACTCCTATGATGTTAAACAAGTAACATTGCTAGATGCTAATTGTGGGGCTCTGCGAGGGGGAGGGGATCGGGTTACAATAAGTCTACAGTACAAACACTGACTACAATAATATTCAATCAGCCATGTTGTCAGCTTAACTGTTTTGGATTTGTAGTTACAGACTGAGATTGTTTCACCCCACACCTAATTTTTTGTTGTTGACCACAGCTCCCATGATATACATCCAATCCATACGGATTGTAGAGTGGGCTAAAAGTGGCTAATCTTTACCACCCCAGCTATTGTAAACTTCCCATGATGCTCAGGTATATGCTGGCCTGTTAGCTACTACTAACATGGTTATATAATTGTCTTATTAATGGGTAACTTTTGGAACATTTGAGGAGGAGGTATTGGGACAACTGGGGAGGATATTTTGTGCTAATAGTGCAGAATGCGTTGAGTTGTCAGAAGTTGAGTTCTGCCTCCCCACAATATCAATTTGGCTGTTATTGATTCCATGGATTTGTCCCACCGATTGTCTTCAATAAATTGCTGATTTCCACATGCTGTGAGTCCACTATGAAACCCCCCCCCCTCCCCCCATGATATATAATACTATATTTATTAATACTTGGGACCTTTTACAAAGGTAGGGCAGGTGATGGTTCTGTGCCATCCCAAATGCATTAGGGCTTAAAGATATAGACAACACTAACATACTATTTATTTATGACATAATTGTCAGTCTCTGCCTCTACCTTAACATATGATGTCGGCACCTCAGCAGGTTTTAATAGACTTCCAAGAAGTCAGCTTGGACATGTACACTGCTTTCTGTCTACTTCATGGGGCCAGTGATGTGCTTCATAAAGAAGATGAAAGATTTCTTCAGCATGTCTACATGGACTGCTGCACAAATCTACAGTGGATTTTATGATTCATAATCAGAACAGTTTGTTGTCTTACTAGTATGTCTGATAACATATTTGTGGAAATTAAGTGATTTAATGACATTCAAGAATCTGATCATTCAACCAATAAGATGATTATTTCTAACTATTTAATTTAGCCATTAATAGGTTCTTCTAGAAAGTTCTGGCAAACTATTTAAATATGCTCTCCATATTTTTGACTGTGAATCTGCAACATCTGGCTGATCTAGATACTGAAGTAGGGGCCATTACCATATTGAGAAACGTTATGTATTCAGCTTTTGGAAATATGGCTCAAATAGATAATAGATAATAAAATTAAGATGTGTGCACCTTAAACCATGGAATTTATTACATTTGGTTTATCTCCACAGGTTCATTTTATCAACCCAGACACTGTCCCCAAGCCCTGCTGTGCGCCCACTCAGCTCAATGCCATCTCTGTCCTCTACTTCGATGACAGCTCCAACGTAATCCTTAAGAAATACAGGAACATGGTCGTCAGAACCTGTGGTTGTCACTAGTTTTTTTTAGGACATTCTCTCTCACTCTCAACTTTACCAAGGCTGAAATGGTGAAAGTGCTCTCCATGTAGGATTAAAAAACGATAACTACATCCATCAATTCATTGAGTCTAATATATCCCTCTAATAATGTGTATGTTTTCATGTTTTGTAGTTTTAGCTTCACAGCGTATGGAGTTTAACAACTGTAATTGAAGGAGAATGCTAGAATTATATCCTCATGACTGCTGCATCGTGGGTAACTTGATGATGTGGCAATACTCCCTCCAGAAGAAGCCAAAACATGTGATACAAAGACAAGCAAATGAGTCTGGGAGAGGGGCCAATCTATGCCAATGCATTTTGTGGTGTCTTTAGAAGCTTTGCTGAGGAACACTATTTTTCAATGATGCAAAGTCATCTTCCTAAAAATAAGAGACATTGGACTCCAACAGGACTGGCATGACGACCCACCAATGTACACTGCACACAAAGACCTTGTGGGTCTTAAAGCCTTATCCTGATTTGCAAATATATGTTTTGGAAACGTATCCCTCTTTAAAGTATTGATCAATCTTCACAGTTTACCCCATGTTTCATTTGTTCCAACAAGATCCATATAAGTCCTATTAACGATGGATTATTACCAATATCTCTAGGCCCCAGTGTGGTAGAACTCACATCAAGTCCTTTCAGGGGTAATTTTTTAAGAATTGCTCCAGGGTTTCCAAATCTTTTACTTGTATATTCATTAACATTTTCTACATTCCACCATTAACGTCACCGGAAGCTGACATTCCTTTTGCAGTTTCTGTTTTACATCTCTTACATCTATAGGAAAATGATACATTGTGGGTCCAGGGATACCTAATGTAACATAACTGAAACTGTGGATGATTATGATAAATCATTGTGGTTTTGCAAATACATATATGTTTGTGTGTTATGTCCCTACACATCAATGGAATGGGAAAAATGCACAATAAAATGGTGTCGATTTTTACTTTCAGATATGACTGCTGATTATCTGGTTACTTTTCCCTGCCCCTTTTGGCTAAAAGACAAATTAATCCTTCCTATAGTCAGAAACCTGTCGGCATTCTGTGCTTTTTGCAATATTCAGAACCCTATGTAATAGCATAAATGGTTTTAATGCTTTAACTATTTCATGCTAGTAAATTAGGAGCAGATTTAGAATAATTAGAAAAGATGGACAATTAAATGCCAGTCAGGCCTAGTTATCCACAAATACAATATTTTCAACAAAGAGATTTATGTGTTGAAATGTGCTATAAAAATGTGTTATTTCAGCAAGTGAAAGTGTTATGGGTTTTATTGGAGATGGCAATGCCTGGAAAAAAAAATGGAAAAAGCTTTTTTTAGTTTAAATTTTTTTTTTTTTTTCCAATAAATGATAGAATATTTTCTTTCAAAAAGATAAATAAATTCTCTCAGATAAAGTTTCAAAATGCTTAATCCTCTAAATTTTTTCTAAAAACTGCAATGGGAATAATTTTATGTCATACAATATATAGTATTAGATGATTTCCTTTGAGTGGAGTAAGAGTTGGACTAGACGTGACATTTTATTTTAATTGATTGTTTCCATTAACTTTTTTTCCTGTTCCTTACAAACTGGCAAAATGAATGAAACTCCTTATACTTCAGGTATGCTTTACCGCTCATAAAGACACAATCCCCCAAAAAATTAAATATGCAATTTAAAGTGTTATTTTTTTCTGAATAAACTACTTTTATATGCCAACAAACATAATTTAATGCCAAACCAAGTTCTACGCAATACATTTTACTTACCACAAAAAGTAACTTTCAATCTGTGAAGGGTGCTAATTATATTTCAGTTCAAAATTTCCCAAAATGTTACATCACCTGTTTGGATTTGGCAAGGCTTTGCCAAACTACATTTTTGATGAAATCACAATTTTAAGCAAGAAAGCTGTCACTAACAGAGGATTTCTGAAGCTAAATTGTATCTTTGTCCATGCGTTGTGTGTCTTCTATATCCCCACTTTGCTATTTGTGTCTTACAGGTCAGAGGTGACATGAACATTTTATTTCACCAACTGAGCTATGTGTTGTGCAGGGGAATATTCACTAGGAATTTGTCCCTGCACAAGGTATAGCTAAATTAATGAGATGTAATGGGCATCTCATCTCAACTTTTAGTGAAAACCTCCTCAGGTTATATCTCTGTCTTTCTGTGCATATTTGCAATGTCATCTCCCACTCTCATTCTCTTTCACTTTGCTTTTTATACTGTTGCTTTAAAAAAAGACAGCAAGAAATAAGGAAAACATATTTATGAATAGCTTATTGAGTCTACAGTTCCAACAAAGTGCATTTCAGTAGTCAGGATTTATTTCTTGCTATGTGACAACGACTACAATTTTATCTGCCAAATATACTGCAGAGTATGTAAGGTATGTTACTGCAAATATACAGTATGTACTGTTTATTTGTTCATTTAAGGTGGTACTTTTCCATTTAGAATGAGACTGCCCTATTAACATGGGTATCCCTGAGGTTCTTCTATGGAACCACACCTACTCATCTGTTGTAGCATCCCTGAAAATGGTCCTGCATGACTGTTAAGCTGCTCCATATAATAACATTTTTGCTCACCACCTCTTACTAGAAATCCCACCTCTGAATTTGGTCTTACCTGGATCTGGATACCTTTAATCAGCTACTCTTAATCAACTCATTCTGTCTCTAAAAGTGTTAATGATGTCAGCTGACCCTTTGCACAGTAATTTACTGGAAATGCAGATGATGTTGGACAAAATGTAGTTTTGTGCGTTACAATTTGTAATATATTTACTTCCATTTTGTTTACATTCCAAAGACTGAAAATATTTAAAAACTGTGCACAGATGGAATAATAATAATAAAAAAAAACAATTTATATATTTCCAGTCATTACCAGTGTTATTTCCATGCCAATACGTTTATCCCCTTATTTTCTTTGAGACATGCCTCCTAAGAGGTTTAGCCAGCAAGTGGTAATGTTGGGAAAACGGGTGTATGCATGGCTATTGTGTAACGTCCAACTAAGTTGAATTCTTGTCAACGTACAGCAAAGTATGTTTTCAATCGAGACGTCCATGACCTGATTATATGTAGTTAATTGCTGTGGTGTTTCCACTTGCTGCTTGTGATTTGAATTATGGGTTAGTGAGGTACTCCGTGTGACCTGAGCAGGTCCCGCTAGACTCTGTCTACCTCACCTAGTCCAATCCGCATCCACCCTAGAGGATAATAATGATTTATTAAGTAAGGAAGGTGACATTGAGAACACTATTGCCCTTTGACCTTTCAAATCCAGACCAGATGTTTTGGTAACGTGAATGGCTTAAGAATTTTAGGAAAGTGACCTTTGGTTTCAGCTTTGGACAAATCTTTATGGATTTGATTTACTTGGAATCACCCCAATGCAATATTATATGTACATATATATATTGCAATTGCATTTTCTGTAATTTCCTGATTTCGAAAGATATTTAGGTGTCTGCATTTTCATCTGTTTCCTTTTTTTATATATGATATTTGCAATATAATGACTTATGTCATCTCTATCAATTCTTGATAGAAAAACCACGATAACTTACAGGAGAATCCCTGTATTTTTTTCTTTATTAAGTGTTCTTGCATAGCAAGACCACTTAATGTTATCTCACATATATATTATTATTATTATAGCAAAATTTGCCACCCTAACTCCTCCCACAGTTTTTACACTACATAGACAAAAATTTACCAAAACGTGCAGATTGTTCCCGATCGGATTGCTATTACTTTGTGGAACGTTTCGCCGAATGGTTCACGGAATATCGTCGTTTTTGTGGCGCAATTTGTCCCATAGGAATGAATGGCAAAGCTAGAGTGGGAGCTGCCAAAAGCTGAAAAATCAGGACATGATTTCTAAACTGCCACCACTCCCTCATTTTCAAGCCCACCTACACAAATCTTATATCAAAACGTTCAGCTATCCCTGGTGCCACTAAACATGTAAACGGCTAAGCCGTAGTCCTGATAGTTTTCACAATATGACCATTTGTTTGCAACCAACGCCGTCCATTGACATTCATTGAAACTTCACTCTGCAAAGCTCAAATTTGAAGTGAAATTTCTAAACTGCGGCTGTGCCTTCATTTTTAATACTTCAGAGACATACTATGCATCAAAATGTAGGTCTGGGTCTTGTGATTCTCACAATATAAAGCTCTTCGCTGTAGGATTGATAGTTTTTAAAATACGACCGTTTGAATATGGCAACCGCCAAAATACTCTGACCTGTGTCAAGCTGCAGCAGCAAGTGATGTCATAGACAGGGCCTTTTGAACACCTGCTAATGTTTTTATAAATGTATGGTTTAATGTAACTGTGCAACAACGTTGCAATTAAATGTGCTATGTAAATGATAACAGTTACTCCGCCCACTCCAGTTGTAGACTACAGGTGGAGGCAAGAACACTTCACACAATTTCCCCAGAAATTGTAACTTTTCTAGTTATTATTATTATTTTTGATAGTAGTAATATATGTATATTAAAATATTTCTCCCTTTTTAGGGCATGTTATAGTTTAATACATACAGGTAGTTCCTATACTTAAATTGGGTTAAGTTCTGAGAAAAAGTTGAAATGATTTAAATTTAGTCTCTATAAATATATCCGTTATGTAAATGTTGTGTTGCTGACTAATGGATTTATATCCAAAATGTAGAAATGCTAATTAATACAATATATTATCAATTATAACAAGAACCTGAAGCAAACAGCTACACTTCAAAAACAGCTACTTTAATGAATAAAGCCCTAAATAGGAGCCCAAATACACATCAGAGCACATTACCAAGACAACAAAATATGTATTTCCCAGTGTAAGTGATAAATATTTTTTAAATGGCTTCTTCTGTAGCTATGGTGACCAGGTGCTTCCTTAACCAAGAACATGTATGACAAATGTGTCATTTATGGTCCTGCCCCTAAATACAGTTGTTTGTTCTTTCTTTAGAAGAACACATGTAGAAGTTCCCTCAATACAAGCAGTGAGGCTTGGTATCAAGCAGCCTTGCGAACACTGATTCCCTCACTCCAGCAATGGGTTTAGATCCGTTTTGGACTTGAAGGAATTATCAGCCAATTGTTTCCTGTCTCCTCCTGGTTCCCTGACCTTTCTGTGCTTATAACAAGGTAACTGGAACAAATTAGAAGTGACTTAAACCACAGTCAGGTTACATGGACTACTGAGCATCCCTTGTGACTAAGAAAGCACCAAAGTGTCATGAATTAACACTTTCACTACTGACTGGCCCCATGTGGTGTACAAAGAGATGTATTTTGGCTTCCCAACTTTGTCATTAATGAATCCAACGGGACCTGTCAAAATGCATTGTCAGGTTTGCATTTCAATTTATTTGTAAAGATGATTAAATTCTCCAGAAACAAACTAAGCAAAGAATGGTGAAGTTTGACATTGTATTGGATGTAATTAGGTCATTTATTTTCATAGCGTCGCATGTCACATAATTTGCAAGAGCATAACTGAAATAACAATCTGCTGAATAGTGGTGAAGGAAACTGCTTAACCTCACAGGCATGTTATAACAATGACTTCAACTAGGACAGACAGATCAACATCAACTGCCAAAGTTACACAAAATAGTCACACACCATCACATTGATAGCAGCTGACCACTAACATCAACTGCCAGAGTAAGAGAACAAATTTCCTCAATGGGGTTTATTCTCTGCTCATGATCTCTGGTAAACGGAGTGGTGAACGGCAAAAAACAGGCATTAATATCTGTGTTACAAAGAAAGGCAATCGGAGAATATTTCCAACATAGCTACTGTTTCAAAAGAGTTTGAGATAGGAAAATGATATGGACTTTGGCAAGGTGGGGATAGAATGAGGCTGAGTTTCTTTTAGTGAATAGCATGAGGGTGTTGAATGTTAAAGTAAAATTTGACCTCCCAAATCAACCTTTTTGTGCTATTCTTGACTCTTTAGTGAATAGACCCCTCAGTATCAACCTGCCAGAGAAACATAGTCACTTACCATTAACTGCCAGAATAGCAGAATATAGTCACCCGATATCAAGAGCTATATCCACAGCAGCTGGCTGTTTACCATCAACTGCCAGAGAAAAAGAATGTAGCAACAAACAGAATATAGCAATCAACCATCAACTGCTAGAATTACAAAATATAGTTAGCCACCATAAACTGCCAAAATAGATTACAATCTATTATTCCTTACCTCCTCGTTTTATACAAAACACTAAACTGACCATAATTTTGCATGAGAGTAAGAACTGTAATCCCAGCTTGGAGTCTTGTAGATCAGATGGTATGAGAGCACTCTGCTTCATACTACAATGGTCTGTGTATGGCTAATGCTGCTCCCTGGATCAGGCCAGCATCCAAAAAGGGAGAGACCATAGAAAACTATGAGGAGCAAAAATAATAATAAACTCATTAGGTGAAGGACAGACAGTGTGGAGGAAGTAGGCACTATAGGGAGAGCAAAGAGATTTACACACTGGTATGGAGCGAGTGACCAAGAACAGGGGGAACTAATAATCGCGTGAAACTAGCTTGTGATGGTAATAACTGACATGGACTGTTTTAACTGTCTGCGGAGTTTAGCTGTTATTTTCTTCTTTTTCATTTACTGTGTACATACAAATTATATATTGTTTTTATTTGCATCAGAAGGGCTTTCTTTTGATACCACTATTTTCATAATATCATATATTTTATGAAATAAAAAAACCACGATTAAAGATGAAGAAAAATAACACTTTTTTTAAATTTAACATGAAAAATATTTTACACATCAGCAAACACAAATTTAAAAAACCTGCCACATAGATGCTAATATTTGAGTTTAGAATTACAACATGTTTACACGTTTTACTGTTTTTTTTGCAAGTTGTAGGAAATAACTGACAGTAGATGTTTTTGTTTAATAACCATTTTTTCCTACAGGGACATTTTGACCCCAATCATGTCCCCAACCCTAAATCTAGCACTAAAGCTAATCGTAACACTCATGTAACTCTCACCCTAACACATATGCTAACCCTAATGTTAACACTAACTCTAACTCTTATGCTAACACTAACCCTAGACTTTTGGAGTACAATATTGCTGGCTACCTGTAGGGGTAGTCTAGCAACAGCAACAACCCATCACTTCCGAAGGACTTGCCCACAACACGGCAGTGCTATAAATAGCACAGTTAGGGTTGCAACATTTTCTCCAGAAAAATAGCAGCCATGCTACTGCTCCATAGGCTTAACATTGGCCTGCAGCTAAAATACCGGCCAGGTGGCAACCCTAAGCACAGTAGACACAGAAGGTAAACTTTTTCAAAAACTAGACAAACTAAGTGTTGCTGCAATGTGCAGTTTATTTTGCCACAAATTATGTGAACACAGGTTAATTGCTGGCTGCATTTTGTGCGCTAAGGCACTTATTCGTAAACTATTATTTAGCTGAAATGTTTGCTCTGTGTTTTCAAGAGTGGATACCACATTAGGGTTGGTTTGCTTTGCACTGTTAAACAGCCTTCTCCTTGGTAAAAGGATGACACACAAGGGATTTACACCAAGTCAAAAAGTCTGCATGAGCCCATTCACCTTTTGCATTAATAAGCTTTGCAGATTTTGCAAGGTAACTGTGAGCAGTGTCAGAGCTGATAAAGCATTACACATTACCTACCACCAGAGTATTGTCTTTCTCTTTACAGTGAGCATTTGTAATGACAACATCAATGCAAATGTTATATTATTATTACCAGTAACACCCACAAACTGTCAACCTCTGTGCATTTCTTTACCCTCTGAGGCGTTAATAACATGTATTGTGATCGTAGAAGGACCTGCTTCACCTTGAGCAGACTGTGCGTTTCTGCAGTGTTTATCCATCTGATACGCAATGTAACAGATTGAAGCAGCTTTACAGATGTCAGCAGCTGTTTGAAAGAACTGGGGGTAAATTGGTTTTGTTTACTGCAAAAAATAGTTCTGTGATAGAGTCATCTCAATAAAATCAGAGGCACAGTAGAGGAAACTGTTCTGATAAGGGCCCACACACAAGTGCATTTAAAGTAACAAACAACCCCAGACAGATGAAAAAAAAACCAACAATAATCCCTTTTCCATCTACTCACAGTTATGGAAATATAGAGCAATGCAATTGAAAGTACATCCTTCTTTAGTGATGTTCGTCCCAGACATCATTGATGACATGCTTGTTGGTGTATTCATGATGTCAGCTAACATTGATGGCTTTGGAGGGGTGGTCTGCCAAATGTCTAAGACAGCAGCTCATTGTATGCCGAATTTCTGGTGCTATGAGTGTGGCAAACCTAGCCACTTATTGCAGAACATTTAAAGGTTGTCTGAAATAGCTGTGTTAACCTGGTCTAAAAATGTATTCATGTTAATGTCAAAGTTATATATTGTTATGTTAAAACCAGGTTCTGCTGTATTGAGGGATAATCCACTTAACAGGATTATCTAGTGTGAGTGCCCCTCCCGTACAGCAGTGCATGGTGGGAGAAATGTCCTGTATTTGCACTTCCCAGGTAATCTACTATTGTATAGCCCCTGTAAGGGGATTAAGTAAACCCCTTGCATGGGGAATTGCATAAATGCTGGAGCTGTGAATAAAGTAATCAGTTGACTCCCAGAACTGTGTTTCGTCCGGTTACTGGGGGATTTGGGATATTGCCTTACTTTCCAGCGCTTTATTTGGATTACCTTCTTTTACCAGCGGAGATATGGGGATTTAATATTGCAGCTCCGCTACATTTGGTGGCAGCGGCGGGATCCAACCTTACAGCCGAAAAGCGGTGTTCGGGTAATTGAAACTACCGAACAGGAAAGTGAATGGCAATTTGAATGCAACAAAGAACCGAACACAGAGGTGAATGGAGACAGACTACACTGCATTGAAACGGCAGACGTTAAAGGAACTACTGGAAGCCAGGGGTAAGATAGCCAGCAATAAGCCAAAAGCTGTGCTGATTGTTGAATTGATGGAGGGAGACAGAGCTTACAGCATTACACCCCCACCAGCCATGGAGGAAACCCCCTTCCAAAAGGAAATGAGGACCAGGATGGAATTTTTACCCCAGCCAGTACCCCTGGAAATACTGACAGTACTGATGGCGGATGTGCAGGAGTATGTGATGGCACACGGACCGCAGGACGCTCCTCCCAGAGCAGAGTCTATTACTGCTTCAGTCGTCAGCCAGGTAAAGCCTAAGATCCCATACCATGCGTTTAAAATGTTCTGTGAAGAGAAAGACGAGATTGATGGGTATCTACAAGACTTTGAGAGGCTATGTGACTTGCATGATTTGGAGCAGGCAGTGTGGGTACCTTTACTGGCGGGCAAACTGTCAGGTCGGGCAGCAGAAGCCTATCGGGCTGTACCCAGGGAGGACAGCAAAGATTATGCCCGGGTGAAACAGGCTTTACTGGAAAGATACGCCATTACCCCAGAGGCATACCGGCGCAAGTTTCGAGGGTTGCGCAAACCAGAGAAAGATTCCCACGCAGAGTATGCCCACAAACTGGACCAAGCTTCCCAGGGGTGGATACAAGCCAGTCAAGCAACCACCATGGAGGAGTTACGGCAATTGCTGCTGTTAGAACAGTTTTTCAATGGCCTGTCCCCAGAGGCACAGGAATGGGTGAGAGATAGAAAACCCCTCACCCTAACAGAAGCTGCACGACTTGCCGACCAGCACTATGACGCCAGGAGGCATCACGGTAACCTCAACCGAGGGTACCCTCGACCCACCGCTCAACCTCACACAGCTACCCCTACTGCACCTACAGCGACCTCATTCCGGCCAACCCCGCGGGGGCACACTCCACCATCCAGATATAATGGCAGAGCGAATATCCAGTGCCATACGTGCAAACAATGGGGCCACATGGCGAGAGAGTGTACCCAGAACCGGAGCCGCCAAGCATGGAGCCAGGCACGGCAGAACCCAGCACCACGAGCAGCCGCCCACCACTACCAAGCGGAGCCAGCAACACAGGAGATACTGTTTAATCAGACCGAAGAGCCCCTGGGGATACTACACGATGTGATGTCGGTACAAGCCACAGACAACAGGCAACACCATCGCCAGCTAGTAACCCTGGAAGGGAAAGAGGTCCAAGGGCTCCGGGATTCGGGAGCCACTCTGACTCTGGTAGCCCCTCATTTGGTTCCAGGCTCCGCACACACCGGCGGATCTGTAGCAGTGCGAGTAGCAGGGGGAGCGGTATACAGATTACCCACCGCCAAAGTACATTTGAATTGGGGTGTTGGGGAGGGCATGGTAGAGGTGGGCCTGATGCAGAAACTGCCAGCGGATGTCGTATTGGGGAACGACCTGGGTCGAATGACCTCCACCTTTATTCCTCAAGCTTCACTTCAAGAGGCCCACCCAGTAACCACAAGGCTACAGGCTCGCACCACGGCTCCAGCAACGCACTCTGAGGCTCAGGTAAGAGACAGTGACCCTCCTACGACCCGTGTTACCTGGGATACCCCAACTGAATTTGAGGCTGAGGTTAAGATAGACCCCACGTTAAAAGTATACAGGGATAGGGTGATCTCCGACCAGGCCGGATTAGAGGGAGAACGGTATACCTGGGAAAAGGGGTTACTGTACCGCATTTCTGAAAGGGTAGTGGGGGGATCTGTGAATGTGACTACTAGACAGCTAGTGGTCCCCCAGAAATATAGACAGGAACTTCTTCGGATCGCTCACGACATCCCCTTGTCTGGGCATCTGGGGATGACTCGCACCAGATACCGCTTGACCCACACTTTTTTCTGGCCGGGTATATCCAAGGATGTGCGGCAGTACTGCCAGACATGTGACATCTGTCAGCGAGTAGGCAAGAGGGGTGACCGCCACAAGGCCAAATTATGCCCACTCCCAATCATAGAAGAACCATTTAGTAGAGTGGCCGTAGATATAGTAGGGCCCTTACCAAAACCCAGTCCCTCCGGCAAGAGATATATCTTGACCATAGTCGATTACGCCACCCGGTACCCCGAAGCAGTAGCCCTCTCTAATATCCACGCCGAGACAGTGGCCGAGGCCTTAATGAAAGTATTCTCCCGAGTGGGGTTCCCCCAGGAGATCATATCGGATAGGGGTACACAGTTCACGGCCGAGGTGACCCACCAACTATGGAGAATATGTGGCATTAAGCCTATTGTGAACTCTGCGTACCACCCGCAGTCTAATGGGTTATGTGAAAGGTTTAATGGGACGTTAAAGCAGATGCTCCGTACCTTTGGAGAGGCCCATAAGGACTGGGAGCGATTCCTACCACATCTGCTATTCGCCTACAGAGAGGTACCCCAAGAATCCACGGGCTTTTCTCCCTTTGAACTACTGTTTGGGAGAAGGGTGCGAGGACCTTTAGATTTAATTAGGGAGCACTGGGAGGGGGAAAGTAGTACAGATGGGACACCCATTGTACCATATGTGCTGGAGTTCAGGGACCGCTTGGAGGCACTAACCCAGACCGTACGGACCAACCTCCAGGCGGCCCAACAACGCCAGCGCCGATGGTATGATAGGGGAGCCAGAGACCGCAGCTTTCACGTGGGACAGAAAGTTTTGATTTTAAAACCTGTTCGCAATGACAAGCTGCAGGCCATCTGGCAAGGCCCATACCAGGTGGTGGAACAAAGATGTGACACCACCTATGTGATTGGCCCCTGCTCAGGGACAGGGAAGAGACGCATGCTCCACGTGAATATGCTCAAACCCTACCACGAGAGGATAGAGGACGTGGCGGCGATATGCGCTTCAGCCTCTGAGGATCAGGAGAATCTTCCGCTCCCTGACTTATTAGAGCAGGAAGATCAGGCAGAGGCCTCCACAGGTGTTCAGCTGGGGGAGCGGCTAAGTCCTCAGGAGCGTGCCCAGGTACAGGAGTTAATCGCGGCTAAGTGAGCCACTTTCTCCAATTTACCAGGGTACACCCCGCTAGCTACTCACCGAGTTGAGACCCCCGGACAGCTACCTATGCGGCAGACCCCATACCGTATCCCGGAAGCGGTCAGGGAACATATGAGGAAGGAAATTGAGGAAATGTTGCAGCTAGGGGTTATTGAACATTCCGATAGCCCCTGGGCATCGCCGGTAGTGCTGGTACCCAAGAAGGACGGCACAACATGCTTTTGTGTAGACTACCGGAGGCTAAATGACAAAACAGTGTCTGATGCCTACCCGATGCCCCGGATAGACGAGCTGCTAGACAAAATGGCACGAGGCCAGTACCTTACTACAATAGATTTATGCAAAGGGTACTGGCAAATTCCACTAGCCCAGGATGCCATCCCTAAGTCGGCGTTTGTCACCCCGTTTGGCTTGTATCAGTTTCGAGTCATGCCATTCGGGATGAAAAACGCTCCGGCTACCTTTCAACGGATGGTGGATCGGCTACTGGATGGGTTCCAGGAATATGCATGTGCATACCTGGATGATATCGCCATCTATAGCCAGACTTGGTCAGACCACCTGCGACATATTGGAGCAGTCATTGACCGTATCGGAGAGGCAGGGTTGACGCTAAAGCCCAGCAAGTGTCACATAGGGATGGCAGAGGTGCAGTACCTGGGGCACCGGGTAGGGAGTGGACAGCAAAAGCCCGAACCAGCAAAAATTGAGGCAGTAGCTAAGTGGCCTACCCCCCGGACAAAAACCCAAGTGTTAGCCTTCCTGGGTACTGCAGGGTACTACCGAAAATTCGTACCCAATTATAGTGCCCTGGCCAAACCACTGACTGACTTGACCCGCAAAAACCTTCCGCGACAGGTCATCTGGGCCCCAGAGTGTGATCAGGCGTTCCAACAACTCAAGACTGCGTTAACCAATGCACCGGTACTTGCTGCTCCTAATCCAACTAAACGATTTCTTGTCCACACAGACGCTTCAATGTTTGGATTGGGAGCAGTGCTGAGCCAAGTTGGAGCAGATGGCGGAGAACATCCCGTAGCTTACTTAAGCCGAAAGTTATTACCCCGTGAAGTGAGCTACGCCGCCATTGAGAAAGAATGCCTGGCCGTGGTGTGGGCCCTCAAAAAGTTGCAGCCTTATTTATATGGACAACCTTTTTCCCTACTCACAGATCACAACCCGTTGGTGTGGCTGAACCGTGTGGCAGGGGACAATGCCAGGCTGCTGCGCTGGAGTTTGGCGCTGCAGCCTTTTGACTTTACTATTCATTACCGCCCAGGAAAGCAAAACGGTAACGCCGACGGGTTATCTAGACAGACTGACCTTGAGAAGTGATCTGTGAGTACTCCTCCGGACATCCCCAAGCCGATCCGTTTGGATCAGACTGTGTATGCCGGCTTGGTTCTGGGGGAGCATTGTGGCAAACCTAGCCACTTATTGCAGAACATTTAAAGGTTGTCTGAAATAGCTGTGTTAACCTGGTCTAAAAATGTATTCATGTTAATGTCAAAGTTATATATTGTTATGTTAAAACCAGGTTCTGCTGTATTGAGGGATAATCCACTTAACAGGATTATCTAGTGTGAGTGCCCCTCCCGTACAGCAGTGCATGGTGGGAGAAATGTCCTGTATTTGCACTTCCCAGGTAATCTACTATTGTATAGCCCCTGTAAGGGGATTAAGTAAACCCCTTGCATGGGGAATTGCATAAATGCTGGAGCTGTGAATAAAGTAATCAGTTGACTCCCAGAACTGTGTTTCGTCCGGTTACTGGGGGATTTGGGATATTGCCTTACTTTCCAGCGCTTTATTTGGATTACCTTCTTTTACCAGCGGAGATATGGGGATTTAATATTGCAGCTCCGCTACAATGAGTAAACATGGAAGAAACATGATAACCACTAGATCTTTTTCGTCTCAATAATATTTTGGCCTCTCCCAAGACACTGAAATACCTGGACCTATTTCTAAGAGGGCATCGGTTCCCACCAATCCTGCCAGGCAGGACTTTTCCCCAGCAACCAGGTGTGCACTCAGGATATTGCCCCAGCACCTAGATATACAATCAGGACTTTGACCCAGCACCTAGATTTGCACTCATGACTTTGACCCAGCCAGGAAAAAAAAATTCCCATCTGTTAAGCCGGTCCGCAGCTGTGAGGGAAGTGTTCTGAGTGAGCTCCCCTCCAGCCGCGTGGCTTCAATAAAGCAAGGAGGTAAGTACTGGGCATGGGGCAGGAGGGTGGCACACAACAAGCATAACGCTGGCATATTAAGGGGGAAAATACTGGTATATTAAATGGCATATTGAGGGGCAAAATATTGGCATATTAAATGGCAAACTACTGGCATTTTTAGTTGCAAGAGAATGGCATATTGAGGGGCAAAATACTGGCATATTAAATGGCATATTGAGGGGCAAAATACTGGCATATGAAATTTTTTTTAGTAATGGGTCCTGAAATTCCTGGTGGTGGTCCTGGTCCCAGCACCCACTTGTACTTTAAGGATTTACCCCAGTGACCAGCACTCACGGCTGCTCATGTCTGTCTGTCTTTCTTTTCCTCTCATTACTCATGTCTGTCTGTTTCTCTTTTCCTCTCATCTCTCTGTCTGTCCTCCTCATATGTGTAATCTCTCTCCCCTCATGTGTGTAGTCTCTTTCCCCTCACCCTCCTCATGTTCAGGCTGCTGAATTCTTAAAGTGGCGGCTGCCGAAATGCTTAAGGCGGTGGCTGACAATGTCCTTAAAGTGCCTGCTGAAACCCTTAAAACGGCCACATCCCACAGCAGCCCCAGTATTTACAGGCCGGAAAAAAACTGCCTGTGGGTCGGATCTGGACAGTAGAGACAGGAGGGCTGCCGGAAACCATCTTGTCAGCAGACATCATTGCAATCCTAATTACTTTTTTTTAACACAGTGCTGGCAAGGCCAGAATAAACCTCCATAGAAGAGAGGGCACACATGGTTTAATGTCCATGTGGACTGCCTGAAGTACCACTGAGATATGTAATAAGCTGCCTCCAAACTTTTGCATTTAAAGATGCTACAAAAATACTGCACCATGAATCTCAATATTCCAAGATCTATTAACACGTCAAACAAGAAGAGCTTTGAAACCCATGACCATAGTGCTTAGATAAGTGAAGATCGCTTTGTTAATGGGGATTCCACTTTAGCTTTATGGTTTAGACAACTGACCTTGTAGAAACCTGATGTCTCAGCCTTTCTGTCTGACTTACTAGTGATTCAACTTACAGATTGGGATCCTATCCCTACTTCTCTGCCGCAACTTGCAGATCCTGCAAAAAAACTGGGATCAGATCACAGAACACAGAAGATACACATTGCATTTATACAAGAAACTCACTTCAAACCTGACAAGAATCCAAGTTTTTTTAATAGTCTTTCCATAAGTATATGTCCAGTTCATCTAATGCTAAAACAAAAGGAATTGCTATTTTTATTTTATCTAAAAGTTTCCCCGTTCAGGTCTGACAGCTGGAAAGTTCAGGATGGTAGAGCATCAAAGGACAAGTAGTTTACTAGAAATGTTTACTTTAACCATTATATATGAGCCAAAGGTCAATCAACATTATTTTGTAAATTGGACTCTTTTATGGAGAACCTAACTGTATTGGTTGAGGGGGGTCTTTAACTTAACATTAGACCACAGAATGGATTATTCTAATGACCTGTCATACACACCCTATTCAAAACTGCTTATGGTCAAGAAATCACTTCACTCTGCTCAACGGGTGGGTACATGGAGGGTTTTGTTTCTGCAAACGAAAGACTACATATGCTATTCACACCTACATAAGGAATATCACAGTACTGACCTAATACTACTTTGACATCACCATCTACCATCTATGTTTAATGAAATACTCACCTATAACCTGGAATAACCTGGAAAGATCATGTGTTGGCGTCTATCTCGCTTACCGTAGAAGACCTAACTACAAAATACCGAGTTTGGATACTCAATAAAAGTCTTATAGCAGATCATATAAATAAAGAGAGCTTAGAAAAATATAGCAAATTATTTTAAAGAGAATAAATCATCAGACAACTCCGAAGCTACATTATGGGGGGCTCATAAATAGGTAATTAATAATAAATAAATAGGTAATTAAGGGGACACGTGATCCAACTTGTCTCCGAACTAAAAATCAAAGATCAGCAGCTTTGAAACATGTGCATTCACACATTGCAATCTAAAAGTCCTCATATAAGACATCACTATCAGATCAGATTCACAACTGATCAATCTCTGCACTGAGTTGGCATCCTTAGTTAATAAGAAACTAGGTAAGGTTCAAAAACTCACATAAAATCCTCTATTCAAACTAAGTAATAGACCTGGAAGATTAATGGTAAGGAAGCTAGCCATCAAATACGTTTATTCCTAAAATCAGATGGGTTTATTCACTAAAATCCAAGAATAGCTCGAGGAGATTGACTATTATTTTGAGTCAAATTCAGCAACCGAGTTTGACCCAAGAGACAAAAACAACAAATTCCAATATAAAACATCTCAGATAGCTAGGTCATTTCAGTGACGTACTTGTGGGACGGTGGGAGTTGGAAGGTCGGTCCGCCCCATGTTACACACTGTAGGGGGCCACAGGCTAGCTAATAACCAGGGTCTCCTAGTCTCCATGATGTCTAGTGGTGGCAACCAGAAGAATTATAAGTCTGAGTGCTGGGGTCACATGATCTGCCATTGTTCCAACTCTTTTAGTGACAAAGATGACTCTGGCACTCTGTTTGGGTACACAGATGGCACAGTTTTTACATATACAAATGGGTGTTAAGGGGTGTCAAACATAGGATCCATGTGGGTGCAAAATATTCTAGATATTCACCTGGATCATTCCAAGACTATTATCACACATTGTAGAATCTAAATTCTACACTAAAGACATAACCTGCATTAGCCTGGGAAAGACTAAGAACTATGCAGCAGGTACATTCACTCATTTCACGGCTTAATATCGACCTCAAGTTGTCCTCCAAAATTTAAACAACATGACTCAAAATTGTTTCACTGAATTTGTTCACAGGGACCATGTGTGTGTGGATTTGTCCCAGGTCAAGAGGCTTGGGACCATAGAACTAGATCAATAAAACTAATTCACCATGCTCAGATTTAAGAATGACAGTGTGAGTTGGGTATTTTTTTTTGAGGTACTGAAAAATCTGGGATTGGGCCCAAGATTTCTCTATCGGATCCAGTCCTTATATTAGAACTCTACTATCTGGATCAATGTTAATGATGCCCTTTCTGACTCACCCTGTCAAACGGTGCCAGACAGATCTGCCCAATATTGCCATTTTTATCTTGACAGTAGAGCCACGCAGACATCTCTGGCCTCACATTGCTCTTCACCACAACAAGCTTGTGCAGTATGCCAGTAATATTTTGCCACTTGGGTCAAACACGGTTGCTGAATTTTACTCAAAATAATAGTCAATCTCCTCGAGCTATTCTTGGATTTTAGTGAATAAACCCATCTGATTTTAGGAATAAACGTATTTGATGGCTAGCTTCCTTACCATTAATCTTCCAGGTCTATTACTTTGTTTGAATAGAGGATTTTATGTGAGTTATTGAACCTTACCTAGTTTCTTATTAACTCAGGATGCTAACTTAGTGCAGAGATTGATCAGTTGTGAATCTGATCTGATAGTGATGTCTTTGATGAGGACTTTTAGATTGCAATGTGTGAATGCACATGTTTCAAAGCTGCTGATCTTTGATTTTTAGTTCGGAGACAAGTTGGAAACTTTTAAATTAACATGAATAAGTCCACAATACTCCACTCAAGTTATCCATCTCAAATGGCTGTTACCTTTTAAATGGCGCTGTCGTACTCCAAAATACCTGGGCATCAATCTATAGCATTCAACTGGATGTAGGACACTGGTCACTTTCATACGTTATTGTTTTAAATCCAGACACCCCTGATTCTCATAAAACATTATTTTTTTCCATTCAGTTCACCAATTTTCACAAAATATATTTGAAAAGTAAAACAGACATATTTTAGCTTATATGCATTTGACCCATTCTAGAAGGTGTGGTGGAATGGTAGCTCCTGACTTTTTTAAATACTGTCAAGCTGTCCACTGAAGTAGAACAGTTAAGTGGTCAGTACTGGCAAAAAAAACCTGTGGATAACAGCCGAACAAATGCAATTCTCTTTGTATTTAATAGGCCCTCAAAGCCTTTTAGGTCAAATGATTACAATTTTCCAGAATGGAATGTTCTATCACTTTCGCTTATGTCACAGACCTTGCAGCAGGCACTGGCGTTCCTGTACTGACAAATGGAAACCCCATAAAGGAGCATATCAGCTACTCTTTCTTCCTGTAGAACCATTTTATTGTCTGGTTTGACCACCTAGGCCTACTTAACAGTAACTTAAATAGCAAACATGCCTTGGTATTTTATTTTAAAAAAACAAAAACTTTCGCCTTTTTGGATTAGGAAAGCAATGAAATGTACTGGACTGAGGAATAATGACAGCCTTTAACGAGCAGCAATGAATGCTTGACCGGTGACAAGCTGAACACTGAGTGATGATTAAATGTCCCATTTCCGCTTCCCAAGAGAAATGCCTAAAATAATACAATTGGTGGAGCTTAGTGCATTATCTCCTTTAATGGCATTTCAGGTATGAGATTCTTTCAACATGCAATGTTACGGCTCAGATCCCATAGTAAATAAGGAATGTGCTCACAGAGAGTTCCAAACACATACAAGATTTCCGGCAATTACATTAACAGTTTCACTGCTGTTGCACTATAGAAAGTAAAGTACAATTCATTATGAAATCTGATGCTTAGGTTGATCTCCACAACAAGGTTTTAAATTTAACGGTGGTAGATTGGCAACTAGGAATATTTTTAATATCAGGGGAACAGAGAAAACTGACAAAGGCTTGGTGGCTAAATACTTCATGTGTCTCCTAAATAATAGCCTGTGGAAGAGGAAATAGTTTGTTAGTGACTCTGAAAAAGATTGCAAGCTTTCATTAGACTGTTTTACCTTGATGTCACAAATGGAGTCCACACAGCCTACTGTATAGACCCAGAGAGGCTAATGAAGTAGGTGACTTAGCAGAAATGGTGTTAGTAAAATGGTATATTCACGTTTCAGATGATGTAACCAAGATGCAAAGGAAATCACTCTTGTTGAGGCAGTACACAGATGGAGAACTGTGTACAGATACAGAACTCATTCTAGGATAATCTGTAAGCACGGGACAAGTATATAATGTAGGAGACGTCCAACATGCCAAGACAAAGTGTAGGGGTGCCAGAAAGTAGAAGAAGGTGCCAGAAGGTAGAATAATCCAAAAACAAGCCAGGGTCAGGGAGACAACATGACAAGGTTCAGGGTCAGAGATTACAGAGCACAAGATCAAAAATAGGCAAGCAGGAGTCAAAACCAGGGGAACAGACCAAAAATACAAAGGGGCAGGGAGCACCTGTTACCACAGGCAAGCTGCAATAACACTGAGCGCCATTGGAATGGTGCTCAGGGTATAAATAGTGCTGGTTGGGGGTGTGTTGGAAGCAGGACATGGGCAGAGCTGAGCGCTGTGTTGCCATAGCAACACTCGGGAGAGACAGGGACATCTACTATGACACGCACACAAGGGAGGACAGAAGTGTGCACGTCGCCGGAGCGTGGAGGAGACGTGCAGAATTGCCAGATGGGCATCTTGATCTTGGATGCACTGATACGTCCCATAAGCAGGGGACAGGGGTCTGCGGTGATTCAAAGGTAGGATTCGCCTACTTTTGGTAACAAGGACCCAGCAGCGGGTCTGGAGGCAGGTTAGGCACTTTATTCAATTAGAGTAATTTGTTACTCTACATGTTCTGAGATACTTATCTTCATATTGTCAGTCCGTGCCTCTCTCTCTCTCTATATATATATACACACAAGTCTATGGGTTAGTATTGTATTTCTATTATATATTTTTTGGAGTGAGAGTTTTCTCTTTTTGCACTCTTTTGACACAATTATTACCTTTATTTACCAGCGCTGTGCCTATATATACCTGGGTCTGGAGGCAGGTTAGGCTGCGAGTCTGACAAATGGAGACACATGGCCTGCTGCAGGGTGAAAACACTCCCCTGAGGGCATGACCCCCTGGTTGGTGCACCATGCAGTTGGTGAACCATGCAGTAAAGACAAGATAGGAGCAGAAGAATCCCCGCAGACACCCTGGAGCAGGCAGAAAACATAACAGGAAGCTGCAGGCTGAGACAGACAGGCTAAGCAGAGAAATAGCAAATAAAAGACAGAACAGAAACAGGAACAACATAATACAGAGTACAGGGCTAAGGAAAGACTATGGAGAAAAAGCAGAAATTAAACAGACACGAGCAGGGCAAGCTAGAAACCAAAAAAGGAGACAGGGATAAGAAATATAGGGCACAGGGCTTATGACAAACCAGGAATACAGGGCATAAACAGGCAGGCACAGACAAAGGCAATGGCAACAGAACTAAGGAGACTTGCAAACCCACAGATAAACACAGAACTAGCCTATAACTTTAAGATGGTAATGGTGAGGGTTTAGTTACATCAAATGACCATGAGATAATAAGCCTGCCACCAAGATACTTCACATAAACAAGTTCCTATCGCTATCCCTGCGTACATAATAACTAATTACTAAGATAAATAGAAACAACACAGAACATACTTGAGACTGCATAGACTGGTAACTGAAACAAACAGAACAAATGGGTAGGGCACATTTATATAAGAGCAGTGAAACAAGGCAGGAGAAAACAAAAAACCCAGAATGGATCATAAGAAAATAACAGGTAGCACAGGATAATAAATCCCTCTGACAGGGCACGGGATGGGGAAGCCATCTGATGAGACACGGGGCAGGGATAAATAATAACCAAAAAAACAAAGAGAATAAGGAAACTGAATAGAATCTGAGTGAGCCTGTACATAGGTTCATACATGACACTTGAAGAGCTTGATCTAAATAATGATAACTATTTTTTATTTTGTACTTTTCTATCCAAGGAGTGTCAAGGCATTTTAGCCCATTCTCTACGACCTTGACAATTCCTTTATGTTCGGATAACTTGATTTGAGTTCATGCTGATATAGAAAACATAATATAGCATTTCAGAATCCAGTATATTGCTTAAAATATCCTCTCACCGTTTAGATTAAACAGCTCTGATTAGTCGGGGTAGTGTCTGCTCATGGTCTTGCATAACTGTGTAACTGTATACTTTTGGCGAAAAAAACACACACACACATGATATAGGATAGATTTAAAAATGACATCAGTGAATTGGGTTGTCAACCAGCCAATATTTTACTGGCAGGCCATTAAAAAATTGGCTTGTGACCAATGTTACATCTACGGAGGCCATAGCAAGGCCATTTTTTTTTTTGGAGAGGCAACTCTATCGTTGGAACACATAGCGCTAATTATGTATTGTACTCTCCTCTGTACACTTGGGAATGTAACTAAAGTAGTTTTGAAGCTTATCCTGGAGATAATGTGTGTGGCTTTCGCGAATCTAATGCGCACCATTTTCGTCAATCTTTAGTTTCCAAAGATGCAGAGCATTAGATGCGGTGGAGCATTATATTTGTGTAAATGACACAGAAACTTTTACTGTGAAAAGCTACAGGATGGCATAGGCCGTCCTGCATTTAACAGCTCATTGCGGCTCCACGCGATGAGCTGTACTGAGGATCAAAGGACAAAGTTGGCAACTATGCATTTACTGATCTTTGTAAAGCACAATTTAATGGTGTTCTATGGACCTTCACCGAACTTGTCGACTTGTCACTAGTGTTCTTGTTCTGAAACTTTGCCGATTGCTGGCAAATAGAAACTCCATATGTCAGCAACTCATTCTCCCTATTGTGCCATTTTATGTCTGATCTGACCATTGTGTTGTATCTAAAGAAACATAATACAAAAAGGATGTTACTGACACCCATCAACTTGTTGAAAGTAAAATAACTCATAACTGATTTTAAGTGGGGATTCCATCAGGGTTAATGTAAAAGGATAATGAGATCTGTGACAGGGGATGGGACACTTCATCGCGGCTGCATCCGCGCAGCCGCTTCACCGCCGTCACTTCACCACATGACAGCTTGTTTCATTGCTAAAGGTGAGTTTTAATGTGTTAGAGTTAGAAGATAGAGTGTTAGAATTTTAGTATTGGGGTTTAGGGTGGTTAGAATTAGGGTTTAGAGGGATAGAATTAGTTTTTAGGGTTCGGGGTTCATTTTAGTATTAGGGTTTAGGGGGTTAATTTTAGTATTAGGGTTCGGGGGTTAGTATTAGGGTTTAGGGGGTTAGTATTAGGGTTCGGGGGTTAGTATTAGGGTTTAGGGGGTTAGTATTAGGGTTCTGGGGTTAGTATTAGGGTTTAGGGGGTTAGTATTAGGGTATGGGGGTTAGTATTAGGGTTCAGGGTTAATTTTACTATTGGGTTTTGGGGTTAATTTTAGTATTAGGGTTTGGGGGGGCACTTTGGGGGTGGATTCATTTATTAGGGGGTATTTTATTTTAACGTGTACGTTTGTAAGAGCTGACAGTTCAGCGCTGAACTGTCAGCTCTTACATAGCTGCGTCCGCGATGAAGCGGCCGCGTTATTCTTCATTGCTGACAGTTCAGCGTTCTAACTGCCACGCTGAACTGTCAGCGATGAAGTAGCCGCGCTGAAGTGTCCTAGACCCCTGTGGCAAGTGTACTGGAACACTGTCACCCCTAGATGACAATTCTGGAGACAGTTTGCTCTGACAGTTATTGTGTCCAAATTTCATGCCACCATTTTGACAGCAGAACTCCTTTAAAATGGTAGCCTGGGTATTCCCCAAAGACTTCTAATGGGGGACTTCTGCTTATTTTGGGGCCAATTCAGGAGGACCTCAGCTTTTGCGAAATTAGACAAAGTTTTCCTGAAGTGGCCCAACATTAAATAAAATAAAAATAAAATAGAATATGAAGTTTTATGATAAAATATATTAAAATAAAATATATTAAATAAAAATAAATGTAATAAAATAAATAAAAAAGCAATAAAATAAATTACTAATAATATAAAAAATATATATATTATATTTATGTTGTATATATAGCAATATATAAAATATAATACATTATATAAAATAAAAACATTAATAATCCATTTTTCATTAGAATTATAATAGTTTTATGCATATTTATTAAAATTTTTAATTTTTGTAATTTTTTCCTAAAAATATGCTATGTGGTGTCAAAGTTCAGCATTGTTGAGCCAGATTAGGGCAAAAAACTGAACTGCAGAGAAATCTATAATTCAGCTACCCATATTGCCAATATTAGAGATCATATGGTATTCTCTGAATAGTCTGAATTTGTGGACTATTTGGATCACTGAAGTGACTCAGTTGGGTCCAAAACTCGGAGCGCTGATTTTCTTAAAAACAATCTGAGCTTCCTGAGTCAAAAAAATTAATGGATAAGTGAAGAACTGGAAAAATGAAAGACATTTAAGTTCATTGCTCATACGTTCATTCATTATTGCATTCAGCTTCACATTAATTTTCGGAAGAATGGCCAAATTGGGGAAAGAGCCAAATAGGAATGCCCAAGATTAGTATTAACAGCTAATACAACCCTTTTGCACAGCTAACTAACCATCTCTAAGATGAAGACTAATGATCCACATATGTTATTATATATGTAACTGACAAAACTAAACCTAACTTCGCACTAGCTTGGGCACGTGTAAACAAATCAGTGTTAACATGAACTCTTCTCAGTGGCTTTGGGCCTTGGGCCCCCTGAGCTATTTTAACCCAGGTCCTTTGTGGTTATTGTTTAAATCTTGGTGTGTATCTTAGACAAAAACTAATATACAACTTCTTTTTTCATGTTCTATGCCCTGATGAGCTAAATATTTCAGTGTGTTTAAGAAGAGCACTCTAGTACAGCAGGGAGTGAACGTGTCCTCACGCCAGGGTCAGTGTGGTTCCACTGTCTTTTTAAGTATCCCAATGTTTCTTTTTCTGTGGAGAGTGTGGCCAACCCATGACTGCTGGGTTAGGGGGAGGTCCTAGCCATGTCTGTAGAGAATATGTGGTCTCTGGTCAGAGAAATATGACCGTTCACTTCACTGACTTGAGTTTTTCTTGGTGAAAACCACTTAACCTCTTGTGGAATGAGAAAATAAACAGTGACATTGAAGGTTTGTTTGGGTAAGCCCAGCGCCTGTTCTCCAGTTCAGTGCGCACACCTGCCATATACTCAAGGTCTGCTCAGACAGAGTGAAAGCAAATATATGAACAATACAGAACAATAGTATTTATTTGGCAGTGGGTACTTAATATGTATTTTTTCTTTATTGTTTGCAGTACCCATGACAGCTTGCACCATTATGGCAGAGTCTGCCCTAACAGCACTTTAAGGGGGAAGCAAATATAATGAAACTTACATTTTTTCAAAAACAATCTGCTGCCATAGGTCTGTGAGTATATGTATATGAATAAATCTGTGTATATGAGTGTGAATGTGTGTCTGTAAATATGTGTGACGGTGTCTATGTATGTCTGTGTGTGTGAATGTTTATGACTGTGTCTATGAGTGTGTGTGACTGAATTTGTGAGTGCGTGTAAGTGTGGATTAGTGAGTATTATGTGAGTCTGTGTTTGTAACTGTGCATTAGGGAGTGTGTGTTAGTGTTATGTGAGTGTGTATTAGTAAGTGTTTATTAGTGTGTGAGTGTGAATTAGTGTGGGATTGTGTTTTAGTGTGTATTATTTAGTGCCTTTCTATAATCCTCAGTACTGACATTAACGTGCTTTGTTATCACAGGGAACAGGTAAACATTTCAATTGCAGGGAGGAATTTCAGAGCTTTTTACCTCACTAATATTGCTGTAGCATCAGGGGAGCTATAGGAACTGCATGGCAGATATGGACATAGTTAGTACATAGTCTGGGGTGGATGGTAGAATGAGCTTGAAGGTGTAGGAGCCTTACAGAGTCACAAATGCAGTCTAGTTTGTGCTGGGAAACTCTGGCATTCAACATGTAGGGTAAGGCCACAGTTGTTAAATCAGCTCTGTGATTAGTGTGGTGTGAGTTGTAGTAGCAGCCCAAAGGATGAGTGAGATGCATGCATAATGAACACATGGTTGCACACAAATGTTTGTGGGACTTGATGAAGAAAATCTTGAGACATTAAGTCACCCACTAACTCAGGCAGTCACAGATTCACTCGCCAAGAGTGTTGGATTGATAGACAGCCTCCGGTCTGTCACATGTGTCTGCAAAGCTGGCCCTCTCTTCCTTCCTTAACTTGCACGCTGGTGTTTCGTGAAGAGCCATCACACAGGCATACAGGCGCACTACAGGCACTACACACACAGTGTTTATTATGCATACTATACAAACACATATTCGGCCTGCCGGGTGGCAACTTTAAGGGGCACTAAAGGGCAAAGTGATCACAGGGATCGCTGGACCCCCATATACTCAATCACGGTAGTTACGCCATTATGTGTGACTTTATGTGTGTGCATCTGTGTGACTGCATGTATGTGGCACGGTGAATTTGTGACCTTGTGCCTGTAACTGTGTCTATGCGACTGTGTGTGCATGCATGACTGTGTGTGATTATATGTGTTTGTGGGGATGGGGCAGCATTTGAGTCTTGAACACAGGCGCATATATATCTTGGGCTAGCCCTGCATTTTGTTGGTGCAGTATGCAATTGTTTTGTCAGAAAACATCAGTGAACAGCAAGACAATATATGTAATGGTTTTAAGATATACTACACCCGTACATCCTGTTAATGTCTTAAATAACATTCAATGAGTCAATACCTGCTCATAACATTACATGCCTACCAATTGACCTGCTTTGCGTGAGACAGTCCAAATTTTGGCACTCTGTCCCACTATCACTGTACCGCTTTTCAGGACAGAGGTAGAGCTTGGTGGGACAGTGGGATTCAGTACTACAACCCTGCAGTCCCAATTTTCATTCTCTGGTGTCTGCAGGGCTGGCCTTAAGTGTTCAGGTGCCCTGTCAGGCCACACCCATGGTGCCTTCCCCTGCTCTACTCTCATGTCTGTCTGTCTCCTCTTTTTCATATATGTCTCTCTCCCTTCCCATGATTGTCTCTTTCCTCTTCCTTGCCATGTCTGTCTGTCAACATACCCCCTGTATCTAATCTGTCTCCTCCACCCCAAATCTGTGGTTATCTCTTTCTCCCTTCCAATATCTGTCAGTTCTCCTCCCCCTCCCAATATCGCTTACCCTCTCCTTCTCCACCCCAAATCTCTTTCCCTCTCCTTCCCCTCCCCATATCTCTTTCCCTCTCCTTCCCCTCCCCATATCTCTTTCCCTCTTCATAAATCTTTCCCCTCCATCTCTATCTCCCCTCCTCTGTTCTCTCCTTTTCCTCTCCCATCTCTCCCTCACCTCACCATCTCTGTTTTCTCCCCCACCTCCCCATATCTGTTCTCTCCCTCCCTATTCTCTTCCACTCTGTTCTCTCCCCATCTCTGTTCTCTCCTTCCCTCCCCATCTCTGTGCTCTCCTCCTCATCTCTGTTCTCCCACTGCCTCCATCTTCACCCTACTGTTCCATCCCCCTCCTCCCCATCTCTGTTCTCTCCCTCTCTTACCCCACCTCTCTTCTCTCCCCATCTCTGTTCTCTCCCCCCCATCTCTGTTCTCCCCTTCTCCATCTCTGTTCTCTCTCCACCTCTGTTCTCTCCCTCTCCTCCGCTACCTCTATTCTCCCTCCCCTGCCCATTCTCTCCTTCCCTCCCCATCTCTGTTCTTTCCTCCCCATCTCTGTTCTCTCCCCCTCCATCTCTGTTCTCTCCCCCTCCATCTCTGTTCTCTCCCCCTCCATCTCTGCTATCTCCCCCTCCCCATCTCTGTTCTCCCCTTTCATCTCTGTTATCTCCTCCCCTCCATCTCTGTTCTCTCCCCCACCCATGTTCTCTTCCTCTCCTCCCCACCTCTTTTCTCTCCCCCTCCCTGTTTTATCCTTCCCTCCCAATCTCTGTTCTCCCCCTTCATCTCTGTTCTCTACTCCCCATCTCTGTTCTCTCCCCATCTCTGTTCTCTTTTCTCTCCCCCTCCATCTTTGCTCTCTCCCCCTCCCCATTTCTGCTCTCTCCCCATCTCTGTTCTCACCCCCTCCCCATGTCTGTTCACTCCCCCTCCATCTCTGTTCTCTTCCCCTCTCCATCTCTGTTCTTCCCCCCTCCAACTCTGCTCTCCCAGTCCACCTCTGTTCTCTCCTCCCCATCTCTGTTCTCCCCCATCACTGTTCTCTCTCCACCTCTGTTCTCTTCCTCTCCCCCACCTCTATTCTCTCCCCCTCTATCTCTGTTCTCTCCTCTCCTCCCCATCTCTGTTCTCTCCTCCCCATCTCTGTTCTCCCCCTCCATCTCTGTTCCACCCCTCCATCTCTGTTCTCTCCCCCCTCCCCTCCCCATCTCTGTTCTCTCCCCCTCCATCTCTGTTCTCTTTCCACTATCCATCTATGTTCTCTTCCCCTATCCATCTCTGTTCTCTCCCCCTCCATCTCTGTTCTCTTCCCCTCCAACTCTGTTCTCTCCTCCCCATCTCTGTTCTCCCCCTTCTCCATCTCTGTTCTCTCCCCCTCCCCTCCCCATCTCTGTTCTCTCCCCCTCCATCTCTGTTCTCTTTCCACTATCCATCTATGTTCTCTTCCCCCCTCCATCTCTGTTCTCTCCACCCACCATCTCTGCTCTCTCCCCCATCGCTGTTCTCACCCCCTCCCCATCTCTGCTCTCTCTCCATGTCTGTTCTCTTCCCCTCTCCATCTATGTTCTTTCCCCCTCCTTCGCTGTTCTCTCCCCTATATCTCTGTTCTCTCCTCCCCATCTCTGTTCTCTTTCCCCTATCCATCTATGTTCTCTTCCCCCTATCCATCTCTGTTCTTTCCCCCCTCCATATCTGTTCTCTCCTCCCCATCTCTGTTGTCCCCCTTCTCCATCTCTGTTCTCACTCCACCTCGGTTCTCTCCCTCTCCTCCCCCACCTCTGTTCTCTCCCCCTCCATCTCTGTTCTCTTCCCACTCTCCATCTCTGTTCTCTCTCCCCTCCATCTCAGTTCTCTCCCCATCTCTGTTCTCTCCCCTTCCCCATCTCTGTTCTCTGCCCCCTCCATCTCTGTTCTCTTCCCCCCTCTCCATCTTTGTTCTCCCCCTCCATCTCTGTTCGCTCCTCCCCATCTCTGTTCTCTCCCCTCTTCATCTCTGTTTCTCCCCCTCCATCTCTGCTCTCTCCCCCTCCCCATCTATGCTCTCTCTCCATCTCTGTTCTCACCCCCTCCCCTCCCCATCTCTGTGCTCTCCACCTCCATCTCTGTTCTCTTCGCCTCTACATCTCTGTACTCTCCCCCCTCCATCTCTGTTCTTTCCCTTCTCCATCTCTGTTCTCTCCCTCCTCCATCTCTGTTCTCTCCTCCCCATCTCTGTTCTCTCCTCCCCATCTGTGTTCTCTTCCCCTCTCCATCTCCGTTCTCTCCTCCCCATCTCTGTTCTCACCCCCCTCCATCACTGTTCTCTCTCCACCTCTGTTCTCTCCCTCTCCTCTCCCACCTCTATTCTCTCCCCATCCATCTCTGTTCTCTCCCCCTCCATCTCTGTTCTCTCCCCCTCCCATCCCTACCTCTGTTCTCTCCCCCTCCATCTCTGTTCTCTCCCCCTCCATCTCTTTTCTCTTCCCCCTCTCCATCTCTGTTCTTGCCCCCTCCCCATCTCTGTTCTCTCCCCCACTTCTGTTCTCTCCCCCCTCCCCGTTCTCTCCTTCCCTCCCCATCTCTGTTCCCCCTCTCCATCTCTGTTCTCTCCTCCCCTCCATCTCTGTTCTCTCCCCCTCCCCATTTTCTCCTTCCCTCCCCATCTCTGTCCCCCCTCCATCTCTGTTCTCTCCTCCCCTCCATCTCTGTTCTCTCCCCTACCTCTGTTCTCTCCTCCCATCCATCTCTGTTCTCTCCCCCACCTCTGTTCTCTCCCTCTCCTCCCCCTCCCCATTCTCTCCTTCCCTCCCCATCTCTGTTCTCTCTCCTCCCTCTCTGTTCTCTCCTCCCCATCTCTGTTCTTCCCCCTCCATCTATGTTCTCTCCCCCCTCCATCTTTGCTCTCTCCTCCTCCCAATCTCTGTTCTTTCCACCCCTCCCATCTCTGTTCTCTCCCCCCTCCCCATCTCTGTGGTCTCTCCCTTTCCATCTCTGTCCTCTCCCCCTCCCCATCTCTATTCTCTCCCCTCCCATTATCCCCCCTCCCATTCTTACTGGAAGCGCAGGCAGGTACCCTGCATCATCACTATACGCTGGGAGGTGGAGCTGAATTTATTGAGTTCCGTGTGTGTTTAACACATGGAGCGTATGCTACCGGCGGCTCCCCCGTGAACGAGACGCCACTCTGCTTCACTGGGTCTGGGCTGACCTTCACTTGTCACCCGTAGAGGTTCGCCCCCTCCCAGGATCCTCCACTCCGGCCATGCAGAGGGCTGGTGAGGGGAGATTTTCTGATCCCTCCAGTCAGCACCTCTACTGGCCAACTTTTGTTGTTTTTGTTGAAAGTGACACCCCCTGGGGGGTTGCGCCCGGTCCGGTCGCACAGGTTGCACACCCCAAAGGCTGACCCACAAGGGCTTTTCAAGGCTCAAAGGGATTTAAATACAGAACCATTGATGGAAAAATTGTAACTATAATCACAAAAAAGGACAAAGCAGAACCCTGCGGAGATAAAACAGTTGCTAGCTAATAACTGTAGTGTCTCAAAAACTAACATACCATTTGCAGGGGAGGGCTGGCAATGTTTGGCCCAGGGGGCAAAAACCATATAGTGGTCCATGGTGCAATTTCATCAGCCCACCTGTTATCACCAGAAAATTGATACAGATAGACAGACAAGACAAGTGGACAGAAAAAAAAAAAGTGCTACACATTGGGACATTTAGAAGTGAAAGGTAGTGCAAGCCAGTCATATTAGGGAGAAAGTTAGTTGCACTGTCCCCCCTGACCGTTTAAAAAATAAAAGATAGGATTGAGCTCATGGGTTGAATTTAATGAGACATCTTGGCAAACAAACTTTAAGATCTGTTTTTTTGACATTTTTTAAAACATAAACCTTTATTTAATCAAATAAATATGGGCATGGATAATTTTATTACACATTTGCAAATTTGCAATTTTGGAATTCTCTTAATTCTAAAATGACTGTGATGTTGGTAATGCTTTTCAGTAATCACAAAGATTGACAGAACAAGCCTTTCTAGTTGTTAATGTGGCCTTTTATTTTTTTATCTGCCCCCACTGTATGATTAAAAAGCTTTCCTATTTCCAATAACAAAATATAAGAATTATAATGATTAACAAAATGACAAGCTAAATGTAGAAAAACAAAACATTGAAACACCAGCGTGCATTTGGCACATTACACAACACAACCGCTGTAATTACATCAAGTTCCCAAGCATGCCAGGACAAACAAGAAATGGAAACTGACATTGGCGAGCATGTCACAGAGCTGTGGATTAATCACCAATGGAGGGCAGGCATCAAGCCGGTTACTCATACAGAATAAGGGGGAGGCGGACAGGGTGGCATTACAACCCGTGCCTGGGAAAGGTCACGTACTCTGAGTGCCAGAAGGTGGGAAACTGACTGTTGAAAAATCCATTGCTCACACCTCAATCATCCATGTATCTGTACAGAAGGATATCCAGTAGATATCTGGAATAATATTAGTACAGTGGAAACAGTAAACGCTGATACTGTAATAGCAATGTATGTTTATCTATCTATCCAACACCTATACATATGTGGATCTACCTATCACATATATCCGAAACTGCCCCACTTTAAGAGAGACACTTTTGATTTAGGGACACTTTCCCACTTGCCTCATGTCGTCAGAGGAACATGTTTGAAGGTAGGCTACCTCCTTTTTTGCCTGTCTAACTAATACACATGTATCTCCACATTATCTTTACAACCATAGGAAGTACTATAGTGTGGATGCAGATTCTAAAAATTCACACTATGGGAAGCAGACCCCGTATCATGTCGATTACAAACCTTATAAACTATTCGGACGGTCTGAGGATTATATAAAAACCATGTCATAGAGGCTAATACTTGAAAGCTATGGATTGTGAGCTCAACTCATTCACTTTCTGTTTTAGCTGTGTGCACTTATTGCATGGATCTGTGTAAAATGCAATACATTTTTCATATTTAGCATATAAGTAATAAAAAGCATTAACTGATAGAAGGTAACTAAACCATGTTACTGTTATCTGCAACTCCCATCACCTGGTAGGCTGAATATAATTAGCATTATTGTCCACAATGGCAGCCTTACTAGTTTTAGCTGATATTAATACTGGCCAACATAAGAAAACCCTGCTGTATGGGCAACTATTACTTCCCAAGAACCTTTCATTCCTGCAAAATGTTCACTAGGAACAAACTCCTGTTTCATCAGATTATTTATTAGCAAGCATGGCGTCAGTGTCCAGCAACACAGACCCTTTCTCACTATAGGGACTTTCCAATAAAAATCTCATTTGCCCTTCGGGACTCAATTAAACCCATGTTCTCTTCAGTGCTAGGCCTCCTCAGAATGGTCATAAATAGCCCGAATTTCAAATATTGCAATATAATTAGAAAAATCTCATCTTAAACTAGCTAATCTTAATCCCCCAATCACCATTTGCCTTCGTAGATTTTTTCAATTTAATATTTTCATTGGGGGTACATCAGACTTACGGTTCAATCAGAGAGTAATTAACTCAGGAGGGGTCTTCAGGAACAGCTATTAAAATTGTATTGCTATGCTGGCTCATTCTCGCATTTGATTATATGTGTAATAGATTTGAACATCTGTATTCATGATGTCATCGTGTGTTCCACATAAACGCTAATTGCAGACACTGGTTGAGATTGGGTGGTAGACAGGGAGAAGTAAACTCTGGATCTGCAGCTGTTGTGGACTACAAATCTAATCATAATCATCCAGGCATTGGGAGTGCACACATGCAGGCGGGTGCTTTTCTAGGCACTTTAGTTACTGTGGACTGCAATACTCATCATGCTGAGTAAGACATTATGTTCTGCATATAACACTTCTGAACACAAGCATTCACCCAGCATATTTTCCTTAAATCTGGTCTGCCACTTATTTATACATGGACCTGTGATTTATCATTTTTAGGGACTGGAATAATAGTAGTCATCTATCCCATCTGAAATGGTCCCTACATTAAATAACCACATTTCACCTTAGCAAGGAATTGCACATTCCTCCAGCAATGAAACGGTTAATCTCATAATAACTATAATAATAATTATACAACCCACTTAAAGAACAATAATCTTTACAAAAAGCACCTTCCAATCCCTAAACTTGACTTTGTGCACAGAAACTAACTGTGTCCTGTGCACTATTTAAAGTCTGATGTTCGGTCCCCATTCTGCTCTGTCTGTTTTATATTAAGGCCTTTTGCCACCCGCAGACTGTCAAACTTACAACAGCTGTTTTGCAGGAAATCACCCTTGATTCAACCCTGATACTGTGAAAGGGGGGGATGTCGTTAGTTAAGTTAAATAGGCTTTTAGCATTCATGTCGCTGCAGAATGCCTATCATTAATTTTGACTTGGTACATCAAAGCTTTAACAACCTGTTGATCTCAGCTTGCTTCCAAATGATGTACAGCTTGATATGGAACAGTTTATAAGGGGCTGGGAATGTGGAATCCACCCCCTCACTTACATATATTTTGGAGGAGGCAACATATCAAGCAAAGCAGATTGTCCGAAAGAAACCAGGAAAAAGAATGTCCTTTGTTTTCATTTAGAATGTCAATTTTCCACGATTTTAAATCTGGACACACAGGGCAAATCAAAAATGTGCATTGTTTGCATGAATGCAAGACCAGATTTCCCATAAGGCAGGTGGCAAAATGGACGTGGCTTCAGTTTATCTCTGCCCACTTTGACTAAGCCACATCCACATTTGCCTAAATCCCGCCTTGTTCAACTTCTATTCTGTATGTTAAATCGGCAATAATAAATAATAATCTGTATAATAGACCAAATCTATCTAGTTTCTGATATTTGTCCTGAGTTTAGAAATGTTTCCATGTTTTCTGTTGTTTTTTGCAAGTTACAGGGCAATAACAGATAGTGTTTGTTTGTTTCCTAACCAATTTCTCCTACAGTGACCTTTTGACCCCAACCCTAACCCTAAATGTAACCCTAAATCTAACCCTTGTACTAACCCTAATTCTAATGCTAACCCATCTGTAACACTAACCCTTATTGTAACCCTAACCCTAAATCTAGGGTTAGTAGATCTAGGGCTAGCTTTTTCCTTTTTTTTCTATGTAATGTTGCTGACTGACTCTAGGGGCAGTCAAACAACAGTAACAGAGTGACGTCACTCTTGCTGGATACACAGCAGTGCTATATTGGAGGAGCATGCTCCTCTCCAATATGGTGCCTGCGATCACCCCATGCCGGTAGGCGAAAATGGTCGTTGCATGATGCCTCGATGTTGAGGCATCATGGCAACATCATAAAATCATAGGCAGTGAACGCTGACCACTGCCTATGCGAGTTTTAACATATACGAACACATTTGCAGTGATCATATGAACAGGGGGAGAGAAGGTACTGAAAGCACACTCAGAGGACTGAGTGCCAGCATGTAGCTTTGTGTTAAGGAGCTTACATGAAAACTAAGAACATATGCTTTGCAGGACGTATATATATATATATATATATATATATATATATATATATATATATATATATATATACATACATCCAAATGGTTTAAGGGGTTAATATAACCTTATTATTAAAAAAATATGTACCGTTCTGATCCATTTTTAATATGGCTTTTTAGTTACAGGCTGAATATTTGTTGTTAATTAAGAGCATTATGCCAAAATTAGGTTTCAATGTGGATTCTGCTAAGGCCTTTCAGAATAATCATGTGGATAATAATGCTGCTGGACTAAAAATGTTAAAATTACCATTGAAATAAACACAAATGTCGACTTATTTTTTCTTATGAGAAATGTAAAAATAAATAGAATATTTATCCATTTTTTCCCCTCTCTTGTTTTTTTTTTTTATAATTGACCCTTTGACCTTGGGCAATTATCATCAGAGGAATAAGGACAGAATGTTTTGTTTGTTACACTGAGATATTCAAACACTTCTTCTCCTCCCCAGAGACGGGGCTGGCTGATAATTAGCATGACAAATGTCTCAGTATTTGCAAGCTATGTGCTGGAAGGTGTTTATGAGGATTTCTAATTCGCTCTTTTGATCAACTTCATCTAGTAAGAGTCAGCTATGTTTTATTTCCAAAGAGTGAATGTCAAATTCTCCATGAAAACCTACATTGTAAAATTCCTGGTATCCTTTTGATGAACCAATGCGAATTTAAGTTTAAAATTGTATCAATCACCATGGAAACAATTGGAATGTTTCTGCTGATGCTTCCAATTCTTGAACTCTGCCCCTGAATTGGCGTTAATAAATAATGACCTTTGAAAAATATTCTATTATTCGCTTTCATTTTAATCACTAAAATGTTTTTTTTGGATCCAGGATAGCAATTTTTTTCCTGAGCCTTATGCATGCACCACAAAGACAATGTAATTGAAATCTGTGGTCCTGGGGCCTGCCTATAGATTGTACAGAATGTATATTAAATAAATCTATATATTTTTGATTGTCTAATCCAGGAATGTCAAACTGTGACCCTTCAGCTGTTAATGGCCTGCTTCTTCCATAATACTCAGTTAAGGGACTGGAAGGGGGGGGGGGGGGGGGTACTGGAATTTAATCCACTAGACTTCTACAAAATGGTCTTTAAAGATGTTAATATGCCACAGGTCTTTGAGTACCAAGTTGAGAATGTTTTTGTACAATTATCATTTACTGGTCCAGTCTGTCTGGAAGGCTCTTCAGCTCACATTACTTCTGTTTTCTCACCTAGCCCAATTACAATAATTACCCTGAACATTTCACACGGCTCCGACTAGAAAATTACCTGTATGACAGACACTGCTGCCATTTTCTATGGTTACCACAGACTGAGATCCTACAAACAGAGATCAGTCCCACATTAGACATGTGCAAAACTAAAATTTTCGTTTCGTTTTCGTCCATTCGGACGAAAATGTTATTTATTTCGTCTAAAACGAATTTCGTTCATTAGTGCATTCGTTTCAGACTAAATTCGTTCATTATTTTCGTTTCGTTTTGTTTTATTCGTTCGTTTTATAGAATACAATGTAATACTATTGGCTTTCTATAAACCGAACGAGAGCCCCATTCATAAGAAATTCTTATGAATGGGGCTCTCGTTCGGTTCATAGAAAGCAATAGTATTACTTGTATTCTATAAGCCGAAAGTCTATAAACCGAACGACTGTCGGTTTATAGACTTTCGGCTTATGGAATACATGTAATCCTATTGCTATTCTATAAACCGAACGACTTTCGGTTTATAGAATAGCCATAGGTTTACATGTATTACATAAGCCGAAAGTCTATAAACCGAAAGTCGTTCAGTTTATAGGCTGTCGGCATTTAACTAATAAGAGACAGAGTCTCCATTCATAAAATTATGAATGGAGACTTTGTCTCCGTGTAGTAAAATGCCGACAGCCTATAAACCGAACGTTCGGTTTATAGGCTGTGGGCATTTTACTACACGGAGACAAAGTCTCCATTCATATGAATGGAGGCTCTGTCTCCGTGTAGTAAAATGCTGACAGCCTATAAACCGAACGTTCGGTTTATAGGCTGTCGGCTTATGGAATACATGTATTCCTATTGCTATTCTATGAACCGAACGACTTTCGGTTTATAGAATAGCCATAGGATTACATGTATTACATAAGCCGAAAGTCTATAAACCGAAAGTCGTTCGGTTTATAGGCTGTCGGCATTTAATTATACAGAGACAGAGTCTCCATTCATAAAATTATGAATGGAGACTTTGTCTCCGTGTAGTAAAATGCCAAAAGCCTATAAACCGAACGATCGGTTTATAGACTTTCGGCTTATATAATACATGTAATCCTATGGCTATTCTATAAACCGAACGTTCGGTTTATAGAATAGAAATAGGAATACATGTATTCCATAAGCCGACAGCCTATAAACCGAACGTTCGGTTTATAGGCTGTGGGCATTTTACTACACGGAGACAAAGTCTCCATTCATAATTTTATGAATGGAGACTCTGTCTCCGTATAGTTAAATGCCGGCTTTTAACTATACGGAGACAAAGTCTCCATTTATAATTTTATGAATGGAGACTCTGTCTCCGTATAGTTAAATGCCCACAGCCTATAAACCGAATGTTCCAATAGGCTGTCGGCTTTTAACTATATGGATACAAAGTCTCCATTCATAATTTTATGAATGGAGACTCTGTCTCCGTATAGTTAAATGCCGGTGTTCTGACAAATTTCTGGAGCAAATTATCCTGCGCAATCGCAGGAGAATTTGCTCACTGCGCATGCGCATAAAGTTACAGCTGATAACTATATTATTGATGCAGCAGGAGGATCACAAATCCCATCAAGATGAAGCAGCCCTCACCAGGATGCTTGCCCCATTATGTCCCGACGCCCCGTGTTACTTACCACCTTAAGAACACAACAAAGGACGCGCGCATTCCCAAACGGCTGGATAGGCGTGCGCATGCGCTGTGTATCGCTGTGGTCGATGATCTGGTAAGAAGGGGTGTGCGGGGGGTGTGAGGGGGGCGGGAGGTGGGTTGCGCAGCTAGAGCATGCGCGGTGGTCACAAAGTTACAGCTGAGTTATCAGCTGTAACTTTATGCGCATGCGCAGTGAGCAAATTCTCCTGCGATTGCGCAGGAGAATTTGCTCCAGAAATTTGTCAGAACACCGGCTTTTAACTATACGGAGACAAAGTCTCCATTTATAATTTTATGAATGGAGACTGTGTCTCCGTATAGTTAAATGCCCACAGCCTATAAACCGAATGTTCGGTTTATAGGCTGTCGGCTTTTAACTATACGGAGACAAAGTCTCCATTCATAATTTTATGAATGGAGACTCTGTCTCCGTATAGTTAAATGCCCACAGCCTATAAACCGAACGTTCCGTTTATAGGCTGTCGGCTTTTAACTATACGTTTGTCTCCATTCATAAATTTATGAATGGAGACTCTGTCTCCGTATAGTTAAATGCTATTGTATTCTATAAACCGACTCTATTTCGGCTTATAGAATGCAATAGTACTACGAATGGACGAATGAACGAATGATTTTCCTTTATTAACCATTCGTTCATTTGGCTTTAGTTAGCTTAGCATTTTCGTTCTTCGTTTTTCGGGCGAATGGACGAAAATGCAATTTTCGGCCGAAAATGCATTCGTCCGAAAACGAATGCACATGTCTAGTATATATTCACATGTAAATTGCTTTTTTAATAAAAAATTATCATATAAAAAAAATCTTGTTTTTATTTCCTTTTATGTGACAATGCTGCCTCTCTCTTTCCCTTGCCCCCAGATTTGTCGCTCTCCCCCCCTTAGTGTTGTCTCTCTCTCACCCTCCCTTTGGCTCCCCCCTCGCTCCTCTTGTGTCTGTCTCTTCCCCCCTTCCCTCCCCCTGTTTCCCGCCCGATTCTCCCTGGTGGCTAGCGAGGCAGCGGAGGATGTCTGCGCGATGAGCGAGACCTCCCCTGCTGCCGCCCGGAACGACAGCCAGGACTTTTATGAGGAAGCCGGAAGTACCCAGCTTCATCATAGAAGTCCCGGCGGTCATGCCGGGCGGCAGCAGGAGAGGTCTCGCTCATCGCGCAGACATCCTCCGCTGCCTCGCTAGCCACCAGGGAGAATCGGGCAGCTGGGGGATGTCTGCACGAATCGTGCAGACAACCTCCATGCTGCCCAACACTTCCGTCTATTATGTATAGTTCATACATCCCCCGGCTGCCCCCACTAGCCACCAGGGAGCAAGAAACAGGTGAGGGGGGGACAGAATAACAAGGGGGGGGGGGGCAGAGAGAAACAAGGGGAGGGAATGGGCGAAGAGACAGACACAAGGGGAGCGAGGGGGGAGCCAAAGGGAGGGTGAGAGAGAGACAACACTAAGGGGGGGAGAGCGACAAATCTGGGGGCAAGGGAAAGAGAGAGGCAGCATTGTCACATAAAAGGAAATAAAAACAAGATTTTTTTTGTATCATAATTTTTTATTAAAAAAGCAATTTACATGTGAATATATACTAGACATGTGCATTCGTTTTCGGACGAATGCATTTTCGTCCGAAAATTGCATTTTCGTCCATTCGCCCGAAAAACGAAGAACGAAAATGCTAAGCTAACTAAAGCCGAATGAACGAATGGTTAATAAAGGAAAATCATTCGTTCATTCGTCCATTCGTAGTACTATTGCATTCTATAAGCCGAAATAGAGTCGGTTTATAGAATACAATAGCATTTAACTATACCGAGACAAAGTCTCCTTTCATAAAATTATGAATGGAGACTTTGTCTCCGTATAGTTAAATGCCCACAGCCTATAAACCGAACGTTCGGTTTATAGGCTGTGGGCATTTAACTATACGGAGACAGAGTCTCCATTCATAAAATTATAAATGGAGACTTTGTCTCCGTATAGTTAAAAGCCGGCATTTAACTATACGGAGACAGAGTCTCCATTCATAAAATTATGAATGGAGACTTTGTCTCCGTGTAGTAAAATGCCCACAGCCTATAAACCGAACGTTCGGTTTATAGGCTGTCGGCTTATGGAATACATGTATTCCTATTGCTATTCTATAAACCGAACTTTCGGTTTATAGAATAGCCATAGGATTACATGTATTACATAAGCCGAAAGTCTATAAACCGATCGTTCGGTTTATAGGCTTTCGGCATTTTACTACACGGAGACAAAGTCTCCATTCATAATTTTATGAATGGAGACTCTGTCTCTGTATAGTTAAATGCCGACAGTCTATAAACCGAACGACTTTCGGTTTATAGACTTTCGGCTTATGTACTACATGTAATCCTATGGCTATTCTATAAACCGAAAGTCGTTCGGTTTATAGAATAGCAATAGCATTACATGTATTCTATAAACCGAACGTCGTTCGTTTTAAAGACTTTCGGGCTTATAGAATACTATTGGCTTTCTATAAACCGAACTAGAGTCGAGTCCCCATTCATAAGAAATTCTTATGAATGAGGAGGGACTCTAGTTAGGTTTATAGAATGCCAATAGTATTCTATAAGCCGAAAGTCTTTAAAACGAACGACGTTCGGTTTATAGAATACATGTAATGCTATTGCTGTTCTATAAGCCGAAAGTCTTTCGGCTTATAGAACAGCAATAGCATTACATGTATTCTATAAACCGAACGTCGTTTGTTTTAAAGACTTTCGGCTTATAGAATACATGCTGCTATTGGCTTTCTATAAACCGAAAGAGTCCCCATTCATACGAATAGGTCAATTGACCTATTCGTATGAATGGGAACTCAATTTCGGTTTATAGGAAGCTAATAGCATTACATGCATTCCATAAACCGAAAGTCATTCATGTCGGTTTATGGAATGTAGTACAATGCTATTGGTATTGTATAAACCGACTCTATTTCGGTTTAGAATGCCAATAGCACGAATGGACGAATGGATGAATGAACGAATGATTTTCGTTTATTAACCATTCGTTCATTCGGATTTTGTTAGTTAAAATTTTCGTTATTCGTTTTTCGGACGAATGGACGAAAATGCTATTTTCGTCCGAAAATGCATTCGTCCGAAAACGAATGCACATGTCTATCCCACATTCAATAACCTAATAACATTCTGGAACAGACTTATTTGTAAATGCAAACGAACCAATATCCAGAATAGGACAGAGTGAGATTTCACCACCTTACAAATCTTCTAAACAATGATAAAGTGGTTTCTTTCTAAATCCCTCTGACAGAACATATTAGATAATGCCAGTTATCACACTAGAGACCACAGAGAACCCAAACTAACTAAAACACAATGGAAACTATTTAGAAAGCCAATACAGGGACAAAGATCTAAAAGCATGAAGCAAGAACATACCATTTCTTTTCATGTTGATTGCTCTACTCAGGATGTTATTCTAAAAAAAAGTATCAGCAGTATCATGTATTTGTTTTGTGTGAAGGCCATTTCTTGTTTAAAAAAAAAAAAATGTATTACCGTATATCCCATCATGCATTGTTGTTTCGTTTGATGTAACATTGGCACACACTTATCCATCTTAGAACTCTCCCTAAACCTGATCTTACAAATAACTTAATGAGGTACTTTAAGAAATGATAAAATGCAAAAACTGACACTTCAAAAAAGAGACAAAAATTGTTTTGTATACAGCACAACTGAAAAGACCGTAAATCAGGAAGCAGTGACCCTAATCTCCCTGCTAAATTTAAACAAAATACTGTTTTGCTTTTTGTCAGTGTTACATTTTGTGTATAAACAGAAATCATTTTTGAAAAAATATCCCTGAACAAAATGTAAAATGTAACTAAATGTTGAATTTGAAATATATTTTTGGTGAAATTATATTATAACTGAAAAAATTTAATTGGTCTAATTTTCTGGCTATGAGAAAATGGTTTCTGAATATGGTTTGTTATTTGTTACTTAGTGATATCATTAGAACACATTTCTAATGTATCAAAAATATTTATAATTTTACAATACAATGCACAATATGTAGAATTATACACATTCGGTTAATACATCACACAAAAAACATCACAAAAAAAAAATTTCAAAATGTAAACACCTGATTAACTTGTTTAGTAGCATTGCCATTAATACACAAACAATAAATGTGTTATACAGATGCCATGTCTTTTTTTAATTAGTCTGTTCTCTCAGCAGAGCTTACAGATCTGCTCTTAGTACAACAAATAAGATCTTTGTTGCACCAGCTGCCTACGGAGTAGGAATTTAACTGAGCACAATAGGTAGACTTCAGTACCCATAAAATCCTTTTCAAAGTCAAACAATTGTACCGGAAATCTCTCGCGAGAGAAGTGTTATTGTGGATCACAGAATATTATCTCCTCCATCACAATTTAAAGAGTATGATTTAAAAATCACTGAGCAAACACAATGTAACAATATGAAGAAAGTGCTCACTTTAACCCCTAAAATACCATGATGTTAGCTAAATGATTTCAAGGTTTGTGTGATCACCTTGATTATTGTGGGTACACACACAGCACTTTAATTAGATGCTCCCAGGTGACATTGTTCCCTGGATAGCACTTTGTAAGATCTCAGACAAAAGAACATGAAATGCATTTGATATTTGTCACTGTTTGCTTGTATCAGATTCTCTCAATTCTCTGCAGTGCGAACCAGAAGAAGGCAGTATAGGAAACTAAGAGATGTAAGTATGGGCTCACTGGTGAGTGGTACAGCTCAATGTGTGGTATGCAGCTCCAATTCGTTGTTCCCGAGGCCTAAGCTGGTGTATGGCTACCACCAATCACCCAAAGGTATACAAAAGAAAATGCAGAGAAAACGGCACCCATGGAACCAGATGAAGGTAAGATGATTTTAATGAAGAGGGAAGTACCCTCAAATCAGATGATGTTCACAGCTTGATGCGTTTCGCGCATCTAGCGCTTACTCATAAGCTAAATTCACATTTAAATAATATGAACTGTGATGTCACAAAAAGAAGGTATGGCCAAAACAGCTCCAAGCGATGCCCACAGAGGTGTCCATTGGTTAGAGTATCTGGTGGGCATGTCTTGGGGAAGAAAGATTGGCAGGAGTGATTGTAACTACGTACCATGGGCATCCGCAAAAATTTTTTCGGGGGGGGGGCATACTTTTACCGTCGTCCATGCTGGGCCACGCCTCTTTTTGATAATGTCATGAAGTGGAGGAGCTTAGTCATTATCAGTGCAGCATGCAAACGATTGATGAACAGTGGTGCCACAGCATCACTTTGCCAATTAAAATAATTCACTGTCGGGTACCAATTAACATGCCACTAATTAATTGCCATTAAAATATGCAACAGTCAGTTTGCCTATTAAAGTATGCCACCGTTTGTCCATTAAATCAGGGCTTGACAAAGTTAACTGACTTTTAGGAGCCAGTTAAAAAAATCTAGGAGCCAGACAACAGCACATACACACAATCACACGCAGTCACATACACACACACACACACACACACACACAGATTCTTACCCATTAGTATGCCAGTATTATTTTGCCATTAATATTCCAGTGTTATTTTATTAAGTCACAGCCAATTTGCCCAATAACAGGACAGTATTTTTTCCCCATTAATAAGCCACAGACAATTTGCCCAATAATACGACAGTATGATGTAGCCATTTAATATGCCAGGTTTTGTCACTCAATATGCATGTATTTTGCCACTCAAAATGCCAGGATTTAGCCATTTAATATGCCAGGTTTTGTCACTCAATATGCCAGTATTTTGCCACTCAATATGCCAGTATTTTGCCACTCACTATTACAGGATTTAGCCACTCAAAATGCCAGGATTTTGCCACTCAGTATGCCAGGATTTAGCCACCCAATATCCCAGGATTTAGCCACTCAGTATGCCAGGATTTAGCCACTCAGCATGCCAGGATTTAGCCAATCAATATGCCAGGATTTAGCCACTCAATATGCCAGGATTTAGCCATTTAATATGCAAGGATTTAGCCACTCAATATGTCAGTAATATTTAGCCACTCAATATGACAGTAATATTTAGCCACTCACTATGCCAGTAATATTTAGCCACTCAGTATGCCAGGTTTTGTCACTCAATATGCCAGTATTTTGCCACTCAATATTCCAGTATTTTGCCACTCACTATTACAGGATTTAGCCACTCAAAATGCCAGGATTTTGCCACTCAGTATGCCAGGATTTAGCCACTCAATATGCCAGGATTTAGCCACTCAATATGCCAGGATTTAGCCATTTAATATGCAAGGATTTAGCCACTCAATATGCCAGTATTTTGCCACTCAATATGCCAGTATTTTGCCACTCACTATTACAGGATTTATCCACTCAAAATTCCAGGATTTTGCCACTCAGTATGCCAGGATTTAGCCACTCAATATGCCAGGATTTAGCCACTCAGTATGCCAGGATTTAGCCACTCAGTATGCCAGGATTTAGCCACTCAATATGCCAGGATTTAGCCACTCAATATGTCAGGATTTATCCATTTAATATGCAAGGATTTAGCCACCCAATATGTCAGTAATATTTAGCCACTCAATATGCCAGTAATATTTAGCCACTCAGTATGCCAGGATTTAGCCACTCGATATGCCAGGATTTAGCCACTCAGTATGCCAGGATTTAGCCATTCAATATGCCAGGATTTTGCCACTCAATATGCCAGGATTTTGCCATTTAATATGCCAGTAATATTTAGGTTCAGTGAACCCTCCACCTCCCCCCTCCCCCCAGTACTTACCTCCTGGATGCTCGTCTCCTCCATGCATCCGGTGTCAATGTTTTTTTTTTTTACTTTATTTTTTTCTGTGAGTCATATGGGCAGCAGCGGGGGGCACTTTTTTTTTTTTAAATCCGGGGTGGGGGGGTTAAAATTGATGTTAGATTTCACATATGTGACCTTAATCTAGAAATAAGAGATAGAGTATTTTTAATTTCACAAAAAGAAGACAGAATTATTTAAAGAAACGTGATACATCTTATTCTTTGTTGAGCCCAATTGGTTTTCGAGTACCTACTGTGAAAATCCAAAAGGTTTCTCTGCAACTCAATTTCTGTGTGAATTTTCTCCTCTAGGGCCCTGTTTCCTGCATTCCACAACTTGTGCTCTAAATGGGGTATTATTCCCTGGGGTACATGTGTGGAAATGATCACTTACATTTGAGCCTGCATTAGAGTATCATTTAAGTGTTCCCTGATTCTGACTTTAAAGGGTCTGTCTAGTGCCCAAAATGCATCTTCCAAATATTAATGCATATTAATGTGCTTTCAAAGTACTTTAAAATGCATGTCTTACATTTTGCATTGCTTAAAATATAAAATACTTACGGCTAGATAATTTTGTGAAATTACAGTCGATGAAGAAAAAGTAATTTCCTTTTTTTGTTTGTTTTTGCTGCAGGAACCAATGAGAATATTGCCATTCAAATGAATGGAATATCCTGTCACTCTAGTGATGTCATCAGAAAATTTGTTGCACTGTTAAGAGATCCTACTGTGTACAAGAGCAAGGTCACTCAGAGGCCACACAAAAGACTCAATTTGACGAGGACAGTACAAGTGACTAAATGAAACAAAACTTTATATCCCAAGTGTCTATAGAATCAGTGCTGCCGCATCAGCAGTAATCATGCAGAGTAATCACTGGGGAGGGCTTGAGTCAAATTTAAAAAATGTGATTTATACAGAATGCCTGCATCAAATAACACAGGGAGGGGAGATAAGCCTGTGCACTAAACAAGCAGTAATCTTCATCTTGCACAAAAGTGAGTTTGGGGACTAGACTATCCTTTCAAGTTGTTGTGAAGTATAGCCCACATATATAGATCCACATTTTTTGACATTTAATAGTATAGAGGACATTTGGAGTGTAATAGTTAGCATATTGTTTCAAAGAGTAAACGTTGCCATCCAAAAGTGATATGATTTGAACTGTCAATATGGGAACATAATTGTATGACTACATTTAAAAGTGCCTTGGGTGGTTAGCCAAGTTCCACCTGTGGGGGTTTCGGGGAATTTAATTTTAGGATCATTTCTCAAAAGGGGCATATATTTTGTTTATAATATTTAAGAAATCTGCATAGTTCTTACTGTTTGTTGTACAAAAGGTGATTTTATTCTCCTGTTTGCTGGAAGATATTTTAGGGCATAGGAGTCAATCTCTGTCTAGATTATTTAAGGCTTTCTCAATTATAAATTTGTTGTAGCCCGTATCTATAAGTATCAGTGATAGCTGGCTAGCTTTCAGATCAAAATAATGTGTGTCTGAACAATTATGTTTTAACCTAATAAACTCTCCTGTGGGGATGTTATTTTTGACATGGACAGGGTGGCAACTGGTAGTGTGTAAAATTGTGTTTGCAGCTGTAGGTTTCCTATATGCCTTAGAAACAATGACCCCTGTATTGGGATTACCTCCTAGTTCTAGGTCCAGGTATACAATATCCTTCTTACATAGTAAGAGAAATGTTCATGGAGTTGTTATTAAGATAGTCATAAAACAAAGACAGATCATCTGAAGTTCCATGCCAGGCAAAGATCAGATCATCTATGTATCTCCCACAGAATGAAACGTCCTGCCTGAAGGTATTATCATCTGAAAAAATAGTGGCTTCTTCCCACACACCCATGAAGAGGTTAGCGTATGAGGGTGCAAAACGTGCCCCCATCGCTGTACCCCTAATTTGGAGGTAATATACTCCATTAAATAGTAAGAAATTGTGGGTTAGTACAAAATCTATAACTAGTAATAAAAAATGTATGCTGTCCAAATCATAATTACTAAATTTAATTTGCATTGTTCTAACTGCCTGGAGACAAATGTCATTTGGAATTTTCGAGTGTAGAGCAGCCACGTCCATGGTCACCCAGGTGTCATCTGGTGACCAGGTCAAATTGGATAGTTGGTTTAGTATGTCTGTGGTGTCTTTGATGTAGCTTTTCAATTTTACTGCCAGTGGCTGCAAATATACATCTGCTAGTTCAGAGAGGCCTTCTCCCAAGGAGTTAATACTCAAGACTATTGGTCTACCAGGTGGGTTTATGAGGCCCTTATGAATTTTTGGTAAATGATAGAAAGGCGGGATAGTGGGATGTTGTTTGAAAATAGACAAGAAGGACATTGTGGAGTTACTGGATCGTTTCCTAAATGAACATGTATCTGAAAGTTGTCATTCTGCCTCCTTGAGATAGATCTCAGTGTCCTGGACCATCACAGCACCACCCTTGTCAGCACTTTTAATAGTAATATCTGGGTTACTGAGGAGTTTCTTGAGAGCTTTTGATTTTTACATGTTAGCTGGAAAAAAACATGTTTGTTGAAGTTTATGTTCAAATTGAGAAAATAGGGAATCTTAATATATGTTAACCAATTACAAGCTTGGTTATTATATGAAACAGCAATCAATGCAGTTAATCACAGCCCAAGAAGATTCCAAACATTCCATGGGTATGACAGGATGCCATATTGATTTGGACACTATAAGTGCACATACAGAGCTAGTAAATTGAAATTTGTAAATGATTTGTTATAGTTATCCAATATAGGCACATTTTCTTTCTTTCTCCTTGTATTTGTGTTATACAGAATGAAGGCATGGGAAGAAATGTTTATTGGTTCACCCTCTACCTATAACGGACACATTTTGTTTCTCAAAGGGAGTCTGCATTTTCCCTCATAGTTGTGCCAACATACATGCCAAAAAATGTAGGATGGACTAATTTCATAGCGGGTGGTTTTACTGGAACTCTTCTGCTCCCAAAAAAGTAAAATCTGTCTCTTGAAACTAAGAATCCAGCAGTGAGTCCCTCTATCCCAAAAACATTTACAGCTGTGATCAAAAATAAGAGTAATTTAATAAAAATCAATAATTATTAGAGTGTATATTATGTATTACTTTGTCCTAAGAAATACATATTTTCTGTATGGTAATGTAATGAATTGGCATTGTGGGCTGGGATCAAAGCTATCAAAGGCTTGTCATGTATTGTAAACAGACAATAAGCAGAATAATATGCAAGAGGAAGGAATACACAGAACGTGCTTGAGTTACTAGTTAGGGAATATTGGTCATGGTTCATTTACATGCCAATTTTTGGAGAGTGTTTTTTTAGTAGGTTATAGAAAGCTTTGTGAATGTTGTTCAATATATATCTGAATTAGCAGAAAGAGTGGGTTAAAATTCTTCTCTGAAGTGGAGGTGACCAATTATTCTGCTATTCACCTTTCGGTGCACATTTACTGCAATTAATTCTCCTTTGAATTGATAGACCTTTTTTTCAGTCCAGCACAATTCACTATTTACTGAATAGATATAGATAACAAATATATTTATAGCTTTTCCCTTTTTTTGCCTCTAGTGGCAGTCCAGCAACAGTAACAGTAAAGGAAGTGATTTCTCCTCTCCAATATAGCGCCCATGATCACGGTGTGGGGTGATATTGGTGCTGGGGGGGGTGTGAAAATTTCAGTGCTCCATGAGGCATCATAGCAACACCGGCAAATCATAGGCAGTGACCGCTGATCACTGCCTATGCAAGTTTTTATACGTATGATGTGCAACATTTCAAGCATATGATCACCTTAGCAGTGTTTCTATTCATGGGGGTCCTTAAATTGTACTTAGGGGTCTGCCTCGGAACCCGGGGAAGCCTCTAATACTCACTGCCAGCCTTTAGCATTGCAATCAGGAGCGCATGCTACATTAAAACACAGGACAATCTATATATGAGTACACATGGTGCTCCAGGATTGTGCTTTGCAGGACATATATATACATCCAAATGTAACGTTAACTTGCTACTTTCCCTGTCCCCCATTTGTGTTAGAGGTGCCAGGGGACATTTGAGGAGACCCAGGACCTGGTTTTCTGTTGGGGGAAACTCCACCTTTTTTTGATGTCAAACTAACCTCCGATCTCGAAGGGCAAGTTTGACCTATTCTCAACCTTCTCAGCATGTCACCTCATCTCACCTAATCATGACGTCACAACAAATGTTAGTTAATACCGTTTTGTAAGGTTGAGATGACGTATCCAATGTGGGGCTAGACTATGCGACTATTCGATTTGTGCTAATCTCTCCTCCAATCTCAGATTTGAATAAATAGACCACTCCAGGCTTCAGCTGGATAAATAGGTCAGTGTTCTCATGTCAAACCCAGCAGTTTAATGTGAAATTTTGCTCTTGGGTAGCTACTCAATAAAACTGCACAACACATGAACAGCAAGTGACCAATCATACACTAATATCTGAGTAGGAAAGAAAGGCTAGTTGGAGAATAGCTAATAATACTTGATTTTTGCATTTCAATTGTCATTTCTGTATTAAAACATCGCCCCCTTGGACCTATACCAAAATCCTGAGTTGATCCAATGGTAAATGTGTCCTTGTCTCTTGAACTGCATATTTCTATCACTCACACCATGCTGGGCCTCAATGGGTTCAGTATGTGGAGTACATATGCAGGTGCATTTAAAGTTGGTGGAGGAGGAATAATAAAAATCTGCATAGATTACACATCTCTAGAAGATACAGCTGGGAGTAACCAGGAAAATATTGTTCAGCATAAAAATTGAGACCAGTGGGTTCCGTACTGAGTTGCCGTTGATACATCCTTGGATTTTGTTTGTCTGCCTCACAAAAATTCTGATGTCATTACAGATGAAGGGAACATTTCAAAGGCTGACATAATTTCATTTTACAACTACAAAGTAAACTGATGTTTTTTTTTTAAATGTCTGTGCATGGAAAAAGAAAATTCTTGGAACGCTTTCTAACACCTGCTATGAAACACTTTCCAAACATTGGCATGTTAACGAAACATGACCAATGTTCCCTAACAGGGGACTCAAACGTGTTCTGCGTATTCATTCCACTGGCGTGTTCTTCTGTTTATCATCTGTTTACAATACATGACAGGCCTTTGATAGCTTCGATTGTAGGCCTCAATGCCAATTCATTACGTTACCATAAAGAAAAGATATGTTTTCTAGTATAAGGTAACACAAAACATTGTTGTTGCACCAAGGATTCTAGTTGTGTTTGAACACAGCTCTAAACCTTTATGGGATAGAGGGCTTCTTGGATTCCTTGTCTCAAGAGAAACATTTTACTTTCAATAGCCTCACTCGCCAGAAGATGGGATCTTCCCACCCCTCTCTCTCTGCTACTGTAGTGACATGGGGGATTGGGGGGTCTTCTTTCAAAGCCATAGCTTGCACTTTCTGAGGCAATAATAGAAAATTGCTCCTACAATCAATTTAGCTTTATAACTGTTATTTGCAACAAAAAATAAAACAGGTATATAAATAACCAGAAAATTATTGTTAATTAATAATTAAAAGCTCCTGTCAGTAAATAGCTAGCCAGAAAGAAGTATAGCATAATTTTAATTATTATATTATATAGTTAGTTAGACATGGTATGGCATATTTTCCAGCAATATATATGTAACTAGCCAGCGCAAGATGATAATTAAATATTCATGGTAAAATAAGTGTTTATCATTATATAAATTGTCCAGATACAATTGGTGGCACAATATAAAAATATAATTGTTTATGGAACTCAAACAAACATAAATATGTGAAGGGCTCAACCCAAGGAATCTCACTGTTGTGTGAACTGCAATCTAGTTAATTAGCATGAAGCACTTATTTAAGAGCCATGTCATTGTGTTCCCTCAAAAAAAAACTTTTTTAGGATGCAAGAATGACACTGTTTTTGTGCTGGCGGCTACTGCCTGCCTCCCTGAATACATGTATCCCAGCATCAGACAGTCACACATTTGAACTGGGGAGCCGTGGGCAGCTTCCAGTCTGTGTGCTAAACACAGACCTCAGTCAGTGGTGCCAGATAGGAAGGATGGTGAACAGAAAGACAACAGACATGAGGGAGAGTAGAGAGAGACAACAGACATAAGGGGCGGAGAGAGAGAAAACAGACATGGCAGAGAGGAGAAAGAGACAACAGACATAGGGGAGAGGAGTAAGAGACAAAAGACATGTTGAAGATGAGAAACAGACAACAGACTTGGGGGAGAGGAGAAAGAGACAGCAGACATGGGGGAGAAGACAGAGAGACAACAGACATGTTGCGAGAGGAGAGAGAGACAGCAGACATGGGGGGAGAGGAGATTGAGACAGCAGACATTGGGGAGAGGAAAGAGAGAACACAGACATAGGGTGGAATGGAGAGAGAAACAACAGGCATGGGGGGGAAGATAGAGAGAGACAACAGCCATGGAGTTGAGAGGAGAGAGACAGCAGACATAGGGGAGGAAAGTAGATAGACAGCAGACATGGGGAGGAGAGGAAATAGACAGCAGACATGGGGGCAGAGGAGAAAGACTGCAGATATGGGGGGGGGGGGAATAATCATAGAAGAGGGACAGCAGACATGGAGAGGGGGCAGAGAGAGACTAATGAGTGTCTCATTTGTTTTAATTTTCAAAATCTGGTCCCTGGCTATATTAAACTGGAGGTCTCTCACTGCACTAGCAAACAATAGAGGCTACATGCTTCACCAAGCAGCTGCAGTAGTGTCACAACAGGAGATTTTCCACAACTTGTTAAGAGCATTTCCGTGCTTGTTCTTTTATACAGAGACAACTGCATTTTGGTGCAGATAATGCAAACTCTTGACTTCTGTCAGGAGTTAATGTTATACATTGGTGCATGTGGCTATAGCACCACTATTTGGCACTATTTCCGCATGCACCTATTTTATACAAAACCCCTTTTGTATTCTACATAATGTATCTGTTAATAGTTTGTAACCTTTTCTAAGTACGTACATGTATGTTTTGTATATGTATACATCTCTATGCCTGTTTATATCCTTGTATGTAATTCCCCAATGTACTTGTATATATATGTATGTAATGAATGTATTTTTTTTTAATTGTTGAAATGTGTGTAACATTGTACATTGTATTGAGTAAAAAATAAACCGGACAAATGTTAGTGGAAGGCTGTCAAGTGCCCTCTCGACCACTTTCTCTGACTGCCACTTTCTGACCACCTGCTCTCCACCTATTCCTCCCCCATACTACCTTCTACCCATCAGTGGTTAGAACACATGCATCCACCTTTTCATGCCTGCCAACCACAGAAACTGAGATGTACATGCAGAACAAGAGTTCGATGTGAGAGTCTGATGTTGCTAATGGTACATTGTGGGTCATTGCATCTGCTTTGCTTGAAAATATTATTTTCTCACTACCTTAACTTTTCTAGAGTATTTGGCACCCAGGGTAGAGTGTATGTTTTTTCATCTCCAATTTTAAAATTTAAAAACAGTGCCATCTCTGTCCCTAAACAATTTGTCAGTGACATATTTGTACCCAAACAGCTTGTCAGTGCAGGCTCTTTCCCCATACTCCCTGATGTCTAGTGGGGGTAGCTGGAAGAAGTCTGTGCACTACTTGATACTCACAGACATCCTCTGACACAGTCTGACACTTCCACTGGATCTTCAGAGGCAGAACAGGGAGGTCATATTACCCTGGTGTTCTCAACTAGAAGACCCAGTAGAAGTGACAGTCAGCATCAGAGAATGTCTGTAATCAGTGAGTACCATACAGACATCACTAGACACCAGGGAGGATGGGGGATCCTGATTATATGCTGGCACCCCACTACCAGCCCTATCAAGCAAGCAGCCAGGGCCGCCATCAGGGGGGATGGGCGATACACCTGTCCTGGGAAAAGAAATGTAAAAAAAAAAGGTAAACAGGGCAGCTGCCCAGGGCCCATTCATTCCTGGGGGCCCCCGCTGCCCGTGTGACTGTCTCACATGGAAACAGTCACGATCGGGCAGCAGCCGGCTGATCCGCATCCACTGGATGCGGACCCGGCTTTCTGTCACAGCCTCCAGAAATGACATCATGTCATATACAGTGGCTGTATTTCCTGCGCGCCGAGTGTGTGCAGAAGGAAACCCTGCAGAGGACACACAGCATCCAGGTAAGTACTGGGGAACGGGGGAAGAGGGATTGGTCAGTGGCTATTAATGGAAACATTATCATTGGGCTACTAATGGACATATCAACAGTGGGGTAATAATGGTCAAATTATTAGTAAGCTAATAATGGTCATATCATCAGTGGGCTAATAATGGACAAATGATCATTGGCTTATTAATGGACAAATTATCAGTGGGCTATTAATGGACAAATTATCAGTAGCTATTACTGGACAAATTATCAGTGGCTATTACTGGACATATTGTCAGTGAGCTAATAATTGACAAATTATCATTGGGCTAATAATGGACAAATTATCATTGGCTTATTAATGGACACATTTTCAGTGGGCTATTAATGGACATATTATCAGTGGGCTATTAATGGACAAATTATAAGTGGGCTATTAATGGACAAATTATCAGTGGCTATTAATAGACATATTATCAGTGAGATAATAATGGACAAATCATCATTGGGCTAATAATGGACAAATTATCATTGGGCTAATAATGGACAAACTATCAGTGGGCTTTTAATGAGCAAGTTATCAGTGAGCTATTAATGAGCAAGTTATCAGTGGGCTATTAATGGACAAATTATCAGTGGCTATTAATGGACAAATTATCAGTGGGCTATTAATGGACAAATTACCAGTGGCTATTAATGGACAAATGATCAGTGGGCTAACAGTGGACAAATTATCATTGGGCTAATAATGGACAAATTATCAGTGGGCTAATAGTGGACAATTTATCATTGGGCTAATAATGGACAAATTATCAATGGCCTATTACTGGACAAATTATCAGTGGGCTATTAATGAGCAAGTTATCAGTGGGTTTTTAATGAACATATTATCAGTGGGCTATTAATGGACTAATTATCAGTGGGCTATTAATGGACAAATTATCAGTGGCTATTACTGGACAAATTATCAGTGGCTATTAATGGACATATTATCATTGAGCTAATAATGGACAAATTATCATTGGGCTAATAATGGACAAATTATCATTGGCCTATTAATAGACAAATTATCAGTGGGCTATTAATGGACAAATTATCAGTAGCTATTACTGGACAAATTATCAGTGAGCTAATAATTGACAAATTATCATTGGGCTAATAATGGACAAATTATCATTGGCTTATTAATGGACACATTTTCAGTGGGCTATTAATGGACATATTATCAGTGGGCTATTAATGGACAAATTATCATTGGCTTATTAATGGACACATTTTCAGTGGGCTATTAATGGACATATTATCAGTGGGCTATTAATGGACAGATTATAAGTGGGCTATTAATGGACAAATTATCAGTGGCTATTAATAGACATTTTATCAGTGAGATAATAATGGACAAATTATCATTGGGCCAATAATGGATAAATTATCATTGGCTTATTAATGGACAAATTATCAGTAGGCTAATAATGGACAAATTATCATTGGGCTAATAATGGACAAATTATCATTGGCCTATTAATGGACAAATTATCATTGGCTTATTAATGGACAAATTATCAGTGGGCTATTAATGGACAAATTATCAGTAGCTATTACTGGACAAATTATCAGTGGCTATTACTGGACATATTGTCAGTGAGCTAATAATTGACAAATTATCATTGGGCTAATAATGGACAAGTTATCATTGGCTTATTAATGGACACATTTTCAGTGGGCTATTAATGGACATATTATCAGTGGGCTATTAATGGACAAATTATAAGTGGGCTATTAATGGACAAATTATAAGTGGGCTATTAATGGACAAATTATCAGTGGCTATTAATAGACATATTATCAGTGAGATAATAATGGACAAATTATCATTGGGCTAATAATGGACAAATTATCATTGGGCTAATAATGGACAAACTATCAGTGGGCTTTTAATGAGCGAGTTATCAGTGAGCTATTAATGAGCAAGTTATCAGTGGGCTATTCATGGACAAATTATCAGTGGCTATTAATGGACAAATTATCAGTGGGCTATTAATGGACAAATTACCAGTGGCTATTAATGGACAAATGATCAGTGGGCTAACAGTGGACAAATTATCATTGGGCTAATAATGGACAAATTATCAGTGGGCTAATAGTGGACAAATTATCATTGGGCTAATAATGGACAAATTATCAATGGCCTATTACTGGACAAATTATCAGTGGGCTATTAATGAGCAAGTTATCAGTGGGTTTTTAATGAACATATTATCAGTGGGCTATTAATGGACTAATTATCAGTGGGCTATTAATGGACAAATTATCAGTGGCTATTACTGGACAAATTATCAGTGGCTATTAATGGACATATTATCATTGAGCTAATAATGGACAAATTATCATTGGGCTAATAATGGACAAATTATCATTGGCCTATTAATAGACAAATTATCAGTGGGCTATTAATGGACAAATTATCAGTAGCTATTACTGGACAAATTATCAGTGAGCTAATAATTGACAAATTATCATTGGGCTAATAATGGACAAATTATCATTGGCTTATTAATGGACACATTTTCAGTGGGCTATTAATGGACATATTATCAGTGGGCTATTAATGGACAGATTATAAGTGGGCTATTAATGGACAAATTATCAGTGGCTATTAATAGACATATTATCAGTGAGATAATAATGGACAAATTATCATTGGGCCAATAATGGATAAATTATCATTGGCCTATTAATGGGCAAATTATCAGTTGGCTATTAATGAGCAAGTTATCAGTGGGCTATTAATAGACATATTATCAGTGGGCTATTAATGGACAAATTATCAGTGGCTATTACTGGACAAATTATCAGTGGCTATTCATGGACATAGTATCAGTGGGCTATTTATGGACATATTATAATTGGGCTATTAATGGACATATTATCAGTGAGGTATTAATGAGCAAGTTATCAGTGGGCAATTAATGGATAAACTATCAAGGGGGGATGGGGAGTGGCATTTTTTTTTTCAGTAAGGGGTCCTGAAATTTCTGATGGCGGCCATGCAAGCAGCTGATGTGAAGCAAGCATCCAGGCAAAATGGAGGCAATTCAGTGACAGGATTGATGAGTTTTGCTCATATAACACGTAGTCATAACTTAGTCATGCTTCATGTTTTATTGTGGACTCTCCAATGCTTGTCGAGCACTTGCAGAGGCACCAGTTATTGTGTGGGGTTGTGCCAGCATCTAAAATCGCTGATCCAGTCGCAAAGGTAGCCAGTATATTTTCTTTTAGGCTTAGCACTACCAAGCTAGCTCTTACAGCACTCAAAGGGTCAGTAATACAACATCTTTCTTTTTGCTCCATCCTGTTGCTATTATGGATAAATGGTTGTGTTGATGAGCATGTGGTCTAATTAATATGAAAGCTTTCTGCAAGGTAAATACAATAAAACTCACAGCTGTGCTTTGGAGGACCTTTTTTTCTTGCTTTCTTCTGAACACCATTCAGCCAAAAAAGGCCGCTTGCCAAAGCTTACACAAATGACACATAAAAGTTATACTTTTTAAGAACGTGCAGTTTTTTTTCATTCTTTTTTTTTTTTTTACATTTTACAATCTGGTAAAAGATCATAAGGACATTCTCTGTCAGTTACTAAATCCAAAGCTTTGAAGTATTGACCTCTTATGAAGCCATGGTTCCATATGTCCGCTTTTGGATATAGGGGATTGGTTAATATCCCAGATCCTAAGCAAAAAAATACAGTGCAGCGAAACTGTTACAGTATGGCCTCATTCTGTCATAGTGAACTTAACTTTGTAGCATTCAGGCATACCAATGTAAGTGTTATCATATTTATGAAGAACTTTATTTAAAATCAGAAAGGAAATCAATTCATGTCAACGTCACATCGGAACATCAGACAAGGAAAATTAGTGGGTACAGAAGTCATATTGCTTTGAAACTTGTGAGTTTGAATATATATTCTTATTACGGTAAGTGTTTATAGATTATTAATATAGAAAGAACACTCATTATCTTGATTTTTTTGAACTGGAAAGTGAATAACCATAGTCTGTTGAAATACCTGACCACAACAAGTTTTATGTAAGTGTTATATCTGTATTATTTCACAGTGCTATTACATATATGCAATGTTGCCCTTTATCCTTTTCAACATTTTGTGTGACACATTAGGTAAGTCCCCTACCTCTAGTGTGAGATACGCTATACTGCTTGAAATTATAATTTGATATATTTTGGCTAATCCAAAAAGGCAGTATTATTCATATAGGTAGACGAACAAGCCAAATAAATGGAAACACCAATGCCTATTTAAACATTTAATAACAAATATTTGAGATGTGTTATTTTTAAATATATATATTATTATAAGTATATTTATTTTTTCGTTTGTCATGGAAGTCAATTGCTCTCCCTTAAATTCAAGGTTTTGAGTCAGGTAATAAAGTAGAGGTTGTAAAGAAAAGTAGTAAAGAAATGTTTTCATACAACAAAGCCAAGAAATCAGCTCTCAATGACCCCTCAGCATCAACAAACGTTTAATATACCCCACACGTTTTGAGGCAAGGGTATCATTTACATTCTCTTTATCTGACATTTCATTTAACTCCTCTCTCATTTCAGCAGAACTAAAGAACACATTTTTGTTTTTTGAGACCCCGCTTTTGACTGTGATAAAGAGGCTGGTGTTTGATTATCTAACAGGAAATACATTATCTTGAGACCTCTTTAAATGCCACCGGAATGAGTAGGGTTTTTAAGAGTGAAACACACACTTGTCCAACTCTGATAAGGAGATGCTTGTGATTTTCTTATTTGCCAACAAACTGAATGTTCTGAACAAACTATATTCCGCTGCCATACAGAGTACTGAGTATCACCTTTCTGCTGCTTCACAACTTTGCAACAAGCTTGCGTTCTGTGGGAAACAAAGGGCTCAGTGTTGGCAATAACCTATTGTGTAAACTCTGAAACATTCATTCAGCGATACTGGCAGGACAGTCAAATTCTTTTTGCCAATTTTCACAAACATTTGCTGAACTGATTAAGGAATAGATTTGCCTCATTGGTATTCGAAAGGAACTGTGACTGATCTAAAAGGTATCAGATCATTTTAAATGTGCTTTGAAATTATAATCCAATAGGTTGAAATGGCCAAACACGTCCATGGTCGATAATTTTTTTTTTTAATAAAGGAAAACTTATGACAGTATTTAAAGAAATAATTTGGAATTTTAACCAAAAGGTAATCTGTGACAAATGAACCGTAAAAATACACCATTAATAATGTTTCCAGCGGACAGATTAATGCTTCATTTGTGCAGTTCACTTGTCAATTCAGTACAGTGCACTTCAAGCAGTGTACCTCTGTCAGCACAGAGAGACTGTTTGGGGGCTAGGATGGCACAAAGGGGATGTTTGGTGGCAAAAATGGCAGAGATAGGCTGTTTGGGGCGAAAGATGAGACAGAGAAGCTGTTTGTGGAAAGATGGCACTGGCAGGCTGTTTGGAGGCACATATGACACTGACAGGCTGTTGAGGGCAAAAGATGGCTCAAATTGTATATATTTACTGGTCATTGGCATGATATAAAGTTCATGTATTTACTGGTCATTGGCATCATATACAAAGTGAATGCATTTACTGCTCATTGGCATGATATTCCAAGTTTATGTAATTACTGTTCATTGGCATGATATAAAAAGTTTAGTCATGTTCTGCTCATTGGCATGATATATAAAGTTTATGCATTTGCTGCTCATTGGCATGACTTAAAAGTGTATGCGTTTTCTGCTTGTTGGCAAGATGTATAAAGTTGATGCTTTTACTGCTCATTGGCATTATACACAAAGATTATTCATTTACTGCTCATTGGTATGATATATAAAGTGTATGAATCTTCTGCTAAATGACATGATATATATAGTTAATGCATGTACTGCTCATTGTGTCAGGGACACACCTCACAGACTGGCACCAGTACATTACTCTGGTAGGGGGAAGTGTGGATGCGAGGAGCAGTGGCGTCCCGAGGGGGGTGCGGGGGGTGCGGACCCCACTGGGTGACACCACCACCCGCAGCGCATTGGATTCGGCTGGATTCGGCTTCCAGAAAAAAATAAACTGAAAAAAATAAATAAATAAACTCACATCCGGTGGCTGTAGTTCCCTACTCCGTGCAGTAGGGAAGAGGAGAAGTCTTGGAGACAGAGCAACTAGTAGGGTAAGTACTGGGGAAGGGGGAGGAGGGTGGTATAAAACAAACAAATGATGGCATTCTGAGTGGAAAAATTATGGCATACTGAGTGACAAAATGATTGCATACTGAGTGGCAAAATTATGGCATGCTGAGTGACAAAATTATGGCATAATGAGTGACAAACCTATGGCATACTGAGTGGCAAAATTATGGCATACTGAGTGACAAAATTATGGCATATTGAGGGGTTAAATGCTGGGATATTGAATGGCAAAATTCTGGCATATTGAGGGGTTAAATGCAGGAATATTGAATGGAAAAATTCTGTCATAATGAGGGGTTAAATACTAGCATTTTGAATGGCAAAATAATACTGGCATATTCAGTGACAAAATACTGTCATATTTAATGGCAACACATTGACATATTTAATTCCAAAATACTGATATATTGAGTGGCAAAATACTGGCAAATCGAATGGCATATTATTGTGCAAATTGGCTGTGGTTTTTTAATGGCAAAATAATACTGGCATAATATTGGGCAAATTGTGGTTTATGAATGACAAAATAATACCACCATATTATTGGGAAAATTGGCTGTGCCATATTTATGGGCAAATACTGGCATATAAATGGGAAAACTTGTTTATTTTAATTGGCTTAAGTGATGCTGTGGCATGGTCTGTGGGGCAAAATAACATGGACTATGAGGAAAGTGAAACTGGCTAGTTCTGTGGGGCAAAGTGACACTGTGCAATGCCAAATCATGTAGGTGCAATATGAGTGCAAGCCAAGTGCTGTGGGTGCAATATAGGTGCATGGCAAGTTCTGTGGGTACTGTATGGGGCTGTGTTAAGTCCTTTAGGTGCAATGTGGGTGCAGATGAAGGGAATAAAAAAATAGCAATGCAATTTTTCAATAACATTTTTATTTCTAATGAAAATAGTTGAATAAAATATTAAACAATTCAAATAAGTATAAATGCAACTAGTTATAGAGAGATGTCTGTGTGCATAGATATGTATTGTTTAGAATTGTACAATTGTCACCTCGTAGGGCTCCTATGTGCTGCATATGGTGGTCCTATGTGTGGCATATTTATTGTGCCCCATGTTTGGCATAATTAAGGGGCTCTTTTGTGTGGCATAATTAAGGGGCGCTTGTGTGTGGCATAATTAAGGGGCGCCTGTGTGTGGCATAATTAATGGGCTCCTGTGCGTGTGGCATAATTAATTGGGCTCCAGGTGAGGCATAAATAATGGGGCTCTGGTGTTGCATAATTTATGGGGCATTGGTGTGGCATAATTTATAGGGCTCTTGTGTGTGTCATAGTTATGGGGCTCCTGTGTGTGGCATAGTTATAGGGCTCCTGTGGGTGGCATAGTTAATGGGCTAATAGTGTAAAGAAGTCGACTTTGGCACTCACCAGTCCGGATACAAAAAACGGAGAATTGATTGATGGTGATAAAAAAAAGTGTGATTTATTCAGTATAATTAACAGGAGAATAAGGAAACGACGGGCAGGGAGAGGCAGACAGCTTGCCTATAGTTAATGGGCTCCTGTGTGTGAATTAATTTGTGGGGCTCCTGTATGTGGCATATTTAATGGTCTGACTAGTATTACTAAGGAATCTGTTTGGCATGGTATTGGAGGAAATCCAGGGGGATGACACCATGAGTTACCGCACCGGGTGACACCAACCCTAGTGACGCCTCTGGCGAGGAGAGTGCCATTCCTCATCTGCTTTGCTTTCACCTCCATTTATGCTGCCTGGTTCTCTGTTCCCTGTATCCTCACAGGGGACCATGGATGATGGCGAGGAGAGAGCTTTGGCATTAGTAGAGGGTGCGGGGCATATAGCTGCGTCTACTGTGCCTCCTTCTGATACCATTGTCCAACTGGAGGTTTATAGGGCCATGTGACGTTATGCAAGCTGTCAAGCCCAGCAGCCCTATAAATCCTCCAGACTTCCTGCAAATGGTACTCAGTTTTTCTGAGACACTCTGTGTTATACAATGTGTCCCATAACTTGTGCTTTTGACCCTGGACCGTCTTTGGCTTATTCTTGCCTGCTACCTGCCTATTGACCCTGCACTGGCTTTGGATTGTTTGTTGCCAGCTGCCTGTCTATTTATCCTGTTCTGCCTTTGGATTACCCTGCCAACTGCCTGCCTTTTCTATTGTGGACAGTCTCTGAATTATCTTCCCATCTACAGCATGCTGTATTGCCCTCTGCTGGTCATTTTCGTGCGTTGTCATCTTTCCATTTGATTGTTTATGCCTGCACTGTACTCCTCTCTTTTCACTAAAAGGTGAGTTGCAGGTGAGGTGAGATGAACATTTAATCTCACCATTTTAACTATACATTGTGCAGGGACAAACCTTGCGACTATTCATTGCTAAAATATCAATTAAATGTTCATCTCACTTCAACTCAACAGCAACTCACCTTTTAT